>OZ010794.1:425249686-426588614 GCA_963932465.1 Maratus speciosus
TTGTTCAATATTACATCATTAAAAATAGCTTTAAATTATGCCATAAAAAATTTAATGACTTCTCCTTTATGGTTTTCTTAAAAGGATACAAATTTAAAGTTTTTTAAATATTGAACATAAAAATATATTCAAGCAAACTCACAGACATATTTATGCGTGTACACGTGTGTAAAAACTGATTTCATGTCTATATAATTAGTATTTTTAATCTGCAACAAAATACTGGGCAACGCACATCAATTTAATTCTGTTTGAAATATCTGTTATATGAGCACCATAATAATAATAATCAGATTTACAACACTCAAATCTGATAAATTCAGCATTGCTGAGATTCTGTCATATTTTAAACTCCACATATCGCAACGACTCTATTGAAGTCCAGACAATAAAAATGATGGAAAAGCAATCCTAAACAACAGTTTTCCAATCGTTCCAACAAGTACGTATTATTAAACTGATTGTTGTCCTAAATATTTTCTGGGCGTTATTCTTGATCCATTAGAATTGGAAATTTCATTGTAGCATCATCATTATAAATTCATTCGTTGAATAAACAATTGTTCATTATTATATCATTAAAAATCGCTTTAAATTATGTCATAAAAAAATTTAATGACTTCTCCTTTATGGTCTTCTTAAAAGGATACAAATTTCAAGTTTTTTAAATATTGAACATAAAAAAATATCCAACCAACCCCACAGACATATTTATGCGTGTACACGTGTGTAAAAACTGATTTCATGTCTATATAATTAGTATTTTTAATCTGCAACAAAATACTAGGCAACACACATCAATTTATTTCTCTTTGAAATATCTGTTATATGAGCCCCATAATAATAATAATAATCCAACACTCATATCTGATAAATTCAACATTGTTGAGATTCTGTCATATTTTAAACTCCACATATCGCAACAACTCTATTGAAGTCCAGACAATAAATTATGGAAAAGCAAGCCTAAAAATCCGTTTTCCAATCGTTCCAACAAGTATGTATTATTAAACTGATTGTTGTCCGAAATATTTTCTGGGCGTTATTCTTGCATCATTGGAATTGGAAATTTTATTGTAGCATCATCATTATAAATTCATTCGTTGAATAAACAATTGTTCATTATTACATCATTAAAAATCGCTTTAAATTATGTCATAAAAAATTTAATGACTTCTCCTTTATGGTCTTCTTAAAAGGATACAAATTTCAAGTTTTTTAAATATCGAACATAAAAAAAATGTTCAACCAACCCCATAGACATATTTATGCATGTACGAGTGTGTAAAATCTGATTTCATGTCTATATCATTAGTATAACTAAAACACACACAGTAGGATTTATATTTAACTAAAAGTGTCATAACGATTTTTTATGAAGTTACTGCCCAATCGTCGAAAATATTTTTCTTTACCTCCATAATTCTCCAAACAATCACAGAATAAAATTGATACTGGAACAAACTAAGCTATAATAACATCTACCAATTAAAATTTGAATCTGTTGAAATGTCGTTAAGCTTGAAATTGTGAGCCGCAACTGATAATTAATTTTCGGAGTTTTTTCGCACATAGACAGTAATGCAACATATTATTTTTTGCGTTTTTGAAATGGTTGTAATGTGCAATCAAATGCTAGGCAACGCACATCAATTTAATTCTGTTTGAAATATCTGTTATATGCGCACCATAATAATAATAATCAGACTTTTACAACACTCAAATCTGATAAAACCAGCACTACTGAGATTCCGTCTTATTTTCAACTCTACATATCGCAACGACTTTATTGAAGTCCAGATAATAAATGATGGCAAAGCAAGCCTAAACAACCGCTTTCCTGTCGTTCCAACAAGAACGTATTATTAAACTGATTGTTGTCCGAAATGTTTTCTGGGCGTTATTCTTGCGCCATTGGAATTGAAAATTACATTGTAACATCATCATTATAAATTCATTCATTGAATAAACAATTGCTCATTGTTACATCATTAAGTGTCTCTCTAAATTCTGTAATAAAAAAAATTAATTTCTCCTTTGCGGTAGTCTTAAAAGGATACAAATTTCAACAGTTTTTTAAATATCGAACATAAAAAAACATCCAACCAACCTTAGACATATTTATGCGTGTACGCGTGTGTAAAAACTGATTTCATGTCTATATAATTAGTATTTTTACACTAAAACACACACAGTAGGATTTATATTTAATTAAAAATTTCATAATGGTTTTTTTTATGAAGTTACTGCCCAATCGTCGAAAATATTTTTCTTTACTTCCCTAATTCTTCAAAAAATCAACGAATAAAATTGATACTGGAACAAACTAAGCTGTAATAACTTCTACCAATTAAAATTTGAATCTATTCAAATTTCGTTAAGCTTGAAATTTTGAGCCGCAACTGAAAATTCATTTTCGAAGGTTTTTCGCTCATAGACAGTAACGCAACAAATTATTTTTTGCGCCTTTGTAATGGTTGTAATGTGCAAACAAAAGCTAGACAACACAAATTAATTTAATTCTGTTTGAACTATCCGTTATATGAGCACCATAATAATAATAATCAGATTTACAACACTCATATCTGATAAATTCAGCATTGCTGAGATTCTGTCTTATTTTAAACTCCACATATCGCAACGATTCTATTGAAATCCAGATAATAAATGACTGAAAAGCAATCCTAAACAACAGTTTTCCAAATGTTCCAACAAGTACGTATTATTAAATTGATTGTCGTCTGAAATGTTTTAAGGTGTTATTCTTGCGTCATTAGAATTAAAAATTTCATTGTAACATCATCATTATAAATTCATTCGTTGAATAAACAATTGTTCAATATTACATCATTAAAAATAGCTTTAAATTATGTCATAAAAAATTTAATGACTTCTCCTTTATGGTTTTCTTAAAAGGATACAAATTTCAAGTTTTTTAAATATTGAACATAAAAATGTATTCAACCAAACTCACAGACATATTTATGCGTGTACACGTGTGTAAAAACTGATTTAATGTCTATATAATTAGTATTTTTAATCTGCAACAAAATACTAGGCAACACACATCAATTTAATTCTGTTTGAAATATCTGTTATATGAGCACCATAATAATAATAATCAGATTTACAACACTCAAATCTGATAAATTCAGCATTGCTGAGATTCTGTCATAATTTAAACTCCACATATCGCAACGACTCTATTGAATTCCAGACAATAAATGATGGAAAAGCAATCCTAAACAACAGTTTTCCAATCGTTCCAACAAGTACGTATTATTAAACTGATTGTTGTCCTAAATATTTTCTGGGCGTTATTCTTGATCCATTGGAATTGAAAATTTCATTGTAGCATCATCATTATAAATTCATTCGTTGAATAAACAATTGTTCATTATTATATCATTAAAAATCGCTTTAAATTATGTTATAAAAAAATTTAATGACTTCTCCTTTATGGTCTTCTTAAAAGGATACAAATTTCAAGTTTTTTAAATATTGAACATAAAAATATATTCAACCAAACTCACAGACATATTTATGCGTGTACACGTGTGTAAAAACTGATTTCATGTCTATATAACTAGTATTTTTAATCTGCAACAAAATACTAGGCAACACACATCAATTTAATTCTGTTTGAAATATCTGTTATATGAGCACCATAATAATAATAATCAGATTTACAACACTCAAATCTGATAAATTCAGCATTGCTGAGATTCTGTCATATTTTAAACTCCACATATCGCAACGACTCTATTGAAGTCCAGACAATAAATGATGGAAAAGCAATCCTAAACAACAGTTTTCCAATCGTTCCAACAAGTACGTATTATTAAACTGATTGTTGTCCTAAATATTTTCTGGGCGTTATTCTTGATCCATTGGAATTGGAAATTTCATTGTAGCATCATCATTATAAATTCATTCGTTGAATAAACAAATGTTCATTATTATATCATTAAAAATCGCTTTAAATTATGTTATAAAAAAATTTAATGACTTCTCCTTTATGGTCTTCTTAAAAGGATACAAATTTCAAGTTTTTTAAATATTGAACATAAAAAAATATCCCACCAACCCCACAGACATATTTATGCGTGTACACGTGTGTAAAAACTGATTTCATGTCTATATAATTAGTATTTTTAATCTGCAACAAAATACTAGGCAACACACATCAATTTATTTCTCTTTGAAATATCTGTTATATGAGCACCATAATAATAATAATAATCCAACACTCATATCTGATAAATTCAACATTGTTGAGATTCTGTCATATTTTAAACTCCACATATCGCAACAACTCTATTGAAGCCCAGACAATAAATTATGGAAAAGCAAGCCTAAAAATCCGTTTTCCAATCGTTCCAACAAGTATCTATTATTAAACTGATTGTTGTCCGAAATATTTTCTGGGCGTTATTCTTGCATCATTGGAATTGGAAATTTTATTGTAGCATCATCATTATAAATTCATTCGTTGAATAAACAATTGTTCATTATTACATCATTAAAAATCGCTTTAAATTATGTCATAAAAAATTTAATGACTTCTCCTTTATGGTCTTCTTAAAAGGATACAAATTTCAAGTTTTTTAAATATTGAACATAAAAAAAATATTCAACCAACCCCACAGACATATTTATGCATGTACGAGTGTGTAAAATCTGATTTCATGTCTATATCATTAGTATTTTTAAACTAAAACACACACAGTAGGATTTATATTTAACTAAAAATGTCATAACGATTTTTTATGAGGTTACTGCCCAATCGTCGAAAATATTTTTCTTTACCTCCATAATTCTCCAAACAATCACAGAATAAAATTGATACTGGAACAAACTAAGCTATAATAACATCTACCAATTAAAATTTGAATCTGTTGAAATGTCGTTAAGCTTGAAATTGTGAGCCGCTACTGATAATTAATTTTCGGAGTTTTTTCGCACATAGACAGTAATGCAACATATTATTTTTTGCGTCTTTGAAATGGTTGTAATGTGCAAACAAATGCTAGGCAACGCACATCAATTTAATTCTGTTTGAAATATCTATTATATGCGCACCATAATAATAATAATCAGACTTTTACAACACTCAAATCTGATAAAACCAGCACTACTGAGATTCCGTCTTATTTTCAAGTCTACATATCGCAACGACTTTATTGAAGTCCAGATAATAAATGATGGCAAAGCAAGCCTCAACAACCGCTTTCCTATCGTTCCAACAAGAACGTATTATTAAACTGATTGTTGTCCGAAATGTTTTCTGGGCGTTATTCTTGCGTCATTGGAATTGAAAATTACATTGTAACATCATTATAAATTCATTCATTGAATAAACAATTGCTCATTGTTACATCATTAAGTGTCTCTCTAAATTCTGTCATAAAAAAAAATTAATTTCTCCTTTGTGGTCGTCTTAAAAGGATACAAATTTCAACAGTTTTTTAAATATCGAACATAAAAAAACATCCAACCAACCTCACAGACATTTTTATGCGTGTACGCGTCTGTAAAAACTGATTTCATGTCTATATAATTAGAATTTTTTAACTAAAACACACACAGTAGGATTTATATTTAACTAAAAATTTCATAACGATTTTTTTTAATTGATACTGGAACAAACTATGCTGTAATAACGTCTACCAATTAAAATTCGAATCTATTGAAATTTCGTTAAGCTTGAAATTGTGAACCGTAACTGAAAATTCATTTTCTGAGTTTTTTCGCTCATAGACAATAATGCAACGAATTATTTCTTGCGTCCTTGGAATGGTTGTAATGCACAAACAAATGCTAGGCAACGCACATCAATTTAATTCTGTTTGAAATATGTGTTATATGAGCACCTTAATAATAATAATCAGACTTATAACACTCAAATCCGATAAAACCAGCATTGCTGAGATTCTGTCATATTTTCAACTCCACATAACGCAACTACCCTATTGATGTCCAGACAATAAATGATGGAAAAACAAGTCTAAACAACCGTTTTCATATCATTCCAGCAAGTATGTATTGTTAAACTGATTGTTGTCCGGAATGTTTCTGCGCAATATTGTTTTGTTATTTGAATTGAACTTTTTCATTCTAGCATCATCATTATATAAATTCATTCGTTGAATAAACAATTGTTTATTGTTACATCATTAAAAATCGCTTTAAATTATGTCATAGCATTTTTTTATGAATTCTCCTTTATGGTTTTCTTGACGGGGTACAAATTTCAACAGTTTTCTTAATATTGAACATAAGAAAATATTCACCCAACTTCACAGACATATTTATGCGTGTACGCGTGTGTAAAAACTGATTTCCTGTTCATTAGTATTTTTTAATTAAAACAAACACGGTAGCATTTATATTTAGCTGAAAATTTCATGATGAATTTTTTTTCTTTTAATGAAGTTATTGCACAATCGTCGTAAATTATTTTTTTTCCCTATTTCTTCCAAAAATCAACGAACAAATTTGATACTGGAGCCAACTGAGTTGTAATAACATCCACCGATTAATATTTTTAATTGACTGAAATTGCGAGCCGCAACAGAGAGTTCACTTACGGAGGTTTTTCACTCATGTAGAAGGTAATGCAACGAATTATTTTTTGCGTCTTTATAATGCACAAATAAATGCTTAGGCGCTCCATATTCTTTTACAAGTAAGCATTTTGTAATGCACACATGAATGCTAGGCAACGCATATCAATTTAATTTTGCTTGAAATATCTGTTATAAAAGCACCGCAATAATAATAATAATAATCAGATTTGCCACACTCAAATCCGATGAAATGAGCACTGATTAGATTTTGTAACTCCACATTCCGCAGTACCCTGTTCAATGTTCATGTCCAGACCATAAATGGGTGAAAAGCAAGCCCAAACAAACGTTTTTCTATCGTTCCAATAAGTACGTATTTTTAAACTGATTGTTGTCCGAAATATTTTCTGAACATATTGTTGCTTCATTGTAATAGAAATTTTTCCATTGTAGCATCATCATTAAAAATTCATTTGTTGAATAAACAATCGTTTATTGTTATATCATTAAAAATTCATTCGTTAAATAAACAATTGTTTATTGTTATATCATTAAAACTATTTCGTGGAATAAACAATTGTTTGTGATTAGATCTTGAAAAATCGTGTTAAATTCTGTCATAAATATTTTTAATGAATTCCAACTTATGGTCGTAATAAAAAAATACGAATTTGAATAGTTTTCTAATCTATACTAATAAAAGAAAGTTTCGCTCTATGTGTGTGTGTCCGCGATGGCTAGCAAAATCTACACGTACAAAAGTGAAAATTTTTGTGAGAATAGTCCAAGACCTCTCCTAATGCACCTGAGACTAGAGGTCTGCACGGGCCGATATTTCCAGGCCCGGGCCCGGCGCGAATCAGAGAAAAAAAATTCGGCCCGGCCCGTACAAAAAAAATATTGACCCGGCCCGGTAAAAAAAGTTAAAAGTTCGGCCCGAGGCCGGCCCGGCCCGTAGAAAAAAATTTATTGGTCCGGCCCCGTATAAAAGTTAAACGTTCTGACGAGAACAATAACCATTTTTCCAAATGATTAAAAAAAAAAAAAGATTTTCAATTTCTTGGTACTTTCAGCGTTTTCTATTTTTAGTCCTCAATTATTCCAAAAATCTCCGAATAAAACAGATATTGGAATTAACCGATTTGTAACAACATTTACCAAATAATATTTTGAATTGATTCAAATTTCGTAAAGCTTAAAAACGCATGCCGCAACTGAAAATTCAATATCGGCGATTTGTTGCTCACAGACAGTATTGCAACGAATTATGTGTTGCGAGCTTGGAAATTCTGCTAGGCGCTCTGTATTCTACCTCTACAGTAAGCAATCTCTGATGCGCATCAGCAATACAGGTTAATTTAATTTTAACATAATCATTAAAAAATCAGTCGTTAAATAAATGATTGTTTATAATTACAACATTAACTAATCGGATGTGGCAATCCCAAAACTTTCTTCTATCTCATACATTACTTCCTGAAAAATGCATTATAATAGCGGCACCGGTTAGGTGATTTACTTAAAAATCTAATCAGCAACAACTTATGTCAACTTCTAATTGAATTTGAAGTTTGATGAAAATCCGCGCATTAGTTTTTGAGATAGAGCTATTCGGGAAATCGTGAAAAGTTCTGTATAACAGTGGCACCTGCTGGGCAAATTACACCAAAAACTTAACAAAATCAATTTATATCAGGGACTTTGTTTTATGAAGTTTGGTGAAAATTCATGCATTAGTTCTTGAGATACGGCTCTTGCAGAAATCTTGAAAAATGCAACACAGTAGCGCCACCTGTTGGGCAATTTACACCAAAAATTAAACAACACTAATTTATATGAGGGACTAACTGAATTTGAAGTTTTATGTAAATTCGTGCATTAGTTCTTGAGATAGAGCTATTGCGATAATCACAAATAATGCACCATAACAGCGCCACCTATTGGGCGATTTACACCAAAAAGTTATCAGCACAAAATTATATCAAGGACTAACTGAATCTGTTTTCTGAAAATCCGTACTTTAGTTCTTGAAATATAGCTATTGTGGAAATCATGAATAATGCAGCACAGCAGAGCCACCTGCTGGGCGATTTACACCAAAAAATAATCAGCACCAATTTATATCAGGTACTAACTGAATCTAAATTTTATCAAATTCCATTCATTAGTTCTTGAGATAAAGCGCCCACAAAATTTGTGTCACAACAGAGAGACAGACAGACTCACAGATAGACTCACAAACAGACATTTTGCAAGAAAAAATGTTTTTCGGTATCTCTGACCGCCTAAAACATGTAAATCCGTCGAAAACCGGATTTCGAAAATTTTTACGAATCCAATACTTTTTTCTTGTAAAGATAGAAGAAAGTAAAAATTATTTCGTTAAATAAACGATCGTTTATTTGTAAATCATGAAAAATGTGTTAAATTCAGTCATAAATGATTTTAATGAATTCCAATTTATGGCCGTCTTAAAAGAGATACAAATTCGTATAATTTTCTAATATTGAACATAATAATGTGTAATGCATTCAGTACGCAGCCCGAGTCTTTAAGGATTAGTCACCATATGCTTGATGAAGTAGCTCGGTCGCCTGTGGCACTGGCAGAACTTGACTAAAAGAATTTGACAAAAATTTTTACAAATTTTCGAACGCAATTATCTTGAAACCACAGCTGGCGAATATGTAAACTCTGTTATCAACACCTCGATTATGTGTGGCCCACGGAACTTTACGAATTTATAAATATGGCCCTCGAGTGTGAAATGATGGAGATTCTTACCTTACAGAATACTGTGCCTTTAAATAAACTAGGGGATCGTTCCCGGGCTTCCCGGGTTAAAGAATATAGGTGAAAACATATAATATATAGTAACATATAATATAACATATAGTAACATATAATATAACATATAATATATACATATATAGGTGAAAACTAATAATTTTTTTATATGCAATAAATATTTTAGATTGACCACTTACATTAAAAAAGCATTTCTCATATGGAAAATACGAATTATACAATCAAATAAATTTTTGAAATTTATCAAAGGCTATATTTTCTTATTAGCCGCATGATAAGAGTTATTTGCCAAGATTTTGCTACTGATGGCATCTTCTTATATTCTGATAATTTCAGAGCTTATACATGTCTGGTAAATTTGTGTTTTATTTACATTATTTTATTTATTTATTCATAGGGAAGTTTTTTTTTAATGGATATTAGCCGTAAGAAAATGATGAACTCTTTATTTATTTTAAGGACAAACGGATTAACATTTCGTAATCGAGCTCCGCGCGATATTGATAAATTAAAAAAAATATTTCATGCTTTAAAATTGTTTTTAAAACCATAGACAATCAGTAAACTGAGGTGAACTTTGCAAACAAATTCTATTTGAAAAAAAAATCCTATTTGGTGATCTAAAAATTTAAATTGTACGATTACAAATATGTTAGATTTGTGTTTTTTTCAATATTATTCTTTTATTAGTTTATAAAAGAAGTATTAATTTCGTTAAATTGTCTTTCACAAATGTGTTAAATTGGTGGTTTTTTAATATTATTCTTTTATGTGCTTATAAAGGAAGTATTAATTTCGTTATGCAAAAATAGTCAGAAACAAATGCTGAAAAATGTTTGTTGCTTTATGTGCAAAATGTTTACTATTATTATGTATTGAAACCGGCACGTGATAAGATAAACTTTAAAAAATCATGCTTAAAAAATATTTTAGAAAATATAATACATCAGTCAATGAATACAGTTTTTAAACAAATTCAATTTGAAAGCAAAAATTTTTCCCTATGCGAAGAAAATTCAAAATGTACGATGGTCAGAAGATTAAAAAATTGCATTAGCGAAAATTTCAAGATCGAAATTTGATCGTGAAGTGTTGCCATTCGCAAAATGGCGTCAGCTTTACGCACAGATACGTTTGTTCTTTATAATATATATACTTAGTCAGTAAAATATAATAAAGATCTGTTATTAGGATGTGGTTATCAATTGAGGCTCTTATGCTTGGATTTCCGGAAAGAAAACACCAATTTTCACCTTCTCAAAATTTGCATACGCACTTCTCATATCCATATTCATTCTTTTTAAAAAAATTGTATTTTGTTTGATCATTTAAAAATCATTTTAACTCAAAACTCGAAGTCACGATTGTCAGCAACATCTTTTATGTGAACAGACGCACTTTTTACTTGAGATTCTAATCTTAATTCCGGAGAATAAAAATTTCCTTAATTTATGTTTTTTAGACGCATTTGTGTTAAAATGTTTAGTTTTATCTAAGAAAATGATCGTTTTCTTTTAAATATGACTTTATTTTCACTTAAATAAGCATTTCGCCTAGTATCTGAAACTTAGTATCAGTACACATGCAGAAGGAAAAACAATATAGAAAATTTATGAGGGAAAATGGGTGTTTTCAAATGCAGTATGTCATTTTCCGTTATTATGCCCTTAATATAACTTTCTGCTGCTAATGGGATTTTGCGCCACTAAACCATATACAACAATTTTTATCAACAATTTAGAATTTTTATCAGAAAATAGCATGAATAAATTTTAAAATACCTCATTATTTCTCTCTTGTCTGCAATAATGAAAGCTATCTAATTTTCATCATTTTGAAGAAATTTCATAAAATGCGTTTAAAATTACAATATAAAAGTGTGGGTATTTAAAAAAAGAAAAACAGATAGTGCGATCACATCTACAAAGGAAGAGCTTTCAGAAGAAAAAAAAAAATTAGTAAAATTGGTTTAGCAGAATGAACAGGGCAGATGACTAAAAAGCACACTTGTGTTTTACATATATATTATATGAAATTAGGAAAAATTAAATTAAGCAAATTATGTTATTTTGATAAATTTATAGTAGAATGTCCTTAAGAATAGCATTAAAACGTTATTTTTCCAGAGAATTTTCGACAAAAACTTCAGGAACACAATATTATTTTAAACCACGAATTATTTGTTTGCTTGTGTAACTCGGCGGAGCAAATCCATCCAGGCGAGAATCATCAATTTCGGTAATATGAATCACTATTATTTGCATGTCACCTCTCTTTTATAAGGACACTCTAAATTTTTGTAAAACATTGCTTTTTATCAGTGTGTGATTTCGATTATATTATTTTCAAAAATGAAGTATTTTCACCTGTGATGACTTTCAAAGCAACTGGGCTGTGAAAATGACGCACTTCTACAAAACATAGTTCAGGTTTAAGAATTAAAATACCGGCTTTTTCATAAAATGACGTCATTTGCATCCGCTAAAGCAATTCACTTTTACAATCCATTCTTAAACTTCGTCTATAGAAAAGTGTGCATATGACGTCATTATCACGGAATAACAGATAATATTCTTGACATAGCCCATATTTTAATTTCAACTTTTTTAAAAAAAATTTTATGGAAAATGGCAACAAAAAGATACAGTATCTGCTATTTTCGACTATTTTCCGTTTACTTTCAATAACTTTCAATTGAAATGAGGTACTTTTGTTGCCACAATAAGGAAAAGGGTATTAAAAACTACAAAAAAATTAATATCTCAAAAATAAATTGAGATACAGATTTCAAACAAATTGCATTTAAAAGAGCATTTTTTTTCCTTATACGACGGTGTAAAAATTTAAAATGTGCAATGTTTAGAAGTTTAAAATTTTGCAGTAGAGAAAATTGCAAAACCAAAATTTTATTTCAAATTTCAAAGTGTTGCCATTCGCAAAATGACGTATGCGTTACGCACAGATATGTTTGTCCTTTATAATATAGATAGCAATATTAAAAATAATAAAAACTTAGATCCTAATTTTATAAAATCGAAATTTTTCCACTTTTGAAAATGATCTCCTATTCTAAAGTAAACGTCACTTTTATTCACGAAGCTCAAACCTTTTTCTAAAATTATGATGAATATTTCAATAAATTTTCATTCCATATTGCTGGAACTAAGACTTGTTAAGTAAAATAAATGTTGAAATTGAATTTAAATAGTCATGCTAATGGCAATTTTAAGATGTTTTAAATACAGTTATTTCGTCATTGTTCCAGTGCCTGATTACCGGTGGAGCGAGGGGGGGGGGGGGGTAATTTACGCTTTTCACGTATTTAAATGCCTGTTAAATTTCTCCCCAAAATAAGACAAAAATGACAAAAATTTCTAAACATTTATGTTGGGGGAAGTTTGCTCGACCAATAATTAGGCCTTTGCAGTGTTCCTCAACAACATACAGTGCTAAAATTTTATTGTTTTTACGAGGGTCACGCTGAAATTTTTGAGATACAACTAGGTTTTTAAAGTTATACTTACAAAATTTTAGGTGTGTTCAAAGTAGTCTCCTCCAGCATCAGTGCACTTTTGTAGACGAATTTTCCACAAATAAAACGCCTCAAGCCATTCATTTCTTGGAATAGATGAAAAAATGCATTTATAGCAACATCAATCTCTTCTTCTGAATGAAAACGACGTCCACGTAAGTTCTTTTTTAGATTAAAGAATAACCAAAAGTTACACATAGCTAGATCAGGTGAATACGGAGGATGTTCTAATGCTTTAATTTGTTTTTGTTTAAGAAACTCAACTGTTAATCCGGCTGTATGTGAAGATGCATTGTCATGGTGAAGCATTAGTCCCCTAACATTCACTTCTTGTAAAATTTCTAGAAGACATTTAGTGGTATACCAGTTTGCTGTTACTGTCTTCTGTCCTTCCAACTTAATGGCTTTGATCAATCCCGTACTTCTGAAGAAAACGGCATACATCACTTTTTTCAGTGCGCGTTGTCTTTTCACCATTGTCGGCGTGAGATTATCTTCAAAGACCCATACTTTGCTTTCTTGACGTGTTGGAACGTCAAAAAACGGTATGTACGTTTCATCACCCGTTACAATTTTAGAAATGATGCGGTGGCCACCATCATTTAGCAATTTAAGAGTTTCTTTACTAATTCTGACACGCTCCTCTTTTTGGTGCTCAGTTAGATTATGGGGAACCCAACGGCAAACTACTTTTTTCAAATGCAATTCTTCATGAATAATTTTGTGTATGGCTGCGGATCCAATGTTAAGTTCCTTCTGTATCATTTGATAGGTACAGCGATTATCATCCATTAACATTTTTCGTATGGCAGACACATTATCCGGGATTACTGCCGACGGCGGGCTTCCTGTGTGTTCTTCATCCTGAAGAAAATTGCGACCTCTGCTAAATTCTTTAAACCATCTGAATACAGTAGCACGAGCTGGAGATTCATCACCAAATGCCAATTTCAACCGTTGAACGCATTCTTCTTGATTTAATCCTGCTTTAAAATCGTAGAAAATCATAGCGCGAAAATGTTCTCGCGTCAACTCCATTTTCTCTTCTGTTTAAAATTTATTCTACGCTAAACAAGTTGAAGTAAGTCAGTAAAAAATCGTCTGCTATGTTAAAATACCTTGTATTTTAAAATTAAACCGTTATTTTTATTTTGTAAATTCTTGTCTGCGCGTATCTCAATAATTTCAGAGTAACCCTCGTATCAGATTAATAAATTTCGTAATTTAAGATGCAGTGAGTTGGTTGACAAATTGTGGAAAATCTCTTTTAATAAAGATATTTATAAAAGCAACTCACTATATCGCCCCTATCTTTTTTAATTTTCGTGATATTTGACTGGCCTTTTTATATAAGTTGCTCTAAATTCTGAAATAGAATCTTTAGCGTATACGCAGTTAAAAATTATTTCTAACAAATGCCCACATTTCCTTAAATTTTCAATATATTTATGCTATAACTGCAGTATGATACTGTTTCTACTGTTCTTTTTCATATTTCCGGAAAGGGGCTGTGCATGTGCATATATACCGTTATCACTTTAGGGGGTAGGGGGGGAGTAAGGCATATGATATCATAAGATATCTCTAGGGGAAGGGGGGTAGTCTTTTGATATCGTTATCATTCAAATGTAAATAAGTGCGAGTAATAAGTCAAAATTACGTCCACTACTAACCATATCACAAGATTAAAATATTTATTTGCTTAAAAGACGTTATAAAAACACATTAAAAGTAAATTAAAAATCTATATTTACATGTTTCAACTCTTTTACTGAGTCGTCATCAGAATGTATAACAGAAAATAACAAATACAATGCATATGAAAAATGGAAAAAAAAATCATCGAATATAAACAAGTAATCATATAACGCGCCCTACATTTTCGCGATCGCGCGTGTTCCATCTATGTCGCGACGCCGTAAGTTGTCCAACCATTCAACTCATAAATTCGGCATACGAAAAGATAACGATGTAACCCATAACCGTGGTATAACCCAACGA
Source organism: Maratus speciosus (assembly GCA_963932465.1). Lineage (NCBI taxonomy): Eukaryota > Metazoa > Arthropoda > Arachnida > Araneae > Salticidae > Maratus > Maratus speciosus. The sequence continues at coordinate 425,264,597 of OZ010794.1, forward strand.
AAATTCAATATCAAATGTAAAGAACATATAGCGGACATAAAATACAATAGAGGTAATACTGCTTTATCCCGGCTGAATCAAATAGAGAACATTAACATATTTTTTAACGAGAGTAAAATAATCTACAGGTCTAATTTTTATTTACAATTATTTATAAGAGAGTCCATTGAAATTTATTTAAGATGTTCAGGAGTTTATAACGATACATTATCTTTTCGTATCCCGAATTTATGGGTTGAATGGTTGGATAACTTACAGCGTCGCGACATAGAGGGAACACGCGCGATCGCGAAAATGTAGGGCGCGTTATATGATTACTTGTTTATATTCGATGATTTTTTTTCCATTTTTCATATGCATTGTATTTGTAATTTTCTGTTGTACATTCTGATGACGACTCAGTAAAAGAGTTGAAACATGTAAATATAGATTTTTAATTTACCTAATGTGTTTTTATAACGTCTTTTAAGCAAATAAATATTTTAATATTGTGATATCGTTATCATTTTTTATGGAACCAAAGTTTTCTCTTTTCATTTGTAAACTTGCTCTTGATTGCCTATTAGCTTTTGTTAGTCTGTTGCCTATTTTTATGAAAATACAAAGTTAATATTAAAATCCTTAAATGATTATAAAATTATTTAATTCCAAATGAGGAATACCCTGCCTTTCACATTCCTATTCTTCTGTCATATGTGTATATATATATATATAATCGACAAACCAGGTCCGAAGTATGTTTTAAATTATACTTGTTGTATTTACTTCGTGAAGAAAAGAGAAAGAATGTTGTCTACCTGTTTTGTTGATAAGAAGTTCCGAACCCTCCTCCGCCACCCTGTGCAGGGGCAAGTTCAAGAAGACATTTTTACTGTTGAATGCATTATGTAATAAAAAGCTAAAATAACTTTTAAATAGTAGCTATTTCGACTAAAACGATCGTCAATCTTAATAAAGATATTTTTAACTTTTTATAGCATTATTTAACTTAATCTGTTTATAAGTGATTATTATACATGTTATTAGTAGCTATTTCTGTTAAGTATTATTTGATACAAAGATATTTCATATGTAACAGTGTTCCTCATTTGAATCAATAAAGTGTGTGAATAATAAATTTCTAGTGATAGCTGTATATCACTGAAAACAAAACAAAATAAAACATCAAAAGAAAAGAAAAAAAAAAGACATTGATAACGATATCATTACGGGGGGGGGGGGGGGGGGTTCATGGGATGATAACGTATGATATCGTACAAAAAAGTTGATAATGTTATATAAGTACAGCCCCAGAGTGGTGTTAAAGTTGGTTGAAAACTCTGCATGCTATAAACAAAAAACATATTAGAATTTTTCACACAAATTGTAATACCTTTACGAATATGCGTGCTATACTTACTCAAATTCACACAACCGTTAAATGGGACTCAAATAATCACTTGCTACAGTGACAGACCATTTTGAACGTTTTCTGTTACAGGAGTGATCGCAAATACGTCACTATTTAAATGAATGGAACAGCCATTAATAAAAATATTCCCTGACGACGGATGCTCGATTGCAGGCCGAAAGTACTTGAAAATTTAAATAAAACGTATATTTTTAACTTCTATATTATTATTATCTTTGTCGCCTTTTAAGTAAAACGGTGAGCTTTTTTAAAATTCGTATTGTGTATTTTGTACTGAACCAATTTAAACGAAATTTAAATGAGACCAATTCGAGAGTATCATGTTTCAATAAAATAAAAAAAGACCGATAGTTTCGGAGTAATCGGTGAACATATATGAAGAAAAAAATTGAGTGTGGTTCTTTTTTAACCATTTGGAAAAATGGTTATTGTCCTCTGTCAGGGTAGGAAATCAAAAACATATCTGAAGCTTTTTATTGGTTGAATCCGCATTTTATTCGTGTTCTGATTGGTCTATACAGTAATCTGTATTTTCCGTTTACTTTCAACAGAGATGGATACTTATGTTACCACTATGACAAAAAAGTAATAAAAACTACAAAAAAAATTAATAATTAAGAAACAAATTGAGATACAGCTTTTAAACAAACTGCATTTAAAAGTACATTTTTTTTCTCTATACAACGGTGCAAAAAGTAATACTATGGGATGTTTAGAAGTTTAAGAATGAAATTTCATTTAAAATGGGTCGTCAAATCTGACGATGGAAAAGCCTTTTCCCGAAGAGCCAATGAAATGCTTGGATAATACGTAAGTTTGAGGTGGATAATACGTAAGTTTCAGGAAATCTGACGAGTCGCAGGCGATTTTTGTCGCTTGCAATTTTTACGTGTAATAACACTATTAATGTTTAATTCATGGCTGACGTAATTTATGATCAACTCCGTGCGATTTTTTATGTCTTAAATTTTAGTCTTTGAAAAAATCATTTTTCCAAATGGTTGTAATTTGTTAAATTGCTTTTATTATTATTATTATTATTATTATTATTATTTCTCTTTTTTTTCACTATTTATTAGGTTGAGCAAAAAGTTCTGGGAAATTTTTAACGCAACTTTCATACAACGTAACATTCACAAATTTCCCAGAACTTTTTGCTCAACCTAGTATTTAATTTATCACTGTTGGTCACGATAAACGTTCTTAATTCTTTAACTGTTTCTTTCTTTTTTTTTTTTTTTTTTTTTTTTTTTGACACAATAAATTAAAAATAAGCACCCTGCACCACTTTTTTTTTAAATTAAAATATTTGGCTTTGTACAATCGAAAAAGGTATGCCATTTAACAAACCAAAGATTACAGTTAAAATTAAGTGGCATCCAAAAGCTTTTAGTATAGAAAATAAAAAACTCTTTTTGCTCGAGCGACATTCGAGAAAAACAGTTAAGGTGATAAGTACATGTCTTTTGAAATTTGTCAAATTAAAGCTTATAAACAACATAAAATTTCATAGTTCCAGCAGAAAAAAATACTAAATCTGCTAGAAACGTTATCCCGCCTAAAACAGAATTTTCCTCGGGTCCTTGGAAAGTTTTAATTTATAAATAAAGAAAAAAAATAGATCGAAAGAAAGAAAGAAAAATTCTATGGAAAAAAAGGGAAACCTTTCGTTCCTGCTTATATTGATTTCGCACATTGATTTGATTATAAATCACCTGGCTCAATCTAGTAAGTTTTCTTTTCAAAAAAACAATGCAATGAAAATGAGTAATATAATACCGCTACAAGAAATTTTACCATGATCTTAAATGGAAGTATATTCCGAAGGAACTGTTGCTTGGAGTAACGCGCAAAAAAATGTTTTCGGAAGAGGCCCCGTAAGGTCCTTTGCAGGTCACTAGTAGCAAAGTTTGCCCGCAGGACCAGTCACCACTCACCGAGGTGGCCGGTCGCTTTCAGATCCGTGATCATCTCTTTTCAGGTGAATTTGGATGAAAATGACCACTTTTCAACGTTCTTCGCCTAAATTATGTCGCCAAGCGAGCGCCGATAGCTTTTCATTTTCCATTGTTTTTTATGCATCAAGAAAAATTTATGATTAACGTATTTTTCTTTTTTACAGAAAAATACTCTTTTTTTCCGGCGGTATGTCACACAAGTATGTTAAATGATTACATAAAAAATAAATTTCTAAGTATAAAATAGAACTGGTCGAATGTGCCAATTCCAAAACTTTCTTCTATATGGGTCAATATCTGAAAACTGGACAATTTGCGTCCACTGCCAATAATGTTTCATTAATTATACTAAAACCAAAAACTGAAAAACGTGATATATTGTAACATTTGTTATATCAATAACTAATGATAAATGGACATATAATAATGCATAAAGAATTAGTTTTAAGCTTTAAACAAGCGAAATCATCATTTCAGTCCCTGTCCCCAGGTACAAATATCCGATATTAAATGTATGCTGTAAACATTTCTATAAATATTATTAACTTTTGCTATTATATATTTATACCTATATATATAAAGTATGGGAAAATATAGTTATCCTTTCTTAGTATAGATTGTATAGTAAAGTATTGTAATAAATATATTTGTCCCTGAGGTTGACCATCATCTCAGTCCCTCTAAACACACATTTAGGTTAACAGATACTAGGTCGCGCTGGCAGAATCATTTCCATTGCAACAGCAACTAAAGTTCAACTGGCCACCATGGACGAAGGTAAGTTGTTTTTCTCTTTGTTTCATATTTAGAAATATTTAGTTTTTGTTCTGAATAGGGATGAGTATTTTTTTACAGCATCATTCATGTCCCCCTATTTAACTTTTTATTTATAAACAAAAAGTTTATTGCAACTTTAATTAGGTAATATACAAATGTCACATGGCATATTTAATAATTTACATGTGGGCAAAATGATTCAACAAAATAGCTGTGCAGCTTTTAAGACAAAAACATCACCTCAGTCCCCATCATCTCAGTCCCAATTATTAGGCACTGATTATGGTGTCAACAGACACTTTCTTCCATAAAAGATTATCCTACGCATAAAATATACATCCTTGATCTCAAAAGACTACAGAATTAAAATGACGAAACATATATCATAGTATATAATTGTATTTGGAGGTTGGTACTTTAATTCAAAAAAATAAAAACTGGAGTGAAATTGTCCAGTTTTCAGATATTGACCAATATATATCTTAATAGTTCAACCTTCGCTTTCACTGCGCCAAAAATTAAATGATAATCTATGCCCATCGTCGGCATCATCAGGGTTATAATGAAATAGATTCATTTAATTGCGGGCATTTAAAAAGGAGATATAAGTATCGCATCTTTCAAACAAATCATTGAACTTCAGCATTTCCCTCCCCCTCATAGATGTCCTCAACCAAAATTCCCAGCACAAAGAGCATAAAAGCGACACCTGTCGCGCTGTATACACCCAAGCATAATAAAGATCTATGTATGTGAAAGTGTAACAGAATACGAAGTTTGATTTAGTTCCGTGCATTAGTTTTTGAGATACAGCTATCGCAAAATTTCTGAAAAATGAGCCACCTGTTATGTGATTTACACGAATACCTAATCAAGACAAACATATGTGAAGGTCTTACTGAATCTGAAGTTTGATGAAAATCCATGCATTAGTCCTTGATACAGAGCTATATCATGAAAAATGCAGCATAGAAGCTCCACCTATTGGGCAATTAACACCAAAATCTAATCAGAAACATCTTATGTCAACGTCTAATTGAATGTGAAATTTGATGAAAATCCGTGCATTAGTTCTTGAGATACAGTTATTGCGGAAATCGTGAAATCGCAGCATAGTAACGCCACCTGTCAGGCGATTTACACCAAAAATTAATCAACACCAATTTATATCAATGTGTAACTTAATCTAAAAATTATTAAATTCTGTTCATTAGTTCTTGAGATACAGCGCCCACAAAATTTGTGTCACATACAGACAAGAGCACAGACTCACAGGCAGACATTTTCTAAAAACAGTCATATCGTGTTCAGAACCTTCTAAAACGTATAAATCCGTCGAAAACTGTAAGTCGAAAAATTTCACGAATCAAATACTTTTTACTTATATTTTGAAACTCCGGAAGTATGTTCTCTTGTGATCGATATTTGCTGGGAATGCGTTTAACTTCTGCATTCAAACTTATCTAATTGTTAGTGCACCACGCGTTGTGTATAAATATATTATGTGGACCATATGCAAGGCTACGCAAAAGAATTAGCACACCTTACAGGATATACACAATAATTCCTGAAAATGGCATTTTTCTGAGTTACGAGTTTTTAGGTGAGTTCGTAATTCGTAATACGTAGCACCTACAGTCGTCGCTCGGTCCATCTGTCTGTCTGTCTGTCCGCCCGCATATACCAGAGCAAAAACTACCCAACCGAATGGTCGGATATTTTAAATATGTAATTGTTGCAATATTTTGTCGAGTCATTTCAAATTTTATGAAAATCGGACGTATAGTTTAATTACAAGGGCAGTCAAAAATTTTAATGACGTTACAGTCTTTCGAACAGAATGAAATTGATATGCACTTATGAAGTGCACTAAAATAAACCTTCAGTACAATATGCGATGCAAAAAATATTTATAAAACTAGTTATAGTACGAACGCACCTCATTTGCCACGTTTGACGTGCAATTTCCAACTTGTTTAAAATTGTTTATACTCGCATATCTCATGTTGATCTATGAAGTAATGAAATTTCTTAATTAATATTTTGTTATTGTTGAAAGTGTTTCATAATATATATGCTTGATGCATGATTTTCCGTTCTTGTTTTGTACTAATGTCAGTATTTTTAACGAAAATTTAACATTATTTGTTCTTAATAATCCACTTTAAATATAGTTTAAGTGGAAAATATGTTTTTTCGTCATTTTAAAATCAATTTATCTTTAAGAGAATTTAAGTAATACTTCCGTTCTTCCAGTAAACCATTTTGAGAGTGTGTTTATTTATATAACATGGACTGAAAAAAAAGAAAAAAAAAGATCGCAAACGCATTGACAGATATGATCCAGAAAAATGCTCAAAATAAATTCCAAGAGCTTCTCTTTCTCTTATTTAGTAAAAGTAGATTATACAGAAAGCTTTAAAGAAAATGTTTTTATTCAGATTAAGGGTAAAATAATTACAAAAATTAATTTTTCAGTTGCTATAAATTTTAGAAATTCAAACTGCTTTACAGCAAAAGAGATTTATATAATATGGATTTCAAGAAATAGTTTAATGATACCAGATGATCCAATCTGGAATATATGGTCTATAGGACATACTGCCCGCTGAATGGAAAATTGTCAAAAATCATTTAAAAATAAAAATCTAATTTTTTTTAAATAATTAATATGCATAAGATACATCTTTTCTAATTGTCTACTAAGTATACCAGAAAGAATTTCTGTATAAAATATATGAATTATGTATCCGATTTTGAAATTTATTACAATACTACATCAAATGAAAGCCTGTGTCTTAATCTCGTTTACAGCCTACGTATATACAAAGTTTCAATTTAAATAATTCAGACATTTTTCTATTTTACTGAAAAAAAAGACCTTTTTCTGTTTTTGGTTAAGCGAAAAAAACTGCCACTTTCCCGTTAGTTTTGAACATATATTTTTAAATTATTATTATTACTGCAAATTATTGCAAATGTTAGTTTACATTATTTTGAAAAACAAATGATAATTGTTGAGACACATTTTTTTAAAAAATCATGCTTGAAAATTATTTCAGAAATCATTAAAAAAAAATTAAGTTTAGTTTTCAAACACATTTTAATTTAAATAACCTTTTATTTTGTATTTGATGATGCAAAAACTGACATTATGCGATATTTAGAAGCAACTATATAAGTGATAAAAGCTAAAACAATCGCACAGATCGTTGCCACCATCGATATGAAATCAAAGTAAGTGATGAGTAATTTATATATATATATATATATATATATATATATATATATATAATATAGATTAAAATAGAACTTTATTATTTAGTTTTACATAGTTCGTCTGTCGACCAATTGCCTTAAGTCAAATTTGCAACAATTAGAATTAAAATGTTAACCAAATTGACTATTATTGTATGTTAGATTAGAGGTATGCCCAAGGATCTCGTTCCAGTTTTCTTTCTTTAGTTTTGGGACTGGTCTTTGAGCGGATCTCAGAAACTTTTTTCTTCCGATTCGGGTCTAGACTCAAGGATTAATTCCCAGGGTAAATACCAAGGTATTTGTTTTTCTATTAAAACTACGAGAAACACTCGTATTGCTATTAGCTATATGATGGTTGGGTATGAAGGAAGAAAATACTGAAATTTTAGACTTCTTGCAAGTGTAAAATTAAAAAGAAGCTTAACGTTTCGGGTCAAGACCCGGGTATTTATTTTTAAGAGTATAGACCCTTTCTAGACCCTTTATTAGTTGGGTCTAGACCCGGGTACTTATTTTTAAAGATTAATACCCTGGGTAAATACCTGCGTATTTCTTTCAATTAAATATAACTGCGGAAAACACTCGTATTGCAATTAGCTACGATGGTTGGGTATGAAAGAAGAAAATGCTGGAATTTTAGACTTCTTACAAGTTAAAAATTTAAAAGAAACTTAGCGTTTTACATTTAAATATCGGATTTAAATCTGTTTTTAAAATATAACGAATAATGTAAAAAAATCTTTAATTTATGTTTAACATAAGTTGGAAGAAGACATAATCTCTAGTCGAATGGCTATTCTGGATTTTTCTTGCGGCAGTTTGGTAATTTAAACGTATGGGCTCCTATTTTTTGGCCAACAGCACGTAAAACAAGCTTTAATAATTTATAAAGTTGAATATAAATTAGAATCTTAATAGTTAAAAACTGACATATCAATTGTACTGAAAACATTAACCCATTTTACATTATAAAATTTTATTGCGAAAAAACCTTTAACTATTTTAAGTATTTCAAAGTAAAGATATTTTTATAACATGTACATACATTTTTTTATCATTTTTTATTGAAAAGATAGTAATATGTTAAAGATACAAACTATATTTTAGAATTTCGTTTTATATTTCCAAACATATATTAAATTCCTTCCTTCCCCTTATTTCTTATTAACCCACTGTCCCCTATTTATGCAATATTAGGAAGCTTGGAAATAATAATTAAGGGCGGAGGGGGGAAGGAGGTGCTCTAGTTTCTCTTCAAAAAAAGAAAACAAAAGAAAATATGATCAGCTTATTTAAAATAAATGTTCTAAAAGTTGTAGAAGTAATAATGTTTAAAAGAAGTTAAATAAAAAGTTAGCTGAAAAAAGTGGTTGCCGCATGTATTCACAATACCTACTCGGTTCAGATTCGACACTGGTGTTTCTCAATATATTTTTCTGGTGTGAAATTTTGAATATTTTGAAACACTTAGTTTTGTTATTATCTCAATCTAATAATGATAGTGTCCTAATTCTAATAAATATTATAAATGTGAATGTGTGAATATTTTTGGTTGAAGTCAGAATCAAAACGGATAACTACATTTTTTTTGTATTTATTATACATTATTTTAATTTTTCCCCCAATTTTTAAAATTTTCACTTAAGTGTCTTTAGTTAATAAAATTTTCAAAATTTATTTGTTTGTAATACATAAAATAAAAGTTACAAGCAAATTTCAAAAATATTTACTTTATAATGGAAATATTAATAGTGAAAATGCAAAATATTTTTTTTTTCAATATTGCGCAAATATATGCAAAATGTAAATTGGCAAAAAATATTTAGCAATTTCACAATTAATATTTCCAGCATAAAGTAAATATTTTCGCAATATTGACTTTTTTTGAGATAGTTACAATTTAAAGAGTTGACATTTCATTACAAATATTTCCAATATAAATCCAATATTTTAGGAATATTAGTATCATAGTTCAAGTATCCGTGATAGCGACCAGTGCGTAAAATTAAACGTATTTTTGTTTTCAAAATATATATCAGACATTTTAATACTAATTTTCGCTTTATTTAATGACAGGTTCGCTTTATTTAATGAAACGATTAAGTAAAGTGAAAATACTGTTTAAAAAGACTGGTAGAGTTTTTAAATTCAGAATTCTACTAAATTGCCAATACTGTTAGCGAAGGATACAAATATTAGCACAATATAACTAACCTAACTAATACTGGTTTTCAGGGTAATTGCATTTTTGGAATTTTTAATCGCTATTTCCAAATAGTAATTGCCGCATATTTTATATCCTAATTTATAAGTCGAATAATACCATTGGAAAGAAATAATGGTTGTAAAAAAATCCAGAAACGCAATCACTCGTGGATTTTCACATCAGGTGCATTTTTAGATAGGTTAACATTGCTGTATTATATTACTCTAATATGTAAAATCAATTTTCTTACTTTTTTCTTTTAAATGCCACAATATAACAAACGCAAGAGAATATTCTATTGCTACATCTGACTGAAGGTAGATTTTATTTTTATAACTTTTATTTTATGTATTACAAACAAAAAAAATTTTATTAACTTAAGGGAAATTTTAAACATTGGAAACAAATTTAATCTAATGAATAATGAATAAAAAAAAAAAATGGTTATCCATTTTGGTTCTGACTTCAACTAAACATATTCACACTTTCACATTTAGACCAATGTCAGACGGGCGTCTTTTTTCCTGCTTTTTTACTTAAATATTATCCATTCACAATGCTATAGCATTGTGAATGGATAATACTTAAGCAAGCATTGTGAATGGATAATACTTAAGCAAAAAAGCAGCAAAAACGACGCCCGTCTGACATTGGTCTTATAATATTATTAGAATTAGGACACTATCGTTATTACATAGCGATAATAACAAAACTAAGTATTTCAAAATATTCAAAATTTGATACCAGAAAAATATACAGAGAAATACCAGTGTTGAATCTGAACCGAGTGGGTATTGTGCTTGCCGCATGGCACCGGTTACAAAAGTAAAATTGTATTTGTATTATATTCAAATATTTCATCTTACACCAATTTGGCGGCACCGGACAGCAAGAGAATTAATTCGGAAGTTCAATATGGCAACCCTTGAGAAATCGTCTGCTCTCTCAGAGAATAGAGGAGTGGAGGATTTCAGCCGTTTCTCTTCAAAGTTAGCCGCACTGGATCTTTTAAGTATCTTTTGCTTGAGCGAGTTGAACGAATGCGGGAATATTCGAAATTTCGAATTATTTTCTCTACGCCTGTGGATACTTTCGATTGACATCCAAAGGAATTGTGTCTAAAAGGGGGATTTTTGGTGCTAATATTGTTGCACTAAGGAAAAAGAACAGAATCACAATGATGCATATGAGGAGTTGTAGTGGTTTTACGGACCTTAAATCTGGCAGTATTATTGTATGTCACTATGCAATGGTAAGTTATATTTTCACTAATTTAAACTAATTTACACAATTAAAAATCAACAGTTACCAAATATATAATTCAATAAGGATGTATTATTTTAAATTGTATGATTGAAAGCACGAAGTATTAAACAATATATAAAATGGAATTTTTTTTTTTTTTTTTTTTTTTTTTTTTTTTTATAACAATAAAATAATATTTTGAATATTAAGCACACTAAGAAAATTTTAGATTTGGTATATATTTTTTATTTTTAAAAAAAGTTTAGAATTTTGATTATCTCTTCAAAATGTCTTTCACCGACAAATCCACTTTTTTTTAGAGAAAAATCTATAAAGTCCACCGTAATATATGATGTGTAGGATATATGAACTATTTATGTTTGATATTATTATTTGTAAACGTAGGAATGTAGGGAAAGGAGGGACTCATGGAGCTCAATCTCACCTCATCCAAATGAAAAAATATTTTTTTATACTACGTTTGCTGTTATAAACCACTATTTTTGTCTTCAATGTTTGATAATTCATTTCTGAAACAAACAAACGAAAAATCCTCACCTGTTTACATAAAGAAACATTATAAATATTGATTAAACTTCTAACGTAAAGCTGTTAATTTTTACGCTTTTTTGATATCACAATTTTTTAATAGCGACATTTAAATGAGACAAACAATGTTATTAATATTAAGTGTTAAGCAACAAGCTTAAAAGTTGGTACCTATGCTAACGTGTAAACCTTTGCCTGTCATACGTTTAATTAATTTGATTTTATGTTTAAAATTGTTAATCTGCATTTTCATTATTTTCATAATAGTATTATTAAGTAGTAAGTAGTTAGTAAGTTGTGAGTATCGTAGTTGTTAGTAGTTGCGTTGTAGCTGTTTAGTTATTACTAAGTAGTTACTACGATTTAACTCTTGAGAATTGCAACGCGCAGTAACGAATTCAAGGAGGTAGCCCCGAGAGGGAAGGGAATATGCCCGGAGAGGCAAAAATGCCTACCCCAGTCGGAATATTTGAAATTTTGTGTTTGGTAATGGTTTAAAAATAAACCCAGTGGCGTAGTGGTCAACGTATCTGGCTGCAACGCAACAGGTTCAGAGTTTGACTCCGGGCTGGACATGGTTCCCACAGCCTTTCATTCCTCCGATGTCGATAAAAGAGAGTACCAAGCATGCTTGGGATCTAAAAACTGAGGGTCCCGCGTTAGGCTGACCACCTGACCTGGACATATGCTGCATAGAACCTCAAGGCTTAGAGTGAAAAAAACAGAGTTGAGGAGCCTTAATGGATCTTATTGCCACGGCGTTCTTTTAATGATTTAAAAGTTCAAATTATCTTTCTGAATTCCATAATGTCCCTCTCCCACATACGGAACTGCAAAGTATCTTCTCGGTGGAAAAATGTCAACACTGGTAATGCACTGATACTCCTGGATTGTTTATTTTCTGTGAAAGTTTTTTTTCATTGTATGAGAGAGGCTCTAATAAAATTCCCTTTCCCCTGTATGCACCAATGTCTCATTAATTTGATAATATTAGCTCTTCAGAATTCAGCATTTCAAATATTCTATCTAAAACAAATAAACTATTTATTTGGTGATAATGGCATTAATCATTAGTTTGAAAAAATAAGAACTCGCATGAATATTTTATTAATTATTAATAATCTCTGTTGATCAATTTATTTAAAAACGACTCCTTGGTGCTACGCCACTAAGTAAACCCGGAAGTTTTATTAAGACTGATTCTATCGTTATAGTACTGTTACTATAGAATTGTCCTAAGTTGATTTAAGGAACTCGGTACCCTAACCAATACCCCGAAATTTCTTAATAATTTCGATTTTCATATATTTATCCTATCACATACCATATACTTTCCACTATATCCTGACAGAATTTCAGGCTGATACTGCATATATATATACTGCATTTAATTTTAAGTTGATACTACCTCGTTTAAATGTTTCATATATTTTTTAGATAAAATACAAGATAGTGAGATACTTTTATTTAGCTTCATTTATAAAAGATTCTTTATTTAACATATAGCAAAGTGATTAGAAATAGAAAGCTCATTCCATAAATAGTCAAAAATGCTACAAAAAATTGTAAAATACAAAATTAACCAGAAAAATTATAAAAAATTTAATTCTAAAGAAAGATGTCAAAAGATTTTAAATGATTATTCATATAATTATTCTTGTGTCGATTCTATGTTAAACTTTTGATTGGGAACATTTTAAAAATTCAACAAAAAGCTGTTTTTTAAATTTTTTTCGTTTATTTCGTTTATTTTTAGTCTTCAACATTGCTTTTTCCAAAGAAAAAAGAAAAAAAAAAAAAGGAAAAACTGATACTGAATGGGTTGGTAAAAAATTTAGAATTGCCCTCCTAAAAAGTCAAATCGTACGCCCCACGCTGAGAACCACGGCTTTAAAGTAATGTAACATCATATTCCTGATGATGGTCATAGAAGTTGACTGAAACGTCGATTTTAAGTATTTTAATATAATTTTAATGTTTGTTTAGTTTTAATTATTCATTCTTATGCATACACAATTTAGAAACATTGTGATGTCCGTTTTCACGGTAAACTTTTACAGTAATTTTTTTATGGTGTAATGGCCCAGCTTATTTATTATTTTGATAACTTAAAAAAAAATTCATATATATATAAACTATTCCTTTATTCTGCTTTTTTACGCTTGTATTTAGTTTTTTTTTTCTCCCTAAAACTATCTCTATATTTAAAAGACCAGGCTGTTTTTTTAATCATCAGCCCAACTTTCTAATGAACCAATTTTGATAATTGTTTTTTAAATGAAAGGCTGTTCATTTGTAGATGTGCCCGTAGTAACTATATTTTTAATTTATTTCCATTTATATATATATTTTTTTTAATTTTAAAAGTCTTTTGTGAAATTTCTTTAAAATGGTGGCAATCGGATTACTAATCGGAAACGAGTAAATGAAGTTTGTTTATTTTTATTGATTATATCCTTATTGATGTCCTTTCACATTACAAATAAAAGTAACTTTTTTGCAAATTTTGATCAGAAAATGACACAAGTCTTTAAAAAACACGCATTCTCCCTCATAAATCATTTACATTTCAATATTTTTTCATTAAACTAATACTGAGTTTGAGACGCTCGGCGAAATGATTCAGTAAGTAGGGTGTCAACGATTTTAATCAGTTGATTCAAATCAACGATTAAATCATGATTTTAACCAAGTGATTTTTTTTTAAATCAATGATTAAAATCATAAATTTTCTAAATTTTGAAATGACACACAAAAGTATTAAAATCTAAGATTAACATAATTTGAAAAGTTTCTACAGGTATTTTGAATTATGAATAAACAACAACAACAAAAAAAGCTTTAAATAATTGTTTCTAAACTTAATTCCTGAGTATCGTAAAAAATTAAGTACAGTAAGTTTGTAAGTAGCATAGTTTTTATCTGACATAAAAAGTATTTCATTTAAAAATATTTAAATCTAATATAATTTGCAATGTCATAATTTTCTTTAGGTAATCAAATTATTCATTCTTTTATATAAAATTAGCATAGCAAGTATAGTAAATTTCTGCAAGTAAAAGAATAAAATAGCGAGAATTTTATTTTCTCATTCAACTTTTGCAATAATAAATTTATATCATATATTGGAGTTAAGAATGAAATCTACTCAACAGTTATTGTAAAAGAATGTATAAGAAAAAAAGAATTCGTATAAAAATGCTAAGAACAGAGAGAGCTTCTTCAATGTAGATTGTTTAACTTTTAACTCATATACACCAAACAACAAAAAATAATTAGGGATTGAAAAGGCAGCAAAACCTCTTTCTTAAAAGAAAAATGATTATTAAAAGCTAAAAATCCTCATGTAGAGGTAATAATGCTATTACTGAATATTTTTAGGATTTCAGATATAAATTGCTATTCTTACATTTACTCCGTATGTGTGTATGAATGGAGATAAATCATTTGTATAATTTCTTTAGTTAGCACACACATACATGTGTGTAAGTTTAGATTTAGGCGATTAACAGTACAAATGCAAAACGAGCTGGAAATAATGTGTTAGTTTTATTATTTGGGCTACTAACTAATGAAATTAATTATTTGCAGTTTTTATTAATTATGTAATTACTTACTGTTACCTCTAGACTATTTTTAAGGGCCCCTTTTGAAATTGGCAAAATGCGCCCTGCCCTTTAAAAAAATATATTGAAACCAACCTGTAGCTGTAGGCAGAGATTTCTTTTAAAAAACTTCCCCATTCCACTATTTCTAAATCAATGTGCCAAAGACCTTGCAAAAATGATAGAACTTTATTTCCTGAGAAAAAATGAGATATTATTTAAACATGTTGTTATTTAATTGTCTTTTCAATCTGTAATTCATAAAATTATTAAAAAATAATGACACTTTATTTATTGTACTAAAGCATTATGAAAATATTTTTTTCTTATATCGTTATTTTTACTAAACACATTACTAATGTATTTCCTCACGAAATAGTGACCTTTTTTCGAACTAGCACCCTGCCCCTTTTTCTTTCTAGAATGAATACTAAATTATTAATTATCATTTTCGTAATTAAAGAATAGAAATGTATATTACGTTCCTAATTAGCGAGTTAATTGTTTAATAATTATCAATTTTAATAAATGTAATAGAGGTCTGCACGGGCCCGGGCTTGGCCCGAGGCCCGTACCCGGCCCGGCCCGCGGGCCGGGCCGGGCCGGCGGAATGAAGGCGAAATTTCAAACGGGCCGGGCCGGGCCGGCAGAATTAGGACAATTTTTTCAACGGGCCGGGCCGGGCCGACAGACAAAATAAACGGGCCGGGCCGGGCCGGCAAAAAAATTAATCGGGCCTGTCGGCCCGATATAAGAATTTAAGCGAAGCAGATAAAATACGAGCCATTTTCAATGAATATGATTTTCTCGTGAAGTATAAATGTGCGTCACGAGCCGATGCGAGTTTAACAACATCAATACAGAAATGTAACGTGTCCATCGTAGAGATCGGCATCGTACAGTTACAAGATGTCTGATTCCGAGTTTAATTTTTTTTCAGCAGACTCGTGCCTGGAAGGAAGTGGTCTTAATCGATCTCAGGATGTGTAGAACAGTCATTTTGTTTTGTAATATTAATAGTGATAATGAACTTCTCTTAACAGTATCTTTGGAAATATACCTTAAGGTGGTTCTCATATTCACTGCTCAACAATGCAAAGCTTTCAGACACATGTTTCTGACAAAAACTTTAACTATAAAGGCATAAAATTGACAGGCCTGCCTATTGAAGGCATTTGGAAACGAATAGCTTTTTCCATATTTAATAAATTACTTACAGAGATAACAGCGATTCCTGTCACGTGACTGTACGTTTTTCTCCTTTCCTGTGCTATTGCTTCCGGAAATTCGATTCAAAACGCTAACTTTGACAGTATTTTCAGAAAGATATATTACTTTTATCTATGAAAAAAAAACGACATTTACATAGCTTTTGAATAAGAATACCTGCCAATCTTACACGTTTCCGAAAAGAAAAGACTTCATAAATGTGTCGAAATGTAGCTCCTTTGGATTTGAGAAAAGTCTTAAAAATGAGAGAAATATTTTCACAAATCTACTTTTTATTATACAGCTTCAAATGTTATCTTGTTTTTAATCCTTTATTCTGAACTACATTAATCTTTTAATGAATCTTTATTTCCATTTTGAAATGTCTGTAGACACGATGACTGTAAGTAATCGTTAATGTTTACTATTGTGCGTTTTCTGTTTTGCGAACATCATAGTAATGTAAAATATATACTGTAAAATGTTCCCATAAATATGTATGTAGTATTCATTAAAAGAATCTCAATTGTATGTTGAGAAAAAACGGATTATTATTATTTTTTTTTTTTTTTTTTTTTTTGTAGAAATTGTATCGGGCCGGGCCCGTTTTCACTGATTTTTGTACGGGCCGGGCCGAACTTCCAATTTTTACAACGTGCCGGGCCGGGCTCGGGCCGAACTTCCAATTTTTACAACGGGCCGGGCCGGGCTCGGGCCGAACTTCCAATTTTTACAACGGGCCGGGCCGGGCTCGGGCCGAACTTCCAATTTTTACACGGGCCGGGCCGGGCCAAGACAGCTTTCGTACGGGCCGGGCCGGGCCCGGGCCTGGAAATTCCGGCCCGTGCAGACCTCTAAAATGTAAGTATCAGTAGTATTTAACATAGTTTTACATAATTATTACAAAATATTAATGTATATAATGTTATTGTATACTACTAACTAATGAAACTACGAATTCACAATTTTTATAATTTCTGTAATTGCTAACAATTAATTATAATTTTATTTATCAAAGTGTAAAAAACATAGATGACGTTAGCAATTAGATATTTAATTGTTTTGGAAACCTAAAGCTCTTGATAGCTATTCAGTATTTGAACGTTGGGAAAAAATCATAAAAATCCAATTTAAATTTTAAAAAATCTGATTTTAATAAAAAAAATCCGATTTTTTTAAAATTTTTTTAAATTATGATTTTTTACACCCTATCAGTGAATGAAAATGATGTCATATTTAAAACAAAACGATCATTTTCTTTGATAAGACTAAATATTTGACCACGAATGCTTCTAAATGACAAATTTCTAAGTTTTTTATTCGTGGGTACTAAGATTAGAACCTTAACCCTTAAATGCCTGATTTTTCAAAAATCATTGTAATAATGTTTTTCGGCTTTCATTTTTTAAATAAATCATGGGAAAAATACTTAAAAAAAATCATATTTTGTTTTAAGTATGGTTTACGGCTAAAAAACTGTTTGATACATATCGGCAATACTGGTGTTTAATTGAAAAAATAATTTTCCTTGATAAAATTCTATAATGTTAAACACACAAGAATTTTAGGAACTATAATAAGAGATAAATTTTACTTGCTCACTGCAGAACAAAATAGGGTATTTCGCAAGCTTCCAAACAAAACAAAAAGAACATGTAGCAACAATTTAAAAAAGAAATATATCTTTATTCTTAAACAGCACAAGTGTTGCCATCTACATGTTGAAAATCGATTTAATAATATTTTCAGAAGGTATTTTATCGGCAACATTAGGCATTATAGCTTCAATATTATTCTAATACTATTTTAGACCCTAATTTGGGTATGTTGCCGAAAAGAAACACCCGGCATTTAAGGGTTAAGTCAAGAGTGCAAATGTTCACATGAAAAGTTGTGTCGGACAAACGTGACTTTAAGTTTAGAAATATATTACTTTTAAATTGTGAATACGAATTTGAGTATGTAAATTTTGAGAATGTGAAAATGACGTAAGGTTTAGATTTTATAGGGAAAATATTCTATGCTGTGACAAAGCGAAATCCTTTTTGCTGATTTTTCATCCTGTAATACAAAACATAAGAGCCGCAATCGATAACTTTATCATAATTACTCACCTTGATTACATATACAGTTTAATTTTTCTATAATTTAAACAGTTGAAGTTTGTAGAAATAGTATTTTGGTAACTTTTGATTAAAAATATTATTTGTTTTAAGAATTAGCCAACCAATGTCAGATGATTCTTTTTATTGTAATTATAGGTTTATTATAAATTCGATCTAAGAGTTCCTTTTTAAACATTTTCGTTCGTCGAATTTCGACGGGTTAAAAAAGAATCCGATCTTTAAATCTATTCAAAGCATCATTCCTAACCTGCAATAGAAAAATCAAGTTAAAAAAAAAAAAAAAAAAAAAAAAAAAAAGATATTAGGAGCGTTTTAAATTATATGTTTAAAATTGAACTTTTTTTAATTTTGTGAAAAAATAATTTTCATTTTTAAAGTTTTTTGGATTAAATTATTTGCAATTCACATTTACATAATAGTATCTAAAAATGTTTTTTTAATGGTTGATAATAAAAAAAAAATGTCTTGGCTACCAAGAGTCCTTAATTTCGATGTTCAGGGGTGCTTCAAATAGCCCGCATAAATGTAATTATGCTTATTTTAATACAAAGTTTCCAGTTCGGAAAATCAGTAGTATTTTTTTCTTTTTGAAAACATTACAAGTTACGCATTTCTTTAATGTAAAAATTATGTAAGGAAAATACTTACTAATGCTTAATAATATAAAAATATAATCTCTGGTTTTAAGAAACGCAAAATTTTTCTGATAAAATTTCATTAAAATTGATAAATATTGACACCAGTATAAAATAAACAACAACAAAAAAAACTATATACTAAGATAAATCCCATGCTGTATAGCTCCTTGGGTTCTCCACTTCTGTTTATATTTCATTTTATTTCACTATATTTCACTTTATATAACTCTTTTATCACTATCTTAACTTTTTGTAAAAAAAAAAAAATACTGTTTTTATAACAATTATGATCTTATGATCATTATACCGTTACTTAGTAACAGAAAAAACCCTGAAAAGTGCCTTTTTTGTTTTTTCTGTGACTTAACATCTATCACACTCTTTGCCGGCCTACCCTTACCAGTTTTGTCCGACAACTTATTCTCATATCTTTCCTTAACTGTGCTTAATTATTTTTAAACTTAACTTATTTACATTTATTTTACTAATTTCTCTCTTATCTCTAAACCAGTAAGGCTTCTTACTATTTTAACTTTATAATACCACTTTTCTTTAAAAGTAATTTTTCCTTTTTTAAATTTTTTATTTTTTATTAAATTTTTATAGTATTTATTACTACAGTTAGACTTTTCATCCTAATGGCTCATTCATTATTAGACAATCATTAATAGACTGGGCGTAAAGTTGCAGACAACTTGGAAGCCCCTCAAAGTGCAAACACTGTTAAGCCACTGTCAAGCTGTATGGCTCTCGGAGGGTGCCTTTTTGTTTATAATGATTTTCTTCTTGCTGCCAGGTTCTTTTTTCACAATTTTTCTGTGATTTTAAAATGTTTGTTTTAGAATTTAAGAAAATTTTATTAATTTGTTTTAATTCACAGAAGAAGCCATGAATTTTAAAATTTTATTAATTAAAAAAGTTTTATAACTATCCTCCCCAGTAGCAGAAAATTCTCAAAGCGTCTGCGAGAGATATTTCAGAGCAAGAAATAATCTGCAGGTAAAATATTTTTACAATTGAAGCATTAATTAATCAAACAATCACTTACCTGAAGCGTTTTTATACATTTTATAAATTTTTATTAATAATAATCTTAAGTTTTTGTATTAAGTAATAAAGAACTAAACATAATATAAAGCAAAATAAAGGTACGAAGAAAAAGAATCTGCAAAAGAGCGAAGAAAATCTGCGACGCCCGTCTCCCGTCTCGAACTTTCTGCTACCGGGATCCTCTTCTTAAATAACTCAAAGCAGATTTTTTTCAGCTTAAATTTTACTTGAAAAAAGCTCTTGATTATCAAAATGGAAGTTTCTGCTTTAAATATTATGTAAAACTGTTTTAAAATTTAACATTTTAATGTCTTTAAGCTTTGAAATATAAAATTATTCGACAAGCCGAATATTCGGTATTCGGCCGAATAGTTACTATTCAGCTGGCCGAATATTCGGTATTCGGCCTAGCAGTTACTATTCGGCTAGCCGAATATTCTATATTCGGTTCGCCTGTAGGCCGAATATTCGGTATTCGGCATTCGGCCAAAATCACTATTCGGTGCATCCCTAATTGCCAGTAGTATTTCCGTTTTTTAGTCCTTTTTTTTTTTACAGTGAAGAGGTACCCTTGAATTGGTTGGCGCTTTTCGTTCTCTTCCAAAATTCAAACGCATTTCCTAGATAAGACAGTTAGAAGTGACTTTTGCTGCAGTTTCTAAATCTAAATCTAAATCACGATAATTGATTACTAGATACATAACAATAATTTATATGTACAAACAATATTTTAGCATGTTTTTTTATATTTGTAAATGTATATCTCCGATGGGTTCTTTATTATGTCTCTTACCTCACATGCTCCAATCAGAACTCTTCCTTTAAAATCCTCGCAGTCGGGTAAGAAAAATTTAAATAATAATAAAAAAAATATACTTTAAGCTTGCTATAACCCCGCTTGTTTGAACTCCCTAATATCCACATTTTTTAACTCAAAATAAATATATAAATAAACACTAGTTTGGGAAATTAATAGTCTTTTAGAAATATATATTCGCTTCCACTTTATAAATAAAACCTTTTTTTAAATATATCAAAAGAAAAATAAAATCCTTGAAGTCTGTAATTAGGTTTAGAGGTTTAAAATGAACACTAGCTTTGACGTTTTCACCCCGCATATCAAATGTCATTGCAACTGAACATTTTGTGCAAAACTAGTAATCAAGCTCTATTCAAATTTTCCTCTGAAGGTTCATAAAGGAAGCAATTCATCAACGTTTCTCAACGTTCTCAGAACTGTAATCACAAGTTTAAAAGAACCGACTTATACCCGCCCTACTCGCTCGAAATTACTGGTCAGCGTTTGTAAACTTGTAATTTAAGAAATTCTAAATTTTATTTATTCATTTTTGAATAACAACAGGAATTTTATTTACTGTACGTAGATCAGAAAGTTCTTATTCGGTCATTCTAAATGAAATAGAAAGAAGCTGAAGATTTTATTTAAAAAAAAAAAAAAAAAAAAAATCCCTGTGGGCTCGGAAAACAGGTGCAGGTAGATTTCGAAGTTAAGTACTAATTTCACCTAATCTTTCAGCCTAAAGCTAAATCCTGATTAGAGATAAACCCACTTTAACAATTTTATCTGGGCGCTTTTGACGAGTTTTTAATTTCATTTTTATATAAGAGCTGATTTTATCAGAATCATGTTAAGGCAGTATTCATAAAAATATTTTTCCATGCGCAAGAACTCAGATTTTCTGACACATTTTCAGATTCACTTTTAAAAAGAAAAACATGAAACTTACTAACGTGATTTTTCAAGACATTTATAAGCGACCTATGTTTTTATTTTTTGTTCAATTAATTAGAACTTGATTTATAAACAATTATTTTCTCAGTAGGACCATATTTTACGTTTCCAACACAATCGCTTCGGGAAATTCGGTTCAAAATGCTCAGTTTGACATTATTTTTTAAAATATATTCTGCCTCTATCAAAAAATCGATCATTACGGCACATTATATAGTTTTTGAATAAGGAAACCTACCAACTGGATGCGTTTGAAAGCAAAAATGAATCAGAAAATAAGCAGTTTGGATTTGAGTACATCCTTAATACGACATTTTTTCTTCTTTAACATCTGTGTATTTTTAATTTGTTTTTGCTGTAAGAATTGGTCCTATCAAAAACTCGCCAATATAAAAGTTGTAGATAATTTTAAGATATATAATAAATGCATACTAATTTGATGTCTTGTGTATTGGCGAAGTTATGGACTTTTCTCTTCTTCAACTTCTTCTTCTTCTTTTTCTTCTTTTTGTTTACGTTCTTCTTCTTCTTTTTCTCCTTTTTGTTTACGTTCTTCTTCTTCATTTTCTTCTTTTTGTTTACGTTCTTCTTCTTCTTTTTGGTTACGTTTTTAATTTTTTTTTTGCGGTAAGAAATGGTCCTATAAAAAACTTGTCAGTATAAGAGTTGTAGATAAAATAAAGACAATTTATAATAAATTTAATTGGGTTTGATATCTTGAGAACTGACGAAGTTATGAATTTTTTTTCTCTCCAAAACCCTATTTTTTTCTCCCCTTGAACCCATTTTTAGTTTTATCAACAATCTGTCATACATAAATTTTTTGGCTTTTTTTTTAGAACTAATAATAACTTTAAACAGAGTCGATATGTATTTTAATTAAGAAGTTATGGGGTTTTTTCGTTTTTCACAAAACCCCTCCCTATTTCTACCCCCTTGGTCCGATTTTGCCCATTAACGAACCTGACCGAAATTTTATGCAACTTGATTTTATGTATCAGTTTGGAAAAGATTTTTGCAGAATAATGGAAGTTATAGTGTCCATAAAAAAGTGATATACATATATAGATAGATAGATAGATACACATAGAGTAGAACCTCGTTTATCCGAAACTGTTTTAACAGAAACTCTCGGTTAACCGAAATCAATTTTTAAAGCTTTTTTACTACCACATTCCTTGTGTGCAAATTCCATTTTGAATTTAAATTATCTTATTCCTTGTGTGCAAGCGGTCCTTTTCGAACCACGAGTACGTATAAATATTTTTTCGATTCCCTTTCTTAGAATTCTTTTAAATTTAACTTGAGTTTCCGTGAGCTGCAGAGTGGAACGAACAAAACGAACGAAGAAAACGAACAAATTAGCAATTCTGACGCTTTTGAATGTTTTGAAAAAGGTTTGGCTTGGCTGGAGCAACAGTAAGACTGATACTGGTGAACTAATAATTTTAAAAAACTTCGTGATAAAGCTTCAAAGCAAAGGCAATCAAAACTGCGACAAACAAAAAATTGTTTCAAACCTTTGTGAAAAATGTAAAAGGTACTTAATTTCCAAAATTAAAAATTATGTAATTTATTCTTGTTTCTATTTTGCTATTGCTTTACTTTTATTAAGTATTTGTTGCCATAATAAGAAATAGCGTATATATCTCTCCTTAATCTTAAAATTGAAGCATTCTCGATTATCCAAAAATTTCGATTTTCCGAAAGAAGGTCGGTCCCAATTACTTCGAATAATCGAGGTTCTACTGTATGTATAAAGTTTTTTACTGGGGGCGGTTTTGGGTTCTAGGGGTCATGATCGGTGTAGATCTACAAAACATTTTCCGAAATTCCAACATAGGAGAGATCCCAATAGTAGTATTTCTTACGAAATCTACCTAAAAAGTCCCCTCATTCTTCAAAATGCATAGTTGCTAACATTTCGATTTTTATTCTATGTCAAATAAGCGCATTCCAAAAGTTTATTGTCTTTAAAAGTTTATTTCCTAGTATGCTGCGGCCATCACAAAATTTTCTTCTACATAAATAAAACCAGTTAAAGGATTTAACCCTTTATACCCCGGCGATACTTTAAATTACCATTAAAATAACTTGTTATAAATTAATCTAATACATCCATAAGTAATAATTACAGTTTAGAATGAGTTGTAGATACTTTACTTTATATTGTTCTAAAAGCATTATTAGATGCACAAAACAAAAATATTTTCAAAAAGGATTATTTCTTTTTCATTTGCATCATTTCAGCTTTCTTGGCGTTGAAAGATTGGAGGGGGCGGGGGATTTCAGTTAGGAAATATTTCCAGATTTCTATTGTAAAGGCATTAAATTTGTACATTTCCTAATTCTATAAAATATTTAAAAAAGATTTTAAATAAAAGATTTGAGACGAGTTATAAATATTGCTCTTAACCCCTATAAATACAAATTTAATTAATTTTAATTTTCAAAATCCTTCTAAAATTTATGAAATGATTGTGCAGATCTTCTAATTTAGCTACAAAAAATTAACGGAAACTGCTTTAGAAGATAAAATTTTCATGAATTTATAATGTATGATATAAAAGATTAAACCGCACAAGAAATACATCAATTTAGCCAATAGTTTTTTAAATATATAAATGTATAACATTGCTATGGAATTGTAGACAGTAGGGACTTTTTAATGCAGGAAAAACAAATTTATTTACCCCTTAAATATCATTCTCGTCGATGACGGGCTGACGCATTGTTCTGTTTATCGTGCCCGTGATGTCGCCGCGCTGTGGATTTAAAAGCGTTACACTACCGGATAAAACTTCTGAAAATAGAAGAATCTAACTGGTATTTCCAAATTAATATGTTCTCAAAGATAAGTAAATAATCAGCAATTTTGAAAAGAAATTCGATATTTTTGACCTCATTGTAAGGCAATTCCACATAAAATTACCATTTTTTGGGGGGAGGGGGATAAAATTTATAATATGTTTAATTTAAGGATATAACTGGAAAACTTGATATTTTTATACTCTATAATAAAATCCTAATAAAAAGGCATTTTAAATTACTGTTTACAAACTAAGTTAAGTACCATTATTGTCTTTGTAAAGTCATAATGTTACGTCAGTTACACAATAAAAGTTACGTCACTTACACGTGTAAATGCCATTTTTTTTTCTTTTTAATTATGCAGAAATTAATTAAACAAGTTATTGTTATAATTTGGCATTACTTAGTGTTGTTGAGAACATTAAATCCCTTTTTTTAACGGGATAGTTTTGATAATTTTTACCCTTCAACGAAGGTGTAAAAAATATTTGTATATTTTATGTTACGTTAGTTACAGAATTTTGAACTGCAATTTTTGGGACTAAAAGAGAGATTGAAATAATCTGCAGGTATTTGGGTCTTAGTAGGAAATATTTTAAATTGTAAAAATTTGTTCTAGCTTTATTAGTAAATTTTCTACATAGTTTTGAAATCAAAATTCGATGACCAAATGTTACGTCAATTACGATGGAATTGCCCTGTAATGTCCGACTCTGTATTCCATGGTTCAAAATATATCATGCACAAAAAAATTACTAATAGTCAACATTTTACGTATTAGGTAAACGCATTAGCAGTGGGCCATTTAAGGACATTTATCTAATTGTTATTAACGTGTTAGTGAATTCCAAAAGGAATATAAATTTTATATATAAATTTTATATATAAATATTCAAAGTTTCAAAATATATTCTTCGTAAAAAATAAAAAATATTAGCTTCCTCTGTGCTCCAGTAGTGTGCCTAGTCAATTTCCGATGCACGAACTTTTAAGTTTTCGTCTTTTCCAACAAATTATTTATAATGTAATAGAGTATATAAACAACAGTTTAATTCAGAATAAAACGTAATATTGAAGAAACAATGTTTTAAATAAAAACGGTGCTTTTTTATGGCTTTCATAAATATTAAGCGGAAAATTTTCCGAGGAGGAATTTGAAAAATACGGATGCATTTCAAGTCCACAGGTTTAGCATTAAAGAGGGGAATTTGAGTCCTGATTGATAATAAGCCTTAAGGATCGCTTAATATTTACGAAAGCCATAAAAAAGGGCTGAAGTATGGACTCAGTCACCTCTTCGTTCAAATGAAGGGAATGACAGCAAGTACGTCCGATAATGGCGTATCTGCAGTTTGGTAAAATCGTTTGACTTCTGCTTCATCTTTCTCTCCCCCAAGCAGCCTGGCCACTGGCCGTCACTTCTCAATGGGGTTTCTGTTAATGATGTCTAACAAATCGCTCTTGCTTTTATCAAAAAATGGATAACGCCATTCGATTGCATAGTTTCTGAATAATAACCCCTGCCAATCTTATGTATTTCCGAAAATAAATCAATTCAGAAATGTGTCAGAAAGCGGCTCCTTTGGTTTTGAGAAAAACCTTAATAAATGATACAGGCACTTTTTCACAAATCTACTTTTTATTATACAGCTTCAAAAGTCATGATGTTTTTAACTCTCCTTTTTTGTCTTTTATTCTAAACTACATTAATTTTTTAATGAATCCTTATTTAAATGTTGAAACGTCTAAGATTCCAAGTAATCGTTAATGTTGATATGGTGTATTTTCTATCTTGCGAATGCGTCACAAATTTTAAAATATATTGTAAAATTATCACATAAATATGTATGCAGTATTCTTTAAAGGAATCTTAATTTTATGTTAAGAAAAATCTGAATTTTTTGTAGAAATTGAGTCGGGCTAGATCCTGCCAGGCCTGTTTTCACTGATTTGTGCACGGGCCAGGCCAGGCCGAACTTTTAATTTTTACATCGGGCCGGTCATCCAAGATGGCTTTCGGTCGGGCCTAGAAATTCCGACCCATGCATACCTCTAATCCTAACCTAAAAATATTTGTGCTCTTGGAATTAAATGCAAAAATAAAATTTTGTTTCTATTTAATCCATTTCTTCGTCTTAGAACTTCAGCCATTAGCTAGTAACTACCTTTAGTATAAATAATTTCTGATTCCATTTATATGAATTACATGGCCAGCTTCATCCGCCATCTTGTTTAAAAATGGCGGCCATTTAAAAAAAAAAAAATTCATTTAAAATGAAGTACAAAAAAAATTATAAATCGAAAAAGATTTTTTCTTATGTGTTTGAGCTTGATACGAAGATTCCAGAGCATTTTTTGTTTCGTCTATATCTTAAAAAACGGTTGAGTTATAGCACTTTGAAATTGTAGTGTGGCTGACATTTTGAAACGATCTGATTTTTGTCACGCGATAACACGCGTATTTATGAACGGATTTGGATATAACTTGGTGTGTACATAGTACATACCAATGTCTCGACCGAGGACGTTGGCCAATATCATGCGCCATCTTGTTTCAAAATGGCGGCCATTATTTTTTTTTAATTTAAAATTAAAATGAGGTACAAAAAAATTAGAAATTGAAAAAGATTTTTTTTCTTATGTGTTTGACCTTGATACAAAAATTTCGGAGCATTTTTCGTTTCGTCTATATCTTAAAAAATGACTGAGTTATAACACTTTGAATTTTTAGCATGGCTGACATTTTGAAACGATCTGATTTTTGTCACGTGATAACACGCGTATTTATGAACCGATTAGGATGTGACAACGCATGTGCATAGTACATTGCAATCTCTCGGCCGAGTTCGTTTGCTAACTTCATCCGACATCTTGTTTCAAAATGGCGGCCATTAAAAAATTAATTTAAAATGAGGTACAAAAAAATTAGAAATTGAAAAAGATTTTTTTCTTATGTGTATCAGCTTGTTACAAAGATTCCGGATCATTTTTTTGTTTTGCCTTTATCTAAAAAAAAGGCCGAGATATAGCAGTTTGAATTTCGACTGTGTGTGACATTTTGAAAAATCTGAATTTTTGCCTGCAACAGCAATCGTATATATCAACCGATTTAGATATGAGTGAGCATGTGCACAGGAATTACTAATGAGTCGACCAAGTTCATTGGAGAGCTTTGTTGCACCCATTATGTTGTTTTAAAATGGCGGGCTATCACCGATAATTCGGGTTAATATAATTATTAATATAATTCGGGATATCACCGAATTTGGCGACAAAATATAAATCACTTTAATAAAACCAGCTTTGATAACGCTGACTAATTTCGCAAAATTCTCATTATATTCAATATTGACAAAAATTAGTATTTAATCTTCATAATCGGGTTCCACTAATTTGAGCTCCGTGTGTTTGAATAATATAAGCTGGCTTTTAAAAAATAAGGAATGTGAAAGCTACCTCTTCTTCCCGGCATTGGCCGGAAGGACTTTTTTGGTTTTATATGGGAGAAAAAAGTTCTCTTATACAAATTTTCAATCGTTAATAAAATATTATTCATCCACTCAAGTTCAAATGCATTTTTTTAAAACTTGTAGTGGATGACACTTGATGTTAATACAGTGTTTTAAAATATTAATTCATTAATTAAATGTAATTAATTAATTTTATTCAAATTTTCAATTGTTAATAAAATACTTATTATTCATCCACTCAAGTTCAAATACATTTTTTAAAAATTGTAGTGGATGACACTTGATGTTAATGCAGTTTTTTCAAATATTAATTCATTAATTAAATTTAATTAATTAATTTTAGTTTTACATGGAAGAAAACAATTTCTTTTTCAGATTCTTTTTTTTTTCATAAAAAGTACCTAACTAAAATTTTTATTTGTTGACCTAAGTAGGAATTGATTTTAATTTCTCTTTTATATTACTTGTTATTTTCCAAACTGTTTCTAAACTATATATTTAATTTTATATTTTAAGTGATAAAATCTAAGTGAAGCAGGCGAGTTGTAAGATTTTAACACTTTAAATAAAACTAACAATGTATTTAAAAAATATTTTATCCAATAAAAAAGAAAAATACTTCCTGCAAGAAGAGAATACAGAAAATAGAAGGTAAAAATTTTAATTTTCCGAGGAGAAATTTGAAATACAGTGAAACCTCTCTGATAGACCACCTCCATTAAGCGACCACCTCCTTGAACGACCATTCTTTCATGGAACGGAATTTATTCCCATAGGCTCAATACTAATTTTACCTCCATTCAAAGACCAACCCAGTTGAACTCCCTCCATGAGCGACCAATTTTTTTGAAGGAAATGAAAAAATTGCGTTTTTTTCTGGTTGCATGAAGAAGGTTTTATTAGTAAAATAATTGCAGAGAGCGCATTATTCAGCAAACTTCTAAACTAAATTTAAATTTTTTTTTCGGTAACTTTTAAGTGTTTAAACAACTTTGTGCCTTTTTAGGCAATGAATTTAACTTTGAGGACAAATTAATAATGGCGGTCAATAAACTCCCCTGCCCTATTCTATCAGGAAACTCTCAAAGAAATAGAGAAATTAATGAAATCGTCATATTTGTTCCCTTCCCCAAAAAATTGAATTTATTTACTGAAATTCGAAATAAAAGTTATAAAAAATAAAACCGTAAAATCAAAGCAAACGTCAATGTATTCATTTTTTAAACGCTGTAGTAATTAACTTATGTAATTAACTTTGTTTTGATACTTAAAATTTCATATTTTTTCCTAATGTGAAAAACAAATTTTAGTAGCATTAATTGTTACCTTTTTCAACAATTAAAATCTAGATTTAAACATGAACTCCATCAAGAGACCACCTCTCGGAGCGACCAATTTTTATTGGGAAGGGACGTGGTCGCTTTAGGGATGTTTTACTGTTTACGAATGTATTCCAAGCCCATAGGTTTAGCATTAGAGAGGGGAATTTCCAACCTGACAGATAGCTGGAGATATAAGAATCGCATAATCCGAATAAATGATTGAATTCGGAACCTTTTCTTTAGATGGCCGCGATCAAAATTGAATGACAATCTATTCCTGCCATGAGGATTCTAAATTCGATCACTGAAAAAAATAGGTTCTCAAAATTGAGTAAAAAGTACTCAATTTTAAATACGTCACATACTCAAAATAGCTCCGATCCAAATCGTCTCAAAATTGAGAAACGCATATCTTCATTTTTGACTCCATGGATGTGTTCAAATATGAAACGGCATGTACCTCCACTCTGAAGCCCCCGTTTACAACAGATTAAAGTAAAAATGTACTACCATTTATTTCCCGTTCAAAATTATTAACAAGAAATATTTAATTAATTATTTATTAAAGAAAAATAACAAAATTATTATCAAGATAACTAAGTCAAATATTTTTATGGCAGAAGCATTGTTTTCCAACACCTTTAAATTATTTCAAAATATTGTGCATGGTTTAATGTTTATATTAATAAACGTCTTTTATACAGCCATGAATGAAATAAACCATTGCAAAGCACAAAATTATCGTTTCATTTGGGCTTGATAGCATGTGATGTTTCAAAATTCAGAACACGTTAGGTTCATTTTTGATCCAAACATACTCAATTCGATATAAGTACAACGATTTACGCATGTTTGAGTGCTTCATTTTTTTAGTGATGTTTCGTTGAATTCTGCTAACATGAACTGGAAATATAAATCGAACAAGTCATCAATTAGCGGCACCTTCTCTAAAGGGATTTTGCCCAAAAACTAATCAACACCAGTTCCCTTAAGAATAAAATTTCATATGAAATTTCTATGTTTAGGCTAATGTCAGACGGGCGTCTATTTGCACGCTTTTTGTCTCACCATGAAAAGAAATAGTACATGCTAACGAAAGTGAAGGAAGGAAAAAAGCGTGCAAATAGACGTTCGTCTGACATTAGCCGTCGGCTAATGTCAGTCGAACTTTCTATTTGCACGCGGCTAATGTCAGACGAACGTCTATTTGCACGCTTTTTTCTTTCCTACAGCCTTCCACCTTTGCTCATGTTGAAACAAAAAGCGTGAAAATAGACGTTCGTCTGACATTAACCGTCGGCTAATGTCAGACGAACGTTTATTTGCACGCGACTAATGTCAGACGAATGTCTATTTGCACGCTTTTTTCCTTCGTACAGCCTTCCAATACCTTCGCTCATGTTGAAACAATAAGCGTGCAAATAGCGTCTGACATTAGCCTTAAGTTTCTTGAGTTGGAACGTACACAAAATTTTTGTGTCACGTGGAGATAGAACACAGTCAGACATTTTCTAAAAACGGTCAAATCATGTTCAGGACCTTTTAAATTGTATACATCAGTCGAAAACCGTAAATCGAAATTTTCCACGAATCCAATACGTTCTTCTTGTACAGATAGAATAAAGTAAAAATTCTGGTTTAAAGTATGTGCATCTGATATAAAGTGTAGCGAGATGCTTCACTTCCTGTGGATAATTCACTATAAGTCGATTTAAAATGCTGTCATAATATGCTTACGATTTCTAAAATATTTTTAGTAATTCTAAACAACACACATTTATGCTATTTTATGCACTCTATCATTATAATTACAATATATTTCTATTTAAAAAGAAAAGTGACTAGCGCTGTTGTCGCTGTTGTAATTGAATTTATTCTGACCGGGGCTGCAAGCCGGCTTAGTAATATATATATATAATATATATATATATATATATATATAACCATTAATTAAACATAACCTTCCACCGTCAAATATTATGAATTAAAGCTGTAAGTATTAAAAAAAAAAAAAAAAAAAAATTAATATAAGAATTATTTTGGAAGAAAAAGAAAAAAGTGGATACCGACAAAAATTGAAAAGCTTATACATTGAATTACGTTATCAAGGGCACAGAATTCAATGATATAAGCAAAATGGTTGTTTTCTGTGGGAAAAATAAGCTAAAGCTAAAAGTTATTTTCCCCTGTGCCCAAACAACCACAAAATCAAGTGAATTGATTAAAAATGAAAGCAGAATAGAAACAAATAATATGAAATGGAAGAATCAATAAAACGTATTTAAATATTTATAGGATATAAAATATAAATAATAAACACCATACCGATTAATATTTCAATATATATATATATATATATATATATATATATATATATATTTCTTATACAAATAAGAATATTGGTAGTTTTATAGAGAAATGTGTGATAAACACATCGAAATAGACAGTTTTGAAATCGAAGAAAGATATTTTAAGAGCTATTTAACGTTGAAATCGATCAAAATAATTCATTTAAAAAAGATTTGTAGCATCAAAAACTACGCATAGCAATTTAAATATATTTTGCAGGCACGCAGTGGAGTAGGTTGCGGCGTGCCGTGTCCAATCATGTTTTTAAATTTGTCCAATTTTTACTTTCTTCTATCTTTACAAGAAGAAAGTATTGGATTCATGAAAATTTTCGAATTCCGGTTTTCGACGGATTTACACGTTTTAGGGGTCAGAGATTCCAAAAAACATTTTTTACAAAATGTCTGTCTGTGACTCTGTGAGTCTGTCTGTCTGTCTGTCTGTGTGTATGTGACACAACTTTTGTGGGCGCTCTATCTCAAGAACTAATGCACGGAATTTAATAAAAATTGATATTCAGTTAGTCCCTAATACAAATTGATGCTGATTAGTTTTTGGTGTAAATCACTCTACAGGTGGCGCTGCTATGCTGCATTTTTCACGATTTTTGCAATAGCTCTATCTCAAGAACTAATGCACAGATTTCGATCAAACTTCAGATTTAGTTAGTCCTTGATATCAATTGATGATGATTACGTTTTGGTGTAAATCGCCCAACAGGTGGCGCTGTTAGGATGAATTTTGCAGGATTTACACGATTTCCCCAATAGCTCTATCTTAAGAACTAACGCACGGATTTTTATCAAACTTCAGATTCAGTTAGTCCTTGATATGACTTGCTACTGATTATGTGTTGGTGTAAATCGCCCAACAGGTGGCGCTTCTCTGCTGCCTTTTTCACGATTACCTCAATAGCTCTATCAATAGAACTAATGGACGAATTTTCATCTAACTTCAGATTTAGTTGTATGTTGACACAAGTTGTTGTTAATTAGGTTTTGGTGTTAATCACCCAATAGGTGGCGCTGCTATGCAGGAATTTTCACGATTTTCGTTATTGCTCTATCTCAAAAACTAATGTACGGATTTTCTCCAAACTTCAGATTCAGTCAGACGTTGACATAAATTGTTGCTGATTAGGATTTGGTATAAATCACCCAATAGGTGGCGCTGCTAGGCAGCATTTTTCTGAATTTAGACGATTTCAGCGATAGTCATATCTCAAGAACTAACGCACGGAATTTCATATCGTTAGAATCCTCATGAGATGCATAGATTGCCATTTAATTTTGGCAGTGTGATAGCGGATTTTGAAGTATTAACATGTATGAGATAGAAGAAAGTTTTGGGATTGGTACATCCGACTAGTTTAATTTGTTTCAATATTTATTCAAAATCTGATTACCTGAATAGAGTTTTAATTTATATTTCGAAAAAGGCATTTTTTTTCCCTACTGTTGTCAGATTTTTAAAAGCCCAAATAGTAATATTTCCAAACATTTTAGAATTCAAAAATATATTTAAAATTGAATACTAAAATTGAAAAAAAAAACTTTAACATAATTAAATTATTATGTTCAAAAAGCGTTAAATGAGAATCATTACGTCATATTTAAAACGATTTTATTATGGCGTCTCAAAAAAGCTTTTCTTCTTGACATTATTGTAAAAATCCGAAAGCCAGCGACATTTTTTTCTTAAGGGACAAGGGACCTTAAAATATTTTTTTTTATTTTTTGTAAATTTCACCTTAAATATTATTCAAGGGTACATTATATGTAATATGGCATGCATTTACCATAAAAAAAATAAAAAATAAAATTTATTTTTGATAAAAATAATGGAATTTTACGCGTTGTCTTAGAAATCTTCGAAATGCCCCCTGCGTCTTCCATATCAATGAAAATCCCCAATATTTTTTATAAAAGTTTGTTTTATATAGATAAACAAAATAGAGCATCGAATTTTATATATTTGAATTAAAAAAAATTTTTGAAATTATTTTGAAAAAATTTCAAAATTTCAAATTTTATCAATTTTTTCTTTATTTTTTGTAAATTTCATCTTAAATATTATTCAAAGGTACATTATATGCATTATGGCATGCATTTAACACAAAATAAAATAAAAAAAAAATTTTATTTTTGAGAAAAAAATGGAATTTTACGCATCGTCTTAGAAATCTTCGAAATGCCCCCTGCGCGTCCCATATCAATGAAAATCCCCAATATTTTTTTTATAAAAGTTAGATTTTTATATATAAATAAAATAGAGCATCGAATTTTATATATTTGAATTTAAAGATTAAAAATAATAATAATAAAAATTTTGAAATTTTTTCGAAAAAATGTCAAAATTTTTCATTTTTTTTTTTTTTTTTTTTTTTTGTAAATTTTATCTTAAATATTATTCAGAGGTACATTATATGCATTATGGCATGCATTTAGCACAAAAAAATAAATTTATTTTAGAAAAAAAAATGGAGTTTTACGCGTCGCGTTGTCTTAGAAATCTTCGAAATGCCCCCTGCGCATACCATATCAATGAAAATCCCCAATATTTTTAATAAAAGTTTGTTTTATATATATAAATAAAAGAGAGCATCAAATTTTATATATTTGAATTTAAAAGTTAAAAAAAAAATTAAAAAATTGAAAATTTTTGAAATTTTTTCGAAGAAATTTCAAAATTTTTAATTTTGTTTGTTTTTTTACCTTTAAATTCAAATATTTAAAATTCGATGCTCTATTTTATTTATATATATAAAACAAACTTTTATAAAAAATATTGGGGATTTTCATTGATATGGAAAACGCAGGGGGCATTTCGAAGATTTCTAAGACGACGCGTAAAATTCCATTTTTTCTCAAAAATAATATTTTTCTATTTTATTTATTTATTTATTTATTTTTTGATAAATGCATGCCATAATGCATATAATGTGCCCTTGAATAATATTTAGGTGAAATTTACAAAAAATAAAAAAAATTATTTTTAAAGATTTTAAGGTCCCTTGTCCCCTTACCATTTTGTACAAGATTATTTCAGAATGTGTGATAGATATTACTTAATATAGCATGAATACTACCGTTAGCGGTGGTTGCGGTCTTGGGAACCCAAAAAATCCCCAATCAAAGGGAACGAATGGCAATCCAATTACAGAAGATCGCCAATGGTCGCGATAATATAATTCGATTTCCTTAACCGGGTGATCTTTTAACAGAGCGAATTAGGATCTGGACGGCTTTTGACGAACGTAGCTCGTAGGGGGCATAGCACCCTAGCAGGGAAAAAATAAACATTTTCTTTCAGTTAAATTTAATATCGTTAAATTATGAAGCATATTTCTTTTTTTTTACTTGCTTTTTAGGTGCGTTCATAATTCTATAAATACGTACCACCTATAGTCGTCGTCTGGTCAGCCCGTCTGTCTGTCTGTACATCTGTCCGCATGTAACAGCGCAAAAAATACCCAACCGAGTGGTTTCAAATTTAATATATATAATCATTGCACAATTTTGTCGAGTCATTTCAAATTTTATCAAAATCGAATCAAAACTTAAAAACGTATTAATAAAAGTTCTCTTCTTTCTATTAAATCTTATCACACATAATTAATTCAATGACATCCCATGATATATGATGATATTAGGTTGCCATGGCGATTACGCCCTATTTAAGATGGAGTCCTATTATTTACGTATTACTAAATGTAATATATATATATGTATAATCGTAATAAATTTTGTATTCATGCATTTTTGCATAAGAGTGCAACAGCTATTGCACCAAGATATGAATATTTTTAAGACTAGTTATAGTACGAACGCACTTCATTTACAACGTTTCACGTACAATTTCCGACAATTTCCAATTGTTATTAATCTTACGTTTTCGTACAATGCTAAAAGAAAAAAAAATCTTAAAGTGATGTTCACATTTGAAAGTGAAAAAGTAATAGTTTTACAATAAGAAAAATGACCTAGAAACTAGGTGCAGCGACTTCCAGCGTGGGCAAATCTTGTAAAGTAATCGTATAAACAATCATCTTACTGATTTACACAACAAAGTCGTAAGTCAAATAACGAATTATATCAGATTCTACAACGTTCCGCACGAGTTACTTTCAAAAAAAGATCATTGATAAAATACCGTACTTTGTATTCAACAAAAAAATTCATATTTATTATTTCTGAAATTCGAGATGTTAATTATTAATTTCAAAATAAAATGAAAAATATTATTTATAGTATATATAACAGTCGACATAGTATTAAAAAAAAATAAAAACAAGCAAAAATTGCAAGTTTTTAAAATAAATTCATTAGTTTGCGCTTTCTACCTAAAGTAAAACAAAGTGATTATTTTTTTATAATTTGGACCCACGCCAAATTAACAGTAACACAACTTTTTTGAACACCACGTGAATTGCATTCATGAAATTAGGCTTGATTTTCAAGATAAACATTGTGATTTTTATTTAAAAAAAGTTAAAAAAAACTGTTGTTATACTTCTTTTTTTTTATGCTAACTTTGTAGTTTCTGTTGGATCCCCCATACGGATATGTATCTTTATAGATATTGACCAAAAATTTTTCGCGGTATGCTTAACATTCTCTCACGACACAATAGTGCACGGCGGTATAACAGTTGAAAACCTCTGCAGTAGACTCCGGCCGAGTTTACTATCGGCCGAAAAAACTCTCGTTTGTTTCTCTGGCCTCAGGACGGAGTTCAAGACGTCAGATCATGTTATCTACGTCTGACCCAATCGGCAGAGAAAGCCTTCTTTTGTCTCCCTTCTCTCTAAGTCGGCTTTCTTGGCGATCTGGATGGCAGAGATTACGTGATCGGACGTCACAAACTCCATCTAATGCACTGCTTTAACAAACAAGAGCTTAGTTGGCCGGTACTGAAGTCGGCCGTGACTATACGTTCCAAAATTTAGAATATCAGTAACAGTACGCATAGTGTTGCTGATCGAATTTCAATGCACTTTTACCATTTAGCGTGATGTCCTTACATTTTATACTGTGCGAGGTTAGTACAGTGAAACCTCCCTGTGCGACCACCTCCCTGAACGATCATTTTTCAAGGAACGAAATTTATTCCCATAGGCTCAATACTAATTTTATCTCCATTCAGAGACCATCCAAGTTGAACTCCCTCCATGAGCGACCAATTTCTTTGAAGAAAATGAAACAAATTCCGTTTTTTCCTGGTCGCTTGAAGAATGTTTTGCTAGAAAAATAATTCCGGAGAGCACATTATTCATCAAACTTCTAAACTAAGTTTAGAATTTTTTTTCCCCCGGTAACTTTTAAGTGTGTAAAACCCTTTGTGCCTTTTAGGCAATGAATTTAACTCTGACGACAAATTAAGAATGACGGTCAATTAACTCCTCTGCCCTATTCTGTCAGGAAATTCTCAAAGAAGTAGATAAATTAATGAAATCGTCATTATTTGTATTTGTAAAAAAAAAAAAAAAAAAAAAAAAAAAAAATGCATTTATTTACTGAACTTTGAAAGCACTTGGAAATAAAAGTTTTGAAAGGTAAAATCAAAGCAAACGTCAATGTATTCATTTTTTAAAGTCTGCAGTAATTAACTTATGTAATTAACTTTTGTTTTGATACTTAAATTTTCATATTCTTCCCTAATGTGAAAAATAAATTTTAGTAACATTAATGTTACCTTTTTTCCAACAATTAAAATCTAGATTTAAACATGACCTCCATCAGGAGACCACCTCTCGAAGCGACGAATTTTTATTGGAACGGAACATGGTCGCTTTAGAGAAGTTTTAATGTATTTTGAAAATCTTACTAATGTATCTTCATTTTTGTTATGTGCGAAAATAATCAGATTTCATGTATGCAAAAATTTTACATCTTAATGGATATTATCACCTGTTAGAGTCCTGCAGTCTAAATTTCTGTTTAAAGTCAACTCGACAAAAACATTCCGTCAACACAAAACCCGACCCGAACCCGACAAACTTCAACTGAATTGAATCCGGGTCGGGAAATTGGATCAAGATTACAACCACTTGTACCTGTTTTCGTGATATCCTTACATTTTACACGAAGATGGGTCAGTCTATTTCAAATTTCGTTAAAATACCTTTATTATAATTATAGTTATACAGAAAATTCCAATCCGAGTGAGACATCCTGTATTTTTACTTTCTTCTGTCTTTACAAGAAGAAAGTGTTGGATTCATGAAAATGTCCGAATTCCGGTTTTCAACGGATTTACACGTTTTAGGGGTCAGAGAACTCGAAAAACATGTTTTTACAAAATGTCTGTCTGTGAAACAAATTTTGTGGGCGCTCTATCTCAAGAACTAATGAACGGAATTTAATAAAAATTTATATTCAGTTAGTCCCTGATCAGTGGCGTGGCGTTCGGTCATCGCTGGATGCGGCGATGACCAAGCAATATTTTAAAACTCTTAATAAGCTTTTAAAACTCTACGATCCAGTTTTAGCAGAACATTTGGAGTTCATGTATAAGTGAAGGTAAGATTTAAAGTTTCTTTTTTGAACATTCAACCATTGAATTTTAGAGTTAATAATTTTTCACCACAAACTTAAATAATTGCGATGACCACCGAAAATTTTCACGCCACGCCACTGTCCCTGATATATATTTGTGCTGATTAGTTTTTGGTGTAAATTGCTAAACAGGTGGCGCTGCTATGCAGCCATTTTTCACAATTTCCACAATAGCTCAATCTCCAGAACTAATGCCAGGATTTTCATAAAACTTCAGATTCAGTTAGACCTTAACAGGAATTGACGTTTTATACATTTTGGTGTAAATCGCTCAATAGTTGGCGCTGCTATGCTGCATTTTTTGCGATTTCCGCAATAGGTCTATCTCAAGAACTAATGCTTGGATTCTCAACAAACTTCAGATTCAGGTATACCTTGATATGAATTACTGCTGTTTATATTTTGATGCAAATCGCTCAACTGGTAGCGATGCTATGCTGCATTTTTCATAATTTTCCCTATAGCTCTATCTCAATAACTAATACCCGAATTTTCATCAAATTTCAGGTTCAGGTATACTTCATATCACTTAGTGCTGTTTATGTTTTGGTGTAAATCGCTCAATATGTGGCGTTGCTAAGCTACATTTTTCAGAATTTCCGCTATAGCTCTGTCTCAAGAACTATCGCAAGAATTTTCATCAAACTTCAAATTCAGATATACTATGATATGAATTGGTGCTAAATTGATGTAATTTCTTATACTATTTAAATGATTTAATTGACGTGATTTACATAGAAGAAAATTTTCTGATGGCCACAACATACTAATTTAATTAATTGGATTATGACAGTAATTTTAAAAAAATCTAGAAAAAAAAAAAGAAAAAAAATTCTCTTCGGGGTGTTTTTTGATTTCTTCTTGAGTATCTTTGTGCACAATTCCATAGCGGTTGGCTATTCTTAGTAGTATGAGTAGCACATACAGATAGGCAAACTCATTTTATTCATTAATATAAACTAGGGGGCTCTGCCCCCTGCAAGCTACGCTCGCCAACCCCCGTTCAGACACCGCAGAATCTAAAAACACGCTAATCTGATGGGTTTTAAAAATATTAGGGAAGATTGAATTATACTGAAAAAAGCTGTGCAGATCTCCCTGTAAACGGGTTTCCATTCAATTCCCTTTGCTTGCTAAAATTTAAGGGCGAATCAGTTGCTGTTAAGACATCCAATGTTTGTTTTGGTTATTGATTAAAGAGGATCAGTTAAACATTTGAAAATAAACTAAAATAAAATAAATTAAGTATACAGAGTCTTTGTCTCCCGGTATTTTAAAACAATCCCTATAACAATAGCCTAAGTCATGTGATTATCATTAACAGTTCCAGGCGGACCACTTCGCTTTTTATACTCTAGGTGCCATTTTGGTACTTTAATGTTAGCCAAGCACAGGTGATGAGTCGCCAAATATTATTCTATCGCCATCATTTCATCTATATTATAATAGTTCAAGTCATCAACTGCCATAAACAAATACGATCTGATTGATCCCTTCGCCGTTCATATGAAAGTTTGGCACAGATGTCATATACGTCCCATATTGGCGCGATTTTTAACGACGTCAATTTGGGGAATGCATCAACAGCATAAACAACAACATCCGGCTTACCATATCAAGCAAAATAACGATAATTTGGTGCCAGTTATATGCCCGTTCCGTATATGACATTGGCGTCAGAAAAAAATCGCGCCAATTTGGGACCGTAAGTTTTCCATTTTGATTAAAAAATCAAAAAAAAAAAAAAAAAATTTCGAATAAAACTACATAAAATTTCCATGGTTGCAAAGAATTCTTGGTACTGTTACGCTAGCCGGATCCAAATCTCGCCAACAGCTTTTTTTCAACTCGCTAGTTAGCATTTTTTTTTTTTTTTTTTTCCGAATGGTAATATTTGGCCAGATTTCATATACGCACAGCAGGTTTGCCGTGATTTTTTTTTTTT
Organism: Maratus speciosus; assembly: GCA_963932465.1. NCBI lineage: Eukaryota > Metazoa > Arthropoda > Arachnida > Araneae > Salticidae > Maratus > Maratus speciosus. The sequence goes on from OZ010794.1 coordinate 425,304,839, forward strand.
TTTTTTTTTTTTAACGAAAATTTGGCGAAAACCTCGTTTTCAAATACCAGTTACATATGCATTTTTGGTATTACTTAGTTATCCCGTCGACCAAAAATCTATCGCCAAACTATAAGATTAAATGCCAATAATGGTTGATCGTAAATGTCACATTCACTTGACTTTAAGCAAGTTACACGTGTTTAAGTCATCAAGTGATTTTTGTTTCGATTTTTTATTTGTATATTTATTAATGTATGTTATACTAATTTATTTGTTTTTTCGTTATTTAAAATAAAAATTGTGTCAATTTGTATAATTTGGCGAGTGTTTTGGCGATTTATATAATTTGGTGAAATGGGTCGACGGAATAACTAAGTAGTACCGTATTTTTTTTAATTATTTTCTACTATTTTCTAAAGGAAATATAAAAAAAATTAATAATTATAGAACAAAATCATTTATATAATTTATAAAAATAAATAAAAGTAAATAAACATTTATTACCAAATAAACAACAATAGTCGGGTTACCATGTCAACCTTTCCTGAAATATGAAAAAAAAAATATATCTGTTTGATTAAAATTTGAGTTGCCATCATTAGAAAAATGTATATAAAATTAGAAAAAAATTAATATTTCGAAAACTAATTCGAATTTTAAAATTCCAATACCAGTTTTGAGATCTGCAGATCAATGCAGATTTTTGGTGTTAATTTCATCGCAAAGTATGCCATATTTTAGGAGAAATCGCTTGAAACATAATCAGTTGTTTAATTAGTCGATTCATATATCCGTTTCATAAATTCGTTTCATATATTCGTTTCATATATCCGTTTCATATATTCGTTTCATATATCCGTTTCATATATTCGTTTCATTAGGATTTTATATATATAGGGTAGCTATTCCCAAATTTACATGAATATTGCCATGCAAATAGCTGAAAAGCTATAACTCTTTAACTATACTGTAAAGATAGTTTTAAATTGCCATTTAACAAACGAAAGATGCATATTAATCGAAATGAGATGTCTTAAGTACAGTAGAACCTTGATTATCCGAAGTAATTGGGACCGACCGTCTTTCGGAAAATCGAAATTTTCGGATAATCGAGAATCTTCAATTTTAAGGGCAAATATGTACACTATTTCTTATATTGGTAATAAGTGGTTAGTAAAAATAAATCAATAGCAAAATAGAAACAAGAATAAACTACCTGAATTTTAATTTTGAAATTAAGTACCTTCTACATCTTTCACAAGGGTTTAAAACAAAATTTTGTTTGTTTCAGTTTCGATTGCCTTTGCTTTGAAGCTTTATCACGAAGTTGTTTTAATACTATTCATTCACCAGTATGTTTCTGCTGCTTTCTAAATTAAACTTTATTTTTTGCAGCATCTCTCTTCATAACACTAACCGCTGCAATACCAATGCCGTATTCGTGAGCTTATTTTGTCATGCTCTCACCCGATTCTACCCGATTTATGCTTAAAGATTCTATGCTTATGATTCTGTACTTAAAGTAATGTGGTGTTTTTCTTTGTACACATGATAAAAATGGAAAGTTTTACTCTAGTAAAAATCTCGTACGTTAGCTCAAGTTAAATTAAAAGAAATTCTGAGAAAGGGGATCCAAAATATTTATCTGTACTCGTAGTTCAGAAAGGACCGCTTGCACACGAGGAATGTGATAGTAAAAAAAAAAGAAACTTTAAAAATGGATTTCGGTTAACCGAGAGTTTCGGATAAAAGAGGTTCTACTTTATACTCAAATTCCAGCACTGGCGCACCCACGGCGTTAAATAAGGGGCTGAAGCCGCTCCCAGATCCCCAGGCTTGACTAATGTTTTAAAATTTCCTAAAGTTATGAAAGGTTATTCTTTGAAAAAAGACTCCTAGAAAAATTGAAATTTTGGAAATATTAATACTTTTCGGATTTTTTATATTTTAACATTCCCCCATTAAATTAAAAATGTGAAGCTTTTAGCATGTTACGATTAGAAAAAGTATAGTTTTTACGGGTTAAATCTTCATCTTTCTTGCATTCATAACTGCTATAATAAGAAGTGAAAAGGTCTCGTAATTTTATCAGTTTAATTTATTTAAATATTATCTTTGATTGATTTTTGTTTCTGTTTAAATTATCAAAGATAAATTGACATTTTTTCCTTCAAAATGTTAAAAAATCAACTTGACTTTACCTAATTTTATTTGGCTGTCGTGTGATATGTAAATATACTAGTGGGTGTACGGTACGAAATTTTCAGACCTGGGTCTTAGGAAAGCTATATAAAGAGCCGCGACCAGTCGCGGCTCTTTTCAAATTCTAAAAAAAAAAGTTCTTATATTTCTTAACGAACATTACCTACATTCTTTTTTTTCACAAGGATATTGAGTTGATATTTATGCAAACATTTTAAAGTACAAAATTTTTCATTTTATATGGTCGGAAGCCATTGTGTGTGGAGTTACAATGTAAATGTTAACTTAAACACATTCTCATAAAGACTCAGCAAAAAATTCAACAAAGCTCTTTAAGGCAAGAAAAATATTATTAAAAATATCATAATACTGAATATTTATAAAGGTAAAAAAAGTTTATTTTTTTTCTTATCTTAAAAAAGAAGAAAAAACTGATAATCTGGCATTGACCGGGAAGAATGAAGTCCAGTTCCAAATATTTTAAAAGAGAAATGATCTGAGGGCAGCCCGTACAAACCTCTAAAATATACTAGTCCCTCCCAAAGCATAATTCTGGGTGCGCCACTGAATTCCAGATTTAAGGTAAACGCACTTAAGGGCCACTAAAGGACATTTATGTAACTATTATTAAAGTGTTAGTGAATTAAAAAAAAAAATACTTTTTAGCCTAGTCCTAACTTTTATGTATCAGAATAAGCATTCAACTTTTCAAAATATATTCTTCGAAATGAAAAATAAACTAGTTGGATATGCCAATCCCAAAACTTTCTTCTATCTTATAGATCTTAATATTTCAAAAAGTAGTTACACATGTTAATACTTCAATATTTGTTGTATTTTCCGACTCAATTTTCAAACTCTTTGGTGTGAAGGAAAACAACAAGCTGTGTGAACTAAAATGACCCATTTTTTGTTTACGATTTAATTTTTATGTTATTAGTTGTTCTATTAATTTTCTGACGAGATGTACGAAGTTTAAAATTGAAGATGCTTAACGATAGTTTATGTACCATTTTTAGTGTTAGTTTTCGTTCATTAAATGTTTGTTTCGTCCTACCGTGTTCATATTCTTATAAGTAAATACACCTTTAAGCGAGATCAGCCATAATAAAGGCGTAGAATTCACGACTCAGGTGAGAAAGTTTTAGATTAATAAGATACCGTTATTATTTAGTAACATTTTGGATTAACAGTCCATCCTAAAATTGTTTCAGAAAGTACAAGATCATCTGAAAGTCTACGAAGCTTCCCTGTTACCATTTTCTAATAATAATCAATATTATTAGTTTAATACTATACATACTTTCATTTTCTTCTTAAATTTCTGCTTCAGTCAATTAAACGGATTAAAAACCAGTTAATCTATATCATGATATTTGTTAAAATTAATAGTTTTTCCTTATTCTGTTGTTATCAGCTATTTGCGAATAGCCGGCTTAGCAGGACGCGAGTTCCCGCCGCTGCGCGAGCCGCCGATGAACAATAGAACTACGAAAAAATAAAAAAAAAAGTATACAAAAATGGCTATTACAGAGCCACTTTACCGCGCAATATTTCCAAAATCAAGGAGGACCTGTTGGACATATTTAAAATTATGCACAAAAAATTATGCATAATTTTATACACTTTTCGATGGTACAATAAAGAAAATGGCACAAATATCGCTATTACAGCTCCCCCCTTCCGGCATATTTTTTCAAATTCAGGGAGGACTTACTTGCCATAGCAAGAAACATACACAAAATATTTGGTTAAATTCTATGCATAACTTCATACACTTATTGATGGTACAATAATGAAAATAGCGCAAACATCGCAATTATAGCGCCCCCTTCCGGCGGAATTTTTTCAAGTTCATGGAGGACCTACCCACCATAGCCTTACGCATACACAAAAAATTTGGTTCGACTCTATGCATAATTTAATACAGTTTTCGATGTTATAATAATGAAAGTGGCACAGGCATCGCTATTACAGAGCCCCCTTCCGGCAGATTTTTTGCAAATTCAGAGAGGACTTGCTTGCCACAGTCATAAACATGCACAAAAAAATTGGTTCAATTATATGCATAACTTCATACACTTTTCGATGGTACAATAATGAAAATCGTACAGACATCGCAATTATAGCGCACCCTTCCGGCGGAATTTTTCCAAATTCAGGGAGGACCTTCGTACTATGACCAAAAACAAAGACAAAAATTTGGTTCAATTCTATGCATAACTTCATACACTTTTCGATGGTACAATATTCAAAATGGCACAAAAATCGCTATTATAGCGCCCCCTACCGGCGAATTTTTTCCAAGTTAAGGAAGGGCCTGCTTGCCACATCCAAGAATTTAAAAAAAAATTTTGGTTCAATTCTATGCATAACTTCATACACTTTTCGGTGGTACAATATTCAAAATCGCATAAAAATCGCTATTACAGCGCCCCCTACCGGCGAATTTTTTCAAAATTCAGGGAGGACCTACTTGCTATAGCCAAATACTTAAAAAAATTTTTTGGTTCAATTCTATGTATACCTTCATACACTTTTCGATGGGGCAGTATTCAAAATCGCACAAAAATCGCTATTACAGCGCCCCCTACCGGCGAATTTTTTCCAAATTCAGGGAGGATCTACTTGCTATAGCCAAATACTTAAAACAAAAGTTTGGTTCAATTCTATGCATAACTTCATATACTATTAGTTGGTGCAATGGCGACAGACAGACGGACACATGGACAGACGGACTCACGGACAGACAGACATTTTCTATAGACATGTTTTTGTGGATCTCTGACCCCTAAAACGTGTAAATCCTTCGAAAACTGGAAGTAAAAGAAATTTCGATTACAATACTTTAACTTCTATTGAAGATAGAAGAAAGTAAAAATTTACCTCCCTCTATGTTCTATTAGTGGGCCTAGTCAATTTCTGATGCATGAACTTCTGATGCTGTAATAGAGTATACCAACAGTATTTTAATTAAAAATAAAACACAATATTAAAGAAACAATGTTTTAAATAAAAACGTATGAAATTTCTAAAAATTTGCCAAAAAAACCGTTTTTTAATGACACTCTAGAAAATAAAAAAATGTACCAAAAAAAAAAAAAAAATTATTCCAAACAGTTTATGGAATGTTAACATTTAAGGATGATAGTCAATCATATTTCTTTCCGTCGTTTTTCAGAAATGCATTTTGGGCTTTTTTTTAAACTTTAAAAATTAATGGCCCACTGCTGGTACTTGGCCCACTATAGGTGCATTTACCTTATTATAAGTTCATTCATTTTAATCTACACTTATTGCTCTTAACTGGGCCGTCCTTCAACTTCCTCATCATTTATGTTTCACCGTTTCATATTATAGTTGCTTCACTTTGTCAGGCTTTTTTATGCAGATTTCTGCCAGAGACAAAAGGTACCTATTCAAATGCTCATCTACGGTTATTAAAACAGCAAAAAAAAGTAATTATCTCATCTGACAGAAAAACCAGATTGATCTTGGCTAGAAAACAAGTACGGAGAACAAGCTAAGGGATGATGTCCGATTCACCTTGATTTAGTCGTGGGTCATCCGTCCGCAGATCTTTAGAATAGCTAGTCACTTCCTCTCTTCCTTCTATACGTCTTTTAATCTGGTCCTATTAGCTATTATTGGCTTGTAGATTGTTTGTATTCGGAATTTGATATTTCCTGCTTGACAATTAGAATCACGTAGTAAACATTCTACGGAATGTAAAAGAAAGAAGATATTCCTGTCCAAAATATTGATTATAAAAAGAATTCATTTTCCTGTCAGTTTCTCAAAAGAAATGTGAAAGATATCAATGTCAGGTTCATACAAGTGGTGAAGACCACGTACAAGTTATTGTTATTGTTACATTGAGTGGCCCAGTTTCTTTTTACTTCTTTGGTTACTATGTATTAATTTAGCGATATCTTTATTTGCAACTTATCCGATATATGTTATGTAGGGTCATTCTTATTTATTAACGCTTTCGCGACGCGAGCCTTTTGTTTAATTTAATGCAATCTTTTACCACCGTTTTTTCAAAAAAGAAAATTTTCTGTAATTGATTAGCGAAAATGGTGTGATTAAATAAGGTAATCTTTACAATTAAAAATAACTGGTGGGAATAATGAAGGATTCTGAGCATCTTAAATGGCACGTATACCGGTCGCACGTCTCCAAGGGTTTGATCGCAGTCATAGGAATAGAGTTTCGTGGGGCCGGGCCCGCCAATAATTTCTAAAATGAACTCTCTTTTTTTTCCCTCCTCATATATATATATTTTAGTTTTTTGTCTTTCTAATATTTTATGGAAATTCTAATGTGCCACTTTTCAGCAGATAATTTTTTTTCTTGAATTATGTCATTTTTTCCTCTTGAATATTTTGTTACAGTGATAAATGACCTGAAATTTTTTTCTCTTCGTCATATTTTTTTATTTAAAAAAAAATGAAAATAAAAAATCCATATTCTGAAAAATATATATACAAAGTTAGCTTCCACACTTTCACTGTGACTTTATTATAAGCGATTCGCGAACAACAGCGAGTATTGTGAACGGATCTGTACATTCGAACTTTTACATTGCCTTAACATTTCATTTAACGTAGAATTTATTTATCAGTATACGTTTCTGTGTAATTTCTTTTAAAAAGAAGTTTAAATAGCAAAATTAATTTTTAATCGAACTCTTTTACATTCACATACACATATTTGTGTGGTAAAGAGTTATATATGGAATTGAACCCAACCAATAATTTTTTTAATTCTGCGCCTATGATTGCAGTAGAAGGTTTTCTCGCCATGCTTGGTTGGTAAATAGCCCAAATGTTCCTTTAAATGTAGTACAATTAGAATTTAGCAAAAATTGGTTTGTCAGAAAAAAGTTCTTCTTCTACTTTGTGTTTTATTTTGGAAATATATTTTAACATATGATCATGCATGCTCATGTGGACGTGTTCCGGAGTGTATGTGTGTGTGTGTGTTTAACCATTTGCATCGGAAACGCATACATGCGCCCATTTCAAAAAACTTTTTTTCATTCAGAAATTCCGAATCCACGCCAAAATTTCCGGAAAAATAATTTTCCCTTTATGTAAACACGAAACGTCTGTCATTAAACATACCAAAAATTACCCTGGTATGAACTCGAAATTTTTGAATAAAAAAGAAATTTCTGAAATGCACGCTTCGGAAGTAAATTGGTTAAGCATATATCTACAAACTCTAAATTACAGGGGAAATTTTCACAATCAAGTCCAAAATCGCTTGACATAATTTAGCGAGTGTGGTTTGGCCCACAATCCATTGCTGTAAATGACATAACAGTTATAACTATGTTATGACGTCAGCATTACTGGCTCACACGTTTATGCTTAGATAGGCATCCTTTCAGAATTTATGCAGTTTACGTCAAAAATCTGATCCTTTTAATTTTTGCTTAAATGTTAATACTATTGATTTACACACATATTTTATTATAGAAAATGTAGTATACAGTGAGATAATTAACATTTTAAATAAAAAACTGTAGTGATATTAAACACAAATAAACATTTTCCCTATTTAATACGGATAAAGAACTTTTAGTTGCATCCATGAGGTTCATCCGTCCATAATTCTTCTGAGTGACTAGTCATATTTTTTCCTTTTAAACATTATTTAACCTGGCTCTTTTAGCTGTTATTGGAAGGTATAGTGAAGAACTATGTGATGGATTTAGAAGATAGAACTACGTGAAGAGCTGAGAAGAAATAAAATTTTCTCATAGTGAAAGTTCTATTTATTCACAATTTGAAAACAGAAGAATCTTGCAATTTATAAAACAAAAAAGTAGTCTAACTTTCTTAAATTCTTTTAAAAATCAGTTGTTCTTGATGGAATTTAAAAAGGAATATTCTATCTGATTCTGAAGCCTTTGCCCGGCCAAACTGAGTAAAATGAAAGAAACCGTGGAATATCCCTTGTTTATCTTCATTTTCGACTTGAAGTCCTGTTCCAGAATTATTGAAAAACAGAACTGATATATTTCTGCTATAAAAGACAAAATTTCAATAGTTAAATAAATAAAAAGCACGTATAAGATTTTTTTTTATTCGTAAATATTCAAAAATAGTTGTACGAATTTCGAATAAAATTTATCGAAAGAAAACAAAATTTACTATATTGGGCTATAAAAACGGAACTGAATTCCTTTTATTAATATGGAAAAATCCCCGCTAAACACGATGAAATGCTAAAAATTGCATAAAAAAATTCTAATCAAAATATCAAAAAACTGCCTTCGAGGTGAATAATTATAAACATACAGGTATTTTCCAGCCAGAACGGGTAGCTCTGCGCCCAGCCGTTTCTTCAAAAAACTGCAGCCAAACATAGAAACGCACAAACAACAGCCTTTTTTATTATAAATTTAAAAGAAAAAAAAACGAAGAAAATCGCTATTTGGACTTAATTTTATAGTGATCAGAGCAGACGAGAAGATCTCTGGAATTCAAAAATATTCTTCAACGGGCGTTTCATTTCTCTGCAATTCTCTTGAATAGCTAGTCATTTCCTCTGTTTTACACGTCTTTAAATTTGGCCTTATTAATTATTGGGTAGTGGGTTATTTTTGTTCAGAATTCAATCTATACTCTTTGGCAATCAGAATAAGCTATCAAACGACCTGTAACATTTAAAGATGCATTGATTATATCACTCACCCGCAAGAAAAGTGGCACATCTCGCAAAAATTCATTTTACGTTTTATTCCACTAATAAATCAGTCATAGGTGTGCCTTGCTACACAAACAGTTTCGCAAGTGTAGCTATGCGAAAAATCTTTTTACTACGCTATATGTCCATTTGTGACCACAGGAGAGGGGTGGATTGTGTGGCGAGGTAAAATTACCAACCCTCCAAACCTCATTCAACGTCTTAATTTTAAAAGGTTTTATGATTTTATGCACGTTTTAATTCCTGCATGCAGAGCTAAGTGCTATAATTTCATGTTACAATAAAATCAGGCACATTTTCCTTTTGCCTCTGCTGTGAAATTTACTTTTGTCAGGATGTGTCACTTTTCTTGCGGGTGGGCGATATTTCAAAAAAAAAAAAAATTCCTGTCATTTTCTTAATATTTTGCAGTCTAAACCCGAGTCTGACTCGGGATCATCTTTCTTTGCAAAATTTGCTTTTGGTGCCAGTAATAACGGAAAATAAAATTTGCCTTATTTAATTAGAGCATTTTCGATATTGTGTAATTGAAGGTAACTTCTTTTAAAAAAGTGGTGCAACTGAATAAAATTTGTGTAAGGGTTAAGGCTGCTAATCTCTCAGCTTCCAACTTCCCATCGCTAATGTCAACTTGTAATACATAAAATATTAAATTAAGCGTAAATTTCAGAAATATTTTGAGAACTAAGAGAAAAAAGAGACATCCTTTAAGAAGAGTATACACAGAAAAAAGGAGTTAAAAATATTAATTTCACGAGGAGATATTTTAACTATACGAATGTATTTTAAGCCCCTAGACTTAGCTTAGCGAGGGGAATTCGAGTCTGAGTGACTAGCAGTCTTAAGAAAAATATCAAATACTATATCAATTTCATACAGTTCATGCAGAAAGGTACGCACAAATTTTTATTCTGTGCCCTTTTTGTTTATTATTTATTTAGTCAATACACCATGAATTTGGGTATATTTTTAATATTATATCAATATAAGACCAATTTTTAATATATGACAAGTGATATATAACAGACATCAAAGGTCGTTGGAAAGAAAGGGGCTCAAGGGGCTCAAACCTCTCCTCATTAAAATAATGACATTTTTTAAAAGTCTAATCCGTTTCCCCCATTTGGCTTCAGTTTTTACTACTTCTCTGCTGATATAATACGAGGTTGTATCAATAAGTTTTTGCCCTCACATAGAAATAATTGAGTGAAATATATGAAACTGCTACATTTTATGAGTTCTTTTCTATTGCACAGTAACACATTTGTACAACCTGTCTTTCAAAGGTAGGGGAGAGGACGTATTCCAGGAGGCGCGATAGTAGACCCAAAGGGGATCACTTTTTCTAACTTTTACCGACCGACACATGTAATATATTGTTGGAACGGCCTGTGATCACTTATTCATGCTAGACACCCGCCGAGCCCCTCTCCTCAAATTGCCCTCCAGGGGGCACTTTTCTAAATTTTGCGGACATCATTCATGCTCCCGGGAGGCAAATTTGAGGGGAGGGGCTCGGGGGGTGTCTAGCATGAATAAGTGATCACAGGCCGTTCCAAAAATATGTCACATGAGGGGATCGACAAAAGTTAGAAAAATGACCCCCTTTGGGTTTACCTCCTATATTACATCCTCACTCCACCCTCTTTGAAATACCGTTTGCAGAAATATTTTTCTGTGCACGAGAACTATATAGAAAAGGACTAATACAATGTAGCAATGCCACAAATTTCACTCAATTATTTCTATGTGAGGGCAAAAGCTTATTGATACACCCTCGTAATTCTTTACATATTAGAATACTATAAATATTGGTGACATTTCTAACTAGTAATTCTCCAGATTACGGATCTCAACATCCGGTCTGCAAGCAGTAGTTTTATTTTGAACTTATTTTCTTTAATATTTGACATCTTCAACGCACAATTTTACTTATTTCAGATTAGAATTACAGCAAGAGAGATTTCAAATAGTTTCAGAATATCGAACTCTTATGAATTGTAAAAAGATCTTACATGCACTAATATTCCAACGCTGTTTTTTTTTCATGAGGGTTTTTTTTTTTAATTGTGTGAAGTACTTTTTATTTCAGCGGAAGGCCATCCATACGCTCCTTCTTCAAAATTCCCTGTGTGATAATGGCATTAATAATAATTTTAAATGATGAATTGTTCTCGTAAATATTTCATTAATTATTGGCAATCCTAATTTTTACATTTTTTTTAAATAACTCATTTAGCTCCTCCCATTATTTTTGAATTGCTACGTCACTGGCGGGAATAGATCAAAGTAATATACAAAAATCATGAATACTTTTCGCTCAAAGGATTAATCATGCCTGCATGTATACTTTGCAATATACGCAAAAGTAGTATCAGCCATTGAATTTGAATCCGTCACCCTTGAGTTGTAAGCAAACCGATGAATGGAGTACAAAGAAAAGGTTGAGAAACCTTTGACTTAGGTCAGTTTGTAAGAATGCTCGTTATTTTCCACTTCACCATTCTTTAAAACTGTCTTCAACTATCCAGGCAAAAGAAACAAGTTCCGTATTTACAAACTTCATCTATATTCCATACTGCTGTTTACCCACATACCCTCTGACCCCCATTCATTTGACGATATTCAAATTCTGAGGTCGTGTTTTACCCATGAGGCAATTCGTCGGAATATTAAAATCGCTCTTCAGTTTCTTTATGAAAGAGTTCAGTTCAGATGCTATTCGCTAATAGGCCTTTTTGATCTGTCCAGAACCAGATTTTTTATAGGCGAAGTTTGAATCTGTTATTGTTGCCTAAGGGTATTCTAAAATCTAAACCCGCGATTTCTTGACAAGAACATGAAAATATTTTTATGATTTCATACATATTTTTTTCATATAGTTTAGGCCAGGCTAAAGGGAAAAAGCAAGAACGAAAAATTATGCGTTCATCATAGATTATGAAAAACTTTCCAACACAAAACTTCACAGTTTATTGAGGTGGAAGATGATGTCTAAATAAAAGATTTTGGAAACTCATAACGCATTTGAAAAGTCAATTTCTGCTATTATCTTCAATAGTGAGAAAAATATATTTTTTGTGCAGCCCTGTATAAGATCTATAGATTTGTATGTATACTAAGGAATATGCTTGAATAGTTCCGTTAAAAGCATAGCACAGTTGAAAATTTCCATTCAACAATTTCGGTGAATAAACACAGAAATGTAATTGAAAAATTTTGTACAGCGCTGTATATGAACTATAGAATTTAAACACATCAAGTAATATTTTTAAAACAGTCTAAATTCAAAACCGCGTACCACAACTGAACAAGCACTTTCAATAATTATTGTTCGTAGGCTTCAATAATTCAATTACTGTTTATTTTCTTCTACAGCCAAATTCTTTTGTGTGTCTCTGTAAACGAACAATAAATTCTATGCACACTATATTCTACAATAAGTGCCTTGCAGTAAACCCCAGTGACATTTATAATTTTCAATGTATTTAAAATAGTGTAATATCATTAAAATACACTGAAACTTTTTTTCCCATAGACCGTATTGTAACGGAATTCTTTTGAGTGTCACTGTAAATTAACCATAAATGCTGCAGACTTCATTTCCAATACCAAACATGCTATAGTAAACCCCCAATAACCTATATCAATTCCATGGCAATCTGACTATATTTATGCGATTTAGAGAACAGACAGACAGACAAACCAAATTCATAAACACTTTACAACTATGTTCCAAAGTCCTAAAAAGAATGAAGTTGACCGATAGATGACGCTGTACTCGTCATAAGATGCTAATAAAAAGACATTACATGCACACTGGACATTTCACTTTTGATAAAAAATCGGGGAACATCCAGTTCCTCTTATTTCGTGTCTGAGAAGATGGTAGTCATGACTATCACTGAAGGATCAGGCTTGTGAAGCTTTTTTTACAAGAACGGTGTCTATGTCTATGTGACAATTGAATTGATGAAATTCCGAACATTAAAGGGTTTAAGAAGCGGCTCTGTCCCACTGACTGCATTCTGTCTGAAGTAGTTGACTGATAAATTCGAAGAGACGGATTCATTTGACGGGATCATTTTCGTTTTTGCTATTTCCACGGTTTTTGGCCCAGCGGCAATTAAAAACCGATTTTATCGTGGTGGATATGCTTTGAACAAAGAGCTTACGACCACAGCATGTCACGTCTTTTAATTAGCATTTTATGACGAGTACAGCGTCATCTATCGGTCAACTTTTGTACTTTTCTTTTCTTTCGCAAAACAAACTCCCATTGCTTTACATATACTCACATGAAATATCAGGTGATTCCGACCAGAGGTTCTTTTTCCACAGTCTTTTGAATGTGAAACTTTAATTATAATCACCCTGTAGTTTCCACTACAAAAAGTAAGAAGCTACCTATTGAAGCTGTTCGGAGGGACGCAATCCCGGAAAATTTCAGTATATTTCCACCGAATATGTGACCTAAGTATCAAAACCACTCTCAATACAAATGTTGATTTATATATATATATTCATATCCCATTCTTATGGCATACGATAGCACTCGTATCTACAAACCGTGATTTGTAGGTGTCTCTGAACATGAACATGTGCGCAGGACTTGACAAGTTTATCGAGTTCGTTGGCCAGCTTCATCCGCCATCTTGTTTCATAATGACGTCCACTGAAAGATTCCAAATTCAAAAAGATGTACAAAAAAGTAATAATCCAAAAAATTTTTGCCTTTAAATGTTTGGATTTGATGCGAGGATTCTGGAACATTTTTGACTTTGCCCCTATCTTTAAAAAATGGCTGTGATATAGCAATTTGAAATTCTTGGATGGCTGATTTTTCCATAATCAGGTTTCATGTATGAGCTTCAGAAAACGTGGTTTCGCGCAAATTTACTTTGAATGTTGTAAACATTATTGCTACTACAGGGCTTGAATTTCAGGGCGGGATGGCGGGATTCGCGTCCAAAATTTTGAAATCCCGCCCAAAAGAATATCGTGGGCGGGAAGTTCCCGTCCGACAAATTTCACCCTTTTCCGGAAAATTTTGCATTTTGAAACTACGATCAATTCTTGCGAACACCTTGCGTATTTCGGGATATTTTCGTGCGACCGATTGACACATTTTGCGAGTTTTTTTACCGCGATAGATCGTTGAAATTCACGATTTTTCCCGCAACTGATAGACAAATTTCACTATTTTTCTTCCCGAGATCAGTTGACATGTTTCGCGATATTTTCCTCGACCGATTGGCGAAATCAGAGGTGATTGTGCTCCGAATTTTCCAAAAATTAAAGATACAGTCAAACATCGTTAACACGAACACGCTTAACGCGAATTACTTTCAGCACGAACTGTTTCTAATTGCCCCGTCCAGTTGTATGTGGGCGATTCTCAAAAGGTGGGCACTGGAGAGAAGTCATAACTTTAAGCCTTTCAAACATAACTTTAATTATCAGTGACTTTATTATTATTATTTTTTTTTTTACACTGAGTTTTTAATTCTATTCAGAGATAGAAAATGACATAATTTATTGTAAAAGCTTTGTATAAATATCTTTAAATTTTATTATTTTATGCTAAAGAGGCCAATTTCGGACATTCATAACGTTAACTGCTCCAATGTACCACCAAGAAAAAGAGTTTTAACTTTTTTCCAGGTGGTTCTAATGATAAACAACGAATGCATAAAGGAAACGGATGATTTTTTGATAATTTCGTTAAGAGATGGCAAGCTGATTAATTGCTTTTTTGAAGATAGAAGGACTTTTCTATAAAGCATTTTTCTGTATTATGTTATGTCCGAAAGTAACGTACGTAACAAAGCATTTGATTTTATTATTATTATTACTGGATAACAAAAAGTTAATTATACATATATATATGTATACAGACACATTTACTACATTCTTAGTCTTAAGAATTTTTTAAATACTAAAAGCAACGTCCAAAATCTTTAAGTCCAAAATCTGCAAATATCCACAATTTGTAACGTACACAACTGCTAATTAAATGCTTTAATCATTAACTTTCCAGAATAGTTGCTGTCTTTTAATGTTTGCGTATAATTTTGTAGACATATTATTAAAATATTTATATATTATATTTATAGACAAAATACTATACTATTAAAAAATTTGGCCTTAAATTTGAAAAATTTAAAAATTACATATAGTTAACGTTTAATGATCCCACCTTTTGAGAATCTCCCATGTAATGTATTTAAGTTCGAATAACACAAACAAAATAAGTTTCCCTTTGAGTGTTTGCGTTAAAGAGGCTCGTCTTTATTCGGTTCCAAAAATTATGAAAAATTGGACATAAATTCGGAAATTTGGGCTCAAAAAAATATAACAGAAAAATATCGCGAATTTCGGCAAATGAACGCCGAAAACAAATCAATTTCGTTAATCGTTTGCAGGAAAAATCGTGTATTTCGTAGCAGAGAATCGCCAATTTCGTAACAAAAAATCGCGGAAAAACGCGAATTTCATCAAAGAATCGCTATAAAACGTAAATTTCATCAAAGGATAGCGGAAAAAACGCCAATTTTGTCATAGGATCGCAGAATAAACGCAAAATTAGTCAAACGGCCGCTGAAAGAAAACGCGAATTTCATCAGTGGATCGCGAAACTACGCGAATTTTATCAAAGGATCGCAAAAAACGCAAATTTCGTCAAAGAAGGATTGCGAATAAAACGTGAATTTCGTCAAAGGATCTCGAAAAAGAAGCGAATTTTGTCAAAAGATAGCGGAAAAAAACACTAATTTCGCAAACGATCGCAATAATAATAATAATAATAATAATAATAATAACGTGAATTGCATTAAAATATCGCGGAAAAAACGCGAATTTCGTCAAAGGATCGCGAAAAAAACAACAGTCTCTTTAGAAAAAACAACACACAAATATGTATGTTTATTATTATAGGTATAGTTTTTAATCTGAAATAATATACTGAACTAAATTTTGAAAAATTAGGTTTAACCCGAACCCAACTTGCAGGAATCTGCACTCAACCCGAACCAAAAACAGAGTTTACTCGACCTGCAACAAAAATAATGCCGGGAGAGGATTTCCCATTCCCTGCTGTAATCTTCCAGAAAATTTCAGTTTTTTTTTTTAGTCAGAATCAGCCGCGAATTTCACGGTTACTTTTTGAAACAGACTGACGAAATCCACAGTTTTATCCCGCGACAGATCGACGAACTTCGCGATTTTATACCGCAACCAATCGACGAATTTCACGACATTCCTTTCTTCGACTGATCAAAGAAATTCATGATTTTTTCCACGCCTCATTGGCATATTTCAGGATATTTTTTCCCGTGACAGAAAAAGAAAAATATCCAAAAAAGGGTGCTCCAAAAAGGACATTAAGTGTCACGCAGGGGTGATTCTGTTCCGAATTTTCCACAAATATTAAGGCAGTCATTTCCGAAAATTAAAAAAAATCCTCCATAAATCCTAAAATTCGGACATACAATATATCGCGAATTTTAACGAATGATCGCCGAAAAAGATCAATTTCGTCAATCGTTCGAAGAAAACTCGCCAATTTCGTCAAAGGATAGTGAGAAAAAACCGAATTTCGTCAGAGGATCGCGAAAATAACGCAAATTTCGTTAAAGGATCTCGAATTTCGCCCAGGGATCACAAAAAAGCTAATTTCGTCAAAGAATCGCGGGAAAACGCAAATTTCGTAAAGGATCGCGAAAAAACCGCAATTCCTGTCAAAAAATCGCGAAAAAGACAAATTTCGTCAGAAGATCGCAAAAAACAACAAATTTCGTGAAAAGATCGCGAAAAACGGCAAATTTCGTCAAAGGGGCGCGAAAAAAAAACATGTAGTACCGGGAGTGGATTACCCCCCCCCCCCCCAAGTGTCACAAGTGGCCCCAAAATCGAATAAAATATTAAATTCAGAATTTCATTTAACAATCCCAGTGTTAAGGACCTATGACATTTGGTTGGAAATTGAAAAACAGACTGTATAAAAACTTGACTTTCTTCCTTCTTTAAATAAAAAACATTTTGCATAATTATTCTGAGTTGCTGATTTAAATTGCTTCAATGGTATTTTATCATGTCTGTATTAATGTAATTCTTTAAATAGCATGTAATATATCAGTGGGTTTTAAATGTTTTTTTCTCCCTCCCAAATAACTCAACTCCCCTCCATTTGTAAATGTTGGTAGGGAGACTCCCCTCCTTGGAAAAATTGAATTTCAAGCCCTGTACTATCATGTTCTTAAAACTACACAGTCATATCACAAACAGCATTTACCAGATAAGGTTAAGACATTTTTTCTTGAAAGAACAAACATAACCTTACAATAATGGATAGTATTAATATTACAGTCATGCAAATTAAATTTTCAAACAGAAATACTATTTAATATGTTACATAAAATACCAATGATTGCATGCTATAAGGAAGAACGAAGATGGGTTAAAACTGTTGACTGTTCACAAATATTTACTTCCTTCTATTGACTTTCTTAAAATATTAACAAAGGAGAGAAATATCTTTATAATAATGGATATGGATAATGTAATTTAAATTTATAAATAGAGCTATCCCTTTAATTGCAAAATGTTGCATAAAGTAATAATTATTATGTACTATAAAAAAAAATACAAAACTTTTTTATATGATGCCACCCGTGAATGCTACATATTTCATTACACATTTCGTTTATTATTATACTGGAAAATTTTTTTTCCACATCATCCCATCTCTGGATACTAAATATTTTTCTACATAAAAGGAAAAAAAAAGCAAAGATTCAATTTAAAGCCCTTGATTGAATTCGATTGCTGGGCTTGCGGCGGCCGCCGTTGTTCCACTATTGAAGACGCCGCTGTATAGAACTATGAGGTGAATGTAAAATTTGAATTAATAAAATGTCCAAAGTTGAAATCCACTATTTTGAATCATCTATTAACAAAAAAGTGAAAAAAAAAATGTATGTGAAGCACAACTAAGATGTGGTGCCATGATCGTACTTGCAATTGCAACCCTGCATCATCAACAGTTAACTTTCGTCTTCAAGAATGTCGGCTAATTACTAAAAAGAGTCACGTATATCAAGTTCAAGGTCAGAATCTGGTAGTTCTGTGGGAATTTAATACGGTCATCATCGAAATCAAAAGAAAAAAAAAGACATAAGAAGAATAGGTCTAATGTTTTATTAAAACTGAAGACGGTTAATTAAATCGTATATCATTAATAATGATAGCAAAGACCAGCAGTAAAAATTACACTTTAAATAGTATATATTTAGGAGTAATTAAGAATGCGATCATGTTAATTAAGGATACAGTTTCCGGAGATAACGAATATAACATGAAATTTAATGAGAATTTTCATGTCTATAATGGTGGATTTTGTTTAGTCATTTGTTCGTTCGTTCATTAGGATATCTTGTTATTTGTTTAGTTAAAATCGCCCTTTTTGCCTTTCTATCCTTTATGAGATTGGAATGTGCATTTTTTGGAAATTAAATTTTTATATGGCTGAAAGTTGAAAAGAAAAAGTAATGTTTAATACTTAAAATCCAAATTAATGTAATTTCAGTTTATATCCTAGCAGTCTTTGGATGAAAATTTGTTTTCACATGTTTGGGTATAATATTTTAATATGTATTTTTTTTCTATTATTTTGAAATTAATTAAAATATTTTAAAGAAAAAATTCTGCATTGTTTCAAGATTGTTTTCCAGAAATCGATTCAGTATTTATACGATTAAAAAAAAATAACAAAGTTTTATATTTAAAATCCTAATTCATGAACTTTCAGTTTATATTTTTTTTGCATTCTTTAGGTAAAAAAAATCATTTTTTGCATGTTTCGGTAATATGTTAACATGCAGTAGAACCTACTTTATCCGAAACTCTCAGTTAACCAAAATCCATTTTTAAAGTTTTTTTTTCTATTACATTCTTTGGGTGCAAAATCCCTTTTGAAATATATTTTTTTGACTATCATGTTCCTTATGTGCAAGTGGTCCTTTCTGAACTACGAGTACATATAAATATTTTCGATCCCCTTTCTTAGAGTTCCTTTGAATTTAACTTGAGCTCTCGTAAGCTGCGGAGTGAAACGAAGAAAACGAACAAATTAGCAATTCTGAAGCTTTTGGATGTTTTGGAACAGATTTGGCATGGCTGGAGTAGTTGAAAGACTGTAATACTGGTAAACTAATAATATTAAAAACTCCGTGATAGAGCTTCAAAGAAAGGCAATCGAAACTGACAAACAAAACATTTTTACAAACCCTTGTGATATATATAAAAGGTACTTACTTTCAAAATTAAAATTCAGGTAATTTTTCATGTTTCTATTTTGATATTGCTTTATTTTTATTAAGCACTTGTTACCATAATAATATACTATTGCATATATTTCTCCTTAATCTTAAAATGGAAGCATTCTCGATTATCCGAAAATTTCGGTTTTCCAAAAGAGGGTCGGTCCTAATTACTTTGGATAATCGAGGTTCTACTGTATATATTTTTTATTTTCTATTAGTTTGTAATTAATGGAAATATTTTAAAGTAGAGTCTTGCATTGTTTCGCGTGTCCCTAAATCTGCAGATGAAAAGATTTTAACGTTTTTCCAACATTACATAAATAAGATGGGTCGCTGAACGGAAATTGTTATAAAAAGTATATATGAAAATTACTGTATTAATGAAATATGTAGACGAGGCAGATTTTCAATGTTTTTGTTCTTTATAAGGTAGTTATTATTAATTCTGTAAGCTATTAAGGGGACCGTGGCCCTTTATTTGAGCAAAAAATCGACCCCCAAAGCGACACCTCTTTTTGCGTGTATTTATTATTCTCCAATTTGTACTACGTCATTCGTGAAAAACAACATACAGATGCGATTATTTTACCCAAAGTTACAAGTGTTTTAATTTTGTTCACAAGCAATTTTTTAGCCTTTTAATATACTTGAAATCTGTTTTTCTCAATATTGATGTTTCAGCATTTTTTTTTTTTTAACCCTTTGCGCTCGGCGTTTCTTACACAAATTTTATTCGATCGGCACCACTTTTTTAAAAGAAGTTTCGTTCATGTACACTAGGGATGCACAACTTGTGGCCCGCGGGCCAAAAGTGGCCCGCGAATTTCGTAAATTTATAACTGGAAAAAAATTGCAATTTTCGTCCATATGGTTGCTGGAAAAAATAGGGGAATTTCGTCAATTTGCCGTAGGAAAGATTGAAAATTTCGTTAATTGGGTGCGGAGAAATAGCGAATTTTATCGATGAGGGTCGAAAAAATTCCGAATTTCGTCAATTTGTCGCGGGAAAAAATTACAAATTTCGTCAGTCAGTTAAGAATCGCGAATTCCGTTTATCAGACGCAGAAAAATCGTGAGTTTTGTCCCTGGGGCCCGGAAAAATTCTGAATTTTGTTGATCGGGCACAGGAAAATAGCGAATTTTGTCTATGATACGCGGCAAAATTGAAAATTTGTTGATCGGCTGCAGAAAAATCGTGAGCTTCGTCCGTTTATCGCAAGAAAAAATTGCGGATGTCGTCAATTTGCCGCAGGAAAAAATTACAAATTTCGTCAGTCAGCAAGAATCGCGAATTACGTCAATCAGGGGCGGAAAAATCGCAAAATTCGTCGATTGGGCTCGGAAAAATCGTGCATTTTGTTGGTTGGGCACGAAAAACGGAAATTTTGTCGATCAGACGCGAAAACAATCGCAAATGTCGTCTGTCGGGTGCGGAAAAATACCGAATTCCGGCGATCAGGCGTGGAAAAACCGCAAATTTTGTCGATTGGCTTCCGAAAAATTGCGACTTTCGTCGATTATGGGCGGAAAAATCGTAAAATTTGTCGATCGAGCACGGAAAAATCGTGAGATCTGTCGATTGGGCTCGGAAAAATCTTGAATTTTGTTGTTTGGGCACAAAAAAACGCGAATTTTGTCGATCAGGCGCGAAAAAAAATCGGGAATTTTGTAGATCAGGCGCGGAAAAATCGCTAATTTTGTCGATCGGCTTCGGAAAAATTGTGGCTTTTGTCGATCAGGCACGCAAAAATCTTAAATTTTGTTGACAGGCTCCTCCCCCCCCCCCTCCCTTGTTCATAAAGTTCACATTATTTTTCGGCACCAGCCACTTTCATACCTATGTTTGTTTTCTAGCACATTTAATAAAACAAAATTTAGCCCACCCCCACCCCCACCCCCGAATAAAGTCAAGAAATATTACTACTCTTTGAAAATAATTTTTGCTATATCTCTGTTACATATACAAATGTAAACTGTTGATATATTCTTGCCAACTGAATTGGATATGTTGACTGGGTAGGGGAACCTAGAGGGGTAAAACTACCCCCCCCCCTATGAAAACATATTTTTATCTGATTATAGGCCACAGATCACCTCTCTGAAACAGAATTCTTTCCATGTTACTGATGTGGCCCTCGACAACCCAGACATTTTGGTAAGTGGCCCTTCCCTTAAAAAGGTTGTGCACCCCTAATGTACACGATTTCAAAAATGCGCTGATTAAATAAGGTACATTTTATTTTCCTTTATTACTGGTGCAAAAATCAAATTTTGCAAAGAAAGATTATGTCTCCGCCCTCGAGTGCAAAGGGTTAATTTTTGAAATGCTCCTTGATACTTAATTTTTGATCTAAATTCATGAAACTGATAAGAAAGAATCCTGATATTGCTTAAAAAGAAACTGTGTATGCATTTTAAAATTCGACTTCAGTAACACAATTAAATTTGATTTTTAACTTATCATAAAGCGGAATTTTGATGAAAATCGATTTGGAATTTAGATAAATATCTTTAAAAATTTAACTAATTAAGGGATTGAAAAATTGATACACAGATTTGTTTGTCATAGAGTTTTACATGATTAAAATACAAAATCGAGGAAATATCTAAAAAAATTAAGATGCAAGGAGCATTTTAAAATTCGTTTTAAAAGTTCACATTTTATTAAAAGATCTTAAAATTATAATAACATTGGAAATTTCTTTCAAGGTGTTCTATATACTTATGGTGAAATGTGTATTTGCACAAAATTTCAAATCTCTATTATGAAAATTAAAAGAATTTCTTTAAAACGTCCACCGCCCAATTAAAAGCATTATGAAAATTATCATATCGTTCAATAGTTATTATTGTGCTGTGTAAACACGTAAAAGTTATTATATAATTTCAAAGTATCATTTTTTGAGCAATTTATGTTATGCAACTCAGGAGTGACATTATGTCCAACAGAAACATAAATAAATTTTTTCGCTATTTTTCTCGTGGTTAATTAACAAAAATAGACTCAAATCTAATTTTTTCCGAACGAAATAATAATAAAAAAATCATGCATTAAAGGGTTAATCCGTGGAACTATTAATAAAGAGGAACTGACATATACTTCAAATAATGAAGAAACTGCAAACGCTTTCGCTACGGTTGATTGCCGTAGGAGCAAACTTCCACCAGTGAATTTAAACAGAAATTTTCTGCTTCTATAAACGCCTTTATAATGCAAAATTTCAGTCATAAATAATATCAAAACAGATCTTGATTTTCACTGGTGGCAGAATAATTCAGCGGTATTCAGGCTCTGCGTTTCCGCCGTATTGTGACAACCTAAACAAGCTCTTATCAGTGTAAAAGATTTTTATACCTGAGCAAACTGCCGCCAGTAAAAAAAAATAATAAAAAATAAAGAAAAAAATTAAAACCATATTTATGAGATTTTTTTCGTGAAAAAGCCGCTAAAGTAAGGTAAAATTTTCTATTCAAAATTTACCGGTGGAGGATTGCTTTGGCGGTATGATAAGAAACTGTTGTTTCGGCGTGAAAAAACGGCCGCCGTCTAGTGATAACTTCCTCAGTTACTTCACTCGTATAGTAGACAATACACTATATGTCTCCTTCTCATTATTCATAACTCCATTGGTTAATCGGCTAAAAAGCATTTAAACTGACAAGTGATGTAGGTTTTTTACCCGACTGAAAAGAAGGGTTATGTGTTTCACGCGTATCTGGGTATGTGGATTTCTTTATACCCTCGAAACATCCCAACGGCTGGATGGATTTTAATGAATGAGGTCTTTACCGATTCGTCTTAACGGCCCGATGGTTATAGGCTAGGTTTTGTTTTTATAAATTCAAAATGGCGGTAGAGAAGAAAAAAATTACACATCATATTCACCGGCATATCATTGGATAGGTCTTTCAAAATGAAGACGATGTTTCATTGACTATTTTACAGTCAGAAGCTCCGTTAAAATATTATACAACCTGGAAGTTGTGTAGGCAGGATCTCTAGCTTTACTGCAACTCTAACCATCATAGACATCTATAGACCTCATCAAAACAGTGTTTATAGATAGGAACTAACAATTAAACACAACTTAAAAATCATCAATACAAGCAAATAAAAAAAATAGGTAAATAATATAAACAAGTAATATAAAAAAAAATATTTTAAGTCAATTCCTACTTAGGTCAATAAGAGAAATTTTTTTTCCCATTCTTCTTTCCTTTTGAGTGGCGCTTAAAATGCCTTGATCAAGAAGTGGGCTCTCTCGATTATTGAAAATTAATTAATTTAATTTAATAATGAATTAATATTTGAAAAAAACTGGATTAACATCAAGTGTCATCCACTACAAGTTTTAAAAGATTTATTTGAGCTTGATTGGATGAATAATAAGTATTTTATTAACGATTGAAAATTTGAACAAGATATGTATAGCGAGATTGTGAGCTAATAGTAGAAATTGAAAAAAAAAAGTTTCACATTGATGAGAAATAATTAACTAGTTCGCTTTTTACGCAGTCGGGTTTTTTTTTTTAAAATTTAATTGTTTATTACTCTTTACCATCACTAAAATGGGGGAGAATGCCCCCATCATCCCTGCCTCTGCCTTGGACCCACCGTTACTGAACAAGCTGCCAAAATCAAACTATCATGCAACATCAGCTTTTTTCCGAATTTCAAATTTCTAAACCTGTTCCAAATAAAATACGTTACTTAAAAAGAAAAAGAAAAACTAAATATTTCAAAAGTAAAAATTGGAGAAGAGAAATCTACTATCACAAACCAAGATAATGAAGATGATTTTATTTTTGCAATTCTTTTTTTTTCTTTTCTAAGCAGGATTTTCATTCATTATTTTAAAAAGAATCACTTTCTAGAAGCGAAAATGCTGCAACGTTTGTGTTCACTGAAGCAAAAAGTTTGAAATGATGATGTTTTGTTGAGTGTCGGGTTATTGTCTTTTTCTTTCTTAGATTTTGATTTCATCGTCTTTGTTAGACATAGTGTTCTACATTATGGACACGCCTAGATATACGTTCTTCAGCATTGCCAAATATTCAGACTTTTTCTTAAGTTTACATTTCATCAGGTGGAATTTCGTGTTCTGTGGACAAAAAGGATATTTGAGCATGAGAAAGTTTCATAATTTTTAGGTTTAATGGAAAAGCATTGTTTCACTTTTAAGTTGCAGTTTGGAAATTTGAATGCGAAATTAGTCTGATGAAAATGACATAATGATTTGTAACTTTGCAACAGTTATTTGGGTTTCAATGATTTGAATCAGAGGATTTAAATCGATGATTTAACACCGCGATTTTAATCAGCTGATTTTTAAAAACATTGATTAAAATCGTATATTTTGTAAATTTTAAAAAAATGCCCGAAAAACATTAAAAAGAAATATTAACATCAGCTTGCAATATTAAAAAAAAAAAAAATGCTTGAATTGCTGAAAAAGTAAAAGGAGTTTTCTTTAAAATTTCTTCAATTTTCTTATCGTATTAACCCATTAAGGTTCTTATACTTGACTTAAAAGAAATAAAATTTTAATTTATACATATTAATGACTAATTAAGAGAAATAAAGCGATATTACAATTTTAGGTAGCTTTCATTACACATATTATAAATTTCAATCGAGTAATTCAATTATTCACTCTACGCTGTAAAGTAAGCACAACAAACGCAATTAATTTCTATGAAAGAGGAAGTTTTTAGCGCTTTACTTCAACTCTACTTCTACTGGATTTCAATTTTTATATCTTTGTTCGGCATGGTGTTCTTACATTATAGACGGGTCTAAATAACATTCTTCAGCGTTGTCGAAAATTTGCACTTTTATTTTCTAAGATTGAATTTCTTCAGGTGGAATTTTGTGTTCTTTGAACAAAAAGCAGTGGTGTAATCGTAAAAAAAAAGAAAAGAAAAAACTAGATGGCATACGCTACAGCTTTACTTGAGAAACAGAGTGTACACAGAGTATTTTTAAAAAGATACAGACGATATACGGTGTATATCACTGTATACCTTCCACTGGAGCCTTGAAAAAAAAAAAAAACAATATCTATGTATGATTTTTTTTTCACTTTTAGTTTGGAAATATTCGAAGTTGAATACTTAATTACATAGACTTTTCTATTCATTTTTGGAGAAAATGGTACAGCAATGGGTTAATTTGAAATTAAAACAGTCAAATAAACATATTTCGTACCAGAAATTAAAATTATTAAATGGAATCAAATAAGTAATAGTATTAATGGATAGTAAAAATAATTTGATGAAATAATAACAATAATTTAGATCGAGGGCACCTAAACTTTTGGCTGGATCCACTACTTAACACTATAAAGGTTGGCAATTTTACGTAAGTTTTATAAAAATATTTTGCACCAGAATTTTTATTCAATTTATTCATAAATTGAAGAAATGAGTTGAATTTATGAATTCAATTTGTTTAACTTATTTATTTAACTTTTTCTTAATGTCGTTTAAACTTATTTTATAAAGAAATTTCTGGTTCGAACTGAAATATATTTGTATGGTAGGGGTCAAAATGACCTCGCACAGTCCTTCTAGTGTTAAGAGGCTACTCGTTCGCTAATGTTAATCCTATGGAAGAATTTTTTTAAGATATCTCGTTTGCATTAATATATTTTTAATCGATTTTTTGCATTGGCTAGCTAAGATTGATTTGACAAAGGCAGTTTTTTCACTTTTTCGATTTTGTTTTCGGCTTTTTACTTTCGGAACCGGTTTCGAAAGGGAAAGTATTTTCATTAAAAAAACCTCCAAAGAAAATCGAAAATGTAAAAAAAAGCCTTTGAACAGATCGATCTCAATAACTATTCAATGAAAAAAAATCATTTAAGAATATCGAAATGCAAGCGAGCTATCCTAAAAAAATTCCATAGGATTAAAGTTAGCAAACGGGATTTTTCTCATGAGTGAAGTAGCCCTTTAACCGAAGTAACACTGATTACCTGTCTGATTTGATTAAAGAAGCTCAAGTAATGTGTCAAAAGTAGGAGTTACCATTTAAAAAGAAAACTTTATACAATTTTTAGACGACTCCTATTTGAAACATTGCACTTATATTTGAAAAGAAGGTTTTATTCCGAATCTTAGTGACATATTTGCGGTAATTTTTTTTAAAACAGTCTGCAAAGATACGCGGGCGTATATTTATCGGAAACAATAAAGTATTTTTAAGAAGAGGATAAATTTTCAGCAACCGGAAATTTCAAAATTTATAGGGATTTTTTTTTATTTAAAATTTAAGGGGACAATTTTTAAAACGTACATCGTCGGCATGTGACGTCTACTTTCTGATGGTGAAAACCGTATTTTAATAATTATATTAGGCAATGAGTCATCATGCTTCTAAGTTTTACCATACGCTAACATGGGATTTCGCGATCGGGGTGCTTCGGTAAAGCGGTAAGTGGTACATACTTGAGGAATGCAAAAAATCCAAAATAAAAAATTTTGACCCAAAGAAATAGAACCTCCTCTTACTTCATAGAGTTTACTGTGTAACAAGTGAAATGTAAACATTACAATGAAACGTTATGATAAAAAAAATTTAACATGAATAATGAAAGTGCAATGTAATATGAAACTGAAACTCCTTTCTTGTTTCAAAATAAAATGTTTAAATTTTTTTTTTATTGGTATCATCTTCATTTTTTATTACGGCATAATTAATAAATTGACAAATAACTCCAGATCAACAGTAATGAAACTGTAATGATTTAAGTTAGGTGACCAATTATATGGAACATTTATTACAGTTTTCCATTTTGCTATGGCCTATTAAAGTTTCTGTACTACGATCGAGATATTAAGAGTACACTTACACATTTGTTTTTGTTTGTTTTTTTAAACCAAAAAATCCTTTTTAAATCAGATATTTTTATCGATTGAAAATTATCATCTTCGGGACACATGAGTATTTGAAAATTTGAAATCTTTAAGTCACGAATACCAGTAGTGTTGCCAGGTGTCCCGCGTAAATTGGGGCTTCAAATGCTCTGGACACCAATATTTAAAAGTTATTTTCTTCGCCTTATCTAATGGCATAAATATCTGCGATTAAATATGGCGAAATGAACTGTAAAAAATTAGTGCTGTGCAGAACATTTGGAGTCCAGATTTACGCAGGACACCTGGCAACACTAGATACAAGTATAAGAAGAATTAAAACTCAATTTGTGTGTATTTCTTAAAGTTAATGAAAGATGTACCAATACTCGTCGAAAATAAAATAAAATCCATTGTTATAATTTACTACACTAGGGGGCTCTACCCCCTACGAGCTACGCTCGTCAACCCCCGTTCAGACACCGCAGACTCTAACAGCACGCTAATTTGATCGGCTTTAAAAAGATTTCAGAAGATTGAATTATAATTTGAATCTGACAATTATAATCTGACATAATTTTCACCAAACTTTTCTTTCTCTTTTTAATATTCACGTAAAAGTACTTTTGTTAGAAATGAAATATTATGATCATCTTAAAATATCAAAGAAATGTCTCGCGCAATTTTTAAATTTAAACTGTTTTGCAATATTATTTTTTGTTCATTTTACGTAATAAGTGTAATGTGACGTAAATGTGACGTAAATTCTCCTATTTAAGACTTCTAACGCATGTTAATGAATTTATTATTTTACAATATTCTTTCTCTTTTAAAATTCACGTGAAAATATAGTTTTTATGACGTAATTTTCAATAAGTTCCTGCTTTTTATATTTTCTGTTTATAATAGTCACGTGTAAAATAAATTTTTAATTTGAAGCAAACATTATTGTTTGCGCTGTTTATACAGTTGGCAACAGTTTAAATTAATACAATGTTCTAAAATACGTAAAAAATATCTCTCGAAATGCTGAAAATTTGAATTTAAAATAGAAATAAAACCTCAAAAAATGAGTCAAATTAAAAAACGAAATGCAGTCTGGACACCGGGAAATTCTGACGCATAAAATGATCTAAAAATGATTAAATTCCTATGTACAGTTTTTTCTCCTATAAAACTTTTTTAATGGAACGATTTTGTCCAACTTTGGCATTAAATATCTCTTAAAATAATTCTTCGATTTGAAAACTGCCTGCATCAGCGTGTTTATCAAACATTTCTCTATAACACTACAAATTTTCATATTTTTGTATGCAACAGTTTTTTTAATATTAACGAAGAAAGGCCATGCTTAAGCATTCAAATTGGATGCCGATCTGCCGGGAATATCTACGCAGATTTTCATTGGTCCATTTCCAAATCAAAACTTTTATATATATATATAGAAGGATGTATAAAATTAATTTATTATTTAGAAACTGTTGGCAGAGTAATGTTTTATTTTTTGTAATATTTTAAAAGGGTTTCTGAAAAAAAAAACCCAGTAAACTACCTAGTGTTATGTTTTCTCCAAACGTTAAATTGTGTTTAAATACACGATATGGCCATTAATCACCGGATACTTTCAATTTTAGACATTTTGTCGAATATTTAAAGATATATTTGCTGGATTTTTTTGGAACTTCAGGATTATGAAGAATATGTACGGACGATTTGATCAGAAGGACAATTACGGGGCCAACAAGAAATCAAACAAAAATAATAATGTTTGGGATCACCCTGTAAAATAAAATGCACGAAATTATCTATCGTTATAGCTTACGAATATATGGATATTGTACAATATATGTATTCATTTGTGGAAGAATGGAAAGTATATTCATGGAGATATAGCGATTAAAAAAAATAAAAAAAAACTTTTGCATGTTTTTTGTTTGTATCATGCAGGGTTTTTTACCAAATTTAACGCCAGTTTCAGGAAATTTGACAAAATATAGTAGAAATAATATGATGTAATTGGAATGTATTAAATATTTGATGGAATATGATCAGTTGAATGAAATATTTTTTTATCTGCGCATACGCGTACGATAAAAAAATATTTTTTTTTGTCATGATTTGATAGTCAACTCTATGGAGCAACTCATAAAAAAAAAGCGAGTCAAATATCGTGAAAGTTCAGAAAGATATCGGCAATATAGTGAGCGAATTTTTAGTTGCTCTCTAAAAGCTGCTAAATGATAAAGGATTTTCCACAAATTGTCATTTTTTATTATCTGGCTTTGAGCAAAGGAGTTAGTATTTAACGAATGTCAACGAGTAGACTTAGAAGAAATGACTAGATTTTGATGCTTCTTTTTTTCTTGGAATAGGCTCTTCTGGTGGTTTTCCAAGAATTAAACCATCAATAAAAAATAAAAATTAAAGAAAATCAAATTAAAAGCTACGATTTATGGATAAAACCCTTATCATTTAGCTGTTTTTAGAGAACAACTAAAAATCACTTCAGTCTATTGCCGATATCTTTCTGAATTTTCACGATATTTGATTAGCTTTTTTTATGAGTTGCTCCTTAGAGTTGACTATCAAATAATCAAATCATAAAAAAAAAAAAAAAAATTCATCGTGTGCGCATGCGCAGATAAAAAATATTTTATTCAACTGCTCATATTTCATCAAATATTTAATATGGTTACATTCCAATTACATTATATTACTTCTATTAAATTATAAACAGACGTTCTCCTATACGTCTATTAAAAATATTTCAAAAATATATATTCTAAAAACACACTCAAAATATATATTAAACATTTAATTGCTAAAAAGGACGTCAAATGTTAATAAAATACATTAAAAGATCTTAATAATTTGACATGTTTCGATTAAATTTACTCAATCATCATCAGAAAAACAAATAAACACTAAGATGGAAAATGACAATAAACTATTACAAATGAAATCTCTATAATAATAGCCTAAGTCATGTGACTGTCATCAATAGTTCCGGGCTGACCGCTTCGCTTTTTATATGCCAGGTCACCATTTTTTACATTTTTTTATTTTTCGCGTGGTAAATTAAAACAATGCTTTGATATTGAAATTAAAAATCATGGTTTTTGGTATTATTTATTATTTTTCTTTTCTTTTTCTTAAAAAAGGGAAAGAAAAAGTGAAAGTCATGAATTTCAAATTAAAATTATGTATTTTAAATAAAATGAGTGAAATTATTATATTTTAGATGAATTTAATGAAATATGAAAAAATGCGATCGGATAGACGATGTTTGATGATTTATCACTTGTGCCCGGCTAGCATAAAAAGGTACTACTTAGTTATACCGTCGACCCATTTCGCCAACTTATATAAATCGCCAAACCACTCGCCAAATTATACAAATTGACATAATTTTTATTTTAAATAACGAAAGAACAAATAAATTAGTATAAAATTAATAAAAATGCAAATAAAACGTCGAAATAAAAATAACTTAATGACGTAAACACGTGTAACTTGCTTAAAAACAAGCAAATATGACATTTACGATCAACCATTATTGATATTTAATCTTATAGTTTGGCGATATATTTTTAATCGACGGGATAACCAAGTAGTACCCATAAAAATACGGAGTTCTTGAATTCTCTACTAGAAACTTCTGATTTGCCTAAGTATTGAGAAAGTAAATTAAATTTTGGATAACAGTAACATGGTACAATGCTTAGCACACATCTAACGGAGACCAAACTGGTCGCCAAGGGCGGCTAGTTTAAAAATAAATAAATAAAAATCACGCGCGTAATATTTTAACATGTTTCACGTTGCCCTATTTTATTTTTCAAATTATCTAACAATTCAATCCAAATAGTTGGGATTTGAAATGACAAGGAATCATTGCAGACCATTGAGTTTCGGACGTAAATTTCAATAGATTCTCTAATAAAAAGTTGCAAATTAAAATCTGACCTATAAATTAATCTAGAAGTTATAGGTCTAGAATTTATTAGAGAATCTATTGAAATTTACTTAAAAAACTCAATGGTCTGCAGTGATTCCTTGTCATTTCAAATCCCAAATATTTATATTGAATTGTTAGATAATTTGAAAATAAAATAGGGCAACGTGAAACATGTTAAAATATTACGCGCGTGATTTTTATTTATTTATTTTTAAATTTCATTTGCAATAGTTTATTGTCATTTTCCATCTTAGTGTTTATTTGTTTTTCTGATGATGATTGAGTAAATTCAATCGAAACATCTCAAATTTAAGATCTTTTAATGTATTTTATTAACATTTGACGTCCTTTTTAGCAATTAAATGTTTAATATATATTTTGAGTGTGTTTTTAGAATATATATTTTTGAAATATATTACTTCTACTACATTTTGTCAAATTTTCCGAAACTGTCGTTAAATTTGGTAAAAAACCGTGCATGATATAAACAAACACCATGCAAAAATTTTTTGAACTTAAAAAAAAAATCGATAGTATATCTCCATGACGTTCTGTACATTGACGACATATACGTTCTATTCTTCCACAAATGAATACACATATTGTACAATTTCCATATATTCGTAAGCTATAGCGATAGATCATTTCGTGCATTTTACTTTACAGGGGTGATCCCAAACATTATTATTTTCCTTTGAGTTTTTGTTGGCCCCCTAATTGTCCTTCTGATCAAACCGCCGTTGATAAATATGAAGTCGAACATATTAATTATATTCCTCTATTTCCAGAAAAATCCGACAAATATATCTTTAAATATTCGACAAAATGTCTAAAATTGAAAGTGCGCGGTCATTAATGGCCATTTAAGTGTATATTTAAAAAATGTAATTATTTGATAAAACATGGTAAAAAATAAAATAAATACGTAAAAATATTTTTTTTCAATTCTGTTCATTTGCTGTTATCGAAACAGTAAAAATTGCAAAATTCAATGCAATACATAAATGGTGCAAAAATATCATTATGCATTTTTAAAGAAGAGTATGATTTTTGAAATTATCTAAGGCCCTAAATAGAGTTTACTGTATAAATGTGTAAATGGTTGAATGAGGATAAAGAAGAATGAAAATAAATTGCAGTGAAAATTTATGATAACAAAATTTAACACCATTAATGCATGTAAAAGGGTAATATGAAACTGCAATTTCTATTTTTTTTTTTTTTCAAAATAAAGTATTTAAATTTTTTTCGAATCATCATCTTTTTTAGGGTTCCGTACTTAAAAAGTAAAAACGGAACCATTATAAGATCACTCCTGTGTCTGTCTGTCACAGTCATTTTACTCGTAAACTATGGAACGTGGAAAGTTCAAATTCGGGGAAGTAATAAAGACCATTGACCCACATATTTTCAGATTAATAAACATTCATAAATATATTTAGTAAAAAAGTAGAGGGGCTAATTAGGCTACTTGAAAAAAAAAATCTTTTCTTTGCATATCATATGGGGTATCATGTGAAAGCTTTTGTAACGCTGAACTCAAAAATACATTTTTTTTAATTTTAGGTATTATATTTTCAAAGATATTGTTGAAAATGTAGCGCAAAAATATGTCCCCCCCCCCCCATCTAATTCCGAATCTACTGAAACTAAAATTATGAAAAAATTAGAGGTAGTAGACGTTAATGTAAACCTTGCCGGAAAATTATAGCGCATACCCTAGGTTACATAGTTTTTGAGTAATTAGCATTTTTTCTGTTATACACAAATTTCGATTTACGGGCATTCAGAAAAATTGTTGAGCATCGCTGAATATACCTATCGTTGCAGAAGAATAAAAGCATTGTTGCTAATGATTTTCGAAAAAAATCATCGGTAATTAGCCGAGATATTAAACCTTAAAGGTACGGTCAGTTTGGACACACACAAGGACAGGGGCGGCGTACTCTATGCCTAGTTAACAACTTTTAATGATATATATGTGTAATGTAATGTAAATCCAGTAGCAGCATAAAAGCAATAAACGTCAAATTGTTAAAAACATACTAATTTAATGGGTCTCGAGACTCTAAAAAGTGGAAAAAATGAAAAAAAGACCATTTTCAACATTTAATGTCTTAAAATGTATATGATTTTAAAACACAATTTTAATTGGGATAAAAAATTGCAAGATACAGAATTAGTATTTATAGGGGGCTCGAAACTGTTAGACATTTGTCGAACAAAAAATTGGCATAACAGTTTACGCGCAGGATTACAAAATAAATATTGCAACTAGAATGAAAATTTTGTTACTTACTTATACTTCAGATTGTAATAATTTCCCTGAACTTAAATAAATTTGTTCATTTACAGGGACACACAAAATAAATCGGTTACAATATTGCCTTTCAGCAATAATTTCTGTATGTACATTTTCAATTTCAGTATGCGTTTTTTAATTTAAATTACTTTTCGTCTGCATGTTATTCGTTGTGTTTAAATTCTATAGATCGTATACAGGGCTTAGTAAAAGAATTCACGTACATTTCTCTCCTTATAAGCAGAACTTGCTGAAAGGAAATTTTAAACTGTGGTATGTATTTCCTAACTGAACTGACTTTGGTCATATAAATGTAGCTTATAGATACAAATCTATATATCATATAGAAGGCCGCACAAAAAGAATTCGAATGATTTTCCGATAGTAGATGGGAATTACTGAAATTGGGTTTACAAATGTTTTATGCGATTTCCAAATTGTTCAATTAGACATCATATTTCACCTTATTAAATGATGAAGTTCTGTTACACTATTTTGAATGTGTTGGAAAGGGTTTAATAATCTATGCTTGACGTATGATTTTTCTTATTTTATTAAGACATAACAAATAAATTGACAAATAGCTCCAGACCAACACTAATGACACTGTAATGATTTAAGTTAGGTGACCCATTGTATCAGACATTTATTGCAGTTTCCCCATCCTGGTTAGGCCCATTACAGTTTCTATACTACGATCGACATAATAAGAGCACTTTTTTAAAGGAACTTTGCAATTATCTATTGTGGTCAAAACTAGGGCGTTCTTCTCGTGTGCTCTTAATAATGGGGTTTATTAATGAAATTGCAACGAAAGAGGGTAAAAGCTTCAACAAAAAGAGTAATAAAACGAACACAAAGAAATTTTTTAGGTTTTTGTTGTTATCGGGACAATGTCTAGAATAAGGTTTCTAAAATCTATAAATTTGGATTACTCTAGATAAATTATTTTTAAGGAAAAATAAAACGGAAAGTCATTAGTTCATGGCAGCAATTAAAGAGTAACCACGACATACACTTCTAAATTTTGTTAAGTGCAAAAATAAAGAATAAAATGTAATTTATATAGATAAAATGGTTGGTACTTTGAGCAACATGAAGTATATTTTTCAATCTATTAAGATATCCACTATACGTTGGTTACCCATTTTTAATACATCCCAACAAAATTGAAAATTCTTTGTGAATTCGCTTGTATGTCTGTCTGTCCTCTGTTAGTCTGTCCGTGCTGTAAATCATGTAAATATACTCAGATACTGCATGCAATTTTTATTGTTAATGAGGTTCACTATGGAATGTTCGCTAATAAAAATGAACTATCTAAGAATTTACATTTTATTTACAGGGGGGGGGGGGGAGGGGATCCATTTCAAGTGGTCCAGAAAATATTTTATTGGTTGCTTGACAACAGTTTTGGTACAACAACCCTAACATGATGGAAATTCAAAATGACTATTATTTTATTTTTATTAATTTATGTGTGTACATAGTGGCCATCTTTGTTTCATTGTGTGCAGCAATTTTCACACATCTCAAGGTTTACGGAATTGTAAATACTATCTCATCTTTTATTTTTCCAATTCAAATGGAGTTTTAAATAGTTTGTTCAGAATTTATTACAAAACAAAAACTTACTTATTTTTCCGTACTTTATAAAAGGAAAATTTTAATTACATATTCTTGGTGGCGTTTGTCAGTTTTGGAATTAAAATTAGGTGTCCTTTTTTATGGACGCCGCCCGCTAAAGGGTTAAAGACCACTTGAATTGGAGAAATAAATATGAGATATTTACAATTCCGTAAACCCTTCAATATCAGAAAATTGCTGCACACGATGAAACAAAGATGGCCACCATGCATTAACAAAAAAAAAAAAATAAATAAAATAACAGTAATTTTGAACTTCCATCATGTTAGGGTTGTTATGGGAAATTTTTCAGATTTTTTAAAAATTGTTATGCAACCAATGCTGGTCTACTTAAAATGGATTGACCCAGGGGCAGATACACACAGAAGGGGAAAAAAATCCGTTACATTATGGTCTATGGGAACAAATCGCTTGCTATGAATTTTACTTAAATTACTTATTTAGATATCTCATTTCATTGTATGAAAAAAGGAAATTCTTAATAATAATATGTTTCATAAATTACGTCTGATGCGTGATTTTTCGATCTTGTTGAAGATAACGCCCCTCTCCCCCCCCCCCCCCCCAAAAAAAACCTAATTATATACAGATTATTTCAAACTATTTAAATAATGAGCCTTATCTAATCATCTCTTTTTTTATTTTGCACTGTAAAATGTCAACATACCGTGATCGACAAGCTTTTGAAAAGTATAATATTTGTTAGCCAGTTTTGAGTATTTTATATACATGTCGAAACTAATGAACAGATATTTGGCTACCATTAATTCATTCTTTGATGTTTCATTTCATAATCTACTGAAGAAATTATTCTTCTCTCCAGTGAAGTTAAACTGAAACTTTAAGAATAAGGTAAATGCATCTGTAGTGGGCAATGTACCAGTAGTGGGTCATTAATTATTAAAGTTTAAAAACAAGCCCAAAATGTATTTCTTGAAAACGGCTGAAAAAAATCTGATTGACTAACATCTTATCTTTAAATGGTAACTTTCCATAAACTGTTTGGAATAATTGTTTTTTTTTCTGCTGGTACATTTGTTTATTTTCTAGAGTGTCTTCAGAAATAGCTTTTTTCACTAAATCTTAGAGATTTCATTAAGAGATAAGTTTTTATTTAAAACATCGTTTTTGTAATATTATGCTTTTTTAAAATTAAATTACTGTTGATGTACCGTATCACATTATAAATAATTTGTTGGATAAGCTGAAAACTTAAAGCTTCATGCATCAGAAATTGACTAGGCCCACTACTGGAGCACAGAGGAAGATAACATTTTTTATTTTTCATTTTTTCCGAAGAATATATTTTGAAACTTTGAATGAGTTTACTGATACATGAAGGTTAGGATTAGGCTAAAAATATATACATATTTTGGTATTCACTAACACTTTAATAATAATTAGATAAATGTCTTTAAGTAACCACTACTGGTGTGTTTACCTTGTCTAAATTTGTTCTTTTTCTAGGGTCTCTCTTTCATGGCTTTGATATTACTCACCTGCCGTCTTCATGAAGTAGATCGTGAGGTAGGCTACCTACAGACCATTCTAGTGGACTGGTTTCAACCCCCGCCCCCACCAAGTCCGGAATCAACGGTCTCACAGGTAGATGCCTCAAAATACCTGAGGTTGCTCCAGGAAGAACTTACACAGTTCTACCTACGTAAGTGCTATATATGTATATTAGCTTTCGTTTCATTCATTATTTGTTTTATTCAATGGTGATGACATTTCACGTCTAATCAAATATTTCCTTGTTGCCTCGAATGTTTCTGAGTGACCTGTATTAGAGATGAGCCCAAGTCCGGCCCGGAAATGTTCTCGAGTTTGAATTTTGTTTGAACGGAATCGGTCTCAAAGTGAAAATTTTATTTATTCACAAAAGAAAAAAAAAAGAAGAAAGAAATTGCTGTTTGAGCGAAACAAGAATGTAGTAAAACAGTCTTAAAGTATATTAGATGTAAATTTCCAACTGGGCGAAAAATATCCGGACCAGGACTCGAACCCGGGATCTCCCGGCCGAAGCCGCCAGTGCTCTGCCATCCGAGCCATCCCGGACGATTCTGGTCGAACTTTTTAACGAAATTACAATTGTGTTAAAATAATCTAGTGTAATTTCGCATCCAGCGATTTCTGGAGTTCCATTACCTGAGATTTATTCTGTTGAGCTGAACCAGGTTTCAGACCAGATGCTGTAATCTTCAAGGTTAGCTGGGTGAAAAAGTTCGACCAGAATCGTCCGGGATGGCTCGGATGGCAGAGCACTGGCGGCTTCGGCCGGGAGATCCCGGGTTCGAGTCCTGTTCCGGACATTTTTCGCCCAGTTGGAAATTTACATCTAATATGATTTGTTTACCAATTACAATTGTGTTAAAATAATCTAGTGAGTCTTAAAGTATTTTACATAAAAAACAGTTTTGAAGGAAATTGAATTGTTACTGATGAGATATAATGAGAAATATTCAATCTGATTCTGAAATCTCTGCACGTGTAGTATTAGTATAATAACATACAGAAGGCATAGAATATTCCTTGTGTATCCTAACTTTCGTTTTGAAGTTTTTTTTTTCCAGAATAATCAGAAAACAGAACTTATGTCTTACTGCCATAAGAACAGTTAAAAATGAAATGAGAACAAAGAAAAGGAAGAGGATTCTGAACTGAACACGACAGAAAACATTATAACGGTCAGCAGGCGATTGTTATTTCTGTAAAGGTTCACGGTTTTGAGGTACGATTGACAGCGATTACAATAGTGATGGAAATCTCGACTTCTTTGTTCGATCATCACGCGCGCTGCAAGTTATTAAGTAAGCGCATTCTTTAATTGGAAAGTATTTTAAAACGGTGTAATGAACTCTTTCTCTAATAGGATAGTCTGTAGAATATTGTTAATGAGAGCGTTTACTTCTGTTATTAATGTTATTTCCGTGGTGTCAGCTATGAAGCTCATTGTAAGCCTTGCTCTTAATACATGTCCATAAACGTTAAGCTAAAAAAACAAAGAAAGAAAACATTGTAACATATTCTGAAGAGATGAAGTTTACTTAAAGAGCAATAAATGTTCCTTTTGTAGAAGTGTTTTAGTGAAATAATAGAAACATTATAGTTATTGTCAGTTATATGGCAATGTTTTAAGAACAACAGAATCAATAGAAATATTCAACATTGATTTAAGACCTGTTTTTCTTTCTATTTTTTTCTTTTTTTTTTTTTTTCTTATTGTTTTTTGTTTGTTTTACATACATTTTATCTAAGCTTCTTATTGATTTTTTTTTTTCATTTTACATAATAAATAAATAAATATATAAATTTATTGAACTTTATTTTTCACCTTTACTTTCTTTATCTTTACAAGAAGAAAGTATTAAATTCTAGAAAAATTTCAACTTCCGGTTATCGACCGATTTCTATGCTTTCGAAGATTCTGTACACGATTTGGCTGTTTTTAGAAAATGCCTGCCAGTGCGTCTGTCTGTATGCGACATACATTTATTGTGAAGGCTCTATCTCAGGAACTAATGCAAGGAATTTAATGAAACTTTATATCCTGTTAGACCTGGACATTAATAGATGCTGATTAGATTTTGATGTAAATCGCCCAACAGGTGGTACGATTTTTGCGATAGCTACACCTCAAGAACTGATGCACGGAATTTCATCAAACTTCATATGCTGCTAGACCTTGACAAATTGGAGCTGACTAGATTCTGATGTAAATCGCCCAAGAGAGGTAGCGCTGCAATGCTGTATTTTTCATGATTTTTGCGATATATATATCTCAAGAACTGATGCATGGAATTTTATCAAACTTCATATTCTGTTAAGTCTCGAAATAAATAGACACTGATTAGCCTTTGGTATAAGTAGCCCAAAAGGTGGCACTGTTAAGCTGCATTTTTCCCGATTACCGCGATAGCCATTTTTCAAGAACTAATGTAAGGAATTTCCCCAAACTTCATGTTTTATTATACCTACAGTGATATACATAGATCCTTATTAGGTTTGGGTGTATACGGCCCAACAGCTCCCGCTGCTATCCTCTGTTTTTTAGAATTTCCGCGATAGCTGCTATATCTCAAGAACGAATAGACTGTAATCTAATTTTGGCTACAGACGATTTGATTTATATAGAAGATTTGTTGGTGGCAACAGCATACTAGTTATATCAATACTGTCACCACTAACAAAAAAATGTGTTGCTGTCATAGTAATTGCCTTGTATTTTTCGCCTTATCCTTCTTATTCTCGAGTGTTTTGAACAATTGAACATATTATCATTTTACTTTTTTCACTTTTAAAAAGATAGTTACTATATTTGTTTTTCTAATTTAATTATATTTCTCATTTTTAATCCTATCCTAAACTCTTTTCTATCTTTATTTTTATAATTATACTCACTCTTTGTAGTTTAGACTACAGTTAAAATTCACTTTTATGACTTCCTAAGTTTTAGAAATATAGCTACTTTTAGACAGGTCGTAAATTTGGCGTCAACTAGTAAGCCCATGAGATGGCTAAATTTTTCAACTGTTCATTAGAAAAAAGGGTAAACCATTCTGTTATTAGATGTAAATTTCCAACTGGGCGAAAAATGTCCGGACCAGGATTCGAACCCGGGACCCCCTGGCTGAAGCCGCCAGTGCTCTGCCATCTGAGCTATCCCGGACGATTCTGGTCGAACTTTTTCACCCAGCTAACCTTGATGATTACAGCATCTGGTCTGAAACCTGGTTCAGCTCAACAGAATAAATCACAGGTAATGGAACTCCAGAAATCGCTGGATACGAAATTACACTATTACACTGAGCTATTCGATCAGAATCGTCCGGGATAACTCAGATGGCAGAGCACTGGCGGCTTCAGCCAGGGGGTCCCGGGTTCGAATCCTGGTCCGGACATTTTTCGCCCAGTTGGAAATTTACGTCTAATATGATTTGTTTACCAATTAGAATAATTGTGTTAATATTAATCTAGTGCATTCTGTTATTGTTTTCATGGCTTGTTAGTCAGTATTCAATTTGATACAAAATAATATACAAGTGAAATGATATGATTAATTTTTCGAGTGTTCCCGAAGAAAATCAAACTAATAATTTGATTTTGTTTTTTATATATGTAGTTAATGTATAGCATAAAATACAACATATTTTAAAATGCTATTCTTTAATTTTTATGATAAGCTTCCTGAACCAAGCTTGACACCAAAAACTGCAAAAAAGCAATTCTACGAGTATAGAGAGTAGAAAATCCTGTTCTGTTTCAATTAATTTTATTTATTTATTTTTGATTCATCTGAAAATTAATTATAAAATGCTGGAATTTGTTCATTGTATCAAATCATTATTATACAAAGAATTTAAATTATTAAAGAAACAGCTGAAAAAAAAATAAAAGCAGAGAGGAAAAGGAAATACCTGAACATGACTGAAAACATTATAATGGTAAAATAATAATAATAATAATAAGATTGTTACTTCTGCAAAAGTTCATAGCTTTGAGGAACGGCTGACAGCGATTGCAATCATTATTGAAGTCTCAATTTCTTTGTTCGATCATCATGAGCTCGCAAGTTATTAAGTAGTGCATTGTTTAATCTAAAAGTATTTTTAAAATGTTTTAATGAGCTCTTGCTCCAATAGCATAGTCTGTAGAATATTGTTGATAAGAGCGTATACACTTCTGTTATCAATGTAATTTCCACGCTGTCAACGATGAAGGTGATTGTGAGCCATGCTTTTCATACATGCCCATAGCTTTTAACCCCTTGAAAGGAGGTAATACATTTTATATCATTTACTTTTAATGTGGTAATGGCACCAGTGTTTTGTAATAAAATGTCCCATTTATGATATATGTGAAGGAAAGCTTTCACTTATTTTCAAATAAATTTGTTCGTAAATTCTAATGTCATTCAACCCTTTCAGCAGTTTAGCAACAGACGTACTTTGCCCCTGAAAGGGTTAAGGTAGAATCGCCGAACATTAAAAGGAAAATAGAAAATTACATAGCATATTTTGACGGACTTACTTGAGGAGCACTAAATGTTTCTGTTGAATAAATGCTTCGGTGAAATTATGTAAAATATCAACTCACTATTCAGAGAACAATAGAAACTTTCTTCACTGGAACAAGAGGTGAAACTTCCACTAAAACTGTCATTGTTAGCAGAACGCAGAAGATAGCAAATGAGTCTGATAATATCGCTCACCTGCAAGAAAAGTAACACATCTCGCAAAAATTCATTTTGTGTTTTATTCCACTAATAGGTTTGTTATATAGGTCTTGCTACAGAAAAAGTTTCATAAACGTTGTTATCCTGAAAATCGCTTTATTATGCTATATGTCCATTCATGACCACAGAAAGACTCAGTTTCCGAATGCCCCTCGGTAATGTTAAGTCTATGGGCGTTTGATGCATTCTTATATTTAAAATATCTCCTCAGGATATTCATATTTTTATTTCTGTTTAATGTGTACTCTTCTTAAAGGATGTCTCTTTTTTTCTTAGTTATCAAAATACTTCTAAAATGTATGTTTAATTTTATATTTTATGTGTTAAAAGCGGATGAACTGGGAGTAAAATTTTAACACTTCATATAAAATTAAGCATAGATTTTACAAATATTTTGAAAAAGAAAAAAAAGATATTTTTTGAAAATATTTTTAAGAAAAAAAGGGAGATCCTTTAAGGTGAGCACACAGATAAAAGAAGTTAAAAATATTAATTTCCCGAGGAGGTATTTTAAATATAAGAATGCATTAAATGCCCATAGACTTAACCCTTCACTGCACGACGTGCCACATCTGGCACATACCTAAAAACACTGTAATACTTATTATGTGCCATGAATTTGGCCAATATGATCTCTATCCCTGATCAAGAACAGTCCAAAGAATGGAATAACACTTATTTTGTCCATGTCAGAGGTCTGCATTTGACAAAAAATTAGAATTTGTTCTTCGGAAACAAAAAAAATTCGATCAAGCTATTAAGGTAAAATTTACTTTCATTATTTTTACTGAATACTTAAAAATATTAATATAAACAAAGTTGCAGAGTGTTAAGCAGATAAAGTTAATTAATTTAAGCTCATTTAGTTGTAAAATATAGCAATACAATATTTTAAAATCTTAATTCTGTACATAGGGTACACGCCATAAAATATCAAATTTTAGCTGAAAATTTAAAATTTAATTTTTTTTCCCCATTTTTAGAACGATATATAGAATTCAAATAATTTTTTTCATAAAAATAGAAAAAATTGTGCAGTGAAGGGTTAACATTACAAGAGGGGAATTCGGAAACAGAGTGACGAGCAGCCTTAAGTGTTTTAAGCTTTTGTGCACTTTTTTACTGCTCCATTCAGAGCTAAGTGGTGTAATTTTATGTTGCACTAAAAACAAGCGAAACTTCTTTTGCCTCTCCTGTTAAATTTACTTTTGTAGAGATGTGTCACTTTTCTCGCGGGTGAGCGATATGATTAATTTTGCAAACAGGACTTCGAAAAGTATTATTTTTTCTGGTTACAGCCTGGTACAGATAAAAGAAAATATTCCCTTTCGATTACGGTTTTCATTCTCTTACAGTAACTCTTCAAAATTATGGTTTTCGGTTAGTTTCAATGTTCGTTCTATCAGGAACACGGGGATATTTTTTTCAGTTTTCTATTCGGTTCCGGTTCAAAGCCCTCTTTGACAACGTCACTAGAAAAAATGAATTTAATATATCTTTATTCTTAAAATATATTTATCCCGCAGAAGCAGGATTGGCGCGGTTTAAATCAAGCAGTTCTGATTTAAACCAACTGTTTTTAATATATATATATAATACAGAGGGTGTTTACACATTTTGAGAACGATTTTGGTGTTAAATTAGAAAACAGAGAGAAACAACAGGAGGGGGAAATCTGGCAACATGTAATAACATGATAACTGAAATATTGTCTGCTATGAAAAAATATCGTCTGCTACTGAAATG
Source organism: Maratus speciosus (assembly GCA_963932465.1). Classification (NCBI taxonomy): domain Eukaryota; kingdom Metazoa; phylum Arthropoda; class Arachnida; order Araneae; family Salticidae; genus Maratus; species Maratus speciosus. The sequence goes on from OZ010794.1 coordinate 425,347,810, forward strand.
GCACGCGAAAGAAGCGAGTGGCTTGAAGGTTGTATATTTGCTCTTTACCAAGAGAATTATTATGAAATTCATTTAGCAGGTGGTAAGTGGAAAAAAATCGTCACAATTGATGAAACATTGATTTACCTAAATGACTGTAATAAAAAAAAACATCGATTTATTACCGGAAAAGAGACCAAAAAGACATACAACTTTGGTTCAAACTCTGCAAAGAAAGTTTCTCTAAAGGATTTAGGGTGATTGCTGGAATCTCTTGCAACGGAAAATTAAAGATCAGAAAAGTTGAGAAAAATTTCCAGATTAACTCTATTTACTATCGAAACAATGTTCTAATTCCTATTTTTGAAGAAGAAATTCCAAAACTTTATCCTATGGGCGTTAAAAGTGTTGAGTTCCACCAGGATAAAGAGAGCAGCCATACATCCAAAAGTACTGTCTCATTTTTCGGAAAATTGACAAGAGAAACTGGAATGAAGTGCATGCCGTTTAATCATACTCTAACCAAGTCTCCAGATATTTCACCAATGGATTACTGTGCCTTTGGATTATTAAAACAAGCTCTGGCGAATCGCCGAGCAACTACGTTGAGTGGACTCTGGAAATGTGTAGTGGAGGAATGGAACAAAATTCCACTTCCAGTTTTACAAAAAGCCGTATTTGGAAATCCCTCTGCAGTATGATAGTCCACAACAAGGGCTACCAGATAGAATATATTTAAAAAAACTGTTTTAATTTATGTATTTTATTTTTGTTGTCAAAATCGTTCCCAATATGTGTAAACAGCCTGTATTTTCTCTTATTTGTAATTTAAATATTTCAAATTAATGGAGGTAAACAATTTCTAGTTTTAATCTCTGTTGATAACTTGAGACATAGTGAGTCAACGTGTATTTGTATGCATGTACGATGAAAATTAGAATATGTTGATGAACATATCTTATGCTTTATAGAGTTATCTTTAACCATGGTCAACACATATAAACATGTGATAGTAACAAAGATAAAACAGATAAAAATATTCAGAATTTTGCATAATATATTTTATTTAAAAAAAATATAGATTATTTACAGCAATTAATAACATAACAAGATGATCTTTTAAGATTTTGCTCGATCTGTAAAAGAACATTTTCTCGATTGGGGAGATTATCATTTAAGTATTTGAAAAAGAATATCCAAGGTATGAAGTAGAATAAAAGGATATTCATAAATTTGATATCAGCTATAGGATTTCAATAATATTAGTCTATAGTTTCTTTTACTTTTTAATCTAATGGATAAATACGTTTATGTGGAGTTATCACTCAAAATATAAAATTTCGTAAAGTATTTGAATATAAAAGAATTATTTAAAATCTTTGCACATTGAAACTGGTATAAAAAAAATGTGACCATTCTAGAAATACTATTTGAAGATGAAATCTGACTATAAATGTGAAGTAAACGTATGGAAATTTTGTTTTTTGAGAGATAGCCCAGGTCCCAGGTCAACGTATTTTGTCATTAGATTCAAGAAGCAAGAGAAACGATAGCCCAATATTATTGAAATGATATAATCCGGCTCCAAATTTTTTAATGTACTCTTTTTCTACATCATACCTTGAATACTGTTTATCAAATTCTTAAATGATAATATCTCCAATAATAAAAAAATTGTTTTCAAGTATAATTTTATTTGAATTAACTATAGTTAAAGGTTGAATACATAAAATATTATACAATTATTTCATAGAAGTAACTTTCTAATAGATTGAAAAGCCTTTTGTAAAAGCTATTTTTTTATTATTATCAAATAAAAAGTTTCCTTAATATGTTTCAAAATTGTAGTTTTATTTAGACAATAAAATATTTGTTCATGTAAAACTGGCTATTATATGTGTTTAGTAAACAATGTTTAAATCAAAAACAGTCCGTGTAAATCTCTGAGAAATGCTGATTTTAAAAGAGTCTCTTGTATTTATTTTAGCTTGTACTTCAAAAACATTTTTTTTATAGCTGAATTATGGTCTTCTCGTACCACCCTCATTCTAAGCGTTGTGTTCGTTGCAATTTACATCTGCAGCTGGTGGTGGATGGCTTTCGCTATCAAGCAAGTCACCAAAGGGGTAAGTTAACATCGAAATCAAAACGTTATACAGTGTACCCCTTGTTATCTCTGACCAATAGATAATTCCTAAACCATTAGTTTTTGAGGCATATTTCAAATTGCAAAAATGTTTCAAATGCAATGAAACATAACAATTAACAAAGATTTAAATGTCCGTGTTTATTTGAATAACATTATTGTGCCGCTGAAACATTTGCCTTTAAAATCTTCTAGCTTAAAAACTGGCAGTGAATTGGAAGAAATAAATATGTCACAAAAAATGGAATCTAAATGTAATTTTGATTGGTTTAATTTTGATGAAGAAAGTTATCCCCCATAGACCCGCTAGGGTCATGTGACTCTCCGAAGGGGCAGAAGCACCCAGGACACTTATGAAGATCGGCTGTGGTTTAATCTCATAATTCTCCAATTAAATAAGAGGGACAGTATACCATTATTCAAATAGTAATTATCAAAAATAAATATCTCTACACACCCAATTAACAATTTTTCAACAGCCTTAAATTCGTTTTAATATGTCAATTTTGTACAATACATTTTGCTAGTTTATATATGGCTATCTTTATTATTTGATTTATTAAGGTGTATTTTGTAAACTGAGAAATGATTGTGTACATACTTCCTTAATTTTTTCTTCCAACAGTCACCTTCACTCCATCTGCCTTGTGTAAGTTGAAAATATAACAGATTAAGATCATTCATCATATGAAAATCCGTTCACGTCAAAATAGTTATTTTTAAAAAATTAAAAAATTTAACTTTTTATATGGTTCATGCTCTTTTAAGCTACATTTAGAAAAAATTTCTACATGCTCTAACTGGTAAAACAGTTAAAATTCCATTCTCGTATAACCAACTTATGCGTAGTTATGATACTTTAAATTTTATGGATTTTTGGTATTTTCTGGCACAAAAAATATGTTATTTCGCTTTTTAGTACCAAAAAACTCCAGAATCTTAGTTCTCGTTGAATCAACAATCCTACACCTGTATAAAAAATTACTTTTTAACGTATTTGATTTTTGAATGAATATTTGTAACGAAGCACATTTATATATTCCTCTTTTCTCAAAGTGCATATATTTATCGAAAAAGTTTTTTTTTTATAAATGGAAAGGAATATTTAATACTTAAGCAATATTTAATAGAAATAATATTAATATATTTCACGCCCTGTGCGTACGATTGGAATTTATATATATATATATATATATATATATATATATATATATATATATATATATATATATATATATATATATATATATATATACATATATATATATATATATATTTAGACTTGACTAAAATTTTGATCTACTTAATCACTTTACAAACTGGAAATGGGGAAAAAATTGCAGCAAACTATTTCCTTTGAAAGTTTTGTTCGAATTGTATTCATTTATTATTAATAAAACAGTTCTCTTATAATTAAAGTTGGATTAGTTAAAAAAAAAATACGACCTGTTTCCTATGATACAACACTATCAAGCAGGACGGTCGTTCTGCCAAGCCAAGCTAAAAAAAAAAAAAAAAAAATGCTAACCCCGCCAAACAAACAAACGCCAAGAATATCGGCAAGACACCGTAACTGCTTATTATACTCCAGACAACTTCTCCATGTTAAATCGACCAAACATGGCAGCGTAAAGTTTCCCATATCAAAAGAACCAATCATCGCAGAAAAATAAAACCAAAACCAGAAGGACCTAATCAAGAAGATCTTCAATTTAGGTCAAATGCATCCTCATAAATTAATTATAAACAGAGATATCGGCAAGACACCGTAACTGCTTATTATACTCCAGACAACTTCTCCACGTTAAATCGACCAAACATGGCAGCGTAAAGTTTCCCATATCAAAAGAACCAATCATCGCAGAAAAATAAAACCAAAACCAGAAGGACCTAATCAAGAAGATCTTCAATTTAGGTCAAATGCATCCTCATAAATTAATTATAAACAGAGATATAGATTTTTTAAAATAACGTCGAGATACTGAAAATGACAGATTTTTTTTATTCGTCACACCTTATGTTTCAATCGAGGTAGAGACTTAAATAATGGACAGAAAAAAGTAAGGATTGAATTTTTGGACAGATATTTTCTCAATCTACGTGCTTTTATATAATTCAGCTTTAAAAACATAAATTTTCTATTCTTAATTAGCGAAAAACTGTTAATTAATTCAAAAGTTTACAAATTATGCCAAATAGCGATAAACCCGCCAAAACATTTTAGAAATCTTATACTTTTCTTTTATATTATCCTTTTGCATTGATTTCATCGAAGAAAACTATGGCTGAGATTCAGATAGATTTTTCGCTGTTAGCGAAATGAGTCTGACCAATCAGAAGCTTGCATGTTTGAGATTATTTGCTGTTTCTGGATCCCGATCTATGTCATGAAAGTTTTGAGTCATTTTTTTAGTGCCATGGATGAAGTGCAATGTTTGTAGAAATCTAGGCTAGGATCCAGATAGATTTTTCGCTATTAGCGAAACGAGATTCACCAATCAATAGCCTGCATTTCTACAAACAGCGAAAAGTTCGCAAAAATGCAGACTTCTGATTGATGAATCTCGTTTCTCTAACAGCCAAAAATCTATCTAGATTGCACCCAATCGCGGATATTCCAAATATGGGTTCAAGGCTGAAAAAAGTCACGTGATACCGGTAATTTACCCAAGGAACTTCTAACTGATAAGAAGGGAAGATACTACTACTTTGCCTCATGAACCGTTTCATTGGCTAGCGGGGATTTACATTACACATCTACGGAGCCTTCCCTTCTTTACGATAGAAGTTTTTACCTTGACCACTTGATCAAAATGTAGATGGAATATCCTCCATTATGTTGAACACAATTTTGCATTTCCACATCCAGGAAGGGTGTTGATTGTCATAACAACAATACATATTCGAAACTACACTGTTAAAAATATCGTGAAAAATTACCTCTGTGTTTAAAGGCTATCTATTTTCTGACCAATGAGAACGCTCCAGAAGCGTTTATGCAGCGTTCTCATTGGTCAGAAAATAGATAGCCTTTAAAAACAGAGGTAATTTTTCATGATATTTTTAACAGTGTATTTAAGGCACTGATTCTGAACACCTTTGTTATACATTTCGGTATTAAAGAAAATGTTGTTTCCATAGTAACAGTACTTTTCTGTATTGCTTTCTCTAAAACACAAACATAGAAATTTAACAAAGAGCGCTCAGAATCAACACCATAACAGAGAGCCTTTATGCATAAGAGTGGTGATATATGCACAGGAGGCATGCTAATTTCAAGTTTTATGCCGAAAGTACGGCTACAACGTCTAGAATACCTTATGTGGAAATATGCTTTCCAAACAACGCTAAAAATTTGTATCCCTTAAATGTGCGACGATACTGCTAAAATCCCAAGTATCGATCACAGCGACATCTGTGGGATTTAGTATTGCATTGTATAGACTAGCAATATCTTGCAGTTATAGAAAATATCCTGGAGATGTCGCTGTGATCTGTATATTTCAGCAGCATCGTTGCATATTTAAGGGATACAATATTTTAGCACTTTTTTAAGTATTACAGGAATAGCCAATTTCCACACTATATAGTCTAGGCGCTATAGTACGGCAATCCACTTTCTTGAATACAGGATATTCTATCTACGTTATGATCACGTGGTCAAGGCAAAAACATCTAACGTAAAGAAGGGGAGGCTCCGTCGACATAATGTAAATCCCCCCGAGCCTATTATGTCATTGGTCGCGCTAACACCCTCCCTCCTGCGTCCACCATATATAGCGGCATCTTGTACTGGAGACTGCTAAATGGGCTGCTATCGGTCAAAATCAAGAGGGAAAAGGGCAGAAGAGAGGGAAAGAACTCGTTTTTTTGGTATCTAGTTTTTCACACGGGAAGATTGACATGTCTGTTCCTCTCCTTTCATAACTTCATGGTGGTGAAATAAGCCAAAGCCCCCTAAATATTTGAGAAAGTATTGACAAAAACATCACACAAAGCAGGCAAAGCATAGAAACATAATCATTCATTGGCTCGTGAATATGAACGAGCCAATGAATGATTTTTCTTCTTTGTTTTGCCTGCTTTGTGTGACGTTTTCCTAACACGTGTCAAGGCTTTCTCAAATATTTAAAGGGCAATAAATAGGCCGGGAACAAGATAGATTTTTCGCTATTAGCGGGAGGAGATTGATCAATCAGACGCCTGCATTTTTCCGAACTTTTTGATGTTTGCAGTAAGCACCGAAAAGCCTGCAAGGATGGAGGCTACTGATTGGTCAATCTAATTTTACTAACGGAGAAAAATTTATCTGGATCCTCAGACATTAACTTTGGTTGGTTAAGACAATTTTGAATAAAATCAAATCAGGAAGCCAATGTTTGTTAACTTTTCTGGTTAGTTTAATTGCAATCTTCCTCGTCTATTACTGAAAACTGAGTTATCGTACTTTGGACAAAAACTTGAATATGAGTACACGACTTGTGCATATGTCACCACTCTAACACAGTGTTGCCAGATGGGCTACTTTTTAAAATTCAGATTCTTGATTGGCACCATTTTTTTAAAATTGTAAAATGCGCCTTATTTAATGACATATTAATTAAAGCGAAAACAAGGGGAATTTTACCGTTTATAATAAGTGGTGGCAATCAAGAAATCTGAATTAAAAAAAAGTAGCCCACTGGCGACACTGCTCTAACATATAAATGTTCTCTTTTATGACCATGATTCTAAGTGCAGTTGGTTAAATTTGAGTATCTGGGATTAGAGAAAGCAATAGTGGCCCACCGTGGCTGAGTGGATAAGACACCATGCCGCTAATCGCTTGAGAGCATAGTTGGAAGCAGATTTGAATCCCGCTGTGATATGCATGTGATCTGATGTATGTGTTCAATAAAACAAACAAACAAACAAGCAAGCAATAGTGAAAGGTACAGTTGGCATGGAAACAACGACTTCTTTAATTCGTATAGAAAATTAATGAATAGTAGTAAATGACTCAAGTTTAAAATGTAGGCAAAATGGTCTGGAAATATCAATGGCTCCCATCTAGTATTTCACAAAAGTAATTTAACAGGTTCACATGATGTATAACTTCATGCAACTCTTAGCTAATGAATATTCTGCAACAAGACTTATGTAGGTAGATCTTTTGAATGAATAATTCAGAATTCTGAGAACAAAACGAAGTTCTTAAGGGCTCTTCCTCACCCCCCCCCCCCCTCAAAAAAGGAAATACGATAGAAAGATATAAGAATTTGGATAACTTTAATATGTCTGTGATCTTTTGTCAGAGTTCAGAAAAAGAGTCTGGGTATTTAAAAAAAACATAAAACAAATTTGACGAACGATAAGACTATAGATTTCAGGCAATTTTTAACCGAAAAATATTTAATTCTAATGTATATGCGGCTTTAATAATAGACTATTAAAGATAATCAATTTAGGGGAAATTTTATAGTAAATTAATATCCTCACATTTATGCAAATAGGTATGGATAAACAGACTTGAGTAAAATTACATATTTATTCTTTCTTATCTATAACACGATCTAAATGAATATGAAGTTATATGTACACTTTATATCTTTAAATTTTTAGATTTTTTTTAAAGTCAAAAATGTTCCTTTATTATGTCTAGAATTGCTAGATTTACAGATCTTCGATTCTTTATATGCCTGCGGGGTTTCATTCTCGGATTAACCGTAGGTATTTGTAAAGGTAAATTTATTTTGCAAAACCGCCAGCAAAAAAAAAAAGTTAGAAAAAACAATTAACTGACAGACTAACTATAAATATATATTTTATTTCGACTCTATCTGTTTTTTACTAAATTTTCATATTTCATAGAAAATTTTAAGGAGATATAAATTGAGAAATACTGATACTTTGAAAGATGAAATTGACTTTCCTTACTTTTAAATTATTAATCACTCTAAAAAATGAATGATAGGTAAACAAAATGCATACTATTGAGTGTGCTCCCTGCTTATAAAGGCTATACAAGGACTAATTTTAATCTGAGCTAGTAAAATTATTTCAATTATCTATAATTTGTTTTAAAAAAAGAACTGATATCTACTAAAAAACAACTTTTCAAAAGTAAAAAAAAGCCAAGCAAAAAAAAAAAGGAAAAAAAGAAAAAGAGAAGAAAAAAAGGTGAAAGTTGTGGCTAAAAAATAGTGTGATATCAAATTTCCAAGCTTATATTATGGTACTTATTTAACATTTTCCATTAAAAATTTACCATATGTAAGTCGAGTACCTAAGTATGCGTTGATAGAAAGCCTTTTCTCCTTTACTAAATACATCATAACGTGTTTCTGAAAATTAATTTTTTTTTAATTATGCATGATGGGCTTGGCGGCCATCTTTCCATATTTTACACAAATTTCTAAGCAGACAAGCTCGTAATATGTTTGCATTATTAAGAATTCCGAACTTCTAATTTTAGCTACAGACAGATAAATTAAGAAAGTTTTTTATTTTTTACTGCTTTAACTAATTAATTAACACCCCTCCGAAAAAAAATAATCATAAGATGAAACCTGAAGTTACTTCAGCTTTATTTTAAGACACAAATTTTTAGGCTCTCATTTCCATAAATTAAAAGAATAAAATGTTTGCTTTAATAACAATTTCGAACTTCCAATCTTAACAATGAACTCGTGTGCTTAGAAATTTGTGTAAAATATGGAAAGATGGCCGCCAAGCCCATCATGCATAATTTAAAAAAAATTAATTTTCAGAAACACGTTATGATGTATTTAGTAAAGGAGAAAAGGCTTTCTATCAACGCATACTTAGGTACTCGACTTACATATGGTACATTTTTAATGGAAAATGTTAAATAAGTACCATAATATAAGCTTGGAAATTTGATATCACACTATTTTTTAGCCACAACTTTCACCTTTTTTTCTTCTCTTTTTCTTTTTTTCCTTTTTTTTTTTGCTTGGCTTTTTTTTACTTTTGAAAAGTTGTTTTTTAGTAGATGTATTATACAGTCGTAGGGGAAAAAACATCAAATAAAAATGTGACTAATACCAGTCGATTAGTAATAACGTCTACTATTTAATGTTATACTTAAATTTTGCTTAGGGTGGTGTCTACACAAATAAATATTATAATAAACTTAATTATAGCACCTAATTTTGACATAATTTTTCGATTTGTGGCAAATTTTATCGTCGGATACCAAACGAGAAGTCACTCGGTCAAGTTGTTTAGGAATTATGAAGGTTTAAAGTTTTTAGGTCTTAAGATTAAATTCATTTGCAATTGTTATAAAACAGATTAAAATGCGGGTAGTTTTTTTTTTTTTTTTTTTTTTTTTTTTCTAAGGAGAGTTACCAAATTTCACAAATAAAAACTCACTTCTTTCGATTTAACATAAATAAATAAGTTTTGCATTATAGTTTGAGCTGATAATGAACTCATTTTTATATCAAATTGAAGCTAAATATCACCTTTATTCTGCAAACCTAAAACATTGAACTTATCAAATGTTTTAAAAATTTTTTAAAATTATTTATTTATTTTAAATTTTAAGCATTTATCATTTAAAAAATATATAAAACATTTGATAAGTTCAATGTTTTGGGTTTACCGAAAAAAGGTGATACTTGGCTTCAATTTGATGTAAAAATTTAGTTTCTCTTATGTACTTTTTAAAAGTTATATTGTAAAAAAGAGAGGTAAATATTTATTTTTACTTTTACTTTTGTGTATACATTGCGTATTGTTAAAAATATCTATATTATTTTAATTGCAAATGTTGTAGCAATATTTTAGAGCTAGGGTATTGTTCTTGAAACTCTAAAAATTTCACGACAAAATATGTTAAACCTGTTTATGTTGAATTGAAAAAGTGTGTTATTATGAGCAAAATTTGGTCCCGAAAGGTAATAACGGCCATTAAGGGGACTGGGAAAGCCATATCTCCGCCATGTTAAATTCACCAACTTTATGTACCTTTTTCTCAGAAATGGTGAAAGATGGAGGTCTAGCTTTTTTAGAAAAGTTAAAATAACATAATTTACGTATTTTAACAGACCATTTTCTTTCTAAGTGAATCTGAAAATTAATTATTAATTGAAGAGCTGTGTGGAAGAACATGTTATGCTACATTTTCTTAAAAACTATTTTATCTTTTGGACGAAGGTGTTATCAGGTATTCTATCACATGGTAAAGCTAAAATACCAAAGTTCTATTTAACCTTGAAGATTTAAGACATTATTCATTAATATTTAATATTTTAATATTTAATAATGCAAATAATATTAATATTTTTTAATATTTAAAAATTAAATATGAATAAGTTTAAGTTTTTTTGATAGAGTGTAGTACCACACCTGTTAATATTTTAAACACATGGTATCAAACAGAAAATAAATCATTAAAATTGACAACAAAAACTTTCACATCAAATTTCTTCAAATGTAATTTTCGTTACTTAACATGTTCTTCCACTTAGCTCTTCAATTATGTACTGAAAGTCATTTTTAAATTAGCATTTTTGATAAGTTTTCACTGCCTAAAATAAATAATTCTCAACAAATCATTAAATCCCTGTGTTAAACTATACAATATAACGTAATATAAGTATTAAAAAAATCTGAGTTCTTAAGTTTAATAGATATTGAAAAAAAGGAACATAAACATGATAAATCCAAGTTTTGAGAAAAAGTCAATTAAAGATTTAAATGGCCATTAAGCTGCTCTTAGAAAGAATGAATAATTTCAACACTTATTTTTTGATATATAAACATGAGTGACATACCGTTGGAAAGATAAAAGTTTAAACTATTTAATGATATAAAAAAGTAAAAATCGATTTTTTGGTTGAATTTTGCTTTCGCGGTCCCCTTAAGCAAAATTAAAAAACCGCTTACTAAAGGAAATGAAATTTTGGATTCTCTTATTTGGATCTTCTAAAAATCGATTTATTTTAAAACATGCTTTGGTTACAACATTTTATTTTTCGAACAATAGTTGCAAATAATATATCTTTTGAAATTTATATTTAATGATCTTAAATTTTATCTTTTTTTTTTTTTTTTTTTTTTTTTTTATCACTGCTTTTTTATCTCCCAACATTTTACAGGGAAGTGTTCTACTTCGTACCGTCCTTCTTTTGGCTGTCTTTGCAGCGGTGGACATTGCTGCCAGTACTGGTTTTGTCTTGCTTCGTCTCATCATGGTAAGATAAATTTCGGTATATCCTTAACAATAAGCCTTGACAATATTTTTTTAAAACTTAAACAAAAATCTTAAATGCATAGCTGTTATACCGTTTTACGCTTTTTTCCTACCACAATTTTTTATCAGAGAAATTTGTCATATTTAATCATCGAAAATATAGGATTAAATAAGGCAAATTTTTCTGATTAAAAATAGTGGGAGGATAAAAGCGTAAAAGTTGACAGCTATATATATTTGAACGAAGGTGTTATCAGGTATTTGAATACGCACAGATATTTTTTCAATCTTATTCTCTGTCAGATCACTTTTCAAAATGTTAAGAATTATAATTAAGTTTGTACCTGCACTTAAATTTTCAAACACTTAGATTATATAAAATTGTCAATCTAATTTATTTTAAAATTCAATCTTTTAAAAGCAATTTATATTCAAACAGCTTTCGGGATGTGTACTGGTTTTAATTCTAGCAAAACGACTTTCATGAAGATTCGGTAAGAGATAGTTGATCATCGCAAGATGGCCACATTGAAGTTTCTTCTCATTATATCTAATCTTGATGAATACAAATAAAAATCATGTTTTTATCAATTCCATTACCTGGCATGGGCAGTTTCTATTTCAGCCTTCTAATACTATTTTTAAAACTAAATTCACCACTTTCTGACAAATACATCAAGTGTTGGTGTTGTTTTATGACGGCTAATTATTAATACGAGGGATTTGGCCCCAAAGGGGGGGGGGGAATTGCCCTCCTCGGGGGTCTTTCTAAGGCAATCTAACCCATATTTACGCAAGGAAATCCAAGGTTCGAAGAAAACCACTGAAAACTCCGAACTGTTAGGCCAACGGACGCAATTGGATTCGAACCTAGCACCTCCGTCTTCCAGCTTTAAGAGCAGAACCTCTCGACCACTGGTGGGGCTCAAATACATTAAGACATTTTCTTTCTTAAATGCATATTCACAGTCAGCAGACAATTTATTATTATTGTTATTACATGCATGTGAGAAGAAGCTTCTATTTTGAAAGCATATTATTACCAAACCATCTAATCTCCGTCTTTCTAATTCAGGTTTACATTTAAATCCTATTTGTTTACATTACATTGGTTTACAAAAATTTAATTTACAGTTTTAATGTTAAATGGGCAGTGCTTGGTATATAATTGTAATTTTTAAAATATGAGGCAGTTTGGGTATACATATGGTGTGATTTTTGAAACAAACCTATAAACTTACATATTGTCTAAGAAGACGCAGAAGATAATAAGCGACAGTATGTAATAAAGCTCTACAGATCCTGTTTACTCTTTTGGCATTAATTTGGTTGCCACATCGAGGGGTATAGCACTCATTCCGGCAATTTAAAATTATTTTAGGATTGTGCTTACAAAAATATTTCAGGGCATTTTTTTCAGGGTATTTTTTTCATGACATTCTTTTGTATTTTCGTTTTTTTTTTTTTTTTTTTTTTTTTTGAAACATTGAATATAATTGATTATTTGTAATTTATCATGAATGTGCAGTCGTGGAAAAAAAAGGTAAACATCCCTTACTAACTCTGCAAAAAAATATCGTAGAAGAAAGTTGCTGGTACAACACGATTGGTAATAAAGTCTACTTTTAAATAATGTATACAAAATTTGCTCAGGGGCCATCTACATATTAAAACGAACCATAACTTTGTTTTTTTTCAATAGCAGTGCACAATTCTGACAGCATAAATGAACTCTACACCCTTCAATATGCCTAAAAACAAATTTTTATGCAATTCGTATGATAAGTTTACGAGAAATTAATTATTTTAAAACCAGCGTGTTTTAGGGGCTATATCCAAACTGAAGTTCGGTACTCCATTGCTGACCGATAGAGCCCCCTTCTTGATCAAGACATCTTAAGTGCCACTCAAGCAGTCATTGAAGACTGCTGGATTGCAGGATAGCATAAGAAATTTCAAATATCTAGTCACTTCTGTCATATGCGGTCCCTTAAACCATCATTTTGCCGTTTTTTAAGCATAATTTGAAAACTACTTGGAAGAGAAATGTGAAATTTTGGATTTCCATAAAGCCGGACTTAATAAATCTAAATCCACCAAAAAAATTGTAGGTTGCAATACGTAATTTATTCGAATATTAATTTCATAATTCATAACATAAAATTATAAAAATATCAAATTCAACGTATTTATATTTGGGTATTTTAGTATTATTGCTGCACAAAAAATTAGGAGTATAATTTCAGGAGATATTAATAAAAATATGAAAATGTAATTTAACATTAGATGCACTAAATTTTGAATGTTTATAATTCAAAAACTTATCATTCAAATTACTTTAAATTTGGTGTCTAGGCATAGTTTGAAATATCTTGTTAAAATTGGGTATTGCCATTGAAAAAAATGAAGTTTTTGTTTTTTTTTAATATGTAGATGGCCCCCTAAGAAAATTTTATGTACACCATTTAAAAGTAGGCTTTATATGCAACCGTTTGGTACCAGTAACTTTCTTCTACGATAATTTGTTGAGGAGTTAGTAGGGGTGTTTACTTATTTTTTCCCACGACAGTACATTACTTAAATTAGAATAACATGCTTCGAGAAATGTTAACCTTTAATGTGATCTTGAGTATCTAAATATTTTGAAACAAAAGTAAAATAAAAATAAATATATTATTGTAACTTAACATCACCTATAACTTTTTGTTTTACTTGTTAAGCTAGTCCTGTTTTTCGTTCAGAAATGTATTTTAAAAGTATAATGCAGATGTATTTCTAATCAGATTTAAACTGGTATATTTTATTGTTCCATGCGCAATCTTGAAGAATCATATTAATTCATTTTCATATTTTATTTTCTTATAAAACTTTCGTAACTTTCAGAGCAGATTTTCAAATTGTGCCTGTAACGGGACGTGAGTACTTTTGGGGAAATCAAATATAATCAAAGATGTATTATATTTATACGAAAATATAAAAACATTCTTTTATTATTTTTCAACTAAGTGTATCTGAAAATTTCACACAAATAGGAATGAAAATAAGTTATAAATATGACAAAAAAAAAGGAGAATACTTTTAAACCATCAATTTTAAAATGTGTGGTATAAATTCACATGTGTACGGATTTGGTCAAATTAAATTTCGAAATGTATAACATGAAAACAGTCTGACGTGTAACAAATTATATATATATATATTAGACTAAAAATCTAAAAGGCCACTTTCAAATACTTCTTTCTGAGTTATTATTTGCCAGTTCACTTTTGAACATGACAAGAATTACAATTACTTTTTTAATCTGAAACATTAAAATTTCGAAAATTATTAATGCAATTTATTTTGAAACTCAAACCTTTTAATAGCAATATATTTCGTGATATGAATTGGCTTAAATTCCACTCAAAATGACCTTCATGCAGATGAGAAAACAGACCTATAATTATGGCGATATCTTTCTCTGCTTTTATATTTTTTCCCATTAAATCTAACTCTGTATTGATGTGATACATTTATACATTTACTGAAATTCATGATTTTATCTATTCCAGTACGTGAGACGGGACCGTTTTTATCCCAGTGCCTTAAGACCTCTGAATGTGGAAAATGATCCAGATCAAATGGCAGCTTACACGGCCTTGCGATTGATAACAATCAAAGTGAGTTAATGCATCAAATTGCTTTCATGAAAATATTTCTGCACTTTTCATATCACGCTTTTAAATCTTTCTGAATGTATGTTCTCGTTTATTTTTAGTCTAGCTGCGGTAATGCAGATATACTGGTTTCTGTGGTGGTCGGTTTTCTCACAGTTCTCAGGGTAAGAAACATTTTTAACATGTTAATGCAAAATGTATGCATACAT
Organism: Maratus speciosus; assembly: GCA_963932465.1. Lineage (NCBI taxonomy): Eukaryota > Metazoa > Arthropoda > Arachnida > Araneae > Salticidae > Maratus > Maratus speciosus. The sequence continues at coordinate 425,363,002 of OZ010794.1, forward strand.
TAACAAGAATAAAAGATCATGTATCACTCATAAATTATGAAATACTTTCTATCAAAATCATGTTTAAAAACTTCAATTTTCCATTCGATAAACAAATAAATCTAAAATAAACATTTTAGAAAATACATAACACAGTAAAAAAGCTAGTTTCAAGCATTTATCATTATTGACGTTTCCTTTGCGCAGCCCCGTACACTGTTAAAAATATTTTTGTAAAACAACAGAAACTTTCTGGCAGCAAAAAGTTGCCAGAAACTATTTGTTTTCAGAAAATATCTGTTAACGAAAGAATGCGTTATCAGACGACAGAAATACGTAGTCATACAGGCACTTCGTGTTGACAATCGACGCCTTTCCCAACAGTCAAAATCTGTAGGTCGATTCCTGTTGGCGAGAGGGGGGGGGGGGGGGGAGGTTCTATTTAACAGAAGAATCGCATATTATAGGTTAGGTACACGGGAAATTTCTATTTACCGATCGATTTGTTTATATTAATAAATATTTATAGGAATTTCTCCTCCAAACTTTTATAAAATTAATTTAAATAGCTTATTCGCAATAAAATATTTAAACAGTTGAATTTATATAGATTTGTAAATTAAGTATATTAAAGACTGGAATAGGTGAAAGAAGGTATCTTAAACTCCCCCCCCCCCCCAGAATAATAAAAAAATATATATACGATATAAGGTAACTCCTCCCTCCCCCATAAAAATATTTCTTAATAAAATAAATATATGTATTGAATGTGATTTGTAATTAAAAGAACTTTAATATTTATTCATGCAATATTTTTGAAAATTGATTAGGTTAAATTAGTGACTTTGGTTAATTATGTAAATAATATCCTGCCAATTTTTATAATTTTTTCGAATAGAAAGCTTTGTATATATAAATGTGTAAAAGTTGACAGCTATGAGCAAAGATGAGAAATGAAAAAGAAGAGCCACTAAAATCTATATGAACATCACCATAAAAAAAAGTATTTCATTCCAGCTAAAGTGATAAAATGAGTTTTCATCCTTCTTAACAATTTACAATGTTTTTCCGTATAAAGTAAATGATCATCAACTAAATAAGAAAAAATATTACAATATAATTTAAATTAAAATGTTAAACAAAATTAAACTTGCTGATTCTATAAAATGAATGGTTAAAGCTTAAATAGGAACTATTTTCAAAATAATTCACACAGTTGTAGCTCAAAATTTATTTCATTAAATAGAGTGAATAAAATTTACAAATTTTAACTTAACCACTACAAGTAACTCTAAAATTGTACAAAAAAGAAAAAAAAAAAAAAAAAAAAAAAAAAAGCATTTCTTCAGAATCAACATATGGAACGATTAAACAAAATATCAACCACTCCATTTTAAACAACATAGTAAATAGTAGGAAATGTGATAAATTTAAACAATAAAAATATATGAACAGCGTCAGATCTAATAAATATTATTCTGGTTAATGTTAAACGAAAATATCAGTTATCTATAACTATAATAATTAATGCAGCTACTCCGTGTTTATTATTAAAACTATCACTCCAAAACTAATCACATATGTCAATTGATGACAAAATAAATTTAAAATTTCAATCAAAATTTCTGGAATTAATACATATGAAGTAAAATTAAACTCTTAGTCATAAAAAAAGTTAAATATAATAAGTAATCATTCTACAGCTAAGTAAAAATTCAAGATTTGTAAACTAATCATAAACTTAAGATTATTTATTTAACTTAAAATAAACAACCGATCAAAAAATAATCTCCAGCTATTAACAGAATTAGATCAACTAAGTTACTAATGTGCATAAATAAATGAAGTATAAAATAATAATAATAATTTAAGTAAATCATACATTATGAAATAATAATAATAATAATAAATAGTATTGCTTAATTAAGATTTTTAGCAAATAGGAAGTATTTTTCATACATATTGTTACGTTTCGGAAAAACATTGGTTACATATTTAAAAGAAGGATGAAAACATACCTTTCGCTATGTTTGTTTTCTAGTATTCCAACTGTAAATCCTAATCATTGAAGAAAGCGGTTCTGATGTCAAAGGTGTGTGTCGCGGGTTCGAATTGTGAAAATGATTCTTAATTTTCTGTTAAAATTTCTTTATGTATTATTCTTTTTCAATTAGCTGAACTGCTTTATTAAACGAACTGCCATTTTCAACAGTACACAGACAAGACACTCAAATGTCAAATATTTCAAGTTAGAAGATACGTCTTAGCGTGGGGTGGGACAACCAATGCTTATTGGTCATTCTAAATGACCTTCTAGACGTCATAGGGGATGACCTCCCGTTTTTCTGTCATCCAACATATTATCCTGTCGCAGTGGAAACTGATGGCAAAGAAAACAGAATTTTTTGTTGTTTAACATGAAAATAAGCGATATGAGGATGGAATGACATAAGAAGACTGTTAACGTAATTTTAACTGTCGGAATTCGAAGATTTTTTTCTGTTGTTTTAAGATTTTTTTTTACAGTGTATATGATTTATAGATTTCTTATAGACATCACATAGTGTACCAAGGGTAAGAACTGAAATCTTAAAGAGGAGTGGAGATCACAGATATACTAATAGATTAAAATCACAGAAAACCTACTATTTCGTTATTCTCGTAGAACTGATAATTTGATACCTTAAGTTATTCTTATCAAATTAATAATCTGGCCTTGTGTCGTCCTAGTACAGTAGAGGACTTGTGTATTGTTTCTGATGCTAAGCTTGATTTTTCACTCCGTATTGATAATATCGTTTCTAACGCGTATAAAAAACTAGGGTTCCTTAAGCGTAAAACTAAAGATTTCTCCAAATCAACGTCCATTAAAAGTTTTATATTTTATTTGGTACATCCTAATCTTGAATATTGCAGTCTCATTTGGGATCCTTACTATAATAATAAAATTAAAATTCTTGAGCAAGTACAGTCCAAATTCACACGTTATTTATTGTTCAAGAGTAATCATATATATTCTTATGATATTTCTTCTTCCTATCTACGTAGTATTTTTAACATTCCAAGTTTGAAATCTAGACGGGATCTTTTTTGTAAGTTATGAATAACATGATTGATTGTAGTGATATACTTAATTCCATTAATTTTAATGTACCGAACAGATCCCTCAGGTGTACTCAATTTTTTATATTACCATTTTTTAAATATAATTATGCTAATAATTTCTCTTTATATAAATTTTTCTAAATAGTTAATGAATTCTCTGTGCATCTTGATATTTTTGATATGTCCTTTACTGTTTTTAAAGATAATTGTTCTGAACTTTTAACCTCTTAATTTGTGTTTGTGTTCCTGTTGTATGGGACTTATATTTATGTGTTTATATATATATTTGTGTTTTTCATTATTTTTATGATGTTCTTGAAACACTGTAAATAGATTCGTCTGTAGTGTGCATTTCAATAAATAAATAAATAAATAAATAAATTTTGCGAAAATTTAGAGAAATATTTGACAATTATTCTGAAACTTTGAGAATGTAAAGAGAATGACTGATTTCGTATTTTTCAGTGAAGATTTGATCACGGAGGCTATTAGGGGGCAAATCCATAATGGGATTTAAAAATATTTGTTAAAAAACACTGTTAAAAAAAATGCCCGAAATGATCTGTAACTGCAGAACATGACTATGTGAATATTGTGCATCGTTTATGTTTATTTGTGTAAGAAAAGCATGTATATTTATAAAGATATAAAGGCTTATTTGAAAAATTTAAGAAATATTTGCATGTTTTTGTTTACAGCTTGCGGGATTTAGAACCAAATTTAATGTCATTTTCAGAAAACTTGACAAAGTGTAATAGAAACAACCTATTTCATTTAGAATATAAATATATTAAATATTTAATAAAATATGAGGATTTGTATAAAATTTTTAACTGTGAAGACGGTATGAATTTTGTTCATGCTTCGGTAGTCAATTCTATAGAGCAACTCATATTTTTTTTTAAAAATCAAATACAGTGAAAATTTAGACATATATCTGCGATAGTGAGAAATGAATTGCCTTCTAAAACTAGCTTTTAACTTAGCCGATATTATTTATTTATTTATTTATTTTGTACTCGTGTGAATTTGTATCTATAGCGTACAGCAGCACCAATTACAGAAAATTCTTATCATTCAATTTGATTTAAACTATGTTTTTTTTTTTTTTTTTGCACATGAAAAAATTATTACCTATTTAATATTCTGATTTTTTATTTTTTTACATATGAGTAGAATACAAAAAAAACCGAATTCTATTTTTTTTTTTTTTTTGGGGGGGGGGGGGATGTTTTAATGCAGTGAAAAACTAATACAAGTTACTAGCTTTAGACTTTTTCAATTAAGTTATAAACATCAAATAATGAACGTTTAACCAACCTACTAATCAACCAATTTTGAACAATAATCTATTTCAGCTATTGAATTCTTATTGTAATGACTACGCCTAATACCTTAGCGAAGTTACACTTTCTCTTCGCCAGAAGTGGGCCAAAAGAGCATCAAAAGCGGGGCGCTGGACCACTATTGCTTCCGATGAATGAAAAACTAATTACAAAGGTTTAGAATCACAAAAAATATTTAATTCAGATAAATGAAATATTAAAATAAAATATCGCAGTAGAAAATAAAATTAGTAGTGGGCCCTATGCCCACTAATGTGTTTCAAAAATAGTGTTTGAGTATTGGTAAAACTTAAAAAATAATGACCTAGAAGTGACTCCTCAAACTTAATAAGATACCTTCAACCGGGGTCTTTGTCTCATTTTTTTGCCTCTTGTTGCCTTTAAATATTTAAAAATTATTAACACTTACATTTAAACAATTTCAAATTCTTTTTGTTCTAGTGTCAAGATATCAATTGTAAATTTTTAAATTTACACTTAGTATTTTTAAATAATAGTTTTTGAAAAATATATTATTTAAAAAGGGGCACAAAATCACACCTGGCTTAGGGTGACTTTGTCTCATAACTTAAAAATCATAAAATAACCTTAAAAACCTTCTAAAACAATGCCACTATTATGATAGAATAATAAAACATAATAAAACAACTACGTCAATTCGAGTTTTAAAAAACACAAATTTAGTATGAAAATAATAAGAAAACGAAATTTTATTCAAAAATGAGCATTATGCAAGACATAGAAAAACAATTAGCAATTAAGTCGTTCAGATTAATAATTTTCAATAGAAAACAAAATTAAGTTAAATAATGCTATAAAAAAGTGATAGAATATCTTTATTAAGACTTACGATCGTTTCATCGCACAATCGGCGACATTTTCAAAATCAATCATAATAGAAAATATTTTCACATAACTTAAAAACAATAATATAGTAAACAATGTCACGAGACATGAAGCATAATGAAAATATTGCAACCATAAAATAAAATAAAAATTAAATTAGCTATTTGCGAGCGTGAATTAATTTTCACATAATTTAAAAACAACATGGTAAACAATGTCACGAGACATCAAGCATACTGAAAAACATTGCAAAACATAAAATAAAATAAAATTAACTTGGCTATTAGCGAGTGTGGATTAATTTTTACTATTGTTTCTACAATTACTTAGTATCTCTTTCCAAATTCTAGGTAAATCAAGGGACACAGAATCATTGCAAATATTCTCGTTGCGTAAAAATATTTCTATTGATTCTCGGACTATGGATGGTAAATAAAATCTTGATGGATAAATTAACTTGCTATTTTTAAATTCAATCTTTAAAGGTTCTTCGCTGCATAATCTGGCCAAAGCTGTGGTTCTTCTATTGTATTTGATGTCTGCTATATGTTCTTTGATTCTAGTTTTAAGTTTTCTGCTTGTCATACCTATATAAAACTGCTTTGTTCCATCTTCTTTGGTGAAAGGTATTTCGTATACTCCTGCTAATTGGTTGGACTCAATTTGATCTATTTTCTTGCATATTATATTTTTTATTTTCATGGATGGTTTTGCGACTAGGAAGATATTGAATTTATTGAGTTTATATTTTAAACGTTCGAAGAAACCAGGAAAATATTGTAAAGTGGATAACGTGGAATTTTGTGGCTTGAAATTTCTTTTCTTTTTGTTCTTCAAGCTCTTAATTAATTTTTCTATGGTGCTTTCTTTGTATCCATTGTTTCTTGCAATATCATATATTTTATTTATTTCGTTATTTAAATGTTCAGGGGTACAAACTGTGAAAGCTCTCTGAATAGAATGTCTAAATGCAGAAACTTTGTATGAAAAAGGTGCTTGCGCATTATTAGGGATAATGGATTGACTGGCTATGGGCTTTCTGTACACAGTGCGCTTTATTCCTTGGTGCGTCTTGATTAATAATACATCTAAATACGGTAGCGTACCATTTTCTTCTATTTCCAATGTAAATTTAATTTTAGAATCAAGATTATTAATCTGGTTCAGAAAGTTATTGAGCAAGGTTTCTTCATGTTGCCATACGATGAAAATATCGTCTACGTATCTGATCCATGCATGGGGGGGTATAATCCAAATTGTATATATCCATTTCAAGAGGTCGTAATATGAATTCAGCTAATAATCCTGATATAGGAGAACCCATTGGAGCTCCGTTATTCTGTTTGTATATTTTGCCGTCGAAAGTGAAGTAATTATTATTAACTATGAGATTAAGAGCACTCTTTAGAGTAATTTTCATATTTTCGTTAATACTCTCCATGTGGTCGATGCAGTTATTTATATTAGTAACGGCTTTTTGGGTATCAATAGATGGGTATAAAGAGACTACATCTAGACTGGCAATTAAATAATTCTGAGGTAAATTAATGTTATTCAAATATTGAATGAACTCATAAGTTGAATTAATTACATGATCAGAGTGGGGCAAAATATTTTTCAATAAAACTACAAAAGCTTTTTCCATAAAATATGTGGGGCTTGAGCATTTATTTACTATTGGCCTTATTGGCATATCTATTTTATGGTCTTTGAGTCTGCCGACAATTGCTGGGATTACTGCTAACTTATTAATTCTCATTAGAACTTTCATATTATCAGGCCAGCTTCCTTTATTAACCAATTCGTTAACTTTTTTGTTAATTAAGTTAAGTGGATTCTTCTTGACTTGTTGACAATCCATATTGTTAATACACTGTACCATTTTATTTTTATAGTCATCAGTATTCAATATGGCTAATTTATTAGATTTATCTGTTTGGACTAAAATAATTTCTGTATCAAGTTTAAGATTTTTCAAAATATTCAATTCTTCCTTTGGTACTATTGTGGGTTGCTTAATTAACTTCTTAAGTTCGTGGTACATAACATTGCGAATTTCCTCTTTATGATCGTTATTAGCCGACTGTACAATGTTTTCGAGTTCCGGAATTATAGATTTTAGATTAGGCTTACCTGGAAAAATGGATTTTGGCCCGCGCTCAAAGCTTGAAAGAAAAGGTACAAGCTCGCAAGATAGAAAATCTTTGCAACGCACAAAAGTCCTATATCAACCATATATGCCAACCTGTGGAATTTCTGAATTTATCTAGCAGACCTTTAACGGAAGAAGAAATAAAAGTGCTTGAGCGCGGGCCAAAATACATTTTTCCAGGTAAGCCTAATCTAAAATCTATAATTCCGGAACTCGAAAACATTGTACAGTCGGCTAATAACGATCATAAAGAGGAAATTCGCAATGTTATGTACCACGAACTTAAGAAGTTAATTAAGCAACCCAGAATAGTACCAAAGGAAGAATTGAATATTTTGAAAAATCTTAAACTTGATACAGAAATTATTTTAGTCCAAACAGATAAATCTAATAAATTATCCATATTAAATACTGATGACTATAAAAATAAAATGGTACAGTGTATTAACAATATGGATTGTCAACAAGTCAAGAAGAATCCACTTAACTTAATTAACAAAAAAGTTAACGAATTGGTTAATAAAGGAAGCTGGCCTGATAATATGAAAGTTCTAATGAGAATTAATAAGTTAGCAGTAATCCCAGCAATTGTCGGCAGACTCAAAGACCATAAAATAGATATGCCAATAAGGCCAATAGTAAATAAATGCTCAAGCCCCACATATTTTATGGAAAAAGCTTTTGTAGTTTTATTGAAAAATATTTTGCCCCACTCTGATCATGTAATTAATTCAACTTATGAGTTCATTCAATATTTGAATAACATTAATTTACCTCAGAATTATTTAATTGCCAGTCTAGATGTAGTCTCTTTATACCCATCTATTGATACCCAAAAAGCCGTTACTAATATAAATAACTGCATCGACCACATGGAGAGTATTAACGAAAATATGAAAATTACTCTAAAGAGTGCTCTTAATCTCATAGTTAATAATAATTACTTCACTTTCGACGGCAAAATATACAAACAGAATAACGGAGCTCCAATGGGTTCTCCTATATCAGGATTATTAGCTGAATTCATATTACGACCTCTTGAAATGGATATATACAATTTGGATTATACCCCCCATGCATGGATCAGATACGTAGACGATATTTTCATCGTATGGCAACATGAAGAAACCTTGCTCAATAACTTTCTGAACCAGATTAATAATCTTGATTCTAAAATTAAATTTACATTGGAAATAGAAGAAAATGGTACGCTACCGTATTTAGATGTATTATTAATCAAGACGCACCAAGGAATAAAGCGCACTGTGTACAGAAAGCCCATAGCCAGTCAATCCATTATCCTTAATAATGCGCAAGCACCTTTTTCATACAAAGTTTCTGCATTTAGACATTCTATTCAGAGAGCTTTCACAGTTTGTACCCCTGAACATTTAAATAACGAAATAAATAAAATATATGATATTGCAAGAAACAATGGATACAAAGAAAGCACCATAGAAAAATTAATTAAGAGCTTGAAGAACAAAAAGAAAAGAAATTTCAAGCCACAAAATTCCACGTTATCCACTTTACAATATTTTCCTGGTTTCTTCGAACGTTTAAAATATAAACTCAATAAATTCAATATCTTCCTAGTCGCAAAACCATCCATGAAAATAAAAAATATAGTATGCAAGAAAATAGATCAAATTGAGTCCAACCAATTAGCAGGAGTATACGAAATACCTTTCACCAAAGAAGATGGAACAAAGCAGTTTTATATAGGTATGACAAGCAGAAAACTTAAAACTAGAATCAAAGAACATATAGCAGACATCAAATACAATAGAAGAACCACAGCTTTGGCCAGATTATGCAGCGAAGAACCTTTACAGATTGAATTTAAAAATAGCAAGTTAATTTATCCATCAAGATTTTATTTACCATCCATAGTCCGAGAATCAATAGAAATATTTTTACGCAACGAGAATATTTGCAATGATTCTGTGTCCCTTGATTTACCTAGAATTTGGAAAGAGATACTAAGTAATTGTAGAAACAATAGTAAAAATTAATCCACACTCGCTAATAGCCAAGTTAATTTTATTTTATTTTATGTTTTGCAATGTTTTTCAGTATGCTTGATGTCTCGTGACATTGTTTACCATGTTGTTTTTAAATTATGTGAAAATTAATTCACGCTCGCAAATAGCTAATTTAATTTTTATTTTATTTTATGGTTGCAATATTTTCATTATGCTTCATGTCTCGTGACATTGTTTACTATATTATTGTTTTTAAGTTATGTGAAAATATTTTCTATTATGATTGATTTTGAAAATGTCGCCGATTGTGCGATGAAACGATCGTAAGTCTTAATAAAGATATTCTATCACTTTTTATAGCATTATTTAACTTAATTTGTTTATAAGTGATTATTATACATGTTTTTAGAAAACAAAATGTTATATTCACTTATTTCAGGCACTGAAAAATCATTTCTTTTAGAAAATATCGGTCTTTTTTGTGTGTGGGTGGGTGGGGGGAGGGGGAGAATTTTTTAGGACCTTATAGCTTATTCTTTAAAGTAGTGATAATAATTGAATATTTTTCAGCAGATTTTCTTTGACTAAATACATGTTGTACAACAACATCTACCACTTTCTGAAGCTTTTCATCAATATAATTTTTATAATTACTACTTACTGAATAACCTGCTAAATAACCTAGTAGAGATTTATCCGCAGAGGCTTTATTACACAAGTAACTGTGCAAAATAATAGTAGTATATATATACTAATAAAACGTTTATATTTGCAGTGTAAATGTTTGCTTTTATGATTTTATTTTCAGAAAAATTAAATATAATAAATAAACTAAATTTGTGACGACTTTGTTCCGAGACAATTTCACCCCAAATTGACATTCAAAAAGCCGGTTTGTGAATAAAGTCAATGTAAAATCTAGAATATCAAATTAATATATATAAATCTCATTGATTTATAAAGAAAACACATTAACAACTAAAAAAAAATGTAGTTAACCTTTTACAGCGTGAAGTATTAATAACTTTTCCTTTCAAAAGTTTCCTCCAGAAAAATCATGCGTTAAATAGTAAACAAAACAACAACCGAAGTGATGCCAAACTAAATTTGTAAAACGCTAAATTAAATAATTTATCTTTAAGCTACTGCCGCAATCTATCAGAATTAGGCATTACTAATTAGTTTTATTCTAACAAATTTTATTTATTGCACATTTTGTCTTTCTCCGAGTGGTGGGACAAAGCCACTTCGGTTGACAGTACTCATTTTTTTAAGTTTCGGCTTAACTAACTAATTATTTAGAGTATATTAACGGTGGTTTACTGCAAAATAAAACATAATAATAAAGAAACACCATTTTAAACAAAAACCTCTTAATGAAGTCACTAAGAATTAGATCAAAATTCAGTTTTTGAAGAAACGCTAAAAAATAAACTTCGTCACCAACAGAAAAAACAGTTATTCTAAACAGTTTATAGACAGTTAACAGTTAAGAGTTTTAGTCAATCAGATTTCTTTCAATCGTTTTTTAGAAATGCGCTGAGGACTTGTTTTTAAACTTTAAAAATTAGTAGTTAGCTACTGGTGCAGGATCCATTATAGGTGCTTTTACGTTATTATGAATTTTCCATCGAACTTATACAGGTTGGGGTTATTACAACATACAACTTACCACTCTCAAAGTTGGCCAATGACAAATTCCTAAACCGTTAGGCATAGACATATAGTTCCAATTACAAAAATGTTTTAAATGAGCTAAAGAAGTATTTTAAAAGTGATTTGGATCAATAAAAACATTTCTTAAAAAATTACGAAATTTAAATTTTTATACGAACCCCAGGTCCCACCGGTTATATTATATTTAGTAAAAATATTCTATTACACCAAGAATTAAGACAAAAATAGTCCCATTCTTCTACTATTGAAACTGACCGAGTAATAGCTGCTTAAAGTTGAATAATTTCTTTGCTGCTTAATAGGGGTCTCACAAATTTACTGGAAATATAAATCATCGTCAGATATTAAAAAAAAAATAATAGTTGAGAGTAAAATTAACATTACAATATAAATTTGAAATCTAATTTCCTTCCGACATATTAAAGAAAAATATACAACTTGTACTAAAAATATAAGTTAAAAAATAACAGAATTTTTTAAAATGAAATGATGAAAAGCAACAGTTGCCATTCTTTTGAAAATGATAGATATTTTAAAATGCAGTTATAATATGTAATCTAAAACTTAATAAAAATTAACACTATCATAATACTTGTTGGATGTGACTCCCTTTGGTTGCCATTCAGAAAATGTATACTCGAAATAAACCCTTCGGATACTTTAAGAACTTTGTGTACGATCCCTCGAAGCATTGTACAACTCATTTGTGTTCAGATGCAGAAATTTGACATAAGTCATGCAATTCAAAGTTTCATAACTCGGTCAATTTTAGTGTTTCGATAAATGGGACTTTTTTTGTTTTACTTGTTGTCTGAGCGAAGCGAAGGCTAATACTCAGCGAAATATTACTGTCCGGACACATTACAGCTACGATGGATATTAACGGCATGTCCTACTAAAAAAAAGCCTAATAAAAACCTTTCGTCAAGCATAACTCAAAAAATATTTGTCGGATTTCGTTTCTGATTGCACCAGAAGGTACCTATGAGGGCCACCTACTGAATGCACCTACTATGAAAAATAAGTTCCAAACCGTTTAAAAATTATATTAAAAAAACTGATAAAAAAGCACAATTTATCTGCATACGTCACAGAAATTTGGTGCGCGTCACTTTCACCCGTGGATGTTTTCGTAGAAAACTGGTTTGAACACATGGAGCAAATAAAAAAAAATACGCACGCAGTAATATTGAATAGATCAGTTTCAACCACGTGATCACAAACCTTGCAACAGCCCGTGGCAACCAGTTTTGGTGGGCAAACAAATAATAATACAGTACTCCGTACCACGGTGACCGTTTTCAGCCTGTTGTATAAAATCTGGCCTGTTGTATGACATACAATTGTGGATGATTAAAACAAAAGACATGAGTGTTTATTACTCCGGGAGGTTATTTTTCTCTGGATGTCTATCTGTCTATCATACAGCATGCAATTTTCTTGTAAAGGATGATATTATTATGCAGTAAAACCTCCATAACGGACACGCCCGATTAGTGGACACCTCTATTTAGCGGGCATTCTTTCGATTACCAACCCTTAAATAACTGTATATATTTTACTCTCAGTCGCGGACACCTCCAAATAGAAGACAAATTCTGCTCTCCCGAGGTGTTCGCTATTCAGAGGTTTTACTGGTAAAACCTCCATAGCGGACACACCCGATTAGCGGATACCTCTATTTAGCGGACATTTTTTCGATTACCAACACTTAAATAACTGTACATGTTTTATCTCAGTAGCGGACACCTCTAAATAGAGGACAAATTCTGCATTCTCGAGGTGTCCGCTATTCAGAGGTTTTACTGTATATAATATTGATAGTTATTTTACAGGGCCGCACAAAATAATAAGAATATATGAAACGAATATAAACTAAATTCGGGATTGGTAGATCGCTGATGGTAATGTAATTTTAGGATGTTATTACAGTCATCCGCAGCATGTTTTTAGAGTTTCGTTCATCTAACGAAACCCTACCTGTCTCACTCCTTTGTCTGTCTATCTGTCTGTCCGTCTGTCACAGAGCCCGTTCTCAGAAACTATATATGTCGGAGACTTGAAAATTTGTATACTTATAGCTGAACACCACACATCAAACGGCAAATAATAAAATTTTGAAAAAATCTAATATTTAACCCTCTGAGCTCTAACTTATGTATTTTAAACAATTTTTCTAACTCATCCCCTAACTAAGTTGGAGACTTGAAAGTTTGCATACTTATAGCTGAACACTTGCGATAACACGATAAATCATAAAATCTTGAAAAAGTCGTATTTAACCCTCCAGTCTCTAACTTCTGTATTTTAAGCAATTTTTCTAACTCAGCCCCTAATTAAGTTGGAGACATGAAATTTTGCATACTTATAGCTGAACACCTCACATCAAACGACAAAGAATAAAATTTTGAAAAAGTCTAATATTTAAGCCTCTGGGGTCTAACTTGTGTATTTTAAGCAATTTTTCTAATTCAGCCCCTAATTAAATTGGAGACATGAAATTTTGCATACTTATAGCTGAACACTTGCGATAACACGATAAATCATAAAATTTTGAAAAAGTCATATTTAACCCTCCGGTCTCTAACTTCTGTATTTTAAGCAATTTTTCTAACTCAGGCCCTAATTAAGTTGGAGACATGACATTTTAAATACTTATAGCTGAACTCCTCACATCAAACGACAAATAATAAAATTTTGAAAAAGGTCTAATATTTAACCCTCTGGGCTCTAACTTATGTATTTTAAACAATTTTTCTAACTCAACCCCTAATTAAGTTGGAGACATGAAATTTTGCATACTTATAGCTGAACACTTGCGATAACACGATAAATCATAAAATTTTGAAAAAGTCATATTTAACCCTCCGGTCTCTAACTTCTGTATTTTAAGCAATTTTTCTAACTCAGGCCCTAATTAAGTTGGAGACATGACATTTTGCATACTTATAGCTGAACTCCTCACATCAAACGACAAATAATAAAATTTTGAAAAATGTCTAATATTTAACCCTCTGGGCTCTAACTTATGTATTTTAAACAATTTTTCTAATTCAGGTCCTAATTAAGTTGGAGACATGAAATTTTGCATACTTATTGCTGAACACCTCACATCAAACGACAAATAATAATTTTTTGAAAAAGTCTATTATTTAACCCTCTGGGATCTAACTTGTGTATTTTAAGCAATTTTTCTAACTCAGCCCCTAATTAAGTTGGAGTCATGAAATTTTGCATACTTATAGATGAACACCTCACACAAACGACAAATAATAAAATTTTGAAACAGACTAATATTTAACCCTCTGGGCTCTAACTTGTGTATTTTAAGCAATTTTTCTAACTCAGCCCCTAATTAAGTTGGAGACATGAAAATTTGCATACTTATAGATGAACACCTCACATCAAACGACGAATAATAAAATATTGAAAAAGGTCTAATATTTAACCCTCTGATCTATAACTTGTGCATCTTGAACAATTTTCTAACTCGGCCCCTAATTAAGTTGGAGACATTGAAATTTTGCATACTTATAGCTGAACACCTCACAACAAATGACAAATAATAAAATTTTGAAAAAATCTAATACTTAACCTCTAATATTTTGTCTCGCGCAATTTTTAAATTTAAACTGTTTTGCAATACTATGTTTTGTTCATTTTGCATAATAAGTGTAATGTAACGTAATTTCTTCTATTTCAGACTTCTAACGAATGTTAATGAATTTATTTTACAATATCCTTTCTCTTTTAAAATTCACATGTAAATATAGTTTTTATGGCGTAATTTCCAATAAGTGCCTGCTTTTTATAAAAATTATTTAATTCTAATTTGAAGGGGTTTTTCTGTTTATAATAGTAACATGTAAATAATTTTTTTATTTGAAGCAAACATTATTGTTTGCGCTGTTTATACAGTTGGCAACAGTTTAAATTAATACCATTTTCTAAAATATGTAAAAAATATCTGTCGAAATGCTGAATATTTGATTTTAAAATAGAATTAAAACCTCAAAAAATGAGTCAAATTAAAAAAATTAATGGAATTTACACATCGGGATCTTTTATTGAATAAAATGATCTAAAAATGATTAAATTCCCATGTATAGCTTTTGCTCCTATAAAACTTTTTAATGAAACGATTTTGTCCAAATTTAGCATTAAATATCTCTTAAAATAATTCTTCGATTTGAAAACTGTATGCATTAGCGTGTTGATCAAACATTTCGCTATAATACCACCGATTTTCATATTTTTGTATGCAATAGTTTTCTTAATATTAACGAAGAAAGACCTCCGGTCACAAAAAATTCGAAACCGGCGGCGGTGACAGCGTTAGTTACTTTTTTTAGAGTAGAGAGATATATAAAAATGAAAACTTGTCTATCTGTCTGTTTGTAATTCTATAAAAATCCACAATTTAGAAGCCAAAATTGTGAAAAGATACGTACATGTGTATTAAAACATGGCCGAGGCAACTAAAGTAATCCGGAATCGAAATAATTTATACTTAATTTTTAATTAATAAAAAACCACCAATTTAACAGCAATTTCTTATCAAATTGAAACATTTTTCGTTATAGCAGTTGCCAACAATTAAAAAACACAATAAAATTATTACTACAACAGTTAATTTTCTACTGCAAGATTTCCACGTGAAAAATTAAATTGAAATAAATAGTTTGCCGAATTTAAAAAAAAGGTGAATATTACGTCATAACTTTTCTATTGCAAAATATTCACGTGAAAAATGAAAATGAAATAAATAGTTTGACGAATTTAAATGAAAGTGAATATAACTTCATAACTTTTCTATTTCAAGGTTTCCACGTGAAAGAGGAAAATATTACGTCATATTGGAAATATAAAGGACATGGTGCATATAGTATAACGTCATATGAGTGTGAAAAATGTATTGAAGCATGATAAAAAAACCGATTAGGGAAATACTGGCGTATTTTAACATTATTGCTCCAATTATAAATTGAAATAAGTTCATTTATAGCTGTATTATTTTGAGTCTGTTATATACACTTATACATTTTTATATAGCGTTTTCATATGATTCATTCATACAACATTTTGACTGCTTTTTTAGGGTTTCGTTCATCTGACGAAACCCTATTCGTCTCGCTCCTCTGTCTGTCTGTCCGTCTGTCCGTCACAGAGCCCGTTCTCAGAAACTATACATGTTGGAGATTTGAAATTTTGAGTACTTATAGCTGAACACCTCACATGAAACGACAAATCCTAAAATTTTGAAAAAGTCTTAAATTTAACCCTTTGGGCTCCCACATGTGTATTTCAAACAATTCTGTGTAAGTCAGCCCCTAATAATGTTGGAGCCATGAAATTCCTCATACTTATAGCTGAATACCTGAGACAACAAGACAAATCATAAAAATTTGAAAAAAGTTTTATATTTAACCCTTTGGACTCCAATTTGTGTATTTTAAGCAATTTTTTTAACAGAGCCCCTAATTAAGTTAGAGACAAGGAATTTTGAATTATTATAGTTAAACACATGAGCCCACACAACAAATCATAAAACGTTGAAAAAGTGTTATATTTGGGCTCCAATTTGTGTATTTTCAGCAATCCTTTATAACAGAATTCCTAATCAAATTGGAGGCATGCAATTTTATATTCTAATAGCTAAAAACCTCAGATCACACGACAAATAATAAATTTCGAAAAAGTTTTATGTTTAACCGTTTGGAGTCCAGCTTGTGTATTTTAAGCAATTCATTTTAACAGAGTTACTAAGTGAATTGGGGACTTGAAATTTTGCATACTTATAGCTGAAAGTCTCAGATCCCACGCCAAATAATAAATTTCGAAAAAGTTTTATATTTAACCCTTTGGACTCCAGCTTGTGTGTTTTAATCAATTCTTTTTAACAGAGTCCCTAATTGTATTGGAGACTTGAAATTTTGCATACTTATATCTGAAAACTTCAGATCACACGACAGATAATAAATTTCGAAAAAAGTTTCATATTTAACCCCTTGGACTCCAGCTTGTGTATTTTAAGCAATTCTTTCTAACTGAGCCCATAATTAAATTTGAGATTTGAAATATTGCATACTTATTAGCAGAATACCTGAGGCCAGGCGACAGATCATAAAATCTTTAAAAAGTCTTACATTTAACCCTTTGAGCTCCCACATATATATTTTAAGCAATTCTTCCTAAATGAGCCCCATAATTAAGTTGAAGACATGAAATTTTGCATACTTATAGCTGAACACTTCAGATCACACGACAAATAATAAACTTCGAAAAACGTTTTGTATTTAACCCTTTGGGCTCCAGCTTGTGTATTTTAAGCAATTTTTTCTAACTGAGACCATATTTAAATTGGAGATTTGAAATTTTGCATACTTATAAGCAGAACACCTGAGGCCAGGCGACAAATTATAAAATCTTGAAAAAGTCTTACATTTTACCCTTTGAGCTCCCACATATATATTTTAAGCAATTCTTTCTAAATGAGACCCATAATTGAGTTGGAGACATGAAATTTTGCATACTTATAGCAGAAGACCTGCGACCACACGACAAATATTTTTTTTTTCGAAAAAGTTTTATATTTAACCCTTTGGACTCCAGCTTGGGTTTTTTAATCAATTCTTTCTAACTGAGCCCTTAATTAAATTGGAGACATGAAATTTTGCATACTTATAGCTGAATGGATCAGATCATAAGACAAAATATGAATTTTTGAAAAAGTCTTATAATTAACCCTTTGGGCTTCAACTTCTGTATTATAAGCAATTATTTCTAACTGAGCCCTAATTAAGCTGGGGATATGAAATTTTGCATACTTATAGCTGAACACTTGTGATCACACGACAAATGATAAATTTTTCAAAAAGTCTTATATTATTGACTCCTCTGGGCTCTAACTTGTGTTTTTTAAGAATTTTTTCTAACTTAGCCGCTAATTAAGCTACAGCGATCTAGTTTCACTTGAAGGCTCCGGGAGGGGGGGGGGGGTTCAATTTTTCCCCAAACCCCTCATCTGATATATCCTTTGACGACCCTTCGGTCACTCTTTCATTTTATGCACAATAGCCTTTCATATTTTATTTCCACTTGGTCAGGAGGGCTTTCCTATTTTACGTTTTATGGGTTCAATTTCCTCGACTAATATAAGTGCGAATAGTTTCTAAAACGGAGTTTTGTCGGGCAGACGTTTGTTTAGAATAGAGTGCACTCCCTAGTTGCGAATTGTGGAGCTAACAGATTTTGCAAAAGGATAGTGTTTTGAAAGAAATATTAAACGAAACCCTCTGTGCGATCTCTGATCACACTTACCCACTTGTTTAATGTTTGTTTTGTGTTGTATGTTAAATTGTGAAATTGATTTTTCAGAACAAACATCCTTCCAATTCTGGGCAACGCCGGCACTTTAGTTTGTAACAGATAAATGGCTTTTGTATCTGTACATCTAATGCTAATATTATAAAGCGATATAATGTTATAAAGTGTATAATATTATTAATGCTTGTACGTTTGTGAGGTTTTATCTCTGAAACTACATAGCAAACTTAAAAAAAATGTTGGTGGCCATCTCTGCTCCGTAAAAAGGACTATTTTATGTCAGTGAAGAATCTAAATCGCTGCAGGAGCAAAAAAGTTCAAAAATTGTGATTTCTGCGATATTGATTAGGTTAGAAACTTTAAATTTGGTGCGGTAGCTATTTTTAAGATGTAAATACTCGTAATGAATGCTCTCTAAAAAGTTCAATTTGACGGATAAACGTAAAAATTTCCAGAAAGGTTCTAAACTATCATTTATTTGGAATAGTGAAATTTTTGGGATACTGTTGGGGTTCGAAACTAGACATTTGGCATGCTAGTAATTAATAAGATGTAAAGGCTCGTTGTAGAACGAATTCTAAAAAATAGAAAGACTAAACAAAGCGGAAAAAGATCTAAAGATGATCTAAGTAAAGAAGTACATGGAATTGTTAGGAATATAAACATGAAAATTGACATGGCTGTATTTATCATGACGTAAATTCTCGCAATAGAACAATTTCTAAAAATGTCGCTATATAAAACAGTGCAGAAACAAAAAACTTTCGAAAATTTTCTATTTCTGTGTTACTGCTGAGCACAAAATCTTGAAATTTTGCTTCGGGTTAGTTTTAAAATATGCAATTGTCTCTATGAATGGTTTCTAAAAAATTTAAAATTTAAAAAAATGAAATTAACGGAAAGCGATCTCAATTACCATTAATTTGGAATTTTTAGGTACAGCAACTTCAAATATTTCATAATACTGCATTTCCTCCGCAAAACATGCAATTTAAATGCAACAAAACTGATACATACCCACCTAGCATTAAATAAATTGTGCAAATATTGAATAAAGACCTGTTCGAAACAGTGAGTAGGTTGCCCGAAAGTACTCGTTAAAGTGTTCCTTCTCTAGGCTTTTCTCTCTCTCGCCAAGGCCACTAACAGAGGGAAGTGCCGTTTTAAATGTGGTATGAAATTTTTATCCGATTCATTTTTCTAGACATTTTATCATAAGGTCCTATTCTCAATTATCATTAGTAGATTTTTTATATATTAACTTATTCTGGTGAAATTTTATAATCGGGTTCATATTGACGTATGTTAGCTTGCATGATTTGCTGAATAAATATATATGGATTTGTAAATTACTTCAAATGACTCTTTGGCAGCTCAAAAGTTATGCAGACGATATATTCAGATCTTGTGTCATACTTTATGTTGGAATCATTGCCGATTTCTTTTATTTAATACATGCTAAATACAGCTCAACTTGTGCAGAATATGTTTGAAAACAAAACAATACAGCGTATGTAGTGGCCATCATACACTCATTATTTAAATCCGATCGAGCATATCTAAAACACACTCTAACGAAGCATTGCATGCCACTGTTGATGTATTCGGTACTTTGATACTATATCAGATTTTGAGGAGAGAATTCCTTAAATGTTATCGACAACCTCATTGCATCCGTGGAAAAAATATATTGTACAATATTAATTATTCCGGGGGAGCACACACCATATAAAGTATAGTCCATTCCTCTTAAACATCATATATTTGTCATTTAAAGTTACTCAAATTGGTGCGGAGCGTCTGATTATGCTCTTGACATCATTTTATACAGTTAAAATTCCAATATAAGTAATTCAGTGTTTCATTTTCTATTTTAAATTTAATATATTGCGTACTTTCAATTTTATATCCATGCATGGCTGTCTTGAATGGTTTGATTTCTCATTTTTTTAAACAGTGTATACGAATTTATGTATAAGATTTTGTAATTCTACGATTCGTTTATTTTCATCATTTCAATTTATCGCAGTATATGGACAATTAAAAATAACATCTCATTTTCATTGCTTCCACATGTTATTATTAAATCTATGTTCTCAGCAATATCGCTCAGACTAATCCCTCTGAGAGAGGTCCTAGTTAGTATAATAGGTAATTTTTACTAAATATCACTTATAGGATCGGGGGGAACCGTATAAAAATTTAAATTACGTAATTTTTTAAGAAATGTTTTTATTGACCCAAATCGCATTTAAAATACTTCTTTACCTCATTTAAAACATTTTTTTTTAATTGGAACTAATGTCTATGACTAGCGGTTTAGAAATTAGCCATTGGACAACGTTGAGAGTGGACACCCTGTTGTTTGCCAATGTATAAACGGTGTGCTATAAGTAGTTTCTATGTAGTACGTTATATTCTGAAGCAGGTTTTCTTTATAAATTTTTTAATTATATACGTATTTATTAATGATGTTTTTGAAGACATTTCTTGTATATACTTTAAAATATTTTAATTTTATAGATATATAGCGTAGCATGCGTGGCCTCCTTTTACAAGAAAGCTAAAAACGGCAATCGAGATATATTTCAAAAAGGTTAGAAACTTTTTCTTCTTTCTTTTTGATAATCTTTAAATTAATTGAATTTTATACTACATTAAAGTAATAATAGTTCAGAATTCCTTTTAATTCTTGTATTATTATTTTTAAAGATGTCACCGGGAGTTGCGACACTTCAGAAAGAACAGAATCAATAAAAGATTTAGAAGACTATCCACCGAAATCGTTAATTATGGATTAGTAAGATTTTTCTTTTATATTCAAAATATTTTTGCCATACTTTAATAATTATTACTATCTTTACTTACATTTATCTACACTGTATCAGCAAAAATTGTTATGCTATCTCTGTATATATGTATATATATATGTATGTGACTGGCAAATCCTACTTCTAAATCTAGGCATGCTGTTTCCCACAAGTTTTTCGACAAAGTTTTCATAACTTACTTATTTAATCATAAAAACTTCCTGGAAAATTTATTAGAACTAGTCAGGTGTGCCATCCCAAAACTTTCTTCTTTTTCATATACGCTAACATTTCAAAAAGTTGTTACATATGTAAATACTTTAGCGCTATTACTTCAACATTACTCCAACTTTGATTTTCATCTTAAGATTCTACTTCATTTTACTAATCGGAGTAAAAACGAGTAAATTTCAATCATAATATTTAATAAAATCAATATTTTTCGTTATTCTGTTGTACATCAGTTGCTTGAAAATTGACGGGTCAGCTGGATGCGAATGGGCCGTCGCTGCATGAACAACTGATGTACAATAGAACTATGAAAAATTGAGAAAAATCATTACTGCAGCTCCCTCTTCCGATGGATTGCTATCAAATTCATGTGGGACCTGCTAACCATAGACAAAAACATACACAGGAAATTTGGTTCAATTCTATGCATAACTTCACACACTTTTCGATGGTACAATGATGAAAATGGCACAAAAATCGCTGTTACAGTGCCCCCTTCCGGTGGAATATTTCTAAATTTAAGGAGAACCTTCTGAATATAGCCAAAAACATGCGCAAAAAATTTGATTCAATTCTATGCTTAACTTAATGAAGTTTTCGATGATACAAAGAGGACACACGGATATGCGGACGGACAGATATTTTGTATAACCATGTTTTTCGGGATCTTTGACCACTAAAAGCATGTAAATCCGTCAGAATAAAACGGAAAAAAAATTTCGAGTACGATACTTTCTTATTTAGAAAGAAGAGGGTAAAAATTATTAGAAATTACTGGTGGGAAAGAGCATGTCCAGTTTGAAAATGATGATTCGCCGCTGGTACAGTTTTATAACATTTTTACATTCTGGCATTTGTAATATTACTACTTTTTATCAAGTAAGAAGTAAATTTTGCTTCATAATCCATTATAGCTTAGTTTTAGTCGTTCACTTTCATTTAATATCATTTTGAATTCTCTTAATATATGAATTTATAGCTGCATTTGAGCATTTCTTCCATATTAATATTTTACTTACTCTTCAATTTCTTCTCATCTTGTTGATTATGTACCATTACTTTTATCATATTCACTCGAAATCCGCATGTGATTTACTCTCTAATATCCCCTTTCGTTGAATTTTCATTTATTTCTTGATTATCTTAACGTCTTACAATCATTGGTATTGTCAATTTTTGACTTAATGCTGACAATATTCGACGAAATAACATATCATTACTATGAATTATTCTATGAATTATTATGTACTATTACTGTTAACATATTCACTCGAAATCCGCATGTGATTTACTCTCTAATATCTCCTTTCGTCAAATTTTCGTTTATTTCTTGATTATCTTAATATCTTTCAATCATTAGTTTTCCGATGTGTTATAGGGAGTTTAATTATATTGTCAATTTTTGGCTTATGCTGACAATAGTCGACGGAATAATACATCTTTACTATGAATTATTCTATGAATTATTATATACCATTTCTGTTAATATATTCACTCGAAATCTGCATGTGATTTGCACGCTAATATCTCCTTTCGTCGAATTTCCATTGATTTCCTGGTTATTCTAATGTCTTTCAATAATGGTTTTTTCGATGTGTTATAAGGAGTTTAATTATATTGTCATTTTTTGGCTTAATGCTGACAATATTCGACGGAATAACACATATTTACTATGAATTATTCTATGAAGTATTATATACCATTACTGTTAACATATTCACTCGAAATCTGCATGTGATTTACACTCTGATATCTCCTTTCGTCGAATGATCATTGATTTCTTGGTTATCGTAATGTATTTCAATCATTAGTGTTTTCGATGTGTTATAAGGAGTTTAATTATATTGTAATTTTTTGGCTTAATGCTGACAATATTCGACAGAATAACACATCTTTACTATGAATTAATCTATACCATTACTGTTAACAAATTCACTCGAAATCTGCATGTGATTTGCACTCTAATATCTCCTTTCGTCGAATTTCCATTGATTTCCTGATTATTCTAATGTCTTTCAATAATTGTTTTTTTCGATGTGTTATAAGGAGTTTAATTACATTGTCATTTTTTGGCTTAAAGCTGACAATATTCGACGGAATAACACATCTTTACTATGAATTATTCTATGAATTATTATATACCATTACTGTTAACATATTCACTCGAAATCTGCATGTCATTTACACTCTAATATCTCCTTTTGTCGAATTTTCATTGATTTGTTGGTTATTCTCATGTCTTTCAATAATTGGTTTTTCGATGCGTTGTAAGGAGTTTAATTATATTGTCATTTTTTGGCTTAATGCTGACAATATTCAACGGAATAACACATCTTTACTATGACTTATTCTTATAAAGCTCCTCCTACGAATCCATAAGACATTCATAGTCTCTCATATTTGCACTTTCAATTTACTGAGTTTAATTTTGTGTTATCTTTTTCTTTGATTTTTACACATATCACTTCATTATTTCAATTGGTTCTTCAACTGGTAAATGCTATCTTTAATCCATTTTATTTATTTATTTTTTTTAATCTATTGTTATCTGTGCCTTCTTTCTACTGTATATATTGTCAACGGTCACCCAAAATGTTGTTTTTTTTTTAGCTTGATATGGTTTATGCAAGGATGAAACTGTACATGTTAATTGTGGAACTTAAGATAGTTTGGACCTGGAGAATGTGCCGTGGTTCCACAAATATTTCCATTTTTTCCATGTTCACTGAATTTTTATTTCCTTATTTCGGTTGAATTGATGATATGTTTATATATTTTTTCTAAAGGATAAAACTTCATTTATAATTTATATATTCACTTTTGTAGATGATCCTTTGTATTGGATTATAATGGCTATATGGCTTTGTAATGGATTATAATGGATTATATATATATATATATATATGTATATACAGGGTAATTTTTTAATTCCGTTTTTCCTCAAATAACTAGTGAACCGGGCTAAACACAGCCATTAATATGGTATCTAGGTATGATAAAAAAAAGGGGGGGGGGGGTATGCGTAAATGAGGTGGTTTGTGGTAGCGCCTCCAGTAGTAAGTTCCATAATTAGATATCGTATCTCGAACAGGAACACTATAAGAGATACACCAAACAATCAACGAGGAGCATCCTCATTATGAAATTATATCTAACATATATAAATAAATTTATTGGAAGTTCTGAAATGTAATTACATATATATGTATATATATATAGATAGATAGATAGATAGATATAGATATAGATATAGATATATGTCTAATTCCCTTAAATAAGCCATCCATTACATGTAGTAGTGTGCAGTATAACACAGACGCTCATTTATTAGGATGAACGAAGCGAATCCTCTACTAGGCTACACAAATTACATTTTGTCGTACACTTTACAAAAAATCTATTCAGTATTTTGACTTGAAATTAAACATAAAAATTAATTATTTAATTACAATCTATAGATTTGCACAGTATTATTTTTTTACAGAATAATGTTAAAAAAATATATTATTTTAATTTATTTTACATGTCTTTCCATTACGGACGCATTTTTGCAAATAAAAAATTAAACAAGTATATTTTCAGAAGAAAAATAAAACATGGAGTTACGATTTCTTTTATGAAATTTTTAAAATACCCCTTTTTAATGAAAATTATAGCATATTTTTAATGAATTAAAATTTCTGAAAATTCAATTATTTACATTCTATTATAAAAGTATTTTCAGTTTTAAGAATTCAAATACACAGTTTATTCTTTTTATGTGAAATCATTTACGCAGACGATACTTACGCATTTTAAAAGAATCATATTATGATTTTTTTTTTTTTTTTTTTGTAAAGTGGCAACAAAAGAATTATAAACAAATAAAATTCATTGTTAAATTCGTTATATAAATGTTTTGTAAAATTTTGCTTCGAAAATATTTTTATTTATACCAGTCTTATAACATAAATAAAATATTCCGAGGAAATTCTTAGTTATTTGGCTGAATTTACATTTCTAAAATTAAAATGCTCCAAAACAGAAAATAACGTTTTTGCTTAATAAAAGATGCATGAATAATATAAAAAAATATTGTTACTTTCAAATATTTATCTTATTAAGTAATGCTTCGCGAATCCAAACAAAGCATGACTTTTGCTAGTTAATATAATGAAACTAAGATATGTAAGCAAGCTACAGTTTATTTTTATAAGAAGATTAAGTTAAGTAGACTCAATAAGACAATCATCACCAGAAAGACATTTTACGAGCGTCCCAATGATGGATAGACACGTTGAGTGTACTTAGCATGGTTTTCTCAACTTATTTCATACTTAACATCATTTTTATGCATTCTTTTTTATTAAAAAACATATTATTTACAAAAAGGATTCATAAATTCACATTAAAAATATGAAATACATAAAAAACCCAGCATCGTCAAAACACGACTATGTGAATTTACAGCCGATTAAATGTCATTAGTTTTCGCGATACATAGAAATATTACTTTTCGACGGTTAATCCTTTGAAAGGCAAGCAATTGTGTTTCTGTAATGTTGAATTCGCACGGGAATCCGCAAAAAGATTTATTGGAAAATAAGAAAAAGCAATTTTGTGAGTTTTTTCCACCAAATTTAGAAAAATAAAATTTAATAAAATTTTTCTGGTGCAAATCTTCATTAATCGTAGGTGAGATAAAATATATTCCATCGCCCCTCAAGGGGTAAACAGGGTTATCACCTGTTATAATTATCATTATTTTCTCATCCACAGAAAATAAAATGTTAGAAAATCAGCAAAAATATTTTGTTATAATTGTTTTTACATAATTTTAGGGTTTTTTTCTTAAAATATAAATTTAGATTATTTTTGTGTAACTTTTGCGACAGCTAGTTGAATGATCTTCGTACTTTTTCGGTGTGGGATCTTAATTTCAAAATTTATGTATAAAATCTTACCGCATTTTATTTTGTAACTCTATGAAGTTTTTTTAAAAAGTGCATAGAGTTATAAAATGTGCCCTTTTTCAGGCTGTTTTGACCCAAGGAACTCAAATAAAAGTGTAAGAAGTTAGTGTTAACATTTAAAAAATAAAAATTGATACAGTTTTAACTCGTAGACGATCCCAAGAAAAAAATTTATGGTTAGCAATTAATAGTAGCTATTGCTTCTTATCGAATGATTACATTTTTGGTACTTTTTTTGAGAGGGAGGGACAACTGAATTAGTTGGGGGTAATCACTATTTTCTTTCAGGGCTGTATGTCGCCACGTCATTTTGATTTCCAATCTAAAGAGCAGCAAGCGTGTTTAAGTTACGTTGAATTGAAAAAATAAATAAACAAAACTTCTATGATTATTATCTATGATAACGTTGAGGATAATTATTCTTAAAGGCAGATAAATATAATAGTATCAAGGATGTTTATGTTACTTTCAATGCCTTAAAAAAACAAAAAATGAAAAACTAGTAACCCTTCCGTAGAAAGAGTTTACGTGGTTGGCTAATTCTATTCAAAAAATTTCCTCAATGTATCTAATTTGTTAATTATCTGTTTCCATCATACGAGAAACTATTATTTTTAAAATTTTCGATGCCACTCAAAATCAAAACAAGTTAAGTATTATACAAATATTTTTCTCCATATTCATCGTGAAATTTGAGCCATTTAATATATCGGTGTATGAAGCTTCTTATACCAACTTCAAAAGCATTTCTTTTTTGTACTTTCAGCCACCTCTCGACATTAGCTCGAGGCCTTCGCATTCATACAGAAATGTGCAGTTCACCAAGTTGCATCTCTTGAATAAGATGAAAGGCGTTCGAACTGTAAACAGGGTGATCAAAAACTTCCCTTTTAAAGTTTGGAAGAAGTTGGTGGGTGGAAGTAGTACAATGCGGTTGGGCATTTTTATGATGCAATACAACTCTCAAAGACATAATACCTCTTTTTTTTGGTATAGCTCATAATAGTATTTTGCGATATGCGATAACACACATTTACATTGACTGTTGTTACTTCGTAACTTGTACTTGGCGGGATATTGGATCATATCAGACACGTTACTGGACTCATAGTCAAGTGCAGCTGATTTTTTTTCCATTGCAGTGATAGGGGGTTTGATGAAGAAGGTGCGCTGTCTTATTAGGTTGTGCTCAATTCTAGTTCGTACAATTTATTGTTTCCTTTAGCTGCACCATCGGAAGTTGAAAATGATAGCTCTTGTATTTGTTGTCAGATTGTTTTCTGATTTTCCCATTTAAATATATTTATGTACGCAATTAATGAGATATATTTTCGTTTTAGCAATAAAAAGTCAAATCACAGCACCATGCAGAGAGACCGCAGCCGTAGGTCAAGTGTTGCAGCAACTTCTGTTCTGCATGATGATGACATCAGTGGGGAAATTAAGATCCAAGCGTCGGATATGGCAGTTGATATGCAGCGGGTGGCACTAAATTCAGCTGCGCAAGCCATTCGTATTTATTCTACGGAAAAGCACATTGCCGAGAGCATCAAGCAGGACTTCGATCAAATGTACAATCCCACGTGGCACTGCATTGTTGGTCGTAACTGGGGAAGCTGCGTTACTCATTCCAAACAATGTTACATCCGTCTGAGTTACAAAGACATGACTATTATGTTGTATAGGTCGACGTGAAGTGAGGTAGAATAACTAGACGGATAATCTCTGTTTCATTTGCATCTCTGTTCAAAGACTGTTAATACTGTTGTTTCAAGAAGTTTAATAACCCTGTTCAGACTGGATATTTAAGATATCGTAGACCGCCATTTTGGAGGTGGTGCACCCCGAAATCGGAGCACCCGTTCACACTGCAAAACTCATCTTAGATCATTGAGCTCTACAATAATACGGAGAGCCAACTCACCGATCCACTTTCTGCCGCGACCGCATCACACTTTCAATGCGTGCAAGTAATGAGTCCTGCACTTTTTTTAATATTAGGAGCATTTTTTCACACTTTTTCGCATACTTTTTATCAATTTTCGTGTTTTCTACATCTTTTTGATATTTTTATGAGCAATACTTAATTTGTTTTTCAAGTTCTTTCGTTGAGCTTACCTAAAATTTCATTTTTAACTAATATCAAACTAAAAAATTGCGATTAAATTAAATAAAATCTATAGTTTTTTCAATAAAAAATATATATCAGTGAAAATTGTAGCATCTTCGTCAAATTTTTAAAAGAAAATCCAATTTGAAAATATCTACCCCATACTACTCTATGGGAGGAAATCTATGTTTTGCCAAAAATTTTCATCGGAAAATCATTGGCATTGTATTCATGGGCAGACCGCTGGATTCAATGTATCAGAATAGGGAGTTAGCCCTCCGTTCTATTGTCGAGCTCAGTGTCTTAGATAGTCACTGTGTCTGAGATCTGAACAAATGGAAAGCCTGCGCATGTGCAAGTGCATACGTTAAAACTAGCCACGACAGACAATCACTTAAAGTGAAGCTCCACAGGCAATCAGAGTACGTGTTAGCGTCTGCCTAGCTATAGAAAGTTCAAACTCACTGAGAGAGTTTGTGTAACTCTCTAAATCAGTTCCGTGGCCTGTTATATCTAAAATATCCAGTCTTAACGGGGTATAAAGCTATTCTCAAATCCAAACTGGTTACTTTCTGACACATTTTTTAATTCATTTTTGTTCGAAAATATATCAAATTGGCAGGTGCTCTTATTAAAAAATTACGTAATCGAACTGGCTCTTTTTTTTTTTTTTTTTTTTTTTTTTTTTTTTTTTTTTCGTTTTCGATAAAGGAAGAAGATCTTTGAGAAAATGTTGTCGAGTTTTGAAACGATTTCAAGACATAACAGGGCAGGAAATAAAAAAAAAACTGCTGTTCTCTCTTATGCATATACGAGCACATCGTCACATCTCTTATAAGAGCTTAACAATCTCTTTCAAGATGAAATTCATTTATGGAAAAATGAAAAACTGTTCGATCCTAAATTACTTCAATAATCATGTCTGCAAGTATCGTACTTTTATATTAAAAAATGTGTCCGAAAGTTTCACGCTGTTGAGCGGGGAAAAATATTTTTTTTCGATAACCGCCCTAGAGAAGAATATTTTTTTATTCCTATTTTTATATCAAAGATAAGGAATATGTCAAATTGCACGGAGACTTTGCCAAGAAAGCCATAGAGATTTTGTGATGAAATGCATAGAGATGTATGTCATATTACTGCGTGTGTCTTGCCATATAAAACATTCACTAAAGAACTCCGAGACGTTTGGTGATTTTAAATGCACAAAATCCTTTAGAGCAATTATCTGTCTTCTAGATTTAAGTTTCTGCCAATGTTTCAAAGCGTTTGTCAGCGTTTGTGCTGAAAAAAGTTATTGTGAATAACTATTTATATGTTTTCAAATGTTTTGATTGGTATTTATTATTTATTTATAATTGTTTTTTTATATATTGAACATGCGGTTTTTTTTTTTTTTTTTTTTAGTTTTCAGAATTAAAATAAAAATGTTCATGTTCATTATATTCAGCTCATCAGAAATTAATTTCCCTAAAACCTGTTAATGCATTTTTATTCATTACATTTTTTTTTTTTTTTTTTTTTTTTTTTTTTTTTGCAAAAAATATGTATAAAATTTTCATAACTCTTAAATAATTACGTAGTAATGGTACTTAATGAACGGAACAGTAATTTTTATAGTCAAATGCCATTGTAACTTTTGTATCATTTTCATGATTCTTCGCTTAAAACACGATGTCTTTAAAAAGGATTATAAAAGTAAATGTTAATGAATAAAATACTTTGAAGTTTATTTTATGTGGACTTGTAGTTTATATAAAACTCACGAAAGATGTTCTTAAAATATCTGTCTGAGTGAAATCCAGAGAATGTGTACTACGGCGTTCAAATTAATAAATCTATTAACCAAGTACCTTATAAACGTAATACACTTATTACTATTTTAAGGGGACCGGGAAAGCCCTATCTCCGCCATGTTAAATTCACCAACTTTATGTACCCTTTTCTCAGAAATGGTGAAAGATAGAGGTCTAGATTTTTTAGAGTAGTTAGAACAACATGATTTAAGTATTTTAACAGACCATTTTCTTTCTAAGTGAAACTCAAAATTAATTATTTATTTGAAAGTCATTTTTAAATTAGCATTTTTGGTAAGATTTCACTGCCTAAAATAAATAATTCTCAACAAATCATTAAATCCCTGTGTTAAAATATACAGTATAACATAATATAAGTATTAAAAAAATCTGAGTTCTTAAGATAGATATTTAAAATCAATAGATATTTAAAATAAGAAACATAAACATGGAAAATCCAAGTTTTGAGAAAAAGTGAATTAAAGATTTAAATGGCCATTAAGCTGCGAAGTACTGTTAGAAAGAATGAATAATTTCAACAGTTATCTTTTTTATATATAAACGTATATGACACAGTGTTGGAAAGAGAAAAGTTTAAACTATTTAATGATATAAAAAAGTAAAAATCGATTTTCTGGTTGAATTTTGCTTTCCCGGTTCCCTTATGGGGATTATCCCTGTAGAAGGCCGAAAAAATTGTGTATTTTAGCAATTTCTTTCTCGAATAGGAATGATGATTTTAGCTCCGGTTTTTTGCATGTTATTTGTTATCATTTGCAGAACATTTAATACAATTTGTTAATAAAAAGTTGATGTGGCTCCAGTTGCGGGGATGGATGCACGCCGTGCACTTCCAATCGGGCGGGATCCAATAGATCGCCAAAGTCATTTGGAATCAATTTCTGTTAAGGATAATGAAAGTAGGTAATATTGTCTAGAGCTTGAACCACTTTGAGATCGAAAAGTTTAAAATAAACAAAGTAGCAGCGATTGGAAAAAAATGTCTATTTCTGACCCTTTTTTCGCACTTTGGTGTGCTTCTAAAAATATTTATCTAATATGTAAAAATGAAAAGTTGTCTGTCTGTTTGTCTGTAATGCTATACAAATTCACAGTTTGAAAGCCAGAATTGTGAAATGTTATGTACATGTGTATTAAAACACGGCCAAGGCAGCTAAAGCAATCCGGAATCGAAATAATTTGTAGTTAACTTTTAATTAATAAAAAAAACACCAATTTAATAGCAATTTCTTATCACATTTAAACATTTTTCGTTATAGCAGCTGCCAACAATTAAAAACTCACTATAAAGTCCTTTTTTTATGTTTAACCCGTAATCGCGCGAGTTCTTTAACCAATGTGAGGTATACATATCACGTACGCCACGGTGCAATACTAGCGGGTATTACGATAATTCTTTTGCCTCACATGCAAATAATTAGAGATTATTTAATTGCGCTTAGTTATTACAATTTTTTTTTAAATAAAGGCAAACATTTTATCACAAACATCAACAAAACTTTTTATCCTATTTATTCCCTTATTCCAAAGATATCGTTTTATCGTCTGCTGCCACAGCAACATGATAATTTAAATTTCATTAAAAAATGCGCAGTAGTAGAAAAATATTTTACTAAATCGAATAGTTATTTTTAATTTTGGTTTTAGAATTAAATTTATGAACTCCCGTGCATAGAACGGGTCAAACAGCTAGGGTTTTTTTTGTTGTTGTTTGTTTGTTTGTTTGGTTTTTTTTTATAAAAATGCGTGAAAGTGTTCCAAGCTCCAAGAAATTATATCACCTTTAATTTTAAAAATAGCAAGATCAGTTTAATAATTTTTGTGTTTTTATCCCGCCCAGTTTGAAAAGATTCATTTTGCGTAAAATAGTTTATAGTTCTCCTAATCAGTGTAAACACTACGGACGCGTTGCGCTAAAGCACTCAATAACTACAAAAGGACTTCGAATGCGGCCAAATCGTTGTACACGGATAATCTACAGATTATAAGAAATAGAAAAATGTAAAAAAAAAAAAAAGAAAAGAAAAGAAAAGAAAAAGAAAAAAAAATAGATTTTTTTCAACCGAAAAAAAGCCCATCCTCCCTTAAACTTTTGTGGGGAGTGTTATTCAACAAAAACTTTTTAAGGTTTTTTTGTTCTTTTTTTTTTAATGTAATGTAACTTTATTTCCGTATTAGAGTTATTAGAGTTGTGGTATTGATAGTTAAACTTTGATTCCATTTCTATAGAATGTATTATACAAATAAATATGTAAAAGCTCAAACGATCAAAAATAAATACAAGAGTAGTTAAACACGTCGGCATTTTTTACACGAGTATGTAACTTGTATAAAATTTTAATATTAAGTAACAATTAAGTAATATTAATAAAAAAAACAATAATAAATTTAATTAATAGAATTAAATTTCAATTGAAATCATCCAAAACTAAGGACGTTCATCAAAAAAACTGGTACCAGGAGGTTATTAAATGAATAATAACAATCTGCATTTTAGACTGTGAAAACTAAAATATTCATTTGTATATTAAATGGGTATTATTTATTAGATAAACTTGTAAGAAATTTTAAATAATTAATTTTTTTCCAATAGACATTTATTATTTACTCAATAATACATTTACTAAATAATTTTATTAAATATTAAATGTTATTTATTAAATAATATATTATATTTTTAATAAATTTGTATACTATTTAAAAAAATTATTACATAAATTTGTAATTAAAATTTTAACAAGTTTTACAGTGAAAATACCGCAAAATACATGTGTAGATAATCATATATTCAAATCAGTCTATTGAAAAAAAAAAAGGGCAGAAATAGAAATATTTATTTTTAAGTGAATACACT
Organism: Maratus speciosus; assembly: GCA_963932465.1. Lineage (NCBI taxonomy): Eukaryota > Metazoa > Arthropoda > Arachnida > Araneae > Salticidae > Maratus > Maratus speciosus. The sequence goes on from OZ010794.1 coordinate 425,396,192, forward strand.
AACACCAAACGCTGAAAACATTTAGCGACCATGGTTATATATTTAAAAAATATATATAAGATACCATTATTAATAAGGAAATAGTTCAAAATGAATTGTTGCGATTCAAAATGAAAATATATCATAATATACAAACATCATAAATAGCTTACATTCATAATTACATGCGCAAATGCAACATAATAATTTGAATGCTAATATATAACCATTAAATAAACATTACCGACCACCAACAAAAACTGTGAAATTATGAATAAAATGACATTAATAAATACAGTTCCCCCCAACACACTTAACATGGATTCCAAAAACTTAGTAAAAAACAGCAAAAATTGAACAACAGAAATGAAAAAATATATATACCAGATGTTAACACTACATGGCTGTATTGCCAATTAATAGCGATAACGTATATTAATTGATTTGGGATTTTTTTTTAGTTTAGTTAAATAAATTTAAATGTGTTATGGGTATTTTAAATACTAATATTGAAATGATTTTCTATTTATATTAATTAAATGCATTTATCATGGTATTTCAAAAAGAATAATTGCAACAATTAGGTACAATATTTGTTTTAAACTTAACTGCAAAAATGGCCTTAAAGTTAAAGCGGTAAAGTACAACTTGTGCAGGTGTGTATTCGGATTTAATAAAATGGGGTTATATAGGATAAGCTGAGTGATATCGCTTTATTTCATTTATACATGATAATATGGATTATTTAATAGGTTATATTGATTTCTCCATTTCGTGGAATTTAATATTATTCTGTTTTCATTCTGGTTCTATTATTTTGGTCTTGTGGTCGTTTGAGTACAGGGGAAAAAAATTTCAGCTTTTAGCTTTTTTCTCTACAGAAAACGACTACCTGCTTATATATTTGAATTCTGTACCCTTGATAAAGTAATTCAATGTATAATCTTTTCATTTATTTTTATCGGTATCCATATTTTTCTTTTTTTCTTACATTTTAATAATCGTAAGATAGTACAAGGGACTATACTTTATACATAACATCTGGTAATATCTGTGCCTTGGAACAAAAAGGGCCAATGTCCATTTTTCTCAAATGGCAGGAAACGCAATTTAAGTTTCAGGAATTTTAAGAATCTTGCTACGATTTCTGTACTGTTATTTTTCAAAGTTGTTCTTTCAATTCAGTAATGTTTTTCTCACTACAATCTAATGTTACATTGATTTACTTTTTTTTTACATTCTAAATTGGCCATTTTTACATTAACAGTAACTAACATTGGCCTCCTCAAAATATTTTGTTTTCAATGATCTAATATTCGGAGGACTTTGGCCCTTTTAACAATTACTTTATATGGCATACTGAATTCATTCGTGCATTTAACTCAAATTTCTGAATTTTGGACATTGGCCCTTTTTGTTCCAAGGTATAGATATATATTTTCATTCCTGTTATTCAATTTCTGCTGTTTTTTACTAAGTTTTTGGAATCCATGTTAAGTGTGTTGGGGGGAACTGTATTTATTAATGTCATTTTATTCATAATTTCACAGTTTTTGTTGGTGGTCGGTAATGTTTATTTAATGGTTATATATATATATATATATATATATATATATATAACCACATATACACATATGTATAAATTTTTACACCCATATACATCGTATTTTAAAAATAATGATGGCTCACGATAGTTTAATTCTTATATGGCAACCACAGCACTATAAGTATCTGCTCAGCGAAGAACTGTTTAAAACTGGGTTTACAGCCATTCATTTACGAAACCAATTCTATTTTCTTAATAACTTTACTTGGTTTTAGAGTAGATAGTGTCTGGTATTTACTCTTGCCGTTACACCATTTAAAAAAATTAAAATTATATTTACAAAATATATTATTTTTATTTTTAGAAAGTTACAGGATAAAATCAGATACCTTTTAAACTAAAGGCCTCTATAAGTTCTAGTATTAAGGTGTCACAAGATCTTTAAACTTTCAAAAAATCACTTTTCGGTTTTTGTTTTATTCTGATTTTTTAAAATTTCTCAACAATATTCAAAAATCTGCATTATTTCTTGAGTTACAATCATTTATAGACGGTGAGTATAATTGAGGGTCCGTAGATATTGAAATTTTAAAACGCTTTTTCTCAGATTAGTAAATTTTGAGTTTGTGCGCACTCTTACTTTCAAACTATGTACGCTACAGCTTTAAAAAATTAACCCAATATGCATCTCTTTATATTCTACATGTTAAAACAAAACAAAAAAAATATTTTAGTTGATTACTTTTTAGCAGTTGAAAAAAACTTGTTTTTGAAGATTTTGAATTTTTATATTTTGTGCTAAAATTGCATTCCAAACAAATCTTTTTGTGCACATTTTGGTTTTAATTTATAGGTAGGTTTCTTATGATTTTATTTTGTTCAAAAGTTGCTTTCTGTATGCTTAATTTAGAGTTTTATCATGTGCGCAGCACTTAATGATTTTTATTCACGCATTAATGAGATGAATTTTTAAATTTAAAATTTAAATATTAATTTTGTGTATACAACATTTATTTTTATGGATAATATACATAGTTAAGAATATATACTTTAGATAGAAAGGGAAGAAAAGTTGTTAAATGCATATTATTTGTGTTTTGGAACTTTGAAAAAGGCTATATTTTTCATCGTTTCTACAAACTAAAAGTGACCAAACTACAAACTAACCTTGGAAGCTCACAGATGCCAGCATTATGTAACATCAGTTGACTTGATGATGAAATATAAATTTTAAATCATAGATCCATTTTAGTAACAACATTCTTATAGAAAACATTCTTTTTGAAATTAACAATTAATAATTCCAAATCTGTCATAAGTGAAACATTAATATTATAAAACTCGACGTGTGTGTTTTAAGCATGAGAAACTTGTATGTTATTTTCATTTCAATAGTGTTTTAATGTACTTTTCTATCATGTTCAACGGTTTTTTAAAGCGTAATTTTTCATTTGCAATATGTTTGTTTTGTTTGCCATTTTCCATGTTATTTTTTATCCAATATGTTTATACGTTGGATTGAATGTTGTATTGTTAAAATAAAAATAATTACTTTCGTAGTCTTTTGAATTTCTTCTTTAAAGGTTTACACAAAGGACTCTACAGTACACGTCAGTTGCTCGAAGTGATAAGATTCAAAGCTACGTTATAACAAACATTTTTAAAATTGAAAAGCTTCTACCAGCCAAGATAGTAGTGGGTAGTTTTGCTGCCAGTTCCACTGTCACAAAAAGGGGAACAGGAGGTCAGAAAAAAAATGGGACAGTGAATTCAAAATCGGCTTCTAAAACACAGTAAATCCTATGAAAATGGAAACTGTCTATAACGGAATCCTGTTTTAAATGCAATAAATCTATGGTCATAATGGAAAGAGTACCACACAAATCTAAATACCTGTCTAAAACTTAGTGATAAGAAACAAAGCTAAGCTGTAAAAAGCATTTTCAAAATTGAAAAGTTTCTACCAGCCAAGATAGTGGTAGGTAGTACCAGTGGTACCAGACCCGCTGTCACAGAAAGCGGGACACTGTAGAAAAAAACGGAGATTCTGCTGGCAATCGAGACGCCAGTACTATTTCAGTATTTTAACCGAAATTTTCCCCAATAAATTCCAGAAAAACGGAAAATTTTCTGGAATTTATGGCTGAAAATTTCCGTAAAAATACGGATTTCTGGAATTTATGAGGGAATTTTCCGTTAAAATACGGAAATAGCACTGGTGTCTCGATTGTCAGTAGAATCTCCGATTTTTAGTCCGTTTTTAGGTAGCTTTCATTACAAAAAGCTACCTATTGCAGCCGTTCGGAGGAAAGCGATTTCTAAAAATTTTGGTATATTTTCATCGATCATGACCTCCAGACACCGAAACCACCCTCCGTTCAAAATTGATATATATATATATATGTATATATATATATATATATATGACATATGTCACACAGTAACTCTCGTAATTATAAACCGATTTCGATGTAATTCAGTGTGTACATAGTACATATCAATGTCTCCACCGAGTTCGTTGGCCAGCTTCATCCGCCGGTTTGTTTCAAAATGGCGGCCATTTAAATTTTTTTTAATTTAAAATTTGAAATGTGGTACCAAAAAATTGAAAATCGAAAAATATTTTTTTCTTATGTATTTGACCTTTATACAAAGATTCCGGAGCAGTTTTTGTTTCGTCTATATCTTGAAAAATGGCTGAGTTATAGCATTTTGAATTTCTAGCGTGGCTGACATTTTGAAACGTCCTGAAATTTGTCACGCGATAAAAGGCGTATTTATGAACCGATTTCGATGTAATTCGGTGTGTACATATTACATACCAATGTCTCGACCGAGTTCGTTGGTCAACTACATCCGCCATTTTGTTTCAAAATGGCGGCCATTTAAAATTTTTTAAAAACATTAAAATTTAAAATGTGGTACCAAAAAATTGAAAATGGAAAAATATTTTTTCTTATGTATTTGACCTTTATACAAAGATTCCGAGCAGTTTTTGTTTCGTCTATATCTTAAAAAATGGCTGAGTTATAGCATTTTGAATTTCTAGCGTGGCTGACATTTTGAAACGTCCTGAAATTTGTCACTCGATAAGAGGCGTATTTATGAACCGATTTCGATGTAATTCTGTGTGTACATAGTACATACCAATGTCTCGACTGAGTTCGTTGGCCAGCTTCATCCGCCATTTTGTTTCAAAATGGCGGCCATTTAAATTTTTTTTTAAACTTTAAAATTTGAAATGTGGTACCAAAAAATTGAAAATGGAAAAATATTTTTTTCTTATGTATTTGACCTTTATACAAAGATTCCGGAGCAGTTTTTGTTTCGTCTATATCTTAAAAAATGGCTGAGTTATAGCATTTTGAATTTCTAGCGTGGCTGACATTTTGAAACGTCCTGAAATTTGTCACGCGATAAAAGGCGTATTTATGAACTGTTAGAAAATGCTCTTTTGTTTTCAAGGACATCCACCAGATGGCAGCATCAGACAATCTTTTTTATTTGATCTACTGTGACAGACACTCAGTTCAGTGAGTGTTGCTCCTTCCCTTATAGCAGTTGGCAGCAAAATGCTGCTTGATTAAAAAAATCCAATAATATTCCAAAGGAATATAATATGATAAAAAAACTGCAACAAGCTATAGTTCAAAGTATTTCTTTGTGTTTGTAAATAGTCTTATAGATCTGTTTTGTTTTATTGTGAAGTGTGATCCGTATTTTGACCAGCATATATATTATTCTAGTGTATTCAATCTTCTAATAAATGTTTTTTGTTCATCCTAAGAAGACTATATTTCTATTGAAACACATCAAAACATAAAGGTAAAACTTTTAACTTTTTTATTGTTTACCTATTGAGGAATTTCGTATTCATGCCTTCCATATGGAATAACATTCTAACAGTTGATTATGAGACTGAAGTTATCTCAATTTTAAATATAGTAATATAAAAGAAGAAAATATAATATAATTAAATTCAAAGAAATAATTATTTTCTGAATGTTGGTATTTTTCTTAAGTGAATGATACAAAAGAAAATCCAAAGAATTGTTCTTATTTTGAAATCAAAAGTATTGTGTATTGATAAGAAAAGAAATTATTTTGCCAATTTCTTATTGAAATTTTATTATACAAGTTGCAAATGTAAATTTATGTTTTAAACAAAGAATTGAACATTTAAGAACAGTTTTTCTGAAATCAAAAGTAACTTCAAAAATTGTTCTCAAGAATTTTATTTTGTTCTTATTTCATCATTAGCATTATATTTGAGTTTATAATTGTTGTTTTGATGTATTAATAAGAGAAAAAGTTTTATTTTCTGTGAAATAAGCAAGTATTATTATATCATAATGTCTAGTATTAAAGAATCTCATTATGTTGATAAATTAACTGATGACAACTATTCAGTTTGGAAGTTTAAAATAGAGCAATTGTTAATCAAAGAAGGTCTGTATGATGTTGTATTTGAACCTAAAAAGGAAAATGATGATAATTGGGTAAAAAATGATAGAAATGCTAGGGCATTAATTTGTTTAAATATCTCAGATTCACAAATTGTTCATGTCAGACGGGCTAAAAGTGCTAAAGAAACATATGATCAATTGAAATCTGTTCATGAAAGAGTAAATTTAACAAATAAACTTTATCTTCTTAGGAAGCTGTATTCCATTAAATATAATGAAAGTATTAAAATGCAGGATCATATTAATTCTGTCTTAGAATTAGCAGAAAATTTAAGAAGTATAGGTGAAGTAATACAAGATGATAATTTAATAGCTGTTTTGCTCTGTTCCTTACCAAATTCTTATAGTACCTTTATAACTGCTATTGAAAGTAAATATGAAACAGATTTATCATTAAAATATGTTCAAAACAAATTAATTGATGAGTATCTTAGAAGAGTTGAAACTAAACAAATTTCAACAAAATTTGAATCTACTGCTTTAAAGGGTAATAGGGATAAACCAAAGCATTTGAATAAGCAGAAATTTTGTTCTCATTGCAAAAAGAATAATCACAACCGTGAAGATTGTTTTCAATTAAAGGGTAATAATACTAACAAAACAAAACCAAATTTCACCCAAGATAGATCACGTCAACAGTTTAAAAAACCAAACAATTTCTCTGCCTCTACTGCTAGTCAAAATGAAAATCTATCAGATTCTCAAAACTATCATGAATTAATGGAAGAATCAAATTCTTCGAGTTTTGTTATGAAATCTCAACAAAATGGAAATAAAAACAAAAATATGTCTTTTGTTATTGATTCAGGTGCGTCTGTTCATTTAGCTAATTCCTTGGAACTGTTCTCAGAATTAAAAAGTTCGAATAAAGATACAATTACAATTGCTAATGGAACTAAATTAACTGCAAAGGGAAAGGGTAAATGTACTAATATTGAAACACTTAATGGTCAAACAAATAGAGTTACATTAGATCATGTGCTTTATGTTCCCGAGTTGGATAGTAATTTATTTTCTGTCCAGTCTTGTACTGAGAAAGGTTTTGTTGTAACATTTAAAGATGTTATATGTTTAATTAAAAAGGGCAACATCTTAGTTGCAGATGCAAAAGCTGATGACGGGTTATACAGATTAAAAATAATACCTACAAATGAAAAGGTATATAGTGCTTCAGAAATATTACCCGTTTGTTCTAATATTGACTGCATTCTAAAATGGCACCAAAGGCTGAGCCATAGAAATTTGGAATCCATCAAGAAAATTCAAAAGGATGATTTAGCTTTAGGTATTACTGTGAATAATTGTTCTCATAATACTGAATGTTCAAGTTGCATAAAAGCTAAGCTAACAGAAAAATCATTTCCAAAAGAAACACAACACAGAAGTAAAAAACCACTTGATTTGATATACAGCGACGTATGCGGTCCTGCAGAAACAAAAAGTATGGGATCAAAAAGATATTTCGTTACATTTATTGATGATTACTCTCGCTATACACAAGTATATTTTATTTCCTCTAAAGATGAAGTATTTGATAAATTAAAAGAGTATGTTGCATCAACAACAAACAAATTTAGATTGAAGATTAAATCCTTGCGTAGTGACAATGGAACAGAATATTGCAACGAATCTGTCAAAGACTACCTTAAAAACTTAGGAATAAATCATGAAACAACGACGCCATATTCACCGTCCCAAAATGGAGTCGCAGAAAGAAAGAATCGCTCGCTTATTGAAATGAGTAAAGCCATGCTTATAAATGCTAAATTGCCAAAAACATTCTGGGCAGAAGCCATAGCTACAGCAGCCTACTTACAAAATAGATTACCTACAAAATCAACTGAAAAGACACCATATGAACTGTGGAATGGGCATAAGCCAAATTTGAGTCACCTTAAAGTATTTGGATGCAAAGCATATGTGTATGTTCATAAACAGAAGAGACAAAAATTTGACGAAAAGGCCACTGAAGGAGTCTTTGTTGGTTACGATTTAAGAAGCAAAGGATACCGAATTTATATAGGCGGTAGAAAAATAGTGATAAGCAGAACAGTGAAGTTTTTTGAAAATATGAACTGTGAAAATGTCTTTAAAGAAAATCCTGAAGAGCGAATCTCAGATTTAATGCATTTCAATTTTTCAGAAGAAAATCTTGAAAATGATAGTGAAGCTATCCGAATAGAAAATACTGCAGAAGAAATAAAAATGGATGAAAAATCAGTAGATAGCCCAACAACTGAAAAAAGTGAAGATAATTTCCAGAGAAGAATATCTAACAGAGTGACTAAAGGAATTCCACCAGAAAGATATTCTTATAAAACTGAAGACAGTTATTCCAAAAATCAAGATCCTGAAACTTTTAAAGATGTTTTACAATTACCAGTAAAAGATCAACAGAAATGGTTTTAAACTATGAAGGAAGAATTTAACTCTTTAAAGGAAAATGAAGTATTTGAGCTTGTTACTTTACCCAAAGGCAAGCACGCCATTGGCTGTAAAAAGGGTTTACAAAACAAAACATAATGAAAATGGAGAAGCAATAAAATGCAAAGCACGATTAGTTGCCAAAGGTTTCGCTCAAAAATTAGGCACTGATTATGATGAAACCTTCTCTCCTGTCGTCAAACTTACAACTATTAGAGCTTTTCTGACCTGGGCAGCTTATCATAAAGCCAGAGTATTTCAAGTAGATGTTAAAACAGCCTTTTTACATGGTAAACTAGATAATGAAGAATTATACATGCATCAACCAGAAGGCTTTCATGATGAAGAAAATAAAGACAAAGTCTATAAATTAAAAAAGGCTATATATGGTCTTAAACAAGCCCCCAAGTGCTGGAATGAAGAAATAGAGAATACTCTAAAGGCATATGGATTTAAACAAAGTGAAGCTGATCCATGTTTGTTCATAAAAGAAAAATCAAAGAAGACAATTTATCTGATACTGTATGTAGATGATATGCTGATGAGCTCAGAAGATGAAAATGAAGTTAATGAAGTAATAAATTACTTAAAGAAATCTTATCCCATAACATCACTATGAGAAGCAAAATACTTCTTAGGTATAGAAATTTACAGAAAAGAAGACGGAAGTTATTTACTTTCACAAAGAAGTAAAATAAATCAATTAGTTAAAGATTTTCAGCTTGAAGAAGCCAAACCAACTTATACCCCAATGGAAACTAACTATTATAGTTTAGATAAAGAAGAAAATATTTTATCATCAAATGATAATTATAGACAAGCTATAGGAAGTCTTTTATATATTTCCTCATGCACAAGACCTGATATTACCGCTCCTACACACATACTAAGTCGAAGATGCAATAATCCAAGACAAAAGGACTGGAATGCTGTTAAGAGGGTAATAAGATACTTAGAAACAACGAAAGACCTTGATCTCCACATTTCTTCAAAAGAATATCCTAATATAGTTGCATACTCGGATGCAGACTGGGGACAAGATGCTACAGACAGAAAATCCACCTCAGGAAATGTAATCTTCTTAGACAATAGCTGCATTTCTTGGTTCTCGCGAAAACAAACATGTGTGACGTTATCGTCAGCAGAAGCTGAATATGTGGAACTGTCACAAGGAACTCAAGAGGTGCTATGGATCTTAAAATTGTGTAACGACCTCAACTTACAACAACATTTTCCTATTAGAATTTTTGAGGATAACCAATCTACAATTAAATTGGTTGAAAATGAAAAATTTAAATCTCGCACTAAGCACATTGATACAAAGTATCATTACATACGAGATTTAAAAACTAAAAATGTTATAGATGTCAAATATCTATCAACAAATGAAATGATAGCAGATATAATGACGAAGCCACTGCCAAAGGCCAAATTTGAACTTTGTAGAAACCTTATCCACCTGGTGTCAGATTCTATCACAAAACGGGAGAGATGTTAGAAAATGCTCTTTTGTTTTCAAGAACATCCACCAGATGGCAGCATCAGACAATCTTTTTTATTTGATCTACTGTGACAGACACTCAGTTCAGTGAGTGTTGCTCCTTCCCTTATAGCAGTTGGCAGCAAAATGCTGCTTGATTAAAAAAATCCAATAACATTCCAAAGGAATATAATATGATAAAAAAAACTGCAACAAGCCATAGTTCAAAGTATTTCTTTGTGTTTGTAAATAGTCTTATACATCTGTTTTGTTTTATTGTGAAGTGTGATCCGTATTTTTACCAGCATATATATTATTCTAGTGTATTCAATCTTCTAATAAATGTTTTTTGTTCATCCTAAGAAGAATATATTTCTATTGAAACACATCAAAACATAAAGGTAAAACTTTTAACTTTTTTATTGTTTACCTATTGAGGAATTTCGTATTCATGCCTTCCATATGGAATAACATTCTAACATGAACCGATTTCAATGTAATTCGGTGTGTACATAGTACATACCAATGTCTCGACTGAGTTCGTTGGCCAGCTTCATCCGCCATTTTGTTTCAAAATGGCGGCCATTTAAAATGTGGTACCAAAAAATTGAAAATGGAAAAATATTTTTTCTTATGTATTTGACCTTTATACAAAGATTCCGGATCAGTTTTTGTTTCGTCTATATCTTAAAAAATGGCTGAGTTATAGCATTTTGAATTTCTAGCGTGGCTGACATTTTGAAACGTCCTGAAATTTGTCACTCGATAAAAGGCGTATTTATGAACCGATTTCTATGTAATTCGGTGTGTACATAGTACATAACAATGTCTCGACCAAGTTCGTTGGCCAGCTTCATACGCCATTTTGTTTCAAAATGGCGGCCATTTAAAATTTTTTTAAAACTTTAAAATTTAAAATGTGGTACCCAAAAATTTAAAATGGAAAAATATTTTTTTCTTATGTATTTGAACTTTATACAAAGATTCCGGAGCAGTTATTGTTTCGTCTATATCTTATAAAATGGCTGAGTTATAGCATTTTGAATTTCTAGCGTGGCTGACATTTTGAAACGTCCTGATTTTTGTCACGTAATAACAGGCGTATTTATGAACCGATTTGGATGTACCTTGGTGTGTACATAGTACATACAAATATCTCGACCGAGGTCGTTGGCCTGCGTCATCCGCCATCTTGTTTCAAAATGTCGGCCATTTAAAGAAATTTAAAAAATTAAAAAATTAAAATGAGATACCAAAAAATTAGAAAATGAAAAAGATTTTTTTCGTATGTGTTTGACCTTAATACAAAGATTCCGGAACAGTTTTTGTTTCGTCTATATCTAAAAAAATGGCTGAGTAATAGCATTTTGAATTTCTGTTGTGGCTGACATTTTAAAACGACCTGATTCTTGTCACGCGATAACAGGCGTATTTATGAACCGATTTGGATGTAACTTGGTCTGTACATAGTACATACCAATGTTTCGGCCGAGTTCGTTGGCCAGCTTCATTCGCCATCTTGTTTCAAAAGGGTTGCCATTTTAAAAAAAAATTAAATTTAAAATTTAAAATGAGTTATTAAAAAATTGGAAAATGAAAAAGATTTTTTATGTGTTTGGCCTTGATACAAAGATTCCAGAGCAGTTTTTGTTTTTGAAAATTTGGTCTTTTGTTTATATCTTAGAAAATGGTTGAATTATAGCACTTTGAATTTCTAGCATGGCTAACATTTTGAAACGATCTTGTATTTGTCACGCGATAACACACGTATTCGCCTATTTCGGTGTAAGAAGGCATGTGGATAGTATACATCAATACCTCGACCAAGTTTGCCGGCCAGATTCATCAGCCATCTTGTTTCAAAATGGCGGCCATTAAATTAAAATATATATATATATTTAAAGGGAGGTACAAAAAAATTAGAAATTGAAAAAGGTTTCTTTCTTAAGTATTTGACCTTGATATAAGGATTCAGGAGCATTTTTTGTTTGTCTTTACCTTAAAAAATGGCTTAGATATAGCAGTTTCAATTTCTATTGTGGGTGACATTTTGAAAAATCTGATTTTTTGCATGCGACAGCACTCGTATATATCAACCGATTCCGATGTGAGTGAGCATGTGCACAGCAATTACTAAGGTCTCGACCAAGTTCACTGGTTAACCTCATCTACTATGTTGTCTTAAAATGGCAAGCACTTTAAGAAATCGCCGAATTTGGCAGCCAAATATAAGTTACTTTAAAGAAAAGCAGCCTGGATAAAGCTGACTAATTTCGCGAAATTCTCATTCATTATATTGATAAAAATTAGTATTGAATCTCCTATATTCGGTTTCCACTAAATTGAGCTTCGTGTGTTTGAATGATATAAGTTGGCTTTTTTAAAATACGGAATATGAAAGCTACCTCTTCCTCCCGGCACTGGCCGGAAGGACTTTTTTTACAGTGGACAGTGAGTCAGAAAAAAGAGGGACAGTGAATTCTAAATCGGCAGTATTTAAAGAATAAAAGTCGAGGTCAATGTTTTTTGGACACCTTGTATAGTTACAATTTCTGGAGCCTACTTTCAACACGCAAACTCATCATTTTGGAAAATAAAATAACTAAATAAAGTTTGAATTAGTAATGCTTATAAATAGCGTAATTCCACTTAAACGGCGCGGTTGCGTATAGGTTTACCACAATTTTCAAATCAAATCTCCCATCTTAATTACTGAAACATATAAGGGTATTACGGGAAAGAGGGACCACAGTTTGAGATGGACCAGTCAAATATTTCATTAAGGCTGCTAGTCACTCAGCTTCCGAATTCCTCTCGGAAATGTTAAGTCAATGGGCGTTTGAGGCATTTTTATATTCAAAATATCTCCCCGGGAAATTAATATTTTTGATTTCTTCTTTCAGTGTTCTCTTCTTAAAGGATGTCTCTTTTTTTCTTAGTTTTCAAAATATGTCTAAAATCTACGCTTAATTTTATATGCAGCTTAAAATTTTACTCGCAGTTCGTCAATTTTTAAAACATAAAATATTAAATTAAGCATAGATTTTAGACATATTTTGAAAACTAAGAAAAACTGGCCATTTTTTTCTCCCATTCTGACCAGAAAATCAGAGTTCTAACTTTTTACGACTGCTCTTTCATCTGCACCTAACACTTCATTTATAATGGCTCTTTCATCTTCACCTAACACTTCATTTATAATGGCTCTTTCATCTTCACCTTACACTTCATTTATAATGACTGTTTCATAATAATGGAAGCCATCAGTCCATCAGAAGAAAATGATCCATTCCAAAGATGTAATCCTTCATTTGGCGTCCCGTCGTTCTGGCGCCCGGGGCACATGCTCCATCTGCCCCCCCCCACCCCCCACCCCCACCCTTAGTTTCGGCCCTGATTTCGATGAGGAAAATAATGCTCACATTACCACGACTTGTTTCAAATATTTCAATACGAATCATTAAATGAAAATTTTTCAATAAGAAATCGAAAAAAGGCAAATAATTACAGAGTGTGTTAAAATACATAAAAAAAATAGTTGGCTAGAAAATAACAACCAACAGAAGCAAATTTCAGACTTTGCGAAAACATACTAAATTTTTAAGAACGGTCTTATGCTAATGGTTCTATTTTGCAGACTTCTTATTTTAGAGTTCCAAAAAAGCCTTTGAAAGGATGTAGCATAACAAATAAATAAATAATAATAATAACGTTTTAGCCATATGGTTATAGAAAAATTAAAAAATAAAGCCAGAGAAATTTTATTTTGGTCACACATGTCATTCCCGAATGCATCACCTGTATTAGCTTTCAAAAGGCTAATAGAAGACAACATATGATAATAATCTATGGAAAGTTTTAGAAACAGATATTTTTCATATGCATGGTATTGATTATAAACTAACTGTAGATTATTTTTCAAAATAGTTGGGCATGTACGTGAAATCTCTAGTCAACATATCAATTAATCAATTTATTAGGAAGTTTTGGAAGATTGTGTATACAAAAAATGTATCTATATTATAAAGGACAAAGTGGCTTTCCTTTTAGACCGTGAGGCGACAGCGCAGACAATCACCTCATCGAGTTCACGGCTGAAATTCCAGAATTAGTTACAACTTGATTCGAATGTCAAAACGCAATCGGTCTGCCAAGTACTATCTTGGTGGAAAATACCTCAAAACCCGATTTTAGTGGTTGACTCGTAGGATTACCGTTGTGCTTTCCTGCACCCAAAAGTATGAAAACGTAGAGGACTGGGAGCAGGAAAACAAACCGTATGTAAAAGTTTTTTGTTTTGAAAAAGCGGTGCGAAATAGAATTTAAAAATAGTCGCCTGTGGCAGCCCTATAGAGACGGTGATTAACACATTCATGCCGCGCTGTGGGTCACACTCGACTGTCTCAGAGTTGTCAAGTCTCCGGCTTTTTGCAAACCACTGTTATTTTAGAAAAAAAATGTTGTTCCTTTAAATCGCCCAAGTGTTGTAATTAAATAAAACAACATTTTCTGTATTAAAATACTGGTATCTAAAAAGCCGGAGACTTGGCAGCTCTGAGACAGTCGAGTGTGACCCACCGCGCCGGGGTGAACATGTTAAGACTTGAAATTTAAAACTTTAATTTTTCTTCAGCTCTAAAAACTCCGACTAATCTCTTTTATTTTACCTTTTCATTTTTTATTTTCTAAAAAAAAAAAAAAGCGAAAAAGAAAGGAGATGCTATATGTAACGTAGCTGTAATATAACATTATGTTTTAGTTTGTGAAACCTGGCAATATAGAGTGTTCTAAAAAATATGTAGCCATATGTGTGTTTGATATTAACTTTCGCTTCATTAAACAATGTCTCGTTAAACTTTAATTATTGTTAGTTATGCTAAATACATTTATTATACTACACTTATATGGAACTAGGAAAACATGTGACTTTTCACATGTAGTTGTAGAAATATGCCAAGTGGTATTTATGTGCTTTTGAAGTGGATGTGAAATGAATTAATTATTAAATATTATATGAAATTCCATAAAAATCGTAATTTAGAATGTTTTTCGCGCATTCCACTCTTTTAAAATTTTGATTTTTTTTTTTTTTTTTTTTTTTTTTTTTTTTTCCCCGAAAGAGAGAGGGACCTTTCTTAGCGAGCATTTGATCTCGATAGCTTAAATGTAATCCTATGTCAAACTTCATATTTCTAATTCTTCCAGTATTACAAAAATTGTAAATTTAGAACATTTTTTTCACCTGCAACTTTTTAAATTTTCGCAATTTTTACAAAACTGTTCTGCGAATACATTTGCGCTTTAAAAATACACCCATGTCAAATTTCAAGTTTCTATCCTTAACAAATCCATAGAAATCGTAATTTAGAATGTTTTTAAAATGCTTTTCGTACATTTCAAACTTTTAAATTTAGAATTTTCTTTAGCTGTCCATTTAAGTCTTAAAAGCAACAGCCATATAAAAATTTCAATTTTGTACGCCTAACATTTCTATGGAAATCGTAATTTAGAATGATTTTAGAACATTTTCCGCTCACTTCGCCCTTTTAAATAAAGAATTTTTTAAGAAACCATTTTTACCGAGAATTTGTATTTTAACACTAGAACCGCGGGAAATTTTACTCGAAATTTTATTAAAATATTTCACTCAAGAATTCTTATTTAAGGGGGTCCGGGACACATTTTCAAATAATTTTTATTTATTGAGTTAAAATTCTGAATTTTTTGTGATAGTTAACCATATCATTTGTAAACAAAATCACATCATAAAACTTCTCATATTTTTTTCAATTTAAAATTTAAATTTATTAAAATAGTGGGGTAATTTAAAATCCGAATTATAACTCGAAATATTATTAATAGAATTTCAATTTTTTTTTCATTTAAATAAACAGAAATATATGTTTTAATTTGGATTCAACATTTTCAAAAATATTAATTTAAAAAAAAAATTAAAAATATTTAACGAAAAAATTTTTTAAAAATTTGGTGCAACTTAAAAAAAAAAATCGTATTTTCAAAAGCAAATATTTTTATTTTATTTTTTTAATTTGATAAATCAACATTAAAGTAAAAGAATTGAAAAAGACATGTTCCAAGTTTGAACAATTTATCTTTAACGGTTCTTGACTTATTAGAATTTAAATACGAGAAATGTTGAAAAAAAAACGCATTTTTACAAGAAGTCGTTTCTATGACAGCCATTGCTTGAAAGCTAGATTTTGAAAACAAACTAAAACGATAAAATTAATAATTCTTGTTCTAATTAAGATAGAAACATGATTTAAAAGTCATTTTAGGCAGAAAGAAAAGAGAAATTTTTAATGAAATAAAATGTTTTTACAAAATTTGAATATTTATGTGTCCCGGACCCCTTTAAACTATTTAACTTATTTATTTAAATTATTTTTGCGCACCATATATTTAACTTACTTTATAAAGAGTCTTCTGGTTCGAATCGACAATTTTTCATTTGGTAAGGGTCAAAATGACCCGGCAGCGTGGTTTTAGTGTTAAAAATAACCATTTTGCAAAATTTTATTTTTCTAGCTCCTTCAGTACTACAATAATTGCTATTTAGAACGTTTTTGACTCCTACAGCTCTTGCGGTAGTAGCACCCAGGTTTCGAAAATATAAAAAATATCCGATATTTTGATACATATTCAATATTTTCGATATACAGAAGAACCTCTTTTATCCGTAACTCTTTTAACCGAAACTCTCGGTTAACCGAAATCCATTTTTAAAGCTTTTTTTTTTTTTTTTACTATCACATTCCTCGTGTGCAAAATCAATTTTGAAAGCCTTTATATATATACTCCTTGTGTGTGTAGGTCCTTTCCGAACTACGAGTACAAATAAATATTTTCGATCCACTCTCTTAGAGTTCTATTGAATTTAACTTGAGCTCCCGTAAGCTGCGAAATGGAACAAAGAAAACGAACAAATTAGCAATTCTGAAACTTTTGAAGGTTTCGTAAAAGGTTTGGCATGGCTGGAGCAGTAGGAAGACTGTGATACTGGTGGACTAATAGTATTTAAAAACTCCATGATAGAGCTTCAAAGCAAAGACAATCGAAACTGCGACAAACAAAACGTTTTTTCAAACCCTTGTTGATACACGTAAAAGGTACTTAATTTCAAAATTAGAATCCAGGTAATTTATTCTTGTTTCTATTTTTCTATTGCTTTATTTTTATTAAGCACTTGTTTCAATGATAAGAAATATTACATATATTTCTCCTTAATCTTAAAATTGAAGCATTCTCGATTATCCGAAAATTTCGATTTTCCGAAAGAGGGTCGGTCCCAATTACTTCGGATAATCGAGGTTCTACTCTATATCCGATATTTTCAATATCGATATTTACTGCTGATAATAAATATTTTCAAGCATAATATAAATTAAAAAATAAAACATATTGCACTTGACATGAAAACTTAATCAACAATATACTAAAAGTGCTTTTTTTTTTTTTTTTTTTTTTTTTTCACTTAGAACAAAATGGGTTGTGTTGGGTTGATTTTTGACGGCCAATTATCTACACGGGGGATATAGGCCCGGGGGGAGTGCCCTCCGTGGGGGTCTTTCTAAGGGAACCTAATCCGTATTAACGCATGGAAGATCCACGGCTCGAAGAAAACCACGAAAACTCCGAACGATTAGGCCGACGGGCGCGATTGGGATCGAACCCAGCACCTCCCGTCTACCAGCTTCGAGAGCAGAACCTCTCGGCCACTGGTGGGGCCCTGGAACAAAATGGAATATCAGCTAATTGAATACAGAAACAATTTGCTTTATACACTTACATAAAAAAAATAAAACCTATAGGATTCCGTATTAACTATCAAGAAATCAGAAATTTATAAAACTAAATTTTAAAATACATTTTTTTTTTTATTGAAAAATTTTAACATAAATGTAAACTTCTTGTCTTATTTTTTATTCCCTAACATGTTGTACAGTTTAAACTGAACTAAACCAGAACGGATTCTTTTCTGATGAAACTTTATATTACTGATTATCTAAATTAGACAGTTTATCTTTCATTCATCATATTCTGTTCTGAATTAATTATTTCTCACATAATCGAAATTTAAAAGTAAAAAATTCAAGCATAAAACTTGGAAAATATATTTGTTTTCTTCTTTGGTTAAAAAAGCCCCTACCAGAGACAAAAGTTCTTTATCTACAGAACTACACAGTCAAATAACAGTTGAATGTATCATTTACGCTTGTTTTGGTTGAACATACAAAAATATCTTGGACAATGATATTTTGAAAATAAATGTCAAATATAGAAAATATCACACATCTTGATATTTTGAAAATAAATATCAAATAATATAAAAATATCGAAAATATCGATATTTTGAAAATAAATATCAAATAATATGAAAATATCGAAAATATCAAAAATTTCGATATTTTGAAAATAAATATCGGATATATATCACGGTATATATCCGATATCATGATATATATCAAGATATATATCCATATTGATGCATATCAACGAACTCTGGTAGCACCTAGATAATATATAGCGTATATTGGAGCAGGGTCGTACTGGCATAACTGAGAGGGCGGTGGCAAAATGGATAAAAAGGGCGCCGATTGCCTTACAAAAGGGCGCAAATGTTTATATATATATACATACACATACACACGCACATACTATATAAATTATGCATAAAAAATCACTTTAAAAATATATACGAGTATATTGCTATAGCGAAAACTTTATTCCTAAAATAATTATGTCACCCAAATTAGTATTTTACACTACAGAAATGTAATATGCACAAAAATAGTTCCCCGCAAGACATTGCACTTAAAAAAAAAATCTGATGTTAGATCAGTGTTGCCAATTTAGAGGTATTTTTTTCCACCACACTTTTTTAAGAAAGCTATCTCTATTTTCGAATTTCGCTCACCATATCTAATGAGTTAATTCAAACTTTACCCCGAATATTTCAATAACAATCTCCATACAATTATCTCCAAATGGAAAATAAAATATTGAAATAAAACAAACAAAAACAATTTCGTTGGGTCAAAACTCAAAAGTGCAAAACATTATTTAATACAATTCAATAATATTTTATATAATACAATCTCTAGAATACAAATACTAATTATGGTGTATAAAATTTCAGGAAAGTTATTTTTGTTTAGTTCAAGAGTGACGTCTATTTTACGTGAAATATTTTAAAAATATGTTTTATTTCTTTATTTTTTCAACATTCAAAAGATATCATAGATTTTTTTTTTTAAATTATGGCCATTTTTTTTTCCCATTCTGATCAGAAACAAAATTATGGCAATTTTTTTTTCATCCTGACCAGAAAAAAAAAAAAAAAAAAAAAAAAAATGACCATTTTTTTTTCCTTTTCTGACCAGAAAATCAGAGTTCTAACTTTTTACGACAGCTCTTTCATCTTCACCTAACACTTCATTTATAACGATTGTTTCATAATAATGGATGGCACCAGTCCATCAGAAGAAAATGATCCATTCCAAAGGTATAAGTTCGATTGAAAAAAACTATTTAATATTTTGAGCAGAAAGAAGAGGCTACACCTGCAATTTTTATGACACTAATAGAATCCCATAGCTGCCAATGTGTACGGTTTAGTTACCTCTAAAATTTAACACAATAAATTACACAATAACACATAAATTTGGCTAAAAGTGCTATCTTTGACAACATTTTCTGAATGAATCTTTGCCTTTATAAGAAAATGGGAAACTCTAATTTCCTGGTATCTGAACAAAATTGGCAAATTTTATATTTTTACGAATATTAATGCAATTTTTTTGTATTTACGAATGAAAATGACTTCGCGAAAGTATCAGAAAAGTAGTTAGTTTGGATTTGGGAATAGCTTTCAATATAAAAAATTCTCATAACGAGGATGTGATCGCCCCCCACCCCCAAAAAGGAAATCCATGACCCCCTCTAAATGATGAGCTGAATCCGTTCTTGACTTTGCCGAATATTGATTGATTAAAATCTCGGAAACGGAATCGAAAAAAATTCCGCTTTATACAGGATCCTTATGCCATATCATCTTTAGATTCTTCTATGTTTTGTCATACGCCAGACAGAATGATTTTAACAATACCGTGCAAAAGGCAGATGCGAGAAAAATCGACAAACAAAATCTTCATTTGGCGCCCGGGGCACATGCCCCCTCCGCCCCCCTTAATTTCGGCCCTGCTTTCAAATCAGCAAACTTACAAAGGCTGTGCCCAATAATGGAGTTGTTTCTGTTTTTCAAAGATCTTGTTCTTTTTTACCGCGATTCATGTGTGTACGCAGGGTAGTGGGGGGGGGGGGGCAGAAAATCTTTGGAAAAGTAATACATTCTTTAAAAGTATTACGTTGAATGTATTATTTTGAAAAGTAGTATTACTTGAATTTTATTGCATGATAGTTTTGTTTTAAAGGTTTTCATTAAATTTCATTATAACTGCTGACTGCTTTACTTGGCTGAAAATACCAATTATTTTTTATTGCCCAGCAGAAACTTTTTAATTAAACTATCTTTTATATTTTTTGAGAAAAACAAAAGATCTTTCAGAAAATCCTGCCAAATGTGGCGTTTTGAACCGAATTTCCGGACGCGACAGTGGAGGAAGAGAAAGAAAACTGTTGTCATGAGACAACAATCAATTTTAACTCAAGATGTAATTAATTTAAAGAACACAATCTATTGTATTACAAATCACTTCAATAACCAAGCCTACAAGTCTCATTCTTTTATGTGGAGTTTGGCCGAATATTCGGTTTCATTTTTGTTTTCAGCCCAAAATCCTAGTTTCGGCGAAAATACTGCCGTATATTCGGTATTACTATAACTGCCCCTCCCTAGCCTCCCCCAAACGGCACTCCTATCCAAAGAGCCGTACATACTATATATTCACATACAAGGAGATAAATCTAGAAGGTATTACTAATATGGATTAAATTCGTTATTTTTAAATTAAATTATTTTTTAATATATTTTTTATGTTTATAACACCTTATATTTAATTAATTTTATTTCAATCAAATTATTTTGTTAATTATGTACTGCCGTTTCTACGCAAAACATTATTCAGATAACATGCGTATATGTATGTTTATGTTACTTACTTGGAATTTATTTGTAAAACAATTTCGCTTTCGTTTTCAGTCGATACTAGGAAGATAACCGAAATTCAGTTTTCGAACACTATTTTTATGTTTGTAAATGAGCAGAAATTTTCGAATTATTGAACGTTAATTTTTTTTTTTTTTTTTTTTTTTTTTTGAGAACCGCTTTTTGGATTTACACGTAATCATAACTTATAAATTTCGGAAAATCGAGTTTTTATTTTAGCGGCTTTATCAACGGAATTGAGACTTCTTTATGTGGCCAGAATGTGGAATAGACAATTCTATGTAAGTAAAAAAAATACAATAAGCATTCTATTATTATTATAACATAAAATTGAAACTAGTTTTTTTTTCTCAAAATTGCATTTTTTAATAGATGACCACGGCACAATTACTTTAATAATACTGAATTGTTTTTCACTTCTAATTTTGTCAGCTTTTTCCTTCTATATATAAAAAAAAAAGTTTTGAATTGGAAATGGACCAATGAAAATCTACGTAGATATTCCCGCTAGATCGGCATCCAATTTGAATGCTTAAGCATGGCCTTTCTTCGTTAATATTAAAAAAAACTGTTGCAAACAAAAATATGAATATCGGTGGTATTATAGAGAAATGTTTGATAAACACGCTGATGCAGACAGTTTTCAAATCAAAGAGATATTTAAGAGATATTTAATGCTAAAGTTGGACAAAATCGTTCCATTAAAAAAGTTTTATTGGAGCAAAAACTATACCAGTGGTGTAGTCCTGGAAAAAAAGTGGGGGGACGCTCATAGTTTCGAACATTAGGGTCTTACATCACCCATAGGGCAAACTTTCTTGCTTTTCACATTTTCAACTGCATTGAAAAGTAAATGAAAAATTAAATTTAAAAATTTAAATTTAATTAAAATTAATTTAGTTAAAGGTTCTTTTTTTTTGTTGGCTTACTGTAGAATTAAAAAAAATTAAACCTTTTTCATGTCTGAACAAAAGAAATGACACTTTCAGAATTTAGTGTCACCCCCGATAATATATATATATATATATATATGTATATAAATATAGATAGTAAAAAACATATTTCAGTTTTAAGACTTAAAATACACGCTTTTATTTTATATAAAATGACGTAATCCGCATCCGCTAGAGAATTCTTCCTTTACTATCCAGTCTTAAACAACATCTACAGGATAAATTAACATACAAGATGGGACACTTCCATAGAGCGTAATGGTAATGCGATTGCGATCGTAGCGCCTTTAGTGACGATGGGGAATAAACTCCCCATCCCTGTAGTATTTTATTATTGAGTATCTACCTCATTGGGATCTTTCTTTTTTTAATGTTGCATGTTTACGTTTTCAATAGAATCTTACACCGATAGATGAATATAGAATAGATATTCTATTTTATATATCTAATATCTGTTCTATGTTTATGTACCGATATACGCATTATTTTTATTTTATTTAACATTATGCGTGAACAATTTAAGTGCAACGAAAAACAAAGTAACATTTAATCTTGAATGCTATATATCAAAAGCAATGGTGTAATATAAGACTATACGAAATATTGCACTCTACAAGTCCCAGAAAATTTCATAAATATTCCCATTTAATAGGAAAATTTTTATAGCCGATGTTTTATTAATTTATGAAGTTTAACGTATTAAACAATCGTTACAATCTTTTAAAATTTACGTATTTTCACTTTCTTATAGATAAAGTAAAAATATTGCTTTTAATGTAAATAACGTTCAACCAATTGAATAATATTTATAATATTAACATATAAGAAATAATAATAAAATTACAGATTTTGAAAAATTTCTTTCGACAAATTTTTAGAATTATATAAATCTAAAAGTTAAAAATAAATAGAGGTACCGACATTACACTCAGTAAAATTTTATTCGATATGAATAAATTAACACAATGCCTGAATTTGATTTTTTTACAATTTAATCTCATAAACTTACACATTTCCGTTCTTAACAGAATTTTCTAGGGTTTTTCTTTTATATCATTACTCTAATTATCGTTTTGTAAATTAAAAGTAACAACGATACAAGCACGATAAAAAAAAAAAAAAACAGCTAAATAAATAAAGCGTAAATACAATATCATCTGCCTTACCTCTTCTTCGTTTGGAAAGAATAGATATTCAAAACATAAAGCGTAAACATATTTCTTCAACATATGTAAATTTCGGTCCGTAGTAACGCTAGTACTGTTGTCATTACAGATTTCGCCATAAATGTCCCATCTCGTATGTTAATTTATGAGCTATAGTAAAGTACGCATATGACGTCACTATCGCTGAATAATACACAAATCTCGAAAAAAGAGATGTCATTCAAGAAACTCGACAAAAAAATCAGCTATCTAATGATTCATATGCCTTCATCTGTTTGTAATATTAATATAGATACTTAAAATTAAATTTGGTTTATAATAGCTCGATGTTTTATCAGAAATCATTCATCTATAGTTTTTCAAAATAGTACGTATTTTAATTACATTTTTTAAAAGTTGTTATGGGAAAATGGCAACAGAAAGATATAATTACTATTTTCCAACTATTTTTCCTTTACTTTCAACATAAATGGAATATTTGAGCTGCCAAGATTAAACAAATGCGCTAAAAACTACAAAAGAATTAATATTTTAAAAATAAATTGAGATGCAGTTTACAAACAAATTGCGTTTAAAAGTACTTTTTTTCCCAATACGACGGTATAAAAATTGAAAATATGCGATGCTTAAAAGTTAAAAAAATTGCAGTAGAGTATTTAACCGTACAATGATACATCTGCTTTGTTTTACGTCTGGCTTATACAACGGAAGTTATTTTTTTGAGACGACACTTTAATAGCTGGGAGAAAGAAATAGCATACCGGGGACTAAAAAGTAATTTTCGAAAATTACTGCACTTTTTAAATGTGTTTAAAATTTAAAATGTGCTCATATTTGAACCAGACCACGTTACATAAAGCACTTCCCTAATCGATTATTTTAACTATTATTATCTGAATAGAACTGGTAAATTTTATGCATTTACAAACAGAAAATATAATTTTGATAACGTGTCATAAAACAGCCAGTTTGGAATTGTGGACGAAGAAAAATCGTAAGATATAAAAATTGATATTATACCGATATGACCCTTCCCTACAAAAAGAGGCACATGACACACAGACCCCACCTCATCTACAAGGAAAGCTGGATCCTCCCGTGGTGCAAATCACAAATGCCTAGACGCAACTTTAATAAACTATATTACTAAATAAAAGTTATACCATCTTTTTCGGTTTCAGTGTAACTAA
This sequence comes from Maratus speciosus, assembly GCA_963932465.1. Classification (NCBI taxonomy): domain Eukaryota; kingdom Metazoa; phylum Arthropoda; class Arachnida; order Araneae; family Salticidae; genus Maratus; species Maratus speciosus. Next base: position 425,420,545 of record OZ010794.1, read on the forward strand.
CAGTTTCAATAGTTTCATAAATGTGTTCTGATTAATTAAAATATTTATTTTTTAATTTTGTGCAATTTAATTCAGCATTTGTAATAGAAAAATGTAAAATCTGTTACTTACATTCCCATTTAATAAAATAAATAAGTTTTGCGCCTCTTAGTACTAATAACATCTGTTACTTCAATCTTAGTTTTAAACATCGAACTATAGATAAGATTTTCTTTCAAATTTTTGAAAATGGTACATATTGTTTACATAAATAATTAATTTATTTTTTTATACACAGTTATTCAAAATGAAAAAGAAATTCATTAAACGTAATTTATGTTACAACGATTTTACATTTTTTATTCCAAATGCAACTTTAACTAGAATAAAAATCATGCGCCATGCATAGAATATGAAATATTTTCTAATACTATCAAAAATATTTTATTATAATTATTTTTTTCATACAAGGGACAGCGATGCGTTAATAGACATTTTAGAAAATACTTAAAGTTAAAAGCCTTATCTCAGTAATTACTGTCTAGACTGAAGTAGTTCCTAAAGACATTAAGGGACTACTTCACTCACGGGAACTGAATTCGCTTACTAATGCTAAACCTATGGGAGAATTTTTTTTAAAGATATATCGTTTGCATGTCAAAATTTTTAAATGTTTTTTTTTTTTTTTTTTTTTTTTTTTTTTTGCATTGGATAGCCAAGGTCGATTTTCATAATGCCCGTTTTTTACTTTTTCGATTTTGTTCGCAGTCATTTTTTATGAGGATAGGTCGACTCTCGAAACCGGTTCCGAAAGTAAAATTATCTAAATTGAAAAAAAAAAAAATACAAACAAAATCGGAAAAAAAAAAAAAGATTCGGCCTTTGTAGAGGGCCTCAGCTATCTAATGAAAAAAAATCTTTTACAAATATTAAAAGTCAAACAAGAAAAGAAAAAAAAATCTGCGTGTGTTAACATGCAAAATCTTCAGTAATATAATCCTTGTATTTTATGCATACCACACAGTAAAACTAAAAGTCTAATTAAATAGAACAATGCTTTTCACTAAAAAAAAGGTTTTTACCGTTCATTGACGACAATATTTGTGTATCCATGTCTTTTGTGCAGTCCTATGTATGAATTTATTTATATTATATTCACACAGTAAGACTTAGTTGTGCTAAAAAACAAATAACACTCTTGAAAATGCATTTTCATCAAATCCCGCCCACACAATTTAAATATTTTGAATTGTTGCACTGCATATAATTTGTAGAATTCATTCCACAGAATTTAATAAAAATTAGTTGAGATTGAAAAAGCACGTCTTACAATGTTGCTTATAGACTGTTAAAGAAAATTGATATGATATATTCCCTATGCTTTCTGTGGATGACGTTATCTCCCTCCTCAATAACGTATATAAATTTCAAAAAACGCTTTTCAAACAATTACTATCATTAGTGAATTCAGGAGGTGGCCCGGAGGGGACATTCCCCCGGAATATTTGAGATTTCGTGTTTTGAATGGTCAAAAAGTGCAATCCCCCTCGGAACTCTATAATGTCACCCTCAGAGCCACAGAAATCCCCCCCCCCCCCCCGAGGTAAGTGTCTGAATTCAACACTGATTACTGTAATCCGAGATTAATACAATGTAATTTATTTCTATATCCCTGTAAATAAACGAAAGAAGCTACACGATACGTATTCTATATTAAGCGTGTTGTTGTGACCTTCAGTGGTGTATATCAATTTCTTTATGTTTGAAGTAGTACAACATCATTAAAATACAAAATAAAGAATTTTCTTTCCATAGGACATAATTTAACGGAACATTTTTTCTATGTATACCTGCAAACGAACTATATGTGCTAAACACTTCATTTTCATTAAAGAATCTTTGTAGTAAGTAGTAAATAATAATAATGTATATAAATAGAGTGGCAATCCAAGTTTATTTACGGGGATTCGGAATGACGAACCAAAGTCATAAACTTTTCAACTATGTTAGAAAGTGTTAAAATGTTGTAGTTTAATTTTGTATTGTTTATGCTACTGCAAATTTTATTGAGATTGCAGACATTTTCAAACAATATTGCCGTTATTAAATAAAATCTATATTTTATTTTAAAACAAAGTATTTTAGAAATATAACAAATAAAACGCATATTAAAAACTCCTAAATTAAACTTCTATCAGCTTTTTTTTTTTTATATATATATAAAAGGAACTAGTGAAACATATTACTATTTTTTTTTTCTGCACACCTGATATATTTTAATCGGTGGTTTAGAAAAAAAAAAATACACAAACATAAAAGAAACACAGAACTAAAAATAGTCTTTTACGGGGGCTTCAGGAGGACAGACCCTCTCCCTGATAAATAATTCTTGATATCCTTTCTTTTACTGTTCAATTACTTTAAATCCTATGTGAAGAACAAACTTTGTTATTTTTTGAAATTTTCGAGAGGGAAAGAAAATTTAGTTAATTAAATTTGAAAATCTAAAGAGGGGCAATTCTGCTCAACTACCATTTCTGGCACCTATGTTCCCTTTCCATCCCACTGTACAAAAGATATAATTTTATACAAAAACATATTGATATTTGGAAAATATGAAACCCTTATCAAAGATTCATGGTATAACATAGCATATAATTAAAAATATTATTGATCAAAACTCAAAATATGCTTACGATTCTCTTGCATCGGACTTTTGATCTTCAATTGTGCTCGATAATTTCGTATCTATCATCACAGCATTGTTATACTATCATCGACGACCAACGTTTCGAAAAAATTATAAAACTTTCCAATTTTGGCTGCCTATATCGTTTCATTGTTATTTTTTCCTTCAAAAATTGAAATTTTGATGCAAAATACTTATGGCTAGAATTTAAAAAACAGATACTTCAGAGATATTCGCTGGAATTCAAAATAATCCAATGCTTGTAGTTTATTCCTGTCTAAAGAAGTAATCCCCGAATAGTAAACCAAGAAATAATTGTCAATGTGAATGATACAGGAAGATAGGAGAAAGGGGGATAATGATTTTGTGGGATTCTTGGCACTGCAATATATCAGAAGTTGTCGGTCTACATTGGTGTCCCTTTTGTTGATTTATTCTGTATTCGATTGCAGACACCGTACCAGTGACCCCTACTAATCAACACTATGTGACAGATATGACAATTACCCCGAACGTCTTTAAATACCTTATTTACTGACTAATGGAAACATGCTGTTGTTAATTACCATGTGAGAAAAACATGACCAGTCTTTCAAAACTGAAACATCTGGATATTTTTTAAACGGAGACTGCGCTTTTGTGGTCTTTATGTTAGGAAAAGGAGGAAGATAATAGTTTTCGATTAGAAAATTCCAAGTAAAACTAATGTATATGCATCTGAAGGAACTAATGTTAGCGCTGTATTTCAGGTGTTTCACTACTGTTAATTATGGTGAAACGGCAAGTAAATATCCCTTTCTTCCCAATTTCTTTCAGTTAGTTTGTTTTCTGAATACTCAAAGAAAACTCAAATAGTTTTAAAAATCAATTCTTTACTTCATAAAATTCTTAATTTATTAAAGTGCTTTTTATTTTAAACATTTAATAAATCAGGAAGATCTGCGTCCCCTCGCGCCCTTAGCGTCCCCTTGAAAAAAAAAAAAGTAAGGGGACGCTTGAAATAAAATAAAAAAGTGGGGGGACGCCATCCCCCTGCGTCCCCCCTCGACTACACCACTGAATGCATGAGAATTTAATCATTTTTAGATCATTTTATACGTTATAAGTTCCCGGTGGGCAGATTGCGTTTATTTTTTTTATTTCACTCATTTTTTTGAGGTTTTATTGCTATTTTAAATTCAAATTTTCAGCTTTTCGAGAGATATTTTTTATATATTTTAGAAAATGTTATTAATTTAAACTGTTGCCAATTGTATAAACAGCGAAACAATAATGTTTACTTCAATTTAAATATTTATTTACACGTGACTATTGTAAACAGAAATAAAAACTTTAAAATTAGAATTAAAGGATCACATGTTAAAAGCAGAAAAATTACGTCATAAGAACCATATTCACACTTGAATTTTAAAAGAGAAACAAAATGTTAAAATAAAAAAATTATTATGTGCTAAAACTTGTAAAGAGAAGAAATTACATCATATTTAAAATGGCCAAAATATATGGTAAAACAATTTAAATTAAAAAATATATTTGCGCGAGATATTTTAAGATAATCTTTTCAACTGTTATCGTGAATTCGAAGACAGCGCAAATAATATTTCCTTCTAACAACTAAAGTATTTTCACCTGAATATTAATAAGAGAAATAAAACTTTGGTGTAAATTAAGTCAGATTTAAAACGATACATTTAAAATGAATTATTTAAAAGAACTATCTTATAGCGCTGTTAAAAAATACCGGGAGACAAGGGCACTGTTTACTTAATTCATTTTACATTAGCTTATTTTCAAATGTTTAACTAATTTTTTAATTAAATACGTAAACAGCCATTGAATCTCTTAACAGCAGCAGATTTGGTCTTAAAAATCCCCAATCCAAGGAAAACGAATGGTAACCCGTTTACAGAAAAATCACTACTGTTTTTTTTTTTTTTAAATTCAATATTTTTAAAGCCGATCAAATTAGCGTGCTTTTTGGACTTTGGTGTGCCTGAACGGAGGTTGGCGAGCGTAGCTCGTAGGGTGCAGAGCCCCCTAGTTTCTTATATAATTATGCAGTGCATTAAGGATTTTTTTTTTTTTTTTTTTTTTTTTTTTGTCAATCATCAAAAATCAGCATTTTTCTACGATAAAAGTTGAATACCGTCTTCAAATAATCAGCTATTACAAAAACACGATACTACTTTTTTCAAGTTATTTTTACAGAGGCGCTGAAAAAAATCTGGCCAAGTCACCAAGGGCGCCATGATTACAAAAACACGGTATTAGTTTTTTTAAACTTATTTTTACAGAGGCGCTAAAAAAATCTGTCCCAGGGCGCCATGATTACAAAAACACGATGATAGTTTTTTGAAAGAGATTTTTACAGAGGCGCTGAAAAATATCTGTCCAAGGGCGCCATGATTACAAAAACACGATATTAGTTTTTTAAAACTTATTTTTACAGAGGCGCTGAAAAAATCTGACTAAGGGCGCCGTAATTAAAAAACACGATATTAAGTTTTTGAAATTTATTTTTACAGATGCGCTGAAAAAAATCTCTCTAAGGGCGCCATGATTAAAAAAACACGATAATAGTTTTTCAAAATTATTTTTAGAGGCGCTGAAAAAATCTGACCAAGGGCGCCATGATTACAAAAGCATGATATTAGTTTTCTGAAAGTTATTTTTACAGGGCGCTGAAAAAATCTCACCAAGAACGCATTGATTACGAAAGCACGACATTAGTTTTTTGAAAGTTATTTTTACTGAGAGGCGCTGAAAATAAATCTGATCAAGGGCGGCATGATTACAAAATTACGATATTAGTTTTTTGAAAGTTATTTTTACAGAGAGGTGCTGAAAAATAAATCTGCCCAAGGGCGCCATGAGTACAAAAACGCGATAATAGCTTTTTGAAAGGCATTTTTACAGCGGCGCTGAAAAATATCTGACCAAGGGCGCCATGATTACAAAAACACGATATTAGATTTTTAAAACTTATTTTTACAGAGGCGCTGAAAAAATCTGACTAAGGGCGCCATGATTACAAAAACACGATATTAGTTTTTTAAAACTTATTTTTACAGAGGCGCTAAAAAAATCTGACCAAGGGCGCCATGATTACAAAAGCATGATATTAGTTTTCTGTAAGTTATTTTTACAGGGCGCTGAAAAAATCTCACCAAGAGCGCATTGATTACGAAAACACGACATTAGTTTTTTGAAAGTTATTTTTACAGAGGCGCTGGAAATAAATCTGACCAAGGGCGTCATGATTACAAAATTACGATATTAGTTTTTTTAAAGTTATTTTTATAGAGAGGCGCTGAAAAAAAAATATGTCCAAGGGCGCCATAATTACAAAAACACGATGTAGTTTTTGAAATTTATTTTTACAGAGGCGCTGAAAAAATTCCCTCCAAGGGCGCCGTGATTACAAAAACACGATATTAGTTTTTTGAAATTTATTTTTACAGAGGCGCTGAAAAAATCTGACCAAGGGCGCCATTATTAAGAAAACACGATATTGTCTTTTTTAAAACTTATTTTTACAGAGGCCCTAAACAAATCTGTCCAAGGGCGCCATGATTAGAGAAACACGATGACAGTTTTTTGAAAGGGATTTTTACAGAGGCGCTGAAAAAAAAAATCTGACTAAATGATTAAAAAATACGATATTAAGTTTTTGAAATTTATTTTTACAGAGGCGCTGAAAAAATTCTCTCCAAGGGCGCCATGATTAGAAAAACACGATAATAGTTTTTTGAAAAGCATTTTTACAGAGGCACTGAAAAAAATCTGACCAAGGGCGCCATGATTACAAAAACACGATATTAGTTTTTTTTAAACTTATTTTTACAGAGGCGCTAAAAAAATTGTCCAAGGGCGCCATGATTACCAAAGCCGCCTCTGACAAAGGGACCAAATGAAATTAAAATGAAAATGAGCTGTATTAAATTGGCATTTTTTTTGTTTTGTTTTTTGTTATTTCACAAAAAACAGAAATACCAAACTACCGGGCAGCCACACAGGGCGCTGAATATTTGACAGAAAATATACTAAATACATCATTAATACCAATATTAATTTATGTAGAAGTTACTATACTTCGGGGTACTGAATAAAATCTGGACCAGAGCGCCTATGACTATCAAAGTCTCTGTGAATGAATCCATTTAAAATGAGGATATGTTTCTTATACAGTGTTTCGTCGTTTATACTTGCACAAAAGGCAGAAATACAAAAATACATCACAACACCAGGGGCGCTAAATACTTAGACGCAGAAAATATGCAAACGTATTAGACGCAGACTTATTAGACACTTATTAGAAGCATTCCTAGAACAGAAATTATTTAGGCGTATATCTAAATAAGTGAGTACTTAATATTATTTTTCTTAGAATTTATCATTAATACAGGCTTTGAAACAGAGTCTGGTCCTGGATGCAATGTGTAACAATGGCATATCTGATTGTCGATAACTTATGTTATCTCGAAATTGGTTTATCTAATTGTCTTTGATCACACATAGTTTGCTTATGCTATACTTTAAAAAATAAAAAGCATTACTTTTTAATTTTCCAAATGAAAATTTTTGAAAATTTTATGCCTTTCAAAATGCGTGCTTAAAAAAAAAAAAAAAGAAAAGAAAAAAAAAAAAGAAAAAAGTGACGATGGGCGCACCGGGCATTTGCCTCGTTGCCCGGTGGGCCAGTACGACCCTGTATTGGAGCAGAGACCGTCATCATCAATTTGTTTCCTTTACTTTTGAAATGTGTTCGGTAGTTCCAGAGATTACCTCTAAAAACAAACAAACAGTATTACTTCTTCATAATATTAGTATATATATATACGTTACGGTTTTCATTCAGTAAATTTATTAACCCCAAATAAATTTTGTTATATTTAACCCTTTTTTTCTAAATTCCAGCTAGAAAAACGCGATTTTGTATATATTTTTCTTTATTATCGAAATAATTCCTTCAATTTTCCATCCTTCCTTTGCAATTCCTTCAATTTTCCTTCCATCTTTTCAAATTCCTTTAATTCCTCGTGGCAAAAAATAATCAAAAAATGTTTTAATTAGTATATAAGAATCTACAAAATAAAATTAGAAATAATTTATAAGAACTGACAATCATATTCAAAAGTGTTAATAAACATTTAGTATCTCTTTCTATTAACAGATAGCAGCACTACAAGTCGCAGACCCACTAATAGAAGTGGTAATGATGTTTTAGTGCTGCCATCTATGAAATCTAATAATTCCAAAATACGTTTAAAATGTCAATGGCACTATTTTTTTTTTTTTTTTTTTTTTTTTTTCAAGTATAATGGAAAGTCAACGTAATAAGCAGTATTATGAGCAATTAATGGCAGCTCAAAAATGATCAATTTTGTAGCCAAATATTAAAACTTTTGTTCTTAATATTTACAGTTAAAAAATATATATTTCTATAAAACATAAATAAATAAACGTAAACAGAAGTATTAGTCTAAATTAACTCCAGATTTCCCATTCCGCGATCAAACTTCAGCCAATTTCCATCATTCTATACCTTTCTGGTCCCTGTAATGGGTTATTTCAGTCACACGTAGACACTAGCAAGCTAATGTTAAACCAGTGAGAGTATCCTTTTAAAATATCTCGTTTGCGTTCGCAGAATTTTTCGAACAAATTCAGCCGACAATGTGTTAACAGCTTAATTTTAGAATTAAATAAATATGCAGGCCGTCATTCTCAACGTTGTCACAGTGTTTTGATATTGAAAATGGACTTTGGTGTCGGAGACCACAATAAAACATATTGCATACATAGGAATATTTTTGTCATAGAAATCAACAACATCTTTTGATATAGAAATCTAACAACAGTTATCATAATCAATTTTTATTGAAACAGCTCTTTTACCACTTTTAAGGACGAATAATTGGAGTAATCGAATAGTTTTGTCCTTCTTAAGCGCGGATGAACGTAATAAAGTAAATATGTTATACAACAAGCGTTTTAGTCAATTAGGCTCATTTGTTTTTTAGATGTTTCCAAATTTGGGTAATTCAATCCAGTTTTCTATACATCTACAACTCGCAATTTTTGCTTTATTTAATCACAGTTTTTTTTTTTTTTTTTTTTTTTTTTGTTAATTAAGGAGAAGAGTTAAATGTTAGAGTAAATACTTAGAGTAAAATTGGCAGATATTTTGACTAAAAATAATCCGTCAATCTGGCAAAATTGGCTGATGTTTTCTAGTTAACATTTCTTCAATTTTGATCTTTTAATTTCTGTATATGTATCAAAAAACTACTAGTTTTCACAACTAGATTTATAAATGTACATAAAAAAACATAGTCGGGTTTAGGGCGGAGCTACTCTGTTTCAGGGTGTGAAATTCCAAGAAAAGGTTACTTTTAGAAAATAAAAAAAAAGTCAGCTGACAATGTGTTAATATATACTCCCTTTATATATAATATATATATAATATATATATATATATATATATATATATATAATACTCCCTTTTATACAGAAAAATATAAAGTGAAACTATATAGAGCGGGCGGCGGCGACACGAATGACTACGTCATCGAGTTACGGGATGAAATCATGATGCAGGACAAGATTTTTAGGAGTACATTAAGGAATGACTGGTCTGCCTCGACATTTCTTGGTACGATAGGCGCATCAGCGGGAGCCAACTCGTGTACAAATGAAAACCCTATAAACATAGTATTTTACATTACATTGCCTTATATACTACTTCGTATCAACTTTCAAGATGAATTAAGGGTTTAGGAAAAGCTTATTAAGAGTACGTGAGGAAAAGACTGATTCGGCATAACTTGGTACAAAGCGCGAAGAACGGGGCGCCAATTCGTTATTTTCACAGTGTTATTACGTCATCGAGTTACGGCTTGAAATTTTGGCAAATGAAACATACCGATTATTACAATACGAATATTTCAGTCTGCCTCGTCATATCTTGGTAGGAGATGAGCAGAGCGGGGCGCCAATTCTTAATTTTGGCGGTATAATCACCTCATCGAGCTATGACTTTAAAATTTTGCACATTAAAGGAACAAATCAGTACAATAAGAATATTTCAGTCTGCCTTGCCATATCTTGGTACGAGACGAGCAGAGCGGGGCGCCAATTTTTAATTTTTGCGGTATAATCACGTCATCGAGTTACGGGATGAAATCATGATGCAGGACAACATTTTTAGGCGTACATTAAGGAATGACCGGTCTGCCTCCACATTTCTTGGTACGTTAGGTGCAGCAGCGGGCGCCAACTCGTCATTTTGGCGTCACTATCACGTCATCGAGTTACGGGATGAAACCGGTGCCAAATTAAAGGTGAAAAAAAGTCATTTATGAATATTTTGGTCTGCCTGCGCATATCGTGGTAGAAACCCCCGGCAGACTAAAATCTATAACAAAAAAATAAGTATAAGGTACAAATGAAAACCCTATAAACATAGTATTTTACATTAAACATTAAACATTCCGATTAGTGCGATACGAATATTTCAGTCTGTCTCGTCATATCTTGGTAGGAGATGAGCAGAGCGGGGCGCCAATTTTTAATTTTGGCGGTATAATCACCTCTTCGAGCTACGACTATAAAATTTTGCATATTAAAGGAACATATCAGTACAATAAGAATATTTCAGTCTGCCTCGTCATATCTTGGTACGAGACGAGCAGAGCAGGTCGCCAATTTTTAATTTTTGCGGTATAATCACGTCATCGAGTTACGGGATGAAATCATGATGCAGGACAACATTTTTAGGCGTACATTAAGGAATGACCGTTCTGCCTCGACATTTCTTAGTACGATAGGCGCAACAGCGGGCGCCAACTCGTCATTTTGGCGTCACTATCACGTCATCGAGTTAAGGGATGAAACCGGTGCCAAATTAAAGGTGAAAAAAAGTCTTCTAAGTATATTTTGGTCTGCCTGCGCATATCCTGGTAGAAACCCCCGGCAGACTAAAATCTATAACAAAAAAATACATCATAATGTACAAATGAAAACCTTATAAACACAGTATTTTACATTACATCGCCATATATATTACTTAGTATCGACTTTTAAGATGAATTATGGTTTAGGAAAAGTTTATTAAGACAAAAACCTAGACCTTGACAAAAACTATTGTTTCATGTAAAAAATTTCTTTTTAACAAATAATAATAATAAATAAATAAATAAATAAAATAAAGATATATATGAATAAAGAATCAGCGAGGAATTAGTTTATTCTATTTAGACAAATATCTTTAAAAAAGTTTATTTAGAGGAAAATATTTTTTTTTTTTTTTATTGTGAATTCACTGCGTGATTAAATTTAATTTTTGTATATCAGATTAAAAATATTGAAAAAATATTCATAAATATTATAAATAATCATAATTCTATATATTAATAATTCTATACATTATAATCTATCTTTATTTAAATACGATATAGCTATATATAATAATTCTATATATTAATAATACTAAAGGTAAATATTATAAATAATCACATTCAAAAATATTAAAAATATCCGTTTCCTATCAAGATATGACGAGGCAGACTGAAATATTCTTATTGTACTGATATGTTCCTTTAATGTGCAAAAATTTTATAGCCGTAGCTCGATGACGTCATTATACCGCCAAAATTAAAAATTGGCGCCCCACTCTGCTCATCTCCTACCATGATATGACGAGCCAGACTGAAATATTCGTATCGTACTAATCGGAATGTTTAATGTTTAATGTAAAATACTGTGTTTATACGGTTTTTATTTGTACATTATGATGTATTTTTTTGTTATAGATTTTAGTCTGCCGGGTGTTTCTATCAGGATATGCGCAGGCAGACCAAAATATTCTTAAAACACTTTTTTTCACCTTTAATTTGTCACCGGTTTCATCCCGTAACTCGATGACGTGATAGTGACGCCAAAATGACGAGTTGGAGCCCATTGCTGCGCCTAACGTACCAAGAAATGCCGAGGCAGACCGGTCATTCCTTAATGTACGCCAAAAAATCTTGTCCTGCATCATGATTTTATCCCGTAACTCGATGACGTGATTATACCGCAAAAATTAAAAATTGGCGACCCGCTCTGCTCGTCTCCTATCAAGATATGACGAGGCAGACTGAAATATGCTTATTGTACTGATATGTTCCTTTAATGTGCAAAATTTTAAAGTCGTGGCTCGATGAGGTGATTATACCACCAAAATTAAAAATTGGCGCACCGCTCTGCTCATCTCCTACCAAGATATGACGAAGCAGACTGAAATATCCGTATCGTACTAATCGGAATGTTTAATGTTTAATGTAAAATACTATGTTTATAGGGTTTTCATTTGCACATTATGACGTATTTTTTTTATTATAGATTTCAGTCTGCCGGGCGTTTCTACCAGGATATGCACAGGCAGACCAAAATATTCTTAAAAGACTTTTTTTCACCTTTAATTTTTCACCGGTTTCATCCCGTAACTCGATGACGTGATAGTGACGCCAAAATGACGAGTTGGCGCCCGCTGATGCGCCTAAAGTACCTAGAAATGTTGAGGCAGACTAGTCATTCCTTAATGTACGCCTAAAAGTCTTGTCCTGCATCATGATTTCATCCCGTAACTCAATCACGTGATTATACCGCAAAAATTAAAAAGTGGCGCCCCGCTCTGCTCGTCTCGTACCAAGATATGACGAGGCAGACTGAAATATTCTTATTGTGCTGATATGTTCCTTTAATGTGCAAAATTTTAAAGTCCTAGCTCCAAGAGGTGATTATACCGCCAAAATTAAGAATTGGCGCCCCGCTCTGCTCGTCTCCTACCAAGATATGACGAGGCAGACTGAAATATTCGTATTGTAATAATCGGTATGTTTCATTTGCCAAAATTTCAAGCCGTAACTCGATGACGTAGTAACACTGTGAAAATAACGAATTGGCGCCCCGTTCTTCGCGCTTTGTACCAAGTTATGCCGAATTAGTCTTTTCCTCACGTACTCTTAATAAGCTTTTCCTAAACCCTTAATTTATCTTGAAAGTCGATACGAAGTAGTTAGTATATATGGCAATTTAATGTAAAATACTATGTTTATAGGGTTTTCATTTGTACACGAGTTGGCGCCCGCTGCTGCGCCTATCGTACCAAGAAATGTCGAGGCAGACCAGTCATTCCTTAATCTACTTCTAAAAATCTTGTCCTGCATCATGATTTCATCCCGCAACTCGATGACGTAGTCATTCGTGTCGCCGCCGCCCGGTCTATGATGTATGTTATTGGGGTTTATTTATGGCATGTTCGATATTCATATTGGAATTCCGTTACATTACGGTCGATGGGAAAAAATCGTTTGAAGTGTATTTTAATGACATTACACTATTTTAAACATATTGAAATTTATATGTATCACCGATGTGTACTACAACTACAAGGCTCTTAATGTGATGTGCATATAATTTATTGTTTTTTTACAGGGATACAAATGAATTGGGATTCAGTACTGGCTATGAACAATAATTGCAGGGAGAACGTTTTCAATTGTGGTACACGTATTAAAATTTAACAATTTTTAACACTTTCCAACAAAGTTGAAAAGTGTTTATGCATTCGGTTTGTCTGTCCGTCTGTCCGTCTGGCCGTCTGTCCGTCTGTACGCGCTCTAACTCCCGTAAATATACTCGGATCGTTCTGAAGTTTTTGGATGTTAGTGACCTCTACCATAGCACGAACCCTATTGCAAATGAAGTTTGTAGCATGTTTAGTTCATTTGCAGAGGCAGTCAAAAGTTTTCCGTTACATTACGGCCTATGGGAAAGAATCGTTTCAAATGATTTTTAATGGTATTACACGCTTTCAAACACAGTAAAAGGGATATGCATTTATCAAGTACACTAAAATGTGCATTCCCTAGAATATGCGCCACAAAGAATAAATATTATTCATTTACAGAGCCACACAAAAGAATTCCGTTACATAATGATATACGGCTGGAGGGAATTTTTTCCGGCGTATTTTAATTATGTTAAATTATTTCATGTATAATGGAATTGATATACGTCGCTGAGGTTTACTATAACTTATTTCATGTATAATACGAAGTGCATAGCATTTACAGGGACACACAAAAGATTTCAGATACTATATTGTATCCGAAGTACTACGGTAGCGATGATTGCTGGAAATGCATTTTTAATTAAGTTATGCGCTTTTATGTTTCCCTATATTTGTGCATTGTATAGGATGTGTATAAATGCTGTAATTCATATACAGGGCTACACAAAAGAATTCGTAATGGTTACTGGGTATGATTGTAAATTGCTTAAAGGTGGTTTTTAAATGAGTTATGCATTTTTACGCCTAACTGCATTTTGTTTACTGAGAAATGTTTGTAGATAAAATTATAAAACATAAATAAAATTATATACAGTGTCACGCAAAGAATCGGATACATGGACGTCTATAAATGATAATTTCTGAAAATGTGATTCCAGTAGTTTTAAGAGTGTTTTACTTTGAATTAAACTTTAGCTAAATAGTGGCGTGTAATAAAGGTACTAGGTCAACTACAGGGCTGTAGAAAAGTATACAATTATGTTTCCATCTATTAGTATAAATTGCTGAAAGAGAAATTTCAACCTGTTATTCGTTTTCTTGCTAAAATAAATTTCCCCATTATATAGCATAGTATATATCAACTTACAGATGAAACACAGAGCTGTTCAAAAGAAATGGAATACATATTTGATATGGAAGGTAACTGCTGAAATCAGTTTTTCAAATGTTTTATGCGTTTTCTAAAATATTTACTTAGTTCTTTTATATACATTATTTCCCTAAATAACGAAGTTTTATTAAAGCATACAGGAAATATTGAAAGTGTTTCATAATCTATGCTTAACGCATGATTTTTCTTACTTGTTTGTATATTATTTGGTGTATATCAATTCTATAAATCATATATAAGGCTGTACAAAAGGTCTCATGTACATTTCCGTTTACTGGCGGAAATTGCTGAATGGGAATTTTCAACTGTGCTATGCGTTCATTGACTAACTTTTAGCATATTATGTAATATGCATACAAATCTACAAATCATATGCAGGATTGCAGAAAAAAAATTATATTTTTTTCTGCATATAATTAATTTCTTTTTTTCTGCAAAAAAATTTATTTATTTAAAATTATATTTTTTCGATTGTTGATGGTAATTGCATAAATTGGGTTTTCAAATGCGCTATGCGATTTCCAAATTGTTTAATTAGACATCATCTTTCCCCTTAATAAAGTGCCAAGTTTTTTTACAGTATTCTGAATGTGTTGGAAAGTGTTTCATGATCTAGGCTGGATACTTGATTTTTCGTTCTTGTTTAATATGTTAGAAAGAATTTCTTCCGAACTTCAAATTTGTGATAAATATCTTATGTAAGAAAGATTATATTGTTGCTGCCAAATGGGAGCAGCAGGCTATTGTTCTTATGACATTAGCGCACTTGCAAAAAGGATTTGGGATTACAGAAACACCAGTGGTATTAGGTTTATATTCTATTGAAGCAACGGTAACTTTGCTTTGAAATATGCCGTGATGGAACTTATATTTTCAAGATATTAGATGCATCTTTAACGAAATTATATACAGTAGAACCCCGCTAATCCGAACTAATTGTGACCGGTGCCTGTTCGGATTACAAAAAATTCGGATTATCCGAAATTCCGATAAAGATAGAAAAGAAAATGATGCGTGCTAAAAAGTTATAAGTACTCAGTAACATTATAAACATCCTCTAATCCGGCATCCTAAGGTCCGGCATACTGAATAATCTGCACGATTTTCGGAAAAAAATTGTATTCATTGTTTCATCACTATTGATGTTTACAATAATCCAATGAAACTTAAGAATGAAGAATTACGTAACAATCCATTACAAACGGTTCAAAATCGCGAATCTATAAATAGCTTAGTCACCACGTCGACGAGGAGGAAAGAAAGAAATATTTCTGTAGATAATTTGCAAAATCATATTGTTGAAAGTAAAAATAAATTTTTGTCATTTGAATTAAATACTTTTTGCATTTTGAAAGAGAATTTTATAGTGACTGAGAAACAGATATTCGAGATTTTTTTATGATGACTTCTACGAGTAGGCCTACAGAACACGTTTTCATTTTATATTCGTGTACATATGTTGTACTTTTACATTGAGTATTTTTTTAATTCTATTCAAGCTGTTTAAAGAATATAAAACATGCACTACTGCCATTTTATGTTTAATTCTAACTTCTACAAGTTTTCCCCGACATTCATCCTGTAATCGCGAAAATTTCGTAAGTTGATTTTTTCAGTTAATTTGTTCAAGTACCATTTAGGAAATAAAATCGATTCGGATTAACCGGAATTTCGGATTACCGGGGTTCGGATTAGCGGGGCTCTACTGTATTTGTAGAACCATCTTCTTTCATGATTTATGCCAAATGCAATATTGCCTGACTTTAGTGATAGGAGGAACCTGTAAAAAATTTGCAGTTAATACATTGTCGGCTGACTTCATTCGGAAATTTCTCTAATGTCGAATTTGAATAGCTGGGAATTTTTACCTTCTGTTTTCAGTATGCTATTATTGAAGGGTGTTTCTTTCTTTTTTTATTTGCCAAAAAGTTTCTAAAATATATATTCAATTTTATATTTTAAGTGTTAAAATCTAAGTGAAACAGGCGATAAGTAAATTTTTAACACTTTAAATAAAACTAACAATGTATTTTAAAATAAAAAAAGGAAAATATATTCTTAAAGAAGAGCATACAGAAAACAGAGGAAAAACTAGAAAACAGGAATTCTGCTTTTTCAGAATTTAGTGTCGCCATCGATATATATATATATATATATCATCATCATCATCATCATCATCATCAACCGTTTTCAATCCACTGCTGGATATAGGTCTCCCCCAGATTTTTCCAATGTTTCCTGTCTAGTGCTTTAGTCATCCAATTTACACCGGCTACTTTTCTGATTTCATCACTCCATCTTACTTGAGGTCGTCTTCTTGGCCGTTTTACATCTCTGGGATACCACTGTAGGGTGTTTGTGCTCCATCTATTGTCTTGTCTTCTTGCGATGTGCCCAGCCCATTTCCATTTTAGCCGTTTAATTCTTTCAATGATGTCAAAAACTTTCGTCTGACTTCTTATCCAGGTTATTCTTTTTCTGTCTCTTCTTGTTATACCTAGCATACATCTTTCCATACTTCTCTGTGTTGTTTGTAATCTTTGTACCATCCGTTTTGTTAACGTCCATGTTTCTGCTCCATAAGTTAGGACAGGCAAAACACATTGGTTAAATACCTTTCTTTTCAAACACAGGGGCATGCTACTCTTCAGAATAATATTGTTCTTCCCAAAAGCACTCCATCCACTTCTTATTCTTCTATTGATTTCATTCATGATACTATTATCAGATGATATTTCTTGCCCAAGGTCACGGCCTGTTTACGGAATAGGCCCGTGAAGCCCGTGCTTACCCACTGAAATACAAAAGGGCCCTCAATTTTACTTTTCAAAACTAATTTTTAGAAAAAAGAAACTCAGTCACTGTAAAAAATACATTTTTTTTCCTGGCGAAACTTTTTTTTTCCTTACTAATATGGCAATTTGTAAATCACAAAAAATATTTTGACGTTCACATATTCTCAACTATAGTTCTATATTTGCCATTTACAAAATAAATTGATTATTTACAATTAAACATATAATAAAATACTTTTACATAGGTAGTTTTAGTTTAATATTAAAAATGTTATTTACTCTAAACTTTGATTGTAAAATTTCAAATTATTTAATCATACGACAAAGAGATTTAGTAAATAAAAAAACAATTTGTAGAGTAATAGGGGGGGGGGGTCCTGTGTGACGTCGGGCTTCCCCTATTCCTAAGTGTTAAGCGGGCCTAGCCCAAGGTACACATAACTTTGCACTTCTTTAATTTCAGTGTTGTTGTAGACGATTTTCTTTTTTGATGCAAATGAATTGAACATCACCTTAGTCTTTTCCAAGTTTATTTTTAATCCCACATTAATGCTAACTTCTGCCAAATCTTTTAGCATATTTTCCAATTCTTCAGGCCTGTTACTGAAAATTAAAATGTCGTCAGCGAATCGGAGATGACTTAAATATTCCCCATTTATTCTAATCCCTTTGTTTTCCCAATCCAGCCTCTTGAAAATATTTTCTAAGACAGCAGTAAAAAGCTTAGGCGAAATGGTGTCTCCTTGTCTTACCCCTCTTCCAAGCTTGATCTTTGCTTTTCCTTTGTCCAAGCGGATGGTTGCTGTTATATATATATTAAAGCGAGGAGAGTTCGCGCGGTAAGAGAGATTGCGCACAAAGTGATTCGACGGGAAGGAGTTGAGTGCGCAAGCAGCGACTCCAGGTAGTTGTACAGTAGCATTAGTGCAGTGTCTACATGAATTTGCATATTGATTGTTCCAAGCGTCTTGGATAAATAGTGCTATTTTGTTTTGTTTTTCCAAAGTAAGGGCTTGAATTTTCATAACTGTTCGTCAGAATTTTTATAGAACGTCAGTAATACAAAATATTTTGAACTTAAACTATTTTTTATAAACTACTAACCTGGACTAAGTATGCGAACACCAACAATTCATTTTCGAAGTGGCCATATTTAAATAAAAGGCCGCGCAATCTCTCCTACCAAAATAGGAGAGTTTGCGCATCTGCTACTTAGGAGAGATGGCGCATTTCCCCATAAATTTAAGTGCTAGGAGACATTATTCAGCTTACTGATAAATTTGTATGAATTGCAAATTACGTGTAAAACATATGAATGAATCAATTTTGAAATGATTTCTGAAAAACACATAAGTATCAAAACTAAATTTGGCAAAAAAATACTTTTGCAGATAAAAATGTTATTAATAAATTAATAATACAGCTGTTATTAATTAATTTTATGTAATTATTTTTGTTAATAAATTAATAATGTATTTGTTAATAATTTAATTAAATATTTATATATATATTTTTAATTTATAAACAATTAATTTGCTAATAAATTAATTTTGTTAACTAAAATAAATTTTCTAATACAATGTTTTGGAAAAGCTTTCACCCATTCGAAGTAGTGTAATGTCATCCAAATCAAAAGGAAACAGAGTGCAACTAATGTTACTGATCCACAAAATATACATGAAAAAAGACTTAAGAAGGATGCCGCTACAAAAAAATACTGCTTAAGATAAGGTGCTTCCACAAAAAGTGGGATAAAAAAAACTCAAGGAAAAAACCCCGAAATTCAATGAGGATGAGTGCACTGAATGTCTGGAATTGTACCAGGAGACAACTTCGACAACTGACTGGATTCAATGTATTGCTTGTTGCAGGTGATTGCACGAAAGATGCACGATTTACAACAATAAGTGCATCGATTGTGGACGACAACAAATTCGGTTAGCAAACAAAATACTATGAAACTGTGGAAATGGAAATGAAGTAATTTTCAAGTTAAACCTGTTATCAACTATATTAATGTTATTCTGAAATCTTAGTAGGGCTTGCTTTTTCTGATATTTTAATCTTCTTAAATTAAATTTTTTATCTGTCGTTAAAATTCTGTCTTTTACTTATTATTTAAACATTAGGTTGAAATATTCACTCTTAATACAATAATATTTACTCACAAAAACCTTTCAACAATGTCTATTAAGTGTAATTATTATTGTTATCAGTTTAATTGCTGTTATTATTAATAAAAATCTCTTCAACCTATGTGCGCAATCTCTCCTACCCATATGCGCATTCTTTCCTACCCTGTAAGGAGAGATTGCGCAAAATAGTTTTTTTGGTTTTATTCC
Organism: Maratus speciosus; assembly: GCA_963932465.1. NCBI lineage: Eukaryota > Metazoa > Arthropoda > Arachnida > Araneae > Salticidae > Maratus > Maratus speciosus. The sequence goes on from OZ010794.1 coordinate 425,440,079, forward strand.
TGCTGTTCTATTAAATTACAGTATAACAACAAAATAACAATGGAAATGCATAAAAAACAAACGAAATCAAAATTATTCATGCATAGTTTAGCAAAATATTAATATTTAGATTTTTTATTATTATTCTTTTGAAATGTGCGCAGACTCTCCTCCCTTTACTATATATATATATATATATATATATATATATATATATGTATGTATATAAATATAGATAGTTCAGTTTTAAGACCCCAAATACGAACTTTTATTTTATATAAAATGACGTCATCCGCATCCGCTAAAGAATTCCTCATTTACGATCGAATCTTAAACAACATCTACAGTAAAATATGCATAGGACATGACTATCGCCGAATAATACACAAATACAAAATAAGAGATTTCGTCATTCAAGAAACTTGACAAAACAAATCGGCTACCTCATGATTCATATGCCTTCATTTGTTTGTAATATTAATATAGTTACTTAAAATTAAATTTAGTTAATAATAGTTCCATGTTTTATCAGAAATAATTCATTTATATTTTTTCAAAATAGCACGTATTTTCATAAAATTTTTTTCTTCCAATTTTTATGAGATAAGTGCAGCAAAAAGATATAATTGCTATTTTTCAGCTTTTTTTTCTATTACTTTCTACAGAAATGAAGTACTTGAGTTGCCAAAATTAAACAAATGGGGCTAAAAACTACAAAAAAATTAATGTCTCAAAAGTAAATGGAGATGCAGTTTTTAAACAAATTGCATTTAAAAGTACTTTTTTTTTTCAATACGACGGTATAAAATTAAAAATGTTCGATGCTTAGAAGTTTAAAAAATTGCAGTAGAGATTATTCCGTACAATGATACAGATGGGTGACAAAATAATACGAACACCCATGAAAAAGGCATTGTTCATTTCAAAGAAACAGACCGCGCATGTCACTTTGCACTCAATTCTGCCACCTAGTGGTTATGAACGTTAAGGTATCAGTCGCTCAACATGTGTCATAGGTGTTGCATGCGCTTACCATGCGCTCAGGAAAACCCAATAATGACTGACCTGTCAGAGTTCGAAAAAGGAATGATTGTTGGAGCGCTGGTTGCTCCGTGACGGAAACAGCCAATTATTTGGGCGTGCAAGGAGTACTGTGTCAGCCGTTGTGACAGCGTACACGAAATGCGGTAAAGTTTCGTCTGCGGAGTACAACAATGGACGGAAAAGAAAGCTTTTTGAGAGGGATAAAAGAGAGTTGACCCGCATAGCGGTCTGAAAGAGCAGGCAATCTTTATCCCAGATAACGTCAGAGATAAATAGTCTTCTCCAGAATCCCATTTCAGCAAGAACTGTCCAAAGGAAACTTCATGCTTCGAACATTTATGGAAGAGATGCAATTCATAAACCATTGGTGATGCCACGTAATGCTTTTCAGAGACGCCAATGGCGTAGAACACACAAAAACTAGACTCTTCAACAGTGGCAACAAGTCATTTGGTTTTATGAAGCAATCTTCACCACATTTCAGACAACTGGACGCGTTTATGTGTGGAGAAGGTCCGCAAAAGCATTTTCTTCTGACTGCCTCTTGCCGACTGTGAAGCATGGAGATGGTTCCCTTATGGTATAGGATGCGATATCTTGGCATGGCCTTGGGCCGCTTGTTACTCTGCATGGGAAAGTTACAGATGCTCACTATGTCGATATTTTGGGGGATCAGGTGCATCCTTTTGTTCAGACTTTATTTCTAGGAAAATGACCACTTTATCAAGACGAGAATGCTCCTATCAACACTGCTAAAATCGTCCAAAAATGGTTTGAAGAGCATGGGGATGAAGTAGGAAATCGTGCTTCGCCCCCCTCAGTCTCCTGACTTAAACATTATTGGATATTTGTGGGAATATTTGGACACAAAACTCCGTGCTCGATTTCCTTCTCCACCTACGCTTTTGGAATTAGAGACTGCTCTCCAGGAAGAACGGTTTCATAATCCTTTAAATCTTGTTAATGACCTCTATGAATCTATCCCACGTCGCATAGAATCGGTAATTAAGTCAAACGGTGGTCCAACCCGCTATTAATAAAGTTTTTCTCTTATTTCAAAAGTGTTCGTATTATTTTGTCACCCATCTGTACATCTGATTTGTTTTACGGCTGGCTTATACAACATAACGTTATTTTTTTGGAGACGACACATTAATAGGTGGGCAAAAGAAATAGCATACCGGGGGCTAAAAAATGAATTTCCCGATGAGAAATTTGAAAAACACTTATGCATTCCAAGCCCATAGGTTTAGAGCATTAGAGAGGGGAATTTCCAGCCTGACTGATGAGTAGCCTTAAAGAATACAGATTTGTTGATTTTTCTATATTAAAGATAAAATTGTTATCAGAAATATAATTCTAGATTACTTTTCAAAATGACATTAAAGCGTGATTCACTTTCCTTTCATTTCGGGTTCGAGTGTTTCGGCTTCAGGTTGAAATGTGTCGGGTTGAGGGTCGCTGAAAATTATTTTTTAGGCTTTGGATCAGGTTTGCGGGCCAAGGAAATTATTTTAATCCGGTTCGTTTAGTGTCGAGTCAAACGCGACTCGTGCAGGACTCTAGCACGGATAATGCAAAATCCACAGCACAAGTAAAGAAGGGTGGTGATTCTATAATAACGATCTTTTGGTAATGGTGCAATTTCTTGCTTCTAAGGAGAAGCTTCAAATTTGTACAAATAAGGCAATGTTTCAGTACAAATTTTATAAATTTTCGTCCTCTAATTATAAAATATTTTTCTCGTAGATAAGCTAAAGTTGTTCCAATTCCATAATGGAAAAACTTTTCATGGGCATTCTGAATCAACAGTTTGGTATAAGCACTCCCATTTGGAAGTATAAAAGGAAAAAAACAAACTCTATGAAAAACTAAGAAAAAATGAATACTTTCCAGGCTATTGTTTCCAAGAAATTCGGATAAAATGTCAAAAAATGGGTGTTACCATTTGGAAAATTAAAGTTTTAACAAGTTTTAGTGTGCAGATAAGCACTTGTGATAACATAAACCATATATAATTCTGAACCTTTATACGAATGAAAAGGATACTTTTATTTTCGCCTTAATTAAAACTGAATTTAAAGCTATTGCTCTTTTTTTCTGTTTGTTTTGTCACCGTGGCTAATTAAAACTAAAGTTAAAGCCATTGCTCTTTTTTTCTGTTTGTTTTTTCTTGACATTCTTTCTTCTGTACTTGACTCATATTCCTTCTCATATTCTAATCTTTTTAGCTCTCAAGCAATTTTTCAGGTCTTTATCGCATCAAATTATTATTCTTTGTGTTTATGTTATTTTCAGTTTCATTTATCTGTTCATGAACTATCTAATAAATAGAATGAAGGGCCCACCGTGACTGAGTGGTTAAGAGGCTACTTCAGTCAAGCGAAAAGATCCGCTCGTTAATGCTAGTCCTATCGAAGAGATTTATAAAGATATCATGTTTGCATTTCAATATTATTAAATGATTTTTTTTTTTTTTTTTTTTTTTTTTTTTTGTATTGGATAGTTGAGGTCGATCTGTACAAAGGCCGTTTTTTACATTTTCGATTTTGTTTACAGGTATTTTTAATGAGGACACTTTCATTTTCGGAACCAGTTTCGAAAGTGAAAGCATGTTCATAAAAAAAAAAAAAATCTACAGTAAAAAACAGCCTTTGTACAGATCGAGCTCAACCATCCAATACAAAAAAAAAAAAAACATTTAAAAATATTGAAATATGAGATATCTTTATAAATTTCTTCCATAGGGGTATCATTACCGAGCGTGTCTTTTCACTTGACTGAAGTAGCCTCTTAAGGCACCATACGGCCAATCGCCTGAGAGAGTAGGTGAGGAGTGGGATCGTCTCCCGCTTGCCACGTTGCTCACACCTTGCGGAGATCCCGGTTGTAATTCCCTAGTGTTTTAAATTTCTTTGTGGACTTTCGACTCGAATAACCAAAACAATAAAAAATTACGCTGCCTCATAAATATAAAGGCAAATTTGAAACTGCTTCATATGCAAATTTTTTTCGAATGCACGCGTACATACATAATGCGCACGTGCAGAAATACATTTTAAGTTAGCCACACGAACAAAGTGGTTTGACTTGTTTCAACTGCAAAGATGCCGCGGAACATGGAATTTCTAAAGATGAGATTTGCAAAATACGTGGGCTTAAAGCTAATGGCTTAACAGTTTCCCGAATATGTAAAAAAAACTGGGATAAACAGAGCTGTACTTTATAAAATGTTATCAAAAACTTACAATTTATATTCGAGAAAACGATCTGGCAGACCAAGAATGACTAGTGAAAGACTCGATCGCAAGATCATGCGACTTGTTTCGTCACAAAAAATGTCACTCAGATAAGTTTCTCAACGAGTTTATGGTATGGTCTCATAGGACACAATACCTTGTCATATAAAAGAAAGCAATTGTTTGCCGGCATATGTGCAGATTTCTTTTACTGAAAATGGACCACAAAGAACGAAGGCAACTCTGGGCTAAAAGATCATATGCATTGGAAAGACGAATGGATGCAAGACATTTTTTTCAGATGAAAAGAGATTTAAGTTGGATAGCCTCATATGGTTGGAATTCCTACACGCACGATTTAAGACCTGAATCTCGAACCCTCTTCAGTAGGCAGAAAGGAGGAGGCTCTGTTATGGTTTGGGGTGCCACCTCTTGAATGGAACTACAGATATTGCTTTTCTGGAAGGTAAAATGGTAGCTAAAAAGTACACAGAACTGATTGATAGTCACTTGTTGTAAATTGCTGAAACTGTTAGTGGTTGGAATTATTTGTACCAACACAATAATGCACCAATTCACATATCAAGACTAAAAAAAATGATTTCCTGATAACAATGTTCATGTCATGGCGTAGCCTGCACGTAGCCCTGATTTATATCCAGTTGAGAATCTTTGTGGTATTATCATTCGCAGTGTATATGCATCTGGTAGACAATTTTCAAACGTCCTTGAGTTGAAAAAGAAATCGAACGAAGTTTGATATAAAGCCAGAATAATTACACAACTTAATAAACAGCATGCCAGCTAGAATATTTGCTGTTATTAATAAGAACGGGTCTTTTATTGGACGATATTTCAAAAGTGTGTAAAATATCTTTATATTTATGAGACGGCAAATTTGTTTACATTTATCATTTTTCGATTTGAAATTGTTTCATTCTAATTTAATTTACTGTAAAATGTTCTTTTAGTACATGATTTTTGTTATATGCATAACCTCCTGAGACCGTCCATTCTATTGGACATTTTTATTTTTTATGTAAAATACTTAATTTCAGTTGGAACTTGCTGTCCATTATACTAGATAGTCTAGTGCTGCTGTCTGTACGCTGAAATAATAAAACATTTGCAACTAAATATGTAATTTAATCATTTGAATGTGGCAGGCAACAAGAGAAGACTGTTGAAGGTAAGCATACAGTTTTAACACTAATTTTTTATATTTTTAAAAAATATTTTGATATTAATGTTACGTACATCTAACGTTAAGTTTTGTATCAATGAAATGGCATCGCACTTTAAATAATCTAATGTATATTTTAGAGAATAAATAACTTTCTTCTTAATGTCCATTCTATTGGACGTTGGGTCTTCATCAGTTGATTTTTATTCATATTAGACACTTTTTGTACACTGAAGAAAGACATTAGTTTTTACTTAAAAATCCATACAATATTGAAACAAATAATAGATACAGAAGTAGATAATACATATTCTTAAATAAATAAAAAAAATATTTAAATATTATCTTAAAAATGTATAATTTTACTGATAAAATGCTTGTTCTAAATCAGTACATTGTTAAATTTTGGATTTCAGTATTTTTTTTTTTTTTTTTTTTTTTTTTTTTTTTTTTTTTGTGTGTGTGCGTGTGTGTGTGTGTGCAGCATTTGGTAAGTATAGATAATTAAGCCTTTATTATGTTTTATTCTTATTCACAACTATTTTTGGTATTATTTTTCTGTTACTATACTATTCATAATTGAATTAATAAATTTAATCACATTTAATTAGCAAAAAAACTTTAAGGAAATATAATTAAAGATAACGGTATGAGATTCAAAATAAACTCAATTTTATTTCTTTTAAATTTCTTCTTGGTATTTACTTGCCAATTGTGCTAGTTGTGCCACTATTTATTATCATTATTCTATCAAACAAATTACTGGTGTTAAGAAGAGTTAAAAACAAAACAAAATGTTATTATCTTTTTATTATTATTACGAAATTGATCCACACGTTTCTTAGTTAAAATACACTTGTTCTATTTGATGATGCAAAAATTGAATTTATGTGATATTTGGAAGTAACGTATAAACGATAAAAACACATTTCTGGTGTCAGCAAAGTTTGTAGTGAAAGAAATAGGAACTTAACGCTAAAAATCTGGTTTTTGAAGCCAATGTAGCTATCTCATCTTACTTGGTAAGTATAAAATAAAATACGTAAGCATGAAATGCGACTTGCATTTGTATATTCGTTTAACTATTAAAAATAAATGCAAGCTTTTTATATTATTTTACTGTTCGTAAGTTGTTTATAATTAAATTAGTTAATTTAATCGAATTTAAAAAAAATAAAAATTTAAAGAAAATATAACTGAAGATAGTAATTTAAGATTATAAATAAACTGCATTTTATTTCTTTTTAATTTCCTTTGGCATCCAAATGTCAATTGTGATAACCGTGCCACTAACTTTATATATATATTTTTTTTATAAAAAAAAACTTTTATTGATGTGATAGATTTTTTTAAATTATTTTTTTTAAACTATTTAAAAAGTCACTAAATTGATTTATACTTTTCAAATAAATTTCATCCAAAAATACTTTTTCTCTTTGATAATGAAAAAATTAAAATTATGCAATATTTACAGGTGATGTATGAACGATAAAAGCACATTTAACATGAAAGAAAATATAACTGAAGATAATAATTTAAGATTATAAATAAACTGCGTTTTATTTCTTTTTAATTTCCCTTTGGCATCTAAATCTCAATTATGATAACCGTGCCACTAACTATTTATAATGTTATTTAGAAGAAAACTTTTATTTATGTGATAGATTTTTTTTTATTCCTTTAAAAAAACTATTTAAAAATCACTAAATTGATTTATACTTTTCAAATAAATCTCATCCAAAAATACATTTTTCTCTTTGATAATGGAAAAACTATAATTGTGCAATATTTGAAGGTGATGTATGAACGATAAAAGCACATTTATAATGAAAGAAAATTTTGCAATTAAGAATTTTTCATTCAGAATCTCTGTAATTCAATAATATGGTTTTTACAGGACTAAGACCCAATGTCCATTATATTGGACACGCCAAAACTCTATATATTTTTTAGTTTTAAATACAAATGATTATATATAAAGTTTTCTAGCCCCATAAAGATCCTTAATCCTAAAAATGGTAAAACTTGTGTGAAAAATGCGAGCTTGGGTCTCAAGAGGATATACATAATTTTGAATACTGAATTATTAAAATATTAATTCGAATCTGTCATTGTCTTTATAATTATGAGACGCACTGTAGATACAGGGGTAGATACAGAGTAAGTATGGAGTACTACCCGTGTACAAAGAAGAGAAAATTGTTTTAATTCATAACTGCAGTAAATATTTTACATTTAGTATATAAGTACTTCCCCTCATATTTTTGGGTTTTGCGGATATAATTCGAGGTACAAAGGTGTGCAAGGACCCAAGACCTGGAAAATGAAGGCAATTTTTCAAACAGGCCATGTAAGCAGAATTAAGTCAATGTATATTAATGGGCCGAATCAGACTGATTAAAAAAATGAGCATGCTGACAAGCCAAACATAACAAATTTGAAAGAATCAAATTACGTGATAAAATAGGAACTATTTAAAATGGGTATGATTGGGGTGAGAATAAATAGAAAGGCACTGACGAACTTTTTAGGGGACGAGTCTTAAAATTTTGGCTCATGCAGATCTCTTACCGGAGGTAATGCGACTATTTTTGAAGGCAAAAAAAAAAAGAACCCGGTACAGCATTGTAATAGAAGCCTTTTTCTATCCCCCCCCCCCTCCCACTTCAAAATTTTTCGGTCTGTGTGGTCAAAATTCTAAAATGCCCTTCCTTTATTTATTTATTTTTGTGCACAGGAGTCAAAATAACATGAAATTGTAATTCTTTTTTATTTTTTTCTAAATTGTCGGTACCCAAAATAACGACAAAATAGTGTAATTTTATTATCTTTCGCCATTTGAATTTCGGAATTTTCAGGTTTGCGGAGTCCGAAATAAAGCCGAATTTGTAAAATTAACTCAAAAAAAATGTATTTCATTTTTTTTTTCAGTAGAATCCACAGAATCCGAATTATTCGAAATTAATAACATTTTCATCTTCATTTTTCCTCTTTTCTATAGAAATGTTTCGAGTCTGAAGGACACAGCAAAATAAACCACTTAATTGTAATGATTTCGCTTTTTCTTCTCACTCCGCAGATCCAAAATAGTGAAATTTCCATTTTGTGTTTTTTAGACTTCGATAGTTGGATTTTCCGGGGCTGCGAGCGCGAAATTTTAAAATTAATAAAGCGGAAAATATAATTTTTTTGTTTTTTATTTTTGAAGCCTTAAAAAGAGAATCAAAGTCGAAATAGAGAGATTTCAGCTTTATTTTTTTTTTTATATATTCCATCATTATTTTAACCAACAGGCCACACTAGTATATTAGCCAGCCCGGAGTCGGAGTCGTTAAAATATCACGGAATAGGAGTCGGCCATTGTTCCCTTCGACTACGCATCCCTGGTTTTCTCAACCTCGAATATAAGTTTTTCGGATGCTATCAATTAAAAAAAAAAAAAAAAAAAAAAAAAACAAGAAAGAAAAGAAAGAAAAAGCATATTCATGTTCTACGAACATGTTTTATTGGCAAACATGATGAATTAACATTAAGGCTGTTCTTAACTGCTCTGCTCTACAAGCGCAAAATGTTTTGACACATTTACAAATTCATTTTTTAACGGAAAGGTATAAAATTCGAAAGCCTGGCCATGTAAGTGATTTGGAATTTAACTATTTTTTCCATTTTTTTGATCAGGCAATTACCTATTGAGTTATAAGGAATTTTGATCACGTGACAAACGCTTTTTCGCCCGCTCATGAATCTCTTTCTTCCTTCGCGCGGAAATTGGGTTCAAAACGCCCACTTTGACATTATTTTCTGAAAGATCTTTTGCGTTTGCAAAAAAAAAAAAAAAAAAAAAAAAAAAAAGGAAAAAACAGCTCAATGACATAATTTCTGAACAACAACACCAGCTAGTTTCATGCATTTTCGGGCGAAAATAAATTAAAACTTATATCAGAAAGTTGCCCTTTTGGATTTGAGAACATCCTTAACATTTAAATGTATAGTGTTTTCTTACTATTGGATGTATAAATTCAACTACGCATCTGAAAATGTTTAAGTGAGAATTAATAGCATACGAAAAACCGACATTCTGGTTAGATAGAAATTGTTAATAAACTAAAAAAACAACTCTTAGTTCCATAAAATCGGTAGAAGCAAAAAAAAAAAAAAAAAAAACTTTGTTTTTATAATTTTTTGTTAAAATACATGTTTTTTAAATGTTTGCTAAAAATACAGGGTGTCCACAGGAAACCTCACTGATTTCAAATGTTAATTGTACGGAAGCTATGAGCCCTAGAGATTTGCGGTATCATGAACAGCAACACAACAAGTTTATATTGCTGCAAAATTTACGTTACATCTGTATGCGATGCTTGTAATCTCCTCCACAAAATTTCTGAAGCCATCGATTTAGTCACACCTGATATGCTGCGCAACACGTTGGTTGAGATTGAAGTCGACTGGACATTTTGAGAGCTACGACTGATATCCATATCGAAGTGTATACAAAGACAAAAATGTAACTTTTTTCAGACAAATAAACGTTTGCAGCAAAATAAACTTGTTGCATGACATATCAATAATGCATACAGCAAAAATTAACTGTTTCGAAAAAAAAAAATTGCAGCAAAATAAACTTGTGTTGCTATTCATGATACCGAAAACCGCAAATCTCTAGGACTCATAATTTACGTACAACATTTGAAATCAGGGAGGTTACCTGTGGGACATCCTGTATATTAGTTTTGGAGGTTTCTAATGACAAAAAAAGTTTTTTGGAATTGTAGATAACTTCGAGGAGGTTATTGTTTATTTTCGTTCGTGGTTATATTATATTTTCCTAGGTTAAGAATCATTTGTCTTTTTTGCAGCTCTTCTGTATTTTGATTATTGTTATGAACGGAAATCCAAGTTCGGCTTGAAGACACTCTGTATTTTTGACTAAATAAGAGGATTAATACCCTTGTTCTCAGTACAATTGTTGTTTGAATTGGTATGTACCACTAGCTCTTAAAATTTATCTGTTGGGAATGTTATTTATATATTTTTTTAATCGAAAACAAATTTTTTTCTTCATATTTTCACTTTTTAACCACTCAAAAACTTTTTGGTAAAGCAGTTTTTTTTTCGAAATTCGTTTTGGTTCAAAAGTTATATGACTTTTTGTGTTGGGGTTAACAAGCTCATTTTTAGCGTATTGTGAAAAAAAAAAATCTTTACTAAAAAAAAGGAATTGAGTAAGAAGAAGTCCAGGAAGGATAATTGTATGGGCCTGGTATAAAGGTTTTTTTATATAAGTTGAAAATTGTCTTTTAACTGTGTTTAAAAACGTTTTAAAATTTTAAACCTGTTTTTCTCGAAACTCTGCTTTTCAAATCGGTATCAGGTAGAATTCGAGATTGGATCTGCCGATTTGGTTGAAATTTTCATGCTTTTCTAGTACAGGCATCCCTCCACTTAAGTAATACTCGACTTACCTAAATTTGAACTTACGTAAGAAATTTCGAAAATTACATTTATGAACATACTAGCGCGTTTGATACGCATTTGCATACTTTTGATAATTGTTTTATAAATAAAATATGCAGATAAAAAGCACAACAATAATATAGTTTTATATATTAGATATAGTTCTATTTTTGTTGTGATATACAATTAAATATTTAACAAAACAAACACAAATCTAATTAAAATGAGCCAAAAAAAAAAAGACTCTGTTTAACCGTTACAATTTTGTTAGCTGAATTCAAACCATAACGAAACCTAATTTTAAAGTTTCGGTGAAGAGGAAAGACTGTATTTTTTCTTCCAGCTTCAGAGCTGCTCGTTTGATGTAGATTCAAAATTGATATAAATTAATTCATCAATGTTCATTTTATAAATCCCATATTCCACAAGATACTCTTTCTTTGAAAATTGTTCTTTCAATTTGTTTTTTTGTTTGTTCATAATTTTATAGTTTGTACCCAAGTAAATACTGCTGCATGCTACTTTTTTATAAAATAATATTATATAAATAATGTATATTATATATATATATATATATATATGTATATATATATAAATATAATAAATATTGCCGTTTCTGACGAAATTTTACCTAAGGAATTTACAAATTCGACTTACGCAAAAGTTTACGGAACACATTACTTACGTAAGTCGAGGGATGCCTGTATTTATTATTCTGTAGTTCCTCACGGGCTAGTTTTTTTATATTCGAATTGCAAATATTTTTTGGTGCGGCTTAAATCCGAAAAATTTTGTCTAAAATCGACATTTTAAAATTTGAACGGCCACCATTTTCTTCAGGATCGAAATCTTGATTACCCCATCCAACAAGGATTACAAAATATGGTAAATTTTAAGGTTTTTTGTTGTTGTTGTTGTTGTTTTTCTTTTTGTTATAGATAAGCATATTCCGATATCCATCTGGTACCGCGGAACGCTTCACTTTTTGCACATCCCGACATCAAAAGCCGCCAGAGGGCCACTTTTCAAACAATTTTCAAACATTTTTTTTTTTTTTTTTTTTTTTTTTTTTAACTTCAAGATATGCTCTTCCATTCGCACAAAACGCAAATCTGTATAATTGCGCTGAAGTTAAGTCGCAAAAAAGTGGGAAAATTGTAGGTAATTTTTTTTAAAGTTATAATAATAAAGTTATAAATGAATAAATAAAAACTATGCAACAAAACTTTAGCTACATGGGAAAATATGATTAAAAATATACGTAAAGTTGTTTCGCTGAATTTCAGAGCATAATTGAATGTTCAATAAAACAAATATCAATACTTAACATCATTTTTTTTATTTCACAAGAAACATAAATACATCGTTACACCAACAGTATTATACGGGAATTAAATACAAATGTGCAACAGACAGGCAACTTTATGTAAAGATAACTAAAATATAATTAAATAACATTTAAGGCGCTTTCACTTCACACAGTTTCAGAGATTTGCTGCACGTTCCATAAAATCGGTACTTCATGTTCTTCTTCTTCTTGCATTTTCTTTTTCATTTCATAAGAAGCAAAAATACACTAGTACACTGTCACTATTCTACAAAAAATATTTTAAATATTTCAGCTATCTCCTGTAGCGGAGAAGCCAAATATGATTATTTGTGCGATTAGAACATAGTTTATTTATGTGACTTTAACAGTTGAATTTGAAATTAAGGATTCCAGAGAAACTACAAGTCTCTTTGGTGTAATTAATGAGATTTAGAATCGCTTGGCGGAGTGATACCGATCTTGAATAGGACTTCTTTTGAGTTCATCCAGCTGTAGGTATTATCAAAATGCAAGACAACTATGGATAAAAGGAAAAATAATTAAAAAAGAAAACGAAATATTTTGATTTAAAATGCATTTTTAAATATGCAGGGTGAACCAAAAGCCTTGCCCTGATTATAATAATTCATTATAAATTAACCGTTTGTATAATAATGTAACTTGTTGCATCATAGGATAGGTCAGTTTTAGTAGTTTTTTTGTGCAATAGAACGAAACATTTCTGGATAGGTGGATTGGAATTGATAGACCAACACCTCGGCCTCCGCGCTTTCCAGATATTAATCCTCTGGATTTTTTCTTTGGGGGCTATATCAATGAGAGAGTCTTTATCACAGCAATTGCTGACGTCGAAGAACTGAAGACTAGGATGCAAGCTGCTGCGTGTACTGTAACATAAGACATGTTAAAGAACACTTGGCGGGAACTACAATACCACTTAGATAATCCCAAAGCTACCAAAAGGGCACACGTTGAAATTCTTGAGGTACGTGGTCGTATAAAAAAATGTATAACAGTACTTACAATGTATCCATACAAACGTATGTCTAATTATAATAGTTTGTGCACAATAAATATTTATAATCAGGGCAAGACTTTTGGTTCATCCTATAAAACTTTACAATATTAAAATACCATAACTTTGGATTACTTGTACCAAGTTGTGGCTTACTTGGACTCAAACGTAAAATGTCTTAAATCAGTCCTGTGCCTACTGTGTTGTTAGCTCTGTTGCTAGATTATTTGAATATTACAGAACAACGTTAGTAATCTGAATACAATAGCCTCAATAATGATTTAAGACATGTTTTTTATTTTGTGTCTAACAAGGAAGGTCTCCTTACTGGGCATACTCAGAATATTTTGAAAAAAAAACCAATTAAACTACTTATGTGTGTAATAAAGAATCAATCAAATTTAGCGGCGGAATTACAGTTGAAAGACTGTAAAAAATAAAATAATTTCGAGTATTTGGCGCGAAAAGACGAAAGAGTCACGCGATTTGGCGGGCAGTACTTTTCCACGCCAAAAGCAGACGATTTTAATGCACCTGAAAATTGTTTGTTAATTGATTTTTAGAATGCGTGTAAGAAGTATTTAATGAATTTAAACATAAACAATGACAGAGTTTAATAAATACATTTTTTCGTATTACATATTTATGTTGCTTCTTATTTAATTTTATTACTTTAAAAACAATTTCATATATAAAAAATACTTTCACATATTTAAGCGTATTCCAAAATAAAGGCAAGATTCATTTAGCAGTTATTTATTTCAATATCAAAGAATTCGTCGATTCCATAGCAACAAAATTGAATCGACAGAGCTCAGTTGGACTTAATTTTTAGAGATTGAAAAAATTTTAATTTATTTTAATTTTGTTTTTTAATTCATAAAATTTCATAGTTAACACTCATTATAAATATATATATATATATATGACAAAACTATAGTTAAATCAAACTAAAACTGACAAAACTAAAGTTATTTACGTTAAATTTATTTAAACAAGTTCAATATGAAATATTTTTATCTTAAAGAGTATTAGACATGAAAAAGTATTTTTCGAAATTTCATTTCATCGCCAACCGATGATAAATCGCCAAATAAACGAAATTTTCATTATTTTTTTTATGAACGTTCTATCGAGATTCCGCTAATTTTTTTTTATAAACATATATATCCACATGAGAAGAACACTCTGTAATTTTTTCAGATTTTCTTGAATATGCCCGTAATAAGACCTTCCAGAATAAGACCTTCCTTGTAAGTAGCACCACAGGGTTCAGGTAACAGAAAGTTATAGTGCTTTTATAAAAAGTAGCGACATACTCACAAGGCACATGCTCAAATTCGAAATTTTTGTCCCTATATTCGTTTCAATACTTTTACGATACTCGAAAGTTCATTCAGATCAGCCACACTCAACCTGCGGTCCGCGGGCCACATTTGACCCGGCGACCTTTAATGTGCGCCCCGAAGCTCATAACCGTTAATCCATTTTTATAAAACTGATACAGATGTGCATAAAAATTATTTACAACCTTAACTGTTGTTTTAAATATTTGTTATTTGAAACTATGCTAAAACATCTTAAATCACATTTTCCTAGCCAAAATTTCCTTTTATGTAGCATTCTATTTGTACCACAATGGTACACAATATTCCATATTAGTTAAATTTGCACTACATATTTTTGCAATTAAAAATTAATAAAATATTTTGCATTGAGCAAAATGCTGATTTATTACAGAAAGTTTCTTGATTGTTTTTTCTTTAGAACTTAAAAATTCTGCACTGTCGTATAATTACGTTTTTTACTTATTATACAGCTCATACCGAATTTTTGGATTGAACAGTTATAACGGAAAAAATTGGCGCCAATTTATTTTTACATGTTTTATTTTCAAACAACAAACTTCGCGGTCTATTTCTACAACATTTGCAATAGAAAAAACTACCAGGAAGTTTATTGTTTAGAAATAGTGGTGTAAAACTTAATGGTAACATTTCTTCCGCGACATATGTTCAACCCTTCTGATAATATTTACTTCGTTATATTCGTTTATACAACTTAGGTTATCTTACTATTTTAATTACTGTTTCTTTTTACACTTTTATTGGTATATTGCGGTTGCGGCCCGCCTAACGTTGAATATAAACGTTTGCGGCCTGCGAGAAAAAAGTTTGAGTATGGCTGATTTAGATGAATTTTTTAAAAAACTTGGCGATAATAGCGATCTTGCAAAATCTATTTTTGACCAAAATCCTCTCGATAAATCAAATTTTAATGTCCATATGCCGCTAATCTGTTATATAAAGGTACCGTAAACAGAAATTCAGTCTTAAAAAAGCCAAATTCATACGCTATAGGCAGAGGGTATAAAGTATGCGCTATAGTTTTATTTGAGAAACAGAGTGTATGCGGGTATTCCTTAAAAAATCTCGAAACAATACGGAATGTACCATCGTACACCCTCTACTACAACACTAACTTTATATAACTTTATACCCAAATTCGGGATACTCTGAACAAAAAGTTGTTTATCACTGTTACGAATTTCTTCTTCTAAAGAAATTATTAAAGACTCATTACCAGTCAAACTGTAAATTCCCACCTCAATGTAAAACCTACAGAATGCATTAGTATTTTGCAACTTTCACATCAGAAAATTAAAATTTTTAGTTTCTTTTTCTGTATGTTCTTCTTAAAACAAATGTTTCTTTCTTGCTTAATTGATAAGGTGTTTCTAAAATATATACGTAATTTTAAATTTAAGTATTATTACCTTAGCGATGCTGAAACCTGTGATTAAGATTTTAACAAAACATAGTGTTAACATATACTTTGGAAACACTTTATCAGTTAGACAAAAAAGAGACATTTTTTAAGAAGAGCATGCAGAAGAAATAGGTTAAAAATTTTAATTTACTGGTGATAAATTTGATAAACACTAACACATTCAAAACCCATAGCGTTAACATTGGAGAAGGACATTAGCAGCTTGACTAACATTTTCTGCTACTTGCGTATGACGTCCTGGATTATCGCCTAATCTCCGAGCCCTGTCCCCTCTAAAGTAATCTGTTTAGACTGTATTTAAAAATATATTTCATATGAAGTGAAACATCATTTAAATACACTACTGTTTCGACAAACGAAGAAAAAAGAAAATTGATAAATGCATTTATCATAATTTTAGATTTAAAATAAAATAAAAATGTAAACATCATCTTGAACAAAACGCATTTTTTGCACCATTAAACTAAACAGACTACAATTATCTTATGGGTAAACTGGGCAATGACCTCTCGCCTTCCCTTAGAAGCTACTCATAAGGCAATACAGGTGGAACTCTTAAAAATATCAGTTGTCTATATCTACCCTACATCTGCGTACGGTAACAGTCAAATTCTTAAAGTTAATCGTGTAATCAGATTTCTTCTTACATCACCACTTTTTTATTGTGAGATTGTTGCCCAGTCAAATAACGTAACCCCTTTGTTTCATTTCTGTTAGGTTAAACGGAACACATTGCAAAGTGTTTGAAAGAATAAGGTATTCAGAGAATTGTGTTTATGTGTTTATACGAGCTTTTTCAACACTCAAGATCTTCTAAAATTGCTGAAATATTTTAGATGGGGAAAAACTAGTAATAATTTGCGTTTCAGTGTATTTACAGATTTAGTAATATTTCTGTCTTAAAACAAATACTAAGAAAGTTATGACTAAGGTGACCAAACATTGTCGAAATTCCAGGAGGTCCTCAAATTTGGTGAGTGCAGTTCCCGCAGCTTTTGATTAAAAACACTTATTGCATTTTATGAAGGTAATAAACGTTATGTGGGACAAAGATGTATATATTAAAAACTTTAAAAATTATAAAAGCCTTTCTACCTTGCTGATTCTTTAAATTATACTTTGCAGTATAAAATTTATTTTTTCTATATATTGTAAGTATTTTAATTAACGAACTAATAAAAATTATGCAACTGCGCCCTTATATATTTTTAAAAACAAAGATTATTAAAAAATTTCATGATTTTCTCAAAAGATTTTCCTATTATATATAATTCACATTCTGCGAATTAGTTAACATACAATAACTTTTAAATGCATTTGTGTTTATATACATAAATTATTATTGAAACAAGATGAAAACCCATCAAGTAAGACGGATTAAAGAATATTTTTTGCAAAAGTTAGATAAAAAGAAATATTGATATATTTTATAATAATAATAATAATAATAATAATAATAATAATAATAATAATAATAATAATTTTATCCTATGTGCATTTATTTGTATATCTATACGTGTGTGCGCAAGGTCGGCGCGTGAGTATTCTGTAATGTGTGTGACAAGTTGTTTAACGCTTTTTGAAAAAGGCATAAAAATAATGTGATGCTGCTCTTGAATTATTGAACACTTTCCAATGTCACCCGCATTAGTTTAATATCTTACTTGTCAGTCCACTAACTATGTTATTTTTCAACATATGAACCGCTCAGTGTACAAATCGATTAACTCCATCAAATGAAAATGTTCAGTATAAACATTTAAAGTTCTTGTAACTATAAAAATATTGTATCTATATAATACAGGGTCATCGAAAAATAATGCCTATATTTTAAAAAATCATAACATCGAAACCTTTTATGTTAAATGAGTAATTCTTTTACTACACGATAACTGGTGAACGCAAGTTTGGTTTTAGTTCATCAGAATTCGTTTGCGTGTCTGTGTTATGCGCGGATTAGTTGCGCAGTCGTCAAGGTCAGCTGACGCGCCAGACTGCAGCAGCTCAGTACGATGAAAAAGCTCCGAAAAAGCCGCTGTACACTGACTATTGACTTTGACTCCACATACCAAATCACGCACAGTGCTTTTTGTTGCACGGTCAACATCGTACTGAGCAGTTGCAGTCTGGCGCGTCTGCCAACCTTGACGACAGCGCAACTAATCCGCGCATAACACAGGCACGCAAACGAATTCTGATGAACTAAAACCAAACTTGCGTTCACTTGTTATCGTGTAGTGAAAGAATTACTCATTTAACATAAAAGGTTTCGATGTTATGATTTTTTTTTTTAAATCTAGGCATTATTTTTCGATGACCCTGTATTTTTTCTCGGGATATTTTGATTGAACTCATTCATTTTCTTTTAAACAAGGGTAACTTTTTATCACTGTATAAATATATACAAAGTTTTTAATCTTCTTGATGGACATAAATCAAGCTAATTAGCTGTGATAAAGATAATTTTCTCAGTTACATAAATAATGCGTCGTTTCAACTCAGCCATAAATCTCCTCAAAAGAAATTAACCTTGGAAATCCTTTGATAAGGATTATGACTTGCTGAGTGACTCATAGACATTAAACTGATTTATTATTATTATTATGATATTGCTATTACAATTATTATTACTGATTTATTATCTTATAATGTAAATATTTTTTCATAGTCCAAGAGCTGTTAAACATTTTAGGGAGGATATTTGAGGCACCCTGAAAATTTGTGCAACACTTCTTTTGTAATGGCTGAATACAAAATCGAATGTCTGGCTGAAGGATCGTGGCCCAAAAACTGTGCCAGACATGTGTCAAGTGCCATTTTTTTTTTTTTTTTTTTTTTTTTTTTGACTACCCAAAAAAGGTATTTGAGGCACGCTGAGATTGAGACAGAATAATATTTATACTTAGAAAAAAATATTTTGAAAATGACAGACACTTTAGTCGGCACAAAAACTGTGCCAGACACGTGTCAAGTGCCATTTTTTGTCTGGCATAGTTTTTGGGCCACGATCCTTCAGCCAGACATTCGATTTTGTATTCAGGCATTACAAAAGAAGTGTTGCACAAATTTTCAGGGTGCCTCAAATACCTACTCAAAAATGTTCAACAGCTCTCCTACTATCATTCTGAAAATGTAGCCATTCCAGAGAAGAGGCATGAAAATGCTCTCTCTTTTTTACAATTTAAACAATGTGAATTAAATAGCTTAAAGTGTTACCACTGCTTATTTATTTGATATAATAGTCTACAATTTCTTTTGTCAAAGGAGGTTATAAAGAGTGATTGATTAAAAATATGACAACTAACACATATTGGATTAAACAAAGTGTGGATTTACACCGAAATAGATAAGTATCCTGAAGAACGGGTAAGTCCCAATTTTATCTAACTTACTCACGCCTTTTTCATTGGGATTCAAATACTAACACTTCTTTTGTTTTAAAAAAAAACGCCACTTAAAATGGAGCTAGTCGGATTGTCTTCTGAACGCCTCATATCTTAATAATACATCAAACTGTTATTGAATCTCCAGCATACTTACTTGACCAATGGCGTTATAGAGAAGTCATCGACTAGGATTTGCAATGAATTTCAAATGTTTGGAGTCAGGTGTTTCACAATGTAAAGTTCCTTTTTAATACTTTCCAACAAAGTTGAAAAGTGTTTACGAATGTGGTTTCTGTGTCTGCCGTCTGTCTGTCTTTCCACGATCTAACACACACAAATATCCTGGAATTACCATGTAATTGATACATGTCATTGAGGTTTACCATGGCATGTTCGGTATTGAAAAGGAAATGTGTGGAATTAATATTTCATTTACAGGGGCACTCAAAAGAATTCCATTACATTATGGTCAGTGGGGAAAAATCGTTTGCAGTGTATTTTTTAATGATGTTACGCTATTCCAAATACCGGGTGTCCCAAAAAGGACTGACTGATTTTAAAATTCAATAACTTCCAAACGGTGACAGATATTTAAAAAATTCTTGCAGGAGAGTTATGCATAAAGTCAAAAGTTTTATGACAGCGATTTTCGATTTTAGTTCGAATTACAAACGATAGATGGCACTGTAAGTAATAGTCGCTAAATACAGGCTCGATTTTTGGTCCTTTCTGTTGTTCCATGCAGAAAAAGGAGATGGAAATGTATTATCCGGGCCACGAAGTACCAAAAATCGAGCCTGAATTGAGCCTCTATTGATCGCAGCGCCATCTATTGTTTGTAATTCGAACTAAAATCGAAAATCACTGTAATAAAACTTTTGACTTTATGCATAACCCTCCTGCAAGAATTTTTTTAATATCTGTCATCGTTTGGAAGTTATTGAATTTTAAAATCAGTCAGTCCTTTTTGGGACACCCGGTATATTGAAATTGCTATATATCATAGAGGTTTACCAAAAGATGCTTATTATAGAATATGGTTTTCATAACGTTTATCGTACGTTTACAGGGACACACAAAAGAATTCGTCTAAGGCATTAAAGCAATAATTACTGGAAGTGAGTTTACAATTTTGGGAAATGCTTTTAAATTTAATTAATATTTTGCATGTAACTCGAAATATAAAAGCTATAGATCATATATGAAGGCTGCACAAAAGATTTCAGTACATTTATGCTTATTTAACATTTTCCAACATAGTTGAAAGTGGTGTGTGAATTCGGTTTGTCTGTCTGCTGTTTGCCGTCTGTCTGTCCGTGCTCTAACACTCGTAAATATAGTAGGATTGCCATAAATTTACATATGTTATTGTGGTTTACTGTGGAGTGTTCCGTATTGAAAATGAAATGTGTACCCTTTGTACTTCTTTTACAGGGACACACAAAAGAATTACATTACGGTCTATGAGAAAATCGTTTGCGGTGTATTTTACTGATGTCATGATATTATATTTAAAACATAATGGGATTGATATGCATTATTGAGATGGACTACAACATGCTTTGTCAGGAGTATAGAATAAATAGCATTCTATAGTTCGTTTACAGGGGCGCACAAAAGGATTCCATACATTATGACCTTTGGGGAAAATCGTTTGTGGGTGCATTGATGCTTCAAACATAACGAGTTCATTGGGGTGCATTGCCCATTTTCTGTAGATTCTAGAATGCATAGATCGTTTACAGAGATGCACAAAAGAATTCGGTTGAATGACTGACTCAGATCGATAATTCCTGGAAATGTGTTTTCCTCTATGACATGTATTTTTAAACTGATCTAATTTTGTGAGCATAATTTCTATAGATCGTATACAGGGCTACATGAAAGACTTCGCTCAGATTACCAGATATAGACAACAATTGCCGAAAATGGATTTTTACGGAGTTACGTGTTCTTTGCAGAGCCCGACTAGCAAGTTTCTGTGCCCAGGGAATTTTCAATATTTTGTGCCCCTTAGATTGGTTGATTTACTGACACTAGTTTTTTTTTTTTTTTTTTTTTTTTTTTTACATGTTACACACTTATTCGAAAATTGCCAACTCAAAAAATTAAATTTTCCAGAAAATTGAAAAAGGGTTCCAGAAAAAAAAAAAATCTACTATTTATTGAAATGTGCTTTTAACCATAAATTTACATATGTTATTGTGGTTTACTGTGGAGTGTTCCGTATTGAAAATGAAATGTGTACCCTTTGTACTTCTTTTACAGGGACACACAAAAGAATTACATTACGGTCTATGAGAAAATCGTTTGCGGTGTATTTTACTGATGTCATGATATTATATTTAAAACATAATGGGATTGATATGCATTATTGAGATGGACTACAACATGCTTTGTCAGGAGTATAGAATAAATAGCATTCTATAGTTCGTTTACAGGGGCGCACAAAAGGATTCCATACATTATGACCTTTGGGGAAAATCGTTTGTGGGTGCATTGATGCTTCAAACATAACGAGTTCATTGGGGTGCATTGCCCATTTTCTGTAGATTCTAGAATGCATAGATCGTTTACAGAGATGCACAAAAGAATTCGGTTGAATGACTGACTCAGATCGATAATTCCTGGAAATGTGTTTTCCTCTATGACATGTATTTTTAAACTGATCTAATTTTGTGAGCATAATTTCTATAGATCGTATACAGGGCTACATGAAAGACTTCGCTCAGATTACCAGATATAGACAACAATTGCCGAAAATGGATTTTTACGGAGTTACGTGTTCTTTGCAGAGCCCGACTAGCAAGTTTCTGTGCCCAGGGAATTTTCAATATTTTGTGCCCCTTAGATTGGTTGATTTACTGACACTAGTTTTTTTTTTTTTTTTTTTTTTTTTTTAACATGTTACACACTTATTCGAAAATTGCCAACTCAAAAAATTAAATTTTCCGGAAAATTGAAAAAGGGTTCCAGAAAAAAAAAATTCTACTATTTATTGAAATGTGCTTTTAACCATAAATTGAGATATAGCTTTGTCATTTCATCGTATTAATATCTCAAATCTCACATTTGTTCCAGTAAATTTAGATGAAATTATAAAAAAAAAATTGTGTCTCTCAGAAATTTCGTGCCCAGGGTGCCCGTGCGATAGTCAGGGCCTGGTTCTTTGAAGTTGCTTATTTGGATCTCTCGCTCCATTCTACGAAAAAAAAAATGAAATATATAATATCCTGTTAGTGTTGCATATGATAACACCAAAAAAAATGGTACAAGTTTCCATTATACGCGCCAGCAGTGTGCACTTGACGCTCCACATTTTCGATTGCGATACGGTATCATCGATTGCGTGAGCACCTTGTTTCTCCAGATCTCTTTTTGTGGTGTTATCACATTTCCTATAAAACAAGGTATATATCGTTGTATTTTTAGTGCAATATTTTTATTTTTCGCAAAATTATTACAGTCAAGCGAACTTCAGTTAAGTTGAAACACCCTGTATTTGTAACTAATGGTTTCCGACTCCATGTTCAATGGCAATTTTTCTTGCTCTTGATGTCTACTATCACCCCTCTGAATTTATCGGTCGAATTCTGCAATACCCTGTATATATATGTATGTGTTCATGTGTGTGCGTGTGCATATATATATATATATATATATATATATATATAAAGTTTATATATCTCAGATTGCTTTTAACTAATAATTAGAGATCGACCGAAAATTCGGTTTCCTTTTCGTTTTCACCCCAAAATCTGAGTTTCAGTGGAAATCCGTTTTCGGCGAAAATGCTGCCGAAAATTAGGCCAGGCCGAAACTATCTCTATTCCAAAAATCTCGTTTCTTCTTTCGGAAATTTTCAACATTACTTTTTAATTCGAGCTTTCTCGGCTCATATGAGACCCTCTATGGTGAAGATCGGGTTCGATGAGTTGGGGCGAACATCTGGTGGTTCACGGGTTCACTGAAATGGTGTAAAAAAAACTCCAACATATAGATGTAAGCTCAATTAGTCTTCATTCATTTTTCAATACGAAGGACATCTCACAAAAAGGGAGCCTCAAATACGAAGCTCTGTAAAAGCAGAGATTAAATATATTTATCTCTATGTGTAGAAGCATATCCGTTAATGAGAAACTGCTACGCAACGTCACAACAGGAAAAAGGAAAAACAACAGCGGTCCTTTTGCGGACCGTTCAGCAGGGCGGTCGAGGGCGATCTCCTCGATGATGCATGCGTACTCAGATCATAAGCCTTGGCATCTTGTAATCGCCAACTAATCAAGTTTTTGACGCCGATATTATAGAGACAAAGGATTGGCTGCAGGATTAGCCGACAAATAACGTTGCAGATCAGCCTTTCGGCGCACCCACAGGATGTGAAGCAACCCTACATGCTTCAAGACTGAGGGCGACAAAAAGTCTTGATTATGTTTACATTAACAGATTGCAGTTAAATGTGATTGAGTAATCTTTAATAAATGTATGTAAACTGTAGAAAGCATAATGATAATTGAAGATATAATTTATAACTGCAATTCCAATAAATACATCTTTTCTTTATTTCATTTTTTTTATCCGTCAAGTTCTAATAGGAAATGAGAGTAGTTTATTTATAGCGCAAATGAAATACGCTAAAGAAAATGAACGGTTAAAATAAAGTGCAGCTGTACGGAGTTAAATATGATCGTGATTGCATTTAAATAAAAACCGTTAGGAATGAAAATATAAATAAATATGCGAGAATGAGCATTTTGAATAAGTATAAAAAATATGAAACTGTAAATCTTTATATGTGTTGAGTAAAGATCCTTGTGAAAGGAAAAAATAAATAAATGAATATAAAACAATGAATTGTTTTAAGAAAAAGGAATTGCTATAGTGAATTTACTTGTTTAAAGTAGATTTTGAAAAACGGGGAGTGAACTTGATATGTTGCAGATAACATCTGCCACACCCTCTTTATTTATTGCTATGAATTTTGCTGTTTATAATTACCAGTCATGACATACATGACCAGTCAAGACATGAGAGCAAATTCTAAGGCAAGCAATTTACATAATACTAAACTTTGAAGACGCTTTTCACGTGCTCTTAAAAAGCTGAAGTCTGAACAGCAATAGAAAATTTTTAGTTTGAAACTGCAGAAGTGTTTCGAATACTCTTTGTGAAAGTTCTAGTATAACAGATGATCATTTTTCAAAAATCATTATAGAAGATAAATCGAGGCATGTATACCTAATTTTTTTTTTTTTTATTAAATGAATTTCGTATAGTTAGAGAATTCTTTTGTGTCGTTGATGAGTTAAGTACATTTTATTTTATATGAAAATAAAAAGTTTTGATCTGAGGCACAGAGAACCACTTTGAAGAACACGTATATTAATAATCTATACTAATATTATAAAGAAGTAAAGTTTGTTTGTTTGTTTGTTTGTAGGAGGTAATCTCTGGAATAACCGAACCGATTTCAAAAGTAATGGTATCAAAATGATTGCTTTAGTCCCTGTTCGAACATATGGTATATCTTATGTCCATGTCACAAACCCAAAGGAAGTGCAGGAGCAATAAACGTTCTAAAAATGCGATCTTTGTACTATTGAAGGGTCTAGAAACATGAAATTTGGCATGGTAGTTACTTAAAAGATATAAATGATCTATCTCTAAGAACATTTCTTAAAATATTCGAAATTTAAAAGGGGTAAAAATGCGCGAAAAGAGTTCTAAAAAACGTTCTAAATGGCGATTTCTACGCAACCTCTGGAAGTACAGAACCGATTTAAGAAATATGGCGTCAAAATTATGGAGACAGCCCTTGCTCCAACATAGGCTATATTTTATCTCGGTGCCATTACCCTAAAGGGGGTACAGGAGCAAAAAACTTTCTGAAAATGCGATTTTTGTAGTACTGAAGGGGCTAGAGACATGAAATTCGTCATGGTAGCTTTTATTAGGTATTTTTTACATAGTAGGCTATTACAAATAAATTATCTCTAAGAACATTTCTTAAAAGATTCGAAATTTAAAAGGGGTGATAATGCACGAAAAGTGTTCTAATAAACGTTCTAAATGGCGATTTCTACGCAATCTCAGGAAGTATCAAACCGATTTCAAAAGTAATTGTTGGAAATTAATGGTGATAGCCCTTGCTCTAACATAGGCTCTATTTTATGTCGGTGTCACTACCACCCTGGGTTTGCAAGAGAAAAAAACGTTCTAAATTGCGTTTTTTATAATACTGAAGGGCCTAGAAACATGAAATTTGGCATGGTAGTAACTTCTTGCTCTAAGATAGGCTATATTTTATGTCGGTGTCACTACCCCAAAGGGGGTGCAGGAGAAAAAAAGTCCTCAAAATACGATTTTTGTGTTACTGAAGGACCTTTCTATCATTAAAATTTGTTATCTAGGCTACAAAAGCCGATGGTACATAGGCCCCACCAGTGGCCGAGAGGTTCTGCTCTCGAAGCTGGTATACGGGAGGTGCTGGGTTCCATCCCAATCGCGCCCGTCGGCCTAATCGTTCGGACTTTTCGTGGTTTTCGTCGAACCTTGGTTTTCCAAGCGTAAATACGCGTTAGGTTCCCTTAGAAAGACCCCCACGGAGTGCACTCCCCCCGCCCCCCCCCCCTTAGGGGCTATATCCATCGTGCTGATAATTGGGACACCATAAATACAACCAAATAACCGATGGTACATAAAGTACGCCGCGAGTGTCATTATGTATGTCCAAACTATCCGTGTATTTAAGGGTTAATATCTCGGTTAATTACCGACGATTTTTTTCGAAAATCATTATCCACAATGTTTTTATACCTCCACCGCCTCTCAACACTTTTGCTGAATGCGGTAAATCGAAATTTGTGTGTAACGGAAAAGTGCGCTTTTCTCAAAAACTATGTGACCTAGGGTAATCGCTATAATTTTCGTGCAAGGTTTAAATTAACCTCTATTACCTCTATTTTTTTTTATAATTTTAGTTTCAGTAGATTCAGAAATAGATGGGGGGGGGGGGCATCTAAATTGCGATTTCTGGGATACTGAAGAGGCTAAAAACATTAAATATGGCATGTTATTTAGTTATAAAGTATAAATGCCCTCTAAAAACAGTCGAAAATGAATTCGAAATGTAAAAGGAGCGAAGCGAAGGCAAGGAGCGCAAAGCGTTCTAAAAAAAAAACTAAATAACGATTTCTATGCAATCTCAGGGAAATAAGAAACCGATTACAAAAGTAATGGCTGCGAATCAATGGTGATAGTCTCTGATCCTACACAGGCTATATTTTATGCCAGTGCCACTACCACCTGTGGTTAGCAGGAACAACAAGCGTTCTAAAAAAAGCCTTTAAAAACTTTCTAAATTACGTTTTCTATGGAATATTAGGAAGTACCAAACCGATTTATAATTAATTTTGGCAAATTAATGATGACAGTCTCTGTTTCAACATAGGCATACTATGTTAGTGCCACTACAACCAGAGAGGAGGTAAACCGTTAGACTAGAATCTTGGAATTTGACATGATGGTTATTTTAAGATGTAAATGCGTACTAAGAATGGTTTCTAAAAAATTCAAGACTTCAAATGAATACTGAAATAAGCAAATGAAATGAGCATAAAAGCTTCAAAATACTTTCTAAATTATCATTTATTTAGAATTTAGTTCTTTTTATTAATTGAAGTCTCATTTCTACCTAATGATGTGTAACAATAAAGTTTAGTCAAACTGTGTCTTTATTGGTACTTTTTGAATTATTCCTAAAAGTATAATATCTTCTTATAAAAATTAGACATACAAATACAACTATTAAGCGAGCAAAGCCGCGGGTTTCGCTCGTTATGTATATTTATGTATGTATTAATCTCTCTACATATATATATAAAAAAAGTAACTAACGCTGTCACCGCTGCGGCTGGTTTTGAATTTTTTGTGGCTGGAGGTCTTTCTCCGTTAATATTAAGAAAAATATTACATAAAAAAATATGAAAATCGGTGGTATTATAGAGAAATGTTTGATAAATACGCTGATGTAGACAGTTCTAAAATCTATGAATTATTTTAAGAGATATTTAATGTTAAAGTTGGTCAAAATCGTTCCATTAAAAAAGTTTTATAGGAGCAAAAACTATACATAGGGATTTTTAGATCATTTTATACATTAGAAGTTTTCGGTGTGCAGACTGCATTTATTTTTTTAATTTGACTCATTTTTGAGGTTTTATTTCTATTTTAAATTCAAATTTTCAGCATTTTGAGAGATATTTTTTGCATATTTTAGTAAAGATTATTATTTTAAATTCTTGCGAATTGTAAAAACAGGGCAAATAATAATATGTTCTTCAAATTAAAAAAAATATTTACACGTGACAATTAGAAACAGAAAAAAAAAACCCTTTCAAATTAGAATTAAATGATTACGCATTAAAAGTAGGAAAATATTGAAAATTACTTCATAAAAACTATATTTACAAAATTAAAATGTATTATTCTTTTCCAATGGGTTTTGAAAGAAACAAACATGATTTCCTGTGATTTATGACTGAGATAAGATCTGGCTAAAATTGACCAAATATCATTATATTTGACATGAATAGGAATATATTTTATCTTTTGCGTCAGATGAATGTTTGACGCAACAACCATTGTTTCCGAAAAACTTTCCAAATATGTTAAATACCCCCAATTAAATTGAATTGAAATCACTTCATGGTTTACTTCACAATTACATGAGTGTTTTGTTTAAGGAAGATCTAAGTATGATGCGGGAATAGATTTCAGAAAGCATTCTTCGTCGATAAAACAAGCAATTTTGCGGACAGCATGCCTGTTTTATGAAGATAAGAAGTTGTGGATTTGTATCTCTTCACTGCATACGTGCTCTAATACGTATTTCAGTAGTTTAAAGATAATTACAAGAAAACAAACAAAAAGATCCCTGTAATTGAAAAAATACGCGATATATAAAATCCAAATTAAAAATAAATGCACGGATAACCAAAACGATTTAGTGTATTATTGTAAAGGCGTTATAAATGAGACTCATTTTTTCAACAAAATGAAAAATTAGATGGATGTGCCAATCCTAAAATTTTCTTCTATCTCAGACATCTTAATATTTCATAAAGTAGTTACAAATGTTAATACTTCATTATTATTAGTTCAGTACTATACCAACTTTGACTTTCATCTTAAATTTCTGCTTCAGACAATTAATCGGAGTAAAAACAAGTTAACCTCGATCATGATATTTATTAAAATCAATTGTTTTTCGTTATTCTGTTGTATATCAGCTGTTTACGAATAGCCGGCTTTGCAGGATGCGAAGTTCCTGTCGCTTTACGAGCCGACGATGTACAGTAGAACTACGGAAAATCTAGAAAATTATACAAAAATCACTATTACAGCACCCCCTTCTGGCGGGATATTTCCAAATTGAAGGGAAGCCTGCTGGTCATAGCCAAAAACATACACAAATAATTTGGTTCAGTTCTACAACACTTTTCGGTGGTACAATGGCGACACACGGACAGACAAACATTTTGTATAAACATGTTTTTGGGGATGTACGACCCTTAAAACGTGTAAATCCGTCGAAAACCGGAAGTCGAAAAAAATTTCGATTCCAATACTTTCTTCTATTGAAGATAGAAGAAATCTCAGGAACTAATGCACGAATTTTCATCTAACTTCAGATTCAGTTAGTCCATGATATAAAATAGAGCTGTTTAGTTTTTGGTGTAAATCGCCTAACCGCTATGCTGCATTTTTCACGATTTCCGCAATAGCTGTATCTCAAGAAGAATAAATGCATGAATTTTCGTCAAACTTTAGATTCAGATACTCCCTGATATAAATTGATCCCGAAAAGTTTTTAGTGTAAATTGCCCGACAGGTGCCACTGCTATGAACGCTATGAACTTTTCACGATTTCTGCAATAGCTTTATCTCAAAAACTAATCCTCGGATTTTCATCAAACTTCAAATTCAATTAGAGGTTCATGTAAGTTGTTACTGATTAGATTTTGGTGTAAATCACCTAACCGTGGTTTTTTTTTTTTTTAGAAACATATACATTTTTGAAATTTAAAAAAACATTTATAAGGTTGTTTTTTTTTTTTTTTAGCCCCCGGTACGGTATGTTATTTCTTTCTCCCAGCTTATTTTGTCTCCAAAAAATAACGTTACCTTACAGACGCTAGTCGTAAAACAAAGCATTACGATTAAATACTCTTCAGCAATTTTTTAAATTCTAAGCATCGCACATTTTCAACTTTTAAACCGTCGTATTGAAAAAAAAAAAAGTTCTTTTAAATGCAATTTGTTTGAAAACTGTATCTCCATTTATTTTTGAGATATTAATTTTTTTGCAGTTTCTAGCGACATTTGTTTCATTTTGGCAACTCAAGTACTCCATTTCTGTAGAAAGTAAAGAAAAAATAGTTGAAAAGTAGCAATTATATCTTTTTGTTGCCACTTTCTCATAAAAACTGAAAAAAAAAAAAGTAATTAAAATACGTGCTATTTTGAAAAAATATTAACGAATTGCTTTTTTTTGCTGCTTTTGTGTATTATTCTGAGATAGTGGCGTCCTACCCATACTTTATCGTAGATGTTTATGATTGGATCGTAAATGAGGAATTCTTCAGCGGATTCAGATGACGTCGTTTTATATAAAATAAAATCGCGTGTTTTAAGTCTTAAAACAGAGCTACAGTAGAGTCCCGATTATCCGAGTTCCCCTTAACCGAGTGCCCGCTTTCACCGAGTTATTTTCTTTTGATGGACTGATGGCTTCTATTATTATGAAATAGCCATTATAAATGAAGCGTTCGGTGAAGATGAAAGAGCAGCCGTAAAAAGTTAGACCTCTGATTTTCTGGTCAGAATGGGGAAAAAAAATGGCCATTTTTTTTTTTTTCACATTCTGACCAGAAAACCAGAGTTCTAACTTTTTACGACTGCTCTTCATCTTCACCGAACGCTTCATTTATAATGGCTATTTCATAATAATAGAAGCCACCAGTCCACCAGAAGAAAATGAAGTAATGGAAATGCCGGGGGCGACACTAAATTCTGAAAAAGCAGAATTCCTGTTCTCTAGTTTTAGATTTACTCCAGCACGTCAAGTTTGAGAGATATTTGCATATTTCAATTTATGCAAATTTAGTAAATTTTATACAGTTATTTGCAAATTTAAGGTATAAAGCAATATCAGACAGGGTTTTTTGTTTTATGTTATGATTACTACCTAATTTACTTCACAAAAACGTTGTTTCAGAGATTATACTGACATGTGACTGTGAAATATTGTACCTAATTTGCATATTTTTCATGTTTTTCTAATAATGTTTCTTGACGTTCAAATATTTATGCCGCACGAGTGCGCTAATATGTTTCGAAACCAGTTTTTTAGCTGATTTCAAATCTTGTTTCTGTTTCTTTCTATCACGTCTAGTTTTTGAAAAAAGTGAAATTTTAGTTTTTGGTCAAAAAAGCCAGAAATAGCTTTTTATGATACTTTGTATGATAAACTTCGACTAGTCAGGGTAGATTCTACTACTTATTATTTTTTTTCGATTATATAAATTTTTGTTTATGTCTCTGATATGAATCTGACCCTGTTCACCTTCTTGTCAATGAATTACACACCCCTATAAAGCACCTTATATCAAACCTGTGTTAATTCCGTGCAAAAGTAGAAATTTATCTTACTCAAAAACTAGACATGACATAAGAAAACAGACTGCAGATTTGAAATTAGCATAAAAATCTAGTCTAGAAAAACATTACGTCAATTCTGTCGCAACTACTTTAAAGTTGATAGTGATGTAAACATTCACCATTGAAAAATATGCAAATTAGGCTTAATAACTGATAAATAAATGTTAAGAATATGCAAATCATGACATTTATCTGAAGCAAATAGTCAAGTAGTCATTATCTAGAAAACATTATTAGATGTGACATATATTGTATATAAAATTTGCATAAAATAGCACAAAAAGCTTAAATTTGCATAAATTTAAATATGCAAATTTCTGAAAACCTGGACCACCTATAGATAAACGGAAAGCATATTCGGAATCAGCGCCAAAAACTGATCTAGAATCAACTAATTTTAGTTCTTGGACAAAACCACTGTTGTACAGTGTTATGGATGGCGCACTTGTATGTTCTGTATGTTTGGCGTCAAACATGCGTTTTTTTCTGATTTTCAGATACGTGTTTACTGTACGCTGTGACACAGAAATGACGATTCAGAAAGAGAATAAGAATGGGAGTTGTCATTTCAATAGTGTCACAGCATCAAAAATAATCTGAAAATCAGAAAAAACCGTATGTTTGAAATGAAAGATACGGACAGTTGGTGCCATCTATGATCAAAGTTTGGAACTAGTTATTTCCATTCGTTTGAAGAAAACTTTTCATAATGAGAAACATTTTAGTCCAAACCGCTCTCCTGTACTACAATTACTTGATTTTATATTGAATTTTAAAATGTGTCAAGGACTTTTGTGACATCAAGTATATTTTCGTTCGTGGCTGTATTATATTTACCTAAATTAAGAAACTTTTTTTTTACTGTGGCTGACTGAACGTTAGAGATTATTCAGAAATGTCAGTATTGTGAATTTCCAGCACGGAGGTTTACAAAGTTTTATTTCATAATGTCTGCTTACCATTGCCTGTAAACCAAAGGACAGTACTCCCCACTTCCGGACACACGTGACACTGACTGCGAATAACAGGCGTGAGCTGTTCCATCTTGGACATGTCTTCCTCTTTCTTCTTGCGTGTTCTTGGTGTTTCACTTCCACTTGGAAAGGGTTCTGTATAAACGCCGATCCCTATATCGTTGTCTTTAGCCTAGAGAAGAACAACATAAATGTAAAACAATAAGAAGATCCAAAACAAGAAAATGTCAAAATTTCATAATTTTTTTAAAATATACATTTGGACGAAACTATTTTTCACAATGACAGACAACATTTGAAACTTTTTTCTTTTGGACTTGTAAAACTAAAAGTTTAGGAATCAGCTATTGAAGAAGGGATACCCTGTACATAGTGCTGTTAAAAAAATGCGCACAAATAGCGTGAAATAGTGCATCACAAAATTAGAAAATGTACGATTTAACTAGATTTCATTTAAAATAAACACATTGACTTTCACATTCAAACCTAAGATATTAATAGTTTAAGATCTCATGGTCTAAATGAATTTATACGAATGTATCGAAAACCACGATCTACATATATGTTAGATCAGTTTTAGTGGTTCTCAACTTTTTATTGGCCACGCCCCACCGAAACATCTGTAAAATCAGGGTCCCCCACCTCCCCACCGCACTCTTAACATATCTCTTATTATTTTAAAAGTGAATTCTATTCAAATGGAGGAAGCCTGACATAGGCTTATTAATAACTGTCCATTTTAATTTTTAGGGTTCCGTACTTAAAAAGTGAAAACGGAACAATTATATGATCACTCCTGTGTCTGTCTGTCTGTCACAGCCATTTTACTCTTAAACTATGGAACGTGGAAAGTTCAAATTCGGGCAAGTAATAAAGACTATTGACCCACATATTTTCAGATTAATAAACATTCATAAATATATGTAGTAAAAATGTATAGGGACTAATTATGCTACTTGAAAAAAAAATCTTTTCTTTGTATATCATGTCGGATATCGTGTGAAAGCTTTTGTAACGCTGAACTCAAAAATACATTCTTTTTAATTTTAGGTATAATATTTTCAAAGATATTGTCGAAAATGTAGCGTAAAAATATGTCCCCCCACCCATCTAATTCCGAAACTGCTGAAACTAAAATTATGAAAATATTAGAGGTAGTAGACGTTAATTTAAACCTTGCAGGAAAATTATAGCGATTACCCTAGGTCACACAGTTTTTCAGAAAATCGCATTTTTCTGTTGCACATAAATTTCGATTTACGAGCATTCAGGAAAAGTGGTGAGCAGCACTGGGGGTACCTATCGTAGCAGAAGTATAAAAGCATTGTCGATAATGATTTTCGAA
The DNA here is from genome assembly GCA_963932465.1 of Maratus speciosus. Classification (NCBI taxonomy): domain Eukaryota; kingdom Metazoa; phylum Arthropoda; class Arachnida; order Araneae; family Salticidae; genus Maratus; species Maratus speciosus. The sequence continues at coordinate 425,473,545 of OZ010794.1, forward strand.
AAAAATCGTCAGTAATTAGCCAAGATATTAACCCTTAAAGATACGGACAGTTTGAACATACACAATGACAGGGGCGGCGTACTCTATGCCTAGTTAACAACTTTTAATGATATACTTGTGTAATGTAATGTCCAGTAGCAGTATAAAAGCAATAAATGTAAAATTGTTAAAAACAGACTAATTTAAGGGGTCCTAGGACTCTTAAAATTGGAAAAAATGAAAAAAAAAGACCATTTTCAACATTTAATATCTTCAAATGTAATATGATTTTAAAACACAGTTTTAATTGGGATGAAAGATATATGTTTTAATAAGTATGTTCTTTCATTTCATGCATTTAAAAAATTGCAAGATGCAGGATTAGTATTTATAGGGGGCTCGAAACTGTTAGTCATTTGTCGAACAGAAAATTGCCATAACAATTTACGTGCAGCATTGCAAAATAAATATTGCAATTAGAATGAAAATTTTGGTGCTTACTTATACTTCAGATTGTAATAATTACACTAATAAATTTGTATTTAAAGCATTTTTATATTTTTAATGTAATGTTGCATTTAGCTAATACAAAATTTTGAAAATTTCAACAGTATAGTCACCTAAAAAATATTTTTTTGAACAATAAAAAGGGAATTTTAGATTCAGTTTATACAGACTAACGTGAAATATATGTTTTGAAAATTTCATGAAAAAATATTCAGAAGTTTTTGAGGTATCCTGCGCGTTATGCCCAAAAACGAAATTTGAAGAAAAATGACTTCAAAGTTTCGGAAAAGCCGCTTCAGCTGTTGAGCGGGTATAATTCTAAAAGCCATAACTTCTGTTCTAATGGGAATTTCAAAGAAACAATTATATCAAAATGTTCAGAAAAGATAGGAGATTAACATCTAAAAAAATTAAAATTTCTAAAATTTCGAAGCTTTAAGCGTTATCTGCGACCACTTAACCCTTCCGGTGCAAGGTAATTCTGTTTATAAACTGATGAAATAATGGACTGACACCAGAATTGATAAACGAATTTATTAGAAAATACGAGCTTGCTCTTTTTCAGGTACATTGTAAAAGGAGAATTTTAATTAAATATTCTTGGTGCCGTTTGTCAGTTTTGGAATTAAAATTATGTGTTTCAGGACACCGCCCTCGAAAGGTTTAATTAGAATGAATCACATAAATACTGTGTGTTTCGCGACTACTTTTCATTGAGTGGATCTCTCAGTACGCATCGAGTGAGTTGTTTAAAAGTTAAATAAAAAACTATCTGGAAAAAACACGGGATGAAACAATGCGGCGTTGCATCTTTGCAACCTCCTTTCGAAGGACGCTTAGCACAATGCCAAATTTAAACTTTGAACAAAGGTTTTGTTTTAGTTACACAGCAGAAATAAAGGTTATTACTACGCTGAATTTAGTTTTATGAAATTCCAAATGAAGTTTAAATATGCACTGCTTTTATTGTCAGTAAAGAATTAAGTTCATCATAAACTGATTAGGATAATATTAAAAAATGAGTTATATAGAATAGCTATATTTGATATTATTTAGGTTCCACATTTCTTTGAACTTTCATGGTATATCCATGTACACTTTTCTAGTATATACAGTTATATACAACCCTACGTTGTAGAGTTTTTTTACAAAGTCTTAGTATTCATTTAACAATGGAATTACAAATTCATATATTTATCCTACGGAACCCACTGTGCGCGAGTAATACTCGCACTTGACCGTTTATTTAGCTTATCAAATAGGTGAATTTTCTGTTACAAATGTGTTTTTAACATAACTATAAATGCAATGAGGTTATATATTCTCACCTTTACGGCAAAAAGAGTTTTTTTGTTCCTTTTCAACGTATCTTAATGTCAAAGAAAAGTGTTATATTGTTATCCTCTTGGCATTTTTTATCTTCAGAATTCTATTGGAGAACCTCACGTTTAACATGAAAACTGATAACAATGACAGAATTTATAATTCTATTTAGTAACTTATTAAAAGTTGGATGACAAGCTTTGTACTCGAAATTTTCTCTTTATGCGTAACAAACTACACAAGAAGCATTTCGAGATTCTCTTAATTATAAAATTTATGTAGCCATTATTCTTTATCAAACATATTTCTCTGTTTCTGTTCCCCATTATTGTTAATTGACTGCTATATGCTATCTGATTTTAAAACTTAAAATGTATATGTCAGGAACGGCGAACGTATGGCACGCTGCAGATTATTTTTGGCACGGCATAGATTTAAGTTTTACATCAAAATATAGTAGAATTTCACAAAATGCATTAATATAGATGTTGTCTGTGTCACTTGAATCCGATTAGTTCGGTTGGTTGTGATTGTCACACAGATTGAAGAAATTGAAATATAACTTAATTTATCCGAATCTAGCTCAATATTGGCTCAGAAAATTTTGAGAATTAGAAGATTATCGCTAAACAAAAATTAAAAGTGTAATAAGCAAAAATGCTGATTTTAAAATTATAACAACTTGGAATTCAATTCCAGACACTAAAAGCTATAGTTTCTGGCGCTTGCTATTTTGACAATTTTTTCTGCAAGACATTCTTTTCGTTAAAAAAAAAAAAAAAAATGAAAAATGAAAAATTTAACTAAAAACGTCTTGTCAAGTGAGTGCAATTAAACTTGCATTCTATCGAAAATAACTAACAAGGGAACCACTATTGGTGTTGCTCGCACCTAGCATTGAGACCTGGTGCATTTTAAAGCCCTATATTATGAAGTTTGAGAATCGATAAAATTTTTCTGTTAAAATAATATTTCTTGATTGTACAGCAACATAACTTTCTGAAAATGCAATTTCCGAGACCACTTATCGGACTATTAACACTGAATTTTTTTAAAGAAAAGCATTTAAAAATAAAAATTAGTTAATAATAAGTATAAAATATTGAAAAAAAGTTTGAAAATTCCTTCAAAAACCCACGAATTTGATTTTGAAAAATTGCAACTTTATATTCATATTTTTGGCGGGGAAACAGTGGCGTTTATTTTCAAAAGTAGAGCTTTCTGGCAACCCTAGCCAAATGTCATAGCTGAATTTGTAATAGCTAGAAATTGCAATGTCCGACCTATTTCGCCACAGTAATTTTTCTAAATTGTGTAAAAATATTAATTTACTTTATGATTACTTTTACCGAAGGACTATTTAATACAGCAACATTTCATTTTAAACATTCAAAACTTTATTTCATTCGATTTCAAAAGAAAATAGTTTGCTTATTTTGTATTTCACTAAAAAATAGTTTTCAATGATCTTCGAAGCTTTTATAGAATTATATTTATTACTTATATATTTATCGTGTGCATAGAAAAAAAGTAAAAACCTAATATTTGTTTCTTATGCTATCAATTATAAAAAAAATCGCAATCTGATAAAATTGTAGTAATATGTTCTGTACATTTTCTCTTTGGATAAAGCGGGCGGAAAAAGTTGTAGCGCCACATTTGGCGACTTAACTCTCTTTTGGCGTGAAATAAACAAATAAATATGTAATAATAAAAAATTAAAAGTATAAAAAAGTATATAAAATATTATTTTAACAGAGAATTTTTTTCGGTTCTCTAACTTTTATGTATAGGGCTACAAAACGCACCAGGTCTCGATGCTAGGTGCGAGCAACACTAAAAGTGGTTCCCTTGTAAGTACAAAGCGGATATAAATTATTTGGCATTTAAGATGAGACAACAGAAATAATATTTTTTAAATAAATTTCTACAGTATAACGTGAAATATCACCTGTATTTTTTTAATGCTAAAAACAAAATTTTAAGCAGTTTTGATTCATTATTATTTGATCCATTAAATTTTTTTTATTGTTGGCACGTCATGATCACGTAAAGTATATTTTTGGGAAAATTTGGCACGTGAACGTGAAAAGGTTCGCCATCCCTGGTATATGTCATGATGTATATTTATTTATTGTGTTGGTAGTACCTGATTAAAGTACATAGTTTAAATATTTTTTTAATTAAATATGTTCAAGACAGTCAGATTTAGATATACTCTTAACTAGTTTCATGTGTAAAGATTTCATCATGTGACACATAGTAGAACGAACAGAAATAGAAAACTCATTCAATAATCAAGGTAGTTGCAAAAACTTTTAAAAAGTAATCATTAATAACCAGATAAATATAAAAATTTTGTCAAACTATTTTTGAAGTGTATTTATAAAACTTTTCTGGTTTTAGTTCTAATTTGAAATTTTGATTTGGAACTTTTTAAAAATTAAACAATAAGACTTTTTTTTTTTTTTTACATTTTGCATGTAATACTTTAATTTTAGGCTCAAATATTGCTTTTCCAAAAAAATCTAACAAATGTGTGAGTAACAAATTCGGAATTGTTCCCCTGAAAAGTCAATCCCTACCCCCCCCCCCCCCCCCTCTAATTAATTCTTCAAAAAAATGCTCAACCATCTCTGACAAAATCCGCTTGAAGATTGCTCTCATTAAACCGTACTAGGGGTTACTCCACGTCATCTGACTCCTAGCCTCTGGTGATTCGCGCCGTATTACAAGACCATTCCAATGCCTTTTTCTAAAATTTTCTCAATATACGCCATAGAAAAAAAACTAGGAACGATGCTTCCACTGTTTGCCATGTCTATCCAAAATCTTAAACTTTTCTTTTTTTAGCTTCCACAATTTGGCAAGATGAGCAATTTTAGCTAAGTCTCCCTTTTCTACAACCACAGAACAGCTACTGGTATAACCCATCCCCCATATTAAGTCTATTGACTAAAAACTTTACTAGATGCCCTGACGCCAACATAAAATTTCAATTTTAAAATAACGTTAACACCTCGACATTTTTACTTTTTAGTGAGATTAAAATGTTCCTCTTTTTGTGCACGCAAAAACGCATTAATTTTTAATTCCACGCAAAGCCATAGCGACAAAAATGGATTAACTTGTTTACATATACTTCTCTAATGTCTTCTCTAACAATAGATTCTTCTAATTCTATGTAGAGCGCTTGACAATGCGGCGTGAACACAGACGCGTAGAGTTTTATCTTAAAAGATATATTACTGTATTTACTAAAAGTTAACTGAAATTATGTTCACTTTCGCCTGATACTACTTATTTTTTTACACTCCATTACTCTCTTAACGTAAACAAATACGTTATTGCTGTCTACGTATATCTGTGAGATCACGTGGCGTAATTTCTACATTTATACACTTCATACAGCGATATTTTGGGGAAAGTGGTAATCAACTAGAAATGAATTACATTTTGTCTTGAAACGCAAAATCTAAAAACAATGTACGAAATTGGCGTCTCCAAAGACGCATTTGCAGCCTGAAAAACTGCAAGGTACAATAAATAATACAGGCTACAGATAAGGATTGTAATCGAGTGTTAATAGCTTCACACCTTCGCGCCGCTGCCAGTATAAGACATTAGAAGTTGACTATATAATTTATGAACTAGAGAAAGGACTAAAAAAAGCCAAAATATGATGACAGTTTGAAAACATATATATGTATATACAGGGTAGTCATAAAAATCTTCCCCGATATATGAACCCCTAACGGCCTAACCATTCAACCAATCGAAAAGAAATTTTAGATATACTTATTTGAAAGTATGCGCTCGAGATCATGATGATTTAAAACAATAGAGCTCTCACGGTTACGGTTACAATGAAAAAATTCGAAATTTTCGAATAGCAACACCCATTTTTTTTTCATGCGCAAATTCATCAGCGCATTAAAAAACCATAAATGGCGTTGGAATGACACACGTATGATGAAAATTTCCGGCATAAAACACTTGCAAAAAAGACCATTGCGAGGAACGAAGGAGTGGCTACAAGACATGTTTTTTAGTAGATTTTTTTTTCACTTGTGAACTGAGTAATGATGTAAGATTTGTTTTAAAATGTGTTTTTGAGTTGTGTTTGTGTACACATAGTGAAAATAAAAATGTAATAATTTGTTTTAGTGTGCTGAATATTACGTTACTTAGGAACTGATTAGGATTGAGTGTCACGATATTACACCGGCAATTTTAGTCACACGTGCCACCTCACACACCTAAAACGAAAAAAAAAATATGTTAATATTGCAGCTAAGGTTCTGAAATTAAGCATATAGGCAACTAAGACATTAGGCTTCAATATTCCACGTCAACCATCGCAATACAAATATTTTATACACACTCGGGACAATAATTATTGAACCACCCTCGTACATTCTCAATAAGCTAATTCAGATCACGATGCTATTCGCCTACATGTCTAGCGGTTAGATTGTTAGCTGCAAGTCAAGAGGTGTGAAGTTCGATTCCTGATTCAGGCTTGAAAGTGTACAGTGTGTAGGATTCTACTTTAAATAGAAGTTTCGGCCTAATTAGCATTTGTGAGAAAAGGATAATATGAATAAGTTTAAAGTTCAATACTTTATCAGTTTATAGTTCAAAATCTGCCATATCATGGTACAACATGCATAAATCTATAGTTGAACCTAAGCGCTAAGTGTTAGAAAATTTCTTTAACAACTTATGGTGCAACGTTTGTGACACTAAGTTTTGGTTCCACAAACAAAACACTAAACTTTTAAAGTCTATAATTAGTGGATAAATTAGATCAAGTCGCTAAGCAATATTTAGTGTCGCCCTCTTCAAGGATTTCTAAACTTTTTATCAATCCCCATTCCTCATTACCACCACCAATTTATCCTTTTTTTTTTTCATTAGTTAAGTTTTGCTCCAAACTTTGTGATGCATCGTGAAGTTGAACACATTTCGGCACAAGTGTAGAGTGCGGGTGTGTGTGTGTGTGTGTGTGTGAGAGAGAGAGAGAGATACATACAGAAAAAAAAGTATACACGGATATTATGTATATCTGTATGCCAATACTGCTGTACATAATTGAAGAGCTGAGTGGATCAACATGTTAAGCTACATTTTCTATTTTTTTTTTTTTTTTTTTTTTTTTTTTTAATCTTTTGGGTGAAAGCGTTATGAGGTATCCTATCACATGGTGAAGCTGAAATACTAAGATTCCGTTTAGTCTTGAAGATTTAAGAGATTATTCATTAATATTTAATATTTTAATATTTAATAATGTCAATAATATTAATAATTTTTAATATTTGAAAATTAAATATAAATAAGTTTTCCTGTGAGAGTTTGGTACCATACCTGTTAATATTTTAAACACATGGTATCAAACAGAAACTAAATCATTAAAATTTACAGCAAAAACTTTCACCTCAAATTTCTTGAAATGTCATTTTTGTTACTTAACATGTTCTTCCACTTAGCTCTTCAATTACAGTCGGATCTCGTTATCACGACACCCGGATTTCACGTCACCCCGCTTATGACGTCAGTTTCTCAAAGTCCCGATTTTCTGTATATGATTTTAATGTAAATAAACTCCGGTTTTTACGTCGTTAAATAATTTACCACTCCGGATATCCCGACGGTTTAGTAAAATTGTTCATTTTTCATAATCCATCTAATAAGCACGGAAATTGAGCGGTAAGAAATATCTTAGCCAAACTTTTCACAAAAGTGTCTAAAATACCCATTGAGATAAATAAGAAATTTTACTTCAATCGTTTATGTGAATAAATAAAGCCCCACACTATGAATGACCCACTTAAGCTTCAGATAGACGTATCAGTCTACTCGCGGTCTTTTTGTTTTGGTCAGGCGGTACTTTCCTGTGGTTACACGGCGTTTTTAATCCAACTAAAACCGATGCATTGCTTTACATTGAAATGATCAGAAATTATCTAACATCCATTTCTGAAACAACGAATATTGATTACAATTCACTGTATAACATTGCAAAAACAATTGTAGGAAACACATCTAGGGATAAGAAAACCTTAATTCATCATTATTTCATGTAACAATAAAAAACAAGTCATCATAAATCTGATTTTTATTATTTTCAATTTTGTTTTTGTGTTTATTTTATATAATAATAATGTTTAATTGCTTAAAACTTCAAGAACAGTTATGAATTTAAAATTGTCTTAAATTAATTAAAAATACAGCTTTCTATAAACATATTTTTCTCCAACTCCGGTTACCGCGACACTCCGCTTATGACGACACTTTTTTCTGGCCATTAGAGTGTCGGGATAACGAGGTTCGACTGTATATACCGTAATAAAACAAGCCTATTTCTGCGATTTTCAGTATTTTTTCCATATATCCAACTGTAGCGTAACATTCAGGGGAGCAGATTAGAAATGCGACATTTGCTTCCGCTTATACAGGGTGCCTATAAATAAGTCTCAGTTTCAATGGTATATTATAACAGTTTAATTTAGACTATTTACAACAAATCATACATCCAATTGTAGGTAAACTGACCTAGTTTTTCTTACAAATGATCAATATGTGCGCCTTGAGTCATACGGCACACATCCAGCCTAAAGTCCAATTCTTCCCACACTTCGGTTAACGAGTTCGGAGTCATGGAAGCAATTAGCCTCTTCAATTCTGTGTTTCAACTCTGGCAAATCATTAGTTGGAGGCGAAACGTAGACACGATCTGTTATAAAGTCCCAAAGAAACAAATCGCATGGCTCTAACTGCTTTTAAATCTTCAGCCCAGCAATAACGTTTTACGTTCAGGAGTCGCCATTTTGCGTATGTGGCACTGCAAGCGAGTCAATAACAAAGCAGTACTCGCGCATGCGCCTATTTAAAACTGTTTGAGTAACTCTTTATTTGTGACCTTGAACCAACACTCTACAACGTTTATAGTTAAGACTAATAAAATTTGTAACTTGAACATTCTTTTATGCACACCCTATGTCTTTTAACAAAATAGATTATTTTTAAATAACATTTTTCCACCGATCGCCGAGATTAAATTGGCCACTTTCAGTATCGGCCCCCAAAGGGTCCATTGTGTCTACGTGTCAAAAGAGACAGGAGAAAAGAGGAAAATCTCACCTGGATATACCAACTGAGCGTGGATCCCATATGTCGAACTGGATACCTGAAGTTGAGGGTTGCTCCTGCTGGAACTGTTGCGACAACGACATCAGGATCATCCTCTCTTAAAAAATTGCTCGCATAGCAACTCTCAGGTATATGCTGGCAAAAATCCACCTTTATTAGGGTTTTAATCATAACATTTTAAATAATCGTTTTCTAAAGCACATTTCGTAAACAAATATACACTCAAAAAACAAGAAATATAATTAAAAAAAATTAAGTACCACACGTTTTAAATCAGTTAAGTACTACTCTTTAATGCATTGAATTTGCATTTTTTTTTTTTTTTTTTTTTTTTTTTTTTTTTTTTTTTTTGGCAATAGGATTCTATGCAAAATTCGAAGAAACTCGGATCTATAGATTTCAAACAAAAACGTTAATCCTTTGGAGGGCAAGCAATAATGTCTCTGTAATATTTAATTCTCACCGGAATAATCGAAAAATTTCATTTTAAAAGAAGGAAAAGCAATTTTTCAACATTTTCTCCCCCGAAGTAAAAAGTAAAAAATTTAGTTAACACTTTCTGGTGCGAATCCTGTTTAAATTTGATAGGATATAACATATTCCACCACCTCTCAATGGGTTAATAAAAGAGTAAAAACAGCATGTCTGATGCTGACGGCTTCATAGATTGCCTGGATTCGTCCATCGCAGACAATTCTCGATAATATCGGATCAGATACGATAAGCAATTGTTTGACGTGAGTCATCAAGAAACAATTTACACAATAGAGAACAATCGAGATGTCGATGCAATCGAGCGAATCGATAAAATCATCTCGTCATCGCTCAATACTACAATTATGAAACACATATCTCCTTTATATAAAAAATGGAAATTCGTATTTCATTCTGGCAATTGAGTTCTTCTCAACGGACTCTGCCGGGATTTACACTGTTAGTTAAGTGATTTTTCGGGGTGGTTGATACAATTGTGTTAGTCAAGCACAGATGATAAATAGCGAAATAGTGTAGGAAAATAACAGTGCCCTAAATGACAGTAAAAAACTGGTGTTTTAGGCAGATTTTATTACAAAAAGTAAAAAAGACCTATTGTAGCCTGTGTGCTATATTTTACCTGCGCATTATTAACAATAATACACAGGTAAAATATAGACTGCCTATTTCTCTTCAGTAGGTGGACACGGACAGGCAGAAATAACTCCACACCCCACTGTAAAACATTGTTGGTTTCGAAACACGAGGTAGTCTTACATTAAAAAACAATGCCAAAAACATAACATAGAGTCTTAAATTTATGTATTTATATATATATATATTCTGCAACTTGAAATAATTGGAAAAACAAAAAACAGATAAAACTCTAAACAATATTAAAAATGTAATAGTAATAAAGCCAAATTAATGAATTTTTAAAGTAAAATTGAATACAAAATAGTTACGCCTCTACACATACCTACAAGAAAAGAAATGAGATAGATATCCCTTTTCTTTTCTTGTGAATGTCGTTGGAGGCGTAGCTATCTTGCGTTCAATTTTAATTTAAAAATTGATTAAGTTGGTTTCAGTTGCTATTATATTTTAAAATACTGTTTGAAGTTTTATTTGGTTTTTGTTGTCAAATTATTTTAAATTACAGATTGTATATCTACCTATATTATAAAGGGCAAACGTATCTGTGCGTAACGCTGACGTCATTTTGCGATTGGTAACAGCAGACGATCAAATTTTGCTCATTGCATTTAAAAAAAAAAAAATTAACTTCTAAGCATCGCACATTTTCAATTTTTACACCGTCGAATAGGGAAAAAATATACTTTAAAATGCAATTAGTTTGAAAACTATATCGCTATTTATTTGAAAATTGTATCGCAATTTATTCAATTTATTGTTTTAAAAATAATTTTAAACCATGATTTTTTTCCAAAGCTTTCTCTATCATGTGCAAACGATTGTGAAATATAAATCCGTTTGAACTTAAGTTAATATAAATAGCTCATCATTTGTTCACGGATTATATTCCGTAACGAAATTAAAACATCATTAATCAATAAGTAAAACAATAAAATATAAATAAAACCGGAATTTAAGACACATAATCGAATTTCGAGCTTAAACAAGTTAAAAGTACCGAATCAAAAAGGCCGATTGAAAATAGCGATCTTTGGTTGCTGACGTGAGACAAATAGGGAAATATCGCTTTTAATATTTCAAAACTTTATGTGAACGTATTATTACTGTTTTTCGTATAAATATGACTTTTAGTATCATTAATGGGCATTCTAAAAAATATATTACATGTAAAAAATCTGTTAGTGTTATTTAAAAAAAAAAAAAAAAAAAAAAACAGCAGTAGATCCGTGAGAGGCTTTCTCACCGCAATCATTGAGATTACTTGTTGATACTTTTTTTCATTAACTGCAATTTTTCTGCATCAAACAACGCGTTAACGATATATAAATATATAACGATATATATGTTTACGATATATTAACGATATATAAATTTACGTGTTAACGATGTATAAACACACTGCATCAAAAGTCTCTTGCAGAATCCTTCGAAAAACACCTCATTCATCGCTGTGTTTTTAGTATGTGCAGAGAAAAAAGGATATTGCTATCATAGAAATAATATATATGATGGTTTTCACCTATACAATTCTGTCACCCGGGAAGCTTGGGTTTATCCCTAGTATACATAAATTTAAGATTCTATATTATGGTTTTGACTAGCTCGCGTTTCGAAACTTATTGAAGGTACCTTTTTCTATCGGTACAAGTCGAAAAGAGTTTATTTTTATTTAAAACTATATTATTTGCGATTTTTATCGTGTTATTTTAACTAAAAACAGATTTTTTACGTAAGATAAACAGTTTTCAGTAGCGTCCTGGATGATATATATTTTTAAACTTAAAACAATAGATTTTTCAGTTTAGAAATTAATGGAAAACAATAATGATAATAGAGAAGAAAACGCAATTATCAATCTCTTGGAAAACTTGTCGTTAATCTTCAGATCCAATATAATGCTCTGTTAATTATATTAGTAAAGTGTGGCAAAATAATGTGGCCAACAATCCTACTTTTACTCGAATTTAGATGAAATTAAAAATATATATATATATTGTAAATAAAATTTTGCATTCAAAAATAATTTTTTGAAACCTAAATAACAAAAGTTAAAGCTTTTTATTATATGAAACAGGATATTGACATCTCCTGTTTCCCGTTTGTTAAATATAACTGTACATGAAAAGTTTTCCATGCGCTTTTTAAAAATTAGTTATATTAATTACTTTGTTAAGAGTTTTGCTTGTCAAACAATTGAGATATTTGTTTTTAAAGCAAAACAATGGCCAAAGATCTTATTTTAAAGCATTTTAGGCCAAGGGGCCAAATGGGGGAGGAGAAAATGTATGCTGGGCGTTGACAGACACCAAATATCTTGGGGCTATCTAATATATAAAAATGAAAATATATCTGTCTGTCTGTAATTCTATACAAATCCACAGTTTGGAAGCCAGAATTGTGAAATGTTATGTACATGTGTATTAAAACACGGCCGAGGCAACTAAAGCAATCCGGAATTGAAATAATTTATAGTTAACTTTTAATTAATAAAAACCCACCAATTTTTCAGATATTTCCTATCAAATTTAAACATTTTTCGTTATAGCAGATGCCAACAATTAAAAATTCACAATAAAATTCTTACCACAACATTCTTACCTTTTTACTGCAAGACGCATTGCATATTACGTACGCCACGCTGCCATACTACAAAGCTTTAGCGGGTATTACGATAATTCTTTTACCTCACATGCAAATAATTAGATATTATTTAATTGCGCTTAATTATTACAATTTTTTAAAAATAAAGAAACACATTTAATCACAAACATCAACAAAACTTTTTATTCTATTTATTCCCTTATTCCAAAGATATCGTTTTGTCGTCTGCCATAAATTAAATTTCATTAAAAAAAAGGGGGGGGGCACAGTAGTAGAAAAATATTTTACTAAATCGAATAGTTATTTTTTATTTTGGTTTTAGAATTAAATTCATGAACTCCCTTGCATAGAACGGATTAAACAGCTAGTCCTTGATAAAAGACTTACCTTAAGAAAACATACTCTTACCAGAAGAGATGAGATCACCGGTGCTTCCAACTCTCTTGAAGCTCTCCTTAAAAGTTCTGCCCACTATATTCACAAGAAAATACTAACATGTAATGCCTGTATTCTCTCTATCATTGCTTATACCTCTTAGATCTGGGGTCCCATATGCAAATACAGTATGGAAAACCTGTCTAAAATTCATAATATTAATTCAAGAACCATCCAAAATGGCTGCAGATGCCTCCGTAATACCACCATCAGACGTGATTAAAATATTTGCTCCTTTTTTCAATGGGTCAAAGAACTGACTAAAAACTTTTACAAATATACCTTAAATAACAGAGAGATTATTGCTGAGATTATGTGTCCAACAGAGAGTATGTGTAACAGAAATTATGTGTAACAGAGAGATTATGTGTCCTACCCCAGTAATAGGAAAACGCGTTGTTCAACATCGATTGAAAATAATACCTGATTTTCTTTCAGTTGTCTTTTTCTTGTTTTTCTTTTTCTTTTTCAGTTTTTTTTCATATACATTTATGTTAAATTTCTAACATATATATATATATATATTATAAAATATATAAATAAATAAATGAATATTATTATACTTTTTTTCCCAGTCTTATATTCATACTGTTACTACAGTACAAAGTCTTAAACCCAGATGTCCAAAATTCAGAATTCTCCAAAGTCCGGACATTTTCCTAAGCGGCGTTTTTGGCAAAAATCGTAGCAAAACATAAAAAAATCTCTAGTAATCACTTAATAAGTTGCTACAGCTTCAAAAATCGCAGAGAACAAAATTTACTAGAAGTACTTGATTAGAAGTTTGAAACTAAATTTCTTTTACGAATATCAAAAAAATCTCTGCAAAGCGGGAAAAAAAATCTCTAAAAATCGCCCGAAAAAATTGCTCTACCAATTCTCAATAAACTTTATTAAAAAGAGTATACCATTTATTATATCGGACTAAAAGATTAAAACCAGATAATTTTTTCGAATGCGGGAAAATTGCCCGAAACAAACAAACAAACAAACAAACTAGAAAAAAAAAAAGGGCGAAAAATTCAGTTTCCGTAGGACAAAATTTACTATAGTGGGGTAAAACATTGTAATGAGAATTCGTTCACAATTGACAAACAATCGTCAAAACTGAGGACAAAATTTAGCGCATTGGGCTAAAATTTTGAAACTGAATTCCTTTTACAAATGTCAAAAAATTGCCACGAAAAATCTTTAAAAAATCCATAAAAAAATTGTAAAAACTTCAAAAAACGCTCTGAGAATTTCTAATAAACTTTATTGTATAGAGGACAGCATTTACTATATTGAGCTAAAAGATTAAAACAACCATTAAAAATTAAAAAATCACTGAGAACAAAATTTACTATAGTGGACTAAAATATTGTAATCAGAATTTTTTTCCGAATGACAAAAAATTGCTGCTGGACGGAAAAAAAATGCATTGAAAATCACTAAAAAATCAAAAGTTACGGATACGAAATTTACTATAAGCTAAAAGTTTGAAACCGAATTCCTTTTACGAATGTCAAAATATCGTCGTTGAACGCGAAAAATGTTAACAATCGCATAAACAAAAAAAATTGTTGTAATTATGATAAAGTTTTGTTTTACCTTGTTAAAAATATACATCAATGAATTCCTGACGTAAATAATTCGAGGGTGTAGAACAGTGTGAGGATTAGATTCGTATTTTTTTTTCTTTTTTTTTTTTCCTTTTGTGAAATAAATAGCAAATAATCAAAAATATGGAAAAGTCTGAAATTTGGAAACGCCGAGGTCCGGAGAATTCCGATTTTGGACTTTGTACTGTACTAAGAGTTAAAAGAATGTATGACTATCATTGAAAAGATTGCTACTGGTTTTTCTTACTTGATTTTGTTGTTTTGAACTAGTGAACGTTTTATCATTTTACTTTATTCATTTTTTTTAATTGTAATTAGTATATTTGTTTTTTTTTTTTATAATTTAGTTATATTTTCATTTTCAATCCTATCCGAAACGCTCTTCTATCTTTAATTTTAATTATATTCATTCTCATATAATTTAGATTATAGTTAGAATTTTGCCCGTTGTGGCTTGCTAAATTTATTATTCCTAGATAGGGACAGGCACAGAGGAGTATTTAAAGCAAGAACCTGACCAAAAATGCAAAAATTAAAATTTGCTCAACATCTTCAAAACGCATATTTCATAATAGCTGACTGACTGGAGCATCGATCTATGTCTAAGGCTACGTTTAAATGCTTGTTTTGCCATCCTTCTACATTTTTCCAGGAAATCTTTCGTTCTGGACCCTTCTGTGGTATATTCACAAAAGGACGCGGGGAATCAACAATAGGTCAGGAGGTAAGGAGTTTAGCTCTACTTGACAGAAAGGTTCCTCTTTTGCAGGACATCAGTCAGTTTCCTTTTAAGGCCATTAAAGATTAAAAAAAACACCGCATGGCCACAAGAAAAGATGCCGATACTGATAACAGTAGAACGATGGTTTATTTGCACCACCTTTGCACCAGGCTGCGTATAAACGCTTATTTGGACACCCTTGTGCAGTTGCATGGAAATCTTTTGTTCTGGACCCTTCTGCGGTTTATTCACAAAAGAATGAGGTGAATTAACAATGGGTCAGGAGATAAGGTGCTCAACTCTACTTGACGGAAAAGATCCTCTTTTGCAGGACATCAATCCCTTTTCTTTTACAGTCATTAAAGATCAAAAACACAGTGTGGCCAAAAGTAAAGACGCCGATAATAATAACAGTTAGAAGGATGGTCCATTCGCAGCTTAATTCAGGAGCAAGAGTTGAAGAAGAGACATGCTTTATTGTTACGTTTCAAATCTATTATTATGTTTAAATGCATATTTTTGTGCTTTCACGAATTGTTGAACACGGTAGCTTTATTTTTAATATAATTAAAAAATAATAAATATGTATTATTTCTAAGCCTTTTTAGCTCTAATTAGATATATTTAGATATATAGCTTTTTAAAGATGTGCCGGGGTTTGTCGAACTATTTTTGAAGTATAGCTGTATTGGTATAGTTTTGAAGGCTAATTTTTAAAAAAGTGTTCGTAATATAGTTGCCATTTTTATAAATTGTTTTGGTAATTTATTAAAAACACTCAAAAAACCAATATCTCTATAGTATAACAGAACTTTAGAGACTCAATTTTGCTAAATACTAGATGCAAATAATACATGTATTACTACATTGTCTTATATAAATAATTAAAAGTTTACATATAGTAAAATTAACTACATTTAATTAAACATTACTTGTAAGTAAAGCAACTCTATCAACAATTACTTCCCTCTTATAAACAGTAAAAAGTTAAGTAAACTTTGTATTTTATATTAATTATTTTAAGTAAATGCATACTTTTATGTGTATATAACATTAATTAAATATATTTACTAACAGTAAATCAACAGCAATGATTTTAACTTTAAAACTTATAAAAAATAATTTTGGCCAGGATTTTGCTTTAAATACTCCACTGTGGGGTGGAAACATGGCGTTAACTAAGAAGCCCAAAACAAATTTCTAAGCTGTTCAACTACTGAATTGTGTTGATAAAAGCATGAAATACATAAATCGTTCCAAACAGAAATGAACTTTTCACGTTTATATCCATTTTGCCTTTTATTTGCCCTTAAGAATATTTTTAATTTATATGCTTTATGTTTCACTTTAAACGCTCTCCTGGCACTCACTCTAAAGAGCGCCAGGACCTTTAGAACCTTTTAGAACGTTTAGAATCTTTAAGGTTAATGTCAGAAGGACGCCTTTTTGCACGCTTTTTTACTTACATATTATACCTACACAATGCCGCTAGCATTGTGTAGGGATAATACGTAAGTAAAAAAGCGTGCAAAAAGACGTTCGTCTGACATTAGACTAATCAAAACCATGGCGAAATTTTGAAACTCATTGGTTGTTTAGTTTTCAAGTAAAATTTGATTAATTATCAGCTATAAAAGCCATTTTTGTAGGCATTGACATCTTTGAAAAGCGTATAGAAACGAACACTGCTGATTTCATATATATATATGTAAGGTAGTTACTTTTTTCAACCAATGATGGTGCGTAAAATAAAAGCAAGCATAAATAACAAAACGGTTTAATAACCGGAAGTCAAATACAACCAAATTAATTTTTCGACATAATCACTGTGAAGATTCAGACATTTGTCATACTGGTGGGCGAGTTTTCCAATAAGCTCTTCATAGAAGATTGATGCTAACAAGTTGGAGATTTCCGTTAGGATAGAAGCACTGTCCTCCCAGACCTGTCCTCAGCTCTCGGAAAAAGATGACAGTCACTCGGCCGAACTGATGGTTCAATAGCTTCTTTCACAATTTCGATAGGAAGTGTTCGATCATCCGGTGTACAGCCCATATCTAGTACCGAGTGACTATCACGTTTTTCGAGAGCTGAAGACAGGTCTGGGAGGACAGCGCTTCTATCCCAAAGAAAATCGCTAAGACGCAAAACCTTCTGTTCCCCTGGTGCCATTGTTGATGCTGCAAAATTGTTAAAACAATTTTGCAATTGTTAATTAATTCTTCTTCTTCTCCACAGGTACTGAGAAGATTCAGTAGGTAAAGAAGAGCTCCTGATCGACTTTAATCAGGGGAGAAATGTGGTGTGTCTAGTTTAAATTTGTAATGTCAGATGGTAGCACCCGCAATTTCCATCCCGAAATCATGATAAATAAGTACCTGAGTAAATATTCTTGTCTGTTTTTTGATGTCGTATGTAAAGTGACGTGATTTGTTTTTGTTAAGTGTTAATTAAATATTTATTATGTATTTGTGCTACCTCTTCATTTAAAATTGTGCTGCTTTAATTAGTTAGTTATAAAGACATATTACTAATGGAGTGGAGACTTATACCTCAACATGTTTGCAGACACCTTCTAAGAAGAGCATACTGGAAAACTCGTCCACAGGTATGACAAATGTCTCGATCTTCACAGTGACAGTGTCAAAAAGTAACTTTGACCCCCGGTTATAAAACCATTTTGTTCTTTGCTCTTCTCTTTATTTTACGCCCCATCGGAGGTTAAAAAAGCACCCTTTGTACAACAAAGTTGTATGCTCTGCTTATAATAATCTTGTTCCATATAATATTCGTGCAATGAGAAATAAGAGGATGTACTTACAAATTCTGTGCACTTTGGATCGCCATTGCTGTCTACTCTTTCACCTCCGAAATGCTTAGGAAGCACATCAGCATCTATAAGCTTCAATAAATCTTCTCTAAAATTTTCTGAAATAATAAAAAAAAAATATTTCACTCAAAGTATATATGTTTTATTCAAAAGCATTATTCAAAACTATTAGTCCCCGGTATGCTATTTCTTTCTCCCAGCAAATAAAGTGTCGTCTCCAAAAAATAACGGTCCGTTGTATAAGCCAGCCATAAAACAAACCAGATGTATCACTGTATTGTTAAATACACTACTGCAATTTTTAAAACTTTTAAGCATCGTACTTTTTATACCGTCGTATTGGGAAAAAAGTACTTTTAAATGCAAATTGTCTGAAAACGGCATCTCTATTTATTTTTGAGATATTAATTTTTTTGTAGTTTTTGGCGTCGTTTGTTTAATTTTGGCAATTCATGTACTCCACTTCTGTAGAAAGTTAAAAAAAAAAAAAAAAAAAAAAAAATAGTCGGAAAATAGAAATTATATCTTTTTGTTGTCATTTTCCCATAAAAACTGAAAAAAAAATGTACTTAAAATACGTGCTATTTTGAAAAAATATAAATGAAGGATTTCTGATAAAGCATGGAGCTATTATAAACTAAATTTAATTTTAAGTATGTATATTAATATTACAAACAAATAATGGCATATGAATCATTAAGCCGATTTTTTTTTTTTTTTTTTTTTTTTTTTTTTTTTTTTTTTTGTCAAGTTTCTTGAATGACGATATCTCTTTTTTAAGATTTGTGTATTATTTAGCGATAGTGACGTCCTATGCACTATAATCTTTACTGTAGATGTTCTTTAAGACTAGATCGTAAATGAGGAATTATTCCTCCGAATGCGAATGACGTCATTTTATATAAAATAAAAGCGTGTGTTTTAAGTCTTAAAGCTGAAATATGTTTTGTACAACAGTAGAGTCCCGATTATCCGAGTCCCGCTTAACAGAATTATTTTTCTTCTGATTGACTGATGGTTTCTATTATTATGAAACAGCTATTATAAATGAAGTGTTAGGCGAAGATGAAAGAGCGGTCGTAAAAAGATAGAACTCTGATTTTCTGGTCAGAATGGGGGCGGGGGGCGGGATGGCCATAATTAAAAAGTATATATATTGTAAAATATACGCAATTACAGTAATACAAAATTCCTCCGTAATTCAATTATCGAATGTTCTTAAGGCGGTTCTCAAATCCCCTGGTCGAAAACGCTACACTTCCTTACATTTCTTGGCTCATTTTTAAACGTAAAGGTATAAAATTGACCGCAAAATTGACCTACAATTGACCTATTGAAGCTATTTGGAATCGAAATGAGGTTCCCTTTTTTTGATAAATCAATTACTCATCGAGTTATACGCAGCTGTGGTCACATGACAACCGGTATTTCTCTCCTCTCGCCGTGTTGCGTAAGGAAATGCCAACTTTGAGATTATTTTCTGAAATATCTTTTGCGTTTACCAAAAAAATAGAAAACGTCTTTCGATTACATAATAACAACACCTGCCAATTTCAGACGTTTCTGAAGAAAAATGAATTTCAGAAAGTAGCCCCTCTAGATTTGAGAACAGCCCTAACGTATTTTCTACTTCCCAGAAATTTAACATATTCATGGTACTTATTTCTACCGCTCAGGATGAAAAAGTTATTACAAAATATTATTACAAAATGTTGTTACAAAGTTATTACAAAATGTTATTATAAACATTCAATCAATTTTTCACCGATCAACATTTTATTGGGCCAATAGTTCAGTGATTCTTTTACCTTGATCTAAAATTCTGATCCTCTGTTGTAAAGAGTCTCCAATTGCTGGTTTAAACAATTTGTAGGCGGTCGAAAAGAAAGATGGAGCTGAAAAAAATTAATAACATCTTATTAATTTCTGTAATTTATCAATCATAAAATACAAAATATCATAAAAATAAGTGCACGTCAGTTAAAATCAAAAGATGGTACAGTGGAACTTTCATTTAACGAAGTCTCATCGTTACACTTAAACACTTCGTTATAAAGAAAATTCTTTAAACAAAAATAAATTCAAATTCATGAAAATTGTATGAAAAAAAATACACATACATAAAATGAAAAATACACATGAAAAAGAAATATTTGAAAAATGTATCTTAATTCGGGCAGTAACTTTTTTATGCAATGCAGACATATGAGAAAAATTTAATTAGCATAATGTCTAAAAAAAACCCATAACAAAGAGAGGTAAACAAAAAGTCCTTCCGGCCAGTGCCGGGAGGAAGAGGTAGCTTTCATAATCCTTATTTTAAAAAAGCCAACTTATATCATGCAAACACACGAAGCTCAATTTAGTGGAAACCGAATATAGGAGATTCAATACTAATTTTTATCAATATAATGAATGAGAATTTCGCGAAATTAGTCAGCTTTATCCAAGCTGCTTTTCTTTAAAGTAACTTATATTTGGCTGCCAAATTCGGCGATTTCTTAAAGTGCTTGCCATTTTAAGACAACATGGTAGATGAGGCTAACCAGTGAACTTGGTCGAGACCTTAGTAATTGCTGTGCACATGCTCACTCACATCGGAATCGGTTGATATATACGAGTGCTGTCGCATGCAAAAAATCAGATTTTTCAAAATGTCACCCACATTAGAAATTGAAACTGCTATATCTGAGCCATTTTTTAAGGTAAAGACAAACAAAAAATGCTCCTGAATCCTTATATCAAG
Source organism: Maratus speciosus (assembly GCA_963932465.1). NCBI lineage: Eukaryota > Metazoa > Arthropoda > Arachnida > Araneae > Salticidae > Maratus > Maratus speciosus. The sequence goes on from OZ010794.1 coordinate 425,494,571, forward strand.
ATCAAATACTTAAGAAAGAAACCTTTTTCAATTTCTAATTTTTTTGCACCTCACTTTAAATATATATATATTTTTTAATTTAATGGCCGCCATTTTGAAACAAGATGGCTGATGAATCTGACCAGCGAACTTGGTCGAGGTGTTGATGTATACTATCCACATGCCTTCTTACATCGAAATAGGCGAATACGTGTGTTATCGCGTGACAAATACAAGATCGTTTCAAAATGTTAGCCATGCTAGAAATTCAAAGTGCTATAAATCAACCATTTTTTAAGATATCAACAAAAGAACAAATTTTCAGAAACAAAAACTGCTCCGGAATTTTTGTATCAAGGCCAAACACATAAAAAAAATCTTTTTCATTTTCCAATTTTTTAATACCTTAATTTGAATTTTAAATTTAATTTTTTTTAAATGGCAACCCTTTTGAAACAAGATGGCGAATGAAGCTGGCCAACGAACTCGGTCGAAACATTGGTATGTACTATGTACAGACCAAGTTACATCCAAATAGGTTCATAAATACGCCTGTTATCGCGTGACAAAAATCAGGTCGTTTTAAAATGTCAGCCACAAGAGAAATTCAAAATGCTATTACTCAGCCATTTTTTTTAGATATAGACGAAAGAAAAACTGTTCCGGAATCTTTGTATTAAGGTCAAACACATACAAAAAAATTTTTTTTCATTTTCCAATTTTTTTGGTATCTCATTTAAATTTTTTTATTTTTTAATTTTTTAAATGGCCGCCATTTTGAAACAAGATGGCGGATGAAGCTGGCCAACGAACTCGGTCGAGATATTTGTATGTACTATGTACACACCAAGGTACATCCAAGTCGGTTCATAAATACGCCTGTTATTACGTGAGAAATATCAGGACGTTTCAAAATGTCAGCCACGCTAGAAATTCAAAATGCTATAACTCAGCCATTTCTTAAGATATAGACGAAACAAAAACTGCTCCCGAATCTTTTTATCAAGGTCAAACACATAAGAAGAAAATATTTTTTCAATTTTCAATTTTTGGTACCACATTTCAAATTTAAATTTTTCTTAAAAATTTAAATGGCCGCCATTTTTAAACAAGATGGCGGGTGAAGCTGGCCAACAAACCCGGTCGAGACATTGGTATGTACTATGTATAAACGAAGTTACATCCAAATCGGTTCATAAATACGCTTTTTATCGCGTGACAAAATTCAGGACGTTTCAAAATTTCAGCCACGCTAGAAATTCAAAATGCTATAACGCAGCCATTTTTTAAGATATAGACGAAACAAAAACTGCTCCGAATTCTTTGTATAAACGTCAAATACATAAGAAAAAAATATTTTTCCATTTTCAATTTTTTGGTACCACATTTCAAATTTTTAATTTTTAAAAAATTTTTAAATGGCCGCCATTTTGAAACAAAATGGCGGATGAAGCTGGCCAACGAACTCGGTCGAGAGATTGGTATGTACTATGTACACACCGAATTACATCCAAATCGGTTCATAAATACGCCTTTTATCGCGTGACAAAATTCAGGACGTTTCAAAATGTCAGCCACGCTAGGAATTCAAAATCCTATAACTCAGCCATTTTTTAAGATATAGACGAAACAAACACTGCTCCGGAATCTTTGTATAAAGGTCAAATACATAAGAAAAAAATATTTTCCCATTTTTAATTTTTTGGTACCACATTTCAAGTTTTAAATTTTTTTTAAAATTTTAAATGACCGCCATTTTGAAACAAAACGACGGATGAAGCTGGCCAACGAACTCGGTCGAGACATTGGTATGTACTATGTACACACCGAATTACATCGAAATCGGTTCATAATTACGGGAGTTACAGTGTGACATAGGTCAGATATATATATATATATATATATATCAATTTTGAACGGAGGGTGGTTTCGGGGTCTGGGGGTCATGATCGATGAAAATATACCAAAATTTTTTGAAATCGCTTTCCTCCGAACGGCTGCAATAGGTAGCTTTTTTGTAAAGAAAGCTACCTAAAACTGAATCGTAGCGTAACTTTTCTCTTTTTTTCTCAATTTTTCAATTCTTCTTCTTAAAAAAGTCTGTGATATTACTTTGAACAGTTTCTTATAAAAAATACATTGTTCATAAAAATTTCGCATTTTTGTTAAGTACCGGAACATTTCATCTGTAACATTCTCGTGAAACTGAAATCCCCTTATTATATCGAAAACTTTTAGCATTTCTTCTTTTAAAAGGTAATGATAAAAAAAAAATCATTTACATACAATCAGCTGAAATAAATCCATACATCCATCGCAACAGAAACTTCTCCATTTGAATGTTGTATATGCTCGAAAGGGGAATAAGCTTCGTTATATAGAATATATTTTTCGTAATATGGAGATTAATTTGCATATTAATGGTGTTCAAAGTCAAGGTTCAGCAGATCATTTCGTTTAGTAGAAAACTTCATTAAATAGGAGTTCGATTGTATTAAAGAAATCCTTCATTGAAACTCAGTGCGTTGCACGTTGCTTTTGTTCTGGTAAAACTTCTTTTGAATTTTAAAACTTTGTAGCTTGCATAGTTATATTAGCACAACCTTCAACACTGTTTTAATATGGCAGTGCACAGATTGTACCATATGCTCCTAAATACTTCAAAAATGCTTTGACAGATTTTATATTTTTATGACAAATTTGTTATTATTATTTAGGGTGCTTTAGATAGTGATGCTTTAACTCTGTCCTCCCGGTATACATAGATTAAACTAAAAGTTAAAAGAAATATATATATAATAAAATTTCAAGTGACGTACTTTGTGGTTGCGATATAACAACTTACCACAATAGTCCTGCCACATGAGTTTACTAATTTGCATATTCAGAATTAAAGTATAATTGCAAGGGTCTTATAAAAATTAGTGACCAGAAAATTCAGAAACTTTTTGCAAACCTACACAGTCTAGCCAGGTTAATGTGACGACTACCGAATTTTTGACGTAAATGCTAAAACCAATGAAATGAAACACGTGTCATCAGCTGATTAGTTAAGCATATAAAGTGTGTTACTGTTGTAGGCATTCGAAAAACACTTCAACTGCTGTTGACCTGAACAAACGCAGTGATTCCTCAATTTTACGAGCAGGACTTACTATTTGAGCTGTCGGGTCAAGTGTGGCAGCATTTTAGTAACTGCAAAGTTTGTAAAATGGGGTTAAAGTGTACCAGAGATGGCAAAAAGGTACTATTAAATTAAGCAATGTGGAAACTTTAGTGCATCATCAGACGTAAATGAAAATGGTGAATATTGTCAGTGTCGTTGCATTCGGACGTGCTGCGGCAGAACAACTTACTACACAAATGAACTGGTGGCGACTGAAGCGTGTTCAAAAAAAGTGCAACAAACCTTATTGAATATGGGGCTCTGTATCAGACTTATTGTGAAATCATCTATACTAGTGATAGTTCTTCTACACAAGATGTCGAAATTTGGCCGTCAATACCACACTAAACCTCCAGTGGCAAAAGTTTATGTACTCCGGTAAATAACGTTTTTTGCACCATTATATGAATGGACGTTGACGCATATGTCGCGAAATATCTGAGAACAAACAATCATGAAACATTTGTGGACGAACGCAAGCTGACAAAAACAGCTTCATTGGTCTAGGGAATTTTTAAATAGCAGTTATTGGGTCCACTCATCAATGTGCATCGCACTATGGATTGAATTAAATATGCATCGACCATTGTAGATCACATATATTCTGATTATTTCTTCTGGAAATGATGGCATTTTCCAGGACGACAATGCCACGTGTCACCAGGGCCTATCATTGCAGGGGCAAACTTCCACCGGTAATTCTGAAAAGAAATTCTCTTCGTATTTATGAAAAAACTTCTGAGTTAAACAAGGTGACAATTACTTTAAAAGTGTACCTGTGTTAGTTAATCCGGCCCTGCGAGTCATACATCTGGAAAGTATGTGAGTGGTGAAACACGAGAAAGATTTTACTGTACTTCCTTTGCATCTTCTCCAGATTCCCAGACTTAAACTCCAAAGAGCATTTATGGGAATATATTTATTGGTCTATTCGCTCTATATATCATCATCCATGCATATTTCAGCAACTGTAAGCTGGATTGCAGTCAACAGGGCTCTATATCCCCGTGAACACTTTCTAGGATCTTATTTAGCCCGTCTCATTTCGTGTATCCGCTATTCTAGCTGCACATGGTGGTATTTATAGATATTGATAGAGGTCTCATAATTATCGGCTGCTTATTAAACTAAAATAATCTACGAATTGAATATTTCCAACTGAGCGAAAAAGAAAAGTTTGTTTAAAATAATCTACTAAGCAATTTTTTTGTCATTTAAGCGACAGAATGGAAGCTTGCCATTCTGTCTAGTGTTAATATACAGTGGTGGCCAAAATTGTGGACACTTTTAGGCAGCTTTCATTACAAAATGTAAAAAGCTACCTATTGTAGCCTTCCGAAGGAAAACACTTCCGGAAATTTTGCTATATTTTCGCCGATCATGATCCCCAGATACCAAAACCACCCTCTGTTGAAATGCTGACTTATATATATATATATATATATATATATATATAGAACCATTAAATATATTATATTATATATAACCACCGACCACCAACAAAAATTGTGATATTATGAATGAAATGACAATAATAACAATTTCCCCCAACACACTTAACATGGATTATATATATTTATACCTGAATTTTGTCATACTGTAACTCTCGAATTTTTGAACCGATCTGGATGAAATTTTTCATACGCATAGTACATACTAATGTCTCGACCGAGTTCGTTGATCAGCTTCATCCGCCATCTTGCTTCAAAATGGCAGCCATTTGAATTTTTGAAATTTTTTTATGTTTTCTAACATTGTATACTTATAGAAAATGTTACGTTTCACAAAATGAAAACTCTTATCTATCATTTTAAACAGAATATTAGAACCATTAAAAGATATTTTAAAGAGTCACACAGTGTAAGTTAACAACATAGGTCATTTTAAAGAGAATGTTAGGAAACCTAAAAATTTCCAAAGTGTCCACAAAATTCAAATGGCTTCCATTTTGAAACAAGGTGGCGGATGAAGCTGGCCAACGAACTCGATCGAGATATTATGAAAAATTTCACCCAAATCGGTTCAAAAATTCGAGAGTTACAGCATGACAATTTTCAGATATAAATGTGTGTGCATATGATGAATTGTAATTATATAATGGTTATATATGTGTGTGTGTGTTACATTATTAGATCTAATTCCGCGATTTCCTTATCTTATTCTAAATTACTACTTTATATTTACTAAATTCTTACTCTTAAATAATCTCTATCGTTAATTCTGTTAAATTCCCTTTAATTTAATGTCTCACTTGTCTGAATTACTTAAATATTACGCTTTTAGTATTCTTAAATTAAATGTTCCATTTCCGCTCTTTTTTCTTTTAGAATGTTCTTTTAGCTTCCATTTTATTTTCCCGCGCATATTCCGGGGTTATCCTTTTTACCTTCAAATTCATCCACTCACTCAGTCAGCACTATTTCCATGGCGTGATATTCTTAATTATTAATTGGTTGAGAGCGCGACCTACGTCATATTTGTATTCCTACACTTGACGCACAAAAAACCGATACTCGCTGCGTTTCAGCAGATTCTAGTCGTATTTCCATTTTTCATACCACCCCTTGGTCACCGTCCACGTATTCGATTATCTACAACTTTGATCATCCCTAAATTACTACTATGAAGCGATGGCTAATATTCTTGGTGGAAACTGCGCAGCCGAATAATGTTTTAGTAAAATGATGAGCTGTCTTTACGTTTTGCCTCAATTATTTCTGGGGAAACTTTCATGGAAAAATATATTCCATGGCCTTCACTCGTCGACTGATAATCATCCTATAACGTCAGTGTCGTAGTCTTAACACGACAGGATTCCAATCTTCGTTATACTAGTACAGCAGGATTGAATTTTACCTGTTCTGACAACTTATACTACTCTATTACTGCTGGACGTGATCCACTACTGATATCGTGACAGCCAGTTACTTCATTCCAACTAGAAAAATAATCCAATGTTGCCATAATGCAACATACATATACATGGAGATATATACCGGGTGTCCCAAAAAGGACTGACTGATTTTAAAATTCAATAACTTGCAAACGGTGACAGATATTTAAAAAAATCTTGCAGGAGGGTTATGCATAAGGTGAAAAGTTTTATTACAGTGATTTTCAGTTTTAGTTCGATTTACAAACAATAGATGGCGCTGTAAGCAATAGTCGCTAAATTCAGGCTCGATTTTTGGTACTTCGTGGCCCGGATAATACATTTCCATCTCCTTTTTCTGCATGGAACAAGATAAAGGACCAAAAATCGAGCCTGTATTTAGCGACTATTGCTTACAGCGCCATCTATTGTCTGTAAATCGAACTAAAATTGAAAATCACTGTAATAAAACTTTTGACCTTATGCATAACCCTCCTGCAAGAATTTTTTTAATATCTGTCACCGTTTGCAAGTTATTGAATTTTAAAATCAGTCAGTCCTTTTTGGGACACCCGATATATATATATATATATATAAGTCAACATTTCAACGGATAGTGGTTTTGGTATCTGGGGGTCATGATCGGCGAAAATATAGCAAAATTTCCCGAAGTATTTTCCTTCGGACGGCTGCAATATGTAGCTTTTTACTTTTTGTAATGAAAGCTACCTAAAAATGTCCACAATTTTGGCCACCACTGTATATGTAAAAAGCTCGCTTAGAAATGATCACATAATACAAAATTGCGCCATTCATTGACATTTATGCATACTTAGTAAGTTGTTCAGGTAAAATGAAACAATGTGAAATTACTCAGGATAAAAGATTTCCGCTTCTGTTCAATAATGTATTTAACCTTGTGAGCGCAAGGCAAAATTTTTACATACCTTTAGCACTTCATAAAATAATGTTTAAGTAAAGCACGCAATAGTTAAAATCATTATAAATTTCAAAGTTTGATTACACTAGCTTTTTTACTAGTTAACTTCATGACGAATGAAAGACGGGCTCAATGCTCATATGGTTAGGGGTGCTGGTCAGTAAGATTTCAAATTCTCCCCGATAATAGTAAAGTTATTGGTGTGGAATGGATTCGCTTTTCTAAATATCTCATCAGGAAATTAATATTTTTGACTTCTGTTTCGTGTACTCTTCCAAAAGGACGTCTCTTTTTTAGTTGACAAAATACAGTAGAACCTCTTTTATCCAAAACTCTCGGTTAACCGAAATCCATTTCCTTTTTTTATATCACATTCCTTGTGTACAAAATCCATTTTGAAAGCTTTTTCTTTCTTTTTTTTAACTATCATTGCCCTTGTGTGCAAGCGGTCCTTTCAGAACTAACAGAACATATAAATATTTTCGATTCCCTTTCTTAGAGTTCCTTTGAATTTATCCTAAGCTCCCGTAAGCTGCAGAGTAGAACGAAGAAAACTAAGAAAATATCAATTCTGAAGCTTTTGAATGTTTTGAAAAAGGTTTGGCAAGGCTGGAGCAGCAGAAAGACTGTGATAGTGGTGAACTAATAATATTAAAAACTCCGTGATAGAGCTTCAAAGCAAAGGCAATCGAAACTGCGACAAACAAAACATTTTTTCAAACCTTTGTGAGATATCTAAAAGGTACTTAATTTCAAAATAAAAATTCAGATAATTTATTCTTCTTTCTATTTTGCTATTGCTTTATTTTTATTAAGAACTTGTTGTCATAATAAGAAATATTGCATATATTTCTCCTTAGTCTTAAAATTGGAGCATTCCCCGTTATCCGAAGATTTCGATTTTCCGAAAGAGGGTCGGTCTCAATTACTTCGGATGATCGAGGTTCTACTGTACTTCTAAAATATGCATTTATTTTTAGTATTTGAAGTGCTAAAATCTTACTCAAAGCTCAACAATTTCACAAATACTTTAAGCATAAAATATTAATTTAAGCATATATTTTAGAAATATTTTGCTAACTAAAGACGTTTTTAAAAGAATAGTACACGAAAAAGAAAAATGTTAAAATATAAATTTTCTGAGAAAGTATTTATAAAACATGAATGCATTTTACCCCCATAAGAGAGGGGAATTTGGAAACCTGATTGTACAACATGGTGCATCAACATGCATAACTGATGCATCTAATTTCAATTTTATATAATTTTGATACATGAAAACGGCTTTTTTTAAAGTTACATTCTCTATATTTTAGTAAATAAATTCTGACAATTAATCTCACAATTTGTTTCTGTAAAAATCTTATGTTTTCTAATTTAAATTATTTCATTTTTAGGTAATTTTTTTTGTAGAATATGCCACTCACATATGAATTCGGTACATTTCGGTATAGTTACTCATTATTTACCGGACAAGTGTATTTCTAAATGGTTTCCCATGCACATGCATGCACGACTTTAATGTAATTTATTTCGTTGAATTTGAATTTCGCATGAAAAGTTCACGATTAAAAAAATTGACTCAAAATCAAATAAAAATTAATAATATAGACGATATACATTATATACAGGGTATCCGAAAAGTCTTTCCCTCTGTGATTACAAAATTTATTCATATCCGTTATATAGAAAATAGACATGTGAAACTGGCTCCAAAATCTTGGAAAACTTACCAACTGGTACCAAAATCTTGGAAAACTAACCGTGTTTTTTTTATCCAGGTTTACATAACGTGGCTGTATAGTGCAGTAAACAGGAAATGTTCACAAATAACGAAAAAGCTCAGTCTGTCCTCTGCTATGGAAAAAAGTGAGATTTTTGTGCGAAGTGCCAAGAAATCAGTGTGTAGGGCCTCATGTGGATTACAGATGCCTAAACGGTCTCGTGATATCACAACACATACTGAACTTTTTCCTCATTAATGAACATTTCCGATTTCCTGGAAACTGACACTGGTGCACTAGAGCCACGTTACGGAAATCTGCAACAAAAAAGGTGTCAGTTTTCCAACATTTCGACACCTGTTTTACATGTCTATCTTATATACATACATGTATATTTGGCAAAAAGCAATTTGTAATTTAAAAAACTTACTATTTATAAATAAGACTGATTTTAAGACATCGTGAAAATGATCCTGGAGAAGTTTAAGAGTTTGCATCGCTGTATCGAAAACTGAAATGAATTAAAAAAAAACATTAATTGAATGCAATAAAATTTAGTTTAGCTCTATATTATGTCAGGTCAGTCAAGTATAATCACTCAAATATGCTCAAAATACTCAATATAATCACTCAAATATGCTCAAAATACCCATATATAATCAATCAAATATTCTCAAGATACTGAAATATTTTATATTTCACCGTTTAATAAATACTAATGAATACGTTCTTTTTTTTTTTTTTTTTTTTTTTTTTTTTTTTTTGTGCGTGTTCAGGAAAAAGCAATGGCATTTTCCGAGGAAGTAGGAAGCCTCGATAGTGGCTGGACTTAAAAAGACGGCATTGGAATTTTACGGCTTTATAAAAATGCACTTTTTTCTTTTTTGAATTTTCTTAATTTCTCACATTTCATAACGGTTCATTTGAAAATTTTATTAAATATATAAACACATATAGGAGATATAACGATTTTGGACGCACAGTGCACAGGCGAGCAGAACTTGTTGAAAAACTTTGCGCAAAATTTTCTCGAAAGAATGCTTTTGAAATCCAAATCGGTCCCGAAATATCGCGGCAATGGATAAACTGATTTCCTACCTTTTGTTACAATGAAAACTTACGTTTTTTCCAAGTCCTTAACCGACGCCTTTTTTTTTTTTTTTTTTTTTTGCTTGATTCGTTCGTTTATAAGCAAAACAAAATAAAATATCTTGTTGAAAACTGATGTTAAGCTTGATAGTCCACGATTTTTCTAAAAATAAATACATTTTCAAACAGTGACGGTCAAGGGCTATACAATTATGTACATTTAACGGGCTTAAAGTTGCATCGGATTCGAATCAAACCACCCAGAGAAATATTTTCTACCGCAGAACGCTGTTCGTTGAGCAACATCGAGAAAAAGCGGGCCCAAAAGAGCAGTTCAATAAAAAATTATACAAAATTGGTTTTTGAAAATTCAAAATATGTCTTCTTTTATTCAGAAACTTGCATATTTCTATCTCGTACCTAAATGTCAAATAAAATGCTATATGCTTATTTTCAAGTAAAAAAATCTCATGCCCTCTTCAGTGACCCTCTAGTTTGGGTCCCTGGCAAGATGGCGCAATGGGATTCGTTAGGCCAGGGTTTGGCAAAGTGATCGCTATTAATAGGGTACTTCTATATGAGAGTGATGATATACTGAATGTCAAATTCGATTGCTTGAGCCGACTTTGGACAAAAAGAATCGGCTAGCATCTTTGCGAGGTTGCCATTATCGCCAAACTAATTTTAGTTAACCTGTCTTACTCATCTAATAGAGCTTGTCCAGGCGAGTATCATCAAGCACAAATTACAAAATAGTCAAAAATTTGTATTAATAAACAAAATCAATCGTAAAACAAATAAAACTATTAAAAATGAAAAGTTATCAACTAACAAACAAAAAGAAGGAAGTATGAATAAAAATGATGTAGTAAAAATGATTCTCAATCGTAGAATAAATAATACTTCATCAAAGGATCACATATAATATCAATACTACCACCTGTGAACAAAAGTGATGCTTAAAACATTACAGTGAATTTATGGTTTTATTTATGTATCTACATATAACAAGAGTGTTTCTAAATTTAGTTTTAATAGCGGATTATTATGATAAATATTTGGCTTTTGAATCGGTATTGTAATTCGGGACACATAATCAAATTTATCTGTCATAAATTAAAACAATTACAGCATTGAAATATGCTCGATTATATAGTTTTATTATTTAAATATCGTCCCATTTTTTATAATAAAACAAAATAAACAATATTCTTACCTGGTTTGTACGTGATCAGGCTCATACTCAGGTCTTCTAAATTTATTATATAGACGAACTGCTTGGCCTTTTTACCAGTCTACCAAGAAAAGAAGCTGATTTAATGATTTCGAATGCATGCAACAATGCCACGCCATTAATGCGAATATCAGTTTTAATAAATATTATTTCTTCCAAACATCACATAAAAATATTTCGCGACTGATTTCAGCCATACACAAATCGCGGCCCGCGGATCTTTTACTCATATGTATGGCCCGAAATACAAACAGATCTAGAAAAAAAATCTTAATCTATATTCACGAATTCAGTATGCAATAAATATACAGTAAAAAAATACAAAGATATCACCTAACTCTGCGTAAATTGTTTTAAAACTTTCAATTCTCAAGGTTTCCATAAGCTAAATTTTTTTCCCTATATAGTGTACCACTATTTTAAAACAGCCTTCTTGGTATATTTCAACTAGAAAACTTAGTAGAAAGATTATTGTTTGGAAGTGGTTTTAGTCAATAAAGAAACGCATTGACTACCACCACTTCCAAACAATAATCTTTTTACTAGGTTTTCTAATAGAAATTTATCAAGAAGGTTGTTTTAAAATAGTGGTAGACTATATAAGAATAAATGCTTTCTTTTGGCAACCTTGAGAATTGAATGTTTTAATTTATGCAGAGTAACAACAACTGATACTTTTTTCAAAATATAATAGGCTCTCTCAAATCTGCACGTTTCTGGACAAGAGGTTACTGAGATTTAAGGTAATTCTTTTTAAGTAACATTAAAGAAGCTTTAACTATTATTATGCAATAAGAAATTATATGTTTTTAGTTAGTTCAAATTAAAGAAACTAATACAGCTGATTTTATTTTTAATTCAAACTTTGCTTTAATACAGGAAATAATGCCATTTTATTGCCATATATACAGCGAGAATGACAGGCTGATAAAAAATATAGTAAAGATCAAAGCAGAAATAAATTTGGAGGTAAAGAAAATTTCAAAATGCTTGCAAAAGATGGCCCTATAAACAAAATGCTGCTTGCTAACAAAATGTCAACTTATCGTGAGCATATCGTGAACAGTGGCGTCAGAGATAATTACGCAAGCATTAATAAATAATATAAAAATAAAGAGTTTTTAATTTACTTTTAATGTGTTTTTATAACGTCTTTTAAGCAAATAAATATTTTAATATTATGATATGATTAGAAATGGACGTAATTTTGACTTACTGCTCGCACTTATTTACTTTTGAACGCAAGCGTTTTTAGGACATGGTTTTCTATTAGTTTTTAAATTAACTTAAAATTTATAGAACATTTTTTTAACAATTTTGAGGAGCATTATTAAGTTCTGTTGAATGCAGGCGTTATTATTAAGTTCGTTTGAAAAAATATACGTTTAAATACACTGATTTTAGGTATATTTATGGTTAGTATCTCGGACCTGGGCTAGGCCGGTCTTTCGTTTAAAAATATGAAATCAAAACAAATCGGAGCGTGCGTAGCATGCTCGGTGTACGCTGCAGTGGGGACCGCAGCTGTAAATTTGTTTGGATAGATTTTCATTTGAAAATTTTAAAAAATCATGCAAAATAGAGAGTGTACGCTATTAAATATAGTGTAGGCTTCAGCAATAGGGTCGTTTAGAAATACTTTTTCTCACATATATAGATTCTTTCAATATTGGTTTTAGGTATATGTAAGGTTATTGCCATAGGTGCGGGCAATTCCGGGAGGGTCAGCTAGTCATTAATAAAATTGTCTAATAATTAATATCACAGTTATAATAAATATTTTAGATTTAACAATTGTATGTTACGGGACACTTCAGGCGAAGAAGTAATTACCTTCTTGTTGAATTCTTCTTGAAGTTTCTTATCTTTTCTCACCATCCAATAAAGAATTCTCAACCCATCGATGGTGGATATTACGTGCATAAGGCCTGAAACGAAAATCAAATTTTTAATACAGATTTCATATATCACTGCATTTTTTAATTATCTTCGAAAATCCTAAATATTGCACTACAAATATTATTTAAAAAGACATTTTGTTTCAATAACACATTTTTTAAAAAAAAGACAGATTTCGATATTAATCTCTTTGCTACAAACATTTTTCATGCGCAACGCTTGAGATATATCTCTTCTCTGAGCAATGTTGCTTTTTAGAAACGAACTGATCAATGCCTTATTCGGAGTTGCATTTAGCTATTTGGCGCTTATAAAGAGAAGTTTTCCTAGTGTATGAATAGGTTTTCTCAACACGAAAGATAGAGGGTTTTGTGTATGCTGTCCATTCGCAAGTAAACATTTTCATCTTCAACAATGTTTCAGACACAAACATGATAGCGATATTAACATTAAAATTAATATTAGTTTATTATTCTTGATATTAGTTTGTTATTCTTGTTATTCTATAAATTCAATTACGCAGCTGAAAATTTTTAATTGAGAATTTTATAGCTTCCTAAAATCCGATATTCTGGTTTCAGAAAACTTATTAATACACTATAAAATGTACTCGGAAATAATTCCGAAAATCAGTGGCAGGGAAAGAAACTTTGTTTTTAAAACTGTGTCTTTAAATCACGAAAATATGTTGATTTCTGGGATTTCTATATATTAAGAACCCTTTTCGGAATCGCGGATAACTCTGAAGAGGTTATTGCATATTTTTGTACGTGGTTTATGCTATATTCTCTTAGATTAAATTTTTTTTTTTTTTTTTTAACATTTCTTTAAATCATGAAAATATATTGATTTCTGAGATTTCTATAGATTAAGAACCCTTTTCGGAATTGTGGATAACTCTGAAGAGGTTATTGCATATTTTCGTACATGGTTTATGTTATATTATCTTAGATTAAAAAACGTTTTATTTTTCACAAATGTTTCTTTAAATCACGAAAATATATTGAATTCTGAGGTTTATATAGATTATGAACCCCTTTCGGAATCGTGGATAACTTTAAAGAGGTTATTGCATATTTTCGTACGTGGTTAATGCTATATTCTCTTAAATTAAAATTTTTTTTTTTTTTTTAATGTTTCTTTAAATCACGAAAATATATTGATTTCCGAGATTTCTATAGATTAAGAACCCTTTTCGGAATCGTGGATAACTCTGAAGAGGTTATTGCATATTTTTGTACATGGTTTATGTTTATTCTCTTAGATTAAAAAACATTTTTTTTAGCCTTGTAGTCCGATTGGAAAACTTTATTTTCTTTCGTACTGCTAAAGAAAATTATAATGATTTTATAGTTCTTTCCGTCAGGCAAGATATATGTGAAATATCCAAAAGGTAGAGGACACAGGTTGTTAGGAAAATTATGAGATACTTTTTTATTTGTTCACGCAGCTTTTGCCGATGTAATAGTTTTTATGTACTGCACCCGACTTTCCTTTTTATTTTATTTTTTTTACCGTACGAGACAAAGTGCTCCGTCGTAAATGCGACAATGAGCGGTAAAATAAAACATTCCTAGATCGAGTATTTAAGTTTCACAGATGTAAAATATACTATGCAAAACCATATACCACGCCTTCTATTCATCCACACTTAGATCGAGGTCAGAGACTCTAAAGTACTCGAAGTTGAGGAAAATGACCTATGAGCCCCTTTTTTCGTGAAACATAGGTCTAAAGTGTGGATTTCATTCTTTATGTGTGCAATATACAAAGCAGTAGTACATTTGGAATGTATTCTTTCAACTGAAAGCTTCATTTAAACAGTCCGAAGATTAATATGCCAAAAACAGAAGTAATCTGTCCCGTATATACAGTGATATTATGTAACCAACTTTAGAGGCAAGAATAACCTCTTAAAATCTTTGGATTGGAAGCAACAGTAAATGAAAGGTATCTGACTTGTATTTTTGAAAAAATGGATAAACTTATTCTCTTGATTCCAATTTCTACGAGATATTGAAGAAATCGGTTTTCCTGATCGCGAAACAATTAATTCAAAGAAACTCCAATCAAGATACCGACGCTGTCGAATTATTCGTCATCTCAGAAACAGATTTGGAAAAGAATATCTGTCAGAATTAGTTCAAAAGTCTAAAAAATAAAGGACAAGTTATCAGACAAGATGAAGTCGTCTTAATTGAACAAAACCAGAAGAGACTTCATTGGTCTATAGACAAAATATTTAAAAATTTTACCAGGTCAAAATGGATTTGCTAGAGGGGCAGATGTAAAAGCAAGCCCAGGAACACTCGTACAACCATTTCTCAAACTCTACCATTTAGATATATTCTGTCTTGAAGACCCTGTGATCCAAATTGTGAAGGATGGAACCACTAGGAATGATAGAGTGGTCAAGAGACTAGTGAAATGAGTTTATAAAAAAATTGTGAATTGACATTTTCTTGAACTTTAAATACTTTTACTTTTTATTTTCTGTCAAGTTTTTTTTTTCATTGTACTTAGGTTTATTTTAGAGTTAGTTTTAGTTTGATCATAAGTGATCTTATGTTTAATTTGTCTTCTACCTAAGTTAAAGGTGGGAGTGTGTTAGGAAATGATGAGATAATTTTTTATTTGTGCATGCTGCCTTAGGCTAACGCAGAGAAAATAATTTTTATATAATACACGTGACTTTTAGCTGATGTTGATTAATATTTTTTTATATGTTGCACGCGGATTTTGGCTAAGGCTTTTCTTTTCTCTGTTTTATCGCACGAGAGAGCACGCTCGACTGAGTAAAATTAGAAAGTTAGAGTTAGCGACTTTTTCTTTTAGCTTAAATTTTTATTTATTTTTTCTATTAAATGGTAAGAGGTGGATAATTTTATTCCGCCAATTTTACACAAATAGTATGACGAAAATAATAGAGAAAATTAAGTCATTTTAGATCAACTTTTTTGTGACATCAGTAAAACCTAAAATTCATGTAGAATTTGAGATATCTATTATATCTTTCTCACCGACGTCTATTTGTGTCCTGGTTAATTTTATCGCAAGAAAGAAAATAAAATTGCTTGATCAGAAAGAAATAGGAATTTTATTTGTATCAAATACATAGCTATGATTATGGATATCTCCACCACCTATAAGAAGGAAAAAGTGGGTAAGAATTCTCTTGCACATTTTGATTATTTTAAAATATGAAAAATTTCGAACTGTGCGTAGTTGATACAGACATACTTTTATGTTAGCCGGTTAATGATTGCCAAAATTTTTTGAATATCCCCAAATCTTTTATTCTCGCCAATTTTATAACATTTCAATGACAGATGTAACTCTTTGCGAATGAATGAATAAATTAAAATATTTGGACAAAAAATAAGGTACTTTCCGGTTAGCCGAGTGCCAGTGATATATACACATACATATATACATTATATATGTATATATAATACTCGCTCCCGGCTAACCGAAAAGTACAAAAAATAATTAGGATTTCTTATAAAAAAAAGTCTATAATAATATTTTAAAAATACTTAGCTAAAAATAGCTAAAAAATAATTATGATAAAATACGTAAACACAAACATACCAATACAAATAACATAATCTCACATAATCGGTCTGTTAATCATTAGGCTTAGTCAATAACAGAAGTGTTTAAGTAAGAGATAAGATAAACTAGAAACATTTTATTTCATAATGAATGCATCGTATCAAATTTTATATACACAAAAATCAAAACTTTCGTTATTTAAGGTCCCGAAATCTTTTAATATCATTTAGAATTTTTTAAAGTGGATCATTAGTTCCTCTTCTTCCCATGAATTCAACAGACGGGCTGTACCACGATGTTTCTTGTTACATCATTTTGAAACACAATTTAAGAAACTCAATGGAGATGATTCAAAACATGTTCTTTGCTTAATGTACTTTCTTACTGCGACAAGTACGGACAATCGCTATCGAATGCTATAGCTAAAATATAATTTCATTTAATGTCTTTTTGTACAAATACATTTCCAGGCAAAACATACTTTTCTTAAAAAAAGAAAGAAAGAAAAACGCACGGCTTGTTCTTCCGATGCCGCGTAATGTGGCTGACGGGAAAGGGTTGCGGTTCAATGATGCTAATTGAAACAAGATTTGGCGAGTTATCCCTGGCGTCCGACTATCATAAAAGTACCGCTATTTTATTCCCTGTAGTTTTCGAATTCCGTAAAAAAAAAAAAAAAAAAAAAAAAAAAAAGTTGGATAATGGAAGGGACACTAGAAGTTTACCTCTGACATCCGCTCCTCCAACATTGATGATTTTAACTAGGCTTCCCTCTTTATCACACCCGATGTTGCCAGAAAAGCTGTATTTCAGCACCTCCTAAAAAGTACGTAAAATGACATAATAAGACCATCTATACTTATCACAAATAAATAAAGAATAAAGCATTAACTTAATATAGCTATCAGTAAATACGAAAACCTATATTATAAAGCAAAAATATGTAACTGAGTAAACGCTGGCGCCATATCAACGGTTTTAACAACCATAACAATCAATTTAGCTTTCATTGCAAATTTATTAGGGGGACTCGACTTCTTACCAATATCGAAATTTCGTAAAAATTTCGATTTTCATATTTTTATCGTATCATATACCATATACTTTCGGCTACATCCTGACTAAATTTCCGACTGACAGAACCTCAGTTACGGCTGATTTAACCAATTTAATATTATAATCACCTTTTAACCCCTTAACGGTCGCATTAAATTACGGTTTAAAAATTCAAATTTCTTATTGACACCATTTTTTGAAAAAGAAATGTTCACCTTATTTAATGACAGGTAAAATGATACCGTAATAAAGCCAATTACACTATTTTATAAAACTGGTAGGAATCATACAATCTTAATAAAAGACACAGCCCGAGAATAACACGGGAGCGAGAATTAAGGGGTTTAAAGGAATCTTTAAATTCATTTTCTAAGCTTGTGGGGGTTTTTTTTCTTTTAGATTTTTAAAATCTTCAAAATGCTAAGGCCTTTTATTGATATGACTAAAAGGATTTGATTTTTTTTTTTCTAGTTGAACATCATCCTCCCATATATGAGAGATTTAATGATCGGATTTTAATCCTTTGATAACTTTTGTTACAATAAAATTTCAATTTTCATATTTTTATCTTATCATATACCATATACTTTCGACTACATCCTGACAAAATTTCCGACTGATAGAACCTCAGTTACGGCTGATTTATCCAATTTAATATCATAATTACCCTTTAACCACTTAACAGTCGTATTAAATTACGGTTTAAAAATCCAAATTGCTTATGGACACCACTTTTTTGAAAAAGAAATGTTCACCTTATTTAATGACAGGTAAAATGATACCGTAATAAAGCCAATTACACTATTTTATAAAACTGATAGAAATCAAACAATCTTAATAAAAAACACGGCTAGTTGAACATCATACTAGTTGAACGTCATACCATATATGAGAGATTTAATGATCGGATTTTTAATACTTTGATAGCTTTTGTTACAAAAAATATCATATGTGCAAAAACTAGTCATTTTCTCTGTTTATTTTATTCTCTAAAACTATTGCTATTTCAAAAAAAAAAAAAAAAAAAGAAAATCCAGTCTTAAATCTGTTCAAAATATCCTTACTACCTCTAATAAAAAAAAAATCAGGTGTAAAATTTAAAAAATAAAGCGCTTGTAACCTTTTAAATTAAGTGTTTAAAATTTAATTTTTTAAAAATGTATCAAAAATAATTTAAATTTTTAATGTTTCTTTTAGATTAAATTATTTGCAATTAACATTTACATAATAATATTTAAAAATATATTTTTAAGTTGATAATATTTTTTTTATTATTTTTGTGGGAGGAGGGGTTTGCCTTAAATCTGTTCAAATATCCCTACTGACCCGCGATAAACATACCAGGCGAAAAAACTTTAATAAAACAAACACTAGTAGCGTTTTAAATTAGGTGTTTAAAATTGAACTTTTTAAAAATCTTATCAAAAATAATATTAATTTTTAAAGTTTTTTTATTAAATTATTTTTAATTAACATTTACATAATAGTATCTAAAAACATTTTTTTAATTTGATTTTTTATTTATTTATTTATTTTTTTGGTTGGGGGGGGGGGGGATATGCCGCATACTCTTAACTTCGAAACATCGCGCAATTTCGAATTGTATACCGTCGGATAGGGAAAAAATTTTATTATCTATCTGTGATTTTTTTATCTATCTCTATAGCAGTCCGCTTTAGAAAGATTAACCTTCTTGTACTTAAAACAACATAAATATAAATATTTCAAAAAAAAAAAAAAAAAAAAAATGTCAGGCAAATATTACATATTGCAATTAAAACTTCACCAATAATAAAATAATATAAATAAAACAAAAATTGAACAGACATGTGCATAATAATACAAATATAATTGTAACTGTAAATAGCGAAATATTTTACAATTTCTTTGGCTATTAACCTCTGACATGCGACCAATACGTAAGTATTGCTTTTTTAAAATTTCAAAACATTATTTGAATACATTATCGATATCTTTGATATAAAAATGCTATTTGCCTCAGTTGTTGCCAACCTAAAAATTAAGGGACAATCTAAAAAATATTGTAAATGTAGAAAATCTATTAGATTTTTTAATAAAAAATGGTTATCATCTATGTTCTGTAAGCCGGTAAGCCAGTGTTGAATCGCGACCAAGACATACAAGACCAGTTCACGACTTTTAAAACGTCACACGGAGTAGATCATCTTTACACGAGAAAATTCGATGAGTGGGTCATTTTGGGTCGTAATGGGTCAAGGTCAAGCTAATTATATCTAAAAAACGGCTCAATCGATTTTGACCAAATTTCACATCCAACAGTTTTTTGACACGAGGAAACTTTTGGGCTAGGTCACATGTTCAAGAAACTTCGATTAGTGGGTCATTTTTGGGTCACTATGGGTCAAGCCAATTTTATATAAAAAACGGCTCTAACGATTTTCACTAAACTCTATATTCTACAGTTGTGGATTACGAGAAAACTATTGCGCTAAGTCACATGTTCGAGAAAATTCGTTTAGTGGGTCAATTTTGGACACCGTGGGTCAAGCTAACTTTATCTAGATAACTTCTTTAACGATTTTGACGAAATTTTGTACCCTACTGTTTTCGGACACGAAAAGACCATTGGGATGGGTCTCGTGTTCGAGAAAATTCCATTAGTGGGTCATTTTGGGTCATAATGGGTCATGGTCAAGTTAATTATATCTAGAGAACGGCTCAATTGATTTTGACTAAATTTTGTATCTAACCATTTTCGGGCACGAAAAGATCATTGGGATGGGTCTCGTCTTCGAGAAAATTCGATTAGTGGGTCATTTTGGGTCATAATGGGTCAGAGTCAAACATATTATATCTAAAGAACGGCTCAATCGATTTCGATGAAATTTTGTATTTTACCATTTTCGAGCGTTATAAGACCATTGGGCTAGGTCACGTGTTCGAGAAAATTCGATTAGTGGGTCATTTTGGGTCGTAATGGGTCAAGGTCAAGCTAATTATATCTAAAAAACGGCTCAATCGATTTTGACCAAATTTCACATCTAATCGTTTTTCGACACGAAGAAACTATTGGGCTAGGTCACAGTTCGAGAAACTTCGATTAGTGGCTCATTTTTGGGTCACTATGGGTCACGCCAATTTTATCTAAAAAACGGCTCTAACGATTTTCGCTAAACTCTATATTCTACAGCTTTGGATTACGAGAGAACTATTGGGCTAAGTCACATGTTCGAGAAAATTCGATTAGTGGGTCATTTCTTGGGTCAACGTAGGTCAAGCTAAGTTTATCTAGATAACTTCTTTAACGATTTTGACGAAATTTTGCACTCTACTGTTTTCGGGCACGAAAAGACCATTGGGATGGGTCTCGTGTTCGAGAAAATTCCATTAGTGGGTCATTTTGGGTCATAATGGGTCAGGGTCAAACTAATTATATCTAGAGAACGGCTCAATCGATTTAGATTAAATTTAGTATTTAACCATTTTCGGGCACTAAAAGACCATTGGGATGGGTCTCTTGTTCGAGTAAATTCGATTAGTGGATCATTTTGGGTCATACTGGGCCAGGGTCAAGCTAATTATATCTAAAGAACGGCTCAATCGATTTTAACTAAATTTTGTATCTAACCATTTTCGGGCACGAAAAGACCATTGGGATGGGTCACGTGTTCGAGAAAATTCGATTAGTGGGTCATTTTTGGGTCAGTGTGGGTCAAGCTATTTTAATCTAAAAAACGGCTCTAACGATTTTCACTAAACTCTATATTCTATAGTTTTGTATTACGAGAATTCCATTGAGCTAAGCCACATGTTCGAGGAAATTCGATTAGTGGGTCATTTTTGGGTCACAGTGGGTCAAGCTAAGTTTATCTAGATAACGGCTCTAACGATTTTGACGAAAATTTGCACCCTACTGTTTTCGGGCACGAAAAGACCATTGGGATGGGTCTCGTGTTCGAGAAAATTCGATTAGTGGGTCATTTTGGGTCATAATGGGTCAGAGTCAAGCTAATTATATCTAGAGAACGGCTCAATGGATTTTAAGTAAATTTTGTATCTAATCATTTTCGGGCACGAAAAAACCATTGGGATGGGTAACGTGTTCAAGAAAATTCGATTAGTGGGTCATTTTTGGGTCACCGTGGGTCCAGCTAAGTTTATCTAGATAACGGCACTACGATTTGACGAAATTCTGTAATCTATTGTTTTCGGGCACGAAAAGACCATTGGGATGGGTCACGTGTTCGAGAAAATTCTATTAGTGGGTCATTATGGGTCAGTGTTAAGCTAATTATATCTAAAAAAAGGTTCAAGACGTTTTCACGAAATTTTTTAATATACGGCCGTTTCTGGTCATGAGAGGACCATTGGGCTAAGTCACATGTTCGAGAAAATTCAATTAGTGTGTCATTTTGGGTCACAATGGGCCAGGGTCAAGCTAATTGCATCTAAAAACATGCTCAAAACATTTTGACCAAATTTTATAATACGTATACCATTTCTGGGCATGAGAAGAGAATTGGGCTAAGTCACATGTTCGAGAAAATTCGATTAGTGGGTCATTTTGGCTCACAATGGGTCAGGGTCCAGCTAATTGTATCTAAAAAACGGCTTAAACGATTTCGACTAAATTTTGTATTCTATCGTTTTCGGGCTCGAGAAGACCATTGGGCTAGGTCGCATGTTCAAGAAAATTCGATTAGTGGGTCATTTTGGATCACAATGGATCAGGGTCAAGCTAATTGTATTTAAAAAGCGCTTCAAAACATTTTGACATAATTTTGTATAATACCGTTTCCGGGCATGATAAGAGCATTGTGCAGGGTCGCATGTTCAAGAAAATTCAATCAATGGGTCATTTTGGGTCCTAATGGATCAGGATCAAGCTAACTGTATCTAAAAAACCACTCAGAAGATTTTGACAAAACTTTGTACTAACCCGTTCTGGACAAGATAAAAACATTGGGCTGGGTCGCATGCTCAAGAAAATTCTATTAGTGGGTCATTTTGGTGATAATGGGTCGGGGTCAAGCTAACGGCATCTCAAAAATTTTTTTAAACAATTTTGGCAATTTTTTTTGTTATACCGTTTCACAGTACAAAAAGACCATTGAAATAGCTCACATCTGTCGATGAATTTCGGTTAGTGGTTTTTGAATCAACGTGGATCAAGCTTATTTTACCTAGAAAACGACTAACGATTTTCACTAAATTTTGTATTCCATCGTTTTCAGGCTCGAGAAGAGCATTGTGATAGGTCGGATGCTCGAAAAAACTGGATAAGTGGGTCATTTTGGGTCACTATGTTTCATGGTTAAGCTAATTGCATCTAAAACAGCAAGAATGATAAAGTGGGAAAAATATATCAAGATAAACAGAAAGCTAATTTTGACCGAGCTTAGCTCCGTCATTCCTGCTAGTGTCTTTTAATCCTTCTTTTGCGATACTCTTCTAATTCTCTCTTATTATTAAAATTTTCTGAGCCAATATTGAGCTAGATTGGGATATATTAAGTTATATTTCAATTTCTTTAATCTGTATGACAATGACAACCAACCGAACTAATCGAATTCAGGTAACAAAGACACATCTAGATTAATTAACGCATTTTGTGAAACTCTTCTGTAGTTTGATGTAGACCCTAAATCTATGTCCTGCCAAAAGTAATCTGCAACGTGTCTCTTATGGGACGGCGTGCCATAGGTACTTCGTCCCTGCCCTACTATTAGATAAAAATAGCATGATTACCTCTGAAGGATCGAAACTTGGAATGCAGAGTATCTTGTTTACATTTTCATCCTGAAAAAATAATTGTTTATTAATGCACATATAGAAAACATAAATATATTTTTTACATATATATGCAAGCATTCGAAAAATGTTCCGTCGTTAAAATTTAAAAATCTTTAACATTAATTTACATAGTAAAGATACGATTTATTTGGATAAATTGCTAAATTTGCATTAAATTTTCAAATATATGTGTCAATTGAGTATATAATTCAGTTCATCAAGTCAAACGTTAATAGTTATTTTGAAAATTACTTTTTACATAGCCAATTTGCACAAAACTTATTAATCTCTCTAAAAAATAGATGAAACAAGAAAGAAAAAAATATGCGTACAGCATAGATTATGAAACACTTTCCAACACATTCAGAATAATGCAACAAAACTACACCGTTTAAAAAATTAAAATATTACGTCTAATTCAACAATATCGAAACGCATAACACATTTCAAAACCCAATTTCAGCTGTTCTCATCTACAATTGGAAAAATATCCAAATTTTTTCATCAGCCCTGTATATTATACATAAATTTGTATCTATTAACTACATGCATGCCAAAATTTAGTTCACTTAAGAAATACATATATTCAGTGGAAAATTCCCCTTCGGCATTTTGCTCTAATAAGGAGAATGGTACGTGAATACTTTTGTGCAGCCCCGTATATGATATACAGAATTTATATATAACGAGCAACAGGAAAAAAATTTGTTTAAATTTAAAGCGCATACCGAATTTTAAAACGTACACTCCAGCAATTATTACACAAAGACAGTGCTGTAACAGATTTCTTTTGTGTGTCCCTGTAAATGAATAAAAAAATGCTATGAATGCCCTGTTCTAACGTGATCATAGTAAAATTCAGTGATTTATATGAGTTTCAATGCATTCGAAATAGCGTAATGCTATTAAAATACACTGCAAACGATTTTTCCCCATATACCATAATGTATGGAATTACTTTGAGTGCCCCTGTAAATGAACTATTAATTCCACATATTTCATATACATACAAAACATGCTTTGGTAACCCTAAATAACTTTTATCAATTGCGTGTAAATCCGAGTATATTTACGGCAGTGGCGTGGCGTCCGGTCATCGCTGGATGCGGCGATGACCAAGCAATATTTTAAAACTCTTAATAAGCTTTTAAAACTCTACGATCCAGTTTTAGCAGAACATTTGGAGTTCATGTATAAGTGAAGGTAAGATTTAAAGTTTCTTTTTTGAACATTCAACCATTGAATTTTAGAGTTAATAATTTTTCACCACAAACTTAAACAATTGCGATGACCACCGAAAATTTTCACGCCACGCCACTGATTTACGGGAGTTAGAGCGTGGACAGACGGACAGAGGGCCATACGGAGAGATGGCCAGATGGACAGACAAACCGAAAGCATAAACACTGTTGAACTTTGTTAGAAAGGTGTTAAAAATGAGGGTGCACTGTATAATGTATAAGCAATTTTTTTTTGTTGCGAAGCATTCCAACACGTTTGACACATTTCAACACAGCTACAAAAATGTTCTGGACCTTGAATTGCCTGCTTGTCAATCAGTTCATCTAAGTTACACCTTTCGAAATAGAGACAAACTCCAATCATCCAGACTAATTTGATCTGGATGTAATCAGTGATGTGGAAAGGGTAAATACCCAGCGAGTAGGTATTTATTTTTCAATTCCTACTATTAGTTCACACTCTCTATATATTTATTTATTTATTTATATATCTTGTTCAAATTTTCAATCGTTAATAAAATACTTATTATTCATCCTATCAAGTTGAAATAAATTTTTTTAACCTTGTACTGGGTGACAATTGATGTTAATACAGTTTTTTCAAATATTAATTCATTAATTAAATTTTAATTCATTAATTTTAGTTTTACATGGGAAACAAAATGGCGGGCATTGGTTATTGAAGCATTTAATGCATCTTCATATCTATAAGGGGGGTTACCATATTGGGGACCCTGTTCTGTCGCCAAATACCGCCAAGTTTGTCGCCAACTTGACGATATATCGCTGAATTTGACGACCAAAATGAGTCGCCAAAAGTGTCACCAATTTGGCGATATCTCTAATATTTCGCCAAATTCCCATAGACTTCCATTGTAAACCTACTTGCTTACAGAAAATCAACAAACTGAGATATTTTAACCTGGGAGAACTCGCTGCATGAGATTTTCTCTCACAGTCGTACTTTTTAAAGACTCTTATTTAAATCATTTTTCCTTTTAATTAAAATTTCAAAATGTTTTTCAATTATTTTATCTATTTTGTGAATAAAAGTACTAAGCCAACCAAAAAAAGTTGATATTATATGAATGTAAAGTAAAAGAAAAGCAATTGGGCATTCTCACTAGCGAGTTCTCCCGGGTTAATGCAACAAAACTAATATTAGCTTAAGGGATTACATTAAATTTTTCTTTGATGACCTAAGTAGGAATTGACTTTAAAAACAAAATTTTTATATTACTTGTTGAGTATATACCTGGGTATTTTTACAAGCCTTCTGTAAATACCCCAAAATTGGGTATTTCATATTTCACTGTAGAAAGTCATAATCCTGATAGGTTAGAATGCTTCAAATATGCAAAGCTTTCACTCAGTAAGGAAAGAAAAATATCTAACAATAAAAATATCTATATAAGCAAATAAAGAATATCACATTAACCCTTTATGTCCCAAATTATGAATTCATGAAAATTTCATCTTCTAAAGCCTTTCTCGTGAATTTTGTAGAAGATTTACACAATCATTTAATAAATTTTAGAAAGATTTTGCCAATTAAAATTAATTAATTAAATTTGAATTTATGTGAATGTTGTGCAATATTTATAATTCCACCCAAATCTTTTATTTAAAAGTTTTTTTTAGTATTTTGTAGAATTATCAAATGTACAAATATAATGTTCTTACGATAGAAATATAGAAATATTTCCGAACTGACCCCCCCCCCCCACCCCAATCTTTCAACGTGAAGAAAGCTGAAGAGATGCAAAGGTAAAAGAAATCATCCTTCTAAAAATATTTTTGCTTTATGGAACCAATAATGCTTTTGAAACAAGATAAAGTAATGTATCTATAACTCATTCTAAACTGTATTACTACTAATCAATGTATTAAATGAATTTTATAACAAGTTATTTTAATGGTACTTTAAAGTACCGTCGAGGCATAAAGGCTTAAGGTATCCGCACATCTTTGAAACGTCATTTTCGATCAAAATATCGCTTTTTTATTGTTTCAATAATATTAAAATCGAATCTTTTAACAGCCGAATTAAGCTTAACCGTTAACTTTATCACCGGTGACTGACACCGAACTTTCCGTTTAAAACACGTCATTCTCCGATGACTGACGTCTAAAATATGATATAAAACTAAAAAATATATATATTTTTAAGTAATTACTGAAAATTTATTTAAAATTTACCTACATTTTATTTATTACAGGATTATACTTTCTTAAAAATTACTTAAGGGGACAGTGGAGTTTAAAATCCTTAATTTTTTTTTTAAATTTCACCTTAAATATTAATCAAGGGTACATTATATGCATTATGGCATGCATTTATCACAAAAAAAAAATAAATAAAAGAAAAAATGGAATTTTACGCGTCGTCTCAGAAATCTTCGAAATGCCCCCTGCGTCTTCCATATCAATGAAAATCCCCAATATGTTTTATAAAAGTTTGGTTTATATATAGAAATAAAATAGAGCATCGAATTTTATATATTTGAATTTAAAAATAAAAAAAAAATTCAAAATTTCAAAATTTTTTCGAAAAAATTTCAAAATTTTTCAAAAAAAATTTTTTTTTAACCTTTAAATTCAAATATATAAAATTCGATGCTCTATTTTATTTCTATGTATAAGCCAAACTTTTATAAAAAATATTGGGGATTTTCATTGATATGGAACGCACAGAGGGCACTTCGAAGATTTCTAAGACGACGCGTAAAATTCCATTTTTTTCTGAAAAATAAATTTTCTTTTTTAATTTTTTTGTGATAAATGCATGCCATAATGCATATAATGTACCCTTGAATAATATTTATGGTAAAATTTACAAAAATAAAAAAAAATATTTTTAAGGATTTTAAACTCCTCTGTCCCCTTAGAACATAGTAAGTTTTTCAACGCTTCAGTGTCATTTACCGTGGCACTCAACGTGTTAACAGACGTGATAGAAATTGTCGCATAACTACTGTGAAGCGGTCTGTCTGACCGTTCCATCGAAAGACGAATAAAAGGCGCGATAACTCATAGGTTGGGGTTTTTTTTACTAAACGTTTCGTACAGGACTGTTATAATTAAAATTCACCTATTCAAAAGTCTCTGGTAATAGTACTAAAGTTCAAAACGAAAGAAAGCTTCGATAGTGTTTGTAGTTAAACTGAAAATTAGAAGTTAAACTATAAAAATTGAAAAAAACAGCGGTCTGTGAGACCGCCAACATCAGTTAAAGATTAAATTGTGTCTGTATCTTAATTAGAACCAGAGTTACAGCCGTTTAAAGTTACAGCTATTTATAGCTTTTGAATTGTGTTTAACACGTTAAGCGCCACGTCAGCCACCGGTAGCTGACAGCGAACTTTCCGTTTAAAACGCGTCATTTACCGATGGCTGACGTCTAAAATATGATAAAAAACTGAAAAAATATACATTGTTTTAAATAATTACTGCACAAATATTTAAAATTTACCTACCTTTAATTTATTACAGGATTATACTTTCTTAAAAATTACTTTAAACATTGTAAATTTTCAGCGCTTCAGTGTCAGTCACCGTGGCACTCAACTTGTTAACAGACGTGATAGAAATTGTCGCATAACTACTGTGAAGCAGTCTGTCTGACCGTTCCATCGAAAGACGAATAAAAGGCGCGATAACTCATAGGTTGGGGTTTTTTTTACTAAACGTTTCGTACAGGACTGTTATAATTAAAATTCACCTATTCAAAAGTCTCTGGTAATAGTACTAAAGTTCAAAACGAAAGAAAGCTTCGATAGTGTTTGTAGTTAAACTGAAAATTAGAAGTTAAACTATAAAAATTGAAAAAAGCAGCGGTCTGTGAGACCGCCAACATCAGTTAAAGGTTAAATTGTGTCTGTATCTTAATTAGAACCAGAGTTACAGCCGTTTAAAGTTACAGCTATTTATAGCTTTTGAATTGTGTTTAACACGTTAAGCGCCACGTCAGCCACCGGTAGCTGACAGCGAACTTTCCGTTTAAAACGCGTCATTCACCGATGGCTGACGTCTAAAATATGATAAAAAACTGAAAAAATATACATTGTTTTAAATAATTACTGCACAAATATTTAAAATTTACCTACCTTTAATTTATTACAGGATTATACTTTCTTAAAAATTACTTTAAACATTGTAAATTTTCAGCGCTTCAGTGTCAGTCACCGTGGCACTCAACTTGTTAACAGACGTGATAGAAATTGTCGCATAACTACTGTGAAGCGGTCTGTCTGACCGTTCCATCGAAAGACGAATAAAAGGCGCGATAACTCATAGGTTGGGGTTTTTTTTACTAAACGTTTCGTACAGGACTGTTATAATTAAAATTCACCTATTCAAAAGTCTCTGGTAATAGTACTAAAGTTCAAAACGAAAGAAAGCTTCGATAGTGTTTGTAGTTAAACTGAAAATTAGAAGTTAAACTATAAAAATGGAAAAAAGCAGCGGTCTGTGAGACCGCCAACATCAGTTAAAGGTTAAATTGTGTCTGTATCTTAATTAGAACCAGAGTTACAGGCGTTTAAAGTTACAGCTATTTATAGCTTTTGAATTGTGTTTAACACGTTAAGCGCCACGTCAGCCACCGGTAGCTGACAGCGAACTTTCCGTTTAAAACGCGTCATTCACCGATGGCTGACGTCTAAAATATGATAAAAAACTGAAAAAATATACATTGTTTTAAATAATTACTGCACAAATATTTAAAATTTACCTACCTTTAATTTATTACAGGATTATACTTTCTTAAAAATTACTTTAAACATTGTAAATTTTCAGCGCTTCAGTGTCAGTCACCGTGGCACTCAACTTGTTAACAGACGTGATAGAAATTGTCGCATAACTACTGTGAAGCGGTCTGTCTGACCGTTCCATCGAAAGACGAATAAAAGGCGCGATAACTCATAGGTTGGGGTCTTTTTTACTAAACGTTTCGTACAGGACTGTTATAATTAAAATTCACCTATTCAAAAGTCTCTGGTAATAGTACTAAAGTTCAAAACGAAAGAAAGCTTCGATAGTGTTTGTAGTTAAACTGAAAATTAGAAGTTAAACTATAAAAATTGAAAAAAGCAGCGGTCTGTGAGACCGCCAACATCAGTTAAAGGTTAAATTGTGTCTGTATCTTAATTAGAACCAGAGTTACAGCCGTTTAAAGTTACAGCTATTTATAGCTTTTGAATTGTGTTTAACACGTTAAGCGCCACGTCAGCCACCGGTAGCTGACAGCGAACTTTCCGTTTAAAACGCGTCATTCACCGATGGCTGACGTCTAAAATATGATAAAAAACTGAAAAAATATACATTGTTTTAAATAATTACTGCACAAATATTTAAAATTTACCTACCTTTAATTTATTACAGGATTATACTTTCTTAAAAATTACTTTAAACATTGTAAATTTTCAGCGCTTCAGTGTCAGTCACCGTGGCACTCAACTTGTTAACAGACGTGATAGAAATTGTCGCATAACTACTGTGAAGCGGTCTGTCTGACCGTTCCATCGAAAGACGAATAAAAGGCGCGATAACTCATAGGTTGGGGTCTTTTTTACTAAACGTTTCGTACAGGACTGTTATAATTAAAATTCACCTATTCAAAAGTCTCTGGTAATAGTACTAAAGTTCAAAACGAAAGAAAGCTTCGATAGTGTTTGTAGTTAAACTGAAAATTAGAAGTTAAACTATAAAAATTGAAAAAAGCAGCGGTCTGTGAGACCGCCAACATCAGTTAAAGGTTAAATTGTGTCTGTATCTTAATTAGAACCAGAGTTACAGCCGTTTAAAGTTACAGCTATTTATAGCTTTTGAATTGTGTTTAACACGTTAAGCGCCACGTCAGCCACCGGTAGCTGACAGCGAACTTTCCGTTTAAAACGCGTCATTCACCGATGGCTGACGTCTAAAATATGATAAAAAACTGAAAAAATATACATTGTTTTAAATGATTACTGCACAAATATTTAAAATTTACCTACCTTTAATTTATTACAGGATTATACTTTCTTAAAAATTACTTTAAACATTGTAAATTTTCAGCGCTTCAGTGTCAGTCACCGTGGCACTCAACTTGTTAACAGACGTGATAGAAATTGTCGCATAACTACTGTGAAGCGGTCTGTCTGACCGTTCCATCGAAAGACGAATAAAAGGCGCGATAACTCATAGGTTGGGGTTTTTTTTACTAAACGTTTCGTACAGGACTGTTATAATTAAAATTCACCTATTCAAAAGTCTCTGGTAATAGTACTAAAGTTCAAAACGAAAGAAAGCTTCGATAGTGTTTGTAGTTAAACTGAAAATTAGAAGTTAAACTATAAAAATTGAAAAAAGCAGCGGTCTGTGAGACCGCCAACATCAGTTAAAGGTTAAATTGTGTCTGTATCTTAATTAGAACCAGAGTTACAGCCGTTTAAAGTTACAGCTATTTATAGCTTTTGAATTGTGTTTAACACGTTAAGCGCCACGTCAGCCACCGGTAGCTGACAGCGAACTTTCCGTTTAAAACGCGTCATTCACCGATGGCTGACGTCTAAAATATGATAAAAAACTGAAAAAATATACATTGTTTTAAATAATTACTGCACAAATATTTAAAATTTACCTACCTTTAATTTATTACAGGATTATACTTTCTTAAAAATTACTTTAAACATTGTAAATTTTCAGCGCTTCAGTGTCAGTCACCGTGGCACTCAACTTGTTAACAGACGTGATAGAAATTGTCGCATAACTACTGTGAAGCAGTCTGACCGTTCCATCGAAAGACGAATAAAAGGCGCGATAACTCATAGGTTGGGGTCTTTTTTACTAAACGTTTCGTACAGGACTGTTATAATTAAAATTCACCTATTCAAAAGTCTCTGGTAATAGTACTAAAGTTCGAAACGAAAGAAAGCTTCGATAGTGTTTGTAGTTAAACTGAAAATTAGAAGTTAAACTATAAAAATTGAAAAAAGCAGCGGTCTGTGAGACCGCTAACATCAGTTAAAGGTTAAATTGTGTCTGTATCTTAATTAGAACCAGAGTTACAGCCGTTTAACCCGGGAGAACTCGCTAGTGAGAATGCCCAATTGCTTTTCTTTTACTTTAGATTAATATAATATCAACTTTTTTTGGTTGGCTTAGTACTTTTATTCACAAAATAGGTAAAATAATTGAAAAACATTTTGAAATTTTAATTAAAATGAAAAATGATTTAAATAAGAGTCTTAAAAAAGTACGACTGTGAGAGAAAATCTCATGCAGTGAGTTCCCCCGGGTTAAAGTTACAGCTATTTACAGCTTTTGAATTGTGTTTAAAAGTTATTTTTAGCTTTCTTTTTCCTCAAAATGAAGCTTTTCAAATTCTTAATATATGCAAAGCATCCTATAGTAAGAAAAATTATGCATAAAATGCCTTAGAATTTTGTGCACTTATTTTATAAATGTTTATTGAGGGAATAGACTAGACTCGGATAATGTATTGATTAGTTTTATATTTACTCTGGTATAAGTGACTAAGTTGGAACGAATTTTACAAATTTTTCATGGCATCAGTACTTCAACTACCACAGCATCTGACTTATACCGGGTGTCCTCAAAATTATTGATGGATTTTAAAATTCAATAACTTGCAAACCGTGACAGATATTTAAAAAATTCTTGCAGGAGGATTATGTATGATGTCAGAAGTTTTTTAATGTGATTCTTGATTTTAGTTCGAATTTAAACAATAGATGGCGCTGAGAGCAATAGGTCCGCAGTCCAAACCCGATTTTTGGTACTTCGGGATCCATTCAATACAGTTTAATCTCCTTTTTTCGCATGGAAGAAGAAAGAGACTGAAAAATCGAGCCTGGATTTAGCAGCTATTGCTTGCAACGCCATCTATCGTTGCTATTTGTAACTAAAACTGAGAATCGCAGCATAAAAACTCCAGCCATCTTACATAACTCTCCTGCAAGAATTTTTTAAATACCTGTCACCGTTTCCTAGTTATTGAATTTTAAAATCTATCAGTCATTTTGGGACACCCGGTAGATGCTATTATAATGCGAATAGTCTATGTCCTAGAGAAAGTTATTCCCTTTATTATGCAATTTATAAAATGCCGATACATTGGTTTGTTTTTGAGTTATCATGTTTTGCTGAAATGTCACTTTATCACGTAATTTTGACTATTTTTCACTATTAAAAACATATTTCAGTGCAATTGCAAAAAGATTTACATATTTTTCAAAGTTTTAGCTTAAATGTCATTATAAAAAATTGGTATAAAGCGAAAATTTCAAAAACTCATGGTGTGGATACCTTAAAGGAAAATATCTGCATCGTGTCCCATTCCGTAACCTTGCCCATCTTTTACATTTACTAGGGTCAGGAGGGGTAATTATGACCAGGGGGTAATTGTGACCGCCACCATATTGGAGATAACTGTGTATGGTAAAATTATGTTCCAAGCTTAGATATTAGCCTCATAATGTATATTTCATTTTAGATATTCTTTATCACTAGTCTGAAGCTTTTTTGAGATCCGAATAACAATTTGAAACTAAGTCTATCAAAATTTTTGATAAACGGATTTGCCACTTTGGAGTTCAAAGTGGTCTCAGTTACCCCAAACAAATGTGTATAGGCAAGTATAAAGAGAAAATATAGTGATCATAATTTCCCCACTAGTGGTCTTAATTACCCCAAACTTTTATGATTGTGAGTTTTTGATGGAGTAATTATAACCATCTTTTTAACTTAAAAAACAACAGCTATGACAATAAAAACTTTTATAAGGTGTTCTTAAAGGGTCAAAGTTACTTCCTATGTACTAAAAACACCACTTTTCCAAATAGAAAAAGGTAAAAAAAAGTAACAAGCTTGAAAATATACAAAGTGGCCATAATTACCCCTCCTGACCCTATGCTCTGATATTTTAAAATGTAAGTCAATTGCGCATTTTTTTATTATTATTATTTATTTTTTTTTTTTTTTTTACTATTGTAGTTAATATAGTGAGCCCCATCAAACGAAATAACCATTTACATGCAATGTTCAGTCGAATTCAAGAAGAAGAAGATATAAAAAACGATTCCTTGAAATTGCTAGGAAAAACTAAACGGCAAAGTTATTTGCATCGTCTTAAATCTTTAGGGCTCAAGCTATTTTAAAGTTTCTACTTAAGTGAGACATTTTTAGGGTTTCGTTCATCTGACGAAACCCTATTTGTCTCACTCCTCTGTCTGTCTGTCACAGAGCCCGTTCTCAGAAACTATATATATTGGAGACTTGAAATTTTGGATACTTATAGCTGAACACCTCACATCAAACGACAAATAATAAAATTTTGAAAAAGTCTTACATTTACCCGTCTAAGCACTAACTTGTAGATTTTAAGCTTTTTTTCTAACGGAGCCTCTAATTAAGTTGAAGACTTGAAATTTTGAATACTTATAGCTGAACATTTGCGATCACACGACAAATCATAAAAATTTCAAAAAGTCTTATATTTACCCCTCCGGTCTCTAACTTGTGTATTTTAAGTAATTTTTCTAACCTCCACCCTTTTCACCCGGGGGACACTTGCTAACTTTTGCCGACACCCCTTTGACCACTCTTTCATATTATGCACTATAGTCTTAGATATTTTAGTTCCAGGGGGCGACTAACTATCTCGGGTGGCATGGGCCCGATCCCCTCTACTAATATACCTACGGTTAGGTTGTAAAACGGAGTTTCGTTCCGATAGAGGTTTGTTTAGAATAGAGTGTGCCCCCTGGTTGCGAAATGTGGAACTAACAGATTTTGCAAAAGGATAAAGTGTTTTGAAAGGAATATTAAACGAAACCCTCTGTGCGATCTGTGATCACACTTACCCACTTGTTATAAATATTTTTCGAACATCAACGTAATAACTTCTACAGTTTTGTCTCGTATTACCAAAGAAAGATACATCTTAAATACACAATAAAAAGAATCTTATGCAACGCGTTTCGGAAATCTTT
Source organism: Maratus speciosus (assembly GCA_963932465.1). Classification (NCBI taxonomy): domain Eukaryota; kingdom Metazoa; phylum Arthropoda; class Arachnida; order Araneae; family Salticidae; genus Maratus; species Maratus speciosus. Next base: position 425,529,096 of record OZ010794.1, read on the forward strand.
CTACATCAGTCACAGAAAAGCCATTCTACGAACTAGTATGAGAGCAGAAGAAGTTTTCCATTCTCATAGTAGTTGTTACGTAATACAAGTAGATGTACGTCATATCAACTGCAACACTTTGTAAAGAAAAACGTGATTTACTCTGAAAGCAAAAAAAATGACACTGCGCATGCTCCATCAGCCGACGAAACTGGACTATATCAGTCTTCAGTCATAGGGACTGTAAATATATACTGTTATCTACTTTTTGGCAGTTTTGAACTCCCTCCCCACCTTACCATAAAATATGTTATCATACCTCGAATCCACCCCCTCCCCTAATGATATCGTTATAATCTAATTTTTTAAATTTTTTTTCACTTTTTTCTTTCTGTTCCTTTTTATACGTTTGCAATAATATACAGGTATGGTTCCACATTTATTATTCGCATGCATACTTTACTGATTTAAATGAAGAGAAGTCAATAAAATATCACTATAATATATGAAATAACTTTATATCAGATAGCACTTTAAAGAAATTCTATTCAAAAGTGTTTAACACTAGCTTTTTGTTACATAATGCATTTAACAGTAATAGTGTCTTCTTGCACTTGTCCCCGCACGGAGAGGGAGGGGAGGGGGCAGAATTTCTTATAAACAAAACAGGTGGACAACATTCTTCCCTATTTTTTACTAGTAAACATGACAAGTATCATTTTGAAGCTGGTTTCTCTAACAACGAATTATATGCGCATATGGCTGAAGAATAGAAAGAGCGAACGTTGGGATATTAAATATTTGGAATGAAATGATTTTATAATCATTTAATGGTTTTAATAATAACTATGTATTTTTATAAAAATAGATAATAGACTAAAAAACAAAGATAACAGTCTATATTGATGTAAAAATAAAGTTTCCATAAAAGAAAAATTTTGTTAGGTCAAAAATGATAACTATATCAAGAGACAAACCCCATCTCCCAGAGATATCTTATGATATCAAATGCCAGAATTACCCTCCCTCCCCCCTAAAGTGATAACATTATACATGTACAGCCCCATATGAGTAGGAATGAGTTACATATGTGCAGATCCATATGAGTAGGAATGAGTTACATATGTACAGCCTTAAATGAGTAAGAATGCTAGGATACATTAATGTGTACGAAAGAATTAATAAGACACCTCAATCCTTTAGAAAGCAATAGCTAGAAAATTAACTTATAGTGAGAAGATGTTATCCCAAAAAACTATACAGGGCATATAAAGCATAAAAGTTAATAACTTTATACCAAAAATTATGGTAGTTAGGGAAGAAGCTCATCAGCTAAAGAGGAAACTATTATGTGATGTATTTTGGGTTCGTATTGATTTTTTTTTTTTCATTTTTAAACCAATTGTAGAACTAATTGAATCGCTTCAATCAAATGAACTTCATATTCATTTAATATATAAAAAACTTAACTGCAAAATATATTGCCATAACTACTTTCTGTATCTTTACACACAAAAAAAAGAAGAAAGAAAATGTTTGGAACAAATTTACAAGAAACAAAAACACTTATTTGGGACCAAAAAAAATTGGTATGAGGTACTTTTTTTTTATTTTGCGACAGATATTTTAAACCTAATGATGCAAAGAAAAGTTGGCCAAAAAACAATGCAACATTTTAATATCCAAATTGGCAGAGAAAGAAGCAGAAATAGCCAATCGGTTGGAAATTATGACCTTTTACAATTTATATATTTTTTTAAAAGTTTGGGGATCATCATCATACTTAAATTGCACCAAACTCTGAAATTTTGAATACAAACCCTTAATTTCGACATCATATATTGCTTTCTCTGTAAATTTTACGTAAAGATGTCAAATGAGAGGTCATTAGGTCAAATAATTTAGGAATTATGAAAGTTTAAAATCTGGAACTCCTAATATTAAATTCATTTGTAATCATTACAAAATAGATTGGAATGTGGGTAATTTTTGAAGCAGAACTCAAGACCTACTTGGCAGAATGAGCTGTAATTTTATATTATCATAACTGAAGCTTCCAGACATCGATTTCAGTTTTAAAAAATCGTAGGTTATAATTCTTATTTGTTTCGAAAATTAATAAAAAATATTTTTTTTTTCAAAAGAATTTAGAAACTGGTTATGCTAAAGACATGGCGCTATGGTAATCATTAAATCCTTATAATAACAAAATGCACATGATCTGGTAAAAGAAGAATACAAAATAAAGGAAACCAATCACCGCCAAAATCTGAACTGACATATGAAACTGCATCTTTATGAAACAATTCAAAATTTCGCTTGAATAATCTTTGTTTTTTATCTTTTTTTTTTTTTTTTTTTTTGCTCATAATCTAACCAGTTAACAACTGACACGAATTTTTAAAGAATTTTTCACTGTCACTTTAAATATTTCATTAGTTCACATCTTTTCTGACAATCTTCAGGCATGGTCGTCAACAAAACATAATTCAGGGAAGGACAAGATTTTGGAAGAGACGTGGCTATTGTCCGCTGATAAGATCGAATATTTATAAATAGAGAATATAAACAAAAAAATATGCTAAACAATCAATTTTAAGTCAGAATCTCCTGCATAACACACTTTTTAAACATATCAATACAAATAAATACCAAATGACACAAATAAGATGCTAAAAATCCAAAAATAAGCTTCTATCTTCTTAAAATGGAAGAACTCATTATCTTTTTCATCAGGGGGCAGATACACCTAATGGTGATGGGTGTTCTGGAGGTTTCCACGTCTTTGAATCCTCTGTTTAAGATACATTTTTAACATATCAGTGGAAAAAAAAACATAACTACTAAAAACTCTATTTTTAACACTTTCCAACATAGTTGAAAAGAGTTTATGAATTCGGTTTCTATGCCAACCTGACTTTCCATATTCTAACTCGTTTAAATATATTCGGATTGTCATGTTATTTATACCGGGTTTCCCAAAAATGACTGATGGATTTTAAAATTCAATAACTTGCAAACGGTGACAGATATTAAAGAAATTCTTGCAAGAGTGTTATGTAAGATGTCAGGAGTTTTTATGCTACGATTCTCAGTTTTAGTTACAAATAGCATCGATAGGTGGCGCTGCAAGCAATAACCGCTAAATCATGGCTCGATTTTTCAGCCTCTCTCTTCTTCCATGCGAAAAAAGGAGATTAAAATGTATTGAATGGATCCCGAAATACCAAAAATCGGCTCTGGACTGAGCGCCTATTGCTCTCAGCGCCATCTATTGTTTGAAATTCGAACTAAATTCAAAAATCGCAGTAAAAAAACTCCTGACATCATACATAAGCCTCCTGCAAGAATTTTTTTAACGTATGTCAACGTTTGGAAGTTATTGAATTTTAAAATCCATCAGTCATTTTTGGGACACCCAGTCTGTGTAATTGAGGCTTACCATGGCATGTTCGGTATTGAAAATGAAACGAGTACCCTTTATAGGTTATTTACGGGGGCACTCAAAGTATTCCGTTGCATTGGAAAAAATCACCTGCGGTGTACTTTAATGAGGTTATACTATTCCAAGCATGGTAAAATTAATATAGTACATTATTGATGTGCACTACAAGGTGGTTTCTAAAGAATATATGTTACGTGTAGCACTTACATTTCGTTTACAGTGGCACTCAAAGAGTGCCATTATATTATGGTCTATAGGGGAAAATCCTTTGCGGTGTTTTTTAATGAGGTTAGACTGTTACAAACATAATGAAATTGATATGGATGTATGATGTGTAATAAAACATGCTAAAGAGGCATTGCCCTTTCATCCCTCCCTCCTCTCTCTCGAGCTCCCATGTCCACGAGCATACAGCAATAGAAATTATTGAAAAATGTTTACGCTAAAAGCATTATGTTATGGTAATCACAATAATAGCAAATGCACATGGTCTGGGAAATAAAAGGGCGCGAAATGAAGAAAAAGAACCACCGCCGAAATATGTAATGACGTAAGAAACTTCATCCTCATAAAGCAATTGTAATTCTACGAGAATATTCTTTAAATACGTTTCTTAATTTTTTTTCGTGCTAAAATTCTGACGTGATTACTGTTAATGTAAAAGTTAGTAGTATGAACCCTGTTATTTCTGGTCTTTTCTCTATCTGGTTTTTTCTGGCACTTTGGTCTTATAAAATCTCATTAGTACCTATCGATTGACATTTTGGTATTATTTGTTACTTTAGTTATTTTAAAAATATAATATTGTTCTGTTTTTAAAAAATTATCTAGCATATAAAAACGAAGACAGTATAAATTATGATAATTTGTTTAAAATGGTACTTTATTATTTGATTATTAGGATTTTTCTAAATGTCTCGCTCACTTTTGTGGGTTTTATTGTGTTTGATCATCTAACAGCGGCGTAACGTAGGGAAGGGAGGGACCAGAACAGTGATGAATTCAAGGGGTGGCCCAGAGTAGGCATTTCTACAAGAAGTATTGCAATTTTATGGTATTTACTGATCTATAAATGCAATTACTTCCCCCCTCCCCCTCTCTCTCTATCTCTCACACACAGCTGCAGAAATCCTTCCAGATGTAAAATGTCTAAATTTAACACTGGACCAGAGGGCGCTTGCATTGAACGTAAAATTTTTAGAGAAGGTAATAAAAATAATTAACGATTAAAGCACATCCTACGTCATTGTATCTAATTTTGCAGTTTTGGAAAACAAGTTCTAAGCAGATAAAATTGGAACTTATTGAAAATGTTTACATGACGCTACGTTAACTTCATTAATAACAAATGTACGTGGTCTGGAAAAACAAGAACGTGAAATAAAGGAAACCAACAACCGCCGAAATACGAAATGACGTAGGTAACTTCATCCTTATGAAATAATTAAAATTCTGCCAGAATATTCTTTAAGTGCGTTTCTTACTTTTTTTTTCTGCTGCTCGTAATCTAAGCGGATGACAACTTAACTTGAATTCGTAAGGCATTCTTTGCTTGACCCAAGGGTATGTTGTCAAGGCCAGCGATGTATATAGGGAAATGTACTTGTAGTTGTAATATTCCAAAGGATAATGGATTTTTCCCGAGGTCATTAAAACATATATTTCGTAGAATACGTTACCATGCAACTAAGTCATGTAGTTATTGCACGTAGCAATTAAGCTAATTCGGTGCTTAAAGTCGAGAAAACTGCTAAATGAATCAAATGTACTTCTATTGAGTCTAAAAAAAGACACAATAGTTATTGATTTATTGCACACAAAAAAAATCCATAGTTTATAATTGCCATTTTTTTGCAAAGGTCGTGTAAATTTTACAGTTGGTAAATTATGACATGTGGGGTAAAAACACCTGCGGTTTTAGATGCGGTTACTAGGACTTTCCAGTAATTTCGAAATCTTGTTTAACCCATTTACGACTGGATTTTTGTTTGCTTAAATTTGTTTGTAAATTCACTTTAAATGTTGCAAAATGAACAGGAAAAATAGTAAAAAAAAATTTACGCTAAATAATTGTTGTATTTATTTGTTAAAATGTAAACGTACTAAATATGCAGAATATGCAGAATATTTGTAAAAATATAAAATGCATAATTCTGTGTTTTGTCTAAATTTATATAAAATAAGCTTTTAAACTGTATATTATATACTATAATTAGTATTTTTATGAACTACTAAAAGTATATTTATTTCTTTACAGAGACTAATAACATTATAAGTTTTATTCATAATAAACTAAGAATAGTATTTGAGGTTTAAAAACTATTTATTTCATAATCATCTTGAAAAGAACTTTATATAATTAACTGTCCCCTAAATGGCTAATAAAAATAAGTACCCATTCGTGCCTAGCGCCCTATATCTTTTACGTTACAAAAATGCATAAAAAATAGTTTTGGACATATAATTTCACAATTTAAAAAAATGTGTATTTCAAAGAAGTCTACAAGCTAAGATCATGGCTCATTTATTTGGATCCTTGTTAGAAAAAACACAAATAAACTTATTTTTTACATTTCGCCATCTTGAAAAATGAAAAATCTGTAAACTTAAAAAAAAAACAAAAAAAAAACCTTCATTTAAGTAAATAAATATCCGTCTTATGCTGTCATCTTTCAGTAACATATAAAGACATTTATACCGGGTGTCCCAAAAAGGACTGACTCATTTTAAAATTCAATAACTAGGAAACGGTGACAGGTATTAAAAAAATTCTTGCAGGAGTGTTATGTAAGATGGCAAGAGTTTTTATGCTGCGATTCTTAGTTTTAGTTACAAATAGCAACGATAGGTGGCGCTGCAAGCAATAACGGCTAAATCCAGGCTCGATTTTTATTCCTCTCTCTTCTTCCATGTGAGAAAAAGAGATTAACCTTTAACTGATGTCATAGAAATTGTCACATAACTAGTGTGAAGCGGTCTGTGAGACCGCTCCATCCAAAGATGAATAAAAGACGCGATTAACTCATAGGATGGTGTTTTTGTACTAAACTTTTTGTACAGGATTGTTATAATTAAATTTCACCTATTCAAAAGTCTCTGTTGATAGTACTAAAGTTCCAAACGGAACAAAATTTTGGTAGTGTTTATAGTTAAACTGAAAATTGCAAGTTAAACTATAAAAATTGAAAAAAGCCGCGGTCTGAGTGACCGGAACATCAGTTAAAGGTTAAACTGTATTGAATGGATCCCGAAGTACCAAAAATCGGGTTTGGACTGAGGACTTATTGCTCTCAGCGCCATCTATTGTTTGATATTCGAACTAAAATCAAGAATCACAGTAAAAAAACTCCTGACATCATACATAACCCTCCTGCAAGAATTTTTTAAATATCTGTCACGGTTTGCAAGTTATTGAATTTTAAAATCCATCAATCATTTTGAGGACACCCGGTATAAGTCAGATGCTGTGGTAGTTGAAGTACGGACTCATTTTAAAATTCAATAACTTCCAAACGGTGACAGATATTAAAAAAATTCTTGCAGGAGGGTTATGCATAAGGTCAAAAGTTTTTTGCAGTGATTTTCGATTTTAGTTCGAATTACAAACAATAGATGGCGCTGCGATCAATAGAGGCTAAATTCAGGCTCGATTTTTGGTACTTCGTGGCCCGGATAATACATTTCCATCTCCTTTTTCTGTATGGAACAACAGAAAGGACCAAAAATCGAGCCTGTATTTAGCGACTATTGCTTACAGCGCCATCTATTGTTTGTAATTCGAACTAAAATCGAAAAATAAAACTTTTGACTTTATGCATAACCCTCCTGCAAGAATTTTTTTAATATCTTTCACCGTTTGGAAGTTATTGAATTTTAAATTCAGTCAGTCCTTTTTGGGACACCCGGTAGATATTTATTTCATACAATTTTCATGTTAAAAAGAAGAAAATTACATAAATTTATTAAAATTCGAAACGTCCCAAAAATGGGACGCCAGGCATTAACGGGTTAAATAAAACATATGCATTTACACATGGTAATAATTGTATGTTAATAATTGTTTTACAGATATTAATCAATTAGTTATTCTTTAATATTACTTTATCAATCATTCAATTCTTAATCGTTTATTAATTATACGCTGTATTGATGACATTTATCTAATCTGTTCTACACAGTTGCCAAATCTCCCGATTTTGAATACCACTTTTTCCGAAGAGAAAAATTTGGTTTAAATAATTGCAGATCACTGAGATCAAGTAAAGCGAATATTTCTTTCATAAAATTAGTAATTGTTAAAAAATCGAGAAACTTGCCAGCTATGTTGTTGAAATATAATTTTGAAAATATGCCATCAATAAATATTTCATTGTGGGCACAAATCGAAATTTAGAAAAATAGTTATATTTTAATTTTCATAAATTATTTTTTGTTTATATTAATAAAATAAAGGTGGTTGTCTGTCTGTGGCGTTTAACAAGATTTCATAGCTGCGCTGAGGCCGTGGCAAGTTTTGAGATACGTTTTTACAATAAATAACAGATTACATCTATTAACATTAATGAGTATCCCTGATGTAATTTAAATTTTGAAAAATAAACAGCTAGAATCTCTCTATTCTAAAAAAAAAGTAACTACCGCTGTCACCGCCGCCGCCGCCGCCGCCGCCGCCGGTTTTGATTTTTTTGTGACCGGAGGCCTTTCTTCGTTAATATTAACAAAAATAATGCATACAAAAATATGAAAACCGGTGGTTTTATACAGAAATGTTTGATAAACACGCTGATGCAGACAGTTTTCAAATCGAAGAATTATTTTAAGAGTTATTTAATGCTAAAGTTGGACAAAATCGTTCCACTAAAAAAGTTTTATAGCAGCAAAAACTATGCATGGCAGTGTAATCATTTTTAGATCATTCTATGCGTTAGAATTTGCCGGAGTGCAGATTGCATTAATTTTTTTATTTTGACTCATTTTTTCAGGTTTTATTTCTATTTTAAATTCAAATTTTCAACATTTCTAGAGATATTTTTTACAGATTTCAGAAAATTGCACTAATTTAAACTGTTGCCAGCTGTATAAAAAAGCGCAAGCAATAATGTTTGCTTCAAATTAAAAATTTATTTACACGTGACTATTATAAACAGGAAAAAAACTTTCAAATTAGAATTAAATAATTACGTATAAAAAGCAGGAACTTATTAAAAATTACGTCATAAAAAGTATACAGGTGAATTTTAAAAGAGAAAGGATATTGTAAAATAATAAATTCATTAACATGCGTTAGAAGTCTTAGGAGAAATTACGTCATATTTACGTCACATTATAGTTATTACATAAAATGAGCACAAAATAATATTGCAAAAAAGTTTAAATTTAGAAATTGCGCTAGACATTTATTTGATATTTTGAGAATTAATTTAAAATGTCTCATTTAAAAGAACTTTCTTTTCGCTTTGTTAAAAAATACCAGGAGACAAAGACTCTCTTTACTTAATTCCTTTTATATTAGCTTATTTTGAAATGTTGTTACACGTGTATACGTCATCAAGTTATTTGTATTTCGACGTTTCATTTGTGTTTTTATAAATGTTGTACGAATTTATTTGTTCTTTCGTTATTTAATATAAAAATTATATCGACTTGTATAATTTGGCGAGTGGTTTGGCGATTTATATAATTTGGCGAAATTGGTCGACAGGATAATCAAGTAGTATCGCAGCGGATTTGGCGTTAAAATTCCCCAATCAAAGAGAAATGAATAGAAATTCGTTTATAGGGAGATCGCCACTGCTTTTTAAATTATAATTCAATCTTTCGAAATCTTTTTAAAGCCGATCAAATTAGCGTGCATTTAGAGTCTGCGGTGTCTGGACGGGGGTTGGCGAGCGTAGCTCGTAGGGGGCCGAGCCCCCTAGTTGCATAAATAAAAGAATTTGTCAGAATATTATTTTTGTTTTAATATTAATAAAATGTGAAAGACGCAAATAATGTTCTTTTTCTGCGGACCAACAAAATTTTATCGTGGACTACCGTTGTTTTAACCATACTGCTTTAATGTGATATAAAAATAATTTATTATGAAAATTATTAAATTTTCAACGTTTCTACGTTGTATACAACAAATCTACATTGAAAAGAGCACTCGTAAATTACTCATTAAATTATTTCCTGATTTAGAACTTTTGGGTTTATTTCAAACAAGAAGAGTAGTCTTGAATTCAGCCATTTTTCTCCAGGAGAGATTTATGTGGCTACGGGGATCGGAGGGGAGAATTCAGAGCTCCGGATGGGAATCCCCCCCCCCCCCCAACCTTCCCAAGATAAAGATTGAATGATTATAAAAAAGTGCTTTTAATAAATATTATTATTATTATTATTACTTTTATTTAAATGTCAAATTTGTGAAGGTATCTACTATGCCACAAATATGAAACAAGTCAAAATTATTTTACATATCATTCATTTTTATCACGATTTATTAAGAACTAATTTTCTATACTTTCAGAAACAGCAAAAATATAAACATTTAAAATATAATGGATTTATACTTGATATTTTAAGAATACCATGAAATCTTATTCGCAATTATTATTTAGACCAGCGTTTCTTAAACTTTGGAATCTCGCGGACCCCTTTGATGTGATATGCATTTCGGGGACCCCCAACAAAATTTTTCTTAATGTAAGATAAAAGAAAAATAACAATTTAATGGTATATACGTTATTTAAATAAAAAAACTTATTTGGAAAACTAAATCACTGAAAAACCAACGTTTGAACACACAATAAATGCAAATCAAGCATTATGAAAATGAATACGTTTCGTGAGTAGTGGGACTCACATCATCAGTATATAAAATAAAATCAACATTTCCCCAAACACATGAAATTGAAAGACGAAAACCCAAATGTCAGTAAACGATGAACTGAAAGACCACCATGTTCCAGCAACCAATGAGATGAAAGCGGAAGTGTAGCATCGTGACATAACAAATCCACCCAGAAAGGTGAGATGTAACGTACACTGAAAAATCGTTGACCAAGGAGTTTTTAAATTTACACTGTAAAAAAAAAATCTCTAAAGCTACTAAAGTTTTTCTAGGAAACTGGGATTCCTAGAACTTTTTATGTAACGGCAACAAGAAAAATTCTTGTAACAGCCGCTGTTACAGGAATTTGTTGCCGTTACATAAAAAGTTCTAAGCATCCCAGTTTCCTAGAAAAACGTTAGTAACTTTACAGATTTTTTTTTTTTTTTTTTTTTTTTTTTTTTGCAGTGTATGAATATGAACAGCTTCAAGAAATCTAAATCTGAAAGATTATTGCATTTCCTAATAATAGTGACCGAATGAAAGTTGAAATTACGTCCTCTCCCCAACAAAGAGAAACAACAGAGGATTTTTGTAATTATTTTTTCTTAACATAGTTTATGTGCTCATAAATTCAGTAACGGAAATGTCGTTTAGTTTGTCCAATATAGGGCAAACCAGACTGGCATTGTATATTGTAAATACAACAAAAGTCTTGAGGAGGAATTTTATCAATCTTATAAAATTCCTTCCCAGCATTGAAATGTCTCCTTCGAAAGATTTAGATTTAGGTGCTTATTTTATGTTTATTAATACTCCTATGATTAGATTTCTAGTCCTGCATTTATCCGCAACTACAGCTACAAAAATTTCTGCGGAAGAAAAAAAATCTGAATTCAACACTGAGCTTCAGGACCCCCGTCTGTAAGCTCACGGACCCCTAGAGGTCCGCGGACCACAGTTTAAGAAACGCTGATTTAGACTGAAAATTTACTTTCTTTACATCATTATTTAATTTTGCAGTAGCGTAGTAACCAGAAAAATATGACAGAAAAATTAAATTATTAAATATCAACTATTCTAACTATGTTCCATGGATGACTATACAGTAGACTCTCGTTAATGCGTTATAAGACATATTTCCGGTTAATAAAAACAATTTCGCTTTCCCATTACTTTCTGTATGCAGTTAATGTTAGAAATCGCTTAATGCTGTGGTATCATGAGGAAAATTTGCAGGAAAGTCGTTCAGCAAACACAAGCCTTTATTTACAGACACACAGCAACAGATAAAAACATCAGAAGAATGCTAAATACGCGGATGTGGATTACATAGAATTCAGAACTTATGTTGATAAGTCCTGTTCGCAGAATTGTTCCATTCTGCGCGTGGGTTCTTGAACCGAGTACAAACTGTACTTTACTTAATTTGTCTCCTAATGAGATGTTCGCCGGGTCTTTTACTACTTAACGCGAACTTGTCCTTCTACATACCGGACAGACCTGTGCATTCTTAAAAGCGCAGAAGTGATCTGCTTTCAAGCACGATCCGAGTTAAAATCCTCAAAAGACCCCATAAGCAATTAAATATATCGGAAGCAGATTTCTTTTATTGTTAGCCAGTCTGAAGCGGTAACCCAAGCACTCTGAAATTTATTATATTCAAGCTGTCTAAAATACTGTCAGAGTTAATCCCTTTGTTTAAGTTATGTCTTTTATACTGTCAGGTGTAGAAGTTGAAGTGAAATTTATTTCAAGAGTAAGTACTCCGTTAAAGATTTTTATGATACACAAATTCCATCGGTTTTGTGTGAGAGGGGTAATATTTAGGTTTAACATCTCAGTCTATTTACATTGCGCTATTGAGTAAAGGCAGACAAGACTTTACAATGCGTATTACTCATCGATAACGCGGCAGTTTTTTCACAAAATGTCCAGGCCTATTCTAAATTAGCTTTGAATATTAATTCTTCAAAAGCAACTTTGGTGTGATTTTGGTTATTTAACGATCAAGAAATTGCCAGTCACAAGGATGAAAAGAAAGATAACATTCCACCATCAAAAACATAATCGGTTCAAAAATTGCCAACGGTTGTTCACCCATACTACTGATCAAAATATTATATAACGTATCGCAAAACTGGAAAATCGTCTGATAAAAAGATCGTTTGTTCAACTGTCGCAAAGAACATTGAGAGATCTTAATTAAGGTTAAATTATGGAAGTACAGTAAATTTCTGTGCACATCTTGTTTGTCCTGAGTAATTCATTCTTTTCTATTAACAAATTGTTATTAAGTTGCTTTTTCACCAAAATTGCATTAAAGAATAAGTTGTCCCTTTCGCCATTAAGCTCGTAAGCTATTTAATTTCTGTCATAAACTGAATTCAATTTATTCAACACAAAGATTGTTTTAAGCCACTAAAATGCTTTCATCGTTTAATGACGACTTTGGATAATGAGGGTGAAAAATGGCCTCCCTTGGGAGTACGCACTACCAGGAATTCACTATATATTCTAAATTCGTGTGAACCTATCATAATAAGGATAGTTTAACAAATAATAATAATAATAATATCCTGCAAATCCTGTCTTCCTAAACGTAATATTTTTCTTCTGAAACGTTGTTTTGATCCGAATATTTTTACGAAAGTTAGAGAGAGACAAGAGAGTGAAAGGCAGGCAAAGGCAATTGGAAAATGTTTTACGATATTGATACTTTACAAGAGAATTCCTTTTACATTGAATATTTTAAACTCTGTTCAGTTATATCAAAATGCGCCGAAAAGAGATTAATTCGCCTAAAAATATAAACCACATATCAAAATTAAGGCTCACATTGTAACTATTGTAAATATTTTAACTACTGAATTCTAAGTTTTCTAAAGGCTAACGATGATTAAGACACACAAAATATTGTCAATTTAGTCATTCGTATGTTTTGTAATTAAGGTATATTTTAACTTATTTTTGTATTTTGTAATATAAAAATGTCTGCTTATAAAATACAAAATATTTTATATTTTGTAGATGTAGTTTGTACCTATTTTTGTATTTTGTAACCTACGCATATTTTATACCTATTTTAATATTTTGTAAGCAATGTATATTTTGTATAATATAATTTTGAAATTAGGGATTAGATGATTTTTGGATCATGTGATTAAAAGTTTTAATAGCCCTTTTTTATTTATTTTTCATTATAATTTAAATAATTCTAGTCATAGATTTTCCAAAAAAAAAAAAAAAAAAAAAACTTTTTTTTTGTATCTTTCTATAATATTGATAAAAATACGAAAGGATAGTTCTTAATTTTATATATGATTTTAACTGCGATGCAATAAAACATTTACATTTTAATAAAAACATTGCTAAAAATATACGTAGCTATGATTTTAAAAAAAAGAAAGAAAAAAGATGCTGTGTTTGCACATAACAATATTAAATTCATAAATAAATTCATCCCCATTTCATTAGATTCTTTAGATTTTCCTGCTAGACATAACTTTGTTATCGATTTTTATAACCTTAAATAAACAAAAATACATATTTACTGAAGGGCTATCATATTAGAAGATATTGATTGCACATAAAAATAAGAATAAACAGAACAAAAATAAAATATATATTGCAATGGAACATATACAAATTGTGCATATTTTTATACTCACCAATTTCACCAGCTTTTCAGCTTCTTTGACGTTCAAAGACCTAGCTGTTAATAGATATAAATATATAGTAAACAAGTGTTTAGTTTTATGTACCACATAAGAAAAATATTTGAATTAATATATTGAAAATGAAATAGAAAGTATATTTAATATTAAATTTACATTATGTTTTATTAATAATAAATCTTCAGATCAGGGGACCCAACATCACTTTTTCAAGGCATTTAAACTTTCATCTCACTTCACTCAGTATCTAACTAACATCCTGAAATCCGCAGTTTAATATTGTTAGATTTATATGTATATATCTAAGCGTATAACATTTCCCAAAGATTCAACAAATCTAACTTTTAAAGGCCTGTTATATTAAACACCTTTCCATACAATTATGCTCTTCAACTATTGTTGGATTTGTTTTTAGAATATGATCAAACAAAAAGAAAAAAAAATCATGAAATCATGCGTGAAGCATAGATTATGGAACACTTTCCAACATTTCCAGTATACTTTAACAAAACTCAGCCATTTAATAAGGTAAATAAAGTACCTAAGTAATCTTTTTAGAAAACGAAAAACGTATTTGAAAAACAGCATTTAGCAATTACCGTTTATAGCCGAAAAAGTACTCCAATTATTCTGTGGAAAAATACTTGAATTATTTTGCACAGTTCTGTATATTACCAACATTTTTTATAGATGCCACGTATTAAGCTGAAATTTAATTCAGGCAAAAAACGTGCTTAAAACTTCTGAAGTCACACTTTTAGAAATTATCAACCATAAGCGGTCGTCTATCCATTTCAATTTGCGGCCCTGTATATGATTTTATTTATATTCTACAGACATATCTTAGTATGCTAAATATAGTTCAGCTTGAAAAGATACATAACTCAATTATAAACCACCTTTAAGGAATTCCTGCTCATAATTAATAATGCTTACAAATGGCTTTTGTGTAGCCCTGTATATGATCTATGGTATTTATACATACCCAGTAATATATAAGGTTAGTTAAATTTAAAAACGCATATCATAAATGAAAATACATTTCCAGCAATTATCGCTAATAGACAGCACTTCGGATACAGTACTGTACCAGAAATCTTTTGTGTGATTCTGTAAATGAACCATAAATGTATATCATGTACAAAAATTATCTTGTAGTAAGCCTCAGCAATGATATCAATTTTGTTTGAAACAAAATATTTGAAACATTGTAACAGAACTAAAATACGCTGCAAAAAGGTTTTCTCCGTAGACCATTATGCAACAGAAGTCTTTCGTGTGGCCCTGTAAATGAATAATAAATGCTTTGCACCACATAATCCACAGAATGCATGTTTTAGTGCATTTCACAAATACTTATCAATTTCATTGTGTATGAAATGGTCTAACATCATTAAAATGAACTTGAAACGATTTTCTCCCATTGACCATAATGTAACGGAATACTTTTGACCGTCCCTGTAAATGAACTGTAAATGCTACACACTTCATTATATATATATATATATATATATATATATATAATAAACGGACTATTCATAATATGGATAATAATATGTGGAAATTTTTGGATCAACCCCCAACATAATCCCTTGGATCCCTCTGTAAAGATTTTAGAGAAAGTGACTAAACTAAATGTTTTCTCTGGGCTAGTTTGATACAAGAAACTTAATTAACGTGTCATAGACTCTAAAAAAAAACCGAACTAAAAAACGGAGATTCTACTGGCAATCTAAACGCCACTACTATTTCCGTATTTTTACGGAAATTTTTCTTGATAAATTACAGAAAAATTTCCGAAAAACAGAAATTTTTCTGTAATTTATGGGGAAAGATTCCTTAAAAATACGGAAATAGTACTGGCATCTAGATTGCCACTGGAATCTCCGTTTTTTAGCCCTTTTTTTTACAGTGTAAGTGGGGTTTATCATTTGAAAAATGTAAACTTGTACAGTTTTTAATATGTAGACGATTCTAATAGACGACGTTAATATATAAAAATCACCTTATATGCAAAAAACAGACTATCTCGAATCTAAAAACACCTTTGGTTTTATTTCATTGTAAATTATCTTTGAATAAATATGGGTGTGTCTTTTTTTATGAAATGGACTGTACATTTTAGTTATCAAGCATTCCCCTATCATATCTCGTTACTTCGAATGAGTAGAGCTAAAATTTCTCTTATAAAGAGAATCTTGATAATCTGATAATCATAGTATTAATGTGCTACTCATATTTATTCCATATAAGAAATCTTTTTAAATTCTTTAGACATCTTCAAGCTATCTCACCTTTCTTATTTGAGCTTTAGGTTACATTCAGTTAATTTAATTTCAAGAAAGGATGTCGTGTCTAAAGACACCTTTAGTTTTATTTTCTTGTAAATCATTGTCAGGTTCTGAGAAACATCTGCTATTAGAACTGGGGTTCTATATTATTTTTGTCTTAATATATTATATATTGTATGGGCTGTGTACTGGAATTTCAAAATAACAGTCTTTCCTTATCTAAAACTGTATCTAAGCCGGTGAAAATGTATAGATGGTATGAGGGGGAAAAAAGATAGTTTGAGAGAGGCGTGCCCAACCTTTTGAGATGTCTGTGGAAGATGGGGAGACAATGGGAGCCAGGTAGAAAGCTCCGGAGGTGTTAGATTGAGAAGGAGCAAGGGGTTGCTGGAGGGCAGTCTCTTAGGCTGGGATAGTCAGTTTGAGCGTAGCTCGCAAGGTGGACGTGTGTTCCTTGGATAGCTCTGAGAGAGTGCGTAGGCTTGGGGAGAGCTCTTAGAGATAGAGCTTAGGCTTAGAGCCCATGTGTTGGGAGACCGAGATTGATCTCCGGAAAGCTAATTTAACGTGTGTAGAGTGAGAGTGATTTAACGTAGTTTAACAGTACACAGCCAGCATTTGCTGTATTCAATTTAATGTTGAACCGGATCATCTCTATCCGAGTTTGTAAGTGTAAATAGTGTGTAAATAAACTGTTAATTTAGTTAATTGAAAGCGTTGGTTTTCATTTAAACAATCTTCTCAGTGCGTGACCGATATCACGTAATCATATCGGTGGTGGCAGCATATAAATAATAAGGATTTTGTTCGAAGTTGTGCGGACTAAGAGGAAACTCCGACAAATTG
The DNA here is from genome assembly GCA_963932465.1 of Maratus speciosus. NCBI lineage: Eukaryota > Metazoa > Arthropoda > Arachnida > Araneae > Salticidae > Maratus > Maratus speciosus. The sequence goes on from OZ010794.1 coordinate 425,546,145, forward strand.
ATGGCAGCGATAGAATCGTCTTGGACCAGTGACCAGCGAGCCGTGTTGCAGTGTGTTAGTGCCGGAGCACCCAGTGGAATTCTTGCGTGGAAATGCCGGATCGTCGAACGGAATTTTAGAGTGATAAAAACCAAGCGTCGAGCAGAAATACAAAGTGTGTATGCCCTATCATAGTTACAGCGAACCGAACTAAAGTGTTGTGTCCTATCATCGGTACAGCGAATCGAACTAAAATGTTGTGCCCTATCGTTGTTGCAGCGAACCGAAATAGTGGTTTGTGCCCCATCATCGCTACAGTGCCTCAAGTTATAGTGTATTACAGCCTGAGTGTTAAATAGCATCAAAGTGACTTTAAAGTGCGAAATATTGAATTCATCGTGAAACTACGTGTGAGCAGCGGAGTACCCCAGCAGATAAAGTAAGGTAAGGTAAGGTGTTTTGATCATTTCTGTCTGCTGACATTCTCGAACCAAATATATTTGTTGTTGTATAATTAATAGTAATTTAAGATAGTTTATGTGCAATAAAGTAATTGTGTTCAGATAGGTAGGAAATATTAAGAGCCATACTTACTATTGTTTTAAGAAAAGGTCATAATAACTTGTACTAATATTGATTTTCTATTTTTTTTTTTTTTTTTTTTTTTTACTAATAATGGTAGTGAACAAAATTAATGCATTGTGTTAATAATACTTGGAAGGAATAATTGAATTTACTTAAATTTAAATTATTATAAAAGTAATATTTAAATGAAGCAATACTGCTTTAAGTTTGAAGAGTTGATAACAAACGAGTAATGAACATTTGCTTAGAATTTTAATTGGATAGAAGTAAATTTCGAAAAAAAAAAGGCTCACAGTGGAAAAAAAAAAAGTGAAGGTTTTGATTGTACTTGTTTTAAGTGTGAGAACCAGTATTAAATTTGGAAATATTTTATTGAGGATAATTGTAGAAATTTATATGTGTATGTTATACAATTTTTCTTCATGTGGATATTTCTATTGACATCAATACTTTTATTCAATTTGCAACGTATCAGTATTATTATGTAAATTGTATGTTATTATCTAATTGTATAAAGTAGAATCTGTATTGCACAGTAATCCAATCGAAATTATTGTTTTACCTTTTGTTTTATTGGAAGTAAATTGTGTGATATAAATGGTTGAGGAAAATCAGGTTATACAGTAGGTTAATTTAGAAATATAATACATCGATTATCTGAAAGGTATTAATTAGTATAATAGGTGGAGGTAACTGTACTAAGGTAGAAATTTAGGAAATATTAATTTGGTAGGTTTAAATATTATTGTAGAGTGGTAATAGTAATAGGTGAAAGTGTGGCTTTCTTATTGAAACTAAAAAGGGTGGATCTTCAGATGATAGCCGAAGAGTTGGGGGTTGAATTCACGGAAGATGATACCAGATTTCAGCTTAAGAAAAAGATAATGGACAGCGAGGAATATGATGAGGGGGCTATTAAGGAATTATCTAACACTATTGTTGCGGAGCGATTAGAGAGCGTAGAAAAACAGGAAAAATTAGAGCGCGAAAGAGAAGAAAGGGTTGAACGGGAAAAGTTAGAACGCGAAAAGTTAGAAAGAGAAGAGAGGGCTGAAAAATTAAGGATGGAACATGAATTAGAAATGGAGAGGCTAAGGGTACAAGGTTCGACAAATAACTCAAATGGGTCTAGGGAATCTAATAATGAAAGTAACATAGAAAAATTGATCAAAAGTGTTAAAACTCTGTCTATCAAAGTACCAGAAGGGACTGAGGGATGGAATTTATTTTTCAACAGTTTAGAAAGGGCATTCAAAACTAAAAATGTACCGGAAAACCAGCAGGCCGAAATTCTACTAAATATGTTAGGAGATAAGGCAGATAATTTGTTAATTTATACCACTAGGGAACAAATTGAGAATTATGAGGAATTAAAGGAGTTAGTTCTAAGGGAACATGAGCTGACACCGAAGGCGTGTTTGGAAAATTTTAAGAAGGCTAGGAGAAACCAGAATGAAACTCATGTATTATTTGTATCGCGTTTAATAGCAACATGGGGAAAATTATTGTAAGATTAGGGGTGCGGACTCTTATGAAAAGGTCAATCAGTTAATAATTACGGATAAGTTATTAAACACGTTAGATGAAGAAACCGCATCATATATTGGGTTAACTCAGCAGAGTAAATGGTTAGAAGCTTCTAAAATTGCTAAAGAATGTGACAATTATTTTGACGCTAAACATAAGTCTTATGCCGTTACGTATAAAAGTTTTAAGGGTAAAGATAGGTATGTAAGCAGTGAAAAAGTGAAACCGGGGGAGGATAGTAAATTTAGTGGTAATTGGGGGCAAAATGGAAGTAATGAAACTAATTCTTTTTCGGATAGAAAAACTGAGTTTAGGAGATATAGCCCTAGCTGCTTCAAATGTGGTATAAGAGGTCATTACCAACGTTTTTGTAATAAAGTGAGTAATGAGAGGAAAAGTAATAATAGCGAATGTCGAGAACAGAAAGCGGGTGTAAATAAGATTGTCGTGAAAGGAAATAAAGAGTTACCTAAGGGAGCTATTGTGGCGAGGATATCGGCAAAGGCCGAACAGAGAACTAATGTTATTGGTGAGAAATTAAATAAACTTGAGAAAATTGAAGTTAGTGTAAATGGGCAAAAAGCAAAAGTATTGGTCGATTCTGGATGTGAAATTAGTGTTATTCATAAAGATTTGGTACCGGAAGAGAAATTAAAAGGAGCGGGTAGTATTTATTTACAAGGATTATTTGGTGAAGCAGTTAAATCACCCTTGGTTAAATTACCATTAGCTATTCCACAATTCGGACAAAGTAATATAATTCGTCAGGAAGTACTTTGCGCGGTGACCGATAATATTAATGAGCAGGTGATTTTACATCCCGAGGTGATTAATGAGTTGTCAGGGGTCAATCGCAAGGAGCCATTGCTAGAGTCCCAAGAATAAGAAAGTTCGGAAATTAGTATCGATAACTTGAGTGAAAAGAAAGGTATGAGCAGCGATAATTGTAATGTTTACGCAATAGAAGCGAGACCGGAAAATTTACAAAGTCAGAATGCAGAAAAAACGGAAGTGGGGAAAAATAATAAAGTTATCGTTAGCAATTCAGATATGTTTAAGAAATCCCAATTGGAGTGTAAAAATTTAGAGAGAGTTTGGGAATTAGCCAAAATGGATAAAGGGGATTATTATATTGTAGATGGTTTATTGTATCATAAAGAGAAATTGTTAGGCGAAATTATAGCGCAATTAGTAGTACCCAAGATAAGAAGGGAAGAGATCCTAAAATTAGCGCATACTTCGGTATTTGGAGGGCATCATGCAGCCAAGAAAACGTTACAGAGAATCAGGTATTCGTTTTATTGGGAGGGGATGGCGAAAGAAAATAAACAATTTTGTGAGTCATGTTTAGAGTGCCAATTGACTAGAGGGGTTAAAGTGAATGATAGAGCTCCTATTTCCCCAGTATCGTGGCCAGAACTTCCATTTCAGGTAGTTAATATTGATTTAATTGGGCCTATAGATCCTATAAGTTCACAAGGGCATCAATATATACTAACCTTAATTGACCAGCATACCAGGTGGGCGGAAGCAATACCTCTAAAAAGCTTAACTGCTAAAACAGCGTGTGATGCATTACTTCAAATATTTACAAGGACAGGAATTCCAAATATAATCGCGTGTGATAATGGAAGCAATTTCACTGCCGACTTAACGAAAGAATGTGAGAAGAGGTTAGGGGCTAGTCCACGATTTTCAACCCCACAGTACCCACAGTCTAACGGTCTTGTGGAGCGTTTTAATCAGACGCTTAAACGTATGTTGCATCATACGATTAGGGAAGAATGGAAAAGATGGCATGAACAAATACCATTTATATTATGGTTGTATAGGGAGGTCCCAAATTCTACGACAGGAATCGCACCTTTTCAATTATTATATGGTAGAGCGCCGGAGGGTCCTTTATCAGTTCTCAAGTCATCCTGGGCAGGAGAAAATAAGGGGGCACAGTTAGATACTATTCCGATTCATGAGTATTTGAATAAACTTAAGGGACGCTTAGAAAGAGCCACAAAGGAGGCAAAATTATCGTCCAAAGTGCAACAAGGTAGAATGGCCTATCATTATAACTTAAGGTCAAAAGAAAAAACGTTTGAAGTAGGCGATAAAGTAATACTGTTAATCCCCGATTCAACTAACAATTTATATTCTAGGTGGCAAGGGCCGGCAACTATTGTCGAAAAACGAAACAGGCATTCGTTTATAGTTGAATTATCCGACGGGAGTAGGAAGCACGTGCACCAAAATAAAATAAGAGAATTTATTGCTAAGCGTAATATAGTGAATATTGTTTTTGAAGGTGATGAGGAATTTGGAGAAGTTGGGGAAATTCCTATTTTAAACCGAGAACAAGAGGTAGAACGGGACATAGAAAGGCTCGAAATAAAAGGGTTATCTAATAGTCAAGTCAAGGATATAAAGTCCATTTTGAGGGATAATAAAGAGGTATTTATGGGTCCTGTGCGACCAGCGGAACTAGGGGAGCACCGTATTGATTTGAAACCGGATGTGGCAAGGAAAAAGCCAAAGTTATATAGTGTACCTGTTGTTTACAAAGAGGAAGTAGATAGACAGATTCAGGAGTTATTAGAATTAAATCTAATCGAAGTATCAAATGCAGAAATTAGTCATCCAATTATTTGCGTGGCGAAAAAAGACGCAACTGTTAGGCTTTGCATTGATTATAGAGCTTTAAATTCAGTAACGCACGTCCCAACATTTTCTATGAAAGATTCGCAGGAAATCATGTATACTTCGGGGGCAGCTAAATATTTATCTTCGATTGATTTATTGAGGGGTTATTGGCAGATTAAAATGGCGGAGGAATGTAAACATTTGACAGCTTTTACAACTCATAATGGGACTTATCAGTGGCGTACTATGCCTTTTGGTTTATCAGGGGCGGCTGCTACATTCCAAAAAGATATGAATGAGGTTCTTCAAGGTCATCGGAGGTATGCACAAGCATATATTGGTGATGTCATCATTTTCTCTGACACCTGGGAAGAGCATTGTGAGCATGTTAGGTCTGTTATTGAAGAACTTTAAAATAGAAATTTTACGATTAGGCTGGATAAATGTAAATTTGGAGAGAAATTGACTAAGTTTTCAGGTCATGTAATTGGGGGTGGAACGCATGCACCTGATGAGGAGAAAATAGGAGCAATAAGGGACTTAAAGAGACCGAAAACTAAAAAGGAAGTTAGATCTGTTTTGGGATTAATGGGATTTTACCGATCTTATATTCCAAATTATGCAGAAATTGCTATACCTTTAACTGAATTAAATAAAGGGAAGGTTAAAAATACTGTACCATGGGATGAAAGGGCAGAAGAAGCATTTAATACCCTTAAAGATGAGTTATGTAACGTGACGCGTATGGCTACACCTATCGTAGGCCGGGAATATCAGCTTCACGCCGATGCTTCAGATCTGGCAGTAGGATGTTGTCTTACTCAAAAAGATGAAAAGGGTCAGTTTAAACCGATAGCTTTTGCCAGTCAGAAATTATCAGGGGCTCAGCGTGCTTGGCCGAGTATAGAGAAAGAGACTTGGAGTGTTCTCTTCGGGTTGCGAAAGTTTGAAAAGTGGACCTATGGATCTCAAATTGAGATCATAACGGATCATAATCCATTAAAATTTCTCACTGAAACAACCCCAAGGTCCCCCAAACTCACTAGATGGGCTCTCGCCTTGCAACGCTGGAACCTGAGTACTTCTCATCGTCCAGGAGCGCAACATTTAAATGCTGATGCAATTTCCAGGCTACATAGGAAGAGCTGGGGAAAGCAGACAATTGCTAGCCCATCGGCATCAATGACTAAATAGTGGACAAACCTTAAAGGGGTGTCATCACGTTTTAAATTTTTTTTTTTTGTATGTGTGTAATTGTATTTGAATTTTGTGTTATAGTGTTATAGTGTATTAGCATGTGTAGTTTTTCTGCAATAATAGTAGTACACGGTTCATTAGAGATGTATGTAGAGAATGTTCAGACACCATGATATATATATGTAATAATAATAATGAAGAAACCTGCAAAGAGACTATTGAACTCTTCTGTGATGTTACTATATGTTTGGGGAAAATTAGCCCCTAAATGGGATATTTTCCGCTAAGATGGGGGGTGTCAGGTTCTGAGAAACATCTGCTATTAGAACTGGGGTTCTATATTATTTTTGTCTTAATATATTATATATTGTATGGGCTGTGTACTGGAATTTCAAAATAACAGTCTTTCCTTATCTAAAACTGTATCTAAGCCAGTGAAAATGTATAGATGATATGAGGGGGAAAAAGATAGTTTGAGAGAGGCGTGCCCAACCTTTTGAGATGTCTGTGGAAGATGGGGAGACAATGGGAGCCAGGTAGAAAGCTCCGGAGGTGTTAGATTGAGAAGGAGCAAGGGGTTGCTGGAGGGCAGTCTCTTAGGCTGGGATAGTCAGTTTGAGCGTAGTTCGCAAGGTGGACGTGTGTTCCTTGGATAGCTCTGAGAGAGTGCGTAGGCTTGGGGAGAGCTCTTAGAGATAGAGCTTAGGCTTAGAGCCTATGTGTTGGGAGACCGAGATTGATCTCCGAAAAGCTAATTTAACGTGTGTAGAGTGAGAGTGATTTAACGTAGTTTAACAGTACACAGCCAGCATTTGCTGTATTCAATTTAATGTTGAACCGGATCATCTCTATCCGAGTTTGTAAGTGTAAATAGCGTCTTGTTGTTGTGTAAATAGTGTGTAAATAAACTGTTAATTTAGTTAATTGAAAGCGTTGGTTTTCATTTAAACAATCTTCTCAGCGCGTGACCGATATCACGTAATCATATCGGTGGTGGCAGCATATAAATAATAAGGATTTTCTTCGAAGTTGTCCGGACTAAGAGGAAACTCCGACAATCATCTTTGAACAAATGTGGGTGCATCTTTTTTTATGAAACGGACTGTACGTTTTAGTTATCAAGCATTCTCCTATCATATCTCGTTATGACGAATGAAGCAGAGCTATAATTTCATTTATAAGAAGCATCTTGATAATTTGATAAACATAGAATTAATATTCTACTCACATTTATTCCATAAAAGTAATGGTTTTTAAATTCTTTAGACAGCTTCAAGCTATCTCAATTTTCTTATTTGAGCTTTTGGTTACATTCAGTTAATGTAATTTCAAGAAAAAATCTCGAGATTATTCGTTTTATTTATTGTAAATGATCCTTGAATATATGTGAGTGTAACCTTTTTTTTATTAAACGAACTGTACATTTTAGTTATCAAGCACTCTATCATATCATATCTCGTTACGACGAATAAAGCAGATCTATAATTTCATTTATAGAAAGCATCTTGATAATCTGATAAGCATAGCATTTATGTGCTATTCACATTTTTTCCATAACAGAAGCTTATTAAATTCTTTAAATAGCTTCAAGCTATCATCCCTTTCTTATTTGAGCTTTAGGTTACATTCAGTTAATGTAAGTAATTTCAAGAAAGGATCTCGAGTCTAAAGACAATTTTGGTTTTATTTTATTGCAAATGATCCTTGAATAAATGTGGGTGTATATCTTTCTTTATGAAATGAACTGTACAGTCGTGGAAAAAAAAAGTAAACACCTCCTACTAACTCCTCAACATATCATCGTAGAAGAAAGTTACTGGTACCAAACGATTGGAAATAAAGTCTACTTTTAAATGATGTATATAAAATTTTCTTAGGGGGTCATCTACATATTAAAACGAATCCAAACTTCATTTTTTTCAATGGCAATACCCAATTTTAACGAGATATTTCAAATCTTCGGTTCAAACTATGCCTAGACACCAAATTTCAAGTCATTTGAATGATAAGTTTTTGAATTATAAACATTCAAAATTTAGTGCTTCTAATGTTAAATTACCTTTTCATATTTTTATTTATATCTCCCGAAATTATGCTCCTAATGTGCTAATTTTTTTTTTGTAGTAATAATACTAATATACCCAAACATAAATAAGATGAATTTGCAATTTTTATAATTTTATGATATGAATTATGAAATTAATATTCGAAAAAATTATGAATTGCAACCTACAATTTTTCTGATGGATTTAGATTTATTAAGTTCTGCTTTATGGAAATTCAAAAATTTCACATTTTTCTTCCAAGTAGTTTTCAAATTATGCTTAAAAAACGCCAAAATGATGGTTTAAGGGGCCGTCTATAATGGAAGTGAGTAGACATTTTGAAATTTATTCTGCTGTACTGTAATCTAACACGCTTCATTGACTCCTTGAGTGGCGCTTAAGGTGCCTTGATCAAGGAAGGGGCTCTCTCGGTTAACAATCTAGTACGGAACTTCAATTTGGATACGGCCCTTAAAATACGCTCGTTTTAAAATAATTAATTTCTCGGAAACTTATGGTACGAATTGCATAAAAATTCGTTTTTAGGCTAATTGAAGGCTGTAGAGTTCATTTATGCTGTCAGAATTGGGTACTGCTATTGAAAAAAACAAAGTTATGGTTCGTTTTAATATGTAGATGCCCCCCTAAGCAAATTTTATATGCATCATTTAAATGTAGACTTTATTTTCAATCGTTCGGTACCAGTAACTTTCTTCTACGATAATTTGTTGAGGAGTTAGTAGGGGGTGTTTACTTTTTTTTCCACGACTGTACATTTTAGTTATCAAGCACTCTCTCCTATCATATCTCATTACGACGAATAAAGCAAATCTACAATTTCACTTATAAAAAGCATCTTGATAATCTGATAATCATAGAATTTATGTGTTAATCACATTTATTCCATAAAAGGAAGCTTATTAAATTCTTTAGATAGCTTCAAACTATCACCCTTTTCTTATTTGAGCTTTAGGTTACATTCAGTTAATATAGATAATTTCAAGAAAGGATCTCTATTCTAAAAACACTTTTGGTTTTATTTTATTGTAAATGATCCTTGAATAAATGTAAGTGTACCTTTTTTTATGGAACGGACTGTACATTTTAATTATCAAGCATTCTCCTATGATATCTCGTTATGACGAACGAAGCAGAGCTATAATTTCACTTATATGAAGCATCTTGATAATCTGATAATCATAGCATTTATGTGCTAATCACATTTATTCCATAAAAAGAAGCTTATTAAATTCTTTAGATAGCTTCAAGCTATCACCCCTTTCTTATTTGAGTTTAGGTTACATTCCGTTAATTTAACTAATTTAAAAAAAAAGGATCTCGAGTCTAAAGACACATTTGGTTTTATTTTATTGTAAATGATCCTTGAATAGATGTGAGAGTATCTTTCTTTGTGAAACGAACTGTACATTTTAGTTATCAAGCACTCTCTCCTATCACATCTCATTACGTCGAATAAAGCAGATCTATAATTTCACTTATAAAAAGCATTTTGATAATCTGATAATCATAGCATTTATGTGTTAATCACATTTATTCCATAAAAGGAAGCTTATTAAATTCTTTAGATAGCTTCAAGCTATCGCCCGTTTCTTATTTGAGTTTTAGGTTACATTCAGTTAATGTAATTTCAAGACAGGTTCTCGAGTCTAAAGAAACTTTTAGTTTTAATTTATTGTAAATGATCCTTAAATAAAAGTGTGTGTATCTTTTTTTATGAAACGTACTGTATATTTTAATTATCAAGCATTCTCCTATGATATCTCGTTATGACGAACGAAGCAGAGCTATAATTTCACTTATATGAAGCATCTTGATAATCTGATAATCATAGCATTTATGTGCTAATCACATTTATTCCATAAAAAGAAGCTTATTAAATTCTTTAGATAGCTTCAAGCTATCACCCCTTTCTTATTTGAGCTTTAGGTTACATTCCGTTAATGTAACTAATTTCAAAAAAGGATCTCGAGTCTAAAGACACATTTGGTTTTATTTTATTGTAAATGATCCTCGAATAGATGTGAGAGTATCTTTCTTTATGAAACGAACTGTACATTTTAGTTATCAAGCACTCTCTCCTATCACATCTCATTACGTCGAATAAAGCAGATCTATAATTTCACTTATAAAAAGCATTTTGATAATCTGATAATCATAGCATTTATGTGTTAATCACATTTATTCCATAAAAGGAAGCTTATTAAATTCTCTAGATAGCTTCAAGCTATCGCCTGTTTCTTATTTGAGTTTTAGGTTACATTCAGTTAATGTAATTTCAAGACAAGATCTCGAGTCTAAAGACACTTTTAGTTTTAATTTATTGTAAATGATCCTTAAATAAAAGTGTGTGTATCTTTTTTTATGAAACGTACTGTACATTTTCATTATCAAGCATTCTCTTATCATATCTCGTTATGACGAACGAATCAGAGCTATAACTTCACTTATATGAAGCATCTTGATAATCTAATAATCATAGCATTTATGAGCTAATCACATATATTCCATAAAAGAAAGCTTTTTAAATTCTATAGGAAGCTTCAAGCTATCTCACTTTTCTTATTTAATCTTTTGGTTACGTTCAGTTAATGTAAGTAATTTCAAGAAAGGATCTCGAGTCTATTGGTTTTATTTTATAGTAAATGATCTTTGAATAAATGTGAGTGTATCTTTTTTTATGAAACGGACTGTTCATTTTAGTTATCAAACATTCCTAGATCATATCTCGTTATGACGAATGAAAAAAAACTATAATTTCACATAAAAAGCATCTTGATAATCTGGTAATAATAACATTTATGTTTTAATCACATTTATTCCATAAAAGAAGGCTTGGCTTATTGAATTCTTTAGATAGCTTCAAGCTGTCTCCGCTTTCTTAATTGAGCTTTAGGTTACTTTCAGTTAATGTAAGTAATTTCTAGAAAGGATCTCGAGTCTAAATACACTTTTAGTTTTAACTTATTGTAAATGATCTTTTGAATAAATGTGGGTGTATCTTTTTTTATGAAATGGACTGTACATTTTAGTAACCAAGCATTCTCCTATCATACCTCGTTATGACGAATGAAGCAGAGCTATAATCTCACTTATAAGAAGTATTTTGATAATCTGATAATCATAGCATTTATGTGCTAATCACATTTATTCCACAAAAGGAAGTTTTTTAAACCCTTTAGACGGATTCAAGCTATCCCCCTTTCTTATTTGAGCTTTAGGTTACTTTCAGGTAATGTAAGTAATTTCAAAAAAGGATCTCGAGTCTAAAGACATCTTTTGGTTTTATTTTATTGTAAACGATCTTTGAATAAATGTGGGTATATCTTTTTTATGATCATACACCCTGTATGTGTACATCCATTACTGTACATTTTAGTTATGCATTCTCTTATCCTATGTCGTTATGACGAATGAAGCAGAGCTATAATTTCACTTATAAGAAGCATCTTGATAATCTGATAATCATAGCATTTATGTGCTAATCACATTTATTCCATAAAAGAAAGCTTAATAAATTCCTTAGTTAGCTTCAAGCTGTCTCACCTGTTTTATTTGAGCTTTAATGTAAGTAATTTCAAGAAAGGAAACACACTCATCAATACAGTAGTAAAAACGAGAAAACAACATGCCGTGTTTCTATTGTTTGAAAAGAGTTGTCTGTGGGTAAATAATTAAACTGCGATAAAAAGAGAAGATGTGAAATTATGATAAATTTAAAATTCACTGAACAAAAGTAAAAATATGGCATTATGAAAAATCGCTGTCGCAAGAGAAAACAAATCAAGAACAAAGCATAATTATCTTGAATAAAATGAATCAGGAAAACATTATTTGTGTGCTCGTAATTGAAAATAAATAAAGAAAGACTGTCGTGCTGTATGTTATTATTTAGAAAGAAATAATTTTGAAAATATAAAAATACAGTATAAACCGGAAATACGAGTCTACTCAGTTTGAAGTTTAAGAAAAATCATTTTTTTCTTTTTTAAATTTCCTACATGTTGTAACATTAAAAATTAAAGAAACACCCGCCTTTATTGGCAAGTCATTTACAATAAATTCACAACAACGGTGCCATTATGCCCGGGAAAATGCATTTTGCAATAATATGAATACAGCTTTTGAAAATAGATTTTACACATATAAAACAATACCTACAACTATAAACAATACCTTGGCCTACAGACATAGGTAGGATTCGAAGCTGAGTACTGATTTCACCAACAAAAACTAAATCAAGGTTACAGATAAAGTAAGATAATTTTTCGTCCTTTTCTGAGAAGTATCTTGAAACAGATTCGATGTGTTTCATAAATAACAAGTTATGGTGGTTTTAATGTTTTTATAAATCTCCCCACCCAAATTTTTGGCCATAAGAGTTCATCCTATCACAAACTTGTTACTACAAAAATTATAGATAATATTAAGAAGATTTATATAATAAATTTAAACCGTGTGGTGATTGTTTCATTGAATGAACTACACACTATATTTTAAATTCTGACGTTCTTTTGACACGCGCGCATTTAATAATACAACCCTATATAATGCTCTGAGGGTTGTCAAAAATTTTATCACGTCAATGATACCATTTTATCGCTATAGTGACGGATTAACGGAGATATGTGTTTTTTTTTCTACAACCCCTATTTTATTATAATTATCATTTTCTGTAAGAGTCAGTCCTTATAAAAACTTGTAAATATAGAAGTTGTCGATAATATTAAGAAGATTTATAATACATTTAAGTGGATTTGATATCTTGTGAAAAGACAAAGTTGTGAATCTTTTTCCTCTTAAACCCGTATTTTTTTCGCCCCTTGAGTTCATTTTTAATGATATCAAAAATCTGTCATACATAAATTTTTGGCCCTTTTCCTAGAAGTAATAATAACTTCTAACTGATAAAACCCTCCCTATTTCCACACCTTGGTCTAATTCTGTCCATTAACGAACTTGACCGAGATTTTCTGCCCCCTGATTTTATGTATCAGTTTGGAAGAGATTTATGCAGAATTATGGAAATTATTATGTCAATAAAAAAGTGATATCGATAGATAGGCAGATAGATACTTTTGAAGGAGGGGGGAGATTAATTCTAGGGGTTATAATCGGCGTAGATCTGAAAAAAAAAATCCAACAGAGAGTGAAGAATGTAATGAATGTAATAGGTAGTATTTCTTACGAAATCTACCTAAAATTGTACAGCTTTTAATTTTCAAATGGCATTCCCCACTTTTAACACTTAATTGAAGTTGTTGGGTTTAATTCAGCCCGGAATAACTTATGCGTTTTATCTTAAATTTTCATAAAGTTATTAAACCATTTATAACATTAGCGCATACACGCAGGCATTTTAGAAATTATTTTTTAATTAGAAATTCCAAATTCATAGTTCCAGAGATTTTGAATAGTTATTTTTGCATTATTAAAATAAAAATAAAAAATTCTTTCGGAATTTCCGGCATGGATTAGGAATTTCTAAATAAAAAGGAAATTCCTGAAATGCACGCAAATATGAGCTAGTGATTCAAATGAGTTAAAATAAAATGTGTTAGGGATTCTTTCATAAAGTAAAAAATATAAAACTAGGATCTCGCTAGGAAAAATATCATAGTTATTCAAAATTAACCAGTAAAATGTATAACAATTTTATATATTGCATAAACTAATGATGGATAACAGAAAATGCTACACAATTTTACCACTTTTTTTCTGAAATTTTCTTTTATGTGAACGTAAGCGGTAAAAGGAGATGGTCTCCTGATACCGTTTAAAGCAAAATACACCTATGCTCAAAATTAAAAGAATTTGCACATTTTGTCGAATTTCATGAAAAAGGCTGAACAAAAGGTAAAACTAAATGCTTTGAAACAAAGATGCAACTCTTTAGTGTCGAATACGTAAGCATACACGTGTGTATGGGCGGAGTGGGTGGAGGAACAGGCTTTAAAAGAGAGCCTAGCAATTTTTGCGTTTGTTCTTTCGCACACCTCGCTGAATATCTTGGTATTTTTTTGCAAAATTGCCAAAAATTAAAAAAAAATAGTAAAAACGAGTTACCACCAACGTTCGGATGATGGAATGAGGTGGTAAATCGCGCGACGGCTGGAAACAGGGCAGTCTTAATTACAGATACTTAGAGGCTCCAGTGTAAAGCCCAGCGTCGTTTCCAACTTATGGAAGCAGTTTAAAGACACTGGGTCCATAGGGAGAAAGCCTGGGCAAGGTCATTCAAGAGCCACGACAACCAGCAAAGATCGCTATTTGTCCATTACAGTGAGGGGTAACAAGAGTTCAACAGCTCCTCAGCTCTCTCGTGACCTTTAAATGGCTACAGGCAGCCGCGTTTCAAGGGTTACTATTTGCAGAAGGCTACATGACAGAGGGCTACTTGCAAGAACACCTACTTCTGGCGTCCCGCTTACTTCTGTACACCAGAGAATCTGTTTAGCATTGTGCAGAGATTATCGACTTTGTACCGGGTATCAATGCGGGACCATCCTATTCATTGATGAGTTTCTGCTCAACCTAAATATAAATTCTCGACGTACTTTCATTTGGAGAAAACCAGGGATCCGCTACCTGCCTTCCAACTTCCGACCACTCTGGCAGCGGAGGTTTGATGGTCTGGGCAGGCACGATGGTAAATTTCCGCACATCCCTCCCTGTGCTTGGCAAAGGCTCTATGACTGGTGTGAGATGTAGGGATGGCATGCTGGTACCCTATTTTCACCTTTTCACAGATGCAGTTGACCCTGATTTCATTTTAATGTACTATAACGCGCACCTCTGCTCGACGAATTTTTGGAAAGTAAGGACATTCGCTTGATGGATTAGCCTGCCAGATCTCCAGACCTAAACCATATAGAGTATGTCTGGGACGCTCTGGGGAGGAAAACTGGAACTCGCTTTCCACCTCCCAGAAGCACGCAGGGCCTGAAAACAGCTTTGCTAGAGACTAGCTGTCTGAAGGACCTAAACTGCCTAATTTCCAATATGAGTTAGCTGTATAACTGTAAGAGGGGACCATACGCCCTATTAACACATTTTTTGGTTCAATATTGTAAGCTCTGTTTTATACCTTCCTACTCTAATGATTCTTACGCACGATCATGCTTGCGCATTATAACTTCTGAATGTTTATTTTTGCTGCATTGTATCAATCTATGTACATACCTAATTTCATTAAGATCTATCCAGTGGTTCTGGAGATAATCGACCAAACCTGAAAATTCTCTTAATTTTGAGCATGAGTGTATGTATATGTATATTTGAGAAACTAATGACAGGAAGGAACTGTAAAACTACATAGCCGTATTTTTAATGACACTGATATTTTTATGTAAAAATTTAATATACGATATGTTTTAATTCATAGTTTTTTATATGAATTTGAAATTAATTTTTATAAATGGAAATAGTTTTTTTAAGGCTCTTTTCAAATCCAAGAGAGCAACTTTAAGACATAAGTTTTAATTTATTTTTGTTCGGAAATGCATGAAACTAGCGGGTGTTGTTGTTCAGAAACTATGTAATTGATCTGTTTTTTCCGGGTTTTTTTTTTTTTTTTTGCAAACGCAATAGATCGTTCAGAAAATAGTGTCAAAGTGGGTGTTTTAAAACGAATTTCCGCGCGGACGTAGAATAACCACTCAAGAACGGGTGAAAAACGTGTTTGTCACGTGATCAAAATCGCTTATAACTCAATAACTAATTTATTGATCAAAAAATGGATTTCAAATCGCTTCCATGGTCAGGCTTTCCAATTTTATATCTTTCCGTTTAGAAATGAATTTGTAAATGTGTCAAAACGTTTTGTGCTTGTTGAACAGAGCAGTTGCGAACAGCCTTAATCAAATAAAACCTTTCAGATTCCGTTTAAAATCATTGAATATATCTTATTAAAAAAGAGACATTTAAATTAGATTTTTTTGGTAAAATATAAATTAATGTTTGCGACCTAGATTTAATATTAGAATACTCAAAAATTGAATTCATCCAATTAAAGGAAGATTAAAGAAAAAATATGTAAACAATGACTTTCTTGGGTTGTTTTGATCCACGGAATACAAATATATTGTCAAAAAGAACTGTTATTATTCTAAAAATAATAGTATGTACAAGTTTTAATATGTAGATGGCCCCTTAGATTGAAATTTATTCAAAGAAGGTGAAATTTCCACTTCTCGCTTATCCATGCAACAATTTTATGATTAAAAGTATGGGGATGATGATTTTTTTTTTTTTTTTTTTTTTTTTTTTTTGCTGTACCTAATTTCTTAGCAAAATTATTAACGTTGTAAAAAGCGGATGTGTGGGGAGGGTGGAAGCTTTTTCTGATTATCCTGTAATTGTATGATTAAAGCCAACGTATGGATCATAATATTTGATTATTATTATGTTAGCCTCCGAGGAGGAATTTTTTTTATATTTTAGGTTGTTAAATTTTGTTGCACCTTTTAATAAATTTATAGTGTAATTGTACTGTTATATTTTATATTTATAACTGAGATTAGATATAAAATCTTACCTCGAAGAAAACCAAGCAGTTCAGCGTCATTATAGGTGGAAAGAAACTTTTTATCCAAGTTTTCTTTCAACTGAAAAAGGCAAGGAAAAAAAGATAAGTAAGTCAAATTTCGTTTAGTGCGCATCACGCAATTCTGAATTGAATTACAATATTTAAATTACATTAAAATTCACTCTGATTTAATTCAGTTAGTAATACTATTCAGTTTAATATTTATTTTTGCATTTAACACAAATAGAATAAAATAACTAGAAATCAATAACAATAATAAAGACTTTATAAATTTTATGCAATAAAAAATTGTAGAAAATCTGCCTACTGCAAAAGAAATGTTTACGAAATTTCAGTGTAATCTCGCAGTTAAGCACGATTCTGAAAACATTTCTGTTATCTTCAAAAACCCTTTAGAGAAGGACTCATAAGCTAATGTTCTTCGTTGTGAGCCGGGTTGAGTTTAATTGTTTCATGCTCGGGCCAACTTGTATCTAATGGGTTTATGGTTCGGGTCGATTTGGGATTGAGTTTTGATACTTAGAGACAGTCCCCGATTATGCTTAACCCTGTTTTTTGAAAAAAGTTGAGCAATAGATTTTATGCAATGGAACTTTATCAAATTCCATTATTTTTCTAGATTTTGGATAAAATTTTAATTTCCTTACATTTTCTCAATTTATTTTCATTAAGTTCCAAATTCTCTGACTTTCTCAGAAAGTGTTGAGACCCTGCTTTAATATATCATTGTTACTGTTCATCAAATGACAAATATTGGTGACAATGAGATTTAAATTTATACAGATAACAATAGAGTTGACACAAAAACTCTGTTGTGCCAAACCACTCATTAAAATATGCCAGTTAATGTGCAATAAGTAAATATCAATGTAATAAAGTAAGAAACAACCCCTTGAAGTTATACTTATTTTACAGGAAATCAGAGTTGCAATCAACTAGTTCTGTTGAAAATAAAGAGTATATCACTTACATCTAAACATAGATTTTCTTTCATAATTTTATGAATAATCAGGATATAATAACAACATTTTTAACTCAGTTAATTTAAAACACTAACTTTTCTCAAACTAACACTAACTTTTCATAAACTCTGAATATTGTTTCAGCTGTAAAATTGTATATTATATACAATTTTAAAGATAGAATTTACAATAAGATACAATTTTTTTAAAGATAGAATTGATATTAGAGATATGATTGTAGACTATTTTTGCATAATTGTATTAAATTATCGATCAATTTTCTCTGATTTCTGATTTCGTGTCGGGTTCTAATTGATGTATTTCGGTTCGTACCAGTTTCTGGATTAACAAAAAATTCCTTTTTTTTTCCTTTTTTTTTTTTATTAATTTTTTTTTTTTTTTTTTTTTTTTTTTTTTTATGACACAGGTTCTGGTCGAGTTTCAGATCGACTTTAAACAGACTTTTCGGGTATAACCCGAACCGTGCAACACTCTGACCGGGATTTAATGCCGACACCTATTGATTTGTAGAACAGCGTTCTAATCAATATGCAAGCAGACCAATAACATCGTGCTTTAAATCAGCATATTAAACGTGCACAGAACTTTTTGTACTGGTTGACTGTGGAAAAGCTTCAATTTTTGGTAAAAGTTGTTGTCATTTTTTTGTTGTTGTTGTTGTTGAACGATGAAGAAGAATATTTGAAAGTTAAGAAGAACGATATTGTGGATCATCTAATTACTTTATGCTACTGAATAATTTAACTTTGAACTAAAATCTTTAACTGGGTGGTACCAACTTTGATTGATATTTAAGAAAACCTTGCAGTATTGTGCACTGCAGAAACCATACTGACAGACAATAAAAATTATGATGTTACAGAGATCAAAAGGTTAAAACCCATTTCAAAATTAAAAGGGTTTCCCTTTCTCTTTTGCGAGTAAGTTATCCAGAAACTTCCTCTTCTACATTTTTATCGGCGGTCAGAAAAAAAATGCCTCATGAAGGTTATTGTATCCCACAATTGACGTCATGCAACGAAGGAATAAAAAAAAATTGTAATTTACTGTTCCTAAAACATCTAAACTCGTTTTCGTCTCATCACCACCTCCGTTTAGAGACTTTTTATAAGAACTCCTCAGATCAGAGATCGAATATTGAATGACTTATTTTTTTAGAAGATATGTGAAAACATTTAAAGTTCTTTATCTAACGATGGATATCGGATGCATTGTGTATTTTTGAAAACAGGAAAATATAATTTCCAAGGTTCAGGGAAAATAAGCTTATCAGCATATTTTTATGTGGTTATAAAAAATAAGAAACTATTTCGAACAATTCGAGAAAATATTCATCCTTTAATTCAAATATCCTTGGTTCACTTGTTTCCTATTCGCGATTTTCAATTTCACGTGTCTCATTTTCACGCTTCTCGTTTATTGTATTTTTTATCATAAAAGTGGGCAGGAAAACTTATTTTAATCAGGTTTAGAGATACAAAATTTTACCCGATGGCAGGTTAGATATCAAAAGTATCTGTATATATATTACGCTATCGTACATGGCACAGAAATCGCGATTATTTGTTAATTGTTTAATGGCAACGCCCGAATGAAACGCATCTCATTGGTTATTGAACAGAATTTAATGCATCTCCATGCTTATAAGGGGGGTTACCATAGGAGGGCCCTGTTCTGTCGCCAAATGTCGCCAAGTTTGTCGCCAAATTCCCACAGACTTCCATTGTAAACCAATAGGGTTTACTACTTGCATACAGAAAATCAACAAATTGAGATATTTTAATGCAACAAAAACTAATATTAGCTTAAAGGATTATATTAATTATATTTAAGGGAATCCACGTAAATTAAATTGCGAATAAAAGTAACATGATACAATGTTTAGTATGCTTTCGCAAACATAAATTTTAAGGGAGACCAAACTGGTCGCCAAGGACGGCTAGTTCAAAATTATTTCTACTGGCATATGTTAAAGTGAATACATTAAAGTGGAATATAAGTTAATTTATTTTTCTCTCAGAAAATGCAATATTTTTAGAATAATATTCAAATTAATAAATCAAGTTTAAAGATCTGTTTGCTCTGGGCTATAGGTACTACTAAAATTTTACTGATCGGAAATAAAAAGTGTTGGCGAAAAACAATAAATGTGGAGGAAATGAAAACAAGCGTTTTATTGACATAACAATTAGAGTAATTGCTCAAATATGCCACCATCAACATTGTTACAGACCTGGATAGCGTCTAGCAAGTGATTCGAATACCCTTTCGAAGATTCCAGATGTCACATCTACAAGACACGAATTGACTCTGCTGAGGAGCGCATTGCCCTACTTTAGGTCACTCTGCTGCAACTGTTCGTGACCGAAAGTATTGCAGTAACGTCCTCTTCAGTGTCAATTGGCGTCTCGTAGATGAGACATCTGGAATCTTCGAAAGGGCACGCCAATCACTTGCTAGACACTGTCCAGGTCTGTATCGATGCTGGAGGTGGCACATCTGAGCATTTACTATGCTTCTTTATGTGTATTTTACCTTCCTTACAGTTTGTCACATGCGTTCATGAACACCCTGTATAAAAAAAATACATTAAAAGAAACTTATATTTTTATCTTCGAGAGGCGCCACTTAAGGATACTAATCCTTTAAATAATTATAAATTTCCTTTTTAACCATTTGGAAAAATGGTTATTGCCCTCCGTCACACTGTTAAAAATTTGCAGCATTCTGGCAGGTCATTTGACACAACCATAATTTTAACACTATTCTGACCATATTATTGGCCATTTTATGGTCAGAATATAGTTAAATTATGGTTATGAAACCGTTTTTTCAAAAAACTGTCGAATGACCTGCCAGAATGCTGCAAAATTTTTAACAGTGCAGGGTAAGAAATCAAAAACATATCTGAAGCGTTTTATTAGTTGAATCCCGCATTTTATTCGTTTTCTGATTAGTCTATACAGTAAACTGTATTTTCCTTTTACTTTCAACAGAGATGGATACTTCTGTTGCGACTATGACAAAAAAGTAATAAAAACTACCAAAAAAAAATAATAACTCAGAAACAAATTGAGATACAACTTTCAAACAAATTGAATTTAAAAGTACATTTTTTTTCTCTATCGAACGGTGTAAAAAGTAATATTGTCGGATGTTTAGAAGTTTAAGAATGAAATTTCATTTAAAATGGGTCCAGGAACATTAATGTTTAATCCATGGCGTACGTAATGTATGACCAGCTCCGTAGAAGTTTAAAAATTTACAGTACCGAAAAATGTAATCCATGGCGTACGTAATGTATGATCAACTCCGTGCGATTTTTTATGTCTTAAATTTTAGTCTTTGAAAAAATCATTTTCCAAATGGTCGTTGTAATTTGTTAAATTACATTTTTTTTTTAAATTGCAATCTACAATTCAACAAAAGTTAAAATATTCTATTCTATAGATAATCGTGCAGTTAACAGCTGTTGTTTACCTTTTATTAGACATTTATGACAATTTCAACAGAATTTCAAATCAGTACAGTAAATATATATATTACCTATATTACGTGGCCACCTATAGTGGGCCACGTGTCAGTAGAGGGTCACTAATGTTTAAAGTTTGAAAACAAGCCCAAAATGCATATCTGAAAAGCGACTGAAAGCAACATGAGTGACTAACTTCCTTGAATGTTGACTTTCCATAAACTGTTTAGAATAATTGTTTTTTTTTTCTAATGGTACATTTATATATTTTCTAGAGTGTCTTCAAAAACATATTTTTTGGCAAATGCTTAGAGATTTCATTAAGAGATAAGTTTTTATTTAAAACATTGCTTCTTTAATATTCTTTAATATTCTGTTTTATTGTAAATTAAACTACTGTTGATATACTCTATTACATTGTAAATAATTTGTTCGATAAACCTAAAACTTAAAAGTCCATGCATCAGAAATTGACTAGGCCCACTACTGGAGTATAGAGGAAGGTAATATTTTTTATTTTTCATTTTTTCCAAAGAATATATTTTGAAACTTCGAATGTTTATTCTGATACATGAAGGTTAGAACTCGAATAAAAATACATAGGGGAGATGGGGGCACATGTGAACAGGGGGCAGATGTGAACATCACAGTTTTTCAATAGTTATTATAAGTTTTTTTATTTGAAAAAAATTACCAAAGATGGCAGCACCTGTAGACATATGGTAAAAAATTTTTGAAGCTTTTCGACATTTTGTTTGTCTTCAGTAGCCAAAACACTGTTTGTAGATGTCAAATGTAAAATGTCGGTTTCAACTTTGGTAAGTGATAAAGTTTATTTATTTAGTTAGTTATTCGAATTTTAATGTTTTAACATATACTATGACTACTAATGAATATTTTGGATAAAGTTGTTTAGTTCCCTAAAATTGATAAATGTTAATTATTTATCAATTTAACTCTAGCAGCCATGCGGGGCACTTGTGAACAGACTAGTTGGGGCAGATATGAACAGTTCACAAAAATCAAAAACTTTCTCTGTTGGGCGAATAGAAAGAATTGCTAATGATAAATGTATGTTAAATTCCTGAGAAAGAATCTCAGATCCAATTCATATAATTTCCCTGAAATAGTAGACATTTCTGTCATACAAAAAAGTGATATTGTATTGAAACTTCCACTTCCACATTTGTCAGGAAGTACACAAAGAGCAAGAAGCTCATTTGAGTTCAATTATAATTTAAATAAATTCAATGTTTCCTAAAATGCAATAAGTGTTATGTACTATTTTAGTAAACGGTTTAAAACAATATTTTTTATGTATTGTTAATACAAAGAGTATTATGACAAACAACTTTGTAATTTTTTTTTTCTTTTCATTTGTCTCAAACTTGCAGTGATGGCTTACTTCCATCTCTCAAACAACAGCTATGAATATGATAATTTGAATTGGGATGGCTATCAGTAACATTTTTAAAATGCAAAATTTTCAAATTGATAACTAATATAATTCTTGGATATGGTGTCAGAACAGCTTTGTATATATTTAGTTTCATTTTAAAATCTTTTGTTTAAACATAGCACTCAGAAACTAGAAAAAAAAAATTTTTTTTCTTCTTTAGGGGGAATTTAACTGATAATATAAGTAATGGTTATGATAAGAAATTAATAACAGGAGAAAAAGCATGTCAAAGGATATTTTTACCTTCTGTTCACATGTGCCCCACGAGTGTTCACAACTACCCCGCTGATGGGGCACATGTGAACAATTTTTTAATTTATAAAACAATTAAAAAATGTAAGAAAAACTATACAGGTGATTTAAAAAAAAATTACCATGTGTAAAAAAAAGTTCTGTTTACTATACTGACTAGTTTTTATTTATAAGAATTAATCCAATTATAAGAAAAAGCTATGTTTATGCGAACTGTTCACATGTGCCCCCATCTCCCCTACATATTTTGGACATCACTAACACTTTAATAATAATTAGATGAATGTCCTCAAGGGCTCCACTACTGGTGCGTTTACGTTACATGTTTTCCTTTGTGTCACGTGTTTGCGCAATATGAGCCTTGTTTCGCATCTGAAATAATGTGATGTAGGAAACTACTGCAATATAATCTATTTTATGGTACATTATCCTACATATTCTAAATTTTGTTTAAAAAATACATAGCAGTATGAATCAGATGTTTATAATAATAGGTCTTCTTTTTAATTCAAAATACTTTAATATTGAAAATAAAATATTGCCAAATAAATATATGGTTCTTTACTAATTAGAATGCGCCCTGTGTCATATCTGAATACTGCTTTAAATAGGCAAACTGTAATTTACGCTATTTATACATCATAAATATAATAAAACTCCAAAATTTTGTCTGAAAATTTGGAGAAATATTATTCTGGCCTTTTTGTGTTTTTTTTTTTTTTTTTTTTTTTTTTTTTTTTTTTTTTTTTTCACTGCTGAAATTTAGATTATTCTTTTCGTAAAGATAAAAAAAAAAATCACAAATAATAGTGTTAATTATTTAACTAAGTTAACTATTAAACAAATCTTACAAACGCTGTGAAACTTTTCGATCAGATACAAGGTTTAAATATTTTTTTCTGATAATAATTTAGAGTTTTTCTTTATTTAAAAACTAGCAAACCCCGCGGCTTTGCTCGCGTAATAGTTGAAATATGCCAAGTGATATTTACATGAATATTTTTATTAGAGGAACACTTTTTGAAATAATTCAAGAATTACAAATTAAGCCACAGTTTAACTAAACTTCACTATAAATGAGCAATGGACAGAAATGAGATTTTAATTAATAAGAAGAACTAAAACTTATTCCAATTAAATGGTAATTTAGAAAGTATTTTGTGATCTTTTATGCTCGTTTCATACGCTCATTTCAGTATTCATTTGAAGATTTGAATTTTTTAGAAACCATCTTAACACATTTACGTCTTAAAATTAACCATCATGTTAAATTCCAAGCTTCTTGTCTAACAGTCTACCACCTCTCTGGTGTTAGTGGCACCAACATAAAATGCCGAAACAGAGTTGAAATAGAATGTCTCGAAAAATGTTGAAACAGAGACTGTCACCATTTTTGCTAACATTGACCTTGAAATCGGTTGGTATTTTCTAATATTCTATAGAAAACGAAATTTAGATGTTTTTAAAGGCTTTCTTGTTGTTCCTGCCAACCAGGTGGTAGTGACACCGTCATAAAATATAGCCCGTATAGGATCAGGGACTATCACTCTTGGTTCGCAACCAATAACTTCTGTAATCGGTTTATTATTTCCTTAGAATCCATAGAAATCGTAATTTAGGACTCTTTTAGAATGCTTTTCGCTCATTCCCTTCGCTTCAGCCCTTTTTAATTTTGAATTTATTTTCGACAGTTCTTAGAGGACAATTATATTTATAAGCAACAACAGTGCTATATTTAAAGTTTCTAGCCTCTTCAGTACCACAGAAATCGCAATTTAGAAAGAACCCCCGACATAATATATAGCTTATGTTTGAACAGGTTCTATCACCATCCATTTGCAACCATTAGGTTTGAAATCGGTTTCGTATTTCCTATGATTGCATAAAAATCGTAATTTAGAACGCTTTTCGCTTACTTCATCCTTTTAAATTTCGAATTTTCTTTCGACAATTCTTAGAAAGCATTTGCATCTTTGAAGTAATTTCCATTCCAAATTTAAAATGTTAGACTCCCTCAGTAACACAAAAAACGCAATTTAGAACATTTTATGCTCCTGTAACCCCCAGGTGGTAGTGACAACAACGTAAAATATAGGCTATGTTGGAGCGGGGACTATCACCATCAATTTGAAACCATTACTTCTGAAATCGGTTCATATTTCCTGAGATTGCGTAGAAATCGCTATTTAAAATGTTTTTAGAACGCTTTTCGTTCATTTTCATCCCTTTTAAATTTCAAAATTTTAAGGAACTCTTCTCAGAAAGTAATTACATGTCATAAGTAATTACCAATTTCAAGTTGCTAGCCCCTTCAGTATCACAAAAATCACAATTTAGAATGCTTTTTAATATGCAACAGCAAGGTGATAGTGACGCCGACATGAAATAGATCCTACATTGGAGCAAGGGCTGTCATCATCAATTTCCAACTATTACTTTTGAAATCGGTTGGGTACTTTCTGAGATTGCGTAAAAATCGCCATTTAGAACGTTTTTTAGAACGTTTTTCGTCCACTTTCAGCCCTTTTAAATTTCGAATTATTTAGGAAATGTTCTTAGAGATCATTTATATCTTATAAGTAACTACCATGCCTAGTTTCAAGTTGCTAAACACTGCATTATTACAAAAAACGCAATTTAGATCGTTTTTTGCTCCTTCACCCCCTTTGGGGTAGTGGCACCGACATGAGATACAGCGTATGTTAGAGCGAGGGCTGTCACCGTCGTTTTCACACCATTATTTTTTAAATCGGTTCGGTACTTCCGGAGATTGCGTAGAAATCGCAATTTAGAAAGTTTTTTAGAACGCTTTTCGCTCATTTTCACTACTTTTAAATTTCCATTTTTTAGGATATATTCTTAGAGATCATTTACATTTTATAAATAACTGCCCTGCCTAATTTCAGGATTCTAGGCCCTTCAGTAACACAGAAATCGAAATTTAGAACTTTTCTGCTTCTGCAACCCCTAGGTCGTAGTGACACCGACATGAAATAGAGCCTACGTTGGAGCAAGGGTTGTCATCATCAATTTAAACCATTACTTTTGAAATAGGTTGGGTACTTTCTGAGATTGCGTAGAAATCGCCATTTAGAACGTTTTTTAGAATCCCTTTTCGCGCATTTTCACCCCTTTTTAAATTTCGAATTTTTTAAGAAATGTTCTTAGAGATCATTTATATCTAATAAATAACTACCATGCCAAATTCCATGTATCTGGGTCCTTCAGTGACACAAAAATCGCAATTTCGAACGTTTTTTTTTTTTTGCTTCTGCACCCCCAGAGGTAGTAGCACCAACATAACATGTAGCCTATATTGGAGCAGGGGTTGTCACCATCATTTTGACACCATTATTTTTTAAATCGGTTTGGTACTTCTCTAGATTGCGTAAAAATCATCATTTAGAACGTTTTTTAGAACACTTTTTGCGCATTTTCACCCCTTTTAAATTTTGATTTTTTTAAGAACTGTTCTTAGAGATCATTTATATCTAATAAGTAACTACCATGCCAAATTCCATGTATCTGGACTCTTCAGTAACACAAAAATCGCACTTTCGAACGTTTTTTGCTCCTGGACCCCCTTTAGGCGTAGTGGCACCGACATAAAATGTAGCCTATATTGGAGCAAGGGTTCTCACCATCATTTTGACACCATTATTTTTTAAATCGGTTTGGTACTTCCCGAAATTGCGTAAAAATCGCCATTTAGAACGTTTTTTAGAACGCTTTTCGTGAATTTTCACCTTTTTTAATTTCGATTTTTTAAAGAAATGTCCTTAGAGATCATTAGTATCTTATAAGTAACTACCATTCCAAATTTCATGTTTCTAGGCCCTTCAGTAACACAAAAATCGCATTTTTAGAACGTTTTTTGCTCCTGCACCCCCTTTTGGCCAGTGGAATGGACATAAGATATAGCCTATGTTCTAAGTTGGATTAACACCATCATTTTGATACCATTATTTTTGGAATCGGTTCGGTAGTTCCAGAGCTTACCTCCTACAAATAAACAATTTTTACCTCTTTATAATATCAGTATAGATTAAAAATTTGAATTCCGGTTAATAATAGATACGACTCCTAAATCAAATTTTTAAATATCAGTTAACAGAAAACATTATTCTTAATCGATTAGCACCAGTGTCATATATCTGGTTTTATTTTGAAAGGTTAGTTCGTGTTGTTTCATTCAGCTCGTTTTTTTTTCTTCTTTTTTCTTCCTAATGTCTTTTTCACACTCTGGTAGTTAAGTTATTTAACTTAAGTTGTTTTGAAACGGAGAACCCGGAATCTAAATTACTGACTTGAGCAAGTTTCTAAAATGTTCTTATACCCTGTTCAGACCAGATATTTAAGATATCTCAGACTACCGAACTCACTTAGAGAGAGAGTTCCACAAACACTCTCAGTGAATACGAACATTCTATGGCTAGATACCGCCACTATCACTCGCTTTGATTGGCTGTGGAGGCTCGCTTTAACTGATTGTCTGTTAAGACTGGTTTTAACTTATGCACATGTGCACACTTTACATTTATTCAGATCTCAGACACACTTAGACGTTCAATGAATTATCTTAGATGAGTTTTGCGGTGTGAACAGGTGCTCCAATTCCTGGTGTACCACCCGATTTAAGATATAATATCCAATCTGAACGGGGTATTAGCTTTGAAATCCTTTCTTATCAATGAGTTGAGTGGAGCTCCGTGTTCTGAACTATTTTTCTTAGTTGAAATTACTCTTAAATTTCGAGTTGAGTTCTAAAAGTAATTAATCAACTTTTTCCGAAGATCCTTTCAGTAGTTTATTTATTTAATATACCGACGCAAAGAATAAATAATCAGAAGTTGCAATTACAAATTTAATAACTTATATGCATACCCAGACATCCTGTGAACAGATGAAGTCTAATTCCGGGTTGTCCGGCTCAAAAAAGTTAAGCTAAGGGAAATAATTACTATAGTGTGAACACCATATAAAAATCAATCATCATCTTCCTCTCCATTACAGTACAGTCGCCTTAAATAACTCTCTTTTGGGTATGTTCCATTTGAGGAAAGAAATTTCTCTTTTTGGCAGAATACGAATACGAAATATTCGGCACAAAGATAAATCGAATACCGAATGCGAATATCCATCCGACTGAATACTCCTATATTTTAAGAGTTGGAAGATATTAAAAAGTTAAATTTTAAGACATTGTTACTTCATATTTAACACAAATAGCTCTTTTTTAGGGTTCCGTACTTAAAAAGTAAAAATGGAACCATTATAAGATCCCCCTTGCGCAGGGATGTAGTGGAGGGTATACAGGGGTATAAGCCGTATACCTTCTGGATTTTTTTTTAAAGAACACCGTATACCCTCTGTTTCTCAAATAAGCTATAATAAGCTATATATATAAGCTAGGGTATACCATCTGCCTTGAGCGTATACCCTCTGCTTAGAGCGTAAACCCTCTGTTTTTTTTTACGACTATATCACTGCCCTTGTGTCTGTCTGTCCATCTGTCACAGCCATTTTACTCGTAAACAATGGAACATGGAAAGTTCAAATTGGCTGCAGTAATAAAGGTTACTGACACATCTATATATAGATTGTTAACCATTCACAAATATATTTTGGAAAAATCTAGAAGGGCTAGTTATAAGTTACTTGGAAAAAAATCTTTTATTTGTCTATCGTGTGAAAGCTTTCGTAACGCCAAACTCAAAAATACATTTCTTTTAATTAGGTATTATATTTTCAGAGTTATCGTCGAAAATGTAATGCAAAAGTATGTACACCCCCCCCCCCCTTCTATTTCCGAATCTACTGAAACTAAAATTATGAAAAAAATAGGGGTAGCAGAAGTTAATTTAAATCTTGAAGGAAAACTATAGCGATCACCCTAGGCCACTTAGTTTTTAAGAAAACCGCAGTTTTTCGTTACACACAAATTTTGATTTGCGGGTGTCCAGCAAACGAGTTGAGGAGCGCTGGAGTTACCTATCGTCGCAGAAGTATAAAAGGATTGTTGATAAGGATGTTCGAAAAAATTGCCGGTAATTAGTCGAGATGTTAACCCTTAAAGATACGGACGGTTTGGACATTACATAAAGACATGGTGGCGTACTCTATGCGCCATCGACTTTTAAAGCCTAGATCACAAGGCTTAATGATATATTTGTGTAATGCAATACCTAGTTACTAATTCACATATGAGGACCCCAGAAGCCAAGGGGTATAAGTGATAAAATTTAAAAAAATGAACTAAGTGCACAGACGACCTAGAAATATGCTTTTTTCTTTTCAGGTGAAGAAATATGTGATTTTCTAATTATGTGTTGTGTTTTAGAGATCAACCACTTTAGCCGAATAATGATCAATATTGATTAATTACAAATTTAAAGAAAATTGCACTCTACTTTCTTTAAATTTATTGAAATAAGAGTTGAAAGACCACTGTGAAACAAGCAGCAGTTTCCCATTTCAATTAAGTCAATTATTATTGATGTCAACTTTAATGTCAATTATCTTTGAACTCAATTTATTCCAAATCGAAATTTTGTCACTTGTACCCCTTGGCTTCTGATGTCCTCCTATTTATTGTACGTAACCCTCTGTATGCGAGTAATACTCGCACTTGACCAGTTATTTATGAACAGGATCTTTTTGGGAGTAGACGTTACACAAAAATATAGCATGCTGAGGGTTATTTTTTAAGAGGTTAATCTTAAAATTTTAAAACTGTGGGCGCGAGGGGGGGGGGGGGGAGAAATCATTTTTTCCGTTCCAAGACTGAATATGACTGGCTTGAAGCAAAACATTTCTTTAGTTCTTACTTCAACGAGTTTTGCCAGCTCATGATCTTCTGCTTCTTTCGCAATAAATGCTTTAGATGCAGGGTCCACCACAACCTTCTTACGCCCTAGAAAACAAACAAAATGGCATATTGCAATAAAGAATTAAATTAATTAATTAAAAAAGTATAATAAATTTAAAATTAGATAAATTCCAAATAAATGAGATGTGAATAAACCACAAATCCTTTGCTATATTCGAATATACAAATGTTTAATATAAATTAAAAACATTAAAATTAGTCCAAAATTATTTATAGATAAATTCCGTTACCATCGTTTCTCGCGGAAGAGGCGGAACCAGTACGGTTCCAATAAGGCGAGACTGTTAGGAAGGGTGCCCGGACCACACAAGATCTTACCGAAAAAATTTAAAGTATCTTTTTATCTAACATACAGTAACTGGCAAAAGTTTTGAGACGATATGTTTTTCTGTCCGAACTTTTCTGTAAGCAAAATTTCTTAATGGTGTAAAGTAGTAATTTGTACCCCTTTTAAAGCTCAACAAAATGCAACATTAGAACAATTGAGACATATGCATGAATTATAAATATTTCGAAAATTCGCAAAATTACTTAAGCAGAAGTTTTAAGAAGATCCAGTTTTTCAAATCTTTTATTGAAATTAAGCATCTTAATGTAACGAAATACAGAAATATTTAATATTTAGTTGGATATCCTTTTTGTTTGAGGACTGCGACACATCGTATGGCCATAGAATTAACAAGGGTTTCTAAGGTGGACCAGAGGATTTTAGCCCATTCCAATTGAAGGTCCTAAAAGCCAACTTCACTTCGTGTGGCACATTCAACCAGCGACATTTTCCTACTCTCTGTTTAACTATTTCTACTAGGATTGGCACTTCGAGGGTTTTCCTGTTTGTTGAGCTTGGCATATAACACATTTTTTCGCAAAAAAAAAATATATATATATATATATAGATAGATAGATAGATAGATAGATAGATTTTTGATTTTTGATTTTTGATTTTTTTTAGCGTTTTTCTTGATTGAGTATATACTACATCCCTGAGTAACAAAACAATATTAATTTTAACTCTGTTACTTAATTTGTTTTATGATTTCTCAAATATGTGCTTAATTTGTAATTTTATGTGTAAGTCTTAGTGAAACTGAATAACATTTTAACACAAAAAATAAAATTAAGTGCATATTTTAGAAATATTTGGACGAAAAGAAAAGAAAAAGAGAGAGAGAGATTCTTTGTAAACAGTGCACAGAAGCTTAAAATATTTATTTCCCGAAGAAATAATTTTAAAAATATGAATGCATTCCACGTCCATATAGGTTTAATATTAGCGAGGAGAATTCGAGATCAAGCTTTACAAACAATAAGTATAAAATCAAAAAAAGCTTTTTAAAAACACTATTTTATAAATATTCAATGTTCATCTTAAAAATCACGCCTAATTTTATGACTGCAATCCAAGTCTTTCCCCCAAAATTTCCGTTACAATACATTTATTTGGCGTAGATACCGAACTCGATTGAAAAAAATTAACTGCTTTTTTTACATATGGTAGAAAACGCAAGCAAATAAATTACTTGAAATATATGATTTTGGGGTCTGTTTCTATTTAAACATAAGGAAATGGGAAAGAAAATATTATATATTATTCCAACTATCTTTTTAGGATTTCTACATTGATATCTCGACGAATAATCGTAAAGTAATTAATACTAAACTATTAATGGAAGAGCTTAGTGAAAGAACATGCTATGATACATATTCTCAAAAATTGTTTTAATTTATGGATGAAAGCGTTATGAGATATTATATCGTATGAAAAAACTAAAATACTGCTTGAGATAGTATCGATGAGACAGTATTTTTTAATATTTATTTTTTTTATATTTAATAATTTAAATAGCGAAAATATATTCTAATATTTAATAATTAAATGTTAATATTCTTTTCTAGGGGAATTTAGATCACCTATTAACATTAAAACATATGCTACTATGAAGGAATTAAACAAATAACTAATTTTAAACAAATAACCAAATTACAACAAAAATCTTTCACTTCAATTTTCTCGGATTCTAATTTTTGTTCCATAACATCTTCTTCCCCTTTCTGAGGCCCTCAATTGATAAAATCGTATTTCTAAATAAACGGTCAAGTGCGAGTATTACTCGCGCACAGAGGGTTCCGTAGAATAAATATATGAATTTGTAATTGTATTATTAAAAAAAAAAAAACGTTGCAAAAAGAATACTAAGACTTTGTAAAAAACTATACAACCTAGGGTTGGGTATAACTGTATATAT
The DNA here is from genome assembly GCA_963932465.1 of Maratus speciosus. Classification (NCBI taxonomy): domain Eukaryota; kingdom Metazoa; phylum Arthropoda; class Arachnida; order Araneae; family Salticidae; genus Maratus; species Maratus speciosus. The sequence goes on from OZ010794.1 coordinate 425,577,979, forward strand.
TAGAAAAGTGTAACTGGGTATATATAAGGGGAATCATAAAAGTTCAAAGAGATATGGAACCTAAATAATATCAAATATAGCTATTGTATAACACTTTTTTTAATATTATCCTAATCTGTTTATGATGAACTTAATTCGGTATTGACAATAAAAGCAGTGTAGAGTTAAACTTCATTTGGCATTTCATAAAACTAAATTCAGCGTAGTAATAACCGTTATTTACAGTGTAGCTAAAACAAAACCTTTGTTCAAAGTTTAAATTTGGCATTGTGCTAAGCGCGCTTCGAATTGAGATCTCAAAGTTGCAACGCCGCCTTGGTCAGTGCCGCTTTTTTCCAGATAGGTTTTTAATTAACTTTTAAAGTCACTCAAGGCGTATTGAGAGACACACTCAATGCAAACTATCGTGAATCCCACAGTATTTATGCGATTCATTGTAATTAAACCCTTTGAGGGCAGTGCCCTTAAAAAAAGGACACCTAATTTTAATTCCAAAACAGACAAACGGCACCAGGAATATTTAATTAAAATTTTCCTTTTATAATGTACTTGAAAATAAGAAAGTTCACATTTTCTAATAAATTCGTTCATAAATTCTGGTGTCAGTTCATTATTTCATAAGTTTATAAATAGAATTACTCCGCACCAAAAAGAGTTAGGTGGTCGTAGGACTTTTAAAGCTTCAAAATTTAAGAAATTTTAATTTAGATGTTAAACTCCTATCTTTTATGGATATTTTGTTGTAATTGTTTCCTTGAAACTCCCATTAGAACAAAAGTTATGGCTTTTAGAATTATACCCACTCAATAGCTGAAGAGGCGTTTCCGAAACTTTGAAGTCATTTTTCTCCAAATGGCGTTTTTTGGGCATAACGCGCAGGATACCTCAAAAACTTCTGAATATTTTTTCATGAAATTTTCAAAACATATATTTCATGTTAGTCTGTATAAACTGAACCTAAAATTTCCTTTTTATTGTTCAAAAAAATATTTTTTACATGATTTTACTGTTGAAATTTTCAAAATTCTGTATTAGCTAAATGCAACATTCCATTAAAAATATAAAAATAATTTAAATACAAATTTATTTAAGTTCAGGGAAATTGTTACAATCTGAAGTATAAGTAAGCACCAATATTTTCATTCTAGCTGCAATGTTTATTTTGTAATACTGCGCGTAAACTGTTATGCCAATTTTTTGTTCGACAAATGTCTAACAGTTTCGAGCCCCCTATAAATACTAATTCTGTATCCTGCAATTTTTTAAATACATGAAATGAAAGAACATACTTATATCTTTTATCCCAATAAAAATTGTGTTTTTAAATCATATACATTTTAAGAGATTAAATTTTGAAAATGGTCTTTTTTTTTCATTTTTTCCATTTTTTAGGTTCCCGAGACCCCTTAAATTAGTATGTTTTTAGAAATTTGACGTTTATTGCTTTTATACTGTTACTGGACATTACATTACACATATATATCATTAAAAGTTGTTAACTAGGCATAGAGTATTCCGCCCCTGGCCTTTTGTATGTCCAAACTGGCCGTATCTTTAAAGGTTAATATCTCGGCTAATTACCCATGATTTTTTTCGAAAATCATTATCAAGAATGCTTTTATACCTCTGCAACGATAGGTATATCCACCGATGCTCAACAATTTTTCTGAATGCCCGTAAATCGAAATTTGTGTACAACAGAAAAATGCTAATTTCTCAAAAACTATGTGACCTAGGTTAATCGCTATAATTTTCCGGAAAGGTTTATATTAACGTCTACGACCTCTAATTTTTTCATAATTGTAGTTTCAGTAGATTCGAAGTTAGATGGGGGGGGGGACATATTTTTGCGGTGCATTTTTGACAATATCTTTGAAAATGTAATACCTAAAATTAAAAGGAATGTATTTTTGAGTTCAGCGTTACGAAAGCTTTCGCAGGATACCCCACATGATATACAAAGAAAATATTTTTTTTTTTCAAGTAGCATAATTAGCCCCTCTACATTTTTACTAAATATATTTATGAATATTTATTAATCTGAAAATATGTGGGTCAATGGTCTTTATTACTTCCCCGAATTTGAACTTTCCACGTTCCAAACTTTTCAAGTAAAATGGCTGTGACAGACAGACAGACAGACACAGGAGTGATCTTATAATGGTTCTAATTTTACTTTTTAAGTACGGAACCCTAAAAAATATATTACTCTTCATTTTTAGGTGCGTTTTCGTAAGTATATAAATACGTAGCACCTGTTGTCGCCATCTGGTCCGTCTGTCCGCATATAACAGCGCAAAATCTGCCCAACCAAATGGTTTGAAATTTAATATACAGGGTGGTTATAATTAAAGTTCCACTTTGAAATGGTCATAAAAGCAAAACTACTGGACCAAATGTTATAAAACATGATAATAGTTTAAAAAAGGTCATGGGAATTTATTTCCCGCCAAAAAAAAAAGAAGTTCAAATACTCACCAGCAGGGAGAAATAGGGCTGTATGCAATATTGTTAAACGAAATAAGGGTTGGAATCTAACTTAACCTTTTGTTACACGGGTTTAATATTTTGTGTACCCTTAAGAAACATTGACCTAAACAAAATTACCATTTAAAGGCGTTAAAGGCGACAAAAGTTGAATGCGCCGTCCGTGTAATAAAATCCTTTCGTGTTCTTAAAAGTTCAAACCACATATTAGCGATCCCAAAATTTGAGATCGCAAATCACTCGCACATGTGTTTGCATTCTGGAAATCGTTTTCTTACAGATCGCTAATTTGTGAATTTTGAAGCCTGAATTCGGCCTTAAGACATGAAGATATCGGTTAAAAATGTTTTTAATCGTTTTTAAAACGAAACTGCAGGAAGAAGAAAATTAGATTTATGCAAACGCGCTTTACATGTCATTTGATTTGCCAGATAAAAGTGAGCCTGTTTGTCAGAGTTCTCATTGTTATGAATCGACAATGTCTCTAACCATGCAAGACTGTACTTTTCTCGTTAAATGAATGCGATAGCAATGAATGGCGTGCTTTGCAAAGGTATCGTTCAGTAAGAGGAATACGCCGAGGGCCAATGACACCACAGGGTTTGAGGAAAATGATGGCAAAGTTTGAAGCCACGGATTTGTTAGCTGTTGCACCTGGGAGGGAAGGGCACCTGCAAATGTGGAAACCGAAGAGGTTGTTTTATTAGCAGGGGAGGAAGCAACAACACACACACACACACACATATATATATATATATATATATAAAGCACACACGGTACATTCTGTCGCACGTCGAATGGACATACCATGGAGTAAAGTGTACAAAATTGTCCGCAAAGTGCTGCAGTTCTATCCATACAAAATCGGACATGTTCAAGAACTTCAACGTAACGATCCTACTGCAAGAGAATCTTTCGCTTTGGAGTTCCTTGCATGAATGGAAGTGGACGAACATTGGCCATGGAACATTTTGTGGACAGATGAGGCCCATTTTTATTTAAATGCCGATGTCAACACCATAACTATAGGATTTGGGGCAAACAAATCCCTCATGTTGTGTACTCAGTTCCATTGCCATCCTGAAGTCACCGTTTGGTGTGGTATGACAGTAAGTTTCAAAATTGGACCATTTTTCTTTGAAGAGCACTCAACAGCTGGGCCTGTTACTTGCACTGTGACTGCGGCTCTCTTAGCATCAATGTTAAGACATTTTGTCATATCTGAACTCCAGCAACGTTTCGTTTTAGACTCCACGATTTTTATGCAGGACGGGGCACCGCCGCACATTGGTACATGTGTCACACAGTTACTTAAGCAACATTTCACGAATGAACGGATTATAGGTCGAAACTTCCCCACTTCTTGGCCACCCCGGTTACCAGACCTCTACCCCTGTGACTTTTGGATATGGAGTTATTTCAAAAACATTGTTTATGGTGATAATCTCAACAATTTGGCGGAATTGAAAGATGCGATACACCGACATGTCCGTAACATTTCTTCTGATATGCTAAGAGCTACTGTTGAGAATGCAGTAATGCGATTTCACTTGCTTTCGGTAAAGGGTTGACGCCACATTGAACATGCTTTGTAACACGTTCCAGAAACGATTAAACACATTTTAAACCGATGTCTTCATGTCTTATTTCGTTTTAAAATATTGCATAGAGCGCCATTTCCCCCTTCCTAATGGTAAGTATTTGAACTTTTTTTTTTTAGTTGCAAATAAATTCCCATGACCTCTTTAAACTATTACCAAGTTTGATAACAATTGGTCTACTAGTTTTCCTTTTATGACCATTTCAAAGTGGAACTTTAATTATAACCACCCTGTACATAATCGTTTCAGGATATTGTCGAGTCATTTCAAATTTTATGAAAATCGAATCAAAATTTAAATAGACATTAATAAAAATTTTCTTCGTCCTAACATCCTAACATACGTAATTGATTCAATGATATCCCGTAACAGGTCATGATTCTAGGTTGCGATGGTGATTACGTTCTATTTAAGACAGAGTCCAATTATTTCCGTATTACAGAATTTAATATGTAGAATTGTAATAAATTTTGTATTCATGCATTTTTGCATAACAGGGCAACAGCTATTGCACCAAGATCTGAATATTAATAAAACTACTTAATAGTACAAACGCACCACATTTGTCACGTTTGACGTACAATTTCCGATTTGTTTATCTATAATTTATTTTCTACGTTTCAGCCTTTAAAATGCTTCATTGTTGCAGTTTATGGCAGCCATGTGGTCTATTTCGGCGATCGGTTTCTGTCACATCATTAAATCCTTTGTTATTTCATCTCCCATAGAATTGTAGGCATTACAGAGAATATTCGGCGATTTATCGCCTGTATCCTAATAATAAAAAAAATACCTTAAAATTAATGTATTAATTTATAATTAAGTTAAAAAATATTAAAATTTTGTATTGTCATCGGAAACACACCTGTGGACGTAATTTTCAGATTTCTGGCATATCAAGAAGAGGTTTAAAAATCGATTGCCAAATACATTTTTACGCACAAAAACAAAGTTCCGTTAAATAAAAGAGCGTAATAAAACTAAGGATCGATCGAAACGGGTTTTTAAAACCGAAACCGAATTTCGGTAATCTTCCTATTTTCGGCCGAAAACGAAAACGAAAATGTCCCAAAAAAATTTTAAGTAATTAATAAGCACATATAAATATACATAATTATTAATTAGTTATACGTGTTTGTTAATTATACGTAAGTGTTAGTTAATTACGCGTGTATCCCTAGTTTGCTCAATGTGCCTCTGACCAATATTTTTTTCATATAAAATAAAATATAATTAACTCATCAACCACACTGAATAATTTTCTAACTATACGAATTTCATCTAATTAAAAAATCCCGGCCGGCTCGGCCTACAGGCGGAGGTAGATTTCGAAGTTAAGTACTAAAATCACCAAAAAAACTTAAATCAAAATTAAAGATAAACACGGTTTCTTCACTAAGAATGAGCTCTAGGGAGTTAAACTTTTTGTGAAAATTCTAATATACACGAATACACACACGCATGTATATGGAATAGGTTTAAAAATGACTAAAGCAAATTCAGAGAACCTCAAAGTGTTAAAATATGTTAATATTTCCATAGTCGGTTTTTTATCAGTCGGTTTTAATAAGTTTCTTCAAACTCCTATGACGTTACATATTCACCTGCTGAGATCCATTATATTTCCAATAGGACACAATATTTTGCTTTTGTTTTTTATTCGTCAATCTATTTATTTCGAGTTTTCATGCGGAAATCTTGCTCTAGAAAACTTATGACGTAATATTCAACTTGTTTTCAATTCATCACACTATTTAATTTTTATGTGAAAACCTTGCAGTAGAAAATCAATTGTTGTAGTGATAATTTTATTGCTTTTTTTTTATTGTTGGCAACTGCTATAATGAAAATTATTTATTTTTTCCTGTCATTGTTGTGTAAGCGCTGGTTTTATCAGAACCATGTTAAGACGGTATTCAAAAATATTAACCCTCCCCATTTCCATTCCCTTGGCCAATTTTGCTCATTTTCAATCCCCGCATGAGATATTAGCCATCTCAAAGTTGTTGGCGTGTTTGAAGACGATCCGTGTATAATTGAGACTTTTATCGTGCGGACAAAATTTAGTACATACATACATATATATATACATACATATATATATATATATATATGTATAAACTTTTTAGATGGGGGTGGTTTTCGGTTCCTGGGGTCATATAATGAAATGTTATGAAGGAATTTTCGAAAGTCGCACCATGGTAACGACTGCAATAGGTAGTATTTCTTACGAAATCTACCTAAAAATGTTTTGGGTATACATACCTTGATTTAACTTTTATAATGACTTTTGTAAATCTTCACCTGTTATACTAGAACTTTCTCAAAGAGTTTTCTTAACACTTCTGCAGTTCCAACGGTGTTACTGTTAAGTCTGTAGCTTTTAATGAGTACGTAAAAAGCGTCTTTAAAGTGTAGTCTTATATGCATTGCTTGGTTTATAATGTGGACTCATGTTTTGAGTCAGTCGTAACTGATAATTATAAAGAGTGAAGTTCATAAGCAATAAAGTTAGAGTGTCTAAGCCGACACAGCTCAAACCAATCTGAGTAATGTCGAAAATTTCCGGAGGAAGAAACGAGATTTCTGGAATGCATATAGTTTCGGCCGAGTTTTCGCCCGACCGAATTTTCAGCAGCATTTGCCTTGAAAACGAATTCTTGACGAAACTCAGATTTTGATTTAAAACGAAAACGAAACCGAATTTTCGGTCGATCTCTAAATAAAACCATTGTTTTGTTAATGTGAATATATGGATTACAAGATCCTTGAATCTTGCTTCTAACGTAGAGAAGGAAATGTGTAGGATTTTCTTTTAAGACATCCTTCAGTATCTAAAGGTACGTTTCTTTCAAACAACCTCTTAATTAACACTATTACTTTTTTTCCTTACGATATAAACGTTTCATAAGCTTCCTTATAAAAATGTGACACTCATGTTTAGTTTAACAACATTAGATGAAGTTTTCCTTCAATGGGCAAAACATACTTGAGAAAAGCAAAACGTCTTCAGACAAACCTTGGGAATTCTTAAGCTTATCAAAGACTCATTCAGATATTGCTAAAGGCGAATTATAACTATTATTATACAAGGTATCCCTTGTTATCTTTGACCAATAGATAATTTTAGCGCTATACTTTTAATCACAAAAATATTTTTCAGCTATTTCTTTTGTTCATAGAAAAATCCTTTTTCACCAAATTAGTTATTTTTATTTAATAACGAAATTTAAATTTTTATACAAACCCTAATCCCTATAAGTTAGAAACACAAAAATTATTTAGACAAACCTTGAGAATTCTTACGCTTCTCAAAGGTTCATTTAGATATTGCTAAATCCCTTGTTGTGTTTTACCAATAGTTAATTTTAACGCTATACTTTCAACTAAAAAAACACTTTTTTCAACTGTTGTACTTGATCATATGGAAATCCATTTCCATCAAATTAGTTATTAAGGGAAAAAAAACGAAATTTAAATTTGTATACAGCCTTTAATCCCTATAAGTTAAAAACTTAAAAATTCTTCAAAACAATCCTTGAGAACGCTTACGCTCCTCAAAGATTCATTCAGACATTGCTAAATCCCTTGTTATGTGTGACCAATAATTAATTTTAGCGCTATACTTTCAATTGAAAAAATATTTTTTCAAGTGTTGTACTCGATTATATGAAAATTCTTTTCCATCAAATTAGTTATTTAAAAAAAAAAAAGGACGAAATATAAATTTTTATACAGCCCCAATTTCTATAAGTTAAAAACTAAAATATTCTTCGGACAAACCTTGAGAATTCTTATACTTCTCAAAGACTCATTTATATATTGCTAAATCAAATGTTATGTTTGATCAATAGTTAATTTTAACACTCTAGTTTCAATTGAAAAAATGTTTTTCAACTATTATGCTCAGTCATATGAAAATTCATTTCCATCAAATTAGTAATTTTTTTAACTGACTTGTGCCTGAATTTTTTTAATTAAATTTGTTGGTAAAATCACTTTAAAATGTTGCAAAATGAACTGGAAAAATACTAAAAATAATTACGCTAAAACTTTTTGTATTTATTTGGTACAATGTAAGCGTACTAAATATGGGAATATGCATAATGTTTGTAATAGTATAATATGCATAATTATATGTTTTGTCTAAATATACATAAAATAAGCTTTTAAATTGGGTATTATATATACTACAATTAGTATTTTTATTAAATAAATTAAAACAATTATTTATTTCTTCACAGACACTAATAAGTATTAGTAATAATAAACTAAGAATAATCGTATTTGAGTCTTAAAAACAATTTGTTTCATAATCATCTAGAAAAGTACTTTACATAAATATCTGTCCTCCTAAATGGGTAATAAGCCTAGCGCCCTAAATTTTGTACGTTACAAAAAGGTATAAAATATAGGCTTGAACATATACTTTTACAATTTTAAAAAAATACATATTTCAAAGAACTCTATAAGTTAGTATCATGACTTATTTATTTGGATCCTTGGTAGAAAAAACACAAATAAAATTATTTTTTACATTTCGCCATCTTGAAAAATGAAAAATCTATAAACTTCGAAAAAAAAGGCCTTTATTTAAGCAAATAAATATCTGTCTTATGCTGTCTCCTTTCAGCAACAGATAAAGACATTTATAGACAATTATTTCATATACTTTTCATGCTATAAATAAGAAGAAAATTATACAAATTTATTAAAATTCGAAGTGTCCCAAAAATGGGACGTTAGGCATAAATGGGTTAAAAAAATACAAAAGTTAAACTTTTATACAGTGCCTAATCCCTATAAGTTAAAACTCAAAAACTCTTCAGACAAACCTTGATAATTCTTAAGGCGTCTCAAAGACACATTCAGATACCGCTAAATTCGCGTAATAAACCTTATTATACAGAGCGTGTCTTATCTTCCCGTTGACCGATAACTAATTTCTAAACGTTAGTTTTAGAGATGTATTTCTAACTGCAAAAACATTTTAAACGTGTTTCTTTATCGTGCGAAAATCTATCGCAGACAAATTGATTATTTTTTAGAAAGTTACGAAACTGAATCTTTTATACGGTCTACTAGTCCTATAAGATACATTTAGAAAAATTTTTCTGTGATCTGAGAAATAAAACAATAAGAAATCCATTCTTCTGCGACTAAAACTTACCGAGTTATGAAATTACTGCATTATCGGGCATTAACCGCCTGACCGTCAAGCAAAAGGTCAAAATTGTTATGTTGATTTCTATAATTTTTTAAAAATGCTATAAACAGATGATTTTTCCAACATAATATAAAAATTTTCATTTCGTATAGGAATATAATCCTTGAGAGTATTAATCATAACTTAAAGTTTTAAAACTGTTTTATATGTGTAGAATTATATATCTTTTCGCGCCGCTGCAAAGGTTAAAGACTAAGTTTTAAGTGAGTGTGTTTTTTCTAAATATAACCTACACTGTAAAAAAAAAAAAAAAAAAAAAAGAAAAAAAAAATACGACCAGTTTTCCTGTAGGAATCGGAAAAATAGTTGCCCTTATCGTACCGGAAAAATTTCCGACCCAACTCGGAATAAAATCCGTAAAATTGGAATAAAATCCGTAAAATACCGTTTTATCGACAATTTCCTTTCTTTTTACGGATTTTATTCCGAGTTAGGTCGGAAATTTTTCCGGTACGATAAGGGTAACTATTTATTCGATTTCTACAGGAAATCTTATCGGATTTTTTTTTACAATGTACAGTATCCGGGGATCGCGCAAAATATAAATTTCGTAACTTAAAATAAATAAATAATAACTAAAAAATATGTAATAATAACTTTAAAAAGTTCACTGTTTTACTTAAAAGGCGACTAAATTAATAAAAGAGATGTTATAATTTAAAGATATACATTTTATTAAAAAACTTCTTTGTACTTTTAGGTTTTATCAAATCCTTCATCAGAGAATATTATAATGAAGGGTTTGGTAAAGCCTGAAAGTACTGAGAAGTTTTTAAGTAAAATGTGTATGTTTTAAATTATAACATCTCTTTTATTATTTTAGTCGCCTTTTAAGTAAAACAGTGAACTTTTTAAAGCTCATATTGCATATTTTATGTTTGAATCAAGATGAAATATTGCGTTTCGTCTTATGATTTTATTTACTAATGACTCTGTACATTGGAACAAAAAGGGCCAATGTCCAAAATTGAGAAATTTCAGTTAAATGCACGAACAAATTCAGGATGCGATATAAAGTAATTGCTAAAAGGGCCGAAGTCATCCCAATGTTAGATCATTGAAAAAAAAAATATTTTGTCGAGACCAATGTTACTTACTTTTAAAGTAAAAATGGCCAATTTAAAATGTAAAAAAAAAAAAAAAATATTAACAATGTAACATTAGATTGTAGTGAGACAAACATTACTGAATTGAAAGGTAAACTTTGAAAAATAATAGTACAGAAATCGTAGCAAGATTCTTAACCCTTAAATGCCTGATTTTTCAAAAATCATTGTAATAATATTTTTCGACTTTCATTTTTTTAAATAAATTATGAGAAAAATACTTTAAAAAATCATATTTTGTTTTAAGTGTGGTTTACGGCTAAAAAAAAAATTGTTACTAATCGGCAATACTGGTCTATAATTGAAAAATAATTTTCCTTGATAAAATTCTATAATATTAAACACACAAGAATTTAAGGAACTATAATAAGAATAAAATTTTATTTGCTCACTGCAGAACAAAATAGGGCATTTCGCAAGCTTCCAAACAAAACAAAAAGAACAAGCAGCGGCAACTGAAAAAAAAAAAAAAACCTATCTTTATTCTTAAACAGCACAAGTGTTGCCATCTACATGTTGAAAATCGATTTAATAATATTTTCAGAATGTATTTTATTGGCAACATTAGGCATTATAGCTTCAATATTATTCTAATAGTATTTTAGGGTATCTATTGGTATTGGCCAATAATAATAATGGACAAACCGTATATCTGACGTTGTTACATAAAACCTCAGAGGAAGAGAGAACTTATAAAAGGATGAACGATTTCATTTTTATTAACACTTTCCAACAAAGTTGAAAAGTGTTTATGCATTCGGTTTGTCTGACCTTCTGTCCGTCTGTCCACGCTCTAACTCCCGTAAATATACTTCAATTTTCATGAAATTGATAAAGGTTATTTAGGGCCACCAAAGCATGTTTGGCACTATATATGAAGCATGTAGGATTAATCGTTCATTTACAGGGGGTATATGGAGAAAAATCGTTTGCAGTGTATTTTTATGACATTATGCTATTTCAAATGCATTGAAACTGATATAAATCACTGAATTTCACTACGATCACGTTAGAACAGGGCATTCATAACATTTTTATTCATTTACAGGGACACAAAAAAGAAATCTGTTACAGTACAGTACTGTCTTTGAGTAATAATTGCTGGAGTGTACGGTTTAAAATTTGGTATGCGCTTTTAAATGTAATTAATTTTATGCATCTTACTCGTTTTATATAAATTCTATACCTCAAATACAGGGCTGCACAAAAGTATTCACGTACCGTTCTCCTCATTAGAGGAAATTGCTGAAGGTAAATTTCCAACTGAAGTATATGTATCTCTTAAGTGAACTAAATTTTGGCATGCATGTAGTTAATAGATCAAACCTATATATCCTATGCAGGGCTGCTGAAAAAATTCGCATAATTTCCGATTGTGGAAGGGAACAGCTGAAATTGGGTTTTGAAATGTATTATGCGTTTCCATATGTTTGAATTATACATAATATTTTAATTTTTTAAACGGTGCAGTTTTGTTACATTATTCTGAATGTATTGGAAAGGGTTTCATAATCTATGCTGGACGCATGATTTTTTCTTGCTTGTTTAAAATGTATTAAATTAAAATCTGCAAAGCTATGTCTAAGTGTAGCGGTACTTCGTAAAAGCGCATTTGCTTTTCAGTTGATTTTCAAGAAAGCTAAATAATTTTAAAGTTCAACAAACAGATTAATTGTTGAGAAAATGGAATTGTTAATGTAAATATATAATTTGTAGGAGTCTGAGATATTTGCTTCGTATATAAACAAGAAAATACGTGCAGTATTTTTTTACTCCTTTCATGTGTCCCGTGTACTTTAAAAACAAGCACATACTGCGTAGATTATGAAACACTTTCCAACACATTCACAACACTATAATAAACCTTCACAGTTTACGAAAGTGAAAGATTATGCCTAAATGAACAATTTGGAAAACGCATAACCATAACGTATTTAAAAACCGAATTTCTGTTACTGCCATGAATAGTCGAGAAAATATACGATATTTTTGTGCATCCCTGTATATGATCTATAGATATGTACGTAGACTACATATACATAGTGTGCTAAAAGTTAGTTCAGTTAAGCGCATAGCACTGTTGAAAAATTCCATTCAGGAATTTCCGCTAATAAACGGATCTTGTTAAGAACTTTTCTGCATCCCTGTATATGATCTATAGAATTCCTAAGCACCATGTAATATATAAATACAGTCAAACTTCGTTTTCCCGACACTCTAATGAACAGAAAAATGTGTCGTGATAAGCGGGGTGTCGCGATAACCGGAGTTGGAGAAAAAATGTTTATGAAAATCTGTATTTTTAATTAATTTAAGACAATTTTAAATTCATAACTGTTTGTAGTTTAAAGCAATAAAACATTATTATTAATCAAAATAAACACAAAAACAAAATTGAAAAAAATAAAAATCAGATTTATGATGACTTTCTTTTTTATTGTTACATGAAATATTGATGAATTAAAGTTTGCTTATTCCAAATGTGCTTCTTATAATTCTTTTTTCAATATTATACAATGAATTGTAATTAATATTCGTTGTTTCAGAAATGAATGTTAGATCAATTGTGATGATTTGCAATGCAGTGATTCGGTTTTATTCGAATGAAAAACGCCGTGTAACGACAAAAAAGCGCCGCCTGACCAGAACAAGGAGATCGCGAGTAGACTGATACATCTAACTGGAGCTTAAATGGGTCAATCATAGTGTGCAGGTTTATTTATTCAGATAAAGGATTGAAGTAAAATTTCTTATTTATCTCAATAAGTATTTTAGACACTTTTGTGAAAAGTTTGGGTAAGACATTTCTTACCGCTTAATTTCCGTGCTTATAAGATAAATTATGAAAAATGGACAATTTTTCTAAACCGTCGGGATATCCGGAGTTGAAAATTATTCAACGATGTAAAATCCGGAGTTTATTTACATTAAAATCATATACAGAAAATCGGGGCTTTGAAAAACTGACGTGATAAGCGGAGTGACGTAAAAACCGGGTGTCGGGATAACGAGGCCCGACTGTAATAGTTAAATTTAAAAACGTAATCCACAACTGAAAATGCACTTCCAACAATTATTGTTGATCGATTTCAATAGTTCAATTGTTATTCATTTTCTTCTGTAGCCAAATTCTTTTATGCGTTCCTGTATATGAACGATAAATTCTATGTCAACATAAAATGAGAATCTTGTCACATCAGTGATATATATCAATTTCAATATATTTAAAATAAAGTAATATCTTTAAAATGCACCGCAAATAATTTTTCCCTCATATAGACCGTAATGTAACGGATTTCTTCTGCGTGTCCCTATAGATGAACCGTAAATGCTATACACTTAATTTTGAATACAGAACACGCTATAGTAAACACCAATAACATGTACAATCGAACCTCGTTATCCCGACACTCTAATGAACAGAAAAAAGTGTCGCCATGTCGCGGTAACCGGAGTTGGAGAAAAATATGTTTATAAAAAGCTGTATTTTTAATTTATTTAAGACAATATTAAATTTTTAACTGTTCTTGCAATTTTAAGAAATAAAACATTATTGTTAAACAAAATAAACACAAAAAAAAATTTGAAAAGAATAAAAGTCAGATTTATGATGACTTGTTTTTTTTGTTGTTACATGAAATACTGATGAATTAAGGTTTGCTTATACCTAGATGTGCTTCCAACAATTGTTTTTTCAATATTATACAAGAATTGTAATCAATATTCGTATAGATGTTAGATAATTTCTGATTGTTTCAATGCAACGAAATGGTTCGGTTTTAGTCGGACGAAAAATGCCGTCTAACCACAAACAAGCGCCGCCTGACCAGAACAAAAAGACCTCGAATAGACTGACGCGTCTATCTGTAGCTTAAGTGGGTCATTCATAGCGTGTGGGTTTATTTATTGAGATAAAAGACTGAAATAAAATTTCTCATTTATCTCAATGGGTATTTTAGACACTTTTGTGAAAAGTTTGGCTAAGACGTCTCTTACCGCTTAATTTCTGTGCTTATAAGATGGATTATGAAAAATGGACAATTTTCCTAAACTGTCGGGATATCAGGAGTTCAAAATTATTCAACAACGTAAAATCCGGAGTTTATTTACATTAAAATCATATACAGAAAATCCGGACTTTGAAAAACTGACGTGATAAGCGGAGTGACGTGAAATCCGAGTGTCGGGATAACGAGGTCCGACTGTATCAATTTCATGGCAATCGGACGATATTTATGCGAATTAGAGCACGGAGAGACGGCACACAGATGGACAGACAAAGCGAATTCATAAGCACTTTTCAACTATGTTCGAAAATGATAAAAAAAACATTTGTTTTTTTAATTTGCGAAAATATAATATAACCGTGAACGAAAATATGCATGCCCTCTTGCTAGTTGTCCACGATTCCGAAAAAAAAACGTTCTTTATCATTACATACATTAGGAACCTATATGTTTTCGAGATGAATAGATGATATATTAACTAACATCTTTATATGTTTGTAGCATCTTTTAAGTAATTATATGTATGTTTCAACATTTATATTAATAACAAGGTGTAAATTCCTTCACGATACTAGTTTTAGTACAGAGTTTTGAATCTATTGAATAGAAGCATTTATAAAAAAATAAAATTGGGGATGCACTGTAAAAAAAAAAATCTGCGGTTGCACTGTAAAAAAAAATCTGTAAAATTGCTAAAATTTTTCTAGGGAACTGGGATTCCTAGAACATTTTATGAAACGACAACAACAGAAATTCATGTAACAGATATATCAGAAGGATGGAGAATTATGGAGACAGAAAGAAAGAAATTAGCGGCAGTAGAAATGGACGCCCTAAGGAGATCATGCAGATATCAAGAATAGAAAAAATAAGAAATGACAGAATCAAGGAAATGATGAAAATAAATGGAACCATATTAGATGATATTAAAAAAAGTAATTAATCTGGTATGGTCATGTTAAAAGAACGAATGAGGAAAGACTACCCAAAACAACATTCAATTATGAAACAAACAAAAAAAGGAAACGGGGAAGACCACGAACAAACTGGATGGATGATAATTCAAAAGGCAATGAGGGATAGAGGTCTGGAAGAGGAATGGACCCTTGACCGGAAGAAATGGAATAAAGACTCTTGTAGATTCTTCGGATGGCGGCATCTGACGCCATAAACCGAGTTTATATATATATATATATATACAATGCAGGTTACAGACAAAAATTTAGTAAGGTTACTGTAATTTTAGTAGATTCTTTTGTAACGCTACAACTTTACAAAAACTAATTTTGTAGATTTATATATTTTTTGTACAGTGCACAGATAAAATTTTAGTAAGAATGTAGACATTTCTGTAACTTTACATCTGTAGAATTACAGATTTTTTTTTTTTTTTTTTTTTTTTTTTTTTTTTTTTTTTTTTTTTTTTTTACAGTGTGGCACGGATTTTCCGACGCATTTTTATGATATATTAAACAGATTTCTCAAATCCGAATATTGTTAGCTATTTTCAATTAAACGTTTTGAGCTGCTTAATTGAATTTATACATGCAAGAATAACAAAATAATATTAATTTTAATGTTAAAGTTAATGTTGTTAATTTATCTTTTTTGTCTGTAAACATGTTTGTTGAACATTAAAATATTACTTCAGAATTGGTAGCATTCGAAAAACCTATATTCCGGGTTAACAACAAAAAAAAGTTACTAATACACTGTAAAAACAACCCGGAAACGTTTCCAAAAATCAGCCTCGGCAAAGGAAAAATAAATATTTTCATGTTCAACACACATGCTTTACACACAAAAATGCTAAATTAACAATATTAACATTAGTATTGTTTTGTTACAGAGTCAGAAAAGGACAGATAAAGATTTTCATATTCAAGAAACATGCTTTACAGACAAACATGCTAAATGAACAGCATTAACATTAACATTAATATTGTTTTGTTACAGAGTCAGAAAAGGGCAAATATTTTCATGTTCAACAAACATGCTTTACATACAAACATGCTACATTAACAACCTTAACATTAATATTTTTTTACAGCGTCAGCAAAGAAATATAGGTATGAGAAGAAGAAAATTTAAAACAAGAATCAAAGAACGTATAGCAGACATCAAATACAACAGAAGAACCAGAGCTTTGGCCAGATTATGCAGTGAAGAACCTTTACGGATCGATTTTAAAAATAGCAAGTTAATTTACACATCAAGATTTTATTTACCATCCATAATCCGGGAATCAATAGAGATATTTTTACGCAACAAGAATATTTGCAATGATTCAGCGTCCCTAGATTTACCTAAAATTTGGAAAGAGATGGTATGTAATTTTAGTAATAATAGTCAAAATTAATCCACGCTAGCAAATAGCCAAGATAATTTTAATTTTTGTTTTATGTTTTGCAATATTTTTCATTATGCATGTTGTCTCTTGACATTATTTGCCATGTTATTGTTTTGTTAAATTATATGAAAATTAATCCACGCTCACAAATAACTAATTTTATTTTATTTTATGTTTGCAATGTTTTTCATTATGCATGATGTCTCGTGACATTGTTTACTATGTTTATTATTTTTAAATAATGTGAAAATATTTTCCATCGTGAATGATTTTGAAAATGTCGCCGTCGGTGCGACGAAACGATCATCAATCTTAATAAATGATATTTTATCACTTTATAGCATTATTTTACTTAATCTGTTTATAAGTGATCATTATACATGTTTTTAAAATATTTTCATGTTCAATAAACATACTTTGCATACAAACATGCTAAATGAACAGCATTAACATTAACATTAACATTAACATTAATTTTGTTTTGTTACTCTTGCACGTATAAGTTTAATTACGCAGCTGAAAATATTTAGTTGAGAATTGGTCGTATTCAAAAAAACTTATGAACAATCAGACGCCATGCCCAACAATCCAGGTTCTAACCCATTCATAGACATTTTAAATAAATTCGGAAATTGTTATTTCATACGAATCAATAATATTGAAAATTTTCAGCTTTTTGGTAATAGTTTTAGGAAATGTGGAAGCAAGTCACATGCTTTAAATTACATTTTTAAAAAGAGAATGTAAACTAAAAATCATTAAATCGATTTATAGAGACAAAACGAAAACCAGGGTACTTGTTAATCAATTCGGAAAACAGATGATATGCCGTAATCCCCCCCCCCCCTCCTTTGTCTTTATTTTCTTTTTTTTTTTTTTCAAAGAATGGAGGAATTTTGTTGCCATCAATTCCCAAAAGTCCTTAAATTTTTTTAAAAAAAATTAATATCTCGGGAACTAATTCAAATTTTAAAACTCTCAGAGCTTATATGACAAACTCGGATCCGTGTGGATAACTGATGTTACTTTCATCGCGCTGCATTTCCATAGTTTAGGTGGCGTAGTTATGAAATACAGACAGGCAGATTTTAATACAATAGATAATGTTTCCTGAAGGATAAATACTACTATCCTTACTTGTTATAGTAAAATGAATGCAAAATTTTCATAAGGAAATATGTGGCAAATTTATATCTTAAGAAAAAAATTAATTGTATTAAGAAGCTTTTTGATAGAAACTTATGTCTAGATAATTAAAAACATTTTCTACACTGTAAAAAGGACAAATGATTCTTAAAGGGACAGTTTACCTTTTCAGCAATTTTGTTTATTTGAAAAAATATGGTTCAAATGGTGAACTCACTGCATTTCAATGTTAAATTAAAAGTACATTTTGATTTTTAAAAAAAAGCAATTTAACAAATTACAACGACCATTTGGAAAAGGATTTTTTCAAAGACTAAAATTTAAGACATAAAAAATCTCACGGAGTGGAACGTACATTACGTACGCCATGAATTAAACATTAATAGTGTTGTTACACGTAAAAATTCCAAGCGACAAAAATCGCCTGCGCCTCTTATTTGGTGTGAAATATTTATATGTATTCATTCCTGTCCTATTTATCTTTTTATTTTTATTTTTAATTGGCTTATTCCATTTTTCTTTTGCACGTGAAAATCTTACAAATTAAAATTAACTCTTTGGCAGAAATTGAATTCATTTTCTTTAATTTTCATTAGTTATTATCCACCTGAAACTTGCGTATTATCCAAGCATTTCATTGGCTGTTCGGGAAAAGGCTTTTCCATCGTCAGATTTCCAAGAAATCTGACGACCCATTTTAAAAGAAATTTCATTCTTAAACTTCTAAACATCCCACAATATTACTTTTTACACCGTCGTATAGAGAAAAAAATGCACTTTTAAATGCAATTTGTTTGAAAGCTGTATCTCAATTTGTTTCTGAGTTATTAATTTTTTTTTTGTAGTTTTTAATTACTTTTTTGTCATAGTGGCAACAGGAGGTATTCATCTCTGTTCAAAGTAAAGGGAAATACAGATTACTGTATAGACTAATCAGAAAACGAATAAAAGGCGGATTAAACCAATAAAAACCTTGAAATATGCTTTTGATTTCCTACCCTGACGAGAACAATAACCATTTTTCCAAATGGTTAATAACTGCATGTTTAATTAAAATTTTGAAAATGTTTAAAAATTTTATTTTATTTTTAAATCCCTACTACTTTTTTTAAATATTGATATTTTTGTCCATTTTTTGAAGGTTTTCATATGTGTATTACACAAAACTGCGCATGGATTGTTAGATACATCTAATATTACATTTAATATAATTATTATACTGATAAATAGAGTGTAAAACTATAAAATCTAATGCATCTTCGTATACTTTATTTTTTTTAAGTAACAAAAAACCCGAAAGCTAATTCCATGCGCAGATTTATCATATATATATATAACAAAGAACATATACAAAAAAATTTAAATCTCTATCTCAAATACGAAAAAAAAAAAAAAAAAAAAAAAAAAAGCCTTAGCATTTTTAAAACATAAAAGTGACGAAAATATGAACATGGAGAGAAAAGTAATTTAAAGTTTTCATTTGTGTGGTTAATTGCGCTGAGTGTATTAACAAAATTTACAATATAGCTATATAATGGCGCCGTATGGGTAAAAATGAGATGTCAAAATATTCATAATTAAGCAGGCTTTTATTTAATATATTTTTTAAAAAACAATTTTTTGACCAATTTTGTGGTAAACTATCCCTTTAATCCAAGAAAATATAATATAATCACGAACGAAAATAGACAATAACCTCTTCCCATTTATCCACTATTTCGAAGAGCGTTCTTTATTTTAAGCAACCTCAAAACTCAATATTTTCCCATGATTTCTACAAGCGTTTATGAAAAAAAAAATGTTTCCTTTGATGACACTGATTTTCGGAAACGTTTCGAAGTTTTTTTTACAGCGTATTAATCAATTTTTCTAACTCGAAATATAACATAGCAACCCAAACTACATAGCCACGTTTTTGTCCCACGTTTTTGTCCCACGTTTTTGTCCAGACAATAGGGAATTTTACCTAGCAAAATTAATGGTAGTACTGGAAATCGGCTTTCTAGATGTTTTTTGGGTCGCTGAATCCGAATTTGCAACTTCCCACCAAAATTTCCCCCGGCAACCCCTCAAATTTTGGTAAAAAGCCCCCCAAAAAAGGTTTTTATTAAAAAAATTCAATTTTTTTATTGTTTTAGGGAAAAGTAGCTAGAAATTCAGAAAGTAGACAAAATTTGCAACAAATTAGATATATGACATTATGACTTAGGATGAAGGGGAAGGGGGATCTGGCTCGGAACATGCGCCCCAGTGCTGCGTGAACTAAGTTGCGCAATTCCACTTAACCACTCACACGTTTACATTCGCCCTCCCATCTCCCCTCCGAACTTTCCTTATAAGGTTTACTTTAAGTTTTTTTGGGTCGCTGAATCCGAATTTTTAACTTCCTCCCAAAATTCCTCCCCCCCGAAAACCCCTTAAAATAGTTGCTATTAACTTAAATTTCTTATTGTTTTAGGGGAAAAGCATTACGAAATTCAGAAACTAGACAAAATTTGCAACAAATAGGATACATGACATTATGACGTAGGATAAACGGGGAGAGAGGGGGCTGCCTCGGAACATTCCCCGCGCGCTTTTCTCAAAAACCAAATTTTTTCAAAAAATCAATTTTTTGGGGGGTCGCCGGGTGAAATTTCGGTGGGATTTCGACTCACAATATGTTTTTTGGGTCGCTGAATCCGAATTTGTAACTTCCCACCAGAATTTCACCCGGAAACCCCCCAAAAAATTGATTTTTTGAAAAAATTTGGCTTTTGAGAAAAGCGCGCGGGGAATGTTCCGAGGCAGACCCCTCTCTCCCCGTTTATCCTACGTCATAATGTCATATATCCTATTTGTTGCAAATTTTGTCTAGTTTCTGAATTTCGTAATGCTTTCCCCCTAAAACAATAAGAAATTTAAGTTAAAAACAACTATTTGGGGGGGTGGTTCGGGGGGGAAAATTTTGGGGGTAAGTTAAAAATTAGGATTCAGCGACACAAAAAACTTAAAGTAAACATTATAGAGAAAGTTCGGAGGGAAGATGGGAGGGCTAATGTAAACGTGTGAGTGGTTAAGTGGAATTGCGCAACTTAGTCCACACAGCACTGGGGCGCATGTTCCAAGCCAGATTCCCCCTTCCCCTTCATCCTAAGTCATAATGTCATATATCTAATTTGTTGCAAATTTTGTCTACTTTCTGAATTTCTAGCTACTTTTCCCCTAAAACAATAAAAAAAATTTTTTAATAAAAACCTTTTTTGGGGGGCTTTTTACCAAAATTTGGGGTGGGGGGGGGGGGGGTGCCGGGGGAAATTTTGGTAGGAAGTTACAAATTCGGATTCAGCGACCCAAAAAACATCTAGAAAGCCGATTTCCAGTACTACCATTAATTTTGCTAGGTAGAGTCCCTATACGGTCTCTATTGCCTGCACTATCACTACAAATGAAATTTTATTGTCCTTACGGCAATTTCCTTATAACAGCATTTTATTATAATTACATCAAAATCCTGTAACTTTCAAAATGAAAGTTTCGTAATTTTCCGTTAATTTATACTATAAATATGATTTCTTGCTCATAATAAAAATTTTATAAAAATTAATATGATAAATATTTTTTATGTAGAATAAAATTAAAATTTCCCCCAAAAAATCGAACAATCGCATGCAATGCAAATGCAACACGCCGTGTTGCTACGCCAGCTAGTACAGTGGAGTTACGAATAAAGAGGAGGAGACATATAGTGTCAAAGTCTTTTAAGGTAGATAGACCTGCAAACTGTCAGTTTAACTGAGGAATTTTGATCACGCCTGTTGTACGGCGGTATATATGTTTTATATTTTAATTTACCTAAGAAAATGCTTTTATCAGCATATTTTGTCATTGCGGATCACTAAGTATTAGTCTACTACTATTTCATTTAGGCCTTTTTTAAAAACAAATACCTTATTATTCATCAGTTTTTATTGTTGTTGTTTTTTTCGTATAGCAAGTAAGTATTTCAATAGACATCCTACAAGGATAAAAATATAGTGTTACTTTCGTTAATATTCATTTTTAAAATTACCTTTTTGCATAAAAATTAGTTTAAAAAACGTAGATTTCTTTACAAGTAATTTAAAATTTTGTAAATTACTATATTATGTTACAGTTGCTACCTTTAATCTAAACTTCCCTACCAGTTACTTTTGTGAGTCAAACTTTAAAAAAGGTGGAATTATAATGTTTAACAATCTGTTTCCATATAAATTTCGTCTTTATTTAGGTTTAGAAGGCATGTTAAAATTAGGTACTCATTTTCAAACATACCATCCATAAAATTATTAATAAATCGCCTTATTCAACTTTATTTCTGAAAATTCAATATTTATAACGCATATTTACCTATAAAAAATAGCTTAATGTAAAAAAATATGCCATAAACTTCATATACATTGATAAAAATTAATTTTTAAGCTCATTCTAGCCATAGCACTTAATGGTAAATAACCACAACTGACGTACAAACCTCGCGGTTCAGGTGTTTCAATTTACTTCAGATGGCTGACATGATTTCGCATGCTTTTGAATGGAAATTGCCTTCTATGTATCTTAAATGTCTTTGTATAGTGTACTGTCAACCAGTTGCGAGTAAAGTAACTGAGGAGGTTGTCACAAGATGGTAGCTGCTTTTTTCAAAATCGTATCTTCAGTTTCTGATTACCGCCGGGGCAAACGTCCCACCAGTAAAATTGAATAGAAAATTTCGCCTTATTTAAGTATCTTACTCATGGAACTTTTTCTCACAAATGTGGCAAAGATTTCTATTTATTTTTACTGGTGCTAGTTTATCTTGTAAAACAGTCAGTTTGTTTCCCGGGTTGTCACAATATGGAGGAAACGCAGGGCGTGATTACCGCCAAAGTAAACTTATACCAGTAAAAATAAAAATGTGTTTCTACCATTATTTATGACTAAAATTTTGCAATAATAAGACGTTTAAAAAAGCAGAAAATTTCTATATAAATTTACTGGCCCACCCCTCTAGTGAACAACCCCTGCGATAGCGGTTACAGTTGAAGCTTCACTATTTTAAGTGCATGTCAGTTCCTCTTTATTAATAGTACCATGACTAGTACATACTTAAAAAACACAAAATCACGCAACAATCACGCAGTCTTCACATAAACCTCAGGATTCTGACACTTGTCCGAAACTCATTGGCATATTGCTACAGAGTCAAAATAGATGCTGTTATTAATCTAATGTTGTTATATCAAAGCACAATACCACCAGACAAACACAGAATGCATAAATAATGAAAGATAGCATGATTTAAAATGGGCTACATTAAATTATATTTCAAAGTAAAAAATACCAGATGATGAGAGAATACATAACAGAATGATTGATTTCATCATTTAAAATATACTTTTTTTTTTTTTTTTTACAGTAAGTAATGGAAGTTTTAATTCATACAGACTCATTTTTTAAACTATTTTCAAATGATTTAAATACAAGTTTGTCCCAAAAATTAAAATTTTACAATAACTATATTGTGTAACAAGTTTCCGTATGCTTCAAGGACTTTCAAGGACCTTTTACTAGAATTTTCGTAAAGTAATATTAGCTTTATTTAATGGGGGGGGGGGGGATTTCAGATATAGCGATCAGTACTTTACGAAATTTCTGGTACTAAAACACCAAAAATCCCTTGATGCGTACGAACCCTGGTTTAAGCAAATACATATTTTGTAATTACTACGTTATTTTAAACAAGGAAAGGTCTGAACTTATTTTAATAAAACAACACCCAGATGAAGTTTTCCTTCGACGAGTATAACGTGCTTCAGAAACGCAAGTACTTTTCTGACAAACCTTGAAAGGTTTCGTGCTTCTGAAAAAGTCATTTTAATATTTTTACAGGTTCATAACATATTTTATTATTAATCTAATATTGTTACATTTTTTGACAACACCAGATGAAGGGAAATACATTTTAAAAAATGGTTTCATGATTTAAAAGATACTAAATTAAAATTCCTAAGGAATCATAGCTTTGAAAGTGCCCAAAATTCATTTTTTTATTTAATAGCTTACATTAAAATTTGATTATTTAGGAAGATTAAAAAAAAAACATGCAAAAATTCGCTTTAGAAAGGAAATTATGTCCAAAACATTTTGAACTCTCTTTATACATATCTTTAAAATCAGTTTTCTCAAAACGGTAATTTTGGTCATTTATCGCATGATTTCTAAGAAATGGCTGGATAGAATTTTATGAAATTTTGACTGAAGATAGAAGTCTTACAGATGCACAAAATGATCTACTATTGTGTTCATCAAGTAAAAATTTAGAAATTGAGTGGTTTTATTGAAAATAGTTTTTCTGTAACAATGGAACAATGTAATGATTTTCCGGATTCCCTAATTGCTACGCAACGTAACATCCGGTATAGAAGTATATCGTTTTGTAATGTAATGGGAGCCATAGAAGAATGTTCAGACGCGGCTGGTGGCCACAAAAATAGAAAGTTTAAGAGTAAGTAAAAAACAGAAAAAAGAAACAAACACAAGTTATGTTAGTATAACAATATAAGTAAATAATAATAATAATAATAATAATAATAAAGAGAATGTCCATTAGATCCTATCAAACCTAAAACAGTCCATAAATAGGCGAAAAAGCTACCGAAGGGGTGCCCCAGCATAAAAAAGACTCTTTAAAGAGACCATACAGTATAGTTTAACTCAATATATAAACACTTAAAAAACAGAGGAAAAATGAAAAAATTTTACATATTTACAAGTTGAAAATTATTACATGAAAAACTTAAAACATAATAAAAATATAAATGAGGAGAGTTCAAACTTCAAGAAGAGTTCAATTAAAAACTTTATACAAAAGGTATTTTACGTGAAAAAGAGGACGGCGACCGCATAGTCTAGTACCTCTTAGAATAATGTAGAAAAACAGTTAAAAAGATAAGGAAAGTATAAAATATGCATAAGATAAAGTAATCTAAGTTTAAAGCTCTTTTTTCTTATTATTAGCAAACAATGACAAGACAAAAAACAAGGAAAAAAGGCAAAAAAGTATAACTGGAAAGAAGAAATTAACCTTCGTTAATGTTGAATTGGTTAGTAAGTTATCAAATTCATTAATTATGACTAACATTTTTTGCATTGGGTTATACAGTTTTTTTGGTTTGTGTAGAAATGTTTTTAATACAACTTAGAAATTTGGTTATTTGAAGAACTTCTTTGATATCATTAAATGCATTGAATATTTCTTGGATGTCATAAGTGTAACTTGGGGAATTTAGTGGGATTGGAAGAATTTTGAGTTTTTGTTGGAATTTTCATTAGTAGGGGCAAAAGGGGTATTTTCGGTTTCGTTAACAGAAACTTCGGAGTTTAACATTTCTGGATTAGTAGAGGGTTCATTATTCTTTTTCTTTTTAGTATAATTGAAGTTTTTGAGGATGTCCGCAAAAAGTTGGGTTTCTTTCGTAACCTGGTTATCGCTATTTTTAGAGGAGTTGTGGATCGTTTTATTTTCAAGTCTATATGGGTTTTTAGGGCAGCCGAGGTATGTGGCAGGATGACCTAATCCACAGTTAGCACATTTGGGGGGGGGGGTTATATGACCCTTATGATGACAAGCTGTACTAAGATGTAACTCTCCATATTTTGCACATTTAGCGTCAAAGCCGCATACCTCTGAGACATGCCCAAACCCTTGACAGCGGTAACATTGTTTTACTCTTTGTTTGCTGTTAAAAGCCTCAGTTTTAATAGAAATGTGGAGGGTGACGTTGATTTGGTATATTTCCTCGAATTGTCTTCGTGGTAAAACGTTTACCATATAAAGTGGCATAGGATTGCCAGTTTGCGATTTTTGAGAATGGCAGCCCTAGTGACTGTGAAACCATACTCTTTTAGGCTATCTTCAATAATTTTTATGTCGGTATAGCAAGAGAGGTCTCTTATATATATATATATATTTTTTGCGGGGAGGGGGGGAGCGGCTTTATTCTCTGTGGTCGAGTGTAGCGTATTTTTTAGTGTTTTTGTCTAACCGTCGTTGAGTTTTCCTAAAATCATCGTCATCTTTACAGTGTATGACAAGGCGTTCGCCTTTAAGAGCAATTTTAGGTTTTTCAGAGTTAATCTCTGTTAGTTTTTGGGCTAAAGTCGTCCAATTTTCGTCAATTTCGATGTAGGGAGGTTAACACTTGGTTTTGAGTTACCAGAGTTTTCGTAATTATTTTCTGTAGTAGGGTATTGTTCCATAGTAGCATTTTCGCTAAAATTAATTTCGGTTGCAAGATTTTTATATTTATTGTTTAGAAGGATAGAGGAACTCTCCTCAATTAGTTGACGTTTAACACCCTTTTTAACTGCAGTAAAAAGTTCGTCGTTAAGATTAGAGTTAGTAATAATAGCATGGGAAGTTTTCTTAAACGCTACAGAGCAAAAAAAGCCGAAAATGGCTGATTTTAACAAGTCATCACAATTTGGCTCCTTTAGCAAAGAAAAAGCCTCTAGGCAAGTAGTTTTTACCTCGGCTTGATCTTTGGTTGATCCAGCATAATTCGGTATAGATCTTACATCCAGTATATATTTATCAACGAATATGAAAAAGTGACTAAGTATATTTCTAGCATAGTCCTCAAAATTTGAGGAAATGCTGTCAAACTGATCTTTAAAATTGGAGTTTAATGTTCCATTAGCAATATTTTCCAGAATATTTTCCATAAACGTAGTATCATCCATCATGACATACTGCAGCATCAAGTAGCGATGATAGCTATTCATACGAACAACGCGCATCCGCCGATCAATGCCGTAAATATACCATCTTACGATACAGAACAGAACGACACACGTTAAATTTTTTTTTTTCCACTTTGAAGAACTAATCCTTTCATTTTTTCCGGTGTAGGTCCTTTTAAACACATATTATATCTCTACTAGGGGGCTCTGCCCCCTGCAAGCTACGCTCGCCAACCCCCGTTCAGACACCGCAGAATCTGAAAATCTAAAAATCTAATGGGTTTTAAAAATATTAGAGAAGATTAAATTATACTGAAAAAAGCTGTGCAGATCTCCCTGTAAACGGGTGTCCATTCAATTCCCTTTGATTGCAAAAATTTAACGGAGAATCAGTTGCTGTTAAGACATCCAATGGTTGTTTTCGTTTTTGATTAAAGAGGATCAGTTAAACATTTGAAAAGAAGCTAAAATAAAATGAAATAAGCATCCAGAGTCTTTGTCAACGGATATTTTAAAACAATCTCTATAACAATAGCCTAAATCATGTGACTATCATCAACAGTTCCGGGCGGAACACTTTGCTTTTTATACTCTAGGTGCCATTTTGATACTTTAATGTTATCCAAGCACAGGTGATAAGTCGCCAAATATTATTCTATCCCCATCATTTCATCTATATTATAATAGTTCAAGTCATCAAATGCCATAAACAAATACGATCTGATCCCTTCGCCTTTCATATGAAAGTTTGGAACAAATGTCATATCAACAGCATAAACAACAACATCCGGCTTACCATATCGAGCAAAATAACGATACTTTGGCGTCAGTTAAGTACCCGTTGCGTATATGACATTGGCGTCAGAAAAAAATCGCGCCAATATGGGGCCGTATATGACATCTGTGCGAAAGAAAAAAAAGCCTGGTGAAAATCTCGCCAATATCTTTTTTTCAACTCGCCAGTTAGCATATTTTTTATTGTTCGAGTGGTAAATTAAAACATTGATTTGAAGTTGAAATTAAATGTCATGGTTTGTTACATAATTTAATATTTCGCCAGATGTCATATACAAATACGATCTGATCCCTTCGCCTTTCATATGAAAGTTTGGAACAAATGTCATATTGGCACCGCATGTTTGGCATGTTTTTTTTTTGTTTTTTTTTTTTCTTTTACGAAAATTTGGCGAAAGCCTCGTTTTCGAATACCAATTACATATGTATTTTTGGTACTACTTAGTTATCCCGTCGACAAAAAATCTATCGCGAACTATAAGATTAAATGTCAATAATGCTTGATCGTAAATGTCACATTCACTTGACTTTTAGCAAGTTACACGTGTTTACGTCATCAAGTGATTTTTATTTCGACGTTTTATTTTTATATTTATTAATGTTATACTAATTTATTTGTTTTTTCGTTATTTAAAATAAAAATTTTGTCAATCTGTACAATTTGGCGAGTGGTTTGGCGATTTATATAATTTGCGAAATTGGGTGACGGAATAACTAAGTAGTACCGTATTTTTTTAATTATTTGCTATTATTTTCAAAAGGAAATAGCAAAAAAAAAAAATTAATTACTATAGAACAAAATAATTTATATAAATTTAAAAAAGAAATCAAAGTAAATATACATTTATTATTAAGTAAACAACAATAGCCGGGTTGCCATGTCTATCAAAATAATGCCATTTGTGCGCCAATTAGGTACCGCGGTGCGTATATGACATCTGTGTCTAATATTTTTTTTTCGTTTTGTTTAAAAAAAAAAGAAGTGAAAGCCATCAATTTAAATGTTTCATTTTTAAATGAAAGTTTTATATTTAATAAAATGATAACGAAATACAAAAAAACCATTGTTCTTAGCATAGATTTAAAGGAGGCCCAACTGTCGCCACATTAATTTAAAATAGTAACCTTTTCTGAATTATGAAAAAAACATTTCTGTTATGATTAATATTTGAGTTGCCATCATTAGAAAAAATGTATTTAAAATTAGGAAAAAATTAATATTTCGAAAACTAATTCGAATTTAAAAATTCTAATACCAGTTTTGAGATCTGTGGATCAACACGGATTTTTGGTGTTAATTTCATCGCAAAGTATTCCATATTTTAGGAGAAATCGCCGTGAAACAAAATCAGTTGTTTAATCAGTCGATTCAAAGGATCGATACATTTCAGGCGTTTCATATATTCGTTTCATAAATTCGTTTCATTAGGATTTTATATATATAGGGTAGATTCAATAAACATTTTTGACTCACTGTGACTACTACTCAATAAACATTTTTGATTCACTGTGACAATTCAATTAAGAGAAATCCTGCGTACAAGGCATATAGTAAGATGATTCATTTATTAAAAAAGCATTAAATTTCAAATTAAATTAAAAGAGTTCATATGCATCTAGACTCTTTTTCAAAACATTAATGTCAGTTTCAAAGATACTTGAAAACTTAAAATACTATCTATATTATAAAGGACAAATGTGTCCGTGAGTAACGCTGACGCCATTTTGAGGGTGGCAACGGCAGACGATTAAATTTCGCTTTTACTGCAGATTTTTTAAACTTACAAAGATTGGCCATTTCTACTTTTTACACAGTATAATAGAGAAAAAATCTACTTTCAGATACAATTTGGGGGCTGTGCATATGTAACGTTATAATTTTACGTGGGAGGAGAGGGGGGGGGGGGTCTGGCAAATGATATTGTAAAATATCTCTAAGGGAGGGCGTGTTTGTCTTTTGATATTGTAATCATTTTTGATTCAACTAAAATTTTCTCTTTTTATTTGTAACTTTGTCTTTACATCAAAATAGTATGTTATCTTTTTTTAGTATGTCATCTATTTTTATGAAAATACAAAGATATTATTAAAATTATTAAATGACTATAAAAGCATCTAATTTCAAAATATGGAAAACCCCAACGTTTGGCATTCCTTTTCTGTCATATGTGTATGCATATATATAATATGCTGTTCAAGAAACCATATGCGAAGTACGTTTTAAATGATACTTGTGTTTACGTCTAGAAGAATGAGAAGAAAGATATAAAAGAGAAAGAATGTTGTCCACTTGTTTTGTTGATAAGAAGTTCTGTCCCCCCCCTCCACCCCGTGCGAGGGCAAGTACAAGAATATATTATTACTGTTGAATACTTTTAAATAGCAACTCTTTCTTCTAAGAGTTATTTGATATAAAGTTATTTCATATATAAAGGGATATTTTATTGACTTCTCTTGAATCAATAAAGTACGCGAAAAATAAATGTAACCATATTTATATATCACTCCAGACAAAAGAAAAAAAAAATTAGACATTGATAATGATATTATTAGGGGGTAGGGAAGGGGGTCGAGGGATGATAACGTATGATATCGTAAGGGGGGTTGATAACGCCCATTGTTTGAAAACTCCATCATAATTTCTTTGAAAACTGTATCACAATTTACTCATTTTTTATGTTTTTAAAAATAATTCTGAACTATGATTATCACTGTCGCGTGTAGGCAGACGATTACAAAAGATAAATTTGTTTACACTTAAATTAATATAAATAAAATAGTTCAGCATTTGTTTCCGACTCGTATTCCATAACGAAATTAAAACTTTATCAAGCAATAAATAAAATTTAAAAATATAAATAAAACAAAAATTTAAGACATGCCTATTTTTCCTATAAAAATGATTGTTGGTATTGTTAGTGAAAATTCTAAAACAAAATATTAACCTTTTCGCTACAGGCGTCCTTTATCAAGGACATACGGTTTAGAATTTTTAAAGACGTCTAATTTAATTTAAAAGAATTTTTACAATTTTTTGCATTTTTAATCATTTTTCTTCCAAAAGTACAAAATTTTAGAAATCAAACCATTAGTTGGCAGAACTTTTCGTGTGAAGATGGATGGAAACATGAACTGTCACCCGGGTAATAGTCCGGGTGCTACGGTTGAGAAAACTGCAAATCGTGATAAGAATATACCGATTGGTGGGTATCTACTTTATATTAATACAATGCATTTCAGAGGGGGAGGCATTGTCCACAGTCGTGGGAATTCAAGATGCCGGCTGTTATTCAAAATGGCCGCATTTTCTGAATTTCCTTACTGTCTATGATATAAATGTGTGCTTTAGGTCAATTTCGATGTTTTTAACGTCAAAAATTTCGTTTTTAATACTTTCTGTCATAGTTGAAAGAGTTTATGAATTCAGTTTGACTGTTTGTTTGTCTGTCTGCCTGCTTGCCATTCCGCGCTCTAACTCGCTTAAATATCGCTACTCGCTTAAATTCACTTAGATTGTCAATTTATATATGTTATTGAAGTTTACAATAGCATGTTCTGAATAAAAATGAAGTGTATAGGTTTTATATTCCGTTTACAGGGCCCTCCAAAGAATTCCGATACGTTATTGTCTATTAATCCGAATAGTACGGTTGAGAAAGCTGCAAATCGTGATAAGAATATACCGATTGGTGAGTATCTACTTTATATTAATACAATGCATTTCAGTAGGGGAGACATTGTCCAAAATCGTAGGAATTCAAGATGGCGGCTGTTATTCAAAATGGCGTCATTTTCTGAATTTTCTTATTATCCATCATATAAATGCGTGTTTCACGTCGATTAACGTCAAAAATTTCGATTTTAATACTTCTTTCCATAGTTGAATGAGTTTATGAATTCAGTTTGTCTGTCTGTCTGCTTGCCATTCCGTGCTCTAACTCGCTTAAATATCGCTACTCGCTTAAATTCACTCAGATTTTCATGTAATTTATATAAGTTATTGAAGTTTACAATAACATGTTCCAAATAAAAATTCAAGTGTATAGGTTTTATTGTCCGTTTACAGGGCCCTCAAAAGAATTCCATTACGTTATTGTCTATGGGGGGGGGGGGGGGGGAATCGTTTGCAATGTGTTTTAATCATGTTATACTTTCTGAAACACATTCAGTTTGACATACATCAGTGAGGTGCACTACAAAATACTTACTATAGAATAAGGTGTGCACAGTATTTATAGGTTATTTACAGTGACACACCAAAAAGAGGATACCTGTGTTTGTAATTCGTGCATAAATTCTATAAGATCATCAGTTAAATCAACTGTTATCAGTGGAGCTGCTAGGTATGAAAAACTGCATTTATGTGATGAAGATATCCCAAATGGTCAGTATCTATTTCATATTAATACAATGCATATAAGAAGTTGAGGCATCGTGCAAATTCATAGGAATTCAATATGGCGGCCGTTATTCAAAATTGTTTGCATTTTTATTCCTATACATCAAATAAAAGTGTCTATGATGTCAATTTCGATATTTTTAAACTGAAAAATTCCCTTTTTGATATTAAAAATACCCTGAAAATGAAAATAGGACAATTATTAAAGTATTTTTGTGTTTTATAGTGAGGAAAATAAAAGGAATAAATAAATAACAAAAATGCATTTTTATTAATACCTTAATTATACAAGATATTAAAAAAACTGCATGTTACATTTAAAGTTAGAGAATATAAAAACTTCACTTTGTATCATCATATTTCTCACATTCGTTTTTGCAGTTGCACGATAATTTGCAAGAAAGCCCAACCTTTCTACAGACACAATTATTTTTACAGATTTTTCACATTCATTTTACATCAAACACATTTTTATACGATGAATAGTATGAAAATTGCAAGAATTCCAGAAAATGACGCGATTTTGAATAACAGCCGCCATCTCGAATTCCTACGATTTGACGCGATGCCTCCCCTTCTTATATGGATTGTATTAATATAAAGTAGGTACTCACGAATCGGTATATTCTTCGCCCGATTTGCAGGTTTCTCAACCGTAGCACCCGAACTAATAGACAATAACGTAATGGAATTCTTTTGAAGGCCCTGTAAAAGGACTATAAAAGCTATACACTTCCATTTTTATTCGGAACATGTTATTGTAAACTTCAATAACATATATAAATTACATGACAATCTGAGTGAATTTAGTCGAGTAGCGTTATTTAAGCGAGTTAGAGCATGGAATGGCAAACAGACAGACAGTCAAACAGACAAACTGGATTCCTAAACTCATTCAACTATGACGGAAAGTATTAAAAACGAAATTTTTGACGTTAAAAACATCGAAATCGACCTGAAACATATATTTATATGATTGATAGTAAGAAAATTCAGAAAATGACGCCATTTTGAATAACAGCCGCCATCTTGAATTCCTACGACTTTACGCGATGCCTTTCCCCTTACATGGATTGTAAAGTAAATACTCATCAATCGGTATATTCTTCTCACGATTTGCAGTTTTTTCAACCGTAAACCCCACTAATAGACTATAATGTAACGGAATTCTTTTGAGGGCCCTGTAAACGGACTATAAAACCTATACACTTAATTTTTATTCGAAACATATTATTGTAAACTTCAATAACATATATAAATTTCATGACAATCTGAGTGAATATAAGCGAGTAGCTATATTTAAGCGAGTTAGTGCATGGGATGGCAAGCAGGCAGGCAGAAAAATAAACAGGCAAACTGAATTCATAAACTCTTTCAACTATGGCGGAAAGTATAAAAACAAAATTTTTGACGTTAAAAGCATCGAAATCGACGTGAAAGATACATTTATATGATGGATAGTAAGAAAATTCAGAAAATGACGTCATTTTGAATAACAGTCGCCATCTGGAATTCCCACGACTTTACGCGATGCCTCCCCCTCTGAAATGCATTGTATTA
The DNA here is from genome assembly GCA_963932465.1 of Maratus speciosus. NCBI lineage: Eukaryota > Metazoa > Arthropoda > Arachnida > Araneae > Salticidae > Maratus > Maratus speciosus. The sequence continues at coordinate 425,611,399 of OZ010794.1, forward strand.
ATATAAAGTAGATACTGACCAATCGACATATTCTTATCACGATTTGCAGTTTTCACCTTATTTTGGTCGTGTAGCACTCGGACTATAAGCCTTTTAAGAATCATATAATTTTGATATAATTTAATATCAGCAGTTGACTAGAACAAAAAGTAGAGAACTAGAAACTTTTATTAAATTTTATTATGACAGTTCTAAGTAATTATAATTTTGTTATAGAATTATTTTAAAACACTTGTTCGTGATCAAGGACAAACGTTTTCAAATAGTATTTATATCAGTATACGGGAACTTTATGACATTGATTGCTTTAGTTTAGTTTTTATTCTGTATAGTTCATTTAGTGTATTCTTTTTTGTTTGTTTGTTTGTTCCTATAAGATTTGCATAAAACATAATATCAATGAAATTTCGACCTCTATAAAATTTTGAACATCTGTTTGAAAATTCCCCCTTTTTTTATAACGAAATAATAATAAATTATATGTATAAAATCATACAATCATGGCCTTCTTATCAAAACTTTTTTTAGGTCCATCGATGGAAAATAAACGTTCCCATCTCTTCAGGAAATAATAAGGGTTGAGTGAAATAAAGAAAGATGTACTATACAAATTTGGTCAAGCAGAGGCAGTTACATTTGAGTAAAAGAATAATCGCCGAAAACACACAGTTATATTTTGATAATAATTTTTCATCTTTTGCTTTGTTGGAGATTTTGAAAAGTAATAAATTTAAACAGCTTGCATATCAAGAGTGAATGCATTTAGAAATCCACCTTTCATTCCGGAGAAATTAGCAAAAAAATGTAAGGGGTTTTATAGAAGAGCTATATGGCAAGAACAAAGAAATAATACTTATAATATGGTAATGATTACAAAAATTGTGTATACTGCAAGTAACTCTGGGAGTAAAGAAAACACTGATGTTGTTAAACGATGAGACAAAAATTCTGAATAACACATTGATATCATGCGACCAGAAATAGTGAAGACATATAATGCATCAGCTGCAGGTGTCGATAAGATGAATTTTCTTATAGTCCAAGAGCCGACAACACAAAAACCTATGTTATCAAGCACAAGAAAAAAACCTTTATTTTATGAGAGAGTAGAAGTAGGGGAATCTAATGATCCATGTCTTCCGGAAGTGAAGTGGTGCATAAGCTAAAAATTAATACCACCAGTAGTTGACCTATAGGTTTATTATTGTGTTTGTCCTACAAACAAAGATATGAAAACATGGAGGACTGGGAGCAGGAAAACACAATGATAAACCTACGAGTCAACCATTGGTGGTGTTAATTTTTGGCTTATGCACCACTTCACTTCCGGCAGACATGGATCATTAGATTCCCATACTCCTACTCTTCCATAAAATAAAGGTTTTTTTTCTTGCGCTCGATAACATAGGTTTTTGTGCTGCTGGCTCTTGGACTATTAGCTTGTACAAAACTTTTACTTGATCCAGGAAATATACACTTCGGCCTATATTTCATGCAATAGACTTGGCTATATGTAATAATTGGCTAGAATATAAAAGAGATGCTACCGAGAGCAATATTCCAAAGGCACAAGTTATATGGATTTGTTACACTTCAGGAAAACTATAGCTCATTATCTAGTGAAAGCTGAAAAGCCATCTCCATCAAGAAACAGTGGTCCACCAAGTAAAGGCGAAGACATGTCAGAAAAATCTCAACGCGAAATTTTGCTTAAAAACACAGAAGTAAGACCTTATAAAGCAATGAAACTCGATGCAGTAGATCATTCACCAATTCATAACGGTTGCAAGGAAGCAGACCACTGTAAAAAAAAAAAGTACTGCAAGTGGAAATCACATTTCAGGTGGGAAAAATGCCAAATGTATCTATGTTTGTGTAAAGAACGCAACTATTTTAAAGAATTCCATTTAAATGCATAGATAACACTACATATTAAATGTAACCATTCTAAAACAAAATTTTGTAACCGTCTAATAAATTTGTTTTTCTACCAAAAGCGTATTTTAATTCTTGTCTACGGCATACCTATTGAATACAAATGCTCTTGATCAAGGACATTCCCTAATTTAAAAAATTATCGTCAAGAATATTTTTATTAGACGGTTTTTAGCTTATTTGAGCATTATTAACAATGCGTCAAAACTTCATAACTTTTATTTTATTTTTAAGGTTAAATTAAAAAAATAAAGGGTTAAATTAAATATATATATATATATCATTTTCACTTATATTCCGTAACCCGGGAAACCCTAGTCGGAACTTCTTGTTTAAATATAAGGATAATTTTATTCATTAAAACTTTTTTCCCCCAGTTCTTTTTCAAATGATTTAAGTAGTTTTAAGGCTTTGCACACAAATTGCGTTGTTTTATAAATATAGATGGTTTGTAATTGTTCAGTGCTAAACTGATTAGAAATCAAATTTAAGGTTTAGTTATTCTGTTTGTTGACAGATGGCAGCACTATGCATTCTGTGCTGTTGTGAAATCTTAATTATGACATCATCAGGAGTTGATGTTTGGTTTACTGAGAGTGTGGCATGGAGAATGTTGCTCCTGCTGCATTATTGTCTTTCTTTATTCTATTTAATTATCTGCACCCAGTTAGGCAGGGGATATATTTTTATAATGTAATTTAAGGCTTTCATGTGATGAAAGCATACTAATTAGAGTGTTAATTTTAACTAGAGAAAATTGATTCTGAAACCAGAACTGTATGTTTCATTGTGTGTTAAGTTTTCGTGAATGTCAAGATTTGTTTTTGTGTTGTGCAATAAAAATAAGAAAATTTCAAGGATTTCTTTCTTCAAATTCTCTACATAAAGAAAATTGGAGGCACTTAGGCGTGATATGTGAGTACTTGCTTTGTTTTGAAATTGTTCTTTGATGCTAAAGCTTAATTTTTCTACTGAAGTTGCATTTAGCAAGATATTATTTTAGAATATGAGAACAATTTAGTATCTTCTTTATTGAATTGATAAAATAAGAAAAAATAGTATTCTACAATATTATGTTTTGATAGTTCTTGAAAAAGAAAATTGTTCTCAAGATTATTATGATTTATTTACTTGCTGTTCTCAAGAACATTATGATTTATTTGCTTGAAATATTTGAATATTTAATTATTATGGTGAATTATTATTTTACATTGAAGAATTTTGAAGATTTTTAATTTTATGCACATTTGAGAACAGAAAATTCTATTGTTTGTATGAAAGAATAATTATGAACATTTTATAGTAGTTCTGTTTTTGAATCTGATTCGTTCTGTTTTTGAATTTAATTCATTTACTTCTGTTTTTTTTTACTTAATTTGATTAGTTTTGTTTTGAAGCAATTCTGATTACTTTTGATTTTGAAGTAATTTGGATTAGTTTTGTTTTCAAGTTATCTGATTAATTTTATTTTGGAAATTATTCTGCTTATAAGTTATTGTATAAAATGGAGGATTATGAGAAAAAATCTGCTCAAATTAAAATTGAGAGAGGTAGGGTGAAAGGCTCTGTAACTAGATTAGAGAATAGTTTTGATAATGTGAATACTAAAAATGAAATTTTGATTAGATTACAAAGATTAGATGATTTACTTAAAGAGTTCTTAAGATTAGATTCTTGTTTAAATGATGATGATTCTGAATTAGCAGAATTTGAAGACAGGTATTTTCAGTTAAAAACTAAATATCAAAACAAACTAGATTCTTTGAATCCTTCAGAAGTTGTTAATGTTGCAACACACAATTCTGTGCAAGGTTCTTCTGTTACTATTCCTAATCAATGTAATATTAGACTACCAAAATTGAATATTCCAGTATTTTCTGGAAAGTTTTCAGAATGGACAAATTTTAAGGATATGTTTGTTTCCACTGTCCATTCACAAGTAGGTTTAAGTAACATTCAGAAATTCCAGTATCTTAAAGGGTTACTTTCTGAAGAACCAGCTACATTAATTAAGCATATTCCCCTTTCTAATGAATCTTATCAAGAAGCTTGGGAAAAGTTGTTAAATCGATATGATAAAAAGAAACAAATTGTTAATTCTTTGATTAAATTATTTTTAGAACAAAAATCAGTTCTGCATCCTAATAGCATAAATATAAGGAATTTGTTGAATACTAGTGATGAAGTTATTAGGGGTTTGAAAGCTGTTGGTGATGAAGCTACAAATAGAGACCCATGGTTAATATATTTGTTATTTCAAAAACTTGATCCGGAAAGTCGTAGACTTTGGTCCATTGAAAGTACAGAAAATGAATTTCCCACTTTGAAAGAATTTTTTGATTTCTTAAGTGTAAGATGTTCTTCTTTAGAGCTCATCTCTAACAATGAAAGTGATGTGAAACATTCCAAAAGTTCAAATTTTGTTGGTTCCAAGTACAGTTCTAATGATAAGCAATCAAAGGTGTGCTTAAAGTGTCAAGGAATACATCCGCTCTATAAATGTATTAAATTTAAATCCATGGATGTTGTTGCTCGAAAGAACTTTATTAAGCGTAATAACTGTTGTTTTTTATGTTTAAACTCTCATAAAGTTAAGGAATGTCCAAATTCTCATTTGAAATGCTTTAAATGTGAAAGTAAACATAATACACTCTTGCATGAAGAGAATAAAAGTAATAATGCTTGCACTGCTAAGTTTGAAAATAAAGTTTTTCCAAATTCATCTGAGAATAAAAACCACCATTCAAATAAAGAATTTGTACAGGAGTCAACATCTCACGAATTACAAATTAATTCTAGTGCTTCTTTCAATAATTCAAAATGTGTTTCTTTCCTACCTACTGCTAAAGTTCTCTTATATAATAATGAAAATAAACCTTACTCTTTTAGAGCTCTACTCGATTCTGGTTCGGAATGTTCTTTTGTTAGTGAAAATGTCGTAAGAATTTTAGGGTTAAAAAGAAAGAATGACAGAATTCGATTAAATGGAATTGCTGGAGTATTGGCTGGACAAACTCGTGGTTCAGTAACTCTTACAGTAGGTTCAAAGCTTTCTACTGAGTCCTTAAAGGTTCAGGCATACATCCTGCCTAAAGTGACATCTCAATTACCTGCAGAATTACTTGATACGAAAAATATAGAGTATCTTAAAAATATTACGTTAGCAGATGAAGATTTCATGAAACCACAAGAATGTGATATTATTTTGGGATCTGACTGTTTCTTTACTATTTTAAGATATGGTAGAATTGTTAGTACCGAGAATGAGCCAATTGCCCAAAACACTATGTTTGGTTGGGTGGTAGCCGGAAAATTGGAACCGAAATGTAAATATTCTTCTAGTATTCAATCTCATTTTCTTAGTGTTGAAAACGAATCCAATGTTGATCTGTTATTACAAAAATTTTGGCAAGCAGAAGAAATAGATGTTAATAAACCCCATTTGTCTGAGGAAGAAGAATTTTGTGAACAACATTTTTGTTCAACTTACAAGGTAACACCAGAAGGTAGATTTGAAGTTAAATTGCCAGTTTATAAAGATGTGATGTCATTAGGCGATTCTAAATCCATGGCAGTGTCACGTTTGTTTGCTATGGAGAGAAAATTTCAATTTGATAAAAATTTTGAAAATGAGTATAGAAATTTTATGAAGCAATATGAAGACCTTGATCATATGACACTTATCGACAAAAACTCAAATCCTGCAAGCAACAAAGTATATTATCTTCCGCATCATTCTGTTATAAAAAGCGACTCTATTTCTACAAAGTTATGTGTGGTGTTTGATGGTTCATGCAAACCTCCTAATGCTAATTCGTTAAATTCTATTTTAGCTGTTGGACAAATTCCACAACCAAATCTTTTTACCATTTTGATAAGATTTAGAGCAAATCCTATTGCTTTTACCGCTGATATTCAGCAGATGTATAGACAAGTTTTGATTGCTCCAGAAGATCAAGATTTACAGCGTATTGTTTGGCGTGACTCAGCATACTCAGCTATAAAGGAATACAGGCTACGAACTATTACATATGGTACATCATCAGCTCCATTTTTAGCTACTCGTTGCCTATTTCAAATTGGAAAGGATATTGAGAAGGATGATCCTGTAACAGCTTCAATAATTAAAGATAGTTTCTATGTTGATGATTGTATGTCCGGTGCAATCTCAAGCGAAGAAGCTATTAAAATGGTTGAGAAACTTTCACTGGCTTTAGAAAATAGAGGTTTTCATTTACGGAAGTGGAGATCTAATTCTTCTGATGTAGTGAATCATTTATCTTCAAATTCTCTTGAGTCAACAAATTTAGAAATTCATCCTGATGACTGTTCCAAAGCCTTAGGGCTTATTTGGGATTCTTCAAATGATGTTTTTGTCTTTAAAGTTAATTTACAATTTGATGATAACATAACTAAAAGAAAATTTCTTTCACAATCTGCCAAATTATTTGATCCATTAGGATTTTTGGCTCCATGTACTGTCTCTATAAAAATGTTTTACCAGCAATTGTGGTTGATGAAGTTAGACTGGGATACTGCTCTTCCTGAAAATTTCCAAGCAAATTGGAAGAAATTCCAAGAGGAATTTGAACAAGTTTGCTCTATCAGAATTCCCCGATGGATCCAAGTTTCCAGTAAAGAGCTCATTTTACATGGATTTAGCGATGCATCAGAATCAGCATATGCCGCCATTATATATGTGGTTCAACCTGGTGAAGTGAAGTCAAAGGTGACCATTTTAATTGCTAAAAGCAAGGTAGCACCCCTTAAATCAGTTTCCATTCCAAGGCTGGAGCTCAATGGTGCTTTACTACTTTCCAGACTATATTCTACATTAGTGACTATTTTGAATACCTTCGTTATTAAGTTTTTTGCATGGACTGACTCGCAAGTAGTTCTATCATGGCTGTCATCTCATCCTAGGTGTTGGAAACCTTATGTGGCCAATAGAACCTCAGAAATTCTAGACTCTGTTCCATCTGACTGTTGGAGGTATGTTCCAGGCAAGGAAAATCCAGCTGACATTGCTTCTAGAGGTTTATCTCCTAAGGATCTTCCCGATTGTTCCCTTTGGTGGGAGGGCCCAAAGTGGCTTTCTTTAAGTCAAGAACATTGGCCTGAACAACCTCAAATAAAAACTAATTTAGACACTGTAAATAAAGAGAAAAAGAACTCTAAATTTTGTTTTCCAGTAACTGTGAATAATTCTTTGATTGATTTACTTTTTGAAAAATATTCTTCTTTTACTAAAATTGTTGTTGTTTTAGCTTTTTGTATTAGGTTTGTGAGAAATTGCAAACAGAAAGTTGGCAAAATGAACACCAGTCCTTTGAGTAAAGGTAAATTTCTTCCTTTATCGACAAACGAAAGAAGACATTCAGGTAATTTGATTATTTCTTATATTCAGCAGCTATATTTCGCAGATGAAATTAGTTGTATTAGATCAAACAGACCAGTTTCTAAAAAAAGTTCTCTTTTTTCACTTTGTCCTTTTATTGATAGTGATGGTTTACTTAGGGTGGGAGGTAGGCTGAGAAATTCACCCCTCCAGTACAATGCAAAACATCCTGTCATTTTGCCAACTCAACATAAATTAAGTGTGTTAATTGTTAAATATTTTCATGTTATGCATTTTCATGCTGGGTTAAATTTGTTAATGGGTATCATTAGACAGAGTTATTGGATTGTACGTGCCAAGAAGATAATTAAAAATTGTATTCATAAATGTGTTACCTGCTGTAGATATAGAGCAGCTTCTTCCAAACAGTTAATGGGAGATCTTCCTCTTAACAGAGTTACTCCTAACAGGCCATTTTCTGCATGTGGAATCGATTATGCACGGCCTATTAATATTTTGAAATATCGAGGTAGAGGAGCGAAAACTACTAAATGCTATATTGTTCTATTTGTTTGTTTTGCAACTAAAGCTCTACATTTAGAGTTGGTGAGTGATTTAACCTCCGAGGCATTTATCGCTTCATTAAACAGAGCATTTAACAGATTCATTAAACAGATAGTGATAATGCCACAACATTTGTAGGTGCTAAAAGGCAACTCTCAGATTTATATAAATTTATTTGTTCAATTGAAAGAAATGAAAAAATTTGTTATTTTTTGTCTCAAAGAAACATTGAGTGGCATATGATTCCTCCAGTGAGTCCGCATTTTGGTGGACTGTGGGAAGCCGCTGTTCGTTCTGTAAAATTCCATATCAAACGTGTAATTGGAAATACTAATTTAACTTTTGAAGAACTTTATACATTTTTAACTCAAATTGAAGCTATTTTGAATTCTAGACCATTAGTGGCAATTGATAGTGATAACAATTCAGATGGTATAAATATATTGACTCCATCTCATTTTTTAACTGGTGATGTCATAACTTCCCCAGCTGAACCTTTAAATGAGGAAAATTTGTCTTTACGATCTCGTTGGGATATTGTACAAAAATTGAAATTATGTTTTTGGAAAAGGTGGAGTATTGATTATTTGAGTACTTTGCAAATAGAAAAAAATGGAGAGTAAATACTGAAAATTTTAAAGAAAATGATGTAGTAATTTTGAAAGAGGATAATGTTCCTCCTTCTGTTTGGCCATTAGGCAAAATTATTGAAATTCATCCAGGTAAGGATGGTATAGTCCGTGTAGTGACTGTTAAAACCACTAGGGGAATTTTTAAAAGACCTATTGTAAAACTTTGTTTACTTCCTTTGCATCAAGAATAGCTTCTTGATGGGTGGGAGTATGTTCAGTGCTAAACTGATTAGAAATCAAATTTAAGGTTTAGTTATTCTGTTTGTTGACAGATGGCAGCACTATGCATTCTGTGCTGTTGTGAAATCTTAATTATGACATCATCAGGAGTTGATGTTTGGTTTACTGAGAGTGTGGCATGGAGAATGTTGCTCCTGCTGCATTATTGTCTTTCTTTATTCTATTTAATTATCTGCACCCAGTTAGGCAGGGGATATATTTTTATAATGTAATTTAAGGCTTTCATGTGATGAAAGCATACTAATTAGAGTGTTAATTTTAACTAGAGAAAATTGATTCTGAAACCAGAACTGTATGTTTCATTGTGTGTTAAGTTTTCGTGAATGTCAAGATTTGTTTTTGTGTTGTGCAATAAAAATAAGAAAATTTCAAGGATTTCTTTCTTCAAATTCTCTACAGTAATGTTCTAAGATATTTACACGTGCTGCGTTTCTTTTCTTTTACTTTCCATATGTTCCTGCAGAAGACATCCTTCAACAACTACATATCAAATTTCAGGCAATCAGCCTTTTAATTAGTGATATTAACTTTTCTTGAGATGTAAAAGTGCCATAAACTTCCGCAAGGCAGGCAATGTGGTATTCATTTTAATATACGAGTAACAACAACAGATGAAGTTTTCCTTCAATGAACATAATATATTTCCGAAAAGCAAAAGCTTTTCAGATCAACCTTGAAAAGACTTAGCTTCCCATTCAGATATCGCTAGAGGTTCAAACAACATGCAGTTCATTAGTATGCCGATAGAATAAGCATGCCTCCATGTCCATAATCGTGTTTTCACATTTGGACCGGTTGTTATTCTTGATTATGTATTACGTAAGAGCTGACAAGCGATGTTATAGGAAGGATACTAAAATACAGGAGTCTTGATGATGCGTTGTCACGTTAATATGTATTTTTGAATAATTTTCTCTAGCTGTGTTTTTTAGATATATATATATATATATATATATATATATATATATATATATATATATATATATATATATAGTATATATAAAGCTAGACGGTTAGTAATTAACTAGTCAAATCAATACCAACTGATTTTCTTATTCCTTTGAACAGTTAAGATGCAACAGTATAGAAATCCAATACGTAACAATGCAAAATGAAAAATTAGTCAAAAACATTTACTTTATTTTGGAACGACAGCGATTTTTTTCTTTCAAAGAAAATAGAAGAAAGAAAAAGTCCTCAGAAACTAAAGTCGAACGGAAAACCTTCCCGCTATTGGCCAATATAAGTCCATGTAGTTACAAACGCAGCCTTTATTTATTTAATTAGTGACTTATCTCTGTTTTAAGAGTATTTCAAACTTTATATAAACCACTTTTATGCCACTCTTCTTAACTACAATTGTATGACAGAATTGCTTAAATATTTAGATAATTTCATTTGACATTTTTTAAGTGTTTTAAATTAAATCGATCAAAGCGATGCATATTATATCAAATACTCCCTAGAAATGATAATTTCAACTGAACACCAAAATGTAGACGACCACGTATGACGTTTGTTGAGACGGGTCGGATAATACGGAGATTGGTGTTTATATAAAATATATGCCCTTACAGCAAATTAAAAATAATTTCTGCGTGCAAGTGTCCAAAGACACTGTACATAGAAGTAATAAAGAATGTCATTACATAATATACTAAAGAAAATGGCTCGCAAACCGTATCCCAAACTATATCACTAATTGTCAAGAATGAACTGGGCTAAAAAACACATGTCCTACGAGGGCAAGTAGCTTACTGTTTTATTCAATGATTAGAAAAAAATGGAACTTAGATGGTCCTGATGGGTGGAACATGTATTGGCATGATTTACAAAAGGAACCAAGGACTTTTCAGCGGGCAGAAAAGCGGTAAGCCTGTTGTGGGTTGGTTGGTATTCGGCTTCAACAGCCTTGCCTCTCTGGATTTTCTAAAAGGAAGTCAAAATTCTCAAAAATATCAAGAGACGCTGAACCAACATGACCTTCCGTTCGGCGATATTTTAGGGGCTCCTGAACCTTTGAACAAGGTAAATGCCCCAATCTACATATCACATTCTACAAAAACTTGGCTTTTATTAAAAAAAAAAAATTAATTAATTCTTGACTCTCCAGATTTAAGTTCATGCATAAACGTGATTGAGAATGTTAGGGGCATTTTAAACCGTCATGTTTACAGCAATGGAAAGCAGTATGACTCTCTCGAAGAACTCAAAGAGGCCATTGAGAAAGTATGGTACTCTTTGCCATCAGAAACCCTACAAAAATTAATAATTTCGATGGACGCGCGTTTATTTGAACTAATCCGACATCACGAAAAAATAATTTGTATGTAACAGTTTTGTGAAAATGATAAATGTAGTTGTGTTCTTTTGAGACAGTTTTGTTTGAACATATTTTAAATGATATTTTTTACAAATATGTAATTTATTTTTTTCTACTTTTGATATCATTTATTTAAATGAAGTTACGAAATCCGTAAATAAAAAATATTATTTATTGTAACTTTTTATTATTCATTAAAAATCAATATTTGATGCTTGTGCTTAAACTTTTGAGACGGACTATATGATCTAAAGATTTCTGCTACAATATGCTAAAGTTTAGTTCAGTTAAGGCATGCATAATACAGTTGAAAATTCCTTTTCAGCCAATAAACGTAAATGTACTCGAATTCCTTTGTGCAGCCCTGTATATAGCCTAAGAAAATTTATATACATCAAGTAATATGCAAAACATTATTTACAGTTAAAAACGCATATAACAACTGAAAATGCACTTTCAGTAATTATCGCTCATAGACGCTACTGTAACTGAATTAGTTTATGTGTCCCTGTAAATGAACGATAAGTACTGTACACACCCTATTCTACAGTAAGCACCTGGTAGTACACCTGAGAGATATACATAAATTTCGATATGTTTAAATAGTCTAACGTTATTAAAATACCTTGCAAATAATTTTTCCCCATAGACCAGAATGTGTCGAAATTATTTGAGTATCCCTGTAAACGAACTATAAATGCTACGCACTTCATTTTCAATTCAGAACTTTACACAGTAATCCTCAATAACAGATATTAATTACATAGCAATCCGAGTACATTTACGTAAGTTAAAGCGCGGACAGACAGACGGCCAAGCATATCGAATTCACAATCACTTTTTAACTAATGTTTAAAGTGTTTAAAAGACCAGATATATTCACATTTCATATATTTTCTTTAAAAATAGCAATTTTCTATGGATGTTGATTCGAAATTAAACTGACTGATTACATTTTGAAACTGTTATCGAATGCAGGATTAATTGTTAATATCATTCTAGCGAGATTAGTGACCGTGCTTGATACATTTTCATTGCAAGCAGTTTCGATTTCACTGTTAAGTAAACATCCTAATGTAAAAAAAAAAAAAAAGGAGAAATCATAGTAACAGCTGAAAGTTGATCTATTAATTTCAACCAGAAAAAGAAAAAAAAAATATGTGTGACAATCATATTAACTTGGAAAGAGAGAGAGAATTACTCCACGTAAAATAGAACATTTAAGGAAAAACCGCACCTTTCACTGCGTCCAGTTTTTCATAAATTAAAAGCAAAGCAAAACATAATAAAGTTACAAAAGGTGAACTAGAAACAAATAACAAAAAAAGACGCTTATGACGTTTAACCCTTCATCCGAAGGTTATTAATATGTATTGAATGTTTTTCAAGGTATGGTTAGCCGGAACAGGTTTTGGATAGTAAAGTTTCTCTCCTGAGTTTGAGAAATTATCATAGCAGAACAAACCAAGATGCAGCGCGATTTTGAATTCCTCTTACCGGGTGAGTAATTTACAATAACTTAATCATGTTACTTTCACAAAGGAGATAAAAATAAAGGTTCTGAATATATCTCTCTATTCTAAAAAAAAGTAACTAACTCTGTCCCCGCCGCGTAAATGAATTTTTTGTGACCGGGAGTTAATATTAAGAAAACTACTACATACAAAAATATGAAAATTGGTAGCATTTTAGAGAAATGTTTGATAAACACGTTGATGAAGGCACTTTTTAAATCGAATAATTATTTTAAGAGATATTTAACAAAATCGTTTCATTAAAAAAGTTTTATAGGAGCAAAAACTATACATGGGAATCTAATCATTTTTTCTAAGGATAATACATTAGAAGCTTCCGGTGTGCAGACTGCATTTATATTTTTTAAGTGAACTAATTTTTTGAAGGTTTATTTCCATTTTAAATTCAAATTTTCAGCATTTCGAGAGACTTTTTTTTACATATTTTAGAAAAGGTTATTACTTTAAATTGTTGCCAATTCTAAAAACAGAGCAAATAATAATATGTTCTTCAAATTAAAAATTTATTTGCACGTGACTATTAGAAATAGAAAAAAAACTTTCCAATTAGAATTAAATGATTACGTATTAAAAGTAGGAAAATATTGAAAATTACGTCATAAAAACTATATTTACACGTGAATTTTAAAAGATAATGTTATTACTGAATTATGTAATATCTATCTATCTAACTTAGTGCTCATAACTCATTGATAACTTATGATAACTTTTATAAAATTTTAATTTAAATTATCATTTGGCGAATAATGTTTTGTGTTGTAACTTTACGCATATGTAATTTTGTTTGTGTTATGAAAAAAACTTTTTAAGTTGTAATTTACGGAATATGTAATACTTTTTTTTTTTTTGTCATGTTCTTAAATCTAACGTTGCGGGGTAAGAATATGCCGACAATATTTTGTGGACAATTTGTACATTCTACAGATTTAAATTTTGGTCATAGTAGACTGTGTCTTTCAACAGAGCTCCATTTTTAAATATTGAATAACAGAAATGATCATTTGTTGATCATCTCTGTTCATCATCTTTTATAATTCTTTCTCATGTCGATCGAACCTATGATAACCCGTGGAATTACGGAAAGAATTCATAAATTTTCGGCGTAGTTACTATCATTTTTGTTCCGTACTAAATTTTGAAAACTCAATGTTATTATTATTTTATTATTATTAAATTTTGCTTTTTTGCTTAGATTTTAATGAAAGAAAGGTAAAATTTCATTCCAAACAAAACTAAAATTCTAAAACTTCTGCGCACCTAAACAAAGTTGGGTACGCAGCATACATGGGATATATTCGACAACTGTACACTGTAAAAAAAATACTGCCAGTTTTCCGGTAGGAATCGGAAAAATAGTTGCCCTTATCGTACCGGAATAATTTCGGACCCAGCTCGGAATAAAATCCGTAAAAAAAAGGAAATAGTCAGTAAAACGGTATTTTACAGATTTTATTCCAATTTTACGGATTTTATTCCGAGCTGGGTTGGAAATTACTCCGGTACGATGAGGGCAACTATTTTTCCGATTCCTACCGGAAAACTGGTAGTATTTTTTTTTACAGTGTATGTGTAAAATCACTCCCTTTTGCACTGTATTACTACAACACATAAATTTCAGGGTAAAATTGCGTGAATAAATAAAGTAAGAAAAATAATTGTAGTTCTATATACCGCACTCGCACTGCCCTAATTTTGGTATTATAGAGATAATACACGGTAAATCCTCGCCTTTTTATCAAAATAACAGAAGAAAAACAACAATGTTTTCATTTTAACCTAAATTAATATGACTCGTTAATAAACAAAATAAAAACTTACCATCGAGAAACACATCATCCATCTTTATTGGATAAAAAACACGTATATTGGCGATATTATATTAGATGTATCGAAAATACTTTTAAAACGAAGTTTTTGTTGGGGTAAAAATTATATACGCTATTACATACGATTTTAATAAGGGGTGTAACATACGTAAGTAAATACGGTAAATTTGATTGCAGGAGAAAATCCCAAGTCAAGAGATTTCTACAGAATTTTTATTTTATTAATTCTCAGAGCTTTCCTCTTCAGAATAGAATACAGCATCATATGCGGGATATAACTTTTTCACTATATTTCCTTGTCAAAAACGGGGTGCGCAGAGTGATACACGCATGCGCATTGTATATGGTTAAATATGACAATATCGTCTCATGAAAAATTTGAGTGCACACGCTTCTTGCCACAAGAACATAAAAAATGTATAAGTATTCAACATGTTCTGCAAATAAACACTTCTTTCAAATTATGAGCTATATAATTTTTAATGTGTTGTCTTTGGTTTTTTGAGAGTGAAAGTGTAAAAATAAATAGTTATCTGCTGTTGATATTATTTTCTATTTTCGAAGATACTTAACCATTCTTCCTTTTTTATCCTTATGAAACTCTTAAAAATACATTATCATCTACTATCGACAATGGTATTCAATAAATTTATATATATATATATATATATATTAAGCATATTCAGTTACGTTTAATTAAAATTTTTATCAAAATTCTTAAAAATACGTAATTAACGTATAATCGTCTGCTATCAATGTTTCTTTTTAATAACGTTATAATTTTCAAATTTCAATAGCACTTTTGCATATGTTTAATTTTTTTTTTATTATTATTATTCTTAAAACTACGTTTTATTATTATTCTTAAAATTACTATACTATCGATATTGCTTTTTAATAACTTTATAATTTTTAATTTTCGAAAGCTTATTTGGATAGGTTAAATTTTTAATTTTTTTAAATGCATAGTCCTTTAACACCGATATTATTTTTTATTAACTTTAATTTTTCATTTTTATTAGCATATTTGCATATGTTTAATTTTAAATTTATTAAATTCTAAAAATATATAGTTATCTACTATCGATATTGCTTTTTTTACAATTGTATATTTTTAATTTTGAAAACAAAATTTATATATGTTTAATTAAAATTTTTATCAAACTTTTAAAAATATACTGACATCTATTATTGATACTTTATTTTAATAATTTTATAATTTTTAATTTTCAAATACATATTTAGATATTTTTATTTTTATGAAGTTCTTAAAAACACATAGTTATCGTTGATGATAATGATTTTTAATAAACTACCCATTTTTAATTTTCGAAAATCTATTTGGATATGTTTAATTTTTATTTTTTTAGGATATATTTGGACATGCTTAATTGTTACTGTTATCAAATTCTTAAAATTAAAATTATCTTGTAGTACCAAAATTTAGAACAACGCTACGTTTTTTAAATTTTTTATTGTTTTTGTTATGCAATTTTTAAAAAATACATAATCATCTTCTACAGCAATTTCTCTGTAAACATACTATAATTTTTATTTTTTGATTACATATTAAAATAAGATAAATTTTTATTATAATGTTTTATTATAAAATTCTTAAAAATACAAAATCTTGTATGATCGAAATTTCTTATAGCTTTGTAATTTTTTATTTTCAAGAGCATATTTGTATTCTCTTACTTTTTTATATTTTTATGAAAGTCTTAAAAATACATAAGCATATGATAACGAAATTTATTTCTAATAACATTATACTTTTTAGTTTTCGGGGGTATATTTGGATGTGCCTAACACTTATTGTTATCAAATTCTTAAAAATATACATCCACTCTGTAGGAGTTATGCTTTTTAATAATGGTACGCTCATATAATTTTTGAGAGCATATTTGAATTCGCTTAATTTTTCTTTGTTATGAAATTTTTAAAATTACATATTCCTATGCTATAGAAATATATTTCTATTTTATACTTTTTAGTTTCTGGGTAAATATTTGGATACGTTTAACAATTACAGTGAAACCTCTCTGTAAGGGCCACCTACTGTTCCATTGAAAATTAGCCCTTATGAGGAGTGGCCCTTGAATAGGGGTGAGGGAAAAACAACTAAAATAAGGAAATAAAAACCTATATAAATGAAAAAACTATTTATTAACATTTTCAAACTCTATACATGATTGAAAAAATTTTCTATTTATGTTTGTTTGCTTTTCATAATTTTTTCGCAGACAATTTTGGTTTCTAATGATGCTTTTACTTTATGGAACAAATTCTTAAATTTACATCATTTATTAATACATTAGAATGATATATTAATTTATTTATTTCTGGAAGTGTTTCCTGACAGGTGTAAAAATTGTCCTTTAATATGCATTCACAATTTTAGTAAATGTGGAGTCAGTTTTTCTAGATAAACTGTTATCTTTGTGTGCCCACAACAAAGGGTCAAGTTTCCCCCTCCAACCCAACACCTACAGGTTGAAAGGTCAAACAAAGTATGGGGAACTTTTGTTTGTCTCATTTGTGGTAGAGTTTGTGGTCTTTCATTGTGTTACTAAATCCTCCCCATCTGCCCCTGCCTTCTTTGTTGCAAGTGCAGTTTGCTGAACTCTTATCTTTTGGTTCAGGAATTCAATACACCTGTTTAATATTAAAGGCACATGTGAAAAAATGGCCGTTATGAGGGGTTAGGTGCGGCCCCTAAAAGGAGTAAATTTAACATTATGTCTATGGAGAAAATTTTCGCTCCTAAAATTATTGGCCCTTAATAGAGGTGGCCCTTGAATAGGGGTGGCCTCTAAAAGAAGTTTCACTGTATTATGAAATTCTTAAAATTATATAATAGCCTACTGTCGGATTTAATTTTGAATTATGTTACACTCCTTTCATGTTTGAGAGCATATTTGATTTCGCTTAATTTTTTATTGTTATGAATTTCTTAAAAATACGTTATCGTATGCTTTCGACATTTATTTCTATTTTATAGCTTTTTGTTTGGGTTCGAGAATATATTTGGATATGATTAACAATTATTGCTATGAAATTCTTAAACTTATATTAAAGTCTACCGTCGGATTTTCTTTTTAATTATGTTATACTCATTTAACACTTTCGCTGCCGATCCCGCGCCAGCGCGTGATGACGTCACGCGCTGGCGCAGGATCGGCAGCGAAAGTGATCAGAAATTTTAAATTGATACCGGAAATTTCGAAAGAAGACATTTTGCTTTATGTTATCGCTAACTGTCTTTTATTAAATAAAGTGTAAGATACTATTCTTTACTTCTGGTATGACCATTAAATTTCTGGATAAAAATGGAGGCCAAACTGGCAAATCTGTATGGTGGCACTCAACGTGTTAAAGTTTGAGAGCATATTTGAATTCGCTTAATATTTTATTGTTATGAAAGTGTTAAAAATTCATAATTGTTTGCTATCGAAATTTTAGTTTTTTGGCGGGTGTATCTAGATATGCCTAATATGTATTGTTACCAAATTCTAAAATATATATATATGATTATCTACCATCGAGTTATATTATAATAATGTTATACTATTTTAATTTTTGCGAGCAATTTTGAATTCGCTTTTTTATGAAATTTTTAAAAATACAAATCGTAATGCTATCAAAATTTATTTCAAATAAATTTAAACTTTTTAATTTTCGGGGTGTGCATTTGTATATGCCTAACATTTCTCGTTATCAAAATTCTTAAAAATATATAATTATCTACCATTGTGTTACTTTTTACCCGACTGAAAAGAAGGGTTATGTGTTTCACGCGTATCTGTGTATGTGGATTTCGTTATACCCTCGAAACATTCCAACGGCTGGATGGATTTTAATGATTGAGGTCTCTATCAATTCGTCTTAATCGTCCGACGGTTATAGGATAGGTTTCGTTTTTATAAATTCAAAATGGCGGCCGTGAAATACAACATGGAGATAGAGACGAAAAAAATTTTTTTACGCACCCTATTGAGTGGCATATCATTGGATAGGTCTTTCAAAATGAAGACGATGTTTCATTGACTATTTTACAGTCAGAAGCTCCGTTTAAATATTACACAACCTGGAGGTTGTGTAGGTAGGATCTCTAGCTTTACTGCAACTCTAACCATCATAAACCATATAGGCCTCATCAAAACAGTGTTTATAGATAGAAACTAACAATTAAACGCAACTTAAAAGTCATCAATACAAGTAAATAAAAAAAATAGGTATGTAATATAAAAAAAAATAGTTTTACATTGGTGAGAAATAGTTAATTAGTTCGCTTTTTACGCAGTCGGGTTTTTTGATTTTTTAAATTTAATTTTTTATTAATAATGTTAATCTCTTTCATAATTTTGAGAGCACATTTAATTTCTCTTAATCTTTCATTTATTTGAAATTTTTAAAAATACGTAATTGTATGTCATCAAAATTTACTTTTATTTTATAATTTTTAGTTTTCGAGCATACATTTGGATATGATTAACATTTATTGAATGAAATTCTTAAAATTATATAATAGTCTATTTGCTTTTTAATTATGCTATACTCATTTAATGTTTGAGAGCATATTTGATTTCGCTTAGTATTTTATTGTTATGAAAGTGTTAAAAATTCATAATTGTGCGCTATCGAAAGTTATTTCGAATAATTTTAGATTTTTTAGATTTCGGGATACATTTAGATATGCCTAATCAAATTTCAAAAATATATATAATTATCTACTAACGAATTACTTTATAATAATGTTATACCAAGTAAATTTTTGAGCGCATTTTTGAATAGGCTTATTTTTATTTATTTGTTTATTTATTTATTTTTGCTTTTTTTTTCAATGAAATTCTTAAAAATACATAATCGCATGCTATCAAAATTTATTTCGAATAACTTTAGAATTTTTTGTTTTCAGGACGGTATATTTGCAAATGCCTAAAATTTATTGTTATCAAATTCTTAAATATATATAATTATCTACTACCGAGTTACTTTTTAATAATGTTATGCATATTTAATTTCTGCGAGCATGTTTGAATTCGCTTAATTTTTCATTGTTATGAAAACTTTTTAAAAAGATAATTATATGCTATCGAAATTTATTTATATTTTGTACTTTTTAGTTTTCGCAGTGTATATTTGGGTATACCTAACATTTATTATTATGATATTCTTTAAAATATATAATTATCTGCTATCGGAGTTACTTTTTAATTAATGTTATGTTCAGTTAGTTTAGTATGTTTAGAAATCAGTATGATTAGTTAGAGCATATTTGAGTTCGCTTACTTTTTTGTCATGAAATTCTTCAAATTACATATCTACTTTAGTATCGAAATTGTTTTCTAATAACTTAAATGTTTGCAATTTTTTTTTTTAATTTTAAAATTACAATTTTTTTTTAAATATTTTTGACCGTTTAATTATTTATCGTTATGAAATTCTTAATAATTCATTATCATATACTATAGAATTTCTAATAACTCTGTTCTAATATGAAAATTAAGATGATATATTGGGGCGCAGTGCTTTACAGGGAGAGAAAACAGTATTTTAAGCACGAGAACTCTTTCAACTAATTACAGACAAGTTTCGGTAATGTTCAGCATATTGTAAACTGTGAGAAAAATGTTTGAATTTTGGCCATATATATGGAGGAGAAGTAGATTCGAGGGATAGGTCTATTGACCAATAGAAATTCAGGAAAATTACTTCCTTCAAAATTCTATCGTTTTTTGCTGTGATGATATTACACCGAATGCTACTGAAAATAGTTTGCAATTTGTTTTCAAAATTCTAGTGTTTAAAATGTTATTTTACCTCGAAATTGAGCTATGCTGAACAAATATGGCGGGCACACAATTCACTCAGTGAATCTTGTCGATTACAGCATCTGATCTGATATCTGATTCAGCTCAACAGAATAAATCACAAGTTGAACTCCGAAAAAAGTTAGATAGGTAAGGATTGTTGGGCTAACTGGACCCACTAGGTAACTGGGCCATAGGGTATTTTATAAAAAACCGTTGATGTATTTTATGTTTTAGCTTTTGTGAACAATGCCCTTTAACCACTACTTCCTAAAACAACGTGTGTCAACTCAATCATAACTCTCTCTTTGCTGTGATAGGTTGTCGAAAATTTACGTTTCTTTTTTAAAAACAACGTCAATTTGATGAACTTCCTTGGCTTTTTATTAAAATACTGTAAGTGCTTTTATTAAACAAACTTTTTTTTTTAAAGATTAGGCATATAACTACGTTAATATTATTAGGTATCTATACATATTTACTTCGTGTTTCAAATGTAAGCCCGGTGTCCCAGTTACCCATAAATTTTTCAAGAATAGGGTAACTGGGACATGTATCCGGGGTAACTGGACCATGCTGGATCCAGTTACCCCAACAGTTATAAATATATATATATAATATATATATATTAGTTTCTATTACAACGAGAAGTAAATTTCTCCATTATTTTTTTCTCACAATAAAGAAAATTATAGAATACCTCATTAAAATTACGTAATAAAAATTTTAAAAAAGCATATTGTGTGGTATCAAACCAAATTTCTTGACTCCTTGAGAGGCGGCGATGCCGTTATGGCATCACATAATTTTAATTCTTAATTGCCCCATTGGCACCGGAATTTTATAATGCAAATTTCACCTTTATTAAGTACGCGAAAATATACTTTTACTTGTTTTCAAATAGATTCTCTTGTAAATACTGGTGTCATTAAATTATTGCAACATGTTACGAATGCAAGTACCTTGCCCTTGAAAGCGAGATAGCCAAACCTGGAAATTGTGCGATGATACAGATAAAGTACTTCAGTACTTACGTAACCGTTTGTTCGCAAATTTACCTTGCTATTTTTTCCTTAAAATACCCATGTGACTTTTATACTTATTACCTATACTAAAGTACATAAGTACGTACTTAATTTTTATGTTTTTGGTATAAATAAATCTAATATAATAAATAAAGACACAATCTTGCTTAAACACGAACTTTAATAAGCTAAAAGTTAACTTCTACGTTTCGAGCTGTTTCAGCAGCCGTCTCCAGGAAAATATGATGGTAAAAAGGCTCAAAGTTCAGAGACGAAAGCTTCCTGTGCAAGAGATAATTAGTCGAAACTTGACCAATGATTAATCACCATTAAGCAAGATTGTGTCTTTATTTATTATATTTTATTGTGCAATTGTCCATTATGTGTTATTAAATCTAATATTTTCACTTTTAGTGCTTTTTTAGACACATTGACCTTACAGGTTTCCCTTACAATGCTCTTTATTGGCATATAATTCACATGATCTGCCTGGTTTAATTTTTTTAAAGTTGTTTACAATTTTTGAAACAGGACCTGATATCCCATATGAAAAAAAAATAAACGCGTGTGGAACATAGACCCTCCTGGTCCACTTACCCCATTTTTATGGGGCAACTCGACCCATGAGGAAAGAAAGATGAAATATACATTTTTTTATGTTTTTAAATATTAAAATGTAATTTTGAGCATTTCTGTCTGATAGAGGGAACCTAACTGAACACATTTACAGAAGTTCGGACTTTAATTCAAATGAGCATTAGCTTTTTGAATCTGAATTGTCAGAAGCTACAGAGTCACGTTGTAAAATCATGGCCCAGTTGCCCAACTAACTTTAATTACATTTGATTGATTTTCACACAATCATTCTAACTGGTAAATAAATCAAACGAGTTGTAATTTTCCAACTATATGAAGAAGTGTCCAGGCTAGGATTCGAACCGGGGACCTTTACGTTGAAGCTGCCAATGCTCTACCAACTGGGCTATGCTGGACAAATCTGACGGACACACAATTCACCCAGAAACTTTATTGATTAAGACATATGGTTTGATTTTAATATATTACTAAAAATGTGTGGTTAAATAAAAATAAGAACGGCTAATCAGTGTATACAATATATTAAAAGATCTTCAATTAAAATAACATACTACTCACAGTAATAAAATGCAAATATATTCCAACAGTTTCGAGCAATAAAAACTTGTTCATCATCAGGGAAATATCCAGGAGAAACCTGATGATGATTCCCTGTTATTTCCCTGATGATGAACAAGTTTTTATTGTTCGAAATTGTTGGAATATATTTGTATTTTATTACTGTGAGTAGTATGTTATTTTAATTGAAGATTTTTTAATATATTATATACATTGATTAGCCATTCTTATTTTTATTTATTGTAACACAGTGTAACGATTCCTTTTAGTAATGTGTGGTTAAGTTTGGCTTTTTTCTGAAGACTAGAAAAGAGCGATATACTCGAATGAGCGATATTACAAAACGCACTATAACAAGGAGATATTCTACTGAATATTATTTATTGTAAAAATAATGCTTAATGCGATCAATCCTTTAACGCGCTAATTCACCTATTTTTTAATACATTTTTAGTTTAAGTTGTTCGAATAAAAATATAAAGATAATATAAAAATAATAACTGATTATGACCGATAAATTTTCTTATGTTTTATTATTTTTATGTTGAAATTTTTATTTTTAATAGTTGATTGCACAGTAATTTTTCTGTAATTAGTATAAAATTACAAACTAAATGAATTGAGAAAACTCTGTGCATGAGATGGTAATTTAACATCAAGTCGTTTTATTCAACTACGAAACATCGACATCCATGATCTTTTTTATCATAATTCTATCAAATTACTATTTAATGGTGTCGTTTTCCTCCGAGGATAGTTCAGTAACTATTTAATACGCAAACATGAAGCGTAAATGATAAATTTATTTACACGGAAACGCATTCTATTGTTGAAAGAAATAAAGGTAAAGATTTTGATGTGTTAATAAGAGGTAAGAAAAAAAAATCATTGTGAATGACAGAGATATTTTTAACGCCTCTACAAGTATATAGTTAATTTTGACATTCAGGAAAAAAAAAAAAAAAAAAAAAAAAAAAAAAAAAAAAAAAACATGTTTTTTCGACATTTTTATCCCCCAAAAAAGAAGACGGCCAGTTGGAGTCCTTGCTTGTTTGGTACAAAACTTTGGAATGTGGAACAAATAATAACATCACATCAGAAAATAAGAGAGATGTAGGAACATTTTTCTATGTAAACTCTTCTAGATCCCAATAAAGGAGTCACGGCATACACATAGAGGTCCTTTCAAAGACTGTTACCTGGAGATGCCAAATGGTGCTAGCGGTTAAATAATTTTTTTTTTTTTAATTATTATGTATTTTCACCCACAAAATCTTCGCAAACAATCTGATAGTTTCACAAGTATAATGGTGCAAACAGCATTCCGATGCGACAGTACCGGCTCTTAAGGGACTACTTCAATCACCCAAAAACTCATGCCCGATAATGTTAATCATATGGGACATATTTCTAAAAATATCTCGGTTGCATTTAATTTTTTTAAATGATTTTTTTCCATTGGATAGCTGAGGTCGACCTCTATAATTACCGCTTTTTACTTTTTGATTTTGATTGCAGTTTTTTGTTGTTGTTATTTTTTTACGAGGACATTTTCACTTTCGAAAGTCAAAGTATTATCATAACACAAAACGAAAAAGTAAAAAAAGTGTTTTTGTAGAGATCGACCTCGGCTTTCTAAATATATATATATCATTTAAAAATATTGAAATGTAAACGAAATATTAAAAAAATATGTCCCATAGGATTAACATTAGCAAGCGGATGTTTCCATGGGTGAAGTAGCCCGTTAAGGCTGACAGAAGGCAGGTGCTTAAAGGAACCCAAACCACACTCGTCGGCCTAACCGTTTGGAATTTTCGATGGTTTTCTTCGAACTTTGCCCTAAATACCAGTTAAGTTGCATTTATATTGGCGTTTTAACAACCCCTGACAAACAGTCGTAAATAATTCTCCTGGCCTCCATTCTTTTCCAAAGGTCATGTGGTCATCAACAAAATAAAGGGGAGTAGTTTCTATCTCAACAAAAGAAAGAGGCGGGGATAAACATGTCAGGGATCTCCTCCGCTGATCTATGACTTCTAGACAAACTTCTGAAAACTGACCACATAAAAAAGCACGTTTCAACACATAAAAGGTACCGCTAAGGAAATTGTCGTCGATTCGTTCCTTTAGAATCCCTTCGAAAGACCCCTCTCCCCCCACAAAAGGCAGTCGTCACTTCGGCCTGGCTGCGTTTAGAAAGCAAAAGTGTTCACTGTCATGCTAAAGCAATAAAACTTTTCCTTTCCAACCCCATTTGTGGTTTTTAACAAAAGGACGTGAGTATGAACAATGGATTGAAAAATGGGTCAGGAGATAAGATCAGATCGAACTTGAAATTAACTTCTCCCTCCTGTAGGATGTCCAGCACTTTCCTTGCAGAGCCATAAAAATTAAAAACTACAAGACTCACATGACCACAAGAAAATGCCACCTGACCAGAACAAAAAGACCGCAAGTAGAATGATATACTTCTATCTGGAGCTTAAATCTCTCGCGTAGATAATTAGCCTTAAGGCCGATTATCTACGCACCATTGGTGCTGTTGAAAACACACCACCGATGCGACAGTCTGTTATACTTTTATGAATGTTTGAAATGTGAATGGATTTATGTGACAGCCGGTAAGTTACTTTAGTGTGAAAGCATAGGTTTTTTATTATTATTATTATTTGTTCAATATTCAAAGAAAAATGATTTAGAAAGAAACGTAATATCCTTAATCATTTAAACTACTTAAAATATATGCATGTTCAATGATTTGTACAAAAAAAAAAAAAAAAAAAAAAAAAAACGATTTTATTAGAAAATGTATAAATGCCTCTGAGATAAATTCTGTTTAAAGAAACTCTTTATCCTTCACTTTAATATCACTTTTCCCATTCATTGCTTAAAATGTACATAGAAATACCTAATATATTCTGAGGAAGTTACGTAAAGATCCGATGTTTATAACTATGTGAAACAGGCTTTTTACTACATCCATTTCTCGTTAAATGTATCAGAGTTCCAATCTATAAATTAATTTTCCTCAATTTTTTTTCCCTTTTTTTTTTTTTTTTTTTTTTTTTTTTGACATTTTGTTATCTTTGCAATACTTATACTTCAACAGATGTGTAAGGAATAACACACACATGCATATATATCGATTTTGCAATAGGATGAATACAATTTTTTCAATGTTAATTTCAAGAAATTCGTGTTCTTTACTATATTTTAGCATAGATACGAAATTCCGTTTTTTTCTGATAAACTAACGTTTTCATAAAAAATCGATCCCTAAAGTTATCTCTGTAAATATAAGATAAACAGAATGTATAAATATTAAAAACTGAAAGAGTTTTGTCATCTTTTTTTATAATTATTATTATTATTTTTTTTTAATGGAGCCATGGTGTCGCTCGCCCGTAAGAAAAATGACACAACTCGCAAAAATTTCATTTTGCGTTTTGTTCCACTAATAGGTCTGCCATAGGTGCATCTTTCTACAGGAAAATTTTCATAAGTGTCGTTATCCGGAAAATCGCTTTATTACGCTATATGTCCATTCGTGACCGCAGAAGGGAGGCAAATTGTGTGGGGAAGTAAAATTACTCAGTCCTCCAAACCTCATCTACGTCTTCATTCTTATGAGTTTTACGCTTTTATGCACGTTTTTATTGCGCTACAACTTTATGTTTCAATAAAAACAGACGAATCTTCTTTTGCCTCTTCTGTGAAATTTACTTTTGTCGAAATGTGTCACTTACCTTGCGGATGAGCAATGTTATATTTTTTGTCGTGAAAATTATTTTGCTTTTCGAAACGATAAAAAAAAAATCGCCTTTACCAAAACACAAATAATATGCAATTAAGATTTTTTTTTCTCATCTACTTAAAGTATATAAGTTTAACTGTATTATCCAGAAAAATAAATAATGTATATACAAAATTAATATTTAAATTTTAAATTTTAAAATTCATCTCATTAATGCGGGAATTAAAATCATTAAGCGCTGCGCGCATGATAAAACTCCATGTAGAAAATTATCCATTTATATAAAATCCAAGTCTCTGTTTGTCCCTCACAATTCCGGTAAGACCGCCTCATTGTAATGAGTAATTGTTGAAAATTACTAATGCAGGGTTACCACAGTAACGCCAAATGTTGATCAACTTGGCGAAATATCGCCAGATTGGACGAAGTATTGCCAAATTTGGCTACAAAAGTAAGTTGTCATATATGAAGCCAATTTGGTGATAGCTAGCTAATTTGGCGAAATTCCATTTAAAACTATTAGTATTTCTTAATCGAGGTCACCGCAATTTAATTTAAACTCCGGACTTTTAAGGGTTTTTTTTTTTTTTTTTTTTTTTCAAACTCTATGGTAAGAATTTAAAGTGTAATATACGAAAATGTATGTCTTTACACCTTCATCCCGATGCTACTAATAACATAACAGCCAGTAGACGGCACTGTACTGCCTGAGCTACTAACTGCCCGATTTTAATCTGCTTTAGGTACTTTTCCAGTATAGGCGCCTTGGCGAGATAGAGAAAATGAAATTTGGCAACATATTTTCTAGCAACTTATTCACTGTTTCATGTCACCAGTAATTTTCCAATATTTATACAGTAGTATATTTAATATAAAGAAGCCATTTAACTATTTTTGTATACAAACTAAGTAAATTGTATATAAAAAAAACACAATAATATAGATATAAATGAATAGATTATATAAATGTGTTTGGATTATATATATATTTATAGATATAAATCAACTTCACAGCTCATTAATTTTGTTTTCATAGCTGTTTATATCATTTGGCGAAAAATCTCACTTCTGAAGCTCAAATTATGATAAACTTTAAAAAAGTACCCTAAGGCCCTTATACTGGAAAAGTACCGCGCTTTATATAGTCGGATTCAAAAGTTAAATTCTCGGTACTTTTCCATTTTAGGGGCCTTGGCGAAGAAGAAAAATTAGCAACATATTTTCTGGCAACCTATTCTCTGTTTCATTTTTTATACACACGCATTTTTTCCAATATTTATACAATTTATTTAGCATAAAGAAGCCATATATCTAATTTTATGATATAGACATGACATGTAATCCGCAAAAAGCCTCAAATCCGCACAACACTTGGTACTAATCTGTGCGCATTAGTGGTCTTCTACTGTATTACAGGCTTTCATAAATGAGTGTCGTTTTTAAAATCTGTTATTTTCATCTATCACTGCGGAACAAGCGAGAAAAACTCATATTCTTGCACATGTGTTGCATATATCTTCATATCTCATATTCCGTCATTTTTGACGGGCTATCTTTCTAGTATAGAAAATAATTTTTCATCAAAATAGAATCATAACACATCTGCTCCTAAATTAAAACCAAAATATACACAAAAAGTTTTGTTTAAAATTTAATTTTAACGCAAATTTTAAAAAAAATTCAAATTTTTCAAGTCGAAAAAAATAAATAACCAAAATTTGTGACTTTTTTTTTTTTTAACATGTAGGCTATAAAGAAACGCACATTGGGTTATTTTTTTAAAAATCTGTACCTTACATAGTTTGAATGTAACCATACGCACAAACTCCATATTTACTATTCTGAGAAAACGCGTTTTAAAGATTCCGTATCTACGGACCTTCATTTAAACTCATCGTCTATAAATGATTATAACTCAAGAAATAATGCAGACTTTTGAATGGGGTTCTTTGCATATTGTTCAGAAATTTTAAAAAAATTCAGACTAAAACATAAACCGAAACCTGATTTTTTGAAAGTTTAAAGGTACTGTGCCCTTTTTTGGGGTTTGGAGTTCGGACACTTGTAAATTGTCGATGTTAAATTTGTCATAATGATGAGCCCCTTTATCTCACGAAATGTTCCAACGAATCAAAGCTTTTTTCCTATATTTTTTACTTATTTTAACACAGGGATTTCTAGAAATTGTTTGTAATTATAATTTTATGATTTTTACTGCAAACTACTAAAAAAATTAAATTTAAAAATTCATTAAAAAATAACAAATCTTCAAATTACAAAAAAGCTTGTGTACATATGAGAGATCATGTGTTAAAAATTTGAAAGATGTATCTTGTATAGATCAATTTCAACCACGTGACAAAGTGACCACCAATTTTCACTAACCAACCAAAATCGCCTATTTTTAAGCCAATATTATTGCTTAACCAATCAAAGTGGAGAAACCCGGAAAAACTGATAAGCAAACAAAGATTATCAATTTGGTTGCTAGGGTTCGACTTCAATTGACACTGATCTATAGTTTATGAGATAACACGTCATTTCGGGCCTCTTCGAGCTTTCTTTTTGCCAGTTGGAAATGAAAAAAAAGTAAAAATCGAAAATTTAAAAAAAAATTAAGTATCCGAACAACTTAATAATTTTATTTTATGATATGTAAAGTAGGTACAAAAAAAGACATAGAAAAAAAGTTTTCTCAAAGGGTATAGAATCTCCTTAAATACTTCTCAATTCACTTAGAATTAAAACGAAATTAATGCAATTTTATCAAAATGATGACATTATTTTGAAACAAGCTATAAATCACTGCGCCTTTTCAAAATAATGGAACACACTTTTTTTTTTTTTTTTTTTTTTTTTTTTTTTTTTTTTTGCTAATTAGAAAGCTTTTTTTAATTAAAAATTCTTATTAATTTTTTTTAACTTATTCATTATTCAAAGATAAAAAATGAGGCAAAAACGCGTGATTCTCGATCATTTAACCTCTGAATAATATGCGCTTGCCCAATGAGTTGCACGTAAAAATATCATTTTCCTAAAAAAAAGCATAAATATGAGAAATTGTCTTTTGACGTTTTTCGCATTCCTTGGAATTGAAATTATGGCAATTCAAAACATGAGACAAAATTAATGCAAATATATTAAAATGACAAAATTATTTTAATAGCAGCTACAAATAATGGGACATGTATTTATTTTTTCTAATTAAAATTATTTTTTATTAAACTTTCTTCTTATTTTTCTTAGCTTATTGAATAATCAAAACCCAATTGAAGAGAAAATGCATGATTCTCGATAATTTAGCTTGTGTATAATATCATAGATGCCAACATCTCTTAATTATTCCGGAGTCTGATAGAAAACGAAAATGTTTTCAACCGTAAATTTTATTTAATCAAAAATTTCAAGATGAAATATAAAATGTACCTTATCGAAAGAAGGCACAGTTCCTTATACATATTTTCCGGTTTAAAACATGATTGTCTTGGACCAGACTCCGGAATAATTAAGAGATGTTGGCATCTATGATAATATGCGCGTGTCCAGTGATTTTCACGTGAAAATATCATTTTACTAAAAAGTGCAAAAATATGAGACAAATTTTCTATTAGTGCCTCTTAAATCTCTAAGCATTTAAATGGTGGCAATTCAAAGTATGAAGACAAAATTAATACAAATATGTTAAAATGGCAATATTATTTTGAAACCAGCTGCAAATCATCGCGTCTTCCCTAAATAATGGGGCATTTGGTTTTTGCTAATTAAAATTATTTTTTATTGGACTTTCTTATTATTTTTTAGAGTATTCAATATTCACAGAAAAATAATTGAAAAGAAAACACATGATTCTCAATCATTTAATTTACGTATAATATGTGCGTGTCCAATGCGTAAAAATATAATTTTCTCAAAAAATGCAAAAATATGAGATACATTTTCTGTTGGTGCTTCTCAAATCTCTTAGCTTTGAAATGATGGAAATTCAAGCACAGAGACTGAATTAATGTATATATGTTATGATAATACTATTGTCAAACCAGTTATAAATTATTGCATCTTCCCAAAATAATTAAGCACATAAGGTTCGTCAAATAAAATTTATTTTTATTAAACTGTGTCATGAAGAAAAATATTTTCGTTAACTTGTTCTATATTCAAGAAGAATCATTAAGTAAAAATGTAAAATACTTCATAAATTTCTGAACAGTGTTAATGAAAACAGGGAAATTGTTTTATATACAAACTGTCTACATGTTTCGGCTTTATCGAAGTTTTTTTCAAGACACATGAGAATATTCTCTATTAGCGCGATCTATAATGCAATAATTTGAAACGCCATTAATCACGTTTTTCACGTTATTTCTCATGTAACTTGCAGATTTATTTATGTTTATTACCATACTTAATAGTCATGTAACTCAACCCATAACTTTGGCAAATTAAATGGTGCTGTATCGTTACACGTATTAAATTTCTGTATCTTACAATGTCGATGGTTTCTTTATTCATCAATTATAAAAGAAAGCATCGAAATGGTACCACGTAGAAATTCAATATGTAGAGATACAGAGTCATTTAACTTACTAAAATTATGGGTTGAATTCTTCTACGGTTACGAGCATATGGAAGTCAACATCAAAGTAAAAATATAAATATAAATAACGCAAGTTACCTGAGAAA
This sequence comes from Maratus speciosus, assembly GCA_963932465.1. Lineage (NCBI taxonomy): Eukaryota > Metazoa > Arthropoda > Arachnida > Araneae > Salticidae > Maratus > Maratus speciosus. Next base: position 425,642,222 of record OZ010794.1, read on the forward strand.
GAACGTATGAAACGCGAATGGTGGTACTTCACTTCATCGCAATATAGATCATGATGCAACTGCAGAATATTCACATCATTTGTCTTGAAAAATGCCCAGCAGCGGCATTTAACTCGGATGCTATCGTTCTTAGTGACATTGTTAGGTTGCGCCGTGCCGTTAGTGCCACAAATCGGCCATCTGATGGCGTTTTTATACGCGGGCGAACTTCTACAAGAATTCTATTAGCATTCCCCGTTGAAACATAGCGTTGCCTCAGTCTTGAAACAGTAGATAGATCGATACCAGCAGCTTCGGCAACATCAGCCGGACTCCATCATACCAATAACTCGACCACTGGTAAATTCATCTATTTGGTACATGATTAGCTTATCATCAGCAAAATGATTGAAATCACCACTAGAAACAACAACAAGTTAACACTAGAACTACCAAGAACGTCATTTTGACGGTTTTCAAATTTCATGCTTAAAAATTTGATATAATTTATGTATTGTTCTAGAATTTTATGATATGACTTTCAATGAAATATAAGAATAATTAAATATTCTTGTTCAATTTCCACTCATACACTTTAATTTCCATAATCAATATGACCTATACCTATTTATACCAAGACCCGTCAAAATGAAGACAGACGATTATTTTTTAATTCTATCTCGCATCACCTTTTCAAAACAAAAATCTTTGATATACCGTTTGAAAACACTTGCAAGAGAAATATACTACAAAATTTATTTTCTTAAAATAGTGGTGATTACGATTCCCTTTAGAACTGAACGGTCTGACTGGTAAATGTAATCGGGATGCAATCATTATCAGTTTTACTTCTAACGTGATAAAGTTCTTGGTGAAAAGTGCAATCTGTGCAAAGTATAATCTGCAAAAAGTCCAATCTCAGAAAATAGTATTGTAGGAAGGCTAATTGCTTTCCATTAAACCAAGCACAGTTTGATTTTTGACAGCCGATGTCACTCAATAATAGAGGAACCCTACAATCCGTCGGAATACCAGAAGGCGTGGCTTATCAAATGTGCTATATTATAAATGCAAATAGAAACTGTTTTTGCCTGTTGTTTTTTATTAATAATTAATGAATTATTATATTAAATGTTTTTTTTTGTTAAATTACACTTCTTTATTTACATTATCTAAGTCAAAAGTTACAATGAAAGCCATTATCAAAAATCCGTCAATTTGACTGGTGCGGTAAAACTAGGTATATATTGAACATCGGTAGTTCTAGTGTTAAAAGAATCATCCATTATCACAATCCAACTACTATGCAATTCACGCTTTTGTCGTCCAGTACTCTGAAACGGCTGATTTGATTGGTTTAAAAAAAAAATAGTAATAATAATAATCACCCCTCGTTTTTCATACCATTTTCTTATTATGTGCATGAATTTTCAAAGTTAAAAAAAAAAAAAAAAAAAAACTTCAATGATATCAATAATTTCTTGAAATATGCGATACTTTTGCACATCAGTTACTTAAAGGTTTATAGGAATTTTTCAGCTTAAAAAAAAAAAAAAAAAAAAAAAAAATTCAAGCAATATTGCAATGATTCAGCTTTTTGCTAATAATTTAATAAATGTGGAGGTGAGTCGCGTACATTTTTTTAAAAACATATTTTTAAAGAATTAATTACTAATTACTAAAAATTATTACATTTATTTATACAAACAAAATAAAACCAAAGATACCTGGCTTCAGATTGTTCACCAGTTTGACCAGCAGACGACAATCGTAGTATTACGTGCATTCAAATTGAAAATATTTTTTCTATTCAGTTTTAAGGGAAAATGGCTACAAAAAAATATATTAATACCAATATTTCCCTTTCCTTTCTTTTTAGCCCCCGGTATGCTATTTCTTTCTCCCAGCTTACTTTGTCTCCAATAAATAACGTTACCTTGTATACGCCAGCCGTAAAACAAAAGCAGATGTTTCATTGTGCGATTAAATACTCTACAGCATTTTTTAAAACTTCTAAGCATCGCACATTTTCAATGTTTATACCGTCGTATTGGGGGGGGGGGGGGGGGGGGAGTACTTTTTAATGCAATTTGTTTGAAAACTGCATCTGCATTTGCTTTTGAAATATTAATTTTTTTTTTGTAGTTTTTAGTGACATTTGTTTGATTTTGGCAACTCAGGTACTCCATTTCTGTATAAAGTAAAGAAAAAATTGTTGAAAAATAGCAATTCTATCTTCTTGTTTCCATTTTCTCATAAAAATTAAAAAAAAAAATTAATTAAAATACGTGCTATTTTGAGAAAAATATAAATGAAGGATTTATGAAAAAACATGGAGCTATTATAAACTATATTTAATTTTAAGTATCTATATTAATGCAAATGACGTCATTTTACATAAAATAAAAGCGTGTGCTTTAAGTCTTAAAATTGAAATATGTTTTGCAGTAGAGTCCCGATTTTCCGAGTCCCGCTTAACCGAGTTATTTTCTTCTGATGGACTTTTGGCTTCTATTATTATGAAACAGCCATTATAAATGAAGCGTTAGGTGAAAAAAAAAAATAATGGCCATTTTTTTCCCCATTCTGATCAGAAAATCAGATTTCTAACTTTTTACGACTGCTCTTTCATCTTCAACTAACACTTCATTTATAATGGCTGTTTCATAATAATAGAAGCGACCAGTCCACAAGAAGAAAATGAAGTAATGGAAATGCCGGGGGCGACACTAAATTCTGAAAAAGCAGAATTCCTGTTTTCTAGTTCTTTCATTTTTTTCATCACTAATTCTTCAACAGTTATCGAGTAATTTAGTTGCCACCATTACAGAAATTCCGCTAAAATTTACAAAAAATTAATATCGCGGAAACTAATTTAAATTTCAAATTCTAAAATTTATTACGACATTATCGGATTCATGCGAATAACTGGTGTTAATTTCTACGCCCATCGTTTCATACCCTAGGAGGAGGAGTTGTGAAATACAGGCAGTCAGATTTTAATATAATAGATTTTGAAACATTTAACAGTCCACTAATAGCGATGATTCTTGAATTTATTCTTGTGGTATAAAAAACACACTTTTTAATACCCAATAGCATACTTTTAGTAAAATATAATTTTAAAAATCCTCAAATATGTAAAATTTAAAGATACTTTTGGTATAAAATTTAAATTACTTAATAATGCAATAAAAGTAATCTTTAAAAGTACATACTAAAACTAACTCTAAACTCCTTTATGGAAGATGCGAGCGTGCTATTATTGCTTACAAGTTTACGTACTCCAAATTATGAAATCAGTAAAGCAGTACAAGTAATGTCACAAGCTTGTCATATAGCTTAATGTATAGCTTAATACCTTGGTGCTAACGGCTTATATTAAGCAATTTTCAAGACCATCCCCTTCCACCAATAAAATTCCGATTTCATCATCAGTGGCTTGTGATTTCAAATTCGACAATATTAAATGGATTTTTGATTGATTTGTTTGTTCTATCCTAAGTCTATATTGGATTAGTCTGTTAATTTACAAAAATACATCAGGACGTGAGTTTCAAAGCTCTCTTTATCAATATATATATACTTTCACAATTTTTGTTGGTAATTTGTAATGGTTTATAAGGGTTTTATATATACATTTATATCCTGTTTTCGTTATTCGTATGCACCGAAAAAACACTACAATCTGCAACGAAAATAGTTTTATAGTGTATTTCTGACATTGTAAAACCTTGATCTACTTTAAAAACTCAGAGATTTACGAACAAAACTTCGTCTACCAGAATTTTCTTTTCTGAGATAAGGTAAGTTTCGAAGCTCATGTCCTTATAGGTTAAAAAAAAAAAGTAGAATATTTTAATTATAAAGGGGAAGTTTAACTTTTTTTTTTAAACCATGTGTTCTTAAAAACGCATTTAAAAATGAAAGAATTTTAATGAATTAGCTATCCTCCTCGGTTTGGAAATACCACATGTGATACTTCTGAATCGAGGAGGATATAAATTAAACTATTTGATTTTTTTTTTACATTTTTACTTTACTTCGATATAGCTGAATGGTTTTGGCTGCAGACCAAAACCTGTAAATGACAGCACTGATGCTTATTTCCTTATAAAATAAGTGTTATTTTCATCTGAGTTTGTAAAATGCGTTCTAGACAGTGTGTTCAAGAAAGTAAGAAATTTTCATAATTAATTAACGTAAACGCTTTACAATAAATAAATAAATAAATAAATAAATTGAGGATTTGTAGATCATTTAATTAATTAAAGGCCTTCCACTTGCTATTGTGTGAATTTAGGTTATTGATAATGAAATTGATATTTTAAGGGTGTTAGTCATTTTATATCCGTACCTAAATTACCAGCCCCCTAAAATATTAATTTCAGAAAAAGGGCTTCTTCTGTCATCTATGGTGTCTTTTTGTTTGTGCAAAGTCGATGAATGTGTATTCGCAGTGTTACTTTACCTTCGGAACTGGAGAGGATAAATGACTAAGCATACAACATCTAATATATATCACGTACGAAGCTTAAAAAAGTGCAATCAGCCAACGTATTATAATAATAATTATTATTATTACTATTATTATTATTACTGTAGTAGTAAAATTTTCTTTATCGAAAACTACGTTGTCCTCCGATCAAATCTACCAAAACCTATTAAATTAACCTATAATACTAAATAAATTTAATCAAGGCTTAAAAGGCTAACTTTTTTTAAGTTCTTCTAATAAGTAAAACCATGACGTTTTATGATAAAACATTGTAATATTTAGTAATCTAATACTGGTAACAAAATTTTATTTTTGCTATGTAGTCAACAATTTCTTTAGGGATAAAAACTGTTCTATTCTCAAAATTAAATTTGAAAATTCTGTAAATTATAATTTTTCCCTTTAAAATTTAATAATACCATAGAAATAACAAAATTTTTTTAATATCTAATAAAACTAGTTCAAAGCTCCTTCATAAGCGATTGCGCTGTCTGGGGTACCATGATTAGAAGTTTACGTGCTCCAAATTTTCAAATATGTGACGTGATTAAAGAAAAGTCGCACGAACAATGATACTCAACATCTCGGTTAAAGGAGGTATTTAAAAAACAGTTGCAAAATTTTAACGTTATACAAAAATCAAACAGATTCAAAGCATTGAAAATGTGAACATTCCTCACCATCATGCTAGAGCCATCATCGAGTGTGTGTATGTATATGTAATATCTTTCTGATTTTGATTAATTTTATTATATGTATATTGTAGGTAACTTACTACGCTGTTAGGCATGCCATGGTAACTAGTCGAAATTATCAAATGAGTAAAAGTTATACAAGAAATTTCACAAAAGCAATATAGCTCAATATTAACTCTTTAATACTAAAAAGTAATATTTTGTTTTTAAAAAATTGCTGTTTAAAAAAAATCCTCAAATCTGTAAAATTATAAAATTTTTGGTTTAAAATATGAAATATTTAATAATGCAGTAAAAATAGTTAAAAAAATATATACATACTAAAACTAGTTCTAAACTCCTTCATAAGGTATTTCGCTGTTTGGGGTGCCATTGTTACTAGTCCAAATTGTCAAATAAGTAAAGTTATGGTGGAAATTCGACAAAAGCTATATAGCTCAATATTAACTCTTTAATACTCAAAAGTATTCTGTTATAAAAAGAATGTTTTAAAAAAATTCTCAAATCAGTCAAATTATAAATTTTTGACTTAAAATATGAAGTATTTAATAATGCAATAAAAGTAATTTTGAAAAATACATACTAAAACTAGCTCTAAACTCCTTCATGAGAGATTTCACTGTTTGGGGCGCCATGGTTACTAGTCCAAATTGTCAAATGAGTAAAGTTATAGAAGAAATTTGACAAAAGTAATATAGCTAATATTAACTCTTTAACACTCAAAAGTATTCTGTTACAAAAAGAATATTAAAAAAAAAAATTCTCAAATCAGTCAAATTATAAATTTTTGACTTTATGAAGTATTTAATAATGCAATAAAAATTATTTTAAAAAATACATACTAAAACTCGCTCTAAACTTCTTCAGGAGAGATTTCGCGGGTGCCATGGTTACTAGTCCGAATTGTCACATGAGTAAAGTTATAGAAGAAATCCGACAAAAGCTCAATATTAACTCTTTAATATTCAAAAGTAATATATTACAAAAACAATATTTAAAAAATTTCCCAAATCAGTCAAATTATAATTTTTTTTACTGAAGATATGAAGTATCTAATAATGCAATAAAAGTAATTTTAAAAAATACATACTAAAATTAGCTTTAAACTCCTTTATGGTGGATTTTGCTGTTTGGGGTGCCATGGCTACTAGTCCAAATTGTCAAATGAGTAAAGTTATGGTAGAAGTTTGACAAAAGCTATAAAGCTCAATATTAGCTCTTTAATACTCAAAAGTATTATGTTCTTTTAGAAAAATCTCAAATTTTCAGTAGTATAAAATTTTTTGTTTAAAATTTGAAATATTTAATAATTTAATAAAAATAATTTTTAAAAATACATTCCAAATCTAGCTCTAAAGTCCTTCATGAGAGATTTCACTGTTTGCGGTGCCGTGGTTACTAGTTCAAATTATCAAATAGCTAAAGTTATACAAGAAATTTCACAAAAGCAATGTAGCTCAATATTAACTCTTTAACACTCAAAAAGTGTTATCGTGCAAAAAAAATCTGATATCTGTAAAATTATAAATTTTAGGTTTAAAATTTGAAATATTTAATAATTCAATAAATATAATTTTAAAAAATGCACACTAAAACTAGCTCTAAGCTCCTTCGTGAGAGATTTCCCTGTTTGGTGTGCCATGGAATTTCACAAAGACAATATAACTCAATATTTACTCTTTAATGCTCAAAAGTATTATTTTGTTTAAAAAAATGTTGTTTTAAAAAATTCTCAAGTCTGCAAAATTATAAAATTTTTGGTTTAAAATTTGAAATATTTAACAATGCATTAAAAATAATTTTTAAAAGTAATTTCTAAAACTAGCTCTAAACTCCTTCATGAGAGATTTTACTGTTTGGTGTGCCATGATTACTACTCAAAATTGCCAAATGAGTAAAATTATACAAGAAATTTCACAAAAGCAATATAGTTCAATATTAACTCTTTAATGCTCGAAAGTATTATGTTGTTTTAAAAAATTATCAAATCTGCAAAATTATGGAATTTTCGGTTTAAAATTTGAGATATTTAAAAATGCAATAAAAATAATTTTTAAAAATACGTACTAAAACTAGCTCTAAACTCCTTCATGAGAGATTTTGCTGTTTGGGGTGCCATTGTTACTAGTCCAAATTGTCAAATGAGTAAAGTTATACAAGAAATTTCACAAAAGTAATATAACTCAATATTTTTGTGCTAACGGCTTATATTCAGCAATTTTCTAGATAATCTCCACCCACCACTAAAATTCCGGTTTCATCATCAGAAACTCGTGATTTAATATCCATATTTTCCTGCTTACAAAGCTGATGGGACACTTAAATTGTTACCACCTATGGTCGGTATTGTTTCCAGTAATAGCTTAACACGTGATGTAATTAATGTTTCATGTGACACTTGACCTTGTGTCCATGTGCGATGACCGCTGGAAGATGATGATGATGAGAATAACTTTTTCACGGTCCAACGCAGTTTTTATTTGTGGAAAGAGAGTACCTGAAATGCATTTGCATCCGGTGTCCAAGTTTTCTAGAAATAGTTGAAATCATCGCCGATACGATCTCTGAATAAAGAAACAAGATAATCCGATATTTGAATGATGTTTATAAACCTTTAACATTGGAAAAGGTATTTTGAACGCAATTAAAGATCAGCATATTCATATACATTGATTCATATCTACTGAGTTTGTTTTTATGTAAAAGTATTTTTAAGTGATGTTTGATTGCAGATGATAAATATGCATTGATAAATATGCAGATGATAACAATTTAATGCTAAATATGCATTGAAGTTTAAAGCATGAGGTTGGAACTATGATACATCCAACAAAGATGTGCTAAAACTAACGAATAATAAAATAAATCGAGAAAATTTAATAATGTCAATGGGGTAAATTGAGATAATAGTAGTTTGGAGAGCTAATTGTTATCTACTGAATTCTGAAATACTGATTTTAAAGATTTAATAATATTAATATTTTAGTTTTATTCAACCATAGCTATTCCGAGTTGTACTCTGGACGTCATTTATCAGGTTGGTAACTGTAGTTTTACCAAGTAATTTTCAGACAAGTAGTTACTTTCAAAATTCCGAATCATCATCGATGAAGTTTCAAGTTATGATGCATGCAACAAAGATCGATTAAATCTAACGAATAATATAATAATTTAAGAAAAAATAACAAAGAGGATCAATGGGGTAATGGCGATGATCGTAGTTCAAAATGGCTGTTGTGTACTGAACTCTGAAATACTGTTGATAAAGACATAACATTAATTAGCATGGCATTAAATTTTCTATTCGGTCATAGCTATTCCAAGTTGTACTTTGAACATTATACGTCACCAGAAGATAGAACCTGGGCTTTCTGGTTTACAGAACATACTATTCGGTGAAAATAGATAAAAACATTTTTTCCCCTAAACTCTAATAGGCTTTTAACATTATATATTTAGATTGTCTAGATTGCCTACTAAGAAAAGCAAAAAACATTTTTATATGGAAGATATTGATAATGCATTCAAATGAAGTTTTGAACTTATAAAAAATGGTACTTTTGTATCAGCCAAAAGTCAAGGTCTATAGCCGAAGAAATTCCCAAAGATTTCACTACTTACAGCAGGATTTTTCATTCTGTTATTTGAACGATGTTTATAAACCTTTAATATTGTAAAAGGTATTTTGAATGCAGTTAGAGACCAGCATACTCATATACATTGGTTCAAATCTATTGGGTTTGTGTTATGTAAAAGTATTTTTAAGAGATGTTTGACTCCAGAACATTGATAAATATTCGTTGAAGTTTGAAATATGAAATTTGAAGTTAAGCATGAACTTTGAAATTATGATGTATAGAATAAAGATGTGCTAAAAGTAACGAGTAATATAAAAAATCGAGAAAATTTAATGGTGGTATTATCAATCAATGATATCAATCAAATACCAGTAGAGTAATTGACACGATGGTAGTTTCGAAAATCAATTGTTATCTACCAAATTCCAAAATAATAAAACAATGACATTAATAATGAAGTGGTTTAAATTTAGTACTGTTCATCCATAGCTATTCCAAGTTGTAATTTGAACATAGCAGGAACGTGAACATATCATTTATCAGGTTGGTAATTGAAGTTTTACCAAGCAATTTTCAAACAAGTAGTTCCCATTACTTTCAAAATGGCATAACATCATCTTTGAAGTCTCAAGTTATGATACATAACAAGAAAGATTTATTAAATATAACGAATAATATGATAAATTTTTAAAAAAAAAATAACAAAGAGAGTCAGTGTGGTAATGGCGAGGATGGTAGTTCAAAAAGCTGGCCGTTGTCTACTGAACTCTGAAATACTGATGATAAAGATATAACGTTAATGAACATGGCAATAAATTTCCTATTCGGACATAGGTATATTCCAAGTTGTACTTTGAACATTATATGTCACCAGAGGATAGAACCTGGGGATTCTGGGATACAGAACATACTGCTTGGTAAACATAGGTAACATTTTTTTTTTTTTTTTTACTCTAATTTTCTTTTACATTATATGCACTTTTTTTAGATTACCTGCTAAGAAAACCAAAAAAAGATTTTTATATGAAAAATATCGATCATTCATTCAAATTAAGTTTTGAAATTTTATAAAAATGATATTTTCGTATTGGTCAAAAGCCAAGTTTCAACAGTCGAAGAAATCACCAAAGATTTCACTACTTACAGCAGAATTTTTGATTTTGATGTATGAACAACGTTTATAAACCTTTAATATTGTAAAAGATATTTTGAACGCAATTAGAGATCGCTAAATATTCAAAATCGCAGAGGACAAAATTTACTATAATACGGTAGAACAATGTAATCGGAATTCTTTCATGAGTGACAAAAAAAAAAAGGCGCGGGACGAAAAAAATCCTTAAAAATTGCATTGAAATCGCTAAAATTCAAAGATCGTAGGGGACAAAATTTGCTATATTAGGCTAAAATTTAAAAAAAAATTCTTCTCCCTATATGAAAAATTCACTACAAAAAGCGAAAAAATGCTAAAATCACATTAAAAATCGCGAAAAATTAAAAAATCTCTGTCGAATTCCGAATAAATTTTATTGCAATGAGGACAAAATTACTGTATTGAATTAAAAGACTGAAATCGGATTCTTTTTATTTATGCAGAAAAATCGCCTTAAAACGTAAAAAAATATTAAAAATTTCATCAAAATTATAAAAAAAATTTAATCAAAATATCTAATATCGGGCTTCGAGATGCTTAACTAAATACATAAAGGTATTCTCCTACCAAATTTCGGTAATAAACTTCGGTAACGTTTAAACCTTATTCCTTTGAGCATCATTAATCACTCAATAATCCCCAGCGGGCAAAGTTCGCCGCATAGTTGAATATATGATATTTATATGTTTAATCTCTTGAATGGTCTAAATCAGTTAATAAGTTAAATAATGATCATTGATTTAACTTTTCTTTGTAATCCCTATTCATTCTCACTCCGGTTTTTTTTTTTTTTTTTTTGCTAAGTAAATATTTCTGGCTACATTGTTTTTTTTTTTTTTTTTTTTTTTTTTTTGCTAATAAGATAAAATTTCATCCGATTTTTACAAAAATTTTTACGCTGATGTATAATACTTTTCTACTTATGCTCTGGAATTTTTAAATTGTGATCTTATTCAGATTTCTTATTTTTTTCTGATTAGTAAAAATTTTTTATTCTTTTCCGATCGCATGTAAAAATTTTAATTTTTTTCCTTTGGCCGATCTGCGAAAAAAGATAACTTTATTGATAAGTTTTTAATTAATATCAAGTCTCTATTTCATGATTTCTTAGATTTTATATGAAGATATCTCTGGCACTATTAGTTTTTTTGCTAATAATAAGAAAAATTACCATCACAACTTTCACAAATTATACGCTGATGCAGAATATTTTTCCACTTATGCTCTGAAATTCACAATTCGATATCTTAATTAGTTTTCTTAATTTTCTGTGATTAGTGAAAATTCTTAATTCCTTACATTTTTGTTGTGAAATTAGGTGCAGATGTGCGCGCTCTTTTGCTATTCTTTGAGAAAAAAAAATCACTTTTTTAATGAGTTTTTAATTAATATATCGACTAATTATTAAAAAAATAAAAGAGCAAAACTTTCTTTTATTAGTACAGATAAATTGTCCCAATACTTTTTAAATATTTGTTGATCGAGTACGAGGTTAAATTGCTATAATTTGTAGCAATGCACCATAGATTTAAAACTAGAATTAGACCAATTTATTAACGGATGGGAGGGGGGGGGCGGGGGCGGATTTCCAAACATATGCTTAAATGAACTTCTAAAAATAATATTTTTATCAGCTACGCTTAGCGGCTCGAGGATGAAAGTTTACTGCAAAGGTTCGTTCCTTTTCTGCGACAATGTCGCCGTGTCGCAGCGTTTCTGCCACGGGACCTGAGCTATTTGTAGTCGGAACTATCCATCAGAAAAGAATTTGTAATGTGTCTAAATGAAAGGATGCGAAAGACAATTAGCAGAAAAAAAAATCAAAAATAGCTGCCAGAGGGCATATTATTCATTTTTTCAATAATTTAACAAAGTACAATGTTGTACACTGTATAACTGGTTTATCGTGAAAAATATTGCTCAGTGTGTTGGCCATTATTGTCAAGTACTACCTAAAGTCGCATAATGACATTTTCAACAGTCAGGCTACGCAAATTCTAAGATATGTTGAAGGCGTAGTGGGAAACTGTCCTTGATTTCTACAATATTGTGTTTGCAGTCATTGCTCCTCTGTGAATCTTTTTCAAAGCTCGAAACCTCCGCAAAGTTTCTGGTGTGGAATCACCATTTTCATAAAGAAAAAAAAAAGTTTCACCAGTAAAACACAATCTTGTAAACTGAACGACATTTTGCTTAGAAAAGGCATAAGACTGACAGGAGATTAATTGCGTCTTTTTCCCGACTGAAAAGAAGAGTTATGTGTTTCACGCGTATCTGTGTAAGTGGATTTCTTTATACCCTCGAAACATCCCAACGGCTAGATGGATTTTAATGAATGAGGTCTCTATCGATTCGTCTTAACAGACCGATGGTTATAGGCTAGGTTTTGTTTTTATAAATTCAAAATGGCGGCCGTAAAATACAAAATGGCGGTAGAGACGAAAAACAATTTACGCACCCTATTGAGTGGCATATCATTGGATAGGTCTTTTAAAAGGAAGACGATGTTTCCTTGACTATTTTACAGTCAGAAGCTCCGTTTAACTATTATACAACCTGGAAGTTGTGTATGTATTGTGGATCTCTAGCTTTACTGCAACTCTAACCATCATAGCCATCTATAGACCTCGTCAAAACGGTGTTTATAGATAGGAACTAACAGTTAAACACAACTTAAAAGTCATCAATACGAGTAAATAAAAAAAAATAGGTAAGTAATATAAACAAGTAAAATAAAAAAAAAATAATTTAAGTCAATTCCTATTTAGGTCAATAAGAGAATCTTTTTTTCTCCCATTCTTCTTTCCTTTTGAGTGGTGCTTAAAATGCTTTGATCAAGAAGAGGGCTCTCTCGGTATTAAAATACCTAGATCAAGAAGGGGGCTCTCTCGATTATTGAAAATTAATTAATTTAATTTAATTAATGAATTAATATTTGAAAAAAACTGGATTAACATCAAGTGTCATCCACTACAAGTTTAAAAAAATTATTTGAGCTTGATTGGATGAATATAAGTATTTTATTAACGATTGAAAATTTGAACAAGATATATATAGCGAGAGTGCGAGCTAATAGTAGGAATTGAAAAAAAAAAAGAATTGTTTCACATTGATGAGAAATAATTAATTAGTTCGCTTTTTACGCTGTCGGGTTTTTTTTTTATTTTTTTTTATTTAATTGTTTATTCGTAAACATTAATCATTTTGCGTGAGCAGATACATCGTGTGGTTGCTAAAATTCGCGTATATGCCGAAATTTTATCGGAAAACGCCCTCAACAGAAATTAGATGGCCTGTAGATTTTTTAAATTATTATTATTATTTTCAATCTGTTAAATGTCTTTCGCATCCCTTCATTTAGACACATACCAAATTTCTTAATTTTCTGATGAATAGTTTCAATTCAGGAGCTCTGAGTAAGTAAACTTTCATTATGTTCACCCTGTATATATTCATTTTCTAGATCAAAGAATAAATTTTTGATCACATGCTTACATAAACAAATACATAAATACATAAATACATAAGCAAGGGAAAAAACGTAAATATGGATAAAAGATTAATTATACATGAAAAGCTGAAATAAACTATTAACAGGGACAACTATTTTTAAAAAGCGTAATTTATTAGATAAATATTTTGATGAAATAAGTTATTTAATAAATATTTTGATGAAATAATTTATTCATTTATTCATTTTAGAATTAGAGATAATGTTTTACATTTACATTGCATTATTTCCTTCTTCGTCTATGCGTTTTACCGGGATAATCCAGTTATCATATGATAATCATTTTTCTGCGCGTCATATTGTAATTTTAATATTATCGAGAATTTTCTAATGCAGCATTTTTTATAAAGCGTTCGTAAACAGATGTTATTATTTTGAATGTAAGTGGCTCCCGCTTTATCTTAATGTCGGTATATTAACATTACGTGTATATATATATATATATGTGTGTGTATATATATATATATATATATATATATATATAATCTCAATGACGTCAGCCATTGTTTGTAGGGTTTCGTTCATCTAACGAAACCCTATTCGTCTCGCGTCCCACCACTGCCCGAGAGGTTCTGCTCTCAAAGCTGGTAGACGGGAGTTACTGGGTTCGATGCCAATCACGTTCGTCGGCCTAATCGTTCGGAGTTTTTTGTGGTTTTCTTCGAACCTTGGTTTTCCAAGCTTAAATACGTATTAGATTCCCTTAGAAAGACACCCACGAAGGGCACTCCCCCCCCCTTTTGGGCCTGTATCCCTCGTGATGATAATTAGCCTTCATAAATACAATCAACCTATTCGTCTCTCTCCTCTGCCTGTCCGTCACAGAGCACGTTCTCAAAAATAGTATAAGTTAGAGACTTCAAATTTTCCCTGCTTATAGCTAAATACCTCCGATCACATTACAAATCATAAAATTTTGAGAAGTCTTATATTATTTTAATTAAGTGAATTAATTTAATGACATCGAACCATTTTTGCGATTTAAATTTTAAAACTGAACCTTAATTGAAGACTTTTCCGTTGTTAATCCTTCTTAATTATCGTTTTTTCTTTGCAAACAATTGAAAATGTGAGCATTTAATTCGTAATTTTAATATTATCGAAAGTTTTCTAATTCAATATTTGGTACTAAATACACAAAAATAAAGGTTGATATTTTTAATATAATTGGTTCGCTTTTTTTCTGCTTTCTTATCAGAATATCAATATTTGAATCTCAAAATATTTTTCAATAAAAATCACTTTTTTTTTTTTTTTTTTTTATAACGTTAGGTAATGAAATAATTTTCAAAAGTACACATGCATCAGATACTAAATAGGATCCGTGAAAAAACATCTTGATCCTTCTTAATTTTCTTCTTTGCAAACAATTAAAAATGTGGGCATTTAATTCGTAATTTTAATGCTATTGTGAGTTTTGTAATTCAGTAAATTTATACTAAATATACAAAAATAAAAGTAGGCATTTTGAATTTAAATGGTTTACACTTTTCCTGCTTTTTTTAGAATATCAGTATTTGAGTCTCAAAATATTTTTCATCAACAACGCCAAAATGTTTAATAATACATAAAAATTACTTTTTTTTTTATAACGTCAGGCGACAAGTTATTTTTCAAATGTACAGTCGTGGAAAAAAAAAAAGTAAACACCCCCTACTAATTCCTCAACAAATTATCGTAGACGAAAGTTACTGGTACCGGACGATTGGAAATAATGTCTACTTTTAAAGGGTGTGTATAAAATTTGCTTAGGGGGCCATCTACATATTAAAACGAATCCAAACTTCATTTTTTTCAATAGCAGTACCCAAATTTAACAAAATATTTTAAATCTTCGGTTCAAAATATTCCTAGAAACCAAATTTCAAGTCATTCGAATGATAAGTTTTTGAATTATAGATATTCAAAATTTAGTACTTCTAATGTTAAATTACATTTTCATATTTTTATGTATATCTCCCGAAATTATGCTCCTAATGAGCTAATTTTTTGTGTAGCAATAATACTAATATACCCAAGCATAAATACGTTGAATTTGAAATTTTTATAATTTTATGATATGAATTATGAATTATGAAATTAATATTCGAAAAAAATATGAATTGCAACCTACAATTTTTTTGATGGATTTAGATTTATTAAGTCCTGCTTTATGAAAATCCAAAATTTCTCATTTTTCTTCCAAGTAGTTTTCAAATTATACTTAAAAAACGGCAAAATGATGGTTTAAGGGGCCATCTATGATAGAAGTGAGTAAATTTTTGAAATTTATTCTGCTATCCTGTAATCAAACAGGTTTCATTGGCGCTTAAACGTGCCTTGATCAAGAAGGCGGCTCTCTCGGGTAACATTCGAGTTCTGAACTTCAATTTGGATACAGCCCTTAAAATACGCTCGTTTTAAAATAATTAATTTCTCGGAAACTTATGGCACGAATTGCATAAAAATTTGTTTATAGGTTAATTGAAAGGTGTAGAGTTCATTTATGCTGTCAGAATTGTGTACTGCTATTGAAAAAAACAAAGTTATGGTTCGTTTTAATATGTAGATGGCCCCTTAAACAAATTTTAAATGCATCACTTAAAAGTAGACTTTATTTCCAATCGTTCGGTACCAGTAACTTTCTTCTACGATAATTTGTTGAGAAGTTAGTAGGGGGTGTTTACTTTTTTTTTTCCACGACTGTACGTATGCACCAAATACTAAAGAGGATCCTTGAAAAAAAAAATTAAGTTTCTTAATTAATGCTTTTGCAAACAATGCAGAGGAATTTTTCCGAAGAACAAGGAGTAAATTTTTATGTTTAATAAATACAAGGAAAACAATTATTTGGAATTGTTTTAAAGAGACATATTGTGGGCTTTTAAAGAGAAAGTTTCCATTGCATTATCATCATCCTTTTGTACAGGTGAGATATTTTTGCCTATTTAATGAAAACTTCTATTTAGTAGATTTTAGGTCCAAAAAGCAGATCCCTATTAACTTCTAAACTAAGGGCATAGTACCGTTTTTGGGCCCACTTTCATTCTGGGAAACTTTCCGGAATTCTACATACATAGAAATCACCAATTCTACAAATTTTATTCACTGGGATGACTTAGTCGCGTTTACATTAAACAGCTTTATTTAATGTTCAGTATAAATATTTCAGATAGAGTATATTTATAATATGTATTAGGTTATTAAGTACGAAATGTCAGGTTTCAAAACTCTGTCGTTTTTTTTTTATTTAGAAATTTCTAATTGAAACTAGAATATTTTGAATAATACAGTCGGACCTCGTTATCCCGACACCCGGTTTTCAAGTCACCCCGCTTATGACGTCAGTTTTTCAAAGTCCTGATTTTTTGTATATGATTTTAATGTAAATAAAATCCGGATTTTACGTCGTTAAATATTTTACCACTCCGGATATCCCGACGGTTTAGGACAATTGTCCATTTTTCATAATCCATCTTATAAGCACGGAAATTAAGTGGTAAGAAATATCTTAGCCAAACTTTTCACAAAAGTATGTAAAATACCCATTGAGATAAATGAGAAATTTTACTTCAATCCTTTTTCTGAATAAATAAAACCACACACTATGAATGACCCACTTAAGCTTCAGATAGACGTATCAGTCTACTCGCGGTCTTTTTGTTTTGGTCAGGCGGCGCTTTCTTGTGGTTACACGGCTTTTTTCATTCGACTAAAACCGATGCATTGCACTGCATTGAAATGATCAGAAATTATCCAACATCCATTTCTGAAACAACGAATATTGATTACAATTCATTGTATAATTTAAAAAAAAGAATTGTAGGAAGCACATCTAGGGATAAGAAAACTTTAATTTATCACTATTTCATGTAACAATAAAAAACAACTCATTATAAATCTGATTTTTATTCTTTTCAATTTTGTTTTTGTGTTTATTTTATATAATAAAAATGTTTTATTGGTTAAAACTGCAAGAACAGTTATGAATTTAAAACTGTCTTAAATTAATTAAAAATACAGCTTTTTATAAACATACCTTTCTCCAACTCCGGTTACCGCGACACTCCGCTTATGGCGACACTTTTTTCTGGCCATTAGAGTGTCGGGATAACGAAGTTCGACTGTATTTTTTTTTTAACCACGTAATAATCTAGCATTATTTAAATAAAAAATAACTATTAAAATTTTCTGGTGAGAATTCAGAATGTGTTAATTATAAAAATGCCGGATTTGGCAAAACTGCTTTCAAATCGGACATTCCATACTTAATGACCTAATAGTTCTTGTACGTTTAGTTACGTGTGTTTTTTCTGTAACCAGCACAAAGTAAATCAAGACGCCATACAACTGATTGCTAAGAAGGTTGACCAGGTGCAGATTTTCTGATTAGATAGATTTCTTGATGTAATGTGAATATTCTCTTGCTTTAAGCAAATTGTCCCCTCCAGAAAATTAAAAATGCAATGTAAAAATATAACAAGTTGGATATTGCTCGTCAAACGTGGCAAATGAGGTGCGTTCGTACTATAACTAGTTTTATAATTATTTTTTGCACCCCATATTGTACTGAATGTATATTTTTTGCGCTTCATAAGTGCATAGTCTGTAACATCATTAAAATACACTTACAATAATTTTTTCCCCATTCCCCGTAATGTAAAGGAAAACTTTTGACTGTCCCTGTAATTAAACTATACCTTCGATTTTCATAAAATTTGAAATGGCTCGACAAAATTTTGCAGCAATTATATATTTAAAATTTCAGACCATTCGGAAGGCTGTAAAATCATTAAAATGCATTTGCAATAATTTTTTCCCATTGGCCATAATGTAACGGAAAACTTTTGGGTGTCCCTGGAATTAAACTATACATCCGATTTTCATAAAATTGGAAATGGCTCAACAAAATTTTGCAGCAATTATATATTAAAAATTTCAGACCATTCGGAAGGCTGTAAAATCATTAAAATGCATTTGCTATAATTTTTTCCCATTGGCCGTAATGTAACGGAAAAATTTTGGGTGTCCCTGTAATTAAACTATACATCCGATTTTCATAAAATTGGAAATGGCTCGACAAAATTTTGCAGCAATTATATATTACAAATTTCAGACCATTCGGAAGTCTGTAACATCATTAAAATTCACTTGCAATAATTTTTCCCATTGGCCGTAATGTAAAGAAAAAATTTTGACTGTCCCTGTAATTAAACTATACATCCGATTTTCATAAGATTGGAAATGGCTCGACAAAATTTTGCAGTAATTATATATTAAAAATTTCAGATCTTTCGGTCGGGTAGTTTTTGCTCTGTTATATGCGGACGGACAGACAGACGGACGGACAGACGGACGGACAGACAGACGGACTGAACGACGACTATAGGTGCTACGTATTTATATAATTACTAACGCAACTAATAAGTGCATAGTCTGTAACATCATTAAAATGCACTTACAATAATTTTTTCCCCATTCCCCGTAATGTAACGGAAAACTTTTGACTGTCCCTGTAATTAAACTATACATTCGATTTTCATAAAATTTGAAATGGCTCGACAAAATTTTGCAGCAATTATATATTTAAAATTTCAGACCACTCGGAAGGCTGTAAAATCATTAAAATGCATTTGCAATAATTTTTTCCCATTGGCCATAATGTACCGGGAAACTTTTGGGTGTCCCTGTAATTAAACTATACATCCGATTTTCATAAAATTGGAAATGGCTCAACAAAATTTTGCAGCAATTATATATTAAAAATTTCAGACCATTCGGAAGGCTGTAAAATCATTAAAATGCATTTGCTATAATTTTTTCCCATTGGCCGTAATGTTACGGAAAACTTTTGGGTGTCCCTGGAATTAAACTATACATCCGATTTTCATAAAATTGGAAATGGCTCGACAAAATTTTGCAGCAATTATATATTAAAAATTTCAGACCATTCGGAAGTCTGTAACATCATTAAAATTCACTTGCAATAATTTTTCCCATTGGCCGTAATGTAAAGAAAAACTTTTGACTGTCCCTGTAATTAAACTATGCATCCGATTTTCATAAAATTGGAAATGGCTCGACAAAATTTTGCAGCAATTATATATTAAAAATTTCAGACCATTCGGAAGGCTGTAAAATCATTAAAATGCATTTGCTATAATTTTTTCCCATTGGCCGTAATGTAACGGAAAAATTTTGGGTGTCCCTAGAATTAAACTATACATCCGATTTTCATAAAATTGGAAATGGCTCGACAAAATTTTGCAGCAATTATATATTACAAATTTCAGACCATTCGGAAGTCTGTAACATCATTAAAATTCACTTGCAATAATTTTTCCCATTGGCCGTAATGTAAAGAAAAACTTTTGACTGTCCCTGTAATTAAACTATACATCCGATTTTCATAAGATTGGAAATGGCTCGACAAAATTTTGCAGCAATTATATATTAAAAATTTCAGATCATTCGGTCGGGTAGTTTTTGCTCTGTTATATGCGGACGGACAGACAGACGGACGGACAGACGGACGGACAGACAGACGGACTGAACGACGACTATAGGTGCTACATATTTATATAATTACGAACGCACCTAAAAATGGGAATTAGAGGTCGCATTTTACAGTCATTTGCGGGACCCTCTTAAATTTTAGTGGGAAATTTCATGCTTCATATAATCTTTTGACCGATTAGGTCCTGCTGAAACATAAAATGAACGGTATACATGGAATATTTTTGATGGTCTATATGAAAACATGTATGCTTTCCCTAAGTCTCTGCGCGCAAGTAGATTTTTCGATAAAAGTATACGAATATAGAAGTATTAAGTAAAATGCATTACATAATTGTATTTTTTTATAATACAGTAAAGCACCGATTATCCGTGGTGCGGTTTATCCGCGAAGCAATTTTTTTTTTTTTTTTTATTTAAGCCAGCAGCAAGGAAAATATAATGAGCCCTAAATATAATCAGAAAAAGTAATTCGAAAGAAAAGTATCAGAAAGGTATTCGAAAGTAATAGAAGAATATTTCTAGATTCAGTTGCCATGTTTAAAATATCAGATATAAAGTCTTGATGTCTTTTCTTGATTTTATTAACAAAACGCAAACACAGCAATTAAAATATTTAACAATTAAATAACACTATTATGATAAATTCCAGAGAAACATATCAATAATAGCTTCATTTTTGAGATAGAAAAGGTGTTTCCAAAGCAAGAAGCAAAAACAAGTGACTGATTTTTAAAAAAATAAGGTGTAACTCAACACTTTTTGTACAATATGTATGTCATTGTTTGTTATTTACCGTTCTTTGGTTTAGTGGTTTAGACGTAAAGCAAAGGTTTCTGTTGTACTGTGCATATATATGTATTTTAACGTTTTATTATGTTCTTTGTACACTAAAACATAGTTTTTATGTTGAATTTTCTTTTTTTCGTACTTGCACACCATTTTCAGTCTTTTTCGGGTTATCCGCAATTTTTGTTATACGCAGTGCCCTTGCCAGTCAATTACGCGGATAATCGGGGCTGTACTGTAGTTTGAAATGGCATATTATTATAGCAAGTTAATGGTAAGTTATTATAGTAAATAAGGTGTGTCCCAACGAAATAAAGCCACCCTAATTCTGTGCCGTAACTGGACACGAAACAAAGAAATACGAATGAAACAAGTATATTAAGAAAGTCCATATACAAATACATATTTACAAGGAGTAACTCACTCCCTGCCCCACCTGGGTAGGAGAAAAAGATGAATGCGTAAAAAAAGGGGGGAAAAGTGTCCCGCCGAAATAAAGCCCCTTTCAATATTAATATTTATTGGGTAACTACCGACATTCGAGCTACTGCAGTTCAACATGTGTATGATGTCAGGAAGTTGTCAAATTCTTGTTCTGAGCCAGTCGAACTCTGTGCAGACTTTAGAAGGCTGTATTTTCTATTTCTCCTGCAGTATTGGAATGGGAATGAAAACCCACCTATCAAAGTTCGAGAAAGGACAAATAACAACTTTTAAGGAAAAAGGTCTTTAACATAGACCAATATCTAAGCAAATCAAACGATCTAAAACCGTAACAAACAATTTTGTAAATCAGGACAATACGTACGGGTATAAAAAAAAGAGGTGTATATGCAGAAAAATGACTTCCAGGCAGGAAAGAGAAGTTTTGCGTCGTCTTCACGAGGTGGTATTTCCCTAAAACAGTTGGCAAAAGAAGATAACATCCCTGTGACAAAATCAACCCTGAAACGAATTGAAAAACGTATCGGCATCATGCGACACAAGAAAAGGAAACAGCCGCCCATGTTGAAAGTTATCCACATGCAATGGAGAGTCGATTAGGCCAAATATCATCGAACCTGGAAGGACCAGTGGCATCGTGTTATAGTCTCAGATGAGAAAAAAATTAATTTGGATGGGCCAGACGGCCTTGCTTTCTATTGGTATGACATGAGGAAAGAAGAGAAAAATTTCTCCAAAAGACAGCAAGGTGGAGGCTCATTAACGGTGTGGGGAGGCTTCGGTTATGGAGGTAAACATAACCTGGCTTTTCTCTCAGGCCGCATGAAGGCTACCGATTACCAAGAAATGCTAGAAAACCATTTGCTGCCATTTGCAAAGATACTTTGTGGACTAAGTGTGATTTTCCAGCCGGATAAGACGTCAAAAATCCTCCTGGGAATGGTTTTTGGATAATCGGGTGCATGTTATGGAATGACCTGTCCTTTTTCCCTGATCTCAATTCCCAAGAAAATGCGTGAGACATCCCCAGTAGGGCTGTATGTGTCAATAGCAGACAGTTTCAGTCTGTGACAAAATTGAAGGTTGTCATCATTGAAGCGTGGGAGAATATTGATGCTACTGTCTTCCAAGGATTGGTAGATGGTACGCCACATCGTATATTCCGCGTCATATATAACCATGGCGGATATATTGTCTATTAACAGTAGTGGCTTTATTTCGGCGGGACACTTTTCCCCCCTCTTTTTTTTACAAAGCCATTTTTTCCTGCCCAGGTAAGGCAGGGAGTTAGTTACTACTTGTAAATATGTATTTGTATATATACTTTCTTAATATATTTGTTTCGTTCTTATTGGTTTTTTTCGTGTCCAATTACAGCACACAATCACGGTGGCCTTATTTCGGTGGGACACACCTTATATACAGGGTGATTCATAAAAGATGGGCAGAACTTTAAGGGGTTATAGTACACTTAAAGACAAATAATATTAAATAGGAGACTAAGGGTCCCAGACGTATTCCCAAGGAGATAGGGGGCATTAAAGTTTAGGGTCCGAAATTTCAAATGATTATAAAACATGGAAAAATTGGTCGATTCGTTTGCGGTTTTTGCAAAAAATTTTCTTTATGCCAGTATTTTCTTGAAATAAGATTTTAAAGTTCAATTTCAAAAAATGCCGATAGGGGGCGCTTTAGACTTTGGAGTAACAAACAACTATTTTTTAACGTTATTTTTTGTATTTCTTTAAATGATTTCGAAAGCTTAGACTTAAACTTAAATTTTGATCTAAAAATCTGAGTCCTAACGAGTAGTTAAGTAGCGTAAACTGAAATTTGAAATTTGAAACCCTTCTCCCCCCCAGAACAAAAATCAGTTATTCCCGATCTTTGTGTCGTAGATTAGGCTCTAACTACTGCCGCGTTTTGCTAAAATTATTCTTTATGTCAGTATTTTCTTGAAAATAAATTTTAAAGAAAATTTTCAAAAAATTCCGATAGAGGGCGCTTTAGACTTTGGAGTAACGAACAACTATTTTATACCGTTATTTTTTGTGTCTCATTAAATGCTTTCTAAAGCTTAGACTTAAACTTAAATTTTCAGCTCAAAAAATGAATCGCTGAGCGTGGTTCCGTAGCGAGGGGAGGGGGTTCAAATTTCAACTTCTGAACATAGTTCAGTTTGCACTACTTAACCATGCCCAACGATTCTGTGCTGTGATACGAGGCAAAAATACAACTTTCGTCAAGGACTGCATAGTCGGAATTCACTCATAAAGGCACTGGCACAGTTGGAAACGTCGCTCATGCAAACGTTAAAGCTCCATTCCTGACGCTAGTCACCGGGTGAAGAAGGAAACAGAAAGTATGCAAATGTCAAATGGGGAAGAAGAAGAACACGTATGCAAAATTTCGACACGATTCAGGCATAAAAACCACTGAACGGTGAGTCAAGTGTAAGTCGCTGTAGTAATGAATCGGAAGATGGTGCCCTTCACGAATAAGGAAAAGGCTGAGATGCATTTAATTTACGGAGCGGCAGATGGAAATGGTGCAGAGGCACAACGAATGTACGGAGAGCGATTTCCCAACAGGCGGTTGCCTAACCGCAAAACTTTCGAGCGCTTGCACAGACAGTTGTGTGAGACGGGATCATTTCTCGCTTCCCGGTCGAATGCAGGTCGTGCAAAAAAGGACGAATCAGTAGTTGTTGCAGAAGCCATTCTGGATGTAGTAGCGGCGCAGCCAAGTACAAGTACACGAACAGTGGCTAGGCAGGTGGATACCTCACAGTCCATGACTTGGAGGGTACTGAAGGATGAACATTTGCTCCCGTTTCATGTGCAACGAGTCCAGAAACTGTCTCCAGGGGATTATCCAAATCGTATTGAATTCGCCCGCTGGTTTCTGCAGCAGAACGCGCTAAATCCACATTTTGGACGAACTGTGCTTTTCACCGATGAATGTACCTTCACACGTGAAGGTACATTTAACACACACAATGCACATGTATGGGCGGATGTCAATCCACATGCTACGTATCCACATGCTCATCAGAGACGCTTTTCCATCAATGTTTGGGCAGGAATCCTCGGAGACCACCTAATCGGACCGTACCTTCTTCCTGAACGCCTCAACGGTAAAACATACCTCACATTTCTGCAACATGTGCTGCCAGACCTGTTAAACGTTGTTCCTCCACGCATCCGGCGGGTCATGTGGTTCCAGCACGATGGAGCGCCAGCCCATTACGTACGAGACGTCCGCAACTATCTGGACATCACATTTCCGAACAGATGGATTGGTCGAGGTGGTCCTGTTGCTTGGCCTGCTCGCTCGCCAGATCTTTCACCCCTCGATTTCTTTTTTTGGAGACGATTGAAGGCTCTTATGTATGAGACACCCATTGAATCCCCCGAGGAACTGGTCGCCAGACTTTCCGCCGCTGTAGGGGAAGTGCTCGAAAAGCCTGATGTTTTCGCGAATGTTCGCCGTTCCATTCTTCGCCGTTGTTCTGCGTGCATAACCTCTGGTGGTCACAATTTTGAACATTTATTGTAATTACATGTTAATAAATATGCTTTGGTAACATAATCCTAATTTGTGTCTTTTTACCTCGTATCACAGCACACAATGTGTGGACATGGTAAACTGAACTGTGCTCAGGAGTAGAAATTTCAAACCCCTCTCCCCAGAAACTTAACCACGTCTAACGATTCAGATTTTGGGCTGAAAATTTAAGTCTAAGCTTTAGAAAGCATTTAATGAGACACAAAAAATAACGGTATAAAATAGTTGTTCGTTACTCCAAAGTCTAAAGCGCCCTCTATCGGAATTTTTTGAAAATTTTCTTTAAAATTTATTTTCAAGAAAATACTGACATAAAGAATAATTTTAGCAAAACGCGGCAGTAGTTAGAGCCTAATCTACGACACAAAGATCGGGAATAACTGATTTTTGTTCTGGGGGGGGAGAAGGGTTTCAAATTTCAAATTTCAGTTTACGCTACTTAACTACTCGTTAGGACTCAGATTTTTAGATCAAAATTTAAGTTTAAGTCTAAGCTTTCGAAATCATTTAAAGAAATACAAAAAATAACGTTAAAAAATAGTTGTTTGTTACTCCAAAGTCTAAAGCGCCCCCTATCGGCATTTTTTGAAATTGAACTTTAAAATTTTATTTCAAGAAAATACTGGCATAAAGAAAATTTTTTGCAAAAACCGCAAACGAATCGACCAATTTTTCCATGTTTTATAATCATTTGAAATTTCGGACCCTAAACTTTAATGCCCCCTATCTCCTTGGGAATACGTCTGGGACCCTTAGTCTCCTATTTAATATTATTTGTCTTTAAGTGTACTATAACCCCTTAAAGTTCTGCCCATCTTTTATGAATCACCCTGTATATACAATAATAGCTATTATTCTTTATTAGTTTTACATAGAAAAATCTGTAAATCGTATATTGATGGTATTATATTTACTGTATAGATAAATTTCCGGGGGAAAAAATACTTATTACGAAAGAATTACTTTTACAGAATTTTAATAAGGGAATGTCATGTACAGTCGTGGAATAAAAAAAAAGTAAACACCCCCTGCTAACTCTGCAACAAATTATCGTAGAAGAAAGTAACAGGTACCATACGATTGGAAATAAAGTATACTTTCAATTGATGTATATAAAATTTGCTTATGGGCCATCTGTTTATCAAAATGAACTCAAACATTGTATGTTTCAATTGCAATACCCAAGTTTGACACCATAAATAAATTCCACGCCCTTTCAATTAGCCTAAATCCAAATTTCCATGAAATTCGTAGGATTAGTTTCCGAGAAATTAATTATTTTAAAATGAGCATATTTTAGGGGTTGTATCCAAATTGGAGTTTGGTACTAGATTGTTGAAAGGCTACAGAATGACTATGCCACTTCTATTAATGTATTATTTCTTGCTAATATGACCATTTCACTTGCTTAATATGTTTCGATTATTGCTTGCCCAAATATTTCAATTAAATGACTAAAATATATTTTTTCAAATTATGCTTTTCTGCACATCATAGACGGCCCCTTAAACCATCTTTTTGCAATAAAAGTATGAAAATGTAATTTAACATTAGAAGCTCTAAATTTTGAATGTTTATAATTCAAAAACTTATAATTCAAATGAGTAGAAATTTCGTTTCTAGGCATAGTTTGAACCGAATATTTAAAACACATTGTCAAAATTGAGTGTTGCCATTGAAAAAAAACAAAGTTTGGTCTGATTTTGATTTTTGGATGGCCCCTAAGCATATTTTACATATATATCATTTAAAGGTAGATTTTATTTCCAATAGATTGGTGCCAGTAACTTTTTTCTACTATAATTAATTGAGTTAGTAGGGGGTGTTTACTTTTTTCCCCCACTACTGTATTTGAGTAAATATGATAATTTAAGTCAGATTTAAAAACATCTGCAGGATTTCAACACGGTTTTTTATCTTCAAATTCCCGGAATTTCTACAGCCAATTAATATATCACATTTTACATGTGATACATATATTTTTCATTTTTCCGTATTAAATATAGGGTATTCAGTATTCACGGTATTCAGCATCATTAATGTACCGTCTTAAAATTATCACTTTAATGCATTTCTGGCGTTAATAATGGTGGGCGTATCTTTTGGCTTATTCTATTTGTTATTGTTATTACTATTATTATTATTTAACAGGGATTGTACATTCAATTTTCACTGTTTTTTCTTTCTTTCTGACAATTTAGATTTTCTTTTCCTGTTTATGATTTCTTTCTTCATTCAAATGTGTAAAAAGGATTTACTCTCTATACAGGGTGCCCCAGAAGTAATGGGACAAACTTTAAGGGGGGGGCGGGGTAGGGGACATCACAAGGATTCAGATTTGCATAGCAACCCAGGGTCGGAAACGCTTTCCTGTCGCGACACAAAACACAAGAAAGAAAGGACACGAACAGGGAGAGAAAACATGTTTATTATTCTTAGTACTGCAAAAATTCCGGGACAATGCTGGAAAGTGTTGAGGAACTTGTTGCACGCATCGTGGCAGCTGCTGGAGAAGTCCGGGGCACTCCCAGTATTTTCGAGAACATTAGATCTTCCATACGCCGGAGATGCGCTTCCATGCATCACGCCCGGGGTCGTAATTTCGAACACCTACTGTGATGACGATCGTTGTCTTTTTAATGTTCTTTCTTCTTAGTTTTTTGATGTACTAAGGATAATAAACATGTTTTCTCCTCTTATTCGTATTCTGTCTTTCTTGTGTTTTATGTCGTCACTACCGCGCTATTAAAGTGTTTCCGACCCTGGGTTGCTATGCAAATCTGAATCCTTGTGATGTCCCCTACCTCCCCTTAAAGTTTGTCCCATTACTTCTGGGACACCCTGTATATCTACATAAAGTATCTACATTTGTACTTTTTATATCTGCTTATTATTTATTTCTGTTATTCCTACAAAACGTTAAAAAAAATTAATAAATTAAAACGACTTACTCTTCACTTACCTATCTACATCTTTTATGGCAATTTATAATTTATAACACCTATAAAATGTGAAAAATGGTTTATTGTCTGTATAGCTATTACATTTGGACCATGTTTATGATTTACTTTTTTTCTCTTACAAAATATGTAAAAGTGTTAACTGTATACATACCCATCTACATTTCTTTTGCTGTCACTAATTTTCGGAAACGTTCCCGAGTAGTTTTAGTGTATCGTTTATAGTGTATTCATCAGTTTTCTCAACCTTGAACCTAAGTTTTCGGATGCTATCCATTCACAAGAAAATGTTATCATGTTCAACAAGCATGTTTTACAGGCAAACATGATAAATTAACAGCATTAACATTAACATTAGAGTTAATATTATTTTGTTACTATTGCCTGTATAAATTCAATTACGCTGCTGAAAATGTTTACTTAAGAACTGATATCATCCGTAAAACCAATATTCTGCTTGGAGAAAGCTTATCCAACACTATAAGAACTTCTCGGAAACGTATCGAAAAATCAGTGGCAGCAGAAAAAACTTTGTTTTTCTAAATGTTTCTTTAAGTTTCGAAAATCTAATGGCTTCCGCTATTTCTAAAGACAAAGAAACTGTTTTGGGAATCGTAGGTAACTTATAAGAGACTGTTGTATATTTTCGTTCATGGTTACGTTTATTTTTGTTGATTAAGAAACGTTTGTCTTTTTTTCAATTCCTACTATTAGTTCACACTCTCCCTATATTTATTTATATATATATTTATTTATTTATATATCTTGTTCAAATTTTCAATCGTTAATAAAATACTCATTATTCACCCTATCAAGTTGAAATAATTTTTTTAAACTTGTACTTGATGACAATTGATGTTAATACAGTTTTTTCAAATATTAATTAATTAATTAAATTTTAATTAATTAATTTTAGTTTTTCATGGGAAACAAAATGGCGGCCATTGGTTATTGAAGATCAATGAAAGTATTTTCAATAAGGGGTTACCATAGGGGGGACTCTGTCCTGTCGCCAACTTGGCGATATATAGCCAAATTTGGCGGCCAAAATGAGTCGTCAAAAGTAACGCCAACTTGGCGATATCTCTAATATTTCGCCAAATTCCCATAGACTTCCATTGTAAACCTACTTGCTGACAGAAAATCAACAAATTGAGATATTTTAATGCAACAAAAACTAATATTAGCTTATGGGATTATATTAAATTTTTCTTTGATGACCTAAGTAGGAATTGACTTTAAAAACAAAATTTTTATATTACTTGTTTCTTTTTAGTGTAAAGCAAAATATTCAAACAGAAATTTTGTTTCTCAAACCAATGACAGTTTCGTAACTAAATCGATCGAATGAAAATTAAACAATCAAAAGAAATCGAATTGTTTTTGCTGTTGTGTTTTTACATGGGTGCAAAGCGCACTATACATGAGATATAGTGATCGCAGCGTTAACTAAAGTCGTGTCTGATATAGTGAGGTTAATGAATTCAGTGAATTCTAGTTACCTTTTTTTATGGGTAGTCGTTTAAAATATAACAATAGAATCCTCCTCTCCTTCTTAACAATAACCAATCATACATCCAAAGTCTCACCAATAATGTATATCACGTTTTTTGTTAATTTTTGTATTAAAACCAAGAGATCTAACCCCTGCTTGCCGGGATACAGAAGGGACGTGAAGCTAATTTCTCGGTGCACAAAACATATGTGCAAGCCATTTATTTTTTTAATTGAAAACTCCAATATATATTTTTCATTTAACATAATTTTTAGTTTTGCTCAGTAACAACACCAAAAAACAGAACACTAAAAACACCTATTATGATAAAGTCTTGAAACTTATTTAAAAAAATACTTTTGTATTAATCGTATGTTATAGAGATTAATAGCTGAAGCAATTTTGCTAGTTACAGCATCCTTTCTTATTCGGATTTTTTTACGTGTTTATGCATGTAGTTCGATTACATACCATTTAATCTCTATTTTGTTTGTTTTTTATA
Organism: Maratus speciosus; assembly: GCA_963932465.1. NCBI lineage: Eukaryota > Metazoa > Arthropoda > Arachnida > Araneae > Salticidae > Maratus > Maratus speciosus. The sequence goes on from OZ010794.1 coordinate 425,671,888, forward strand.
TTAATGAAATGTTAATTTCGTTATGGAGTATTAGCCGAAAACAAATTCTAAACTATCTATATTCTAATTATTATTCTAAATCTATATTTATTATTCTAAACTATTGTTTAAAGTGCAAATGGGGTGATCTTTTGTAATCGAACTGCATGCAATAGAGATAGATTTTTAAAAATCATGATTGTAACTTATTTTTTAAACAATAAAAAAGCAGTACATTGAGATACAGTTTACAATTAAATTGCATTTAAAAGTAAATATTTTTCCCTATTCGACGGTGTAAAAATTTATATTATGCGATGTTTGGAAGTAATAAACCCTTTTCATTCGCAGTGAGTCCAAATGGCATTCTAACATCCGTTATTTTTTTCTCTACACTCGGAAGTCCTAATTAATTCAAAATTGTCCCAATGAAAGCTACATATATTTCCCTGTTGATAAATATTATTATTTCTCACCAATAGCTTGCAGTACTAAGGGGCTGAGCATATATAACGTTACCAACTTCTTAATAATTTCCCCTCCCTCCCTTCGATATCATACGTTATCATCCCTCGTTATCATTAAGTACAAGGTGTCTGAAATGGAACAATCATGGAACGAGATTAGAACCATCATTTACTTCCAGTTCTGTTGCAAAAAGTCTGCTACAGAATTTCACCGAATAAAGTCTACAGCTTTAGGTACTAGTGTTGTATCATATGACACTGTGAAGGTTTGGCGGAATGGTGTTTATATATAAAATTACAGTTAATTATATATATTATAATTAGCATTATGTAAGAGTGATTTGGCGGAAAACTTTCGTTACAACCTAATATTTATGCAGATTTAAAATTCGTCTACATATACGCATCATATTTTGGACAAAAAAAAATTAAATATTAAGAAAAAAATGTGGGAAATAAAATTAAGATGGCAGATGGCCATCTCTCCTTCAAGCCGAGGAGAGATGGCCATCCAATACAAGAGAGCAAAATAGAAGTTAAAATATAAAAAAATAACACATTTCATATAGTTAATCATAAAAAACATATTGCTATTTGTAAAGATGCAATTACATCACGAAAAATGAGTTAATAAAATTCGAATAAACAAAATTTGAAGTATAATTTCAATCCTTCACTTTTCGTAAAATTTTACCACAAAATTTTGTCAAAGGTCTTTAATAATTGTACACGTTTCATGGAGCTTCAGGCACCTTATGCATTGTATCCAGTCATCCTCTTTGGTTGTGGTATTATATTCTTCTCCACAATCAAAACGTTGATCCTCATCCATTTCTATTCCCTCGGAAGCTGTAGAATCTCATAATTTCAAATGTATTTCATCTTCTTCGCGGATGGAATTGTCGTGTTTTTGTTTTTTCTCGCGTTTACTTTAGATTTTTCCACGGCTTTAAGTTTATTTATCAACTGTATCTGTTTCTGGGATGAACGTTTCCGCGGTTTTTCACTATTTTCTATATTTTCTGGAGAAAACAATTACATCCTTAGGTCCTATTATATTATTATTATTAAAATATTTAAATTAGTTAAAATTTAATCAATTATATCAATTATTATAATTATAAACATAAAAGTTACATAATTATTTTAAATATAATTATATTTAGTTAAAATCCTTACTCCGTAGAATTTTGATATATTGATTAAAGGTGGTCATCTCCCCTGGATTTTATGTGGCCATCTGCCTTGAAATTGAAGGACAGATGACCACCCAATTTAAAGCGTTAATCCGCCATTGTATGTCTTTGTTTTAGACGTAAAAGCAAAGATTGGATTATATACATGCCTTAAAAGTCCGTATAGTAAAAAAAAAAAAATGTTAAGTACATACTGAAAAACATTCAGATACCTAACTCAACCAAAATATTCAACTACTAAATTAAATAAACGTTAAAATTACACTTTCTTTTTGTATACGAAAAACACAACTGCAAGTCGCAATGAATAAACTAGTTGAACTATTTCCTACGAAGAAAGTTTATATGCTGCAATCTATGACCAAGTTTTGGAAATATTTAGACTGGCCATCTCTCCTCTATGGCCATCTATCCTAGAGTTACCCTAATTATTTTAATCACTTTGAATTTTTGTAAAAATAGATAACAGACTAAAAAGATAATACATTACTCTGGTGTAAAAAAACCCAGTTACAAATAAAAGAAAAAAAAATGGTTGGATCAAAAATGATAACGATATCAAAAGACAAATCCCCCCCCCCCTAAAGTGATAACGTTATATATGCACAGTCCCTAATCGGAGTAATGAGTTAAATTTCTCTTCAATGAGATTAAGCTCATTTCGCAAAAAGAGGCATGAATATGATTCTTTTTCATGGATTTTATCTATACTAAAATTTTAAAAAAAATTTATTGCTCTAAAGTATGCTGAAATATTTTATTTTATCTACTTTATATAAATAGTTTTTAAAGAATCTTGCTTGTAAAATCCTTTGTAAAATTTTAAGATTCCATTTAGCACCATTGGGTATTTGTCGATTTGTACTGACTACAAGTGAAAAAAATCCCTGCCGGCCCGGCCTACAGGCAGAGGTAGATTTCGAAGTCAAATATACTAATTTCACAAACAAAAACTAAATCATGATTATAGATAAATCCACTTTAACAATATTATCTGGCCGCTCTTGACGAGTTTTTATTTCATTTTCATATAATAGCTGGTTTTATCAGAATCATGTTAGGGCGGTATTCAAAAAAATACTTTTCCATGCTCAACAACTCGAAATTTTCTGGCATAATTTCAGATTCATTTTTAATTAAAAAAAAATATGAAACTTGGTGACGTGATTTTTGAAGAGATTTATAAGCGACCTGTGTTTTTATTTTTTGTTCAATTAATTAAAACTTGATATATAAACAATTATTTTCTCAGAAGGACAATATTTTTCGTTTCTAACACAATCGCTTCGGGAAATTACGTTCAAAATGCCCACTTTGACATCATTTTTTAAAATATATTCTGCTTCTATCTAAAAATCGATTATTACGGTACATTATATAGTTTCTGAATAAGCGAATCTACCAATTAAATGCGTTTGAGAGCAAAAATGAATTTAAAAACCAGTCAGAAAATAAGTAGTTTGGATTTAAGCGCATCCTTAATACAATGCTTTTTCCAACACAATCCGCTTCGGTAAATTCGGTTCAAAATGTCCTTTTTAACAGCATTTAAAAAAATATATTCTGCCCCTATCAGAAAATCGACCATTACGGTACATTATATAGTTTCTGAGTAAGAAAACGTACCAATTGGAAGCCTTTGAGAGCAAAAATGAATTGTAAAATGAGTAAGAAAATAAGCAGTTTGGATTTGAATACACCCTTACTAAGATCATTTTTTACTTCAACCGGTATGTATTTTTAATTTGTTTTTGCTCTAAGAATTGGTCCTATCCAAAACTTGTCTATATAGATGTTGTAGACAATATTAAGAAGATATATGATAAATTCATGGGGATTTTATATCTTTTGAATTGACGGAGTTATGGATTTTTTTCTTCTTCAAACCCCTTTTTTGTTTTCGTTTTTAATTTTTTTTTGCGGTACGAATTGGTCCTATCAAAAACTTGTGAATATAAAAGTTGTAGATAATGTTAAGGAGATTCATGATAAAATTAATTGGATTTGATATCTTGAGAATTGACGAAGTTATGGATATTTTTCTTCTTCAAACGCCCTTTTTGTTTTCGTTTTTAATTTTTTTTGCGGTACGAATTGCTCCTATCAAAAACTTGTGAATATAAAAGTTTTAGATAATGTTAAGGAGATTTATAATAAAATTAATTGAATTTGATATCTTGAGAATTGACGAAGTTATGATTTTTTTTCTCCCAAAAACCCTATTTTTTGCGCCCCTTGAGCCCATTTTTAACTTTATCAAAAATCTGTGATACATACATTTTTGGCCCTATTTTTAGAAGTAATAAAAACTTTAAACTGATTTGATATGTACAAAAATTAAGAAGTTATGGGGGGTTTTCTGTTTTCAGAAAACCCCTCCCTATTTCCCTCCCCTTGGTCCGATTTTGCCCATTAACGAACTTGACCGAGATTTTATGCCCATTGATTTTATGTATCAGTTTGAAAGAGATTGGTGCAGAATTACGAAAGTTATCGTGTCCAGAAGATAGTGATATATATATATAGATAGATAGATAGATAGATAGATAGATAGATATATAAAGTTTTTTACTGAGGGTGGTTTTGGGTTCTAGGGGTCATGATCGGTGTAGATCTGCAAAAATTTTTCAGAAATTCCAACATAGGAACGATCCCAATAGGTAGTATTTCATACGAAATCTACCTAAAAAATTGAATTATTATGTATATATAGAATGTAAAGGGCAGTGATTTCCAAGAATTAAGGAAAAATCACAAAAATAGCGATAACTCGTTCAAAAAGAAACCAATCCGTAGGATACTGACATATGTTGTTAACTAAAAGGTGCTGAATAAAATTACAAAAGGCAAAGTACTGGCGCTGCAACCGAACTGTGTCACCTGTGAGGAGCATTAAAATGCATTTTATTGAGTACGGCTATAGGTGTCGCTATGATTATGAAATAAAGAAAACTAAGACAGCCAATTCATTAGTATGACCTCGAAGTATCATTTTCCCGCAGAACTGTGATATAGAGCTATTGGAAGATTGGATGTAGGTCAAAATCAGACAGAGGTGGCCAGATGGCTAAATGTGAGTCCTTCTGTTGTTCATAGGCTTTGGCAACAATTTCAAACCACTGGTTCGGTCTCCAGAAGGTTCAGCCAAGGACGGGCTAGTGCTACGACAAGCACCTATGACCGATTTTTACTGTTATATGTACAAAGAAATAGAACAGCAACCACCTCTCATCTTAGAGCCTCCCTTGCTGCAGCCATTGGAACATTGGTATCAACGTACTGTGCGTAGAAGGCTTCATGAAGGTAGTCTTTACGCGAGGCGACCAGCCATTTGTGTGTTGCTCACCTCACGCCACCGGAGTGAACGTTTAAGGGGGCACGTCAACATGTCCACTGGAAGGCAGATCAATGGAGGCGTGTTCTCTTCACGGATGAGTCCCGGTTTAGCCTCCAAAGCGATAGTATGCTTTGTTTGATTTGGAGAGATCAGGAAACACGGTATCATCCATCAAACAATCGTGAAGGAAATTTATATGGAGGAGGTAGTGTCTATGTTTCGGGTGGTATCTCTTTGAGTGGACGTACAGACCTCCATGTCTTTCCACGTGGAACTGTGAACGCTCGCTTCTACAGAGATGATATTATTGACGCTTATGTGCGCCCTTATGCCGGCGCAATAGGTAATGATTTCCTGTTACAGGACGATAACCCTAGCCCGCACAGGGCTCGCATCGTAGAAGATTATCTTCAGCACCTAAAAATTCAGAGCATCGAATGGACAGCTCGATCACCGGAATTGAATCCCATCAAGCATGTTTGAGATGCTTTAGGAAGATGTGTTGCTGCTCTCAATTCCCCTCCTCAGACCCTTCCCACGCTTACAACTACGCTTTACAAGGGAAACAGCTCGCATTTCCCAGGGAACTTATCGGTCACATAATTGACAGTATCACACAAACGCAGTATGTGCTATATTGCTTCTAGGGGTGATCATACTCCGTATCAAAGATACTTTTCCTATACCAAACTGACACATTTATTTTGTTTATTTTATAAATGGGTTAATTTCTGAAACACCACAATCATACGGTAATTTCTTTTAATGTTATTTTAAACCTTACTATGTGTTGTATATAGTGACTCATTTTTATTAACATCTACAAGTAACGTTCTAAGTAATCCCCATTTTTGTTGTTTTTCCTTAATTTTTGGAAAGCAGTGTATTTTAATTATTAGCCTAACTAAAGAATATTCTAAATATTTTTCCCTTTTGATTTCCTTATTTTTCTCTCCAAATGCCATTAAATTCTTTCTCTCTTCAACTACGCATATTTATTTTCATTTTGGCATAGCGCTTGTACAGGCTTCCTTCTTATAATTCCCTTTCAAAATTCTTCCCTTTTAATTGTCCCTTCGAATCATTCCCTCGGAATATTCCAGAACTTTCATTTCGCGCCAAAGTAAAACTGAATCGCAACGATTTTCTCAATCCGCGTTTTCCGTTTTAGTCGTTGGTTAGTTGCCTCGTCATATTGCAGATATTTGTATTCATACGCGCTCACTATAAATCTTTTCTATCCTGGTTCAGAAGAACTTCTTTCAATGATTTTGACTGTTAACATGTAACGCAAATTCAAATTATAATATTTTCAAATTAACACCTTTTTTGAGAGTGCTCCATCAGTCTGAACGATGATCATGTAAATAAAGAGATTAGATTAGAACTGTGTGATATTTATTTATCGGGGAAAACTCCAAGGATTCTGCTGTTGTTGTTATTATTTTTATCGCTCGGTATACAAATGGAACGATTGTGCTGCTTTTGAGGGACAGATTGTTGTTTTAAAACTAGGATATGCTACTGTTGAATGTTTGTCGATCTGATTTTACAGATTCGCTCTTTATTCAATAGATGTCTGATTGATAATATGTGACAATACTGCTTCCATTGAATAATCAATATACCTTTCACTTAGATGGAGATTTTTACTCATGGATTACCGCTACAATCTTACATATATATGTGTGTGTTTGTGGGAAGGAACAGCTATGTTTACACGAAAAGTATCAACTCAATGAAACGTAACAGCCCATGGCTGTGATAAACTCATGAATGAGTATGGGTTCGTGTTCCACTAGAATGAAAACGGATCAGTAGTAAAAGGCCATCGACAGAGATTGGTTGATAAAAAATGGAACGCTAGGTTTAAAAAACTTTCAAAATTTAATTATAGGAAAAAGAAGCAAAAGTGTGCTCTTCATATATTGTTTGATGAATAGGCAAAAGTCCGTTATTATTCTTTGGCAATAATTTATGTATTGAACTCGTATCTGTATATTCTAAATCTCATTAAACGTTTGTGTTTGTCTTCATATTGATTCTTTTTGCGGTAAAGTTTTCACTTATTAATCTTAATTCCATATGTATATATATATACACTGCTCAAAAAAATTAGGGGAGCAAGAAAAAAAATGAAGAGAACAGTACAAGACAGACATGTCTGGGCATAAAATCGATAGTACACGTGTATCAATCCGCAATACAGAAAAAAAGACGCAAAAAAATTGTAGGGGAGCTTTTATTCTTTGAAAAGATGAAAAGAACATGAAAAGATGGTTTAGGGCAACAATTTGGTTTCATGTAAATGATTAAAATAAAGGTATTGTTTAGAAATGATGCAAGATTTTTAATACGGCGTGTGGTCTCCTCGAACAGCTAAAACTGCTGCACACCTGTTTTCCATGGATGCGATGAGGTTATTGATAAGACTTTGGGGAATACTGTTCCACTGCTCAAGAATTGCAATCTCCAAGTCCCGGACAGTAAAAGGAGGCCTCGGTCTCACAGCAATGCGTCGTCTGAGCATATCCCAAACATGCTCGATCGGATTTAGGTCAGGAGAGCATGCTGGTTATTCCATACGCTGTATTGTTTTAGCTTCAAGCTTGTTTTCTACAATACGAACTGTATGAAGTCTGGCATTATCATGCATGGAAAAAAAGAAATCACTAATTGCTGCAACATAAAATACGACATGAGGTCTCAGTATCTCGTCTGTATAACTTCGGACCGTCAAAGTGCCATTCCAAATTATATGCAGGCCCGTAAGCCCACCTATGCTGATTCCAGCCAATAGCACCAACCCATCTCGTCTGTAATGTGATCTTTGACGAACGAATATGGGATTATTTTGAGTGCCTCTTTCTCCCCATGCCAAAACACATCAGATGTCACATCCAGACTGAATCAGGACTCGTCTGTAAACAGAATTTGACTAGAACAATGTTGCCTCCAGACTCGATGTTCAGTGCCCCACCTTCTTTGGGCCACACAGTGACTTGAGGTCAACTGCATACAGACCACTCACTGGCTAGCGTGCATAGAGACCACCCTGATGAAGCATATTTCGGACTGTTTGGCTGGACACCCTTCGTCCTGTGGCCAAGAACAACTGTGTTTGCAGCTGAGTAGCATTGCCCGTTCCATCTAGATGAGCTGTTAACAGGATATATCGGTCAACGGTTTCTGTGTTAGCACATTTTCGACCTTGTACTTGTCGATGACTACCATTCCATGTGTCTTGGAATCGATTCCACAGCCTTTCATGGGCACTTCTTGCGACTCCAACAGCGTCCACTACACTTCGTTGTGTTTCTCCAAATCCAACTGTACCGATAACACGTCAAGCCATGGATTGCGGTAAAGCATGTTGTTGTGACATTTGCAAGCCACCTTTTCTCAAAACACAAGCTGAGCAAATGAATTTTACAACTGAGGCAGTGAAACAGATGTTTCTGTAAAATTCCGATTTCAGCACTATAACGGTAAAGCCACCGCAGCAATTTTCCATTGAAACAAAATAAAAGAATAAAATACAAGTGAATGTCTTTTTCGCTTCGCAGCCGACGATATGTAATGCATATTTTCTCAGCCTCTGGGCTTGCATTAGTATTCAATTCTCACCCTTGTACTTTGTCGGATACAAACCATATGCCCCTTGCTGACTAATTTGCAGCTGTCGTTAAATCTGTAACGTGCATGTAAAATCACGTGTTTGCTCTTGCTTTAAGCCACTCTCACTTACCGCTGGAATGTTATTTATTGTAACCCTAAAGAGCCCGCCATGGCATACTTTTCAATTGAATGTAAAACTTCTGGATTGTTTTGTCTGCCCAATTTGTTTTTCGCCAAACATCTTACATATGGTTATCTAGTGTTCGCCAATCTGTAAGTATTTGTAACAAAATCTAACTCACTTTTGCTCCTGACCTCGAGCCATGTAAACCAAAAATCAAGCCCCGCTGTGGGGCGTCTGCCAATTCGGCAGTTCTTGAAACTCTCCCCATTCCGCTATACTGTTCACGGCTCTTCATTAAAGGTGTTTCATAATAAAGATGTAAGTTCTCTAAACTTTTGTGTTGGAGTTTTTTTTCTCTTACTCATATTGTGAACCTGGGCATACGAAATCACCGTCACAAGCACCTATCTCCTTTTCTAGTTTTTGACGTCATAAACTTTAATTTACATGTGAAAGTTTCTTTATCTATTTTCTACAACACTTTAAATTATGGATGTTTTATTTTACGTTACTTATTGGTGTAAATATTTGCGTAATTTCGTTAAAACCATGTGCTCCCGTAATTGTTTTGAGCAGTGTATATACCGGGTGTTTTAAAAGCTCGGTGCGAAAGTAAAACGCGATAAAAAAAAAGATCTATTGCTCGGGTTGGGTTGATTTTTGCCGGCCGATTATCTACTCTAGGGATATAGGCCCGATGCGGGAGTGCTCTCCGTGGGAGTCTTTCTAAGGGAACCTAATTCGTATTTACGCATGGAAATCCAAGGTTCGAAGAAAACCACGAAAACTCCGAACGGTTAGGCCGACGGTCGCGATTGGGTTCGAACCCAGCACCTCCCGTCTACCAGCTTCGAGAGCAGAACCTCTCGGCCACTGGTAAGGCGATCTATGGGTCGGAGAGATATGCGGTTTGCAGATAAATGTTCAGCGTAGTACGGGATTTTGTATGGCACCAACAAAAAAATTAGTTCATAAGCTCGACAATAGAGGGCGCTACTGAAGATAATTCCATATTGCACGCATAATGTAAGATTTGGGTACAAAAAAGTGTACATTCAGTATTCTCCAATGTTTTTGTTTACAAATCTGGCGTTGTAATACAAATAGTTAATTTATGGGAATGAAAGGGATTAAATTTGAAGACTGAGAGGATTGCTTAAATAGTTGACACAGTCCGTATAACGTCACGTTACTCACGAAGATGTTCTTACGTTGTAATATATACGTTATAAAATTGTCATTGCCTCATGTGATGAATAGTACTGTACTTTGTTTTTGTATTTGAATTTACAGGATATTCTTCGAAACGTGTAAATGCAATGGGTAATCTGGGAGTTGAAAAAAAAAATAATCGTATTTTAATTATTTCTTATAGCAAATTTTGATTATTTTTCAAAAATTTCCCTTCTCAAACGAATAGCATTTGAGAATTGGGGTATAACAATATTTTATACTCGTATCCTTGTAAATATTCTCGCGCCCAAATCCCTCATGTAGATAATCGGCCGTCGCGTCGTAAGCAACACCAACACACTTTGTGAATATTTACTTTAAAAAGTTCATTCACCTTTCAGAAATTTAATGCAACGAAATTATTGCAATAAATATTTGTCCGATTAAAATATCATGAAATGAAAGATAAAGATCCGAAGGTTTAGGAAAATAATTTTTATATTAGTTAATTCATGTTGCGTTCATTCAACTTATTCATAATATTAAACAAACAGACGGTACATCTTCTTCATTGTCCTGAATATCTTTTTTGTTTTCAATTGTCTATCTTTTGAGATATTTCATCCTCAACCTTGTAAATATTTTTTTTTCTTTTTTGTTGTTGATCTTCACAGTTCAACAAAATTGCGTGGAGCGGGTTACTATATACTGGGCTATTCAAAATAGAACTTATAACGGTTACCTCTTAAACCATTGATGCCAGAAGCCTGCTTCCAATTACAACTTTTTATAAGGCCATTTTCATGTAACTCATATTTAGAAAAAAAATCTGTCCTGTCAAATAAAAAAAATTCCATTCTTTTCGACAAATACTTAGTGATTTATAATACTTTGAATTTCATAAATTTTTCTGTGTGTTCTAATTAAATCTCAAGTAAACATTTTGAGTTGCGTAAATGGATTTATGCATACAAGAGAAAGAAAATAATATTAATTTTAATGCTGATGCTAATGTTAATGCTATTAATTTATCATTTTTTTTCTGTAAAACATGTTTGTTGAACATGAAAATGTTTGTTTAAGAATTGAAAGCATCCAAAAAATCTATATCCCTGGTTGTGAAAACTGATTAGTATACTTTAAAAACTACTCTAAACGTTTCCGAAAATCAGTGGCACCAAAAGAAACCTTGTTTTTGTAAATTCTTCATTAAGGTATCTGCCCGTTAGAAGCACTTAAAAAAAAAAAACTTTGCGAAGAAACATTGTATTAATATTTTTTTATTTAGTTTTAATAAAAATTAATTATTTACCTTTAAACTTACATATATATATATGTGAATATACAAAAACGTTAAATATATACGTAAAATTGAAGAAATATTTCAGAAACTTGAACAATGCTATATGAAAAACAAATAAACTTATTAGAAAAAAAATACTACTAAAGTAAACTATAAGCTTTTATCTAATGCATCTACATATTAAATGATGTTTTAGTAAATAAAAATTTTAGCCAGGGGCCTCGCTAAGAGGGGTACGGGGGGAGCCTCCCCCCCCCCCAAACATTCACGAATGTTATTACACTTGGCAAATTTTTAAACTTAGTTGGCAAATTTGTTTAAAACTTTAATAAAAACTATAATATATTTTCTATTTCTGACAGACTTGGCAAAAATTACAAAACTAATTGGGAATATTGTTAAACTTTTAATAAATAAGAACTATATTACATTTTCTAACTGTGGTAAGTTGGCAAAATTATAAAACGAGTTGGCAAATACTGAAATTTGACTTGGCAATTTAAGGTTCTTTCCCCCACCAATAAAAAGTCTTCACGATGGCGCTGATTTTAGCGATGATCGGAGAGACAAAAATAAGATTTTCAACAGTTTTACCCTGTTTTTGCTCAGATAACAGGCCATAATTTTGAAAATATTCATGCAATTAAAATTCTTTTAGTAGATGCACTGGACAACAATATACAGGATAATCCAAAATAACGTGGCCAAAATAAAAAAGTAAAGCAGGCACAAAAAAAAAAATCCAAAATCACATAGGAACGTGGAGTCGCAAATGCCATTTGGGGCCGCTAGAGGGGTTGCAAATTATATGTAATCCAAGAATAATAAACAAAAATCTTTCTACATCATTTTATTTATACTGTATTTTCACACTTGTTACACAATTACGACCAATAGTAAGTACAGTAAATGATCATAGTTTTCGCCAGACGCCTGGTGACACGCGTTAGATTGACGCTGGATAGACTGTTGTACCTTCACAAACATATCAGGTGTATCTCGAACACATCCTGCTACCACAGCAAATCTTACAACTAAGTCTTCCTGCTATGAAACAGGTGTTTTGCAAATAAGTCCTTTTAAAAAATGCCATAAGAAAAACCTAATGAAAACATCTCGATTTGCTCAAGTCGTGTTTTCATGGTGTGAAGAATCCAATGGGATTCACAAAAAAAGTCCCATATATTTTCAAATAGAACTCTAGATAGGAAGAGCAATGTATAAGCATACCAGCTCAAAATATTTCTAAGTCTCAAGGTTCTGCAGGAAATGATAAAAAGAATCAATCCATCTAAACCAATCTTAAAGGTTGACGGAAAAGTAGAACGGCATGAAAGAAAGAGGAGTTATGGAATCCCTTTTAAATAGCAAATTTGCCGATATTTTCCCAGGACAATTTAAAAATGAAACTAGATGCGAAATTTTCTCACGCTAGCAGCGAGGGTCTCTCTTGGCCTATGAGATTGAAGCTTGTTAGTGATATCATTCAACCTAGGCTCTGAGTGGGCCGACAGATAGCCTTTGTTTTAGGAAGGTGAATTTGAACGAACAGAGAAAAGAGGGAGATGCGTTTTTGAATCCCAAGGAGAGAGCTGCTCTCTGAGTTGGGAGTTGAGTTTTCGGAAAGATCCGAAGGGATAGAAGAATCCGCCGTTTCGGGCTGGGTAAGATTTCTCCAGTGTAAACCGCGAGATATTGTGTAGTTGACAAGGACTGATATACACCAGAAAACAGAGGCAGCTGTTTCTTACCAGACTATCGTGACAAGATTTTGGATTTGTATCGAGAAAGAAGCAAATAGAAATTGAATGTTAATCTTATACACTGAACATTAAGTCTTTAATGAACATTGTCATCAGCTGAAAGTACCCAAAAATATAATGTAGTTGTAAATACAAGAAATTAATCAAGAAATATTCATTTATCTTATGCATTTAAATAAATTGTTTGATTTAATTATTACTTGGGCCTCCGCTTGACTGAAGTTCCACGCTACCACTTCCACATGTTAGTCGAAGGTTTTACAACTTGGTGGCAGCGGTGGGATGCACAGCAAGGACTCTGAACATTAAAAGACTAGCTTAAGAGAAAGAGCTCCAGACACAAGACCGTGTGTAAAAAAAAAAAGCGACACCAGTATCGTGCCGAACAGTTCCTCTAAGAAAGTGCTCCAGACGCAAGACCGTGTGTAGAAAAAAGCGACACCAGCTTCGTGCCGGACAGTTCCTCTAAGAAAGAGCTCCAGATGCAAGACAGTATGCATAGGAAAACGACACCAGTATAGTGCCGGACAGTTCCCCTAAGAAAGGGCTCCAGACGCAAGACTGTGCGTAGAGAAAAGTGACACCAGTATCGTGCCGAACAGTTCCCCAAAAAGGTGCTTTAGACGACATCCAGATGCAAGACTGTGTGCAGTGAAAGGAGACTACAGTGCAGTGCAGTGCCGTGCAGTACAGTTGCCGAGAGAAAATGCCCCAGCAAAACAAAAGGTAAGCTCATTATTTTGAGTGGCTCTTAATTTATTAATTAATTGAAATGTTGATAAGAAATTAATATTTTAAAGGAAAACTTTTGTTTTGAGGTAAATGAAAATTTTAAAATTGAAAAATTGGTTAGTTAAAATAAGAAAATTATTAACTTATTAATTAATTATAGTACAAGGAAGCTGATACCCTTTGTCATTGGCTTTAAATTTTGAAATTTTTTTTTTTAATTAAGAATACAGAAAACTAGAATCAAACTAGATTCTTAAAGAAAAAAAAAGAAAAGAAATTAGATGTCATGTAAAGAAAAGTACCATTGTGAGGAAAGTTTGCTTGAAAAATATTTTAGAATCAATTTGGATTATTTAATGATTGATTTTCCTAAATATATACTTATATTCAAAATAGAAAAAGCATATGAAAAGGTTGCAAGGAGTGTTCAATTCTGAGTAAAATAGAGAAAATTGTTTACCTATAGCATTTGGAAATATATATATATATTTTTTTTTATGTTCTATATTTTGTGTGTGTAGGGAATGTAAAAAGTGGGAAAATTATACTTTCTTTTCGAAACTAACACTAAAGCGTAGAATGTCTGAAATTTATGATAGTATTGCTAATTTATTTATGTACATTGTGAATACGTTTGAAAACATTTTATAACGGTAGATAAGGTTAGAATATTCTCGGTGAAGTGTCAAATTCACATATTCTGAGGTAGTTGCAAAAAAAAAAAATAAATAAATAAATAAATAAAAATAAAAAAAAATAAAATAAATAAATAAATATATAAAGAGGGAAATCGTTAGGTTATCTTTGTAGTATCGGTAGGAATATAAAATCGATAGATAATGGCGAAAATAACGGCATTGAAATATTGCCGAAAGGCTGATCTGCAAAATTTAGCAGAGGTATTAGGAGTTCAGATAGAAGAAAGTGACATAATCGCGACGATTATCCAAAAGATAGAGGGCGCGGACGATTATGATGCCGACTTTGCATTAACGCAAGTGGGATATATAGTGAAAGATAGGGAAGATCTACTTCTTTTAGAAAGAGAGAAAAAAGAAAAAGAAGAGAAAGAAAAAGAGAGAAATTTTCAATTAGAGCAATTAAAATTAACGCAAAATACAGGGAGGCGTAACTCGATTTCCAGTAACGGATCGGAAAGACCTAAATTAGCGCTAAAAACTATAATGCATCGTTTTGATCCAGAGCGTTCGGACATAACTCTGTTTTTAAACTTGTTTGAACGACAGGCATTAAGGTCTGGGATAGAAAATGAGGATCTGGTCACGCATTTATTAGCTTTGTTGCCCGTACAGATAGCTGAATTGATCTTGCGCGAACCGACAGACCGAGTTGACAACTTTCAGCATGTGAAGTCAATCCTGTTAGCTCGTTTTAGATTGAGTGGCGAGGCTTATAGACAAAAATTAGATAAACATTTGCGAGACCAGAATAGCCCGTGGAAAGACCTCATTTTTGAACTAAATAGCTTTCTAGAAGGGTGGTTAAATGATCTTGAGGTTACTAATTTTAAAGAGTTAAAAGATTTGCTAATCACCGAACAGATTAAGAGGCGTGCTCCAGCAGAATTAAGGGAGCACTTTATAGATTCGTGGGCCAAATATAAAGATCCAGGAACACTAGCTAAGGATCTGGATGAATACGAAACTATAAAAGGGGCGTCAAAAAAATCGTGGAACAAAAAGCTAAAATTCGAAGAAAATTCGCGGGATGAGAAAATGGAAAATGAAGACGAAACGAGAGGGGGGCATTCCGAAACCAGAACTAACTGGAGAGAACGAAATATAGAGAAAAAAAGGGAAAAAATCTTTGAGCGCAAAAGGGCTATTAGGTGTTTCATTTGCTCGAGCCCAAACCATTTGAAGGTTAATTGTCCCGAAAACAAAAGAAATGGAGAGCAAATTACCAGCTTTCATCATATTAGCGGAAGTACAAATTTTGAAGAAAGTTTTAAGCCTTATCTAAGCCGAGCGCTAACCAACGGAAGGGAATGCACAACATTAAGAGATAGTGGAAGTCAATATGATGTAATTTCGAGGAGATTTATTAAACGCAATCAATTAGACGGTGGCACCATTCGAGTTAGACAGCCGTTAATGAACAATACTCGTCGCTTACCGACCGCCGAAGTTGTTTTAAAAATTGAAGGACTCGGGAGACTAAAAACAAAAGCTATCGTGACGGACAGAAAGACGAATTTGTCTTACTATATTTTGGGTAACAAAACTCAAAAATTAATTGATGATATTAAAAGGAAAAAATGCAGATTTCAGATGCAGTGGTCATCCATAACATAGCGAAAGCGAAAAACGAAAACGGGAATCCATCCCGAAGGGAAGAGAATAAGATGAGAGAGGACTACTCAAAATTGACGAGCGTGAACTTGGGAGAAAGGAAGGAAATGGGAGGTACCCGGTCAAAAACGAGATATGAGAATTGGGAGGGAAGGAAGGATAATACTGTATCACCCACGAAAAAGGAAGATCAGGTTTTAGGATCGAATAAAAGAAAAAAGAAAGATGTCAAAGGGGATCATGAGATGGGTTGCCCCATACGAGAAGTCAAACTGAAAAAGGGGTTAGAAAAATCGCATCATGAGTGTGAGGATTTAACACAAGCAAATAGGGCGTGTCAAAGTATAGATAGATCGGATAATCAAAGGGATACGTCGGTGAAAATAACACTGAGAAGGAACAAAAGAGAATTTTGGTTTAGAAATAACGAGAACAAAAAGTATCTCAGGTGAGAAAATCTAGTAAAGGATTTGGACGGGAATAAAGAGCGCGAAAGTGTTACGAGACGGATTAGTCGGAGGACGGGCGACTCTAAAATGTCCCCGGCTTATTGTGTGGCGAGCGCCACAGGTAAACACGAAAAGTTGCAAAATTATCGTGTAAATAGACAAAAACCACAAGAAAAAAACGCGGAGAAAATAAATAGGTTGACAAGCGAAGATTCACGTCCGAGACACTATCCTAAATATAGAAATAGGCCTTCACATGACAGGCTCTAGCAGTTAGAAATTTAGCGCCGGATCAAGTGAGTCGAATTCGATTTAACTAGGTGTACATATTAAATTTATCTTATTTTGTGTAAATGTCATAGTGTAAAATTTTAAATGTGTTTTGTCTTTTAAAAGGGAAATTTCATAATCAAAGGTACTCAGCATTAGTAAGTTAAATGTAAATAGTATGAAAAGTTTTTTGTGAAAAAGGTGAGTGAGATATATAAAGGAGGGCCACTCTAATATATGAGCTAACCTTTTCTTTGCAGATATTACGTCTTGCAGCCGAAATATCATTTAAAGGCGGGGGGTATTGTGAAGAATCCAATGGGATTCACAAAAATAGTCCCATATATTTTCAAATAGAACTCTAAATAGGAAGAGCAATGTATAAGCATACCAGCTCAAAATATTTCTAAGTCTCAAGGTTCTGCAGGAAATGATAAAAAGAATCAATCCATCTAAACCAATCTTAAAGGTTGACGGAAAAGTAGAACGGCATGAAAGAAAGAGGAGTTATGGAATCCCTTTTAAATAGCAAGTTTGCCGATATTTTCCCAGGACAATTTAAAAATGAAACTAGATGCGAAATTTTCTCACGCTAGCAGCGAGGGTCTCTCTTGGCCTATGAGATTGAAGCTTGTTAGTGATATCATTCAACCTATGCTCTGAGTGGGCCGACAGATAGCCTTTGTTTTAGGAAGGTGAATTTGAACGAACAGAGAAAAGAGGGAGATGCGTTTTTGAATCCCAAGGAGAGAGCTGCTCTCTGAGTTGGGAGTTGAGTTTTCGGAAAGATCCGAAGGGATAGAAGAATCCGCCGTTTCGGGCTGGGTAAGATTTCTCCAGTGTAAACCGCGAGATATTGTGTAGTTGACAAGGACTGATATACACCAGAAAACAGAGGCAGCTGTTTCTTACCAGACTATCGTGACAAGATTTTGGATTTGTATCGAGAAAGAAGCAAATAGAAATTGAATGTTAATCTTATACACTGAACATTAAGTCTTTAATGAACATTGTCATCAGCTGAAAGTACCCAAAAATATAATGTAGTTGTAAATACAAGAAATTAATCAAGAAATATTCATTTATCTTATGCATTTAAATAAATTGTTTGATTTAATTATTACTTGGGCCTCCGCTTGACTGAAGTTCCACGCTACCACTTCCACATGTTAGTCGAAGGTTTTACAATGGAAACACCCTCTAGCGGCTTTAGATGGCGTTTGTGACGTGTGTGTTTCTATGTGGTTTTTTATTCTCTTTGTATACCTGCTTTAATCTTTCATTTTCGCCGCGTTATTTTGAATCACCCTGTATAGACAAAGCTCACAAAGTTTTAAAGGAAGAATAATAATATTTTTAGTTATTCTTTTTGAAGCGAGTTTTTTGTGTGAAAATCAATTTTGAGAAAAAGGCATTTAAACGTTATGTTAGTATATTTTTACTATAAATGATGGACTGACTGTTCTAAACATGGTGTGAATGAAAAGAAATCAGCTTTAGAATCGTAAATATTTGTACTTTCAAATGGGATAATAAAAGCAAAATCGATAATTTTCGCGAAAATGCTCATTCAACGTAGATACCTTAAATCTCAAAAATACATTGGTTTATGAAGTTTCTAAAGATAAACAACGCCTTTTGAATTCGCGGAGTAACTTGTAAGGGGTTATTGTATATTTTCGTTCATCTTTATAATTTTTTCCCAGATCATGCAACAAACATTTGTCTTTACTAAACAGCACGATATCATGAACTTTATAAAAGTTAATTAAACATATTTAAAGGACATTGGTCTACAGTTATGCAAAGTTGTGTAAAACTAAAAATAGTGAATTTATTTTCAGAGTTTTGACCAGCTTATTGAGAATTTCCACCACTGTGCCTCAGTTTCGAAATATAAGATGTATTCTACGTCCAAAAATTGTAATTTAAAGACGTTAGAGCTGCTTCAAAACGAACATTAAAAGACTTTACATCAATCATGTTAAATTAATATAAACAATGCACGACCTCGCTTGTTTAAAATGATAGATCACACCCAATTGAATATTTTCCTTTAAAAAAGTTGCACGCAACATGTTTCTTCCAAACAACACAAAATGATTTCTTCCCTGTACACTTTCGAAATAATTATTTACTCCTTTTTCTTCGAGAAAAATTGTTTTTGTATTGTTTGCTAAAAAGCATTAATTGAGAAAGATTAACTTTTCTTTCAGGTATTCTCTTTTGCATCTCACATTACGTGACATTTAACAAATAACATGTGATAACAATGTGATAGAGCTGAGTTAAATAACTTTTAGTTACTATTTTCATTCTTTTTCTTTTTAACACTTTCCAACAAAATTGAAAAATATTTATGAATTCGGAGTGTCTGTTTGTCTGCCATCCAGGCCCTTATAATCGCATGGGCAAATCGGAACTTGCTCAGGGGCCCCCAGATCCATATATTAATTTATAATTTTTTTTTTCAAATTTCAACTCTGCAAATTTTCAAATACAAAATACAAATTTCATCTTTAAAAGATTCTGCTAAATTTTCTTAAAAACAAATTTCATTTTGAACTCACAGAGCTCATTGCTTTCGTAAAGCTAACATCAACCACTATTAAATAAGAAATAATAGTTTGATTTTAATATATTGTATTAGCAATGAAATTAAAGCATATGTAAACTTTAGTGGTTTAAAATAATCAGTTCTAATTGAAGAGCAAGTGGAAGAACATGTTAAGTAACAAAAATTACATTTGAAGAAATTTGATGTGAAAGTTTTTGTTGTCAATTTTAATGATTTATTTTCTGTTTGATACCATGTGCTTAAAATATTAACAGGTGTGATACTGAACTCTTTCAAAAAAGACTTATTCATATTTAAATTTTTAAAAATATTAATATTATTTACATTATTAAATAATAAAATATTAAATATTAATGAATAATGTCTTAAATCTTCAAGGCTAAATAGAATTTTGGTATTTTAGCTTTACCATGTGATAGAATACGTGATAACGCCTTCGTCCAAAAGATAAAATAATTTTTAAGAAAATGTAGCATAACATGTTCTTCCACTCACCTCTTCAATTGTGATGAGATAAATTTTATTCGTATTCAAAGTTCTTTCTTTTAACTTAGAGTTAAATATAAAAAGCAAACCCAAAATTGTCATCTTTTTAGATTTATTGAAAAAACACTTTTTACTTGTGAAGTAGAATGTATTTGATTTAATATAGTGTTGTGTGTAAGTACAATATAAAAAGATAGTAACTTGATTAACACATATTTACATGTTAGAGTATTTGAAACTCTTCCATAAGTTGAAGTTATTAAATTCATCTTAAAGTAATATAACAAGTTGCTAAAGTTATATAAAAGAGTTTTGTTCTGTACTAAGAAAAAAGGAGTATTTTTATTAATTAAGGTTCTTAATTTAAAATTGACGGAGCTAAAAATTTTGTTCTATTTAAAATCAAAGGTGCAAAAATATTATTTACGCATTGCACATATGACTATCACTTCTATCTATATTATAAAGGACAAACATATCTGTGCGTAACGCATACGTCATTTTGTGAATGGCAACACTTTGATATTTGAAATGAAATTTCGGTTTTGCAAATTTCGCTACTGCAAATTTTTAAACTTCTAAACACCGCACAGTTTCAATTTTTACACCTTCGTACAAGGAAAAAAATGTGCTTTTAAATGCAATTTGTTTGAAAGCTGTATCTCAATTTATTTTTGAGATATTAATTTTTTTGTACTTTTTAATACAAATTTTGTAATTGTGGCAACTGAAGCACTCCATTTATATTGAAAGTAAGGGGAAAATGGTCATGGTTTATTATTTTTATTTATTACATCCTTATTGATGCCATTTTCACATTACAAATAAAAGTAACTTTATTTTATTTATTAAGTAGTCTTTATTTGAAAGTAACTTTTTCATAATATTTGAACAGAAAATGACGTCAGACATTAAAAAACACGCATTCTTCTTCATAAATCAGTTACATTTCAATATTTTTACGTTACGTTGATACTGAGTTTGAGATGCTAGGCAAAATGATTCAGTGAGTAAAAATGATGTCATATTAAAAACAAAACGATATATATATATTTTTTTTTTGATAAAACTAAATCTTTGACCAATACTAAATGGCCAAAGCTATGACAACTAAAGGCAAATTTCTGATTTTTTTTTCGCGGGTACTGAGATTAGAACTTAAAGTTTGTGCGAATGTTCACATGAAAATTTGTATCGGACAAACGTGACTAAGTTTGGAAATACATTCATTAATAATCTATTGCGTGTTAAAATACTTTCAAATTGTGAATTTGAGTGGTGCATATGTAAATTACGAGAATGTGAAAATAACGTACAGTTTAGATTTTATGAGGAAAAATTTTATGATGTGACAAAGCAAAATCCTTTTTACTGATTTTTCATCCCGTAAAAACAAACATAAGGACCTCAATCGATAACTTCATCATAATTACTCATCTTGATTACGTTTTCTAATACAGTTTAATTTTTCAATAATTTAATCAGTTGAAGTTTGTGAAAATAATATTTTGGTAATTTTAGGTTAAAAATATTATTTGTTTTAAGAGTTAGACAATCAATGTAAGATGAATTTTTTATTGCAGTTATTTTTGTAGGTTTATTATAAATTCGATCTGACACAGTTCCTTTCTAACATTTTAGTTCGTCGAATTTCGACGGGTTCCAACTCGTTTAAATAACATTGCAACGATTTAAATTAGGCTCCCTAATTTATCATAGCCCATGGCTCAATTAGTCATGATCAGGGCTTGCTGCCATCTGTCTGTCCGCCATCTGCCTGTTCGTCTGTCCGTTTGTCCGCCCTCTAACTCGCATAAATAACTCGAATTACTATGAAATTTATATATCTTATTCAGGCTTTACCATGGCCATTGAAAATGAAGTGTGTAACATTTATAGTTCATTTATTGGGATACTCAAAAGAATTCCGCTACCTTACAGTCTATGGTGAAAAAGCATTTGCGGTGTATTTTAATGATGTTACACTATTTCAAACACATTGAAATTGATATATCACTGACGTGCACTACAAGATGCTAATTACGGAATAGGGTGTGCGTAGCATCCATCGTTCATTTACAGGGACACACAAAATAATTCGGTTTTAGTATCGTCTCTCAATAATAATTGCTGGAAATGCGTTTTCAGTTAAGGCACAAGTATGTATATAGAGTGACTGAGCCAGTAGTTGATCCAATAAGGTCGGTGCTACGGGGTTTTCATTATATTTCCTTCCTTTTAATTTTTAGAAGTAAACTAATATGATTGCTACAACCCTTAATGAATGTCCTAAAATTATTAAAAATGAAATCTGCTGAAATTAAATAGAAACAAAATTGCAAGTAAATAGTTCCTTTAATTGCCATTTACCCAGTAGTTGATCCATCGAAGAAATCGGTCGAAAATTCAAAAATTAATCTTTAAAATATCATGCTTAAGCTGTGATTAACAATAATTCATATAAAAGTATTATTTCAAATAAGCAAGATGGAAGTGGATTATTTTAACTTATCGTAATCGTCTCCAACTAATCAAAAACTAAATTTTACATTTTCCATTTCAAAAAGATCTTAAAATGGCTTCTCTAACAGCAGGCAGCTGTCACAATGTGACAACAGGTGCTCCAACATTCAAACAAAAATATTATGTCTAGTGCTACGCGTAAAATTCATTTCCGCCTGAAATTGCGTAATATTTCAAACATTTGATCAACTACTGGAGGGGTATCAACTAGTGGCAAAGTCACCCTATCGCTAATATTTTCCATATTACTCTTCATATTTTATAGATAGTATCCAGGCTGCACAAATGATATCGAGTACATTTTCGTTTATTGACGGAAATAGTTAAGGGAACTCTTCACTCACTTTAAAATACCCACTCGCTAATGCTAGACCTATGAGCAGGTTGTTTTTGAATTTATCGTTTAAATTTGAATATTTTTAATCGATCTCTAATAAGGCCATTTTGTACTTTTTCGATTTTGGTTGCAGATTTTTTTTAATAAAGGTACTTACAATTTCGAAACCGGTTTCGAATGTGTTGTGCGTTTCTTAACTTAACTAAATCTTAGCATATTACGGAGTGTACATATAAATCTGTAGGATATATACAGGACTACACAAAATAAGATAATATCTCGACTAATAATGGTAACTGCTAAATCGGGTTTTCAAATTTGTTATATGTTTTCCAAGTTATTTACTTAGGCATCATCTTTAAAGTTATTAAACCGTGAAGTTTTGATGCAGTATTCTGAATGAGTTGGGAAGTGTTTCATAATCTATGCTTGACGCATGATTTTTCGTCCTTGTTTGAAAATGCTTTGAGCTGTTCAAATAAGGACATTTTGACGAGAAAGCAGAGAAGTAAAAGCTACTTGAAGAGTAAGCTAAATTGCGTTTTCCATGCGGACTGTATCATATTCAAAATCATTCTATATTAATCAAAATGGTGAGACGATACTATAATAACTAATGGTGGGCATAATTAGTTATTTTGATGTTCGAATGAAGCATTCGGGCATGCGCAAAAAGATAGCTATCAACCTTGGTATTCTTTCTAATCAATTAAAGCCAGAAATTCTGTTAAAAAAAAAAAAAAAAAAAAAAAAGAATTAAATTAAGATCTACGTGGCTTTTTACCTTCCTCGGTATTTTTTCATGTGTTTCCCATTTCTATGAGCTCAGTTTCCCAAGATTCTTTAGCTTGTTATTCCCCCCTCCCATTTAATATCTTAATCTTCGCGTAATTTTCGGAAAAATCCTCGATTTTTTTTTTTTTAACACATATTCCAACTCCTACAAATTCTTAAAATTAAGCATTCCGATCTTAAAATCAAGTTTGTCAATTCGGTGCTGCCATTTATTGAGCGCTTAAGCATTTGAAATAATCACGAAAGCGACAAAATCAAAGAAGAAACTATAATATATTAGCTAAAGGCTAAAGGTATGAGAAGTTCAGCCCAGGGGGGGGGGGGAGGGCGCCACAAAATTTGCTCAGAAATGACTGCCGTGAACGCATCGGTGGCGACGATAAAGGGGTTAATTTACTCTATTTTTAGTACTAGTAGAGGAACTTGCTATTCCAATTTAACCCTTTATGTACTGAATTATGAATTCATGAAAATTTTATTTTCTAAAGCATTTTTCGCTAATTGTTTAAACTACATTAGAAGATTTACGTAATCATTACATAAATTTTAGAAGGATTGTAGAAGGATTGAAGGATTTAGAAGGATTAATTAAATTTGAATTTATGAATGAGTATTTTGTAGAATTAGGAAATGGACAAATATAATGTTCTTACAATAGAAATATAGAAATATTTCCGACTTGAAAAATCCCCTCCCCCAGCTCCAGCGCCAAGAAAGCTGAAAAGATGCAAAGGCAAAAGGAATCCATCCTTTTAAAAATATTTTTGTTTTGTGTAACCAATAATGCTTTTGGAACAAGATAAAGTAATGTATCTATAACTCATTCTAAACTGTATTACAACTAATCGATGTATTAAATGAATTTTATCAAGTTATTTTAATGGTATTTATAAGTACCGTCAGTATATAAAGGGTTGATACCCTACAATCACAATGCTCTGGGGATGTGTGGCAGTTGGTCACAGGCACCTCGGTAAAATGAACAGTTCTGAACAGTGGAGCAACATTGAGGGGCTTCCTAGTTGCTGTCAACTTCACGCCCAGAGTATAGATAAGCTGTCATGTTAATTACATGAGCCATTGTGAAAAAATTATAATTGTAGTTATAAAACTACATCAAAGTTTAAAATTTACTTTAAAGAAGTTTAAAAATATAAAAAAGAAAAAAAAAGACAGTAAATAAAAAAAAAATGTAAAATTAAGTTTAGGTATTAAAGTTATGCAATATATATATATGCCACTAATAAAATGGATAAATTATGATATGGTAAAGAAAGTTTAGCTGTAGTTATATAAACTACTGAGAAAATGTGAATAAAAAATTTAAAAAACAAGTTAGTACTAGTTTAGAACTAAACAGTCGCCAGGACAGGGTAGGATTAAAAACAAAGACAGTTTTCCTCGGTAAAATCTCTTCGAAGTTCTCTAAATTTCTTTCCGGTACAAAATTTCTGTTTGTAATTCATTAAATCAGGCATGGCAAACTCGTTTATCACGACGGGCCAAATTAAGCATTGTATACGAAGCCGCGGGCCACATTACGAAAAATTAATAAGCAGATTAGTTTTATTACTATCAAACAAAATGAAATCTGTACATTAAAAATGCAATCTTGTTTTAAAAAAAAATCGAAATTTTAAAGCTGTTTATGGGAAAAAAATTAAAAAGACGCACCAGAAAATTTTTAAAAACATTTATTAAGTAAAAATACATCAAGTTTAATACTTACAATCGTTTATTATTTTGCAAATATAGCAAAGATTAGTACTCTGAAGTAGTGGTAGATATTTTGATGGCAACACTACAACTCTTGCAAGTGTGTTCATGCAAAGTATATTTTCTGCATCAAACAAGAACTGAGCTAAACATAAGGAAAATGCAAAATGCTCGGCGGGGCACAGAATAATTGCTGGCGGGCCACATGTTTAACGTGCCTGCATTAAATAATACGAAGGTTGACAGCTATGTTTTTGCGCATGTCCTAATGATTCATTTGAATATCAAAACAACTTATTATTCACATCACTAATAATAACTAACAAAAGTCTTTACATGAATATTTTCATTTACATCAGGTTGAAATCAGAAGAGTTGACACCATAATCAGCTGCTGACAATACAACCGAATTAATGTGTCGATAATACATCTTAAAAGAATACTATAACCGATATTAGGCTTGATATTAGTAAAAATATTATCATTATTACTAATTGTGGCGACGCCGTGATAATATTAGCTAACTAAATCACTAAGTAATAGTTTATTATACCATGCAAAATTCTACATGCTGTGAACACAACAAATAGACCTGTAGCCGGCAGCACAGCCAACCACCTCATCGAGTTGGAGGCTGAAATTCCAGAATTGGCTAAAACTCGATTCTCATATTAAAAAGCAATCGGTCTGCTAAGTCATATATTGGTGGAAAACACCTGAAAACCCGATTTTAGCAGTCGACTCGTAGGTTTACCATTGCGTTTTCTGGTACCCAAAGGTATGAAAACATGGCGGATTGGGCGCAGGAAAACACAATGATAAACCTACGCATCAACCGGTAAAATCGGGTTTTTAGGTGTTTACCACCGAGATATGACTTGGCAGACCGATTGCGTTTTAATATGGAATCGAGTTTTAGCTAATTCTGGACTTTCAGCCTCCAACTTGATGAGGTGGTTGTCTCATGGTTCGTACGCCTCCTTGAATTTTGTAGACCAGAAAAGTTTTTGGCATCAGTATTATCTTATAGAAAATCTCTTCTTAAAGGAAGGCGAAATTTTGCGCGTTTAACCTAGATTTCTTTTTCTATAAAAAAAAGATACTGGTAGTTCTCAAGGAGAAATAACGGTATCCGTACGAACCATGTGTCTATGCTGTCGGCTTCTGGTCTAAAAGCTAATAATACTGAAAACCGCTAAACGGCAAAACCAAAATTAAATTAGAATACGCCAAGGAGACGATACATTTTCAGCCAATGTCAAGACAAGCCGTAACACTACTTCCATTTGCAATACCAAAACTCTCAGCCAGAAAATTATCGATAACATAAAAATTGCTATCCCATTCCAATACATACACACAAACAAAAATGCTGCCATGCTGATTACCATATTATTCGGATAAATATTTTATTCTATTTTGTTTTCCATTTTTCATCTGTTTAAAATATTTCGTTGTTGCAGTTTCACAACCAGTTGACAGATTTTAGCGTGCGTGCTTTGACTTTTGACGCATAATTAACTCTTTTGTTGTTGTAACTCACATGTAAGTTGTAGACATAAAGAATATTTGGTGATTTATCTTCTGCGCCCGGCTAACCGGAAAATGCTTTAAAATTAATTCATTAATTTATAATTGGCTGTATTTTGGAAATATTTGCTATTAAAAGCCAATATTGCAGCTATTTTGGTTTTATATCGGGAATATTTCATAAACACTCCGATATTTTATGCCAGTATTCATCACATTTTAACCAATACAAGCAACATAGGTATAATATTGTTTTGTCATTAGAGCTCCTGTAATTTCAAGGAAACTGGAGATAATATTCCCATTTAAAAAGTATTCATTCACAAAATTCTCTAAACACAGTGATTAATTCGCGAAAATTATCTTTTGATTAAATTAAAAAAAAAAAAAAAAACTATTCTTTTGGGCCAATTTACAGTGGTTTCAATGTAGGCGGATTTTTCCTGCCTTTAATAGTCTCTCAAATAATTCCGATTTCCTGCAGAAAATTGTAGAACTGCATCACAATCACATTTCAAAAAATCACAAGCAATTTATTCCATTTGGACTAATGAAGCATTGTCTGTTTTGGCCACAATAATAAATATCAGTTAAGAAACACATTTATATATTTTTTTCACCCCGATATTCAAGCATTTTTCTTCGTTTCTTGAAACAATAAAGATTTTACAATTTTATTTGACACGGATTTTTTAAATAGTCAGGAATGGATATCTCTGAGACAGTTTGGACTGGCGAATGCACCTTTACAAATCATTTCTTTTGTAGCAGTGACAATATAGACTGGTCTTTAATATGCTGTTTGTAAAGAGTGTGAAGGGATGCGAGTAGAAGACATTTAATTAACAGTTTAATCAGATAAAAGGTGAGTTTTATTCAATTAGCAACACCTCTTCTCATCTGAATAGTATTACAAACTAGCTGTTTAACCCGTTCTATGCGCGGGGGTTCATGAATTTAATTCTAAAACCAAAATTAAAAATAACTATTCGATTTAGTAAAATATTTTTCTACTACTGCGCATTTTTTTAATGAAATTTAATTCATCATTGTTACTATGGCAGCAGACGATAAAATGATACCTTTGGAATAAAGGAATAAATAGAATAAAAAGTTTTGTTGATGTTTGTGATAAAATGCTTGCCTTTATTTTTTTTAATTGTAATAATTAAGCGCAATTAAATAATCTCTAATTATTTGCATTTGAAGTAAAAGAATTATCGTAAAACCCGCTACAGCTTTTTAGTATTTGCAACGTGGCGCATGTAATATGTATATCTCACATTGGTTAACCCCTTGGGAAAGATCGACCGGTATTCGTGCCGCGTAAGGAGATCAGAATGAGGGATTATTCTCACCGGTAAATTTTTATTGTAAATTTTGCCTTGTTTAATCCGAGCATTTTCCCGATTCAACTAGACAAAAATTTCTGTTTTAAAAAACTGGTGATTGAAGATTAAAAATTTTGTAAAAGACGCTCGTCCCGAAGGGGTTAAAGAACTCAAGCGATTACGGGTTGAACATTAAAAAAAGGTATTTTATTGTGAATTTTTTATTGTTGGCAGCTGCTATAACAAAAAATGCTTAAATTTGATAGGGAATTGCTGTTAAATTGTTGTTTTTTTATTAATTAAAAGTTAACTATAAATTATTTCGATTCCGGATTTCTTTAGTTGCCTCGGTTGTGTTTTAATACACATGTACATAACATTTCACAATTCTGGCTTACAAACTGTGGATTTTTATAGCATTACAGACAGACAGACAGACAAATTTTCATTTTTATATATTAGATGTAAGTGAAAACTATATTTTATTTCTTATTGCAAAATCTAATAGATTTTTTACAAACTAAACTAAAAATTGCTAAAAGTGATGAAAAATATACTTAACCCTTAAATGCCTGATTTTTCAAAAATCATTTTAATAATATTTTTCGCCTTTAATTTTTTAAATAACTAGGGGGCTCGGCCCCCTACGAGCTACGCTCGCCAACCCCCGTCCAGACACCGCAGACTCTAACTCCACGCTAATTTGATCGGCTTTAAAAAGATTTCGAAAGATTGAATTATAATTTAAAAAACAGTGGCGATCTCCCTATAAACGAATTTCTATTCCTTTCTCTTTGATTGGGGAATTTTAACGCCAAATCCGCTGCGGTACTACTTGATTATCCTGTCAACCAATTTCGCCAAATTATATAAATCGCCAAACCACTCGCCAAATTATACAAATTGATATAATTTTTATTTTAAATAACGAAAGAACAAATAAATTCGTACAACATTAAAAAAAAACACACAAATAAAACGTCGAAATAAAAATAACTTGATGACGTATATACACGTGTAACAACATTTCAAAATAAGCTAATATAAAAGGAATTAAGTAAAGAGAGTCTTTGTCTCCTGGTATTTTTTAACAAAGCGAAAAGAAAGTTCTTTTAAATGAGACATTTTAAATTAATTCTCAAAATATCAAGTAAATGTCTAGCGCAATTTCTAAATTTAAACTTTTTTGCAATATTATTTTGTGTTCATTTTATGTAATAACTATAATGTGACGTAAATATGACTTAATTTCTCCTAAGACTTCTAACGCATGTTAATGAATTTATTATTTTACAATATCCTTTCTCTTTTAAAATTCACGTGTATACTTTTTATGACGTAATTTTTAATAAGTTCCTGCTTTTTATACGTAATTATTTAATTCTAATTTGAAAGTTTTTTTCCTGTTTATAATAGTCACGTGTAAATAAATTTTTAATTTGAAGCAAACATTATTGCTTGCGCTTTTTATACAGTTGGCAACAGTTTAAATTAGTACAATTTTCTGAAATCTGTAAAAAATATCTCTAGAAATGCTGAAAATTTGAATTTAAAATAGAAATAAAACCTGAAAAAATGAGTCAAAATAAAAAAATTAATGCAATCTGCACTCCGGCAAATTCTAACGCATAAAATGATCTAAAAATGATTACACTGCCATGTATAGTTTTTGCTGCTATAAAACTTTTTTAGTGGAACGATTTTGTCCAACTTTAGCATTAAATAACTCTTAAAATAATTCTTCGATTTGAAAACTGTCTGCATCAGCGTGTTTATCAAACATTTCTGTATAAAACCACCGATGTTCATATTTTTGTATGCATTATTTTTGTTAATATTAACGAAGAAAGGCCTCCGGTCACAAAAAAATCAAAACCGGCGGCGGCGGCGCTGACAGCGGTAGTTACTTTTTTTTAGAATAGACAGAATCATGGGAAAAATACTTTAAAATATCCTATTTTGTTTTGTATGGTTTACGGCTAAAAAACAGTTTGTTACTAATCAGCAATACTGGTGTTTAATTGAAAAAATAATTTTCCCTGGTAAAATTCTATAACATTAAACACACAAGAATTTCAGGAACTATGATAAGAAATAAATTTTACTTGCTCACTGCAGAGCAAATAGGGTATTTCGCAAGCTTCCAAAAAATCAAAAAGAACATGTAGCAACAATTGAAAAAATAAATCTATCTTTATTCTTAAACAGTACAAGTGTTGTCCTCTACATGTTGAAAATCGATTTAATAATATTTTCAGGGTGTATATTATTGGCAACATTAGGCATTATAGCTTCAATATTATTGTAATAGTATTTTATAAGCTTAAATTGGGTATATTGCCGAAAGGCAACACAAGGCATTTAAGGGTTAAAAGCATAATCAGAGTCTGACAAATCTCAGGCGACTAAAAAATTCTTCTTGCCGACTAACTTTTTTACCTACTTATTAATTTTATTTATTTTTTCCTTTAACCAAAAGAATTGCATGTGCGAAAATATTTATTTGTAATAGTGCGGTTATTTGCAGTGGAAGAAAATGCACCATACTGGAGCAACAACTCTCGATAATTTTTCAAAAATCAGAGTTTTTGATAAGACAAACTAATGTGCATGTTGAAAGAGCGCTGCTTAGATTAGAAAACCTTAAAAATACTCCAGCAGAAAATGGAAAAAAGAATTAAATGATATTTCATTAAGTGGAATGTACCAAAATGTGCAGTTGTCAGATATATCTCACAAAAACGACAAATGGACAAATGGTATTTCAAATCAAAATCTCAAAGGCATTGTTAATTTATGTGTATAATTTCTTGTTGGGAATTAAAGGTAAGGATATTGATTTATCTACTGTTTTAAGGTTTAATTTCATAGTTTGTTTCTATTTAATTTTTACAATGTGAAATTGTTATTATCTTAAAATTCTTGCTCAGTTTGATTTTTTTTTGTTGAATAGTTAACTTGTTCACTGCAAAATGATACACGATCACTCAAAAATAGTCGAATACGATTATGAGTAGCCAGTGTTCCATTTTGCAGTGAATGCGTAAATGCAGAGAAATGATTCTTCAAGCTGGCTCCTAAGAATTTTTTCTGGCGCCTAAGAATTTTCAACTTTTGTCAGTCCCTAGGTATAATACTTTTATATAGATCGGCATTATGTTTCATTGTAGAAAAGGCGATATTTTCAAGATCCTTGTTGATACAAATACTTTCTCAAAAATTTTTAAAAACAAGAAATTGGTAAATAATATCACGAGACGTCATGCATAATGAAAACCCAGTGCAAACATAAAATAAAATAAAATTATATATCTCTGAGCATGAATTAACTTCTACTATTATTTCTAAACCTGCACAGCATTTCTTTCCAAATTTCTTTCAAGAAAGGCTGAATCATTGCAAATATTCTCATTGCGTAAAAAGATCTCTATTGATTCCCGGATAATGGATGATAAATAAAATCTTGATAGATAAATTATTCTACTAATTTAGAAATTAAATATTTGCCCATTACTGGAGCATAGAGGAAGGTAACATTTTTTTTTTTTTTTTCCGAAGAATACATTTTGAAACTTTGAATGTTTATTCTGATACATGAAGGTTATGATTAGGTAAATATATATATGTTACGGCCAAAACTCGGAGCTTGGCCAGTTCCCGAATTGGCCGGCTAATTCGCGAACTGGCCGAGTTTCCTGGCCAAAACCCGAAATATGTGAAATGAACAGCGTATTTCGGGTTTTGGCCGGCCAATTCGCGAACTGGCCGGGAAGCCTTGGCCAATATACAAAGTAGGGATTCAAGGCTACCCGGTAGGTGGCAATGACGTGCACACTTGATAGGAAAGAACGTTCTATACTGTGACGGTTATATTCTGATATGTTGGACAATTTCCCGCCTGTTTGATATATTTCGATAAATTGGGTTTATTGTGAGCATTATATTCTAATCTGCTGAAGATTTCTGCCCTCTGTGACAAATATCGATGCATCGGATTCATTGTCCAATCCAATAAACAAATTATTTGAGGGACTCTGTAAATAAACGACAAATTTTACCTAACCAATAAACTATAGAAAAATGTTGTAGAGCATATTAGTAATATATAACAGTTTCATTACATTTGAAGTAGTGTAACGTAATTAAAATACCCTATAAACGATTTTTTCACATATCATAATTCTTTATCTGAATTCTTTTGGGAGTCCTATAAACGAACTATAATGGCTACTTAATCAATACTCTGTAAAAAAAACATATTGCTCACTACATGAGTTAGGCATGTAAATTTTATTATATTTGAAATAGTGTAACATCAATTAAGTGCACTAGAAATGATCTTTCACCATTCACTGCAATGTAACGAAATACTTTTGAGTGTTTCTGTAGACAAACTATAATTTCTACTTATTTCATACCCTTTAGATAACAGTATGTCGTCCATCTTAATGAAGCATACCTATTTTATTATAATTGAGATAATGTAACAACATTAAAATGCACTGAACAAAACCATTGCTGATATTGTAATGAAATACTTTTGTGCGTTCCTGCAAATTAACAAAAAATAGTACAACTTCACTAGTAATACCAAAATGTATTTATAAACCTAAATATTATAACAATTACAAGTCAATCCGAGTCTTTACCCGAGTAAGACCACGGGCATGTATACGGCCAGACAAATTGAATTCATAAACACTTTCAACTATGTTAGAAAATGATAAAACGTAAAAATCGGTTTCTATATACCAATTTCGCGAATTGGCCGATAGTGTATGGCCACTTCGCAAACTGGCCGATAGTGTATGGCCACTTCGCAAACTGGCCGATTGCATCTGGCCAGTTCGGGTTTTGGCCGGCCAATTCCCGAATTGGCCAGTCAGTTTAAAACGTTGTTGGCCAGTTCGCGAATTGGCCAATTTCGGGTTTTGGCCGTAACATATACACTGAAACCTCCCTGTGCGACCACCTCCCTGTGCGACCACCTCCCTGAACGATCATTTTTTCATGGAACTAAATTTATTCCCATAGGTTTAATACTAATTTTACCTCCATTCAGAGACCATACCAGTTGAACTTCCTCCCTGGGCGAGCAATTTTTTTTAAGAAAATGAAACAAATTCCGTTTTTTCCTGGTCTCTTGAAGAAGGTTTTATAAGAAAAATAATTCCGGAGAGCGCATTATTCATCAAACTTCTAAACTAAGATTATATTTCTTTTATTCCGGTAACTTTTAAGTGTTTAAACCCCTTTGTGCTTTTTTAGGCGATGAATTTAACTCTGATGACAATTTAAGAATGATGGTTAATGAACTCCCCTGCCCAATTCTGCCAGCAAACTCTCAAACAAATAGATAATGAAATCGTCATTATTTGTTTCCGCCCAAAAAAAAATTTGTATTTATTTTCTGAACTTCTAAAGCATTTGGAAATAAATGTTATAAAAGATAAAACAGTAAAATCAAAGCAAACGTCTATGTATCCATTTTTTAAACTCTGCAGTAATTAACTTATGTAATTGACTTTTGTTTTCATACTTAAATGTTTATATTTTTTCTAATGTGAAAAATAAATTTTAGTAACATTAATTGTTATCTTTTTTCAACAATTAAAATCTAGATTTAAACATGACCTCCATTAAGAGACCACCTCTCTGAGCGACCAATTTTTATTGGAACGGAACGTGATCGCTTTAGGGAGTTATTACTGCTTATATATCTCTTTTGGAATTCATTAACACTTTAATAATAATTAGATAAATATCCTTAAGTGGTCCACTACTGATCCGTTGACCTTACATAACAATCCGACTATACCTATGCGAGTTAGAGCTCGAACAGACAGACGGACAAACAAACCGAATTCATAGACACCTTTCAATTACATAGGAAAGTGTGAAAAAAGAAGTTAATGCGGAAAACTATTTGCAAATTGCATATCCTACTATGGATTTCAGTTGTTCATTATCATGTCAGAAAAATGAAAATGAAAATAAATAGGAAAAAATGCAATGAAGAGCATTACTGCCACTTCACTGACACTCTGCTGCTAAAATGTGTTTTCACGGAGAATAGATTTCGGTCAAATTGAAAGTCGGTGAGAATTGTTATTTCTTAAAAGGGGTGAAGGTCTAAGAAAGGAGGATGAAGGTGGAAAGTTTTTGATTCGTTCTCAATCTGACGGGTGTCGAAAGGCAAATTCAGTGATGGGAAAGTTGGACGCATAGAATGGACAGTGGTCATCTGAATATATCTTTATAAAGTTTGAATTAAAAAACGGCTCGAGAAATTTTTGAAAGGTAAGTCATTTTAGATTTTTTGTAAGGAAGATTTATGCAAAAGTTAGTTTATACAAAAAATATAATCATTCTAAGCAGTTTTAAAAATATGATGCTTTCACTCAAGTGTAAAACGTAATCTATTTTTTTTTTATTCTTTTTGTCTGTCTAACATTAAAAGTTTTATATAAATGACAGAAAAAGCAGTTTTATCCTTTTTATTTGTTAAGAGTCTTTGATAACAATGCAAAAAGGTTTCTTGAATCAAAATGGTGCTTAAAACTTAAAGACTGTGTTTGAATTTTCTTATTTTAATGAGCTCTCGCCTAATTTTTTATTCTTTTTGTCTGTCTAACATTAAAAGTTCTGTATTAATGACAGAAAAGCAGCTTTATCCTTTTCATCCGTTAAGAGTCTGCGCTAATGATGCAAAAAGGCTTCTTGAATCAAAATGGCATTTAAAACTTACAGACTACGTTCGGATTTTCTTTATTTTAATTAGCTCTGTACTTTGGAGATACTTTATTTATGCATTAAGGATTTTCTTTACTTACTTACAATTTACCTTATGTATTCTACTTATTTTACTTAATTTACTCTAGTAAGCATTGAAATATATAAATGCATAAGCAGGGTCCGACAAATCCCGGGCGACTAAAAAATTCCTCTTGGCGACTAACGTTTTTACCTACTTATGATTTTAATTTTTTTCCTTTAACCAAAAAAATTCCATGTGCGAAAATATTAATTTTTAATAGCGCGATTATTTGCAGTGGAAGAAAATACACCATACTGGCGCAACAACTTTCCCTAATTTTTCAGAAATCAGAGTTTTTGCTAAGACAAACTAAAGTGCATGTTGAAAGAGCACTGCTTAGATTAGAAAACCTTAAAAATACTACAGCAGAAAATGAAAAAAATAAATAAATGATATTTCATTAAGTGGAATGTACCAAAATGTGCAGTTGTCAGACATATCTCACAAACATTTCCAATGGACAAATGGTATTTCAAATCAAAATCTCAAAGGCATTGTTAATTTATGTGTATAATTTCTTGTTCAGATTTAAAGGTAAGTATATAAAACTGTTTTAATGTTTAATTTCATAGTTTGTTTCTATTTAATTTTTACGATGTAAAAGTGGTATTATCTTAAAATTTTTGATCAGTTTGGGGTTTTTTTATTGAATGGTTAACTTGCTCACTCCAAAATGACACATATAACTCAAAAATAGCCGAATACGATTATGAGTAGCCAGTGTTCCATTTTGCAGTGAACGCGTTAATGTAAGAGAAATGATTCTTCAAGATGGCTCCTGAGATTTTTTTATGGCGCCTAAGAATTTTCAACTTTTGTCAGTCCCTGTGCATAAGTATCATGGAAAATGTGTATTTAGTTTTTGAACTTATAAATAACTTTAACATGCGAATTTCCATTATTTGAAAAGCTAATGTACTTTTATGAATTAACGTCGAAAAAATGTAATTTATACATATCAATTGATTATATAATAGACTTATTCTCTCAGACATAATGCTTTGGAGTTAAAGTACTTCTTCTTAAGGAAAAATTTTACTTTTAGCATGCAAAACAGTCATGATCACATAATTTTACTTTATTGAATGACCATCATTAATTAAGGAGTATTAACTGATTCTGCGAAGATAATGGTGAGATAAAATATCTTACAAAAACAGCAATTTGCATTTAACGAATTGTTTGCCATCCGTGAAACGCAAACAATTTCAAGAGGTTTCATTTTTAACAATTATAAATATTCTTCTACACTCTAAAAAAAATCCTATAGATTTAACGGAGAATCCTTCCAGCAATACCGCTAGATTTCCTCTGTAATTTTCGCAAAAGAATCCTGTTAAATTGAAATAGAGTTTCTTTGTATGAGAGAAAATTTCCCCATCTTATAGAAAATGCAAAAATTCTTAACAGGAACAGTATACCCCTGTATTAAATACAAATTCTTAGATTGGATAATAAGCATTTTGATTAAAAGCCTATAGCAGTAACGCCAAGACATTCACAAGCTAATGTTAAATCAATGGCATGGTATTTTCCAAATTTATAATTAGCATTTTAATATTTTTGATAGTTTTTTTTTCATAGGATACCTCAGGTCAATGTATAACCTGGTACTTTTGTAGCTTTTCGATTTTGGTTGCAGCTGTTTTCTCTAGGGACACTTTCACTTTCGAAAGCAATTCACATTTTTTTTATTATTATTCTTCTAAAAAAGTGGTAGCTTGGTAGTTAATCTTTCATATGCTTATTTTTTTTATCCGTTACGCCAATATAACACCAGCTGGTAATAAGTTAATCTGAGTTAATATGTCTAAAGGGTTATTCAATTATTGGAAAGTTGGATGCATAAAGGGGACAGGGGTCACCTGAATATATCTTTATATTGCTCATCCACCAGGAAAGTGACACATCTCGACAAAATTAAATTTCACAGAAGAGGCTAAAGAAGATTCGCATGCTTTTATTATAACCTGAAATTATAGCACTTAACTCTGGGTGCATCAGTAACAATGTGCATACAAGCGTAAAAACCTTAAGAATGAAGACGTGGGTGAGATATGGAGTGTTGAGTAATTTTACATCCCCACACAATTTGCCCCCTTTTGAGGTCATAAATGGATATGTAGCGCAATAAAGGGATTTTCTGGATGACTACACTTATGAAACTTTTATTGTATCAAGACAGACCTATTAGTGGAATAAAATGCAAAAGGAATTTTTGGGAGTTGTTTCACTTTTCTTGTGTGTGAGCCAGAGTTGGGCAAATTTGTAATTGCAATTATCCGCAATGTAATTACAAGTTAATTGCATGTAATTCACTATAGTTAAACACATTCAAACACAGAAATTTCGCGAAATAAAAGAATGTAGACGGTTCCAGCTACAGTGTTGAAAGAATTTTTTATGGCATGTTATTTTAATTATAATTAATTGCATGCAATTAAATTGTAATCAAATTGCAATTACAAATTTGCCCAACTCTGGTGTGAACGATATGTTTTGAATTAAAGCGTTCTTTATCCTTTACATTCGATGACTTACTATGAATCGCTTGAGTAGATACCATTCTATTACAGAATGTGCACTGAAGTACTTTATAACTAAGAACAGTACTGTATACATTGAACAATAACAAAGGGGAGGGGTGCTCCATACGCAACAGTTAATTCAAATTGCAAAAATTTCCAAATTATGCTATTCGCACCAAGTTAGTTGCTTAAGATCTTCTATAGAGTTTTATTGTTTTAATGAGGTGTCAACTTAATTTTTGGTCCTAACTTTAAAATTTGCCTTTCCGATTCCATAATTTTATAATTTAATTTGATTTTCTATACTTATTTTATCCTAATTAATATACTTTTTCACTGCTCTACCTTTAAAAAACATGTCATCTACTAGCTAAAATGTGCGTGGGGACTTTGCCAATACTGAAAAACGCATTTGGAAAATTGGATAAAGATGCTACTAAAGCTATTAAAATAAGGATATAGGTATTAATTATTTTTTGTCGAGAATGAAATTGCTTTCTTGGAAAGAAAATGCTTCTTGGATCGAAATTATGCTTAAAACTTATTGTCTATGTTCCGATCTTTCTTTTAATGTGCACTGTACATTGAAGGTACTTTTTATTTATGCATTAACGATTTTTTTTTACTTATTTTCTGTGTTACCTTATTACTCTACTTATTTTACATAATTTACTCTAGTAATTATTGGAATGTATAAATACAATATAGTGCGTAAGTATTATATCATGCAAAATTTGCAATTAGTTGTTGAATTTATAAATAATTTTAACATTCAAATGTCCTATATTTGAAAAAGCCAATGTATTTTCTCAATTAATGTCGAAGAAATGCAATTTATGCAAATCAAATGATTACATAATATTCCTTATATAATTCTCTCAGACAGAATGCTTCAGAGCTGAGGGTCAATATCTGAAAATTGGACAATTTTCGCCCACTGCCAATAATATTTCATTAATTATACTAAAACCAAAAACTGAAAAATGTTATATATTGTAAATTTTGTTATAACAATTACCAGTGATAAATGGACAAATAATGATGTATAAACAATTAATTTTAAGCTTTAAACAAACGAAATCGTCCTTTCAGTCCCTGTCCCCAGATACAAATATCCAATTAAAATGGCAATTAAAGCTTTTGTGCAGGAATATTAAAAATCAGACAATAAACGTTTAAAATTGCACCAATAATACGTGAAAAGCCGCAAACAGCTGTTTCGAATCTACTAGCGAGATTCTTCTTCAGTGCAAGATAGAGCAAGACACAACGTGCTAGAAAAAGCAAAGCTGAGCAAAATGACAGAGACGGCGCGGCGCATCTCTGTCATTTTGCTCAGCCTTGCTTTTTCTAGCACGTTGTGTCTTGCTCTATCTTGTACTGAAGAAGAATCTCGCTAGTAGATTCGAAACAGCTGTTTGCTGCTTTTCACGTATTATTTGTGCAATTTTAAAAGTTTGTTTTCTGCTTTTTAACAAATATCCAATATTAAATGTATGCTGTAAAAATTTCTATAAATATGATTAATTTTTTTTTTATTATATGTTTATACCTATATACATACAGCATGGGAAAATATAATTCTCCTTTAATAATATAGATTGCAATAGTAAAATATTGTAGTAAATGTATTTCTCCCTGAGATTGACCATCATCTCAGTCCCTCTAAACACACATTTAGGTTAACACATACTAGATGGCGCTGGCAGAATTATTTCCATTGCAACAGCAGCTAAAGTTCAACTAGCCACCATGGATGAAGGTAAATTGTTCTTCTCTTTGTTTCATATTTAGAAATATTTAGTTTTTGTTCTGAATAGGGATGAGTATTTTTTTATATCATCATTCATTTTCTCAAATTTATTTTTTTAATTTATAAAAAAAAAACCCTTATTGCAACTTTATTTATGTAACATACAAATGTCACATGGCATATTTAATAATTTACATGTGCGCAAAATGATTCAACAAAATGGCTGTGCAGCTGTTAGAACGATTGTGATGTAAACAGACACTTTCTTCCGTAAAAATTTATCCTACGCATAAAATATACATCCTTGATCTCAAAACACTACAGCATTTAAATGTAAAATCATGTATCATAGTATATATTTGTATGTGGTAGTTGATACATTAATTTAAAAAAATAAAAATTTAGGTATGAAATTGTCCGGTTTTCAGCTATTGACCCTTAAAGTACTTCTTCCTCAGGAAAAATTTACTTTTAGAATTCAAAACCGTCACTATTCCGTTTATTTTATTGAATGACCATCATTCATTAACGAGTATTCAATAATTCTCAGAACATAAGAGTGAAATAAAGTACCTTACAAAAACAACAATTTGGATTTCACGAGTCGGTTGTAAATCGTAAAATGCAAACAATCTTGTGAGGTTACATTTTTAACAATTATGAAATTCTTCCACACTCAAAAACTCCTGTAAATTTTAGAGAAAAAACCTTCCAGTAATGCTACCAGTTTCTTCGTATAATTTGTGTAGAAGAATCCTGTTAAAATGGTGCAGATTTTCGTGGCAAAAAGTATGAAATCGACAGATCTTTTCTCGAAGCGCAATGAAATGTGAAAAATTTTAAATAATTTTTTTGAGTTAGTAACACTTTCTTTTCTATTAAATATTAATAAGCATGTCTAGAACTTTCGGACTAAAAAAGTTCGAATTGGGTTCGCAATTATGTTACATAATTTTATTTCTGCAAATGCTGCTAGAAACAAATATGGAATCACGTCTTATCTGAGAAAAAAGTTTGGAATATTTGGCCAAAATACATCGTTAATATGATTAAAACCTTGTGCTTCCACCTTTGCCTTGATGATAGCTTTGATACTGTCGGGAATAGAAAGTCTTCGCCCTTATTTAGACGGATGGATGAGCAGTATTTTCGCATTGAGTCTTTTAGTTTCTTTACTGACTTTGGCTGTAGCTTAACCCTTGAATGCCGGGTGTTACTTTTCGGCAACATACCCAATTTAGGCTCTAAAATACTATTAGAATAATATTGAAGCTATAATGCCTAATGTTGTCAATAAAATACATTCTGAAAATACTATTAAATCGATTTTCAACATGTAGATGGCAACACTTATGCTGCTTAAGAATAAATATAGATTTATTTTTTCAATTGTTGCTACTTGTTCTTTTTGTTTTGTTTGGAAGCTTGCGAAATAACCTAATCTGTTCTGCAGCGAGCAAGTAAAATTTATTTCTTATTATAGTTCCTAAAATTCTTGTATGTTTAATATTATAGAATTTTATCAAGGAAAATTATTTTTTCAATTAAAGACCAGTATTGCCGATTAGTAATAAACTGTTTTTTAGCCGTAAACCATACTTAAAACAAAATATGATTTTTTTAAGTATTTTTCCCATGATTTATTTAAAAAATGAAAGCCGAAAAACATTATTACAATGATTTTTGAGAAATTAGGCATTTAAGGGTTAAATAGCATTTGGCTTTAAGCATATCACCCTTTTGATATAATTGATATCTGGACTACTTGCTGGCACGCCATTTAGAAGACATTATTGTTAAAAAGAAAATTTTTCACTATCCTGAACCTATGGCAAGGATCATTTTTATCTTTAAATATAACATTACTTTCTCCAAACTCCCTTTCTAAACTTT
Organism: Maratus speciosus; assembly: GCA_963932465.1. NCBI lineage: Eukaryota > Metazoa > Arthropoda > Arachnida > Araneae > Salticidae > Maratus > Maratus speciosus. The sequence continues at coordinate 425,712,899 of OZ010794.1, forward strand.
AAAACAGGAAATCTTCTAAAATTGAAACGTATTTCTCTAAATTCACATTCTCATTCAATACACACAGTTTCGCAGTGCTCTCAAAAGACATACAGCCCAAAATCATGATTGAATCAGGGAACTTAAGACAAAAATTGGAACAGTTTTCACCCTCCTTTCATTTTCCAACGACCTCTATCGTCACCTGCACCAATACAAATCTTTGATTCATCGCGAAACATCAATTTACTCTAGTCATCAACAGACAAATCCTGGTAGTATTTGGACCGTCATAATCTGGCTTGTTTGTGCCATACTGTTAGCTTGGGTTTTACCCTGACTTTGTCATGACAATATCCAACTTCCTTTAATTTGTTGCAAAACATTATGTTCGAAGCCTTCACCTTGTATACTTTCTTCTATTCAGTATTAATATTATTAAATGTTTTCAAACTAATATTCTTGCATATTTTCTATATATATGAAATCCAAAGGGGAATTTCGTTTCGGCTGCTTATAACTTGAGTTCTGCTTGAATGAATTTTGATGGTACTTAGATTATTAGTTAGATAATTTTTCAAGAAAGGTTTTAGTACATAATATATTGTTCTATGTACTTTCAGAAATAAAATTCTCACTTTTGACGATTCAGCAATCCTTGAGCTAAATTTCGTTATTTTTGACAATCATTTCGTATCAAAATCACGTGACTTTTAACGAAACAGAATATCTCAAACATTTGACAAGACTATTTCCTCACTCATGGCCAGACTCAATGCATTTTAAGGAAACAGTTGCGGTATCTGTTTGCCGAGGAGCGCGCTACTGCACCTCCTCAAATCCCACGATTTTAGTAAGCTGATATACGCTTGTTTATGTTATTCCTGTCACAATTTATTTTAAAAACAGCACTTTTTAGCGCTTTTCAGGGATTACTAAAATATAGGTAGTTATTGTTTCTGCATTAATTATTTTTTTTTAGCTGTTAAAGTTTTCAGGAATGTTTATTATTTTTTTGTTGTTGTTGTTCGTTAAGGTTTAATTCATTACAAAATAACATTTATTGAGCAAAGAAATTTCTCTAATATATTATATTAATCAAGCCATATTCTTTTTTTTTATTAACCATAGAAAAATCATAATAATAAATTAACTTTATTAATTGAAACTTGCAGGAATTAAAACAGCACCGATAAAATTACAATCTACCTTATAAAAATATAAACATACAGCAAAGTCCAATAAGTGCACCTAAAATCATATCTGTGCAAGTCCCCAATGGCAAAATAGGTAAAGCAATGGACTCCCACACCAAAGGTAGTGCACTGTAAAAAAAATTCCGCAACGTTCCTGGGTAAAAATGGGCAGCTGAGTTGCCCATTATTTCCAAGAAACATTTCTTGAAAATGACTGGTACTTTACTGTATATGTTAAAAACTTTCTACAGAAATGCCAGTAAGTTTCCTGCGAAATACCAGGAATATTTCTGTTGACAGCAAAACATTACTGACATATTCAAGGCTGGAGTAGCACAAGAGCGAAAAATGTCCAGACCAGGGATCGAACCTGGATACTTGGCGTGCCGTGCCAATGCCTAACCTGTTAGGCTATCCGGACCGATACCTGGCTGACATAATTCACTCTAGATGTTCGTTCCCTTCATTATGACATTACTGACATTTCACAGCATGCGGGATCCGCAGACGATTTTTACATTTCCAGTTGACAATTTTCGCTTTATTATCATTATTTGTTAGAATGAAAAAATATTTTTAAATTCACATCAAAATTATTATTTATAATTTACACGAAAAAATAAATTTTCAGTTAAAATTCAATAAAGTAAATATATATGTGATATATTGTTTCTGAACTTTGCTTAAAATATAAAAATATATAAATGTAAATAATAATTAGAAAAAAAATCTAGACATAAAATATTTTGGATTTTCGTCAGTGATTATGTTAGTTTACAAGTTAGATAAAATACATATAAATTTTCATGAAAAAAAAAAACCTAAACGTAATTGTATATTTTTTCCGAAAAAAAAAAAAAAAAAATTCAAATTTGCAGCAATTCAAAGTGTCAAATATATGTCAAATTTAAATCAAATTGTAATAAAGTGTTAAAATATAAAATTAATTAAAAAAGAAAAAAAAAAGTCAAGAGGTAGCATCGAACCCGGGCCGTACGGGTGGCGTGCAAGCTTTCTGCGTCCACACCACCAAAGACACGTAGAGAGCTGCAAACTAATGGGTATTTGAAACGTATGCTAAAACTCGGCATCTAATTTCTGAAAATCTAAGGTCCATTTGAAGAAATCCTTTCACAAGAATAATTAGAGATAAGAACTCTAAAACATACTTTAAATTAATCAAAATAGGTGAGAATCATATTTGATTGTCCCCTGGTTAATGCAGATCCAAATAATAGGTGTATTTTTTTTTACACAGTCTGCTCGTTAAAGATTTCACAGACAAGTACGAGAGATAATCTCTTAGTGATGTCACAGAGGTATTGTATTTTCATCTGAATTATCTTGACAATAGAGACGTAAAGGATTATGTCGTCTATTGATTTATTTGCATTCCATATTGATTTTTTTACATTCATTTAAGGAATTCGTTTTCGACACTCGCGCGCGAGCAACGGATTATAGGGAAAAAAAATAATAAATGGCGGCCGCAGCGTTTTGCTGTTTCCAACTTTTGTTCAGGAACGTTTCAGATAAGAAAACCAGAATTTCACAGGAAAGAGCTAAATTATTCTGAAAACCTGATAAAAGGCGAAACGTTCCTGGATTTTACATGGAAAGTTACCATTTTTTTTTACAGTGTGAGTTCGAATCACCTTGAAGGAAAAGATAAGCGACATAATTTTTTCCCCTGTCAATAAATACAGATGCTTCTAAAATGCTCAATAAATGGCACCATCGGCCATTTTTTGCACTTTTCGAACAGACACTTTTGACATAATTTGTATCCTCAAGCAAGTGCAGAAAGTAAATTCCTTAATTTGATGAAAATTTCGCTTGGGGCATTTCCAGGAAAACTGTTTCGTCAAAGACGAAGAAAATTTCGTGAAATCTGAGTATTCATTTCTGAGTGTGTGTTGGTTAGCCTTTTTAGAAAGATTCTGCTGAATGGATTTCAATGGAACTTGCATTGTAAGTTCGATACTTTTTCAGGGAAAGTTTTAATATATAACATATCGCTCTACGTTGCTTAATTATAGAATCATATGCAAAGTTCAATAAACAGGTGAACCCGATTATGAAAGATTAGCCTTTTAAAATTTCTGCTGGCCGTATTTCGATGTGACTTTCATTGTTAGATCGATGCATTTCAGAGATGGTTTTAGTACATTGCATATAGTTCTGTCGTTCTTATCAAATCCAACTTAAAAGGCTCAACTAAAAGAGTAGGTCCAATACAAAATTTGTCTAACAGATTAGAAAATATAATAGCGCAATGGCATTCGTATCTTTTTCAGGAATACGGGTAAAGGTCCATATTGCTTTTAAACACTAGGTCGAATTGACTGATATATTTCGTTTGATTCAAGGTTAGTTTGGAGAAACAAACCAGCATAGCGTACGAAATCTACTAGTATTTAATAAAGTATGATCCTGATTGCTGACATAGCTCGTGATCTACCAAAACGGAGACAGTTTTTCACACTTTTAAGATCTTCGAATTTTAAAAATTGTAACCATGGAAGTATTTTTCACATACCTCTGCGATTTTCTTTGCTTTAGCAGATTAACCCTTTATCTACTGATGGTACTTATAAGTACCACTCACTTTAAACTTGCATCCCATAGTGAATATTACTAATATTCTAATGGTACTTTGCAAAAACACTCTTTTAACTCCACTTTATCTGGATACATGGCAGCAGTACTTCTAGGTTTGTTATTTTAGCGAGGAAGAAGGCTATCTTTGAAACAGGCGATGTGTTTTGCGCCGACATTTTGTACAGATTGTCACGCTCGTCTTTTTCTTGCTGCAAACACAGTAAAGGATATAAGATAAGTGCTGGATTTTTTTATGTGTTCATTATGATCTTAGAATGCGATTTGACTAACTATTTTAGGTGAACGGTGTATATATTTGATTTAACAGTTGAATTACTGGGTGATCCTCATAAGTACCGTCAGTACACTGGGTGTTGGAGAAAAACTTCTTGTTTACTTTTCATCTATGTACTTATCCATTGTTTTCATCTGCTTTAAAGTGTAATTACTAAAATGTAGTGTGTAGTAATAATTTTCCTAGTATTTCTTTTCTGTTTCATTATTATTTTTTATAAGAAATTGAAAAAGTTGTAGCACTGGCTCTTTTTTGCTATGCTAGAAATGGCATATGTAAATTCATATATTGCATATATGGAGATGCGAGAGAACATGTTGTCCCTAGAATATAGACGTCGCATAACTAAAGGACTGCTAACAAGATCGAAACCTAAAAATAAAATAGTTATTTTAACCCTTTCAGGGGCGAAGCATTTTCAATGCTAAAGTGTTGAAATAAATTATTGGCACAGGAATTTGCTAAAAAAATTATTTATAAATTTTAAAAAAAGGCCCATATTTCACATATTTATTAAATCGAAAATATTTTACCACAGTTCTGGTGCAATTTTAAATACCTTGCGGATTTTCAGTTACTCTATTTTATTCATAGTGTACTGATGGTACTTTAAAGTAACACCTTAATTAATTGCCTCTAAGGAGTTAAAGTTCTCACGGGTGAGTATTTTTTTTATGTTTATCCTTTAATTTTCAGTGTAGTTACGAAAAAAAAAAATTCCATGAAAAAAATTGCTGTAGATCATAATGCAGTAGATAAAGGGTTAACAAGCTACTTTCTGGTTTTCAAAACAAGCCCTCTTACAGGTGCCATTTCATTCACGGGTTTGAATTGAGCAATCGAAACAAAGCTTAATGTATTTATATCCCTCTCGTGACGAATTCCATAAGACCATTGCGTAACACTAAGCTGATCACCAGATATGGCAATGACATAAACAAGTAAAGTGGGTGATTCCAAACTATTTTTCCCGAATCGCTTTGATTTGAAACATTTTTCCTGCACAAGTATTAGAAAAAATATTATAAATAATTATGGAATGCTTATTTTCTAATTTCCATTGTGTTTGCGCATCTCACTCATGTTCATGACCTTTCATTAAAAAGAAAATTATAGCAGCATTTCAGTTACAATAGAAATTCATACGTTTCATTATAAGTTGTCGAATAGAGAGTGCTTATTCAGAGGAATCCTGTAATTGCTAAATTGGTGCACATTTTCTCTGTATAAAACAGAATTTCTCCAAGGGAAATCCTGTTAAATTAAAACAGAGTTACTCTGTATGAGAAAATTTCTCTATCTTATATAAAATGCAATTCTTCTTAACAGAAGCATAATACCCCTGTATTAATCCTTAAATGCATGATTTTAAATTTTGTTTCGAAAAAGTTGTATATGATTCTTAGAAAGGTTTATTACACAGGAAAAATAAAGAAAAAAATCAGAGGTATATTTTTCGTATAATACGTTAACCTTTTCTTATGTTGCACATCTGCAATACAAGTAAAAACTAAAATATTGCAAATTAGTAAATATTTTAATAAATATGAATCTAAATACCTTATTTTATATATTTTTTTTTATTTTGTAAAACTTAACCCTTAAATGCACGAATTATTCTTTTATAATTGGGTTTTTTTATTTTTATATTAAAGATTAAACACCATAAATTTTAAGATAGATTTTTAATTTTAATTAGTAGCAATTTTGTCACTTTTATAGGATTGATATTTCTATATAAATATAATGGCTGCTAAAAGTTAAGTAAAAAGTGATGCAGAGATGCATCACTATGCATTTAAGGGTTAAACAGAAGTTTCCTGCTTTACATAAGAAGCATTTTGTTTAAAAGCCTATGTAGTAACTGGAAGATATTCGCAAGCTAATGTTAAGCAAATGGCAGAGTCCTTTTTAACACTTTCCAACAAAGTTGAAAAGTGTTTATGACTTCGGTCTGTCTGTCCGTCTGGCCGCGCTCTAACTCCCGTAAATATACTCGGATCGTTCTGAAATTTTTGTATGTTAGTAACCTCTACCACAGCACGAACCCTATTTCAAATGAAGTTTATAGCACGTTTAGTTCATTTACAGGGACAGTCAAAAGTTTTCCGTTACATTACGGCCTATGGAAAAAAATCGTTTAAAATGATTTTCAATTACGTTACATGCTTTGAAACATTATAAAATTGATATGCATTTATCAAGTGTACTAAAATATGCATTCTGTAGAATATGCGGCGCAAGGAATAGTTATTATTCATTTACAGGGCCACACAAAAGAATTCCGTTACACAATGATATAGGGGTGAACGGAATTTTTTCCGGCGTATTTCAATTATGTTAAATTATTTCATGTATAATGAAATTTACGTCGCTGAGGTTTACTTTAAGTTATTTCATGTATAATACGAAGTGCATAGAATTATTTACAGGGACACACAAAAGATTTCAGATACTATATTGTATCCGAAGTACTGTACATTAGCGATGATTGCTGGAAATGCATTTTTAATTATGGTATGTGCTTTTATGTTTCACTATATGTATGCATTGTATATGGTGTGTAAAAATGCTCTAAATGATATACAGGGCTACACAAAAGAATTCGTAATGGTTACTGAGTATGATTGCAAATTGTTTAAAGGTGGTTTTTAAATGAGTTATGCATTTTTACGCTGAACTTCATTTAGTTACTAAGAAATGTTTGTAGAATATACATAAAATGATATACAGGGTCACGCAAAAAATTGGATACATGGCCGTCTATAAATGATAATTTCTGGAAATGTTATTCCAGTAGTTTTAAGAGTGTTTTACTTTGAATTAAACTTTAGATAAATAGTGGCGTGTAATAAAGGTACTAGGTTAACTACAGGGTTGTACAAAAGTATACAAGTATGTTTCCATCTATTAGTATAAATTGCTGAAAGAGAAATTTCAAGCTGTTATATGTTTTCTTGCTAAACTAAATTTCTCCATTATATAGTATCTATATCAACCTACAGATCAAGTACAGGGATGTTCAAAAGAATTGGAATACATATTTGCTATGGAAAATAACTGCTGAAATCAGTTTTTCAAATGTTTTATGCGTTTTCTAAAATGTTTAGTTAGTTCTCTTATATACTTTATTTCCCTAAATAACGAAGTTTTGTTAAAGCATTCAAGAAGTGTTGGAAATTGTTTCATAATCTATGCTTAACGCGTGATTTTTCTTACTTGTTTAATTTCTTGTTTGCATTTTAATACTGTTAAATGATTCTTTATTTTTTAACAGAAATTTGAATCATATCTGAGACCAATTAGATGTCTAACCGAGTATTTTCGCACTTTTTCGGTTTTGGTTGCAGATTTTTCTTTTTTTTTTTAAGACACTTTCAATTTTGGAACCAATTTGAGGTGTCTTATTCCATAGACATTCTCAAATCGATAGACATCGATCTCAAATATCCGTAAAAGATAATCATTTACAATATTAAAATGCCAAAAAGGAAAATAAAACGCAGCCGTTGGTTTAACATTAATTTACAAGTATATTCGCATTACTATCTTAGGTTCCCTTGCGCTCTTATCGGAATTCTTTGCCGGAGTTACTTTTCTTTTTAGACTTTCTGGTATTAATGGAACAATTAAAGTTTTTTTTAGCCCCCGATATGCTATTTCTTGGAGGCAGCAATTAAAATGTCGTCTCTAAAAAATAACGATCCGTTATATAAGCCATCCATAAAACAAAGCAGATGCATCATTGTAGGGTTAAGTACGGATAATCTCTACTGCAATATTTTAAACTTCTAAGCATCGCACATTTTCAATTTTTATACCGTCGTATAGGGAAGAAAAAGTACTTTTAAATGCAATTTTCTTTGAAAACTGCTGCATATCCATTTATTTTTGAGATATTAATTTTTTTTCAAATTGTAGTTTTTAACGCCATTTCTTTAATGTTGGCAACTGAAGTACTCCATTTCTGTACAAAGTAAAAGAAAAATAGTAGATTATTATATATTTTTGTTGCAAAATATAACAATAAGATTTGATTTCAATGTGAAATTTAATGAGAAATTCGAACTCCGGCGTATATTTGTATCAAAAATTTCATTTTGTTAGTGAAAAATAAAAATTAATAAAAGCCTGTTTTTTAAAAAAACAGCGACAGTTGAAATTTTGGTCGATGCGAATTCGCACTAGTTTAGAGTTTACGGGTTCAATTAAATACAGTCTATAGTGTTCGAAGGAGTGTTGAAGAAAACATTGGAAAACTGTAGAAGAAATTACTTTCTGAACAGTGGATACTTTATACGCATATGGGGGATCCACAGTCTTCTGTTGAGTACTTATTACCATCATTGTGGTAGAAAATATTTTTTTCGACTGCTAAATTTTGAATATAAACCAAATGATTAAAATTTGGATTTATTTATACCATATAACTGGAATTTTTTCTTTCTATCAATTTTGGAAATGCGAAAATATTGCTCGCAATATGACCACAATAGTATATATTTTAAAAACTTTTTTTTTTTTAAGTTTCATGGTATATCTATTTTGCTTATAAGTTTTTTAAGTTCTAATCGAATTTATAATTACAGATTATCTAATTTAATTCCTACTTAATATCATTCATTGCTTATCTTGGTAGCTTAAAATTTTTCTTCTAGATTTTGTTGTTGTTATTGTTGTGCATTTAATTTTATGTTTTTATTTCTGAATCTGTTTATAACACCGTTCATTACTGAATGATATATTTTTACTACTTTAAAACTATACAGTCTTTGAATGGGGTCCAAATGCTCTGGTTACCACTATTTTTAAAATAATATTCTTTGCCTTATTTAACTGCATAATTTTCTATGATTAAAGATGGCGAAAAAAAACTGGACAAAATTAGTGGTATCCAGAACATTTTAATATCACTATATTTGGATACTATTCCACTCGACCATGGCTATACCACAAAGTACCTAAACGTTCATAATGACGAAAAATCCAGCTACTTCATTCGGCGACTTTCTTCCTTGTTGATGATTCATTATAGTTAGGATTAAGTGTTTGCGCGAATTTCCGCCGTTTCTTTTTTTTTTTTTTTTTTTTTTTTTTTCTCCAATTTCGTGAGTTTTGTAAAAGGGCGCGATTACTGCGAATATTGTTTAAAATTTCGTTTATTTTTCTTTTAATTTATTTATTTATTCGTTTATAAATGTTGCGTTTAATATTTTTAGGGGAATTGAAGTTTAGTAAATAAAAGTTAGTATTTTTTGAATGAGAAAACTACGAAACAAAATGATGTCAATAAAATTGATATCATTTTTATTTTCCAAGAAAATAATTATTTCCTTATCTAAGAAAATAATTATTTCCTTATGTGTTACAAATGTACTCTTTATATGTTCCTTATGTGCTCTGAATGCTATAGAAAAAGTGGTATACTCCCATGAAATATATCACATGTATTTAATTGGGTTTTAATACAATTATAATGCAAAATAAGTCATTCTTATCTACAAGAAAACTGATTTGTGGCCAACCGGCAGTACTTCTGGTGCTTTGCACGGAAATCAACGCATATAAAGTAAGTAAGTGATAATGGTTAGTTACCTTGATTTGTGCAGTTTTAATTAGCGCGATTTTCTATTAATGGGGGGGTTTTAGGGGGGGGGGGGGTGGCTTCAGATGGATTCGTTTATTAATGCGGGGAAATTTTTGATTAGTAGGGGAAATTATCAATATTTGTGCAAAGAGCTGAATGAGCGATCCCATTTTGCAAAACAAACCACGTACATTTGCAGCATGGTGGCCTTTTTTTTTCTTTTTTTTTTTTGCAGACATTGACTGCATGTGACGTGCGAAAGCCTAACCTTCTGTTTCAATATGCCTTGTTATGTATTTTTGTTATTGTTAATTTTATGCAAAGTGTTAATCTTGTGCATTTTTCATTCAAAAATTTCAAATTTTAGTTATTTTTAAACAAAAAAGTGTAATTTTTTTTCTTCTTTTAATGAGGTTGGTGCAGCAGTAAGTTTGTTTACGTGGATTTTCATTCGCACCGCTAAACTACCAATGTCGAACCTGGGCGCAGGTAATCCCAATGTTTCTGACCTCAAATGCCTAACAGAAGAGGAATGCACCAACGATTTTGCGGGATACAACGGAATCTTGACTTTATAAGCCGGAAATGTGGAAAATTTTAAAAAGAACTAAAACATATACATATATATCAAATCCCAATTATTATTATTTTTTTAAATTGGACTCAGAATATTGCTCGCAAGATTTAGAAAAAAAAATGTTTTACAACAATATAAAAGACTGCACTTGCATGAAAATTTTTTTCCCTCAGCTACTCATTTTTAGGTTCTTTCGTAATTACATAAACGAGTTGGAACCCGTCAAAATTCGACTAACTAAAATGTTAGAAAGGAACTGTCAGATCGAATTTATAATAAACCTACAAAAATAATTACAATAAAAAATTCATCTTACATTGGTTGTCTAACTCTTAAAACATGTAATATTTTTAACCTAAAATTACCAAAATATTATTTTTACAAACTTCAACTGCTTAAATTATTGAAAAATTAAACTGTATTAGAATACGTAATCAAGATAAATAATTATGATGAAGTTGTCGATTGAGGCTCTTCTGTTTGTTTTTACGGGATGAAAAATCAGTAAAAAGGATGTCGCTTTGTCGCATCATAAAATTTTTCCTCATAAAATCTAAACTGTACGTTATTTTCACATTATCATAATTTACATACGCACCACTCAAAGTCACAATTTGAAAGTATTTTAACCCGCAATAGATTATTAATGAATGTATTTCCAAACTTAAAGTCACGTTTGTCCGATACAACTTCTCATGTGAACATTCGCACAAACCTTAAGTTCTAATCTCAGTACCCGCGAAAAAAAAATTCAGAAATTTGCCTTTAGTTGTCATAGTATTGACCATTTAGTATTGGTCAAATATTTAGTTTTATGTTTAAAAAAATGATTTAATTTTAAATATGACATCAGTTTTACTCACTGAATCAATTTGCCTAGCGTCTCAAACTCGGTATCAGTGTAATGTAAAAATATTGAAATTTAACTGATTTATCAAGAAGAATGCGTGGTTTTTTTTATGTCTGACGTCATTTTCTGTTAAAAGATTATAAAAAAATTACTTTTATTTGTAATGTTAAAATGGCATGAATTATGATTTAATGAATAAAAATAATAAACCATGACTATTTTCCCTTTACTTTCAATATAAATGGAATACTTCAGTTGCCACGATTAATAAATTTGTATTAAAAACTACAAAAAAATTAATATCTCAAAAATAAATTGAGGTGCAGCTTTCAAACAAATTGCATTTAAAAGCACATTTTTTTCCTGTACAAAGGTGTAAAAATTGAAAATGTGCGATGTTTAGAAGTTTAAAAATTTGCAGTAGCGAAAATTGCAAAACCGAAATTTCATTTCAAATTTTAAAGTGTTGCCATTTGCAAAATGACGTATGCGTTACGCACAGATATGTTTGTCCTTTATAATATAGATACGTAGTACCTATAGTCGTCGTCTGGTCCGTCTGTGTGCCTGTCCGCATATGACAGCGCAAAAACTTCCGTACCGAATAGTTTGAAATTTAATAAGGTACTTGTACCCAATATGGACAGTGCTCTCAATATTGACACCCCTAATATCTTTAAAAGTAATCATTTTGATCGCGATATGGCGAAACATGTCCGTGAAGAAAAGCAGTCGAAAAGATAATTAAGCCTGGAAAGTGCAAAAAAGCGCGCTGTTCGCCATTTAGAAGGAAACTTTTTTTTGTGGTGTGCTGACCGTAATTATAGGTAAGTTTAAATTCTTATTAGATATGGTAAAATCACTTTAAGTATTGAAAACTAGAGTGTTTTAGAAAGCTGATAAAGTATATTTTCGATTGCTATTGCATATATTGATTAAAGATGTTTTCTTTGTTTATTTATTACAAGATTTAGTAAAATTATGCCCGATTCCCAATATGGACACCTTATGTCCACATTGGAAATACAGCAAGTGAATCTTTAGATTCACAAATTTGTAAAATATCTGTTTAATGTCGTCTGAACAATCCTCCAAGAAAAAATCCTCCAAAAAGACCTTGCAGAAAAATCAAAAGAAACCACCCCTCAGTAGGGTATCTGTTGACGAAATCGCAGGTATCAGCGATATGACTTCCTCAACAAAGGAGAGCTGGTACTGCTTCTTATGCAGTATTGATGTTGTTGCAGACATGCGGCTACGCATCAACATGAGGCAGATATGTCCATGAGGACTGTGTGGGACTTACCACCCATGATGAAGAAGTTTTTATTTGCCCATCCTTTGAGGACTGAGTAATAACAGATGTAAATTCTGCAGACAGATGTAATAAAGCTAAGCAAAACCAACTATATTATTTCATAATATTTTTAATAACTGAGGTGCTTTGCATATGTCTTCGAAGAGCCACAACCAAAAATGACCTCCCCCCTTCTAAAGTGCATGTTCTGAAGATATTTACTGTGTCCCCCCTCCCCCGCAATACTTTAAGATATATTTCTTTTATCCCCTCTCCTCTAAAATCCCTTGAAATAGTGGCTCTTCCATACACCCTGTGTAGTTGGTCAATAAGGAGCCACCTGTCCATAATATGTACATGCATGTCCATAATAGGGGCAGGTGGTTCCTTATATGGACACTTGTAAACATTTTTTGTTTTTATCATTAAAATTAAACCAGAATAATTAGAAGGTCGCCAATTTTAATAATGATAGTCAACACACCAGGGATAGTGGTCATATATTTTTGGAGTCCTATGACGTGTACACGGGGGTGAAAAAAATCAATTTTGCTTAGTGTGTCCATATAGGGTACAGGTACCTTATATATAATCGTTGCAAAATTTTGTCGAGTACTTTAAAATTTTATGAAAATCGAAACAAAACTTAAAAAAATATTAATAAAAGTTTTTTTCATTCTATTAAGTCCTATCATACTCAAATAATTCAATGATATCACATATGATAGTTAATGATTCTAGGTTGCCATGATGATCACGTCCTATTTTATGCATGCATTTCTGCATAAGAGTGCAACAGCTATTGCACCAATATCTGAATATTTATAAAGCTATTTATAGTACGGACGCACCTCATTTGCCACGTTTGACGCACAATTTCCAACTTGTTGTTTTTTACCTGATTTTCCTGGACACCCTTTTAAAAAGGAGCTAAACGGTATATAAGAGAAAAAACATGTATGACTTCTCATGTTATGGGATTTATAGAACAACTCTACATAGTTTATAAAACTCAGGAAAATACAATCAATTTTTATCTATGTCGTGGAATTTTTTCGTTTCGGCACACTGTTTGATGCCGAATTGTTTTAAAAATAAAATCAAGATATGGCAAGAAATGTACCCAATCGTAACGACAGTCGGACAAAAGTTTTTATTATGCAGTATTGAACTTGACTTTTTAAAGTTTCTTGATTGTAACTTATTAAATCAGCTCATATGTCAATATGAACTGGAAGGATTAGAGAAATTGGATAAATTATATTTTAAATGCTTCAAATCACGCTGTAATAAGTACTTTGTAACAATAGCAAATCAAAACCATGTAAGTACATTATTATATTGTTTATTGTTTATTTATGTATTTTGAGTTTTAAGAAAGTTGGTTGTAAATTTAGTCTAATTTTATCCATAGAATGTATGTTTCAGTTAGTTCGGTAATATCGCATCACGCTCTAAAAAATAAATGTATAAATTAGCCACTTTTACAGAAGTATACATGTGTAAAATTGTGAAATTACACTTTTGTTATAAAATTTACACTCTTGTGGTAAAAATGTACCTGTATTTATGTGTGTATTGGCTTAAAGGAAGTGTGTAATTTGTTATCCCTTCAAAATCTCAAGCAAGTGTGTAAATATAGAAACTTGTATGGATTTACCCGAATTGCTGTGTAAATGTAAATTTTCAAATTTTGCATATTTACAAAAACATCTGTGTGTATTACATACTGCACCGAAATATGTGTAAGAATATTACACAGAAATATGTGTATTTATGCGCACTCAATAAATATCGATACTTGAAAACTTGGTTTGTGTACTTGGTTTGTTCGGAAAGTTGCAGTTCCTGAATTCATGTGCCGTTCCGGAAAGTATTGCTTGGGGGCTGTGCATATATTACGTTATCATTTCAGGGTGGAGGGGGGGGGGGGGGTCTGGCAAATGATATCGAAAGATTTCTCGAGGGGGTTGTCTTTTGATATCGTTATCATTTTTGACACAACCAAAATTTTCTCTTTTTATTTGTAACTTGTTCCTTACATCAAAATAGTCAGTTATATATTTTTAGTCTGTTATCTATTGTTATGGAAATACAAAGTTATTATTAAAATCATTAAATTATTATAAAATTATTTAATATCCGAACAGGGATTACCACAAGGTTTGGCATTCCTATTCTTCTGTCATATGTGAATGAATGTACTATAATTCGCTGTTCGAGAAATCAACTGCGAAGTATGCTTGAAATAATACTTGTTGTGTTTTCTGGTAAATAAATAAGAAAGAATTTTGAACACCTGTTCAGTTGATAAGAATTTCTGCCTACCCCATCACCCCCATCTCTGCGGGGGCAAGAGCAAAGACATTATTACTGCATTGCGTAACAAAAATCTATTATTAAGTATTTTCAAATAGTAACTATTTCTTTTAAGTGCTATTTGATATAAAATTATTTCATATGCAAGAGATATTCTCTTCGTTGACTTCTCTTCATTTGAATCAACAAAGTATGCAAAACTAGAGAACAGGAATTCTGCTTTATCAGAATTTAGTGTCGCCCCCGATGAAAAAAAAATTACTAAATAGTTTTTTTAATCGAACTTATACTTTTGGAATGGATCATTTTCTTCTGATGGACTGGTGGCTTCCATTATTATGAAACAGCCATTATAAATGAAGTGTCAGATGAAGATGAAAGAGCAATCGTAGTAATTTAATTAAATTTAAAAAATTAAAAAACCCGACTGCGTAGAAAGCGAACTAATTAATTCTTTCTCATCAATGTGAAACCATTTTTTACATTACTTGCCTATTTATTTTATTTACTTGTATTGATGACTTTTAAGTTGTGTTTAATTGTGAGTTCCTATCTATAAATACTGTTTTGATGAAGCCTATAGATGTCTGTCTATGAAGGTTAGAGTTGCAGTAAAGCTAGAGATCCTACCTACACAACTTCCAGATTGTGTAATATTTAAACGGAGCTTCTATAATTGTAAAATAGTCGATGATCATCGTCTTCATTTTGAAAGACCTATCCATTGATATGCCACTCAATATGGTGCGCAAAAAAAAAAAAAATCGTCTCTACCGCTATTTTGAATTTTACGGTCGCCATTTTCAATTTATAAAAATAAAACCTAGCCTATAACCATCGGACGGTTAAGACGAATCGATAGAGACCTCATTCATTAAAATCCACACTAAGAAAAACGACACTTTCAAATCTGAGTAAATCCATGTTTCCATTTTGTTATGAAACTTTTTTTTTCAAATATGACGACCCAATGCTTTCAATTCTGAAATACCAGAAATACTCAGTTTCAAACAAAATTACTTTTCATTCGTTAAACGTAGTAAATTTTACAAGGGTAGTTTAATTTATTCATATTATATCGTTTGTTATGATTGCGAACGGAACGTTCCTTTCAGTAATAATTTATAACATGAAATGTGGGGAACTACATTTTTATCGTGTTCGCGGAAGAACATTCAAAAGCCGTTATAATATAATCTCGAAAGCGTAAATTTTATTCTTCAACCTTCGAAATCGAAGAATGGATCAGTTTGTAAAGAAAAGACTTCGCAGGGCGAATTTGACAACCATCAACAATATATAAGTACAAACATCATGTATAATCGTGAATAAACATCATGGATAAAGCGTTATGTGTTCATATTTGAGTATGTTCATGTTTTCAGAAATGAGCATATACATGTTTCAAACTTGAGTAATTTTGTTTCGGAGCCATTTTGACTATGCGACATACACAGATTTGAGTATTTTTTACTCAGTTTTGAAAATGTGGTTTTTAGAGTGCATCCAACCGTTGGGATGTTTCGAGGGTATAAAGAAATCCACATACCCAGATACGCGTGAAACACATAACCCTTCTTGGAAGTCGGGTAAAAAGTTAGAACTCTGATTTTCTGGTCAGAATAAGGGAAAAAAGGGCCATAATTTTTTTTTCAAAAAAATTCATCTTCACCTAACACTCCATTTATAATGGCTGTTTCATAATAATAGAAGCCATCAGTCCATCAGAAGAAAATAACTCGGTTAAAAAGGAAACTCGGTTAACCGGGACTCGGATAATCGGGACTCTACAATAGTTCAGTTTTCAGACTTAAAACACGCGATTTTATTTTATAAATAATGACGTCATCCTCATCCACTGAAGAATTACTCATTTGCGATCCAGTATTAAACAACACCTACAGTAAAATACGCATAGGATGTCACTATCTCTGAATAATACAGAAATCCAAAAAAAAAAAAAGATTTCGTCATTCAAAATATTCGACAAGACGGAAGAAAAAAAAAATCGGCTATCTCATGATTCCTATGCCTTCATTTGTTTGTGATATTAATATAGATACTTAAAATTAAATGTACTTTTTAATAGCTCCATGTTTTAGCAGAAATCATTCCTTCATGTTTTTTCAAAATGGCATGTATTTTAAATACATTTTTTTCAGTTTTTATGGGAAAATGGCAACAAAAAGATATAATTGCTATTTTTTCTTTACTTTCTACAGAAATGCAGTACTTCAGTTGCCAAAATTAAACAAATGTCACTAAAACCTACAAAAAAATTAATATTCCAAAAATAAATGGAGATGCAGTTTTCAAACAAATTGCATTAAAAAGTACGTTTTGTTCTTCCAATACGACGGTATAAAAATCGAAAATGTGCGATGCTTAGAAGTTTAAAAAATGACAGTAGAGTGTTTAACTGTGCAATGATATACCTGCTTTCTTTTACGGCTGGCTTATACAACGTAACGTTATTCTATGGAGACGACGCAAAATAAGCTGGGAGAAAGAAATAGCATACCGAGGGCTAATAAATGGAAAACCATATCTGTACATCACTCCAAACAAAAGAAAAAAAAATTTTTTAAAATAAAAATTTGATTTTTAGACATTGATAACGATATCAGTACCGGGAAGGGGGGGGGGGAGGGGGTGCTTAGGAATGATAACGTATGATATCGTAAGGTTAAAGGGGGTCCAAAATTACCAAACAGTTGATAACGTTATATATGTACAGCCCCTAGTTTACTGTACGCTGAATTAAATAGGGAATTTCTCCTCTTGGCGTTCATGTATCTTTGAAAAGTGATGGCTGAAATTGATAGAAAAAAAATACGGAAATAATACTAGCGTCACACTTTCCGTATTTTACGGAAATTTTATTTTACAGTGTATTTATTTCAATTATACAGGTTCTGTGCATAAATTGTGCATACGATTTTAGGACTTCAAAACAACTGTAGCAGAGAGATGGAATAACTTCAGACGATCCTGTTTCTTGTAAATTAAAGGTACACTATTTTGTGATCATAAAACAAATCTTCTAGAAAAAGAACAAACACAGCGATCACGTGTTGAGTTTGTTCTCATACAAATTTGTTTTGAGACCATAAAAATGTTTAGTTCAAGATTTATATCCCAAGCTATAAGGTTGCGTGCTATTAACACAAAATCCATCGTTTTTAGGTACGTTCGTAATTATATAAATACCTATATTATGTATTATATAAATACCTATATTATATATTATATGCCTACATTATACCGGGTGTCCCAAAAAGGACTGACTGATTTTAAAATTCAATAACTTGTAAACGGTGACAGATATTAAAAAAATTCTTGCAGGAGCGTTATGCATAAGGTCAAAAGTTTTATTACAGTGATTTTCAATTTTAGTTCGATTTACAAACAATAGATGGCGCTGTAAGCAATAGTCGCTAAATACAGGCTCGATTTTTGGTCCTTTATCTTGTTCCATGCGGAAAAAGGAGATGGAAATGTATTATCCGGGCCACGAAGTACCAAAAATCGAGCCTGAATTTAGCGACTATCGCTCACAGCGCCATCTATTGTTTGTAAATCGAACTAAAATTGAAAATCACTGTAATAAAACTTTTGACCTTATGCATAACCCTCCTGCAAGAATTTTTTAAATATCTGTCATCGTTTGCAAGTTATTGAATTTTAAAATCAGTCAGTCCTTTTTGGGACACCCGGTATATTAAATTATATAAAACGACCTATAGTCGTCGTTCAATCCGTCCGTCCGCATACAACAGAGCAAAAACTACCCAACCGAATGGTCTGAAATTTTAAATATATAATTGGTGCAATATTTTGTCGAGCTATTTCAAATTTTATGAAAGTCGGATGTATAGGACAGTCAAAAGCTTTCCGTTACATTACGGCCAATGGGAAAAATTATCTCAAGTGCATTTTAATGATGTTACAACCTTTCGAAAAAAATGAAATTGATATACACTTATTGAAGTGCACTAAAATATACATTCAGTACAATATGAGGTGCAAAAAATATTTATAAAACTAGCTATAGTACGAACGCACCTCATTGGCTACGTTTGACGTGCAATTTCCAACTTGTTTGTATATTACACAGATATATCTGTTCTCATATGCAATTTACACGTTAAGCTGTGTATTTCAGAGTATCTGATAATTTTTTACACACTTAAGCAACATAACTCATTTATGCCTGAATTTTTGTTTTCTGAAATTTGTTGGTAAAATCACTTTAAAATGTTACAAAATGAATTGGAAAAATACTTTTAAAAAACTACGCTAAAAAATTTGAATTTATATGATAAAATGTAAACATACTAAATATGACAATCTGCAACATATAAGATAACTATATATTTTGTCTAAATTTATATAAAATAAGCTTTTAAATTGTATATTACTAGGGGGCGCCGCCCCACCTGCTCGCTACGCTCACCAACCCCCCGCGTAATCGCTTAGCGATTCTATTCGATATCGCGAAGCAATTCCTAATTTCTAGCCAACCCCAGATTATTGTTTGTGCTTAAAAATAATATAAATAATTCAATTAAGCTCTATTTATAATCTAATATTAAATTTTGTTGCATTGAAATACCTCAATTTGTTGATTTCCTGCAAGCAAGTAAACCCTATTGTATTTCAATGGGAGTCTATGGAAATTTGGCGAAATACTGGAAATAGCACCAAGCTGGCGTCACTTTTGGCGACTAATTTTGGTCGCCAAATTTGGAGATATATCGCCAAGTTGGCGGCAAACTTGTCGACGTTTGGCGACAGAGCCGGATTCCCCCTTGGTAACCTCCCTTAAAGCGTCATAAAGCTCTGACCAATCAGATGCATTTCACGGTATCTACGCAGATTTTCATTGGTCCATTTACAAAGCATTACTTTTTTTTATACTAAGGGGCTCTGCCCCCCTACGAGCTATGCTCGTCAACCCCGTTCAGACACCGCAGACTCTAACAGCACACAAATTTGATCGGCTTTAAAAAGATTTCGGAAGACTAAATTATAATTTGAATCTGACAACTATAATCTGACGTAATTTTCACCAAACTTTCCTTTCTCTAAAGTAAAGATAATTTTGTTAGAAATGAAATATTATTATCATCTTAAAATATCAAATAAATGTCTCGCGCAATTTTTAAATTTAAACTGTTTTGCAATATAATTTTTTGCTCATTTTACGTAATAAGTGTAATGTGATGTAAATGTGACGTAAATTCTCCTATTTAAGACTTCTAACACATGTTAATGAATTTATTATTTTACAATATTCTTTCTCTTTTAAAATTGACGTGTAAATATAGTTTTTATGACGTAATTTTCGATGAGTTCCTGCTTTTTATATTTTCTGTTTATAATAGTCACGTGTAAAATAAATTTTTAATTTGAAGCAAACATTATTGTTTGCGCTGTTTATACAGTTGGCAACAGTTTAAATTAATACAATTTTCTAAAATATGTAAAAAAATATCTCTCGAAATGCTAAAAATTTGAATTTAAAATAGAAATAAAACCTCAAAAAATGAGTCAAATTAAAAAACTAAAGGCAGTCTGCACACCAGGAAATTCTGACGCATAAAATGATCTAAAAATGATTAAATTCCTATGTACAGTTTTTGCTCCTATAAAACTTTTTTAATGGAACGATTTTGTCCAACTTTGGCATTAAATATCTCTTAAAATAATTCTTCGATTTGAAAACTGTCTGCATCAGCGTGTTTATCAAACATTTTTCCATAATACTACCAATTTTCATATTTTTGTATGCAACAGTTTTTTTAATATTAACGAAGAAAGACCATGCTTAAGCATTCAAATTGGATGCCGATCTGCCGGGAATATCTACGCAGATTTTCATTGGTCCATTTCCAAACCAAAACTTTTTTTATATATAGAAGGATATATGTACTATAATTAGTATTTTTATGAGCTACTAAAAAATTATATTTATTTCTTTTCAGAGACTAATAACATTAGGCGTATTATTATTATTAAACTAAGAATAATCGTATTTGAGGTTTAAAAACAATTTATTTCATAATAATCTTGAGAAGGACTTTACATAAATAACTGTCCCCTAAATGGCTAATAAAAATATGTATCCATTCGTGCCAAGCGCCCCATATTTTGTACGTTAATAACATGCATGAAAAATAGGCTTAAAGATATAATTTCACAAATTTAAAAAAACAAACAAAATACGTATTTCAAAGAAGTCCACAAGCTAAGATTAAGACTTATTTATTTGGATCCTTGATAGAAAAGATACAAATAAAGTTATTTTTTATATTTCGCCATCTTGAAAAATGAAAAATCTATAAACACCGAAAAAAAGCTTTCATTTTAGCAAATAAATATCCATCTTATTCTATTATCTCTCGGTAACAGGTAAAGACATGTATAGATAATTATTTCATACAATTTTCATGTTCTTAAGGAGAAGAAAATTATAGAAATTTATTAAAATTCAAAGCGTTCCAAAAGTGGGACGCAGGTATAAATGGGTTAATGGGTTATCATCAAAATGCAGAGAACAGTGTATATTTTGACACTGACACATCAGGTGTGATTTGCAATTTAGACACCAGTTTACACATATAGATAAGTCGTTTTTGTATCATAAGTATACCTGTTTAAATGTGTAAATTTACGCATTATTGGTATAGTGCAGGGACAATTAAATGCACAAGTCGAGGGATGTCGACGGTTGCATTAATGTCTTAGGATTGTACCATAATACCTGCTTAAAATAATACATAGTTTAGATAATCTCGAATAATGAAAACTTTAAAATTCTTAACTCGGGTTCTTTTTTCGATGCCCGAGCCCGAACCCGAAAAGTTTTGGGTCATCAGAGCTTCAGCCTGATACTGAAAGTGCGCAGTTGAAAATTATTAATAATATTTTAAAACTGTTTCGAGATTAATTTTCTCATTTGAAAAATCTTTTTGAATAGAAATAAGTATTTATCAATATTAAATACTTCCTCATGAAAACGTTTCGGAATTTTCATGGCCCTAAAAATCTGTTTAAAATATCAAATTTGTTATAATATTTGTTATTTGTTATTAATAAATTATAAAATATCAAATTGTATATAATTTGTTATATACCCAATCACTGTCAGAAAATCTGCAAAAATCACAATTTTTATTCCTTTAAAATATCATTGTAATTTCTGTTTTCCAGTAATTGTGGAAAATAACTTCAAACAAAAATTAAATTTAAAAAATCAAAAAACCCGACTGCATAAAAAGCGAACTAATTAATTATTTCTCATCAATATGAAACTATTTTTTATATTACTTACCCTTTTTTTTTCTATTTACTTCTATTGATGACTTTTAAGTTGTGTTTAATTGTTAGTTCCTATCTATAAATACTATTTTGATGAGGCCTATAGATGTCTATGAAGGTTAGAGTTGCAGTAAAGCTAGCGATCCTACCTACACAACTTCCACGTTGTGTATTATTTTAACGGAGCTTCTGACTGTAAAATAGTCAATGAAACATCGTCTTCATTTTGAAAGACCTATCCAATTATATGCCACTCAATAGGATGCGTAAAAATTGTTTTTCGTCTCTACCGCCATTTTGAATTTATAAAAACAAAACGTAGCCTATAACCATCGGACGGTTAAAACGAATCGATAGAGACCCCATTCATTAAAATCCATCCAGCTGCTGGGATGTTTCGAGGGTATAAAGAAATCCACATAGCCTGATACGCGTGAAACACATAACCCTTCTTGGCAGTCGGGTAAAAAGAGAGGATAGCTTAAGGGATATCCAGCGGCTGATTTATTGATTACTAACACAGTCCGTGCAAAGGTTTCAGAATTATATAGAATATTTTTTCTTATATTCAATCAATAACAATTCAATTTCCTTTCAAAATGATTTTTAAAGGATTGTAAAGAACTTAATAACGTAGAAGTTATAACGTAGATTCTTGTTTCACAAATAGTAGATGTTTTTTCCTTTCTTTAACTTGTGAATGGATAAAATTTTCATTTTTAGCCCGAGCCCAAAGATTGGCATAAAAATCGAGGCCGAGCCCGTCTCATTTCTAATGCACATACAGCAAAAACATTTACTTTTGTGCTCTTTTCCTCCAAAAAGCAGCATATCATTTTTCGTATATTTTGGGTATTTACTGAGTTATATTTGTTTCATGTGATTAGAAAATTGAATTAGGTAAGAAGATATAGTTTTAAATGTAATATAGTGTAAGAAGATTTAGTGTTAAATTTGGCACAGATGTCATATACGCACCCCGTTGGCGCGATTTTTTCTGACGCCAATTTGACGCATATATCTATATTATAAAGGACAAACACATCTGTGCGTAACGCATACGTCATTTTGCGAATGGCAACACTTTAAAATTTGAAATAAAATTTTGGTTTTACAATTTTCTCTACTGCAAATTTTTAAACTTCAGAACATCGCACTTTTTAAATTTTTACACCGTCGTGTAAGGAAAAAAATGCTCTTTTAAATGCAATTTGTTTGAAAGCTGTATCTCTGTGAAATTAATTTTTTTGTGGTTTTTAATACCATTTTTCCAATCGTGGCAACAAAAGTACCCCATTTCTATTGAAAGTCACTGAAAGTAAACGGAAAAGAGTCGAAAATAGGAGATTACTGTATCTTTTTGTTGCCATTTTCTCATAAAACCTGAAAAAAAAGTTGAAATTAGAATACGGGCTATGTCAAGAATATTGTTTGTTATTCCGCGATAATGATGTCATATGCATACTTTTTTATAGACGAAGTTTAAGATTGGATTGTAAAAGTGGATTGCTTTAGCGGATGCAAATAACGTCATTTTATAAAACAGCGTATATTTTAATTCTTAAAACTGAATTATGTTTTGTAAAAGTGCGTCATTTTCACAGCCCAGCTGCTTTCAAATTCTTCACAGGTAAAAATGATTCACTTTTGAAGATAAGGTAATCTATATCACACACTGATAAAACGCAATGTTTTACAAAACTTTAGAGTGTCTTTATAAAAGAGAGGTGACATGCAAATAATAGCGATTTATATTACAGAAATTGATGATTCTCGCCTAGATGGATTTGCTTCGCCGAGTTAGACAAGCAAACAAATAACTCGGTTTAAAATAATATGTTCCTGAAGTTATTGTCCAAAATTCTCTCGAATAGTAAAACTTTAATGCTATTCTTTAGGACATTCTACTACAATTTTATCCCAATAGCATAATTTGATTAATTTACTTTTTCACAATTTTATATAATCTATATATTTAAAACACAAGTGTGTTTTTTAGTCATCTGCCCTGATCTTTTTGCTGAACCAATTTTACTAATATTTTTTTCAACTGAAAGCTGTTCATTTGTAGATATGATCGCACTATCTTTTTTTTTTAAATATCTCTACTTTTATATTTTAATTTTAAAAGCATTTTATGAAATTTCTCCAAAATGATGAAAATTAGATAGTTTTCATTATTGCAGACAAGAGAGAAAAAAAATGAGGTATTTTTATCTTCATTCACACCATTTTCTGATAAAAATTCAAATTTGTTTATAAAAATTCTTGTATAGGGTTTAGTTGCGCAAAATCCCATTAGGAGCATAATATTATATTAGGGGAATAATAACGGAAAATGACATACTGCTTTTGAAAACACGCATTTTTCCTCATAAATTTTCTACATTGTTTTTCCTTCAGCATGTGTACTGATACTAATTTTCAGACACTAGGAGAAATGCTTATTTAAGTGAAAATGAAGTCATATTTAAAAGAAAACTATCATTTTCTTAGATAAAACTAAACATTTTAACACAAATTCGTCTAAAAAACATAAATTACGGAAATTTTTACCCTCCGGAATTGAGATTAGAATCTCAAGTAAAGGGTGCGTCTATTCACATAAAAGGTGTTGCTGACAATGGTGACTTCAAGTTTTGAGTTAAAATGATTTTAAAATGATTAAACAAAATACAAATTATTAAAAAATGATGAATATGGATATGAGAAGTGCGTATGCAAATTTTGAGAAGGTGAAATTGCTGTTTTTCATTCCGGAATACCAAGCATAAGAGATTCAATTGATAACCGCATCGGAATAACTGATCTTTATTATATTTTACTGATTACGTATCTTCTATATTATAAAAGACAAACGTATCTGTGCGTAACGCTGACGTCATTTTACGAATGGCAACACTTCACGGTCAAATTTCGGTCTTGAAATTTTCGCTACTGCATTTTTTTAATCTTCTGACCATCGTACATTTTCAAATTTCGTCGCATAGGGAAAAAATTTACTTTCAAATGAATTTGTTTAAAAACTGCATCTTAATTGACTGATGTATTATGTTTTTTAAAATAATTTTTAAGCATGATTTTTTAAAATTTATCTTATCACGTGCCGGTTTCAGTACATAATAATAAACATTTTGCACATAAAGCAACAAACATTGTTCAGCATTTGTTTCTGGCTATTTTTGCATAACTAAATTAAAACTTCCTTTATAAACAAATAAAAGAATAATATTAAAAAAAAAGAAGAAGAATATTAAAAAAAACAATCTAACATATTTGTGAAAGACAAATTAACGAAATTAATACTTCTTTTATAAACAAATAAAAGAATAATATAAAAAAAACACAAATCTAACATATTTGTAATCATACAATTTAAATTTTTAGATCATGAAATAGGATTTTTTTTCCCAAATGGAACTTGTTTACAAAGTTCATCTCAGTTTACCGATTGTCTATGGTTTTTAAAAACAATTTTAACCCGTGAAATATTTTTTATTTTATCTATATCGCGCGGAGCTCGATTACGAAAGATTAATCCGTTTGCCCTTAAAACAAAATAAAGAGTTCATTTTCTTACTGCTAATATCCATTAAAAAAATAAGAATTCCCTAAGAATAAATAATATAAATAAAACACAAATTTAACAGACATGTATAAGCTCTGAAATTATCAGAATATAAAATGAATCAGAATATAATGCCGTAAGTAGCAAAATCTTGGTCAAATAACTCTTAGCATGCGTCTAATAAGAAAATATCGCTTTTGATAAATTTCAAAAATTTATTTGATTGTATAATTCGTATTTTTTATATGAAAAATGCTTTCTTAATGTAAGTGGGCAATCGAAAAAACTTATTGCATATAAAAAAATTATTAGATTTCAATTTAAAAAAAAAAATGTTTTCACCTATATTCTGTAACCCGGGAAGCCCGGGTACGATCCCCCAGTATTTTTAATAGAAGAATAACAATAAATAAAAAAAAATTTAATTAATAACTATAGAACAAAATAATTTATATAATTTTTAAAAAGAAATTAAAAGTAAATAAACAATTTATAATTAATTAAAAACAACATCCGGGCTAAGATATCAAGCAAAATAACGACGCTTTGGCGTCAGTTAAGTACCCCGTTTGGTATATGACATTGGCCTCAGAAAAAAATCGCGCCAACGTGGTGCATATATGACATCTGTGCCTTAAATTTAATATAGTGTAAGAAGATTTAGAGTTAAATTTAATATAGTGTAAGAAGATGTAGTGTTAAATATAATATACTGTGAGAAGGTATAGTGTAACATGTAATATAGTGTAAGAAGATATAGTGTTAAATGTATTTTGTTTAACTTCAAATATGTGCAAAAGAAGTTTCATTTAACAATGAAAAAGGAGTTTACACATATCAGAATTCTATACATTTAAATAAATTAATAATATTGTAAAAATTGAAAATTATAATATTTTTAAACATATTAAATGTTTATTTATTTATATAAATGATATCTTTTCTGCATACAAACTTAAATCAAGTATAATTGAACGTTATAAAGATTTTTTTGTGTGAAAATTTCACGAAATTTTATAAATATTACGCGAATTCCGAGAATTTTGCCAAATGTTATCCGCGACAAACATTCATCTCTATTCTTAGGGCGAAAACATAGGTAAAATCAAACAGCATCTCGCAGTTTGACCTAGAAATAGAAGACAAACAAGTTTCAAGGCAAGCGCAAATGACTTTATTGGTAATTATAATCGAGTTTGGCATAAGAGTATTATTTATAGTTTAATGTTTATTAATCGATAGTCTCCGATTTCAAAAATTTCTATTTTTTTTACGAAATTGTTTTAAAAAATAAGTAAAAATAAGTATAATATTTGGTGTTAGAACGAGTGCTCGTATTTATATTTAGATTCATTTCAAATATAAATTTGTTATTAAAATTTCAAAAAACAATACAGTAGAACCTCTTTTATCCGAAACTCTTTTAACCGAAACTCTCGATTAACCGAAATCCACTTTCAAAGATTTTTTTTTTTTTTTTTGCTATCACATTCCTTGTGTGGAAAATACATTTTTAAAGCTTTTTTTTACTATAAAAGACTGTATGTACATTATGAGTGAAGCTTGGGAATTGTTACAATAGCATACGATCATTCGAAGTTGCAGAAAACTTGCTCCACGCTTAGCTACTGAAGCGAACGAAACTTTTATGGATGAAAAAGAGAATGATGCTGCCGATTTGGAATCAGTATTTAATAAAATACCTGGTTGTGATGGCTGTGAAATTGCAGAAATAAACGATTGGCTAAATTGTGACTCAAATGATCCCGAACTTTATATATTGAGCGATGAAGAAATCATTGACGATATCCGAGGACCATGTGCTGATCAAAGCGAAGAAGAGGACAGCGATGTGGGCGAAGAAAACGAACAAATTAGCAATTCTGAAGCTGTTGAATGTTTTTAAAAAGGTTTGGCATGGCTGGAGCAGCAGAAAGACTGTGATACTAGTGAACTAATAGTATTAAAAAACTTCGTGATTGAGCTGCAAAACAAAGGCAATCGAAACTGCAAGAAAAAAAATGTTTCAAAACCTTGTGAAATATGTAAAAGGTATTTAATTTTTAAATTGAAATTCAGATAACTTATTCTTATTTCTATTTTGCTATCGCTTTATTTTTATTAAGCACTTGTTACTATCATAAGAAATGGCGCATATATTTGTCCTTAATTTTAAAGCTAAAGTATTCTCGATTATCCGAAAATTTCGATTTTCCGAAAGATGGTCGACCCCAATTACTTCGGATAATCGAGGTTCTACTGTATTTTCAAATTTGTGAGTGTGAATTTCTCTATGATTAACTAAGGTAAATGCACCTATAGTGGGCCATGTGCCAGTAGTGGGCCACTAATTTTTAAAATTTAAAAACAAGCTGACAATTCATTTCTGAAAAAGTCTGAAAGAAATCTGATTGACTAACATCCTTAAATGGTAACTTTCCATAAACTGTTTGGAATGGTTTGTTTAATTTCTAGAGTGTCTTCAAAAACAGATTGTTTGGCAAATTCCTAGAGATTTCATTGAGAGATTAGTTTTTATTTTAAACATTTTTTTCTGTAATATTATGTTTTATTAGCTGCGTTCGCAATTATGTAAATACGTAGCACCTATAGTCGTCGTTCAGTCCGTCCGTCTGTCCGTCGGTCTGTCTCTCCGCATATAACAGAGCAAAAACTACCCAACCGAATAGTCTGAAATTTAAATATATAATTGTTGCAAAATTTTGTCGAGTCATTTCAAATTTCATGAAAATCAGATGTATAGTTTAATTACAGGGACAGTCAAAAGTTTTCTATTACATTGCGGCCAATGGGAAAAAATTATTTCAAGTGCATTTTAATGATGTTGCAGTCTTTCGAATAGAATGAAATTAATATGCACTTATGAAGTGCATTAAAATATACATTCATTAAAATATGCGGTGCAAAAAATATTTATAAAACTAGTTATAGTACGAACGCACCTCATTTGCCACGTTTGACGAGCAATTTCTAACTTGTTTTAAATTAAAATACTGCTGATATACTTTATTACATAGTAAATAATTTGATAGATAAGCCGAAAACATAAAGATTTCATGCATCAGAAATTAACTATCCCCACTACTGGAGCATAGAGGAAGGGAACATTTTTTACATGCTTTCTTTTAACTTACAATTTTGTTTGTATGTGGCAGTCAAATCTTGTTACTCATTTTTCACCCACTTCCTGTTGAATATACAGCTTTGAAATTTGAATATATATGCTTCAATAATAATTAGATAAATATCTTTAAATGGCCCACTACTGATGCGTTTACCTCAACTGCATATAAATAACACATTACCACCCCACTTGAATGTTACTAACAAGGGAACCACTTTTGGTGTTGCTCACACCTAGCATTGAGATCCAGTGCATTTTAAAGCCCTATATTACGAAGTTTGATAATCGATAACATTTTTCAGTTTAAATCATATTTTTTTTATTTTACAGCAGCATAACTTTCTGAAAATGCAATTTTCGAGACCACTTATTGGACTATTAACATAGACTTTTTTTAAGAAAAGCATTTAAAAATACAAGTTAATCAATAATGAGTATAAAATATCGAAAAAAGTTTTAAAAATTCCTTCAAGAACTTACGAATTTCATTTTGAAAAATTACAACATTGTACTCACAATTTTGGCGGGGGGAAAGTTGGCTTTTATTAGGATTTTGAGGCTTATTTGGCTACAAATGGCTTTTTTTCAAAAGTAGAACTTTCAGGCAACCCTAGCCGAATGTCTCAAAGCTGCTTGTCGTGTATAAGCAGTGGTTTGGACTTCAGTAGAAATTGTAATGTCCGACCTAATTAAACATAGTAAATTTTCTAAATTGTGTAAAAATATTAATTTACTTTATGATTACTTTTACTAAAAGACACAACATTTAATACAACATTTCATTTTAACATTCGAAACTTTATTCCATCCGACTTCAAAAAAAATAATTTGGTTATTTTGTATTACATTTAATAAAAATAGTTTTCAATGATCTTGAAACTTTTAATAGAAATATATTTACTATTTAGAGAAAAAATAACCTAATTCTTGTTTCTTATGCTATCAATTATCAAACAAATCGCAATCTGATTTAATTCTAATACATACCGTACATATACTTCTGGGATAAGGCGGGCAAAAAATTTGTAGCGCCATATTTGTCGACATAACTCAGGTTTGGCGTGCAATAAACAAATAAAAATTCAATAATAAAAAAATTAAAAGTATAAAAAAATATATAAAATTTGATTTTAACAAAAAAAAAAATTTATCTGTTCTCTAACTTTTATGTAGAGGGCTACAAAATGCATCAGGTCTCGATGCTAAGTGTGAGCAGAACTCAAAAGTGGTTCCCTTGTAAGAAGGAAATATGAGAAGCATTTTGTACATGTTTAACTTAAAGCCCAAAATTTTAAGTATTAATATTCAAATGAGATACGGATTACAAAATTAAATAAAAATTCAGGGTCAGAAATTACTTCGACTTAAACACAAGAGTCCTGTCAATGCATATATAATTAGCATGGTTGACGACAATAAAAATTTATGCAATACACATCACGAGACTTCCATA
The DNA here is from genome assembly GCA_963932465.1 of Maratus speciosus. Taxonomy (NCBI): domain Eukaryota; kingdom Metazoa; phylum Arthropoda; class Arachnida; order Araneae; family Salticidae; genus Maratus; species Maratus speciosus. Next base: position 425,743,089 of record OZ010794.1, read on the forward strand.
AATTTCCAGGAGTATCTTCTTATCAGATTCACGTGAATTTTTGAGAAAAACAATGTCCGCCGAAATAGAGACAATGGATTAGGGAAGTTCGTACGTTGTACTTACATTGTTATCGGGTACTCGCTAGAAACAAAGCATTAATAATGTGACTTTGCAGGTAAAATACACTTTGATGACTTTGTTTTTGAGTTTAACCTTCTTTAAGCTCCATGTTGTTGCTGGAAACTTGCAGTGATATGTTGCCTAAGGCTGTTCTCAAATCCAAAGGAGCTTTCTGACACATTTCTGAATTCATTTTTGTTCGGAAACGCATGAAATTGGCGGGTGTTCTTATTCAGAAACTATGTGATCTTATGGGGTTTTCCATTTTTAGGTACGTTCGTCATTATACAGGGTGATTCATAAAAATCGAAACAATAGGCTATCTCCTTAAATATTTCCCCTAGGCACATACTTCCAACTGCAAAGTTTCATAAAAAAAAGGTGCAAAATTTGATGAGATAAGTTTCAACACCATGGGGGGTCTATATGAGAAAATACAAAAATTAAATTTTTATACTGCCCCCGTAGAGTAAAATTCCCAATTAGGAATTTTTTCCTTATCCATTCCTGAATTAAACACAAAAAAATTCATCTCGATATCTTCAAAATTCGCAGAGATATCAAAATCCAAAATTCGTGACTTACACCATTTATCCATGCCTCTGAACGACGAGTTTTTGACTAATTTTGAATGCAAGATAGGGATCATCCACAAATTGTACATTATTAAAAGCCGATAGAAGACAGTGCCTCTTCTTTGGACATAAAATAGGCAGCATATAGATTTTACGTTAAACCTGTTTGCAAAGTATGCTGTTGGTCTGCACTAGAGGTCTGCACGGGTCTCTAGGTCCGGTCCCGATCCTACCCATAGGAAAAAAAAGTTCGGCTGTGCCTGGCCTGGAAAAAAGTTCAAATCGTAGCCTGTCCCGGCCTGACTGAATTTCTACATAGTTTTTTACATCGATATGGTTAAAAGTTGTTTTGTATGGAGGAGTTCTGACCAAAAATACTTATTATATCTTTCCTTTTTTCATGTTTATATCTATTATTTTTAAAGAAGCGCCAAAAGCTGTGATTATTTGTTTTATTAATGAATCTCTATTTGTATGTAAATTATTCACTTCTCCTTTAATATCATTAATCCATAGTCCATGTGTTGAAGACAATGAAAAATGCTATAAATGCTATAAAAATGCTAATCTTTTAAGATGGAATCACATAGGAAAGAAAAAAAAGCGTTATAGGCAAGTTTCTTGTAAATGTAGTCTATTTTTTCTCAGGTATTATTATATTCATTTTCCATGGATCGACAGATTTTTCCGTTTAAGAAAAGATTCCGTCATAGGCAGATTTCTTTCACTAATTTTGCTGTATTTTAATTTTTTTGCCTTAAAATCCACTATCCTTTAAAAATACGAATTTTAAAGTTTTATTGTAAAATAATGGCCATTTAAAAATATATGCATTTGTTGTAATAGCTTTTGGGCTGAGCCAAATTTTAGTTATTTTGCACGGATTAGGTCAGTCAGAGGTAATACTTTTAATACGGGTTGTCTCGAGACCGGGACTGGAAATTTCGCCCAGGGGAGACCTAGGAATAAGGAAGCCAGTCCCGGTTCGGTATAACCAGTGGCCGAGAGGTTCTGCTCTCAAAGCTGGTAGACCGGAGGTGCTGGGTTTGAACCCAATCGCGCCCTTCGGCGCCATTGTTCGGAGTTTTCAGTAGTTTTCTTCTAACCTTGGATATCCTTGCGTGAACACGGGTTATTTTTCCTTAAAAGGACATCCACGGAAGGCACGCCCCCCCTTCGGCCCCATATCACTCGTGTAGATAATTGGCCGCCATAAATCACACCAACACCCGATTCGGTATGAAAAAATATGTTAGGCCCGGCCTGGCCGAGTCTTCAGAAAAAAGTCGCCAATCACGTGTCTGGTCCGGCCCGGCCCCACAATACAGACTTTTTTAACGGCCTCGCCGGGACGATAGAAAGGCTGAATTTGTGAGGGTTCAAATATGAAAAACTCCTAACCGGCATGTTAGAAAAAGCATTGTTTCAAATTACACATTTAACATTTATTTATGGATATTTAAATAGTACAAAAAGGAGGAGAAAACGACAAAAGTTAAACTGAATCGGAAGTTTAAGCTAGAGAAAGAAGTTGCTTTTTCACGTGCAATTTTTAAAAAAGCATTTAAACATTTTATTAGGAGCAAATCAATGTTTAAAACTTTAAACGCGTTTTCCTGCATGATGTATTTTTTTTTCTTTTTACCATTTCTCGTCTTTAAATTATTATAAGTCAAGAATCGTAAATAAAAAAGGTGCAAACATGGAACATGTCTTTTTTGATTGTTTTACGTTAATTTTGTTTCGGCAAATTTGAAAAAACTTTTACTTTTGAAAATATGATTTTTTAAAAAATAAGTTACATAATTTTTTAAATAAATATTTTTAATATTTTTAAAATTAATATTTAAAAATATCCTAAAACAAAACTAAAATTATACTTTCCTCTTTAATTAAATGAAGAAAAAATTGAAATCCGATGAATAATGTTTCGAGTTATAAAGATTTTAAATTAAATCCGCTTTAAAAAATACCAATCATTTAAAAATTTTTTAAACTTTATGAGAAATATTAGGATGTGATTTTGTTTTGCAAATTATATGGTTAACCATCACAAAAAAAAGAAAAAAAATCAAAATTCTAACTCAAGAAATATATTTTGTACATGTTTCCTAGAACTCATAAAGTAATATTGCTTCTTGGATTGCATGCATTTCAATTTGTGTCTAATCCCTTAAAACCTGATGAATAATTTAAACGGCCATAACTTTGCGAGTTTTTCAGATATAAAGATGCAATTTTTTGTGTTTAATTCAGGAATGGATAAGGAAAGTCTTCCTGATTGGAATTTTTACACTACGGGGCCGTATAAAAATTTAATTTTGGTGTATTTTTTTTTTTTTAAATAGGCCCCCCATGGAGTTGCAACTTATGTCATTAAATTTTACACCTTTTTTTATGAAGTTTACAATTGGAAGTATGGGTCTAGGAGCAATATTTAAGGAAATAGCCTATTGTTTCGATATTTATGAATCACCCCGTATAAGTACGTAGCAAATATAGTTGTCGTTCGGTCCGTCTGTCTTTCCGGCCGCATATAACTGAGCAAAAACTACCCAACCGAATGATCTGAAATTTTAAATATATAATTGTTGCAAAATTTTGTCGGATCATTTCAAATTTTATGAAAATTGGATATACAGGGTGCAATATGTTATCTATCGCCGACCTTTAATTTCACAACCGTTGGTCGTGCACATATAGTTCCAATTACAAAAACGCTTCAAATGAAGTAAATATTCATGTTGTGGCATTATTTAAAGTAAAAATTGAATTTTATAAAAATTACGAAATCTAACTTTTTATACGGTCCCCCAGTTCCTATAGTTATATTTAGGAAAAGTTTATACATATCATAACACATATAACACAAAAAGTTTGACATCCGTACTACAAAAATTGACAGAGTTATTTAATTTTATATTTTGAGGTTTTTGCCCATGGTTTTGTCTTTCATTGAGGGATCAGTTAAAAGATGAATTAAAGCAATTCGAGATCAAAATCAGGGTGCTATGTGCTTTTTACGGCGCATCCACCATTAGCCGATAACGCTAAATCGGGGTATCACCGAAGAGGGTTATTTCTTCTAAATATTTGAGCTGACTTTTAGGGGTCGTATACAAAGCGAAGAATGAAATATTGAAATTAACCAGAAAAATAAATATCAATTTATTATAATATCAGAAAACGGTCTAGTATAGAAAATGAATACATAAAACGCCGAATATTATAAAAACATAATATTCGAAGGATAAATACTATAGCGAAGATGGTGTAATATTAAAGTTGATTTTTTGAGAGAACGCATTTACAATAATATTTTAATTGTTAAAAACCACTAGTGCAGAGAAGGAGGTAGGTTATGGGATATTAATATCAAAGTGAGCCGCAAGTGTTTGGGCCGAATTGTAACCGGTTTTAAGGTTGCATTTTTGGCTTCAAGCAGAAGCAGCACATTTTATCAACATTAGTCTTGGGACTCTGTACTCTGTGCCTAGTATACTAAAGTCCTGCATCGGGACGAGCAATCCGATTTTACCCACACTCGACTACACGGGTCGGATCAGGAGGTCAAGCTATTTCCTCTTTCTCATTGAGAGGCTACTTCAGTCAAGCAAAAAGACAAGACCCGCTCGCTAATGCTAATCCTATGGAAAACATTTATAAAGTTATCTCGTTTGCATTTCAATATTTTTAAATGATTTTTTTTTTTTTTTTTTTTGCATTGGATAGCTGAGATCGATCTGTACAAAGGACGCTTTTTATTTTTTTGATTTTGCTTACAGGCATATTTAATGAGGACACTTTCATATTTGGAACCGGTTTCGAAAGTGAAGCTATCCTTATAGAAAAAATCTGCAATCAAAATCGAAAAAGTAAAACACGGCCTTTGTACAGATCGACTTCAGCAATTCAATGCAAAGAAAATGATTTAAAAATATTAAAATGCAAATGAAATATCTTTATAAATTTCTTCCATATGATTAGCATTAGCGAGTGGGTCTTTTCATTTGACTGAAGTAACCCCTTAAACCTAAATCAGGAGCAAATAATTGCGATAGCAGAATGATCGAGCAAGCCCTATCAATACCATGAAAATTTCTGCCAGAATAATAGCCAGATTTTCCAACAACTGTTTTTAGCTTCTCTCGTTATAATCGATTGTAAAACATCTCGATTGTAGATTCTGGGAATTAATCGATGGTTATGTCGATTGTGATTTTTTACGATGACGATTTTTCTCGATTGTCGAATTCTCGAGAATCGCCCATCACTAGTTGAAGAAGAATATTTTTCCTAGAAAAGTGTTGAAGGAAGGCCAAACAAGCGTTTAAACGCAGTCTTCAGGTACAATCAAACAGCATTGTACAACGGCAGCTTGTTTATCGCCTTCTTTGATGTGAGGAGTCTTCTGTCGCTCTTGCAAGTGAGGAAAATACCACGAAGGAGGTGGCATGTTTATAACCTTTCCTTTCTTTTGTTGATGATTACAGTGTCTTTGGAAAAGAAAGATCAGGGAAATACTTTATGACTACTCGTCGCAAAATTTTAAAATGTTGTCTAAACGCAGCGTTAAGGCTCCATGGAGATTAGATTTTCAAATTCTCCGACGAGAAATGATAAATTATTTCCCGGTTCTTTCTTTTCGAAGGTATCTGTGATCAGCTGTAATGTGACTTTTTTTATTGCTCTTCAAATGTTTGAATGCAAAGCGTACAAAATCAACAAAAGAAATTCTCTCCAGGGTAGGTGATAAACATGGCCAGGGACTCTCCCTTCGTTATTCCTCGCATTCTCTTGCAGTACGACAAATACGCTATTCCTCGCATTCTCTTGCAGTGCGACAAAGATTCACAACATCAAAGAGGTCTAGAAAATAGCCTTTGTTGCAGAATGTGATCTGAACGAACCTTAAGCTCTCTCTACAGATTTGATTTAAGGTGGTTCTGAAATTCCCTGCAAACGCGAAACTTTCTGACACATTTTCTGATTTATTTTTTAACGTGAAGGCATAAAATTGGCAATCCCGCGTATTGAAGCGATTTGGAACCGAATAACGTTTTCCCTTTTTTGATAAATTAATTGCTTATCAAGTTATAAGCGATTCTGTCACGTGACGAAGAGTTTTACTCCTTATTCGCACTGTCGCTTCCTGAATTTGGTTCAACACGCCCACTGACAATATTTTCTGAAGTATTTTCTATAAGTCTTCTGTCTTAGAAAAAATTGGAAATTGCACGTCAAACGTGGCAAATGAGGTGCTTTCGTACTATAACTAGTTTTATAAATATTTGTTGCCCCCATATTGTACTGAATGTACATTTTAGTGCACTTCATAAGTGCATATCAATTTCATTGAGTTCTAAAGGCTGTAACATCATTAAAATGCACTTGATTTTTTTTTTCTCATTGGCCGTAATATAACGGAAAAATTTCGACTATCCCTGTAATTAAACTATACAGGGTGCAATATGTTATCTATCGCCGACCTTTAATTTCTCAACCGTTGGTCGTACACATATAGTTCCAATTACAAAAACGTTTCAAATGAAGTAAATATTCATGCTGTGGCATTATTTAAAGTTAAAAAAAAATTTTTTTTTTAATTACGAAATCTAACTTTTTATACGGTCCCCCAGTCCCTATAGTTATATTTAGTAAAAGTTTACACATATCATAACACATATAACACAAGAAGTTTGACATCCGTACTACAAAAATTGACAGAGTTATTAAATTTCAAATTTTGATATTTTTGCACATGATTATGTCTTTTATTAAGGGATCAGTTAAAAGATGAATTAAAGTAATTCGAGATCAAAATCAGGGTGCTATGTCCTTTTTACTGCGAAACCACCTTTAGCCGGTATCGCCAAATCGGGGTATCATCAAAGAGAGTTATTTCATCTAAAAATTTGAGCTGACGTTTAGGGGTCGTATACAAAGCGAAGAATGAAATATGGAAATTAAACAGAAAAATAAATATAAATTTATTATAATATCGGAAACGGTTTACTATAAAAAATGAATACATAAAACTACGGAAACTACTAGAGATACTGCTCAAGGTGTTCTCCATTGGTGGCAATGCACAATTGAATGCGTGACAATACTGCGTCCTGGACATATTAGACCATAGCAGGGGTGCAAACTGTGCGACAATCAAAAGGATGATGCGACCTGGAGGCTTCCACATCGCCCGGACATTCCGACACGTGTGGTGCGGTATATGGGGAACCTAATAAAAGCCCTATATAGATACCCCTATATAGATTGTTGAACCCATCTTCTACGATGGGAACTTAACGGGCGATCGTTACCTGAATCTGCTAAACAGGGTACATGACTGGTATGAAGAGTTGCTCTCCGACATGCATGCCGGGTGTGGTTTCAACATGATGAAGCCCCTCTCCGCATAAAACATCAAATGTCCGGGCGTGTCTGGCCACCGAATTCGGTCAACAGATCCTTGGATATAGTGGTCCGGTAGCGTGGCCACCACGTTCACCGGACTTGTCTTCCATTTACTTCTACCTCTGGGATTACATCAAGCCATAAATCTGTGTGACTGAGACTACTTCTATGGTTTATCTGAAGCAGCGCATCGCCCTTGATTGTCGCACAGTTTGCACACCTGCTATGCTCTAACGTGTCCAGGACTCAGTACTGCCATGCATTCCATTGTGCATTGCCACCAACGGAGAACACTTTGAGCAGTATCTCTAGTAGTTTCCGGAGTTTTATGTATTCATTTTTTATAGTAAACCGTTTCCGATATTATAATAAATTTATATTTACTTTTCTGTTTAATTTCCATATTTCATTCTTCGCTTTGTATACGACCCCTAAACGTCAGCTCAAATTTTTAGATGAAATAACCCTCTTTGATGATACCCCGATTTGGCGATACCGGCTAAAGATGGTTTCGCAGTAAAAAGGACATAGCACCCTGATTTTGATCTCGAATTACTGTAATTCATCTTTTAACTGATCCCTTAATGAAAGACATAATCATGTGCAAAAATATCAAAATTTGAAATTTAATAACTCTGTCAAATTTTGTAGTACGGATGTCAAACTTTTTGTGTTATATGTGTAATGATATGTGTAAACTTTTACTAAATATAACTATAGGGGCTGGGGGACCGTATAAAAAGTTAGATTTCGTAATTTTTTAAAAAATGTTTTTTTACTTTAAATAATGCCACAGCATGAATATTTACTTCATTTGAAACGTTTTTGTAATTGGAACTATATGTGTACGACCAACGGTTGAGAAATTAAAGGTCGGCGATAGATAACATATTGCACCCTGTATAGTTTAATTACAGGGATAGTCGAAATTTTTCCGTTATATTACGGCCAATGAGAAAAAAAAATCAAGTGCATTTTAATGATGTTACAGCCTTTAGAACACAATGAAATTGATATGCACTTATGAAGTGCACTAAAATGTACATTCAGTACAATATGGGGGCAACAAATATTTATAAAACTAGTTATAGTACGAAAGCACCTCATTTGCCACGTTTGACGTGCAATTTCCAATTTTTTCTAAGACAGAAGACTTATAGAAAATACTTCAGAAAATATTGTCAGTGGGCGTGTTGAACCAAATTCAGGAAGCGACAGTGCGAATAAGGAGTAAAACTCTTCGTCACGTGACAGAATCGCTTATAACTTGATAAGCAATTAATTTATCAAAAAATGGAAAACGTTATTCGGTTCCAAATCGCTTCAATACGCGGGATTGCCAATTTTATGCCTTCACGTTAAAAATTAAATCAGAAAATGTGTCAGAAAGTTTCGCGTTTGCAGGGAATTTCAGAACCACCTTAAATCAAATCTGTAGAGAGAGCTTAAGGTCCGTTCAGATCACATTCTGCAACAAAGGCTATTTTCTAGACCTCTTTGATGTTGTGAATCTTTGTCTCACTGCAAGAGAATGCGAGGAATAGCGTATTTGTCGTACTGCAAGAGAATGCGAGGAATAACGAAGGGAGAGTCCCTGGCCATGTTTATCGCCTACCCTGGAGAGAATTTCTTTTGTTGATTTTGTACGCTTTGCATTCAAACATTTGAAGAGCAATAAAAAAGTCACATTACAGCTGATCACAGATCCCTTCGAAAAGAAAGACCAGGGAAATAATTTATCATTTCTCGTCGGAGAATTTGAAAATCTAATCTCCATAGAGCCTTAAGGGTACGTTTAGACAACATTTTAAAATTTTGCGACGAGTAGTCATAAAGTATTTCCCTGATCTTTCTTTTCCAAAGACACTGTAATCATCAACAAAAGAAAGGAAAGGTTATAAACATGTCATCTCCTTCGTGGTATTTTCCTCACTTGCAAGAGCGACAGAAGACTCCTCACATCAAAGAAGGCGATAAGCAAGCTGCCGTTGTAGAATGCTGTCTGATTGTACCTGAAGACTGCGTTTAAACGCTTTTTTGGCCTTCCTTCAACACTTTTCTAGGAAAAATATTCTTCTTCAACTAGTGATGGGCGATTCTCGAGAATTCGACAATCGAGAAAAATCGTCATCGTAAAAAATCACAATCGACATAGCCATTGATTAATTCCCAGAATCTACAATCGAGATGTTTTACAATCGATTATAACGAGAGAAGCTAAAAACAGTTGTTGAAAAACTTAGCTATTATTCTGGCAGAAATTTTCATGGTATTGATAGGGCTTGCTCGATGATTCTGCAATCGCAATTATTTGCTCCTGATTTAGGTTTAAGGGGTTACTTCAGTCAAGTGAAAAGACCCACTCGCTAATGCTAATCCTATGGAAGAAATTTATAAAGATATCTCATTTGCATTTCAATATTTTTAAATCATTTTCTTTGCATTGAATTGCTGAAGTCGATCTGTACAAAGGCCGTTTTTTACTTTTTCGATTTTGATTGCAGATTTTTTCTATAAGGATGCTTTCACTTTCGAAACCGGTTCCGAAAATGAAAGTGTCCTCATTAAAAATGCCTGTAAACAAAATCAAAAAAATAAAAAACGTCCTTTGTAAAGATCGATCTCAGCTATCCAATGTAAAAAAAAAAATCATTTAAAAATATTGAAATGCAAACGAGATACCTTTATAAATGTTTTCCATAGGATTAGCATTAACGAGAGCGGTCTTGTCTTTTTGCTTGACTGAAGTAGCCTCTCAATGAAAAAGAGGAAATAGCTTGACCTTCTGATCCGACCCGTGTAGTCGAGTGTGGGTAAAATCGGATTGCTCGTCCCGATGCAAGACTTTAGTATACTAGGCACATAGTACAGAGTCTCAAGACTAATGTTGATGAAATGTGCGGCTTCTGCTTGAAGCCAAAAATGCAACCCTAAAACCGGTTACAATTCGGCCTAAACACTTGCGGCTCACTTTGATATTAATATCCCTAAACCTACCTCCTTCTCTGCACTGGTGGTTTTTAACAATTAAAATATTATTGTAAATGCGTTCTCTCAAGAAATCAACTTTAATGTTACACCATCTTCGCTATAGTATTTATCCTTCGAGTATTATATGCCATACTAAATTTTAATACAATCCAATAAACTCTAAAGGATTAATATCTTTAAATTATCTTCTATATAAATTTATTTAATGAAATGTGCATACTTACTAATATTTGTTTAAAACGCTGTAAAATTCCCATTGTATGAGCATAGTAATAAGTATTATAAATTTTGCTTAACTTATTAAATATTTTTTCATGTATGCGTAGGTCCAGTAAATTAATTATGATACAGATGCCAGCAAAATGAGTTGAACACCGGTCCCCACTCCCGCTCGCCCCTCAGAAATATTCAAAACTCTTTTTTTTTAAATATAAGATCCAATATTCTGTCAAGAAACATGCTTCTTAAAAGTAACGATCGATTGGAACACGAAATACATTAAGAAAATACTTTCAACTCATTTATCTATTTTTAAAACATTATTTAAACGTTTTAAAAGATTTTATTGTCTTTCTGTAAATTTTGCTTCGGAATAAATTTCCTTTTCTTCTTTATGAAACTGCAATGTCCAAATGCGGATTTCATGAATCAAATAACCTTTCCACTTTTTCAATAAATCCAAAAAGTTTGATACAGTTTAAAGTTGCCCTAAATGTCAAATGCTGTGGAATTTCCCCATTGATCGAAAACAAAAGTTTTTTTTTTTTTTCGAAAAACGTAAGGATAGTAAGACAAAGATACCTGCTAAGAGGGAACCTGTCTAACACGGAAACTGTTTTCCAGTGCTTAGCGATTCCAACATGACTCTTTAAGTCTGTATCGAAATTCAAAGTCGCTACTTTCTGACACATTTACAAACTCATTTTTTATTTTAGGCGCATTAAGTAGAATCGATTAGCATTTTCCTCTTTTCGATAAAGTCAAAAAATTTGATACAACTAAAGTTCCTTAAATATCAAATGCTGTGGAAGTACTCCGTTTATCGAAAACAAGACAGCTTTATCAAAAAACGTAAGGACAACCAGACAAATAACCTGCTAAGAGGCAACTGTCTAATACGGAAATTTTTTTCCGGTGCCTAGCGATTCCAACATGACTCTTTAAGTCTGTATCGAAATCCAAAGCCGCTACTTTTTGACACACTTACAAACTCATTTTTATTTTAGGCGCATTAGCTAGAATCGATTAGCATTTCCCTCTTTGAGATAAAGGCAAAAGGTTTGATACAACATAAAGCTCCCTAAATGTCTAACGTGTGTCAAATGCTGTGGAATTTCTCCGTTCATCGAAAAACGTAAGGATAACCAGACAAATATAACTGCTAAGAGGGAACCTGTCTAACACGGAAATTATTTTCCAGTGTCTAGCGATTCCAACATGACTCTTTAAGTCTGTATCGAAATCCAAAGTAGCTACTTTCTGACATATTTACAAACTCATTTTTTATTTTAGGCGCATTAGCTCGAATCGATTAGTATTTTCCTCTTTTCGATAAAGGCAGAAGGTTTGATACAAGTTAAAGTTCCCTAAATGTCTAAACTGTGTCTAATGCTGTCGAATTTCTCCGTTTATCGAAAACAAAGGAGTGTTATTGAAAAATGGAAAGATAAACAGACAAATATATCCGCTAATAGGGAATTCTGTAACTAAAATAAAACTTCAATGGACTTCATTTTTGATTGGATCATTTTATTCGATTTCGCATAATTTTAATCTTCCAATCCTTACCAACGTGGTATTAGATGATGAGTCTGGAAAAGGTAGAAGAAACGCCCCCCCCCCCTCCCCCTTCCGAAGGGGCATTAGGCCCCAAATTGACAGTAGGGCAGGCCAAGGATGAAAGTTAACTTGATGTAAGAGAGGACTAGGGGAAGTTGAGAATGGTAAAAGAACCAAACCATTAAATAAGAAAAAAAATGAAGAAAAAGAAGAAATGGTAAAAGAACAAGTGAAGCGTATGATCAGAGCCAGACAAATAAAGAGGGGCCCGATGGGCCATAGTTGGTTCAGAAAGTGTGCCCAAATGGTCAGAATGTGTCAAGAACTTAGAGAATAATATCTACAATGCAGAAAAACAATGAGACAAAATATTATGAAAAACAGATGAAAGATACGAATAGCCTGAGGCTAAAAGTAAAATGTTTCATTGGGCGGCGACACCTGGTGGTAGTAAAAATAAAATTGATACGAGAAGATAGGGGAGAGTAAAAATACTTTATTTTGTGAATTTTATAATTTTTGGACAAACAGTATACTAAAAGTTTGAAGAAACAAAACTTTAAAGCGCCCTCTTGAGGCGAAAGAAGAAAGTTAAGATTAAAAAACATATGTCCATATTTTTTATTCGATTTTAAACACAATTTGATGTTAATCTTATAATTTTCCTACAAGTAGAAGATACCGTACCAGAATACGAAAAAAACCGCCGCTAAGTATATTCCCTTAGAGCATTTTAAGCCCAGGGGTATAAAATTAACGGTGGATTGACAAAAGAAAGGTAGATTTAGAAAGATTATGAGATGACCTTTATTTTAAGATATTACATGAGTGGGGGTAAAATAATTTTGTAAAATCCTCTTTCCTGAGGCGGCACTTAAAATCTTGAAAACACATAATTTGTAATGCAGTTTTGTTATTAACAATAGCCTTCTAATATTAAGAGATATGGGACAGCTTAGGAGGGCTAAAATAAGAGAAACATTGAAAATCAGGGACAAACTGGCGCCATATTCAATAGAAAACTTCTATATCAACAACTGCAACCCGAACTGATAACTTAAGCCACTATGCCTCCTAATGCATATCGGTTAATAACAAAAGCGAAGGGAAAAGAAGATGTACTCCTTTGGGAAATTATAGCTTTCACCAGAAGCGCGGTAAGTTTGACTCTTCTGAAAGCTTCATTTCTCTCTCTCTCTCGCACCTCGAGATATATTTCCTCGATGCAAACTGCTCGTTTTACATTAAGACATCTCTGCTCGATGCAAACTGCTCGCTTACCTCGAGATACCTCTTCTCGATGCTAACTCATCGCTTCTCATTGTCACTTCTCATTTCTCGCTCTCGGTCTCTTTTCAACATTTCATATGCCATTGTCCGAGAATGAGAAATCAGTTTTCGTCCTTTCTCGAAATGTTACTATCGATGATTCTCATTTCACGCTCGGCCAAGAAAGGCCGAGAAGAGATATCGAGGGGCGAGCTGGAGAGAGAAATAGGCATGACAATGAGCTGTGAAATGAAGCCTTAATTTTTAATGTTTCTCTTATTTTAGCCCTAGCAAGCTGTACATACCTGGAGCCCTCCGATAAATATTATTTATTAAATATAAAAATTTCAAAGAGGAAGGTGAGTCGGGTGAATTCCGGGGGCGTGAGAGTGGACCCATGCGGGGCGCAATTTTAAAAATTTTACCGAACCCTTCCTGTGACATATCATCGAAAGCCCTTTGACAACTCTTTCATATTATGAACCTTTCTTCCCCCGAAGGTAAAATTAGGGGGGGTGGGGAGGGAGCGAACAAATTTTTAAAATCGTAGCCGATTTCTATAATAAAGATCATTTTAGATGTAGGGTTTTTTATCCAGTCTTCCGGTAAATATTATTTATTAAACATACAAATTTTGAAGTGAGGGCTGCGTGAATTCCGGGACGAAAGAGTGGGCCCACGGGGGGTGGGAGGGGGAGCAATTTTCGAACTTTTTTTGGACCCGTCATGTGATAAGTCATCAGAAAGCTCTCGGATCACTCTTTCATATTATGAGACTTTCTTCTCCCCCCTCCCCAATTTGGCCCTCACTGCGGCGGGTTGTTTTTTCCGTTTTTATCATTTTAGATCGGATTTTTTTATGGAGCCATCCGATAAATATTTTTTATAATATATGAACTTTCAAAAAGGGGGTTGTATTCCGAGTTGTGTGATAGTTGGTCCCTGTAGGGGAGCTCTTTCCTAACTTTTGCGACACACCCCACGTAACATATTATTGGAAAGTCCTGTGACCACTTATTCATATTAAGCACCTCCGGTGTCACCCCCACCACTTTGCCCCGAGGCACTTTTCTAAATTTTGCTGACACTCCTCATGTTATATATTGTTGGAAAGGCCTGTGACCACTTATTCATGTTATGCACCTCCCGCACCATTACCACATTTTTGCCCCCAGGGGGACACTTTTCTAAATTTAGCCAAGACCCCTTATGTGACATATCGTTGAAAAGGTTTGTGACTAATTATTGATGTTATGCATCTCCGGTGTCTGCCCCCCCCCACTTTGCCGTCCCCGGAGACACTTTTCAAATTTAGCCAAAACCCCTCATGTGAGATATCGTTGGAAAGGTTTGTGACTACTTTCTGATGTTATGCACCTCCGGTGCCCGTTCCCCCACTTCGCTCCCCCGGGGGCACTTTTCTAAATTTAGCCAAGACCCCTCATGTGAGATATCGTTGTAAAGGTCTGTGACTACTTATTGATGTTATGTACCTCCGGTGTCAGTCCCCGACCCCACTTTGACCCTCCGGGGGACACTTTTTCAAATTTAACCAAGACCCCTCATGTGAGATATCGTTGGAAAGGTCTGTGATTACTTATTGATGTTATGCACCTTCGGTGTCAGCCCCTTCCACTTCGCCCCCCCCCCCCCCCGGGGGACACTTTTTCAAATTTAGCAAAGACCCCTCATGTGAGATATCGTTGGAAACGTTTGTGACTACTTATTGATGTTATGCATTTCCTGTGTCCGTCCCTCCACTTTTCCCCCACGGGGGCACTTTTCTAAATTTAGCTGAGACTTCTCATGTGACATATTGTTGAAAAGGCCTATGACCACTTTCTTATGTTATGCACCTCCCGCGGCCCTTCTCCCCACTTTGACCCACGGGTGGAATTTTTATAAATTTAGCCGAGACCTTTCATGTGACATATCATTGGAAAAGCCTGTGACCACTTGTACATGTTATGCACCTCTGGTGTCCCTCCCTCCACGGGGAACTTTTCTAAATTTAGCCGAGACCCCTCATGTGGCATATTGTCGGAAAGGCCTGTTTAACTTACTCGTACTACCTGGAACTACCTGGAACTACCTGTAACACTTACTCGTATTATCCACCTCTCGCACCCCTCGCCTCCCACTTTGCCCCCACGGGGAGGGATATTTTATAAATCCAGATCGAGACCCCTCATGTGACATATGGTTGGAAAGGCCTAAAGGCCTGTGACGACTTATTCATATTATGCAGCTGCTGTGCCCCTCCTCTCACTTTCACCCCTCAACCCAGAGATCTGGTCCGAGGTTCGTTCGGTTCGAGATTATATTTTTTTACTAGATTTTGCAGTGCGTGCACACCACGCCTGTTATACGGTGCCGGATATAGCGGGTAACCTGTTCGAGATTTCATATTACAAGGTTACGTATAAATTAGAGGCCCCGATTAAAGGAGGGGCCCGCTAGCGTGCGAAGTCACCTAGTCCTTATTAACACCGACTCATTCCATTTCACCCACAGACGATTCTTGATAAATGTATGACGCGTATAATATATAATATATAATGTATAATATATATATATATATATAATATTATGACGTATAAAAGCAATTGGCAAATTGGAGTCATCGAGAAAAAAATTACACAATCGAAAAATATCGAGATGTCCATGCAATCGAGAAAATCGATAAAAACATCTCGTTATCGCCCATCACTATCTTCAACCATTTTTGGTTTATTTACAAAAGGATGGGGAGATTCATCAATGGATCGGAGATAATAAGATTAGATCGACTTGAAGGAAAGCTTTTCCTCCTACAGAATGTCCGTCCGTTTCGTTCTAAACCTAGTAATGATGAAAATCTCTGCGTGACCACAAGAAAGACACCTCGAGTGTAATAATACGTCGACGGTGTATAGACCAAATACTTCGACAAGAGTTATAAATTACTTCTTTGGGCTTTTTTTTCCCCTAGGAACCTGTGGTCACTTTTAAGAAATTTCTATTGCCTTTCAATGGTGTCGAAACAAAGCGCACAAAGTTAGTAAAAGAGGGGAAATGTGGTGATAAACAAGTGACACTCCTCCGCTATGGTCTCATCTCTTAAAGTAATTCAAGAGAATGGCCACATCAAACGAGCCAAAAGAAGATATATAACTGGAGTTATTTTATCTTTATTCCTTATATTCCTATTACTACTCATTTTCTCATTGCAATTAAAAAGAAAATTTCGTTTATAATTTGAAGGAACTTAAGCTACTATCAGATTCAAAAACTTTTCGAGCAATTTTTGAGCCAACTCTTCATTTCCTCTAACTTTTCGTGAAATATTGTCTCATCACCCTGTGTGATAGCAATCAGCAATATCCCCAACTTTTTATCCACAGCTCTAAAAAAGTCTGCGCTAACCGCGACTTTTCCCCCCAACTTTCAACATTTCAGCCAATCAGAGATAACCTCTGGTTTTCCTCCAACTTTAGTAACGACAATTGTAACCTTTTTCTTCCTTTGAACGGGAAAAGTTGTGATTAAAATCGGCTGAAAAGTTGGTTGCTCGAAAAGTTGGTGAATCTGATAGCAGCTTAACGGGCCTGAAAAATTTACTGACATCATATTTAAAAGAAAGCATCCATTTATAAACATGATTCCTATGATTGCATCAAACTGACATCATCTTCAAATACTTGTCATTCTCCTAGATCTAAAATTTGATGGCAAATTTTCAAAAACCCTTGCACCTGTAGAAACGATGTCATTTTTAAAAGGTATCCAACTGAAAAAGTGCATTTTCATTCAGAAAACTGATTCATTTTTCTACAATTTTGTCTAAACGACGTAATTTACACTGGCTTTTCGTTCCTATTCTTCTTATAGTGGGATTAGGACTAAGAACAAAGGGCTTTTATGTTTTAGAAATATTTCATCAAATAGAGAGCAAAAAAATCTCGTTTAGGACGATTACATGTAAAAAAGAAAACTTTTCTTTATATTATTTTTCTCATGAGAAATTTGAAAAATACTAATACAATCTATGGTCATAAATAGTGTTGCCAATTTAGCACGTTTTTATTCAAAGAATCTGCCATAATTTCCGAATAGCAATCCTCGCTTTATTTAATGTCATATATTCCGTGATTAAATAAAGCTATGATTACTATTTTTTTCCTGAAAGCAGGGCCATAAATAGGGGGGGGGGGGCAGGGTAGGCTGAGACCTCCCCCCCACACACACACCAGCACCCTCTTAAGCCCGCTCTAGACTTTATAATCATTTACTAATATTACCCTCTATATTATACTTTTAAAATAAATTATAGTTCACAGTTTTAAGACCGAATTAGGCTTGCCTTTTTTTTTCTATCTATATTTATTTATATTTAAAGTAGGAGAAGGTTGGGGAGATACGGTTGGAATTAATTCCATCAAAACATTTTCCGACGACTTTCCGGCTGTATGCGGCCTAGCTGAAGGTGTTTAAATTCAAATTATGTCCACTTTCACCACTTCTCATTACATCTTCACATTTTATAGAAAGCAAGTCCTGTCTGGCTTAATTATTGTTAAAATTAAGAGCAAAAATCTGCGTGATCAATCTTTTTTTTTATCGCTCTCTATATATAACTTTAGAAATAGTGTGAAGTTTTATTTAGACACCCTATAAATCTGGTGCAGTATCAACTTCATGTATTCAACAAGAGATATACTTTTACATATTTTTGAGCCATTAATTCTGACCCATTATTTTAAAAACTATTTTATTGCATCAGACACACATGGTAAAAGATTGTAAGGGGGAAAATCATTTAACTATCAGTTTGCTTGGCGGTTTGAGAGAGATTTCAGTTTCTAAATACAGTAGAGCCTCGATTAACCGAGCTTCGATTAATTGAGGTTTCTGTTAACCGAGCTGATAACAAAGTCTGATTTTTTTTTCTTTTCTTTTGAATGAACCTTGAAAATGACCACACTTTTTATTTCAATGTCCGTGCTATATATGGGGCAATCTCACAATCTTTAACTTTCGAGAATAAAAATCTGGTGAAATTAAACTTGCTAAAATAGCATTTTAATCTGATAGACGAATGCCTTAATGATTCAAAATAAAGAAAAAATGGCCAGCAGCGAAAATTTTTTTTATTTAACTGAGGTTTATGTTAAACTTGCGAGTTTAATTTTCCTTACCATTTTACCACTAAAACTTTTTTATTTTCTTCTAAATTTTTACTTATAATTAATTTGCATAGTACCCACAGGACATTCAAATAAGAAATAATAACAATGTAATATTTTTAGTACAAAATTTTGGTATAACATTGTCTTATAGGGATGTTAAAGAAGGGACTGTAAGGTAAAAAAAAAAGAGCACGGAATAGGAAAAAAGGGACAAAATGGGAAAAAAAGGGACGGTAAGGATGGAACGGTAAGGAAAATTACCACCTACTTTAAGAAATCATGTTAAGACTAAGTGGTAGCCACAATGTTCATTGATTTTTAGAAACAGTTATTTACATTGGATTAAATTAAAAAAATAATAATAATTTACCTCGAAAAGTGCAGGAATAAACCTTGCGGACGGTAAGACTACCAATAAAGCCACAATGCTTGAAATTGATATTTAAATGCTGATTTAAATTCTGCAGTAAATTTCCTGTCAAAGAATTTTAGACAGCATACTTCTGCATGAGAAAAAACTTGAAAAAAATTCTGTGGCTGCATCTGAAGTGATTTTCTGTATAATTTTAACAGAGGGACGGTAAGGAATCTAAAACCCAGGAACAGAGTTTAGAAAATAATAACAACCCTAAAAATGTGTGCAGGTTAATTTTTTGCTACATATTTATATAAAACAATAGGTCCAGTTTCGGAAGAAAATTACATCGAATTATTTTTATTGAAACAATTTCATGCAGACAGCTCCAAACTTAAAAATCAGCATCAGAGACACGGGGCGGTATAGGAGTTTTCCTGGTATTTGGACCCCCAACATCGTCCAAAACTTATTTATCTCGTTAATATTGTTATGCAATCATTCAATGGGATGTTCCCCAGTATATGAAATAAAAAAACACAAGAACATGTACTAAAATAAAAATTATTATTCAGGGACATAAAAGTCAAAAGATTGTGAGAATGCCCCCATATACAGGCTCTTCTGCCCCCAAAAGTACTCAACTCCCAAGAAACATTGGGCCCTGAGAAGTCAACAGCGAACAATACTTTGTTTCCAATAGGCGTGTAAACTTTCGTAAATTTTTCAATTTTCTTTTTAAAATTTACTACTAGTAGTTGATTTCCTTTTTAAATTTGTTAAACTGTGAAGCAGAACTTTACATATATTAATTTTTATTACTTAAAAAACTTTCTATTGTTTTTGTTTTTTTATTTTAAGAGATGCTAAATTCGCAAGCACGGCGAGTTTTTACACCCAGTTTCTATTAACCGAGATTTCCGATATCCGAGGTACTAACGGTCCCATATTGTTCGGATAATCGAGGTTTCACTATATAACATTCATCTTTTGAAAACTGCTTGGTTCATATTGATATTGGATATTAAGATTCTTTTATGTATTTTTATCGATTAATTCTAACCCATTATTTCAAATGCTTTTATTACATTAAGCATACATGACAAAAGATCGTAAGGAAAAAAGTTCATTTAACTATCAGTTTGTCTGGAGATTTCGGACAGATTACAGTTTCTAAATGTGAGGTATATCTTTTGAAAACTTCTTGATTCATATTCATATTGGATATGAAGATTCTTTTACAAATTTTTCAAGCATTAATTCTAACCCATTATTTCGAATGTTTTTTATTGCATCAATCTCACGTGGTAAAAGATCTAAAAAAAAAAAAAAAATCAGTTTGTCTGGAGATTTTCAACAGATTACAGTTTCTAAATATAAGATTCATCTTTTGAAAACACCATTATTCATATTTATATTGGATCAAACGATATTTAAAAACAGGAAAGTCACCCAAACGTGTAATTTCTTTCAGGTTTTTATCTCGATATTTCGTTGAACCAAAATATCCGCACGATCATGTCATACGTTTCTTGCCACGTGTAATATGACATCACAGTCTTATGATTCTTTATGATTATCTGTGTGGTTCATAAAACAAAGCAGAAAAATTATGCGATATTCATTGAATTATCAAAGTACGTACACTTCTTGTAATTGTCAAGTCGTCTGGCACCACTATTTCTGATTAGAAGAATTGTATTTGATATTTAAATCGCTGCTTTAAATTATGAGGTATTCATAGGTTAATCTAAATGCTTATATTTCTTGGAATTTAAGAGGCGTCTGAGACCAGCATTTCTGATTAGAAAATGTTTATTCGATATTTAAATCGCTGCTTTAAATTATGAGATATTCGTAGATTAATCAAAATGCGTACATTTCTTGGAATTTAGGAGGAGTCTGGCAGCAGTATTATTGATTAGAATATCTTTATTTAATATTTAAACTGCTGCTTTAAACTGTGCAATATTCATAGATTAATCAAGGTGCGTATACTTCGTGGAATTTCCAAGGCGTCTGCACCGCTGTTCCTGATTAGAAAATCTTTACTTGATATTTAAATCGCTGCTTTAAATTATGAGATATTCATAGATTAATCAAAATGTGTACATTTCATGGAATTTAGAAGGCGTCTGGCAGCAGTATTTCTGATTAGAAAATGTTTATTTGATATTTAAATCGCTGCTTTAAATTATGAGATATTCATAGATTAAACGAAATGCGTACATTTCTTGGAATTTAGGAGGCGTCTGGAAGCAGTATTTTTGACTGGAAAATGTTTATTTGATATTTAAATTGCTGCTTTAAATTGTGCGATATTCATAGATTAATCAAGGTGCGTATACTTCTTCGAATTTCCTAGCCGTCTGCACCTCTGTTTCTGATTAGTAAATATTTGATATTTAAATCGCTGCTTTAAAATATGCGATATTCATAGATTATTCAAGGTGCGTATACTTCTTGGAATTTCCAGGGCATATGGCACCACAATTTCTGATGATTAGAAATAGTTTATTTGGTATTTAAATCGCTGCTTTAAATTATGAGATATTCATAAATTAATGAAAATGCGTACATTTCTTGGAATTTAGGAGGCGTCTGAAAGCAGTATTTCTGACTGGAAAATGTTTATTTGATATTGAAATTGCTGCTTTAAATTGTGCGATATTCATAGATTAATCAAGGTGCGTACACTTCTTGGAATTTCGAAGGCGTCTGGCACCACTATTTCTGATTAGAAAATCTTTACTGGATACTTAAATCGCTGCTTTAAATTATGAGATATTCATAGATTAATCAAAATGCGTACATTTCTTGGAATTTAGGAGGCGTCTATAAGCAGTATTTCTGATTAGAAAATCTTTATTTGATATTTAAATCGCTGCTTTAAATTGTGCGATATTCATAGATTAATCAAGGTGCGTATATCTCTTGGAATTTAGGAGGCGTCTGAGACCAGTATTTCTCATTAGAAAATGTTTATTTGATATTTAAATCGCTGCTTTAAATTATGAGATATTCATAGATTAATGAAAATGCGTACATTTCTTGGAATTTAGGAGGCGTCTGGCAGCAGTATTTCTGATTAGAAAATGTTTATTTGATATTTAAATCGCTGCTTTAAATTGTGCGATATTCATAGATTAATCAAGGTGCGTATAATTCTTCGAATTTCCTAGGCATCTGGCACCACTATTTCTGATTATTAGAAAATGTTTATTTGATATTTAAATCGCTGCTTTAAATTATGAGATATTCATAGATTAATCAAAATGCGTACATTTCTTGGAATTTAGGAGGCGTCTATAAGCAGTATTTCTGATTAGAAAATCTTTATTTGATATTTAAATCGCTGCTTTAAATTGTGCGATATTCATAGATTAATCAAGGTGCGTATATCTCTTGGAATTTAGGAGGCGTCTGAGACCAGTATTTCTCATTAGAAAATGTTTATTTGATATTTAAATCGCTGCTTTAAATTATGAGATATTCATAGATTAATGAAAATGCGTACATTTCTTGGAATTTAGGAGGCGTCTGGCAGCAGTATTTCTGATTAGAAAATGTTTATTTGATATTTAAATCGCTGCTTTAAATTGTGCGATATTCATAGATTAATCAAGGTGCGTATAATTCTTCGAATTTCCTAGGCATCTGGCACCACTATTTCTGATTATTAGAAAATGTTTATTTGATATTTAAATCGCTGCTTTAAATTATGAGATATTCATAGATTAATCAAAATGCGTACATTTCTTGAAATTTAGGAGGCGTCTGGAAGCAGTATTTCTGATTAGAGAATGTTTATTTGATATTTAAATCGCTGCTTTTAATTATGCGATATTCATTGATTAACCAAGGTGCGTTCATTCTTGGAATTTAGGAGGTGTCTGGCAGCAGTATTTATTATTAGAAAATGTTTATTTGATATTTAAACCGCTGATTTTAATTATGCGATATTCATTGATTAATAAAGGTACGTATACTTCTTGGAATTTCAAGCCGTCTGGCTCCACTATTGATGCTCATCAGAAAAATTTTATTTGATATTTAAATCGCAGACTGTGTAATCTATTCCATCCTTTTCAGAATTTGTAATTTTTTTCGTAATTGGATAAGGTTTAAAAAGTGTTAAGAAATTTGGTAATGTACACATAACACACGGTATGAACACACGTGTTAATGCTTTTATCCTAAATTAAAACATGCATAAACTAAAAAACTCAACGTTCTTTTTTTTTATAAAAATAATTTAGAAAAAAAAATGGTGTATAAGCGACCATGTACTTGAAATTGAAAAATAAAGGAGAAATAAATCTCTATCGTGTCAAGGTCGTATCAGAAGTTTAAATATCACATCTGTAATAATATCTGTAATCATGCTCGAATTCAAATCGTAAATAACACATCAAAGGCATTTTAATGTGATTAATTATGAGGAGAATGAATAAACATGATACTGGTATCGAAAACGAAAGTCAGAAAATCGTAGCGCCGAAACATTTTCTTTTTTAACTAAAGATTTAATTGAGGTAGAAATACTATTTACAGTTATCTTACATATTTACACAAACTCAAAACCATATTGCATGGAGACACAATTCTCCAC
Organism: Maratus speciosus; assembly: GCA_963932465.1. Classification (NCBI taxonomy): domain Eukaryota; kingdom Metazoa; phylum Arthropoda; class Arachnida; order Araneae; family Salticidae; genus Maratus; species Maratus speciosus. The sequence goes on from OZ010794.1 coordinate 425,766,354, forward strand.
GTTCATATTTCAATTTCGACAATAAAGTCACATTTTTCAATCTTAACAAAATCATTCCATCTTAAAACAACGTTCGTTGCATTCTATTTCGTTCTGTTTACAAAAAACAAGGCATTCTGGGAGTGTTCTATTAGTTGAAGTAGAAAGTATAGAAATTACATTGCGCGTAGCGCGAATCTAACTGTAATTCTTTTTTTTACACACTCCCCACCTGAACTCTTACAGAGTTCATCAATCAAAAATTCTATCATGAAAATTTAAATTCTGATATGTTCAGTGATCTCAGTGATCAGTGATCTATGATAATTCAATTTCAAAATTCAAATACACAAATCAAATTCAAAATATCAAATTCAAACACAAAATATCAAGTTCAAAATATCAAATTCAAATACAAAATATCAAGTTCAAAATATCAATTAATTCTAACCATAAAAGTATAAAATTCAAACAATATAGAAAAATAAAAAATATTACCTGCAAATTAACACAATAAAATGGTATTTTTTTTTTCAAACAGTTAATATACTTACTTATACTAAAATTCAAATAATATTGCATTCAAAGTAAGTAGAATTTTAAAAAAAAAGGAAAGAAAACTTTTAGAGTTCTAAAAGAGATTTTAAAAAAAAGAGAAGTCTATAAATGTTCATCAGTCTAAAATTTCTAAAGGGTATAGGTGCTGTATAGATCTTTTTAACACTCCATTGGACGTTTTTATTTCATATGAGCGAATGTTGTTATCTCTTCCTGGAATTGTTCTATTAATTCTGCCAAGTTTCCAGAGTAGTTTATTTTTCACATCATCTTGTATCAGTACAACATCACCCACTTTTAATGGCGTATGTGAAATGGGATTTTTCAACGAATGGAATGTCTTCAAATCTAACAAATACTGTTTTTTCCACTTCGACCAAAGTTGTTTTAAAAGTAATGATTGGTACCTTTTCCTTTTGAGAAGTGAAGATCGCTTCGAACCATCTTCAATTACATCGAAAAAGTTAATAGGAAGTGAAGCTTCTTTACCAAAGTTTAAAAAATTCATTGGAGTAACAGGTTGAGGTTCATTGTTGTCGTTATAAACGTATGTCAAGGGACGCAAGTTGAGGATAGCTTCTACTTCGGTTAATACTGTCCGCATTTCTTCATAGCTCAAAAGAGCTTTTCCCAAAATCTTTCGCAGACACTCTTTCACCGATTTTACAAGTCTTTCGTAAAAGCCTCCCCACCATGCAGCTCTTTCAATGATATTTTTCCAAACGATTCTTTCTCTTGCAAGAAATTTCAAAAAATGGTTGTTGGAAATGACGTCATATAAATTAGCAACTTCTTGTTTAGCTTTTTTAAAGGTCTTGGCGTTATCTGAATAAATAACTTTACAACTTCCTCTTCGAGCCAAGAATCTTCTAAAAGCAAGGAGGAAAGAATCTGTAGTCATATCGGTAACAAGTTCTAGATGCAAACCTCTAGTAACTCCGCAGGTGAACAAAAGAATGTATGATTTTTTAGTTTCTCCAAGGTTTTTTACGTAAATAGGTCCCGCAAAATCTAAACCACAAATTGTAAATGGTGGAGCTTCATTAACTCTATCTTTGGGCAGAGGGGCTGTTATTTGGTCCGCAGGTTTAGACAGATATTTTTGACAAACAAGACATTTTTTAATGATGCTTTTCACCAACTGTCTTCCCTTCGGAATCCAATATCGGGATCGAATTTTTGTCAAAGTATGTGCAGTTCCTGCGTGCATCATTTTTTCATGATCTTGACGCACAATCAACACCGTTGACCAGGAATGTCTAGGTAGAATGACAGGATGTTTTTCTTCCGTAGAAAGATCACCAAATTCTAGTCTTCCTCCTAAACGTATAATTTCTGCTTGATCTATATATGAAACAAAATTGAATAGGGGTGAATTTTTCTCGACTGAATTATCATTTCTAAGAGACTCAAATTCTACTTAATAAAATTGCTTCTGTTCACTACGGATTAAATATTTTTCTGCTTCTAATAATTCTTCAGCTGTTAGTGGGCCGCAAACTTCAGTAGACTTTTTTAACTTCAATATAAATCTTTTTACCCAAGCAGTTATTCTTATCAGTTTCTCCAAACTACTAAATTTGGTTATATCAATAGGATTTTTAATCTCTTCGATTATGCACTCGCATTGCAATACGTCATTAGGCTTCTTTCTGTATTCTAATTCATCTTCATCAATTATTTCTGTATCTTCAGATCTTGGCCAAAATTCTCGTGGGAAGCTAAGCCACTTTGGCCCGAATAACCAAGTCGGGTCATTGATGAGCTTGGAAACTTTTGCTCCTCTTGAGACAAGGTCTGCGGGATTGTCTGCCCCTGGGCAATGATACCAATCAAAAGGGGAACTCAGCTTTCGAATTTCTTCAACACGATTTCTCACGATGGGTTTAAATTTTTCAGGTGATCCTTTTATCCAAAAATATGTTATCTTTGAATCAGTCCAGTAAATGCATGGAATTTCCAGATATAGCGCCTTCAAAATACTGCAGCTTAATCTAGCAGAACATAATGCAGCCATCAATTCTAGTCTCGGTAAGGTGAGGGTTTTCAAAGGAGCTATTCTGTTTTTAGAAGCTACGAAGACTGTTCGAATGTCTTTTTGAGAGGTTGTTACACGTAAATAAGCAATAGTGCCAAAAGCTATTGTACTTGCATCTGAAAATAAATGCAATTGTAAATTGGTAATCTTCTCAGCTGGAATTTCAAAAAAATAATGTCGAGGAACAGAAAATTCAGATATCTGAAGAATTTCATTACACCAGTATTTCCAAAGAGAAATTAGATCTTTTGGGATAACATCGTCCCAGTCTATACCTAACGACCAGATTTTTTGCATCAAACATTTTATTCTGAAAGTGAAGGGTCCTAGGAATCCAGTAGGATCAAATACTTGACCCAAAACTTGTAAAATATACCTCTTGGTATCAATTCTTTTAGAAGCAAATGTTGCTAATTCACGAGTGTCAAAATACAAAAAATCCTCTAGACTGTTCCATGCTATACCTAAAACTTTGTAAGGGGCATTTTCTGTTTCAAATGTTTCCAAATTATCACTAGAAACTACATCATTATTTTTCCACAATTCTTTAAGGGATTTTGAATTAGTATGCCATTTATGTAAATGCATACTAGCTTCTTTGAAAATGGCTATAGACTCTAATGTAGTTGACAAGACTTGCTCGACAGAGGATTAACTTCCAATGACATCATCTACATAAATGTTTTCATTCAAAAAATCTACAGTTTCTGGATACTTTTTAATATATTTCTTTAAGTGGTGTTTTATTGTAGCCGCTAACAAGAATGGACTACAATTAACCCCAAATAAAACTCTAGTAAATCTATATATTTGTGGGAGGTTGGATTCATCAAACCGAAAACAAAAAACGAGAAACGTCTCTGTCTTCTTCAACTACCAATATTTGTAAAAATGCCTGTTTCATATCAATAGTAAAGGCAACTGAATGAAATCGAAATCGTAGCAAAATATCGAAAATTTCTGGGTATAAATTAGGCCCTGCGTGAAGACAATTATTAAGAGAAAGGGAGTTTAAATCATGAGCGGATGCATCAAAAACAATCCTCAATTTACTAGTTACACGGTCTCTTTTTATTACTTCTCTGTGAGGTAAATAAAATTCAACATGCCCTTTATCTTCTGACTTAGGAACTAATTCTGTGATTCCCTGATTTAAATAATCGTTCAATACTTCTTTATATTTTAGGAATAAATGGGGGTTTCTAGTAAATCTTCTATTTAATTTAACTAGTCTGCGATTTTTCTATTATCATCCAAACGCCTTTTTTCCAGTTTCCATGGCAATTTTACTTTATATCGTTTGTTTTCATATTTAATATCTGATTCGAATTGTTTCATAATTTCATTTTCAGAAGGGTCAGAATCTTGTTTAATATTAATAAGGCCTGAAGTTTCAAGATCCCAAAATTTTTTAATTTGCTCAGAAATTAAATTTTCTTCAACAATTACATTAAAAATCAATGAAGTTTCGTTTTCGCCTTTTTTACCTTGGAGGCACCAGCCAAAGATGGTTTCAACAGCAACAAGATTTTTGTTCAAATGTTTTATAGTACCTGTTACTATTTTATAATAATAGTCTGCTCCTATGAGCAGGGAAATAGGATCCTGACATTGTGGTGAGTCAGCAAGGGTTAAATTCTGCAAAATGCTCACCTCTCTCAATTCATTTACTTCTGGGGGAGGGATGTCAGAACCAGAGATATCGTCTGTTACTAAAGCTTCTATTTCTAAACTTGACTTCGAAAGATGCTTATTTTCCAATTTAAGCTTAACAACATCATAAATTTTTTGAATTGCGGTTTTACTTCCAAATGTGAAGACTGACAGTTTTTCTTTTCTCAATATTTTAAGTTGTAATTTGTCAGCAATTTCCCGAGTTAAAAAGGTTCGCATTGCAGCGGTATCCAACAATAATCGAACGACAAGTTCTTTATTTTTATTTTTTACATTCGCACTGCAAGTCTGTAAGAAAATTCTATTTTTCCAATACACGAGATAGCCGAAATAATTTCGTTACTTGTTTCATTTTGTGTATTCGCTGCTTCCAAATTTTTATCCGGATAATTTTTATTATTAGTAGGTGAATTATGTTGTTTACAAATAGCTCAGCTATGTCTACCAACACATGTACAGCGTATTTTAGAAAAACAATCTTTAATTCGATGTTTTGGCATCAGACACAAAAAACATCTACCTTGTGATTTCAAAATATTTTTCTTCTTTTCAACATCAAATGCACTGCATATTTCTGACAGATGGTTATTCTTACAAAAAATGCAATTTTGTTTATCTGTATTTTTTTTTTTTTTTTTTTTTTTTTTTTTTTTTTGTCTGAGACTGTAGTCATTAATTCATGTGCGGATGAAAAGTTTAATTCTTGTTTTGGAGGTTTCGTAAATTTCTGTCTGTTTACTTCTAATTTATTTGATTTTGAAAATGAAAAAGACAATTCTCGACTTTTAATTTCGGTTTGTAAGAAATTCAGTAGTTTGTTTATATCAGGGTTACATGATAACTTAATGTTTTGCCTATTAAATTCTAAATTTAAATCTGAGGGCAGTAATTTCAAAACTATCTCTAAAAGCATGGAGCTGTAAGCCTGTGGTTCGAGTCCCAATGTGGTTAAAGACCTTACATTTATTTCAATATCGTCATGAAGTTTCTGTAACTTTGAAATATCATTTGACTTAAATACAGGAGATAAATTTAACAATTTATTCATGTGATGATTAATTATCATCTCTTTATTGCCAAATCTACTTTCAAGAATTTTAAGTGCGGTGTCATAATTTGATTCCGAAACTTCTAACCCTTCTATAGCATTTAAAGCGGATGATCCTAAGTAACTTCGTAGATAATTATACTTTTCAATTTTCGTTAATGAATTATTTTCATTTATAGAAACTTTAAAAGTGTTCCAAAAGTTTGTAAATTGTGTGCAATCCCCGTAAAATTTCTGTATATTTAGCTTGAGAAGTTTCACATATTTAGTTTCATTATGGGGTAGAGAATCATTAACTGAATTATTACTCAAAGGAACAATATTTCTTTTACTTTCTTTAAGTTTCTTTTCGGCGCGAAAATTCATTATAGATATTTTATCGGAATATTCATAAGTTGTGATCATATCGGCCTCGTATTCGTCTAAATTCAACAAAGGTTCTATCTTATTGTTAATTTCATCTAAATTATATGTTTTAATTTTCAACTGATTAAATGTTTCTGCGAGGGAATCAATATCAATTGTGTCACTTTTCAAAATACTATCAATACTATTTATTAATTTTGTAACAGAACTCCTTAAAATAGTTCTGTTTTTCTTAAACTTTTCGAGATCAGCCATTTTTACAACATCAGAATAAAATCAAAAATCAAAAACTCTTACCTTAAAAAATCTTCCCGCTTTCAATGACATAAAAAAAATAAATCATTAATATTTCACTCATTCGAATTCCTTCGGCCGTAATGCACCATGAAAAAAAAGGGAAATAAATCTCTACCTTGTCAAGGTCGTATCAGAAGTTTAAATATCACATCTGTAATAATATATGTAATCATGCTCGAATTCAAATCGTAAGTAACACATCAGAGGCATTTTAATATGATTAATTATGAGGAGAATGAATAAACATGATACTGGTGTCGAAAACGAAAGTCAGAAAATCGTAGCGCCGAAACATTTTCTTTTTTAACTAAAGATTTAATTGAGGTAGAAATACTATTTACAGTTATCTTACATATTTACACAAACTCAAAACCATATTGCATGGAGACACAATTCTCCACGTTCATATTTCAATCTCGACAATAAAGTCACATTTTTCAATCTTAACAAAATCATTCCATCTTAAAACAACGTCCGTTGCATTCTATTTCGTTCTGTTTACAAAAAACAAGGCATTCTGGGAGTGTTCTATTAGTTGAAGTAGAAGTATAGAAATTACATTGCGCGTAGCGCGAATCTAACTGTAATTCTTTTTTCTACAAGATATTCAGCAATGATACTGGTGACGTTGTTTGAAGCTTTTTAAACTATTATAAATAACAATAAATTTGTACACGACTCTCACATGCGATATTACTTTTTGAAGACGACGTTTTAGATTTATGGGTTGCTAAATTAATTTCAACTAGTTGTTTTTTTAATTTAGATAGATTATATAGAACAGTAACATAATAACAATATTAGTCTAAATTTTTTACAGGAACGGAAATAGAGTACGCATTATTTTTTAATGAGATTTTTGTGAAATATTATAGTTACAATAATTGTTACAATTTCTTTAAACTTTTTAAAAGTAAAAACAATGTTATATAAGAGATCATGTGCTTTATCTGGTGCCTTACTTTGAGGCGTTTTGAACTATTCTAAACAATAATAGATTTTTACACGACTCTCACAGGCGATAATACTTTTCGTTTTAAATTTATTTCTTGCTAGATAATTTTCAACTAGTTTTTTTAATTAGATTTTATAGAGCAGTAACATAATGAGACTATCAATATAAATTTTTAATAGGAATTTAAAAATTATATGCATTATTTTTTTAAATAAGATTTTTTTGTCAAATTATAATGTTACCGCATATTTTTAAAATGCTTTTTAACTATAAAAAATGTATAAAAACATGTATAAAAATCACTTATAAACAGATTAAGTAAAATAATGCTATAAAAAAGTGATAAAATATCTTTATTAAGATTGACGATCGTTTAACCTAAAACCAGACGTAAACCTTAACGTAAAACTTCGTCGAACTTAAAACCAGAATCAAAGAACATATAGCAGACATCAAGTACAACAGAAGAACCACAGCTTTGGCCAGATTATGAGGCGAAGAACTGTTACAGATCGATTTTAAAAATAGCAAGTTAGTTTATACATCGAGATTTTATTTACCCTCCATAATCCGAGAATCAATAGAGATATTTTTACGCAACAAGAATATTTGCAATGATTCAGTGTTCCTTGGTTTACCTAAAATTTAGAAAGAGATGCTATGTAACTTTAATAACAATAGTAAAAATTAATCCACACTCGCAAATAGCCAAGATAATTTTATTTTTATTTTATGTTTTGCAATGTTTTTCATTATGCATGTAGTCTCGTGACATTGTTTACCATGTTATTGTTTTGTTAAATTATATGAAAATTAATCCACGCTCACAAATAGCTAATTTAATTTTAATTTAATTTTATGTTTGCAATGTTTTTCATTATGCATCATGTACATCGTGAAATTGTTTACTATGTTTATTGTTTTTAAATTATGTGAAAATATTTTCTATCCTGAATGATTTTGAAAATGTCGCCGTTGGTGCGAAGAAACGATCGTCAATCTTAATAAAGATATTTTATCCCTTTTTATAGAATTATTTTACTTGATCTGTTTTTTAACTTATAAAAAATATCGATTTTAATATTTGTATCTGTTGGCCATGGTGATTCACCTATTAATAAAAAAAACTCTTCAAAATTAAAACTTGAACCTTCGCTCTTTATTTTGTTTATTTAAGTGCAATTGTAACATAACGAGTCGATGATAATTTCAGAATAAGTATCCATTCGTACTTAAAAGATAACTTTTTCAATAAAGATAAATGTAATTTCGTATTACGTATGGTAGATTTCAAGAAAAATTGTTTAATGTGTATCTATCATTCAGAAATATTTTGTCTGAATAATTTTAAGAATAAAAGTTTTTAATTTAAATTCTTGGGACTCTTAAATTGTCGTAAAGTTGGAAAAAAGTTGGTCATTTTGCCACTTTTACAGGGTGTCCATAATTAAAGGACCCTTTTTAAAGTTGTCTACAGGCGAAACTATTATACAAAATGTTGTAAAATTTCGTGGAGGACATAATAAAGATACAGGAATTTGTTTAAGCAAAAAAAAAAAAAAAAAGTTCAAAATTTCGTTGCCCGAGAAAGTTTTTTAATGAATTACACATTTAGCATACATTTGCGACAGTTTACAAATTTTATTGCAATCAAACATGTTCCACATGACGGTCATTATTTTCAGATACCATCCGGAAGGCTTGGCTACCTTATGCTATAGCTTTCCTGTGCTCGTTGGTACCCTACTACCTTTGCATTCTCCGTTTTTGCCTACGCCAGTCGGTGAAATGACATCGAAGTATACGGCAACCAAAAAATTCTTGAATGCCTTATGCGCCCCTTTTTCTGGAGGTTATATTTAACCTCGTGCTTCTAACTCTGGAATGGCCCTCGGGACTCCACCAGAGCTTCCAAATTATACTTTTAGGCCGTGCATTGTTTCGAAATTCATCCTTAGTTCTTTTTCATATTTAGTTGGAGATTACGCGCGGCGGCGTTGCACGCCGCGTTGGCACTCCTTAAGCACCGCGATGTCATGTCTTGTCATAAGATAGCATATACCACAGTTGGCCGCAGTGTGTTCTGGGAAATGCTAGGGACATGTCGTGAATTTCTGTCTTTAAGGTCAAGTAAAGTTAATACATAAAAATTTCTAAACCATCGTTAATGTATGTAAAATGTGTAATTCATTAAAAACGCCCTCTGGTGGCAAAATTTTGAACTATTTTTTTCGCTAAAACACATTTTCATCTCTTTATTATATCTTTCACAACTTTATGAACAACAGTTTTGTCTGTAAGCAACTTTAAATTAGCGTCGTTTAATTATGGACACTCTGTATAAAAAGTATACATTATAAAAAAAAAAAACAATTTTTAAAGGCAGAATATATAGGGTATAGTAGGTTCTATAAAGCGAAACTAAATTAGCGAAACTATATAAGCGAAACTAAATCGATACATGCTTTTTCTTTCTTTTCATATATGTTTTTAGATGAAAATAAAAGAAAAAAAACAGTTTTTATAGGGTTTTTTAATTTGTTGAGCAGAAAATTGTAATTTTAAAAAGTACGCATGATTACAAAAGAATTTCTGCATGCAAAACTAATTTTTTTATCTAATTATACTTTAGAGTATTTTGCTTGCACTGATCCTAAAACATTGTTTATGTATAGCATTTTTATGTTTGAAAACAAAATTTTATCTTGTTTTATTTTTTTTTATTTTTTTTTTTTTAGCGCTATAACCAAAAAAAAAAATAGTTTTACAACGAAAAAAGATGTAAATTTAGTTTCGCTTTATAGAACCTACTATACCCTGTATATTCTGAAATTTTCATCAAAAAATATTAAAAAGTATTTTAACTACCATGCGTCTCAAAACCACATTTTGAGAAAAATGATTTGAACGTTCTGTCTCTGAAAATAATCCATATTTAAAAACTATGAGTGCCATTGATTTTGTTAGTGTTCAAAAATGATTCTTTTTTTATGTTTAAGAGACTAAAGGGGGAGGGGGCATCACTTTAAAACATTTTAAAAAGTCAATTTTTTTCTGTTATGATTAAAAAAATAATGACGATACTCTAATTAAAATCGGTTATGTAATAAAATATGTGTAGCGATACCTATCCAAATCAAGGTAACTTCGAAATTTAAAGTGACTTTTCCCAAAACAGATATTTTTGACATTGCGCGCATCCTATTTTCAAAAATAAATAACGTAGGAACTTAAAATTTTGGATTATATTATATTTTATGTATCTTTATAACCTCTACTTGTTTTTAAATAAGTACCTGTAATTTATTTACTTATGTTTCAGCTCACAGGCTATCAAAGCCTGAGAGCTTATGTGCCTGCCGGTTCTGTATGCACGTGCGTATGTACGTACGTAACGCGATAACTTTTGATAGAAATATCCGATTTGCTTCAATTTTTTTCCAGGTTCATTCTGATAAGGCGCTTCCCTGATTAGTTTTTGGGTTTCATTGATTAAGGATAAAGGTGGGCTAGTCCCCCCCCCCTCCTTAATTTAGGTAAATAGATTTTTCATGCAGAAATATTCAATTTGTTCCAAATTTGGTATACCGATTTATTATGTTAAGGAGCTTCCCTGATTAGATTTGGAAGCCCATTACTTAAGTATAAAGGGGGGAAAGGGGGCTACCCACCCCCTTAATTTAGATAAGATTATTTAAGATTTTTTCATGTAGGATCATTCGATTTGCTCCAAATTTGGTATACCGGTTTTTTATGTTAAGGAGCGCCTTGATTACATTTGGAAGTTCATTAGTTACATATAAAGGGGGGGAAAGGAGGCTACCCCCCTTAATTCAGATAAATGGGTTTTTCCTACAGAAATATCCGATTTGCTCCAAATTCGGTATACCGGTTAATTATGTTAAGGAGCGGCCTTGATTAGATTTGGAGGTCCATTAGTTAAGTATAAGGGAGGAAAGGGGGGTTAGACCTCCCCTTTAATTTAGATAAATGGGTTTTTCATGCAGAATTATTCGTTTTGCTCCAAATTTGGTATTTCGAGGTTCATTAGTTAAGTATAAAGGGAGGAAAGGGGAGGGGTTAGACCCCCCTTAATTTAGATTAATGGGTTTTTCATGCAGAGTTATTCGATTTGCTCCAAATTTCGTGTACCGGTTTAATATGTTAAGAAGCTGCCTTGATTAGATTTGGAGGTTAATTAGTTAAGCATAAAGAGGGGACGGGGGCTAGTCCACCCTCTAATTTAGATAAATGGATTTTTCATGCAGAATTATTCGATTTGCTTCAAATTTCATATACCAATTTATTCCGATATGGCTTTCTTCATTTGATTTGAAAGTTCATTGGTTAAGTATAAAAAGGGGAAAGGGGGGCAAGTGTCCCCTCCCATTAATTGAGATAAATGGGTTTTCATGCAGAATTATCAAATTTAGTTTAATTTTTTTTCAAAGTTCATTCTGATAAGGAGCTATTCTGATTAGATTTGAAAGTTCATGGGTTCAGCATATAGGGAGAAATGAGGGAGCTAATACCCTCCCCCCCCCCTTAATTTAGCAAATTGGTTTTTTTCATGCAGAATTATCTGATTTGCTTCAAATTTGGTATGCCATTTTATTTTGTTAAAGAGCTTCCTGATTAGATTTGGAGGTTCTTTGGTTAAGTATAAGGGGGGGGGGGGGGTACGGGGGCTAATCCCTTCATTTATTTTTTGAGGGGCTATATTCTTTGAAATAAGAGTATAATATACAATTAGTGTGAATAGGCTGTGAGCTCAATGCCATCAGTTTAACTGGGCAATTTTCTTTTTATTTTATTTTTGTTAAAATTTTATCATAGATTTTGCGTTTTATGGTTCAATTGCCTCAAAAAAATATTTTCATCTGTAAACTTGATTATTATTTTAGGTTGAAGTTACAGTAAGATATTGTAAGAATATAGATATCTAATATTAAGTGGATATATCGAATATATTTTTTATAATCCTGCTCGCAATGTATGTGTTGCATTGAAAACATGTTTTACAGACAAACATGATAAATTAACAACATTAACATTAGCACAAATATAAATAATCCCTGCCGGCTCGGCTTACAAGCGCAGGTAGATATCGAAGTTAAGTACTAATTTCACCAACAAAAACTAAATCATGATTAGAGATAAACCCACTTTAACAATTTTATCTGGCCGCTTTTGACGAATTTTTAATTTCGTTGCCCGAAATTTTAAGAATGTTTGTTTTGAAAAACCAATTTCAAAATTTAACATACAACATAAAAAAAAGGATTAAAAAAAATATCCGAAGTGTTGTACACACGAAGGAAATGAAAACCCTGTATAAAAATGTATAAATTTATATAACAGACGCAAAATAATACAGCTATAAATGAACTTATTTCCATTCATCATTGGAGCAATAATGTTAAAATACGCCGATATTTCCATCATCAAGTTTTTTATCATGCTTCAATATATTTTTTCACTCTTTTATGACGTTATATATTCACCACTCCTTTATATTTCCAATATGACGTAATTTCCATTTTTTTAATTGTCAAATTAATTAAATAATTATAATTTTTCACATGGAAATCATAAAACAGAAAAATTATGACGTAACATTCACTTCTGTTTTTAATTCGTCGAACTATTTATTTTATTTTCATTTTTCACGTAGAAAAAATTTATGTAATATTCCCTTTTTTTAAAATTCGTCAAACCATTTATTTCATTTTTTTCACGCGGAAATCTTTCAATAGAAAAGTAATTGTGGTAAGAAATTTATTGTGGATTTTTAATTGTTGGCAACAGCTATAACGAAAAATGTTTAAATTTGATTGGAAATTGCTGTTAAATTTGCGGTTTTTTTATTAATTAAAAATTAATTAAAAGTTATTCCGATCCCAGATTACTTTATTTGCCTCGGCCTTGTTTTAATACACATGTAAGTAACATTTCACAATTCTGGCTTCCAAATTATGGATTTGTATAGAATTACAGACAGACAAATTTTCATTTTTATATATTAGATTATTTTCTCGGTAGGACCATACTTTTTCGTTTCCAACACAATCGCTTTGAGAAATTCAGTTCAAAATACCACCCTGATATCATTTTTTGAAATATATTCTGCCTCTATCAAAAAACCGATCATTACGGCACATTATATAGTTTCTGAATAAGAGAACCTACCGATTGGAAGCGTTTAAAAGCAAAAATGAATTTAAAAATGAGTCAGAAAATAAGCAGTTTGGATTTGAGTAACTTAATACGATATTTTTTTCTTCAACCTTAATGTATTTTTAATTTGTTTATGCTGTAAGAATTGGTCCTATCAAAAACTTGTCAATATAAAAGTTGCAGATAATATTAAGAAGATATATAATAAATCCATGCGGATTTGATATCTTGAGAATTGACGAAGTTATGAATTTTTTACTCCGCAAAATCCTATTTTTTTCGCCCCTTGAGCCCATTTTTAGGTGCGTTCGTAATTATATAAATACGTAGCACCTATAGTCGTCGTTCAGTCCGTCCGTCCGTCCGTCCGTCTGTCTGTCTGTCCGCATATAACAGAGCAAAAACTACCCAACCGAATGGTCTGAAATTTTTAATGTATGATTGTTGCAAAATTTTGTCGAGCCATTTCAAATTTTATGAAAATCGGATGCATAGTTTAATTACAGGGACAGTCAAAAGTTTTTCTTTACATTATGGCCAATGGGAAAAATTATTGCAAATGCATTTTAATGATGTTACAGCCTTCCGAATGGTCTGAAATTTTAAATATATAATTGTTTCAAAATTTTGTCGAGCCATTTGAAATTTTAGGAAAATCGGATGTATAGTTTAATGACAGGGACAGTCAAAAGTTTTCCGTTACATTACGGGGAATGGGAAAAAAATTATTGCAAGTGCATTTTAATGATGTTATAGACTATGCACTTATGAAATTAAAAAATATATACACTGAGTACTATATGGGGTACAAAAAATAATTATAAAACTAGTTATAGTACGAACGCACCTCATTTGCCACGTTTGACGAGCAATTTCCGACTTGTTAATTTTATCAAAAGTCTGTCATACATAAATTTTTGGCTCTTTTTTAGAAGTAATAATAACTTTAAACTGAGTCGATATGTATTATAACTAAGAAGTTATCGGTCTTTTTTTGTTTTTCACAAAACCCTTCCCTATTTCCACACCCTTGGCCCGATTTTGCCCATTAACGAACTTGACCCAGATTTTATGCCCCTTGATTTTATGTATCAGTTTGGAAAAGATTTGTGCTGAATTATGGAAGTTATATGTATATGTATAAGTTATCTTATGGCGAGTGTATAACAACTTATGGCAAATGTATAAAATCTTATGGCAAATGTATAAAACCTTATTGCAAATGTATAAAATCAGTGCGAGTGTGTCTCATAGAGTATCAATACTCTGTAAGTCTCGTTTTATTGCCATTTCTTATGCTGAAGCATATGAAGTGTCAACAATTATTTTAAAAAATCTTATTATCAACTCTGACTAGGATCTATGACATGAATTGAATAAGGAGGCAAAAATTTAAAAAATATCAAAGTGGTATTTGAAGTAATTACTGCGAATCACATGTTTTTGCTTAATGATGTCCATCGATGTAAGAACAATGGTAGGAACAACTGCGGATTATGTTCGAAAATCCATTCATTTTAAGATTGTGAAACATTAAGATGAATAAAAATAAGCATTGTGTTATGTATTTTTTTTTATCAAGTTGTATAATTTTTAACATTTTTCTTCTTTATATTTGTTGAGTCTCCGGGTCTATCTCAATATGATGAAAGTCTAAAAAGGAATGAAATTATAAAAGCAGTTTTCGTACCTCTATACTCGGAAAACGACATTCTAGATTCAACCGAATACCTATTAAAACATATTTAAAAAGAAAATTTGGCTGAACCAAACAAATTTTCGTTGGATAAAGAATATTTCATTCAATAATAGTTAATAAAACAAAAATTTGTTTAGCTCAACAAAATTTTATGTTGATCCAATATGCTTTTTTTTTGGTCAACATTTTTTTTCTTCTGTGTAGCTTTGCATTGTTATTCTCAAATAACAATTAGAAAGCATTAGTAACATTTAATGTATTTGAATCTACTTTCACATTTTAACTTTTAACACAATGTATAAACTAGTAGAATTAAAAACATTTTCCATTTATTGGAATCGATTGGCAAAAGCCTTGTCATCAACTCTGAACAAAGTTTGTGCCAAGAGTAAAGAAAACAAAAATCAAAATATCAAGATGGCATTTGAGATAATTGCAACTAATCACATGCTTTTGCTCAGTGATGTGGAATGATGCAAACATTGCTCCATTCATCTGCATTAGGACAATGGTATAACTAAGGATTATGTTTGAAAATCCATCTATTACAATATTTAACATATTTAAATGAATAAAAATAAGCTTTATATCTTTTTTTTAGCAAGCTGTATAATTTTTAATATTTTCCTTCTATATATTTGTGGTATCGTTTGGTCAACGTCACTATGATAAAAATCTAAAAATGGTTGAGATGATAAGATCATTTTTCTTCCCTCTACCTTTGAAAACAACATACTTGATCCAACAGAATTCGTATTAGAACATATTTAAAAAGAAAATTCTGCGTCAAATTTTTGTTGGATCAACAACATGTTCATTCAATAATTGTTGTTACAACAAAAGTTTGTTTAGCTCAACAAAATATTTTGTTTCATTAGGATCCAATGTTATTTTTTCTAGATCGATATACTTTTTTCCACTGTGTAGCTTTGGTTCTTATTCTAAAATAACAATTAGAACAGGATATAACTTTGAGGGAAAATTTTACTTCTTTAGACAAAAATTCACCTGATTTTTAAGATTTTTTTTTTTTTTTCAGTTACAACGAAAAGCGATGTCACCTTCGAATTTTTTGCACGACATTTATCGATATTTCACTTATATATCTTAATTTTTGGTCGTATAAAAAAATGAATAATGCACCTTGTGCGACGGAGAATTACCTCCAGGTACAAGCCGTGAACTTCCATTGCGGCTAAAGTTTTTCTTCGGTCACAAGCATTTGAGACAAACTGGATCGAAAAATTATAAAAAGGACATTAAATTCTTTCGAACTTATACTAATATTTAGTTTAAATGTTAATTTTGGACAAAATGGGGGTCATTTGAAGGGAAAAAAAATCATTTTTTCGCCTTTTTTGCGAGCTTGAAATAATAATTAGTGAAAGTGATACTTTACGGTGGTATAAGTTCTAGCAAAAATGAATACCTTTATTTAAAAAATATAGATAAAGGAAATCGTCGGTTATATATTTAAATGTGCAATTAAAATATATTCAAATATTTAATTCTCCAGAAAAATGGTCGTCAGTTTGGAGAAAAATGATTTCGAGACGTTTTTGACATAGTTTTGAGAAAGTCTTTCTCGACATGGTTTCGAGGCGTCATAAACTTCAAGCATAGAATTACGCGTACAAAACGTTTTTTTTTTTTTTTTTTTTGCTGCTGCGGCCTTGCGTTCAACGCGCAAAAAAAGACTGTAAAGAATAAGAATATCACAAAACCACTTTAAGCATCAATCACCACACTTAAAATTTACAAAAAAGGCGAAAAAAATCGAAAATTTTGACCCAAAGAAATAGAATCACCTCTTAAGAAAGTACAAATAAAGTATTTGACTCTACTGACAATGATGACGAATCACTAAGCTTTCTCATTTTAACTTTCAACACACACAACTTATAAACCGGTAGAGTTAAAAACATCCTCCTTTTATGCAAGCCAGTAGTCAAAAGCCTTGTTATCGTTAAGTCTATGTCAAGTATAAAAAAAATGACAGAAATGAAAAATGTAAAAAAACATCAAAATGGCATTTGAGGTAATTGCAGCGAATCACATGCTTTTGCTCAATGATGTCCAATGATGCAAACGTTATGCCAGTCATTTGCATTAGGACAATGGTACAACTAGGATTACGTTTGAAAATCCATCCATGACAAACAAGATTGTGACACATTAAAATGAATAAAAATAAGCTTTATTTCATTTTTCCGCGCGAGCTGAATAACTTTAAATCTTTTTCCTTTTTAATATCACGTATTCCGGTATATAACGTTTTAAAACAAGTAAATGTGGGGAAGGGGTGGGGGGGGAGGGTAGGGGCTACAGGCCCGCCTTATACGCCGGGTATACAAATGAAAGAAAGCTTAAAAATTGAATATAAGAATTCAGATTTGCATATTAAAGGACAAGAGAAGAAGTTTTGATTATTTGAATGAACAAGAGAGCATTACCAAACGCTTTGTAAGGCAATACCGTATGTAAATTTCGAACTAGCAAGGAAGGTCTCCTTACTGGGCATACTCAGAATATTTTGAAAAAAATACCAATTAAACTACTTATGTATGTAATAAAGGATCAATCAAATTTAGCGGCGGAATTACAGTAGAAAGACTGTAAAAAAATAAAATACTTTCGAGTATTTGGCGCGAAAAGACGAAAGCGTCACGCGATTTGGCAGGCAGTACTTTTCCTCGCCGAAAGCAAACGATTTTAATGCACCTGAAAATTGTTTGTTAATTGATTTTTAGAATACGTGTAAAAAGTATTTAATGAACTTAAACAATGAGAGAGTTTAATAAATACATTTTTTCGTATTACATATTTATGTTGCTTGTTATTTAATTTTATTACTTTAAAAACAATTTCTAAAAAATATTTTCATACATTTAAGCGTGTTCCAAATTAAAGGCAAGATTCATTTACCAGTTATTCATTTCAATTTCATAATCAAAGAATTTGTCGTTTCCATAGCAACAAAATTGAATCGACTTCGACAGTGCTCAATTGGACTTAATTTTGAGATATTGAAACAATTTTAATTTATTTTAATTTTGTTTTAATTCATAAAATTTGATATTTAACTTTCAATATATATATATATATATATATATATATATATATATATATATATATATATATGACAAAGCTATAGTTAAATCAAACTAAAACTGACATAACTAAAGTTATTTACATATAATTTATTTAAACGAGTTCAATATAAAACATTTTTATCTTAAAGAGTATTCGACATAAAAAAGTATTTTTCGAAATTTCATTTCATCGCCAACCGATGATAAATCGCCAGATAAACGAAATTTTCATTATTTTTTTTACGAACGTTCTATCGAGGTTCCGCCAAAAATATTTTATAAACATATATATCCACATGAAAAGAACACTCTGTAATTTTTTCAGATTTTTCTGAATATGCCCGTATGGAGACCTTCCTTGTAGGTGAAAAATGTCCGGACCAGGTATCTCTTGGATGAAACCGCCACTGCTACCATTTAAGCTATCCCGGACGAATCTGGTGGATCGAATTCGTCCGGAATAGCTCAAATGGTAGAGCAGAGCACTGGCGGCTTCAGCCAAGAGATACCTGGTTCGAATCCTGGTCCGGACATTTTTCGCCCAGTTGGAAATTTACGTCTCATATGGTTTATTTATCAATTAGAATAATTGCGTTAAAATTAATCTAGTATTATTCTATTATGTTTTTATTACCTTATACTTGCTTATTCTTATGTTTGTATTAGTTATTATACTTTTTTCACTCTCTTAAGGTTTCTTTGCAAAAAAGGAGGTACGCCTAATACACGAATATAAATTAAAAAAATACATTCTTAAATCGTATATGCGCGCGCTATACGCCGGAAAACGGTATTTATTGAATTGTTGGCTGAATTTCAATACAAAAAAATCCTCAAAAAAGAAAAAAAGAAAAAGAAAAAAAAAAGATGATAATGTCAGATTTTAATTCTAGTAGGTGGGAGTTTCCATTTAGTAATTTTTTACACTGTAAAGCAAGGCTTCGATTATCCAAAATCCAGTCATTCACATCAGCTAATATCTGGAAACTAAAATAAACATTTTCAGCGTAAACAAGAACGAAAAAAACACGTATCGGGCATAGATTATAAAATACTTTCTAACACTATCAGAATATTGTTACGAAAATTCATTTTCTCATACTGTGAAATGAGATATCTAAATAAACAATTTAAAAAGCACATAATGCAGTCAAAATCCATTTTGCAGCAATTGGTGTCCATAGCTGGTAATGTGTGCGAATTATTTCGTGTAGCTCTATATATATACCACGTAATACGCTAAAAATTAATTAAGTTTAAAAATGCATACCATAGTAGAAAACTAATTTCTAGCAATTATCTCTCATAGTCCTGTGATCGAACCCTTTGTGTGTCTCTGTAAATGAACAATAAATGTTATCCGCTTCATAATATCTACAGAAAACATCTTGTTAAGTACCCAAGTGACGTTTAAGTATTGTAATATTAAAATGCATCGCAAACGATTTATGATCATTGATCATAATGTAACGGGATTATTTTGTCTGTTCCTATGTAAACGAAAGATATGCAGTGACAAACATGGTATATTAACATGGTATATAAGATTTGTGAGATTTCCATAACAGTACTTTTTGTTCATTAATCTAATTATTCTTGTCAATATTTTGCAAAAATAGCTCTAACTACCGATTAATTAAATCAGTTTTAATTAAAATAATTATCTAAAAGTCAAATTATTATTATATATGTTGTTCTGGATATCTTTGACATTACATAAATAATTATTCAGGTGAAGCAAATTTTTTATTCAAAATTCAGTATATAAAGGGTTGAGATGGGAACACCAAAGAAATCAAAATACGTGTATCAGATCTATTTATTGTAACATTTGCGTTTGCTTTAGATTATTCACACCGTCAATTCATTTCTGGCAAAAAGGAAAAGAAATTATCAACATAGTTTATCTCAATTATCTTGTTGCCTCTGTTTTTCAGGTAGTTTTCATATAACTTTGCTATTTATATGAAACAGTATTTTTGTATTTTTCCGCTATATATTTTTTTCTGATTTTACTCCACTTTTATTTCCTATATGAATTGGAGCTTGTCTTGGCTTCATACAAAACAGATAAATCTCCAGATGTGTGTTATCATCAGATGGAATTGCCGTTTTTCTCCTATATTTTGCAAAATATCTTATGTGTATTAACTTATTTCATTTCCCATTATGAGAAAAGCTTTCACAAAAGATCCTAGTGGAAGATAATTTTCTCTTCAATAACTATGTATGAATTTTCTGCATGAAAGTATCATTCTGATACAGGGCGGTGTAAGTAAAAAGAGGCTGCATGAGATTCAGTACCTTCTGTAAATAGGTTCGCTTGCAAGAAAAATTCATTCCGGTAAGCAGTACGTTTGGATTGTACTATTATCTATATATTTAAAATACAAGGCTCTTTTTTTCAATTCCTACTATTAGTTCACACTCTCCCTATATTTATTTATTTATTTATTTATTTATATATCTTGTTCAAATTTTCAATCGTTAATAAAATACTTATTATTCATCCTATCAAGTTGAAATAAATTTTTTTAAACTTGTACTGGATGAAAATTGATGTTAATACAGTTTTTTTCAAATATTAATTCATTAATTAAATTTTAATTAATTAATTTTAGTTTTACATGGGAGACAAAATGGCGGCCATTGGTTATTGAAGCATTTAATGCATCTTCATATCTATAAGGGGGGTTACCATAGGGGGGACCCTGTTCTGTCACCAAATACCGCCAAGTTTGTCGCCAACTTGGCGATATATCGCCCAATTTGGTGACCAAAATGAGTCGCCAAAAGTGACGCCAAATTGGCGATATCTCTAATATTTTGCCAAATTCCCATAGACTTCCATTGTAAACCTACTCGCTTACAGAAAATCAACAAACTGAGATATTTTAATGCAACAAAAACTAATATTAGCTTGGGATTATATTAAATTTTTCTTTGATGACCTAAGTAGCAATTGACTTTAAAAACAAAATTTTTATATTACTTGTTAGCAGGGATGTAGTGGAGGGTATACGGGGGTATACGCCGTATACCCTCTGGATTTTTTTAAGGAACACCGTATACCCTCTGTTTCTCAAGAAAGCTGTAGTATATATACACTAGGGTATACCCTCTGCCTTGAGCGTATACCCTCTGCTTAGAACGTATACCCTCTGTTGTTTTTACGACTACACCACTGCTTGTTAGTCATCATGTCTAAGCTTTAGACTGAACCGATTTTGATATTTTATTATAATTTTATGAAAGCAGTTTATTTGTAGATGTGCTCGCATTCGCTATTTTTTTAAATAATCCCATTTCTATATTTTAATTTTAAAAGTCCTTTATGAAGTTTCTTCACATTGGTAGCAATCGTGTCGCTTCCCTTGTTGAAGAGAGAAAGGAAACAATGGGAATTGCCATATCATTACGGATAACATTTTTTATTATAAGTAAAAATAACTTTTTAAAATTTTTTGAACAGAAAATGACGTCACAATTTTTAAAACAACTTGTTCTTACTCATAAAGCTGTTACATTTCAATATTTATTTCACTCCGCTGATTCTGAGATGGAGACGCTCATCTCAA
This sequence comes from Maratus speciosus, assembly GCA_963932465.1. Taxonomy (NCBI): domain Eukaryota; kingdom Metazoa; phylum Arthropoda; class Arachnida; order Araneae; family Salticidae; genus Maratus; species Maratus speciosus. The sequence goes on from OZ010794.1 coordinate 425,787,815, forward strand.
AGGGCTTCAGCGAGTGAAAATGACGTCATAGTAAAAATGAAATGAATTTTTTCTTTGCAAAAACTAAATATTTTACTACGAATGCGTCTAAAAGAGTAAATTTCTGGATTTCAGCGGCCCTCAGATTAGAACCTCAAGCCAATAGTGCGAACGTTTACAAGCAAAATTGTAACTGGCAAATGTGAGTGAATTACATAGTAGAGTATGAATATAAACTATAATATTTGTTTTAAGAGTTAGCTCAGCCAATATAAGATTAATTTCTGTAATTATTTTTGTGATTATTTTATAAATTCAATCAGTAAGTTTTTTAAACATTTTCATTCGTCGAATTCGACGGGTTCCGATTCGTTTATTTTTAATAATGTATGTAAGAAATACAACGTCATTAGCACCTATGTCATTTTAATGGGTTGGAGTTAATACATTTTTTTATGATTTTTTTTCTTTTGTACATTTTGTAAGGATGGCAGAAAAACCAAAAAAAATGTAATTTGAAAAAAAAAAATTATGGGATAATTTTTTGCTGCTAAAACCTTGACCTTAGAAAGAAGTTGTAATTTAAAGAGTTGTAGAATTTTTATTTAGGAGCGGTATAGAGAAAGAAGCAAATTACTTAAAGTCTTTGCTGTTTGTACCGACCGAAAGTCTGCATATTCTGGAGGAAGAGGGGAATAGGGGCTAGAGGTGATAAGCCTAGAAGAGGTACGAGTCAGAAATTTACCCTTTCATCATGGTGTATATGATAAGAAAAAGTGATTTGCTTTATACGAATTTGTTCCGATAGTGGCAAATGTTTTTCTTTATGTACTTCATTACCAGGCAGTTAATCACCATCAAAACTTCATAACGTAACAGGGTGACATGTAATTATACGTAACGTTAACGAAAACAGGAAAAGGTTGCTTTTGTCACTAGGCCAGATTTACAGTGAATTGCAGTTATTAACAGCTAGAATAAAATGTGTCTAATAAAAATAAATTTGGTTACACCTATAACATTTAACGTTTATTTTTATTATATAATTATTTTGTTGTTATTGTTAATTAACTTTTAAAAAACATTTTTCTAAATATATGCACAAATATTAACCCTTTCAGGGGCAATTAATTGTGTTCATGTAATGTTAAATTTACGACAAATTTTATTTCAAAATAAGTAAAAGCAATTTTACAACTTTTTCCCCCGAAATTTATAAAAGTAAAATTTATAAAAGTAAAGTTTCTGGTGCATATCTTGATTAAAATTAGGTGGGATATAATAGATCCCACCGCCACTCAAGCGGTTAAGTTGGAGTTTTGGCAAAATGCCATAAAGGGGGGGGGGGGGAATAGTGTAAATACTTTTCATTTTAAAATTTTATAATGATTTCTATAATTTCAAAGCGATTTTATAATGTCGTAACAGTTAATATTGTAAGATTATTGTTCAATAAAATTTTCTACAGAACTGCTAGATTTTTCTTTAAAAAATTATAAAGAATTCAAACATGAAATTCAAAATTTCTGACAACATGAATAATATTGAGTATACAAAAGGAATTTATTTCAAATGATTAAAAAAATATATATCCTTGTTCTATCTTAAAAAATTCTGCTTACTTTTTTTCTGCTTTTCTAAACTTTTAAAAATATTACTACAGTAAACTCCGGACTATCCGGCTCGCGACTATCCGGCCTAGTAAAAAAAATGAGGAATGATGCAAGCGGTCGAGACAGGCAGGTTCTTGTCCGTAGGAAAGTGCTAATACACGACAAGAAGGGATTACAGAATGCAATAGTAGAGACAGACATGTAGAGATGGGGGGAGTTAAGGCTTGATAACCTGTTTCGTCAGTTGTGCAACAGATGTTAATAAGTGCGGGCGTTATTTCCCGCTTATCCTGGTTACTTTTCTATTGTCTTTTGGTGTCCGCCCCGTGTTTATTTATTGAAGATTAACGAATTGGGTGATAGGTTGTAGTGACTATGGAGGCGAAACTACGAGTCAGCAAGAGGCAGCGACACCAGTTGATATTATCTGCTGGCGTAAATGGAGAGACATTGCGCCGCGGAAGAGGGTTAACAGGGAGAAGCGGTCATCTATCAACTACTTTTTCAAAAACTAAAAACTAAGTTTTGGCTCATATCTTATGCATAACTTTTCATATTTGGGCAATCATTTATTAATAAACAATAAAATAAGATTTTCTCACTTTTTTACGAATACTAAGCTTACGTTTTACGTTAATGTTTTGCTTATTTTGAAACTGTATGAACTGTATATATAAAATTTATCTTAAAATGTGTAACATGTGTTTTTAATATAATGGGGGGGGGTTGCAGGAGGTGAGTAAATATTTGTAAAACTCCGTCCTATCTGGCTTTTGTTATCCGGCCTACCCTTCCGCCACATTAGGCCGGATAGTCGGGAGTTTACTGTACTTATTTTTTAGAAATTTATTTATAAAGTAAAGTTTTAAATTTCACAAAGTAGGGTAGACCGGGGCTAGTTGGTCCGCTTTTTCTTCTAATAATTTTTAAAAAAAAATTACAATTCAACATTTTAAATTTCTTTTTATGTTACCACTATCAGTGTACTTTCAGGAAGAAGTAACAATAGTAAAGTTTGAAAATATTAACTATAAGTATTAGTTTAGAAGCTCAATTGACACCAAGTCGCTTGGGCCAACCTGCCCCGATTGCGGGGTAAGTTGGCCCACGTCACTTTTTAATGTTCTAATAGTGTAAAAGTTTAAGAAATGATCAAAATTTTACCAAATCTTAATTTTTATTTCTTTCGAACGAAAACACAATATAGCCTCCTAAATTAAAATAAAAAATTTCGTCAATTCACAAGATATCAAATTCACTTAAGTTTATCATAAATCCTCTTAATATTATCCACAATTTTTGTACTGATACTTTTTGATAGGAGCAATTCTTACAGAAAAAAGAAATTAAAAACAAAAAAAGTGTGTGTGTGTATGGAGGGGGAAAGGGGGGGGCAGGGAGGTTGTATAAGAAAAAAAATCACATGTCCCTTAATCCGTTGCGGGCCAACATGCCCCGTTCCAAATGGGCCAACTAACCCCGTATCACCATTTTTGTTATTCATGACTGTAACGAATTATTCTGAAAGTATTTCAATAAAAAAACATGCCCTACAATAACTACGAACAATTATTTCTCTGAATTATTATATATCAAAATCTAAAATGTAATTTACAAACCAATAAGAAACGATTATTTATGAGAGATGAAATTTACTCACCTTTGCAAAATTTTGAAAATTCTCAATAATCCTTTAACGGACGCTCCGACTTCAATGGTGCTTATGTTGGAGGAGGAAAGCGAAGAAACGCATACTTGGCTGGACTGGCAATGTTATCTAACGCAAAGTAAAAAAAAAACATTGCGACTGGGCCAACATGCCCCTATGGCCAACTACCCCCGGTCTACCCTACGAAGCAGCAATTTAAAATCTTAAAAAAGTCCTTCAAATCATTTTTCATTCAATCAATTACACCGAATATAGTTAGGAAAAGACAGGACTTTCATATTATTTAATCATCAAATTATCACAGAGAGTCGTAAAAGATAACATTCGACACCAAATTTAATCTTCTTTAATTTTTTATAAATATAATAAGAATTCGTCTCTGTACTAAAAATGTAGCAAATTTGAATAGCAGTTCCCGCATTTGATATTACATTTCAGTTTTACAGGGTTCGATTTTGGCACCAAAAAAGCGTGTTTTTTTTTATTGTCATATTTTTAATAAATGTATTATTAATTCATAATTAATGATAACCCAGTTGAATCCAGTGTATAAAAAATTTTTTAACTCTATCATAAATACAAAACAAGTCGGAAATTGCTCGTCAAACGTGGCAAATGAGGTGAGTTCGTACTATAACTAGTTTTATAATTATTTTTTGCACCCCCATATTGTACTCAATGTATATATTTTTTAACTTCATAATTGCATAGTCTATAACATCATTAAAATGCACTTGCAATAATTTTTCCCCCGTTCCCCATAATGTAACGGAAAACTTTTGACTGTCCCTGTAATTAAACTATGCATCCGATTTTCATAAAATTTGAAATGGCTTGACAAAATTTTGCAACAATTATATATATAAATTTTCAGACCATTCGGAAGGCTGTAACATCATTAAAACGCACTTGCAACATTTTTTTTCCCCATTGGCCGTAATGTAACGGAAAACTTTTGACTGTTCCTGTAATTAAACTATGCATCCGATTTTCCTAAAATTTCAAATGGCTCGACAAAATTTTGCAACAATTATATATTTAAATTTTCAGACCATTCGGAAGGCTGTAACATCATTAAAACGCACTTGCAACATTTTTTTCCCCATTGGCCGTAATGTAACGGAAAACTTTTGACTGTTCCTGTAATTAAACTTTGCATCCGATTTTCCTAAAATTTCAAATGGCTCGACAAAATTTTGCAACAATTATATATTTAAATTTTCAGACCATTCGGAAGGCTGTAACATCATTAAAACGCACTTGCAACATTTTTTTCCCCATTGGCCGTAATGTAACGGAAAACTTTTGACTGTTCCTGTAATTAAACTATGCATCCGATTTTCCTAAAATTTCAAATGGCTCGACAAAATTTTGCAACTATTATATATTTAAATTTTCAGACCATTCGGAAGGCTGTAACATCATTAAAACGCACTTGCAACATTTTTTCCCCCATTGGCCGTAATGTAACGGAAAACTTTTGACTGTTCCTGTAATTAAACTATGCATCCGATTTTCCTAAAATTTCAAATGGCTCGACAAAATTTTGCAACTATTCTATATTTAAATTTTCAGACCATTCGGAAGGCTGTAACATCATTAAAACGCACTTGCAACATTTTTTTCCCCATTGGCCGTAATGAAACGGAAAACTTTTGACTGTTCCTGTAATTAAACTATGCATCCGATTTTCCTAAAATTTCAAATGGCTCGACAAACTTTTGTAACAATTATATATTTAAATTTTCAGACCATTCGGAAGGCTGTAACATCATTAAAACGCACTTGCAACATTTTTTTCCCCATTGGCCGTAATGTAAAGGAAAACTTTTGACTGTTCCTGTAATTAAACTATGCATCCGATTTTCCTAAAATTTCAAACGGCTCGACAAAATTTTGCAACTATTATATATTTAAATTTTCAGACCATTCGGAAGGCTGTAACATCATTAAAACGCACTTGCAACATTTTTTTCCCCATTGGCCGTAATGTAACGGAAAACTTTTGACTGTTCCTGTAATTAAACTATGCATCCGATTTTCCTAAAATTTCAAATGGCTCGACAAAATTTTGCAACAATTATATATTTAAATTTTCAGACCATTCGGAAGGCTGTAACATCATTAAAACGCACTTGCAACATTTTTTTCCCCATTGGCCGTAATGTAACTGAAAACTTTTGACTGTTCCTGTAATTAAACTATGCATCCGATTTTCCTAAAATTTCAAATGGCTCGACAAAATTTTGCAACAATTATATATTTAAATTTTCAGACCATTCGGAATTCTGTAACATCATTAAAACGCACTTGCAACATTTTTTTCCCCATTGGCCGTAATGTAACGGAAAACTTTTGACTGTTCCTGTAATTAAACTATGCATCCGATTTTCCTAAAATTTCAAATGGCTCGACACAATTTTGCAACTATTATATATTTAAATTTTCAGACCATTCGGAAGGCTGTAACATCATTAAAATGCATTTGCAATAATTTTTCCCATTGGCCGTAATGTAAAGAAAAACTTTTGACTGTCCCTGTAATTAAACTATGCATCCGATTTTCACAAAATTTGAAATGGCTCGACAAAATTTTGCAACAATCATACATTAAAAATTTCAGACCATTTGGTTGGTTAGTTTTTGCTCTGTTGTATGCGGACAGACAGACAGACGGAGGGACGGACGGACGGACGGACTGAACGACGACTATAGGTGCTACGTATTTATATAATTACGAACGCACCTAAAAAGCCTTATAGACCGGAAGCCGGCAGCACAGACAATCACCCCATCGAGTTCACGGATGAAATTCTACGATTTAGTTCAATCTTGATTCGCATATTAAAACGCAATCGGTCTGCCAAATCATATCTTGGTGGAAGACGCTAGAAAACCCGATTTTAGTGGCTGACTCGTAGGTTTACCATTGTGTTTTTTCTGCACCAAAAGGTATGAAAACATGGAGGACTGGGGCCAGGAAAACACAATGGTAAACCTACAAGTCAGCCGCTAAAATCGGGTTTCATGTACTTTCCACCAAGATATGACTTGGCAGACCGATTGCATTTTAATATGCGAATCAAGATTTAACTAATCTTATAATTTCCTCCGTGAACTCGATGAGGTGATCGTCTGTGCTGCCAGCTCCCGGTCTATTAGCATTTTTAAAAAATGAAAGGGAAGAAAATCTGAACATAGAAAAAAGCCGTTTAAATTTTCATTCGTGTGGGTAATATTCCGCTGGGTGTGTTAATAAAATTTACACTATCTCGTGATATAATTGTCGCATGGGTAAAAATGAGGTGTCAAAAAATTAACAATTAAACAGGTTTTCATTAAATATTTAAAAATAAAAATCGATTTTTTGATCAATTTTGATGTAAACTGTATAACAAATCCAGCATGTGCGTATAGTTGAGGTTTTACAAAATATACAAAACAAAAAATAATGAAATGCATAACTTATAGTTCTAGCTATATCTAAATAAAGGACCTTTCTTTTTAACTTTTATTGGGTCATTCTTCAATAATTTATGTCTCATGAACTAATTCATCGAAATTAACCAAAATTTGTGTTCCAGCATTTTTTTTCTCTTTACATGCTGAATTTAAATACTGAATTCAAGCATCATAATTCAACATCAATATTTAGAACTTATTTTTAAGTGTGAATTTTTAAAAGACATAAAAACACCCAATCATGTGATCAACTCGTAATTTTTTCTTAAATCACATTGTTCACAATATAATTTTGCGAAATTATAGAAAGGTTTTATAGTTTTTTCCGGAATCATAAAAAGTAATTCTTTTCTTTCGTCTCTATTTTATACATAGTTTTGCTTCCTTTCATTTAATACAGGCAAATAAATTATTTTTACATTTACGTAATATTATTTTTGTTATACTAATCATGCTTTCATTGTTTTATCTTACGTCATCATGTATTTCTTCCTGATATTTTCATTTTTTTTATATTGTATGCGAATGAATTTTTTCATAACCCTTTCAGTGAACTAATTGTTTCCGTAAAAGTTTCCTTGTTTGGTTTTTTTTTATGTAAGTAAAGTGAATACAGGGTGTCGCATAAGTACGTTTTTATATGTGAAAAATCATAAAAAGTTAACAAATTGTCGCATCGAAGTGCGGTTAAGGGAACAGTTTACCTCAAAATTGAGCAAAAAAAAAACGATTTTTATTTTTAAATATTAAATGAAAGCCTGTTTAATTATTGACACATCATTTTTACCCATGCGGCAATTATATCGCGAAATATTGTAAATTTTGTTAATGCACCCAGCGCAATTCCCCACACAAATGAAAACTTTAAACTGTTGTTGTTTTTTCCATTTTCATATTTTCTTCACTTACAAGTTTTAAAAATGCTAGGGCTTTTTTTGTATTTATGATAGAAATTTAAAATTTTTGTACATGTTCTCTATTGTATACGTGATAAATCTGCGCATGGAATTAGCCTTCAGGATATTTTTTTCTTTTTTTAATAAAAGTATATGAAGATTTGTTAGATTTCATCGTTTTATACTACATATATCAGTAAAAATTTTATGTTAAATGTAATATCATATGTATCTAAAAATCAATGCGCATTCTTGTGTAATGCACATTTGAAAATCTAGAAAAAAAATAATCGGGCAAAAATATTAATATTTAAAAAAGTAGTAGGGGTTTTAGAAAATTCAAATTTTCTTAAACTTTTTTTAAAATTTTTAACCCATTTATGCCTACCGTCCCATTTTTGGGACGTACCGAATTTTAATAATTTTTTTAATTTTTCTTTTTCTTTACAACATGAAAATTGTATGAAGTAATTGTCTATAAATGACTTTACCTATTACCGAGTGATGACAGCATAAAATTGATATTTATTTGCTTAAATGAAGGCCATTTTTCGGTGCTTATAGATTTTTCCTTTTTCAAGATAACGAAATGTAAAAAGTAAGCTTATTTGTATTTTTTGTATCAAAGATCCAAATAAATATGCCCTAATCTTAGCTTGCAGACTTCTTTGAAATACGTATTGCGAACTTATATGTTCAAGTTTATTTTTTATGCATTTTTGTAACGTACACAATATAGGGAGCATGGCGCATATGGGTACATATTTCTATTAGACATTTAGGGGGCAGTTATTTATGTAAAGTCCTTTTCAAGATGATTTTCAAATAAATTGTTTTTTAGCCTCAAATATATTCTAATAAATATATATATAATGTAAATTCTTAATTTATTATTAAAAATACTTATAATGTTATTATTCTCTGTAAAGAAATAAATATAATTTTTAATAGTTCATAAAAATACTAATTATATTATATAATATACCATTTAAAAACTTGATTTATATAAATTTACGCAAAATATATAATTATGCATTTTTCCACATTATATTCCATTATTATTCCATATTATATGCATTTTTCCACATTTTCCACTAAATATTCCCATATTTAGTACGTTTAGATTTTATCTAATAAATACAAAAATATTTTAACTTTTTTTTTTTCTTTTAGTGTTTTTCCAGCTCATTTTGCAACATTTTAAAGTGATTTTACCAACAAATTTGAGAAAACAGAAATTCAGGCATAAATGGGTTAATTAAATATGCGGTTTAAAAAAATTGCAAAATTTACTTTTAGTTGAACATTGAAATGGAATGAGTTCTTCATTTAAAGCATATTTTTTTTTAATTAAAGAAAAATTGAAAAGGTAAACTGTCCCTTAAGATTTTTTTTTTTTTTTTTTTTTTTTTTTGTACGTGTCGGATATTTCTTGCAGAAAAATAAAAGAAAATACATTTTTCATAATTCTAGCCAATTAGAAAGTAAGTGAAAAGTCGATTAAAAAATTCCATCCTTACATGCATGAACCAAGTTAAGTTAAACGAAAAAGTACAATTACAAAAAAATGTCTTAAAGGGGTGACGGCATTCGCGAAATCACAAGTAACCAGAGATGTAGTGGAGGGTATACGGGGGTACCCTCTGGATTCTATTAAGGAACACCGTATACCCTCTGTTTCTCAAGAAAGCTATAGTATACTATACTATACTATACTATATATATAATTCCTATATATACTGTAGGGTATATATATATATATATATGTATGTATAGGGCAGAGGGTATACCCTACATCCTCTGCCTTGAGCGTGTACCCCCTGCTTAGAGCGTATACCCTCTGTTTTGTAACGACTACACCACTGCATGTAACCAGGCTGAAATTGCTGTATTTTTTATCAGGAACTTCTGAAGCGATTCCAAGGTGTTTTCTCAATAGTTTAGGCAGAAATAAACTGTAAATTGATCGCTCGACACGCACACACACAGAAGAAAAAAAATAGTAACACAAATTTGCGTTCAATCAAAATGTAAACTTGTTAACACTTTCCAAAAAAGTTGAAAAGTGTTTATACATTTGGTTTGTCTGTCCGTCTGTCCACGCTCTAACTCCCGTAAATATACTCGGATTCTCATGCAATTGATAAACGTTATTTAGGGTCACCTAAGCATGTTTGGTATTGCATATGAAGTATGTGGAACTAATAGTTCATTTACGCAAAAGGATTCCATTAACCCTTTATCTACTGACGATACTTATAAGTACCATTAAAGTACTGTAAAAGCAATTATTTTCACCAGCCGTAATTTTCGCGAAAATGAAGATATCGGTTATTTCGCGAGCTGAAAATTTCGCAAATTTTATATGAACAGAACCGAAAGTTGAAAAATCCTGAAGCTAGCTAAATCGAAACCCTTTCGAATAAGCCATTTTAAGGTAAACTTCCTTTTGCCAAACATGAGATAATTTTGAATGGCTTCAAAGAAGCTTGTATAAATATTGTGAGTAAATGAGCTGCATTCTATTAGTTGTATATTATTGTTTTTATTCAAAAAATAGTTGTATAGTATTCAAGAAATAGTTATAAGTATTCAAGAAATTTTTGTACTTATTTCTAATTTAAGTAACTGTAATCATTAAATTTTGGATAAGTGAAAAATTTCGGATTTTTTATTATTTTTTGAGGCGAAACAAAATATATATTTTGCGAGACTTAAATTTTTGCGTTTACGACGGGCTCGTGAAAATCGCGAAAATTAAACCCTCGTGAAAATAAGTGCTTTTACAGTAACTTGTTATACAATTCATTTAATACATCGATTAGTAGTAATACAGTTTAGAATAAATTATACGTGCATTACTTTATCTTGTTCCAAAAGCATTATGGGTTACACAAAAAAAAAAAAAAAATTTTTTAAAAGGATGATTTCTTTTGCATTTGCATCTTTTCAGCTTTCTTGGCGTTGGGAGGGGAAGGGGGGTGATATTTTTCAATTCAGAAATATTTCTATATTTCTATTCTAAGAACATTATATTTTTAATTTCCCTAATTCTACAAAATACTAAGAAAAATGTTTAAAATAGAAGATTTGAGTGGGATTATAAATATTGCACAAAATCCCTATAAATTTAAACTTAATTAATCCTTCTAAATCCTTCAATCCTTCTAAAATCCTCCTAAAATTTATTAAATGATTATGTAAACCTTCTAATGTAATTTAAATAATTCACGAAAAATGCTTTATAAGATGAAATTTTCATGAATTGATAATTCAGTACATAAAGGGTTAAATTGTGGTATGGGATAATATAGGAAAAATCATTTGCAGAGTATTTTAATGAGATTACGCTATTTTCAATGTACTGAAACTGATATAAATCACTGAATTTGACTACAAGGTGATTACGATAGAATAGGGCATTTATATCATTTGTCTTTCATTTACAGAGACACACAAAAAAATTCACGAAAAATGTTTTATAAGATGAAATTTTCATGAATTGATAATTCAGTACATAAAGGGTTAAATTGTGGTATGGGATAATATAGGAAAAATCATTTGCAGGGTATTTTAATGAGATTACGCTCTTTTCAATGCATTGAAACTGATATAAATCACTGAATTTCACTACAAGGTGATTACCATAGAATACGGCATTTATATCATTTGTCTTTCATTTACAGAGACACACAAAAAAGTCACGAAAAATGCTTTATAAGATGAAATTTTCATGAATTGATAATTCAGTACATAAAAAGTTAAATTGTGGTATGGGATAATATAGGAAAAATCATTTGCAGAGTATTTTAATGAGATTACGCTATTTTCAATGTATTGAAACTGATATAAATCACTGAATTTCACTACAAGGTGATTACGATAGAATAGGGCATTTATATCATTTGTCTTTCATTTACAGAGACACACAAAAAAATTCACGAAAAATGCTTTATAAGATGAAATTTTCATGAATTGATAATTCAGTACATAAAGGGTTAAATTGTGGTATGGGATAATATAGGAAAAATCATTTGCAGAGTATTTTAATGAGATTACGCTATTTTCAATGTATTGAAACTGATATAAATCACCGAATTTCACTACAGGATGATTACGATAGAATAGGGCATTTATATTATTTGTCTTTCATTTACAGAGACACACAAAAAAATTCACGAAAAATGCTTTATAAGATGAAATTTTCATGAATTGATAATTCAGTACATAAAGGGTTAAATTGTGGTATGGGATAATATAGAAAAAATCATTTGCAGAGTATTTTAATGAGATTACGCTATTTTCAATGTATTGAAACTGATATAAATCACTGATATTCACTACAAGGTGATTACGATATAGAATAGGGCATTTATATCATTTGTCTTTCATTTACAGAGACACACAAAAAAATTCACGAATAATGCTTTATAAGATGAAATTTTCATGAATTGATAACTCAGTACATAAAGGGTTAAATTGTGGTATGGGATAATATAGGAAAAATCATTTGCAGAGTATTTTAATGAGATTACGCTATTTTCAATGTATTGAAACTGATATAAATCACTGAATTTCACTACAAGTTGATTACGATAGAATAGGGCATTTATATCATTTGTCTTTCATTTACAGAGACACACAAAAAAATTCACGAAAAATGCTTTATAAGATGAGATTTTCATGAATTGATAATTCAGTACATAAAGGGTTAAATTGTGGTATGGCATAATATAGGAAAAATCATTTGCAGAGTATTTTAATGAGATTACGCTATTTTCAATGTATTGAAACTGATATAAATCACTGAATTTCACTACAAGGTGATTACGATAGAATAGGGCATTTATATCATTTGTCTTTCATTTACAGAGACACACAAAAAAATTCAATTACAGTATACTGTCTTTCAGTAATAATTGCTGGACGTGCATTTTTAAATTCGTTATGCGCTTTAAAATTTAAATAATTTTTTTGCAAATTACTCTTTGTATATAAATACTGTATCTCATATACATGGCTGCACAAAAGAAATCTTGTACCAATCACCTTATTAGCGGAAATTGCTAAAGGGGAATTTTCAAAAGAGGTTATATGTATTTCTTAACTGAACTAAATTTTGGCATACATGTAGTTAATAGATACAAATCTATATATCCTATACAGGGCTGCTCAAAGAATTCGGATAATTTTCCGATTGTGGGTGTGGACAGCTGAAATTGAGTTTTCAAATGTGTTATGCGTTTCCGTATGGTTGAATTATAATAGTTTAACTTATTAAACGGTGCAGTTTTGTCACATTATTCTGAATGTGTTGGAAAGCATTTCATAATCTATCTTTGACGCATGATTTTTTTCTTTTTTGTAATTAACGTGACTACTGCATTTTCAGGTTTGAATGAAATATTCCATAACCCTTTCGATAAACTAATTCTTAATGTTAAATTTTCCTAGATTTTTTTACTTTTTATTTATTTATTTATTTTTTTAAGTATGGAATAAAATTAATACAGAATGCCCCATAAGTACGTTCGTATTTCAAATTTCATTAAAAAAAATAATGAAATAAAAATTTCGTATCGGAGTGCGGTTTACGTAATACTTCTTATAGGTTCTCTTTCGATTATTTTGCATTTCATGAGTGACTAGCTGTTTAACCCGTTCTATGGACGGGAGTTCATGGGTTCAATTCTAAAACCAAAATTAAAAATAACTATTCGATTTAGTAAAATATTTTTCTACTACTGTGACTTTTTTTTTTAATGAAATTTAATTTATCATGTTACTATGGCAGCAGACGATAAAACGATATCTTTGGAATAAGAGAATAAATAGAAAAAAAGTTTTGTTGATGTTTGTGATAAAATGTGTTTCTTTATTTTCAAAAGTTTGTAATAATTAAGCGCAATTAAATAATCTCTAATTATTTGCATGTGAGGTAAATGAATTATCGTAATAACCGCTAAAGCTTCTTATTATTGCAGCGTGGCGTACGTAATATGTATATCTCTAATTATTTACATGTAAGGTAAAAGAATTATCGTAATACCCGCTACAGCTTTTTAGTGCAGCGTGGCTACGTTACGTAATATACAATGCGTCTTGCAATAGAAAGATAATTGTTGTGGTAAGAATTTTATTGTGGATTTTTAATTTTTGGCAACTGCTATAACGAAAAATAGTTAAATTTGATAGGAAATTGCTGTTAACTTGGTGGTTTTTTATTAATTAAAAATTAACTATAAGTTATTTCGATTCTGGATTACTTTAGTTGCATCGACCGTGTTTTAATACACATGTACGTAACATTTCAGAATTCTCGCTTCCAAACTGTGGATTTGTATAGCATTACAGACAGACAGACAAATTTTCATTTTTATATATAGATATATATTGCGGCAATGTCGTTAAACATTAGTGACCCAAAGGTGAAGTTTCATTTTCAAAACGGGAGGTCCATCGCTCGAATCTAGACGATTGCAAAGTGTCCGAAATTTATATATATATAACTTTTTTTTTTTTTTTTTTTGCCTTTTTGCCTTTTTGTACATGATGCTCGGAATGTCGAGTGAAGTCACTTCAAAACTTTTTTATTATTTTTTTTATGCAAAAAAAAATTCCAGTATTTTATCGATAACAAAATTTATCGATAAAAGTTTTATCGATTGCATATACGTTTTAATATGCTTACACATTTCCCTCTACCTATTGTGTTTCATTTTGATTATATGAGCTAATAAAACTTTCCATTATTCAAGCATACACCATATAGACAATTTTTCTGATCATTTTCAGAAGGCGACAAAAGTTGAAAAATGACATACAAAACAATTGACATTCATCTACCTTTTTCTGGGGAACTACTTGAAGGATTTGCATACTTTTTCTTTTATAATTCTGTTAGGGTTTTTTTTTTTCTTTGCAGTTTTTTCTTATAAATTTTACAATAGTTACACAATTTTGTCATCAGAAAAAGTCACATGTGAAACAGCTGGAATTGATGTGCCTTTCTCTCAAGAACTACTGAAGCGATTTCAATTTTTTATTTTCATTTATTTATGTTTATTTATTTATTTATTTATTTATTTTTGAATAGTTTTGTCAGCAACTAAACAATAAATTGATCGTTCACGTACACGTTGAATGAAAATAAAATTTACAATAGTTACACGATTTCGCGAACGAGAACAACAAAAGAAAAAAATGCATATAAAGCACTTGAACCTCGATGTTCCTTTTTTTTTAAGAACTACTGATTTTATTTTATTTATTTATTTATTAACCATTTGGAAAAATGGTTATTTTTCTCGTCAGGGTAGGAAATCAAAAGCATATCTGAAGCTTTTTATTGGTTTAATCCGCATTTTATTCGTTTTCTGATAGGTATATACAGTAATCTGTATTTCCCTTTACTTTCAACAGAGGTGGATACTTCTGTTGCCACTATGACAAAAAAGTAATAAAAACTACAAAAAAATAATAACTCAGAAACAAATTGAGATACAGCTTTCAAACAAATTGCATTTAAAAGTACATTTTTTTCTCTATACGACGGTGTAAAAAGTAATATTGTGGGATGTTAAGAAGTTTAAGAATGACATTTCTTTTAAAATTAGTCGTCAGATTTCGAAGGAAAAGCCTTTTCCCCGAACAGCCAATGAAATGCTTGGATAATACGTAAGTTTCAGGTGGATAATTCGTAAGTTTCAGGAAATCTTGCAATTTTTACGTGTAATAACACTATTAATGTTTAATTCATGGCGTACGTAATGTATAATCAACTCCGTGGGATTTTTTATGTCTTAAATTTTAGACTTTGAAAAAATCATTTTCCAAATGGTCGTAGTAATTTGTTAAATTGCTTTTTTTTATTGTAATAGTTTTGGCAGAAGCTAAGCAATAAATCCATCGTTTGACAAGCAATAAAATGTTTAAAAGAGAAAATGCAATAGTTACTTTTATTTTTAGAAAATTAGATTTTTATTAACCCTTAACCGGAAACATACCGTCTGCGAGATGTTTGCGTCTACATATCTGCCCTCGATATTTTATCTCTCCGACATTCCAAACTTATTTTTATGCTGTTATAATAGAAAATTGGTCCTGTTAATACATTAGTATTAAAGATTAAATGTTTAAGTTCACTATTTGGTAAATTATTAGGTGTTCTGTTTGTACACGGGGTTTCCGGTTAAGGGAACACAAAATTGCGTTGTGTGTGCGTGTCGAACGATCACGTCATGAACTTTTACCAAAACTATTATTATTAAGAAAAAGTATTGGAATCGTTTCAGTAGTTCCAGATAAAAAGTACATAATTTTCAGCCACCTTTAAGTTTTTTTTTTTTTTTTTTTTTTTTTTTTTGTAATTGCACAACTTTAATTTAACTTACCTTGATTCATGCATGAAAGATGTAATTTTGTAATCAATTTTTCACACTTTCTGATAGGTTAAAATATAAACAAGTTGGAAATTGCACGTCAAACGTGGCAAATGAGGTGCGTTCGTACTATAACTAGTTTTATAAATACTTTTTGCACCGCATATTGTACTGAATGTATATTGTAGTGCACTTCAATAAGTGCATATCAGTTTCATTCAGTTCGAAAGGCTGTAACATCATTAAAAAGCACTTGAAATAATTTTTTCCCATTGGCCGTTTTGTAATTGCACAAATTTAATTTAACTTACCTTGATTCATGCATGAAAGACGTAATTTTGTAATCAATTTTTCACACTTTCTGATAGTTTAAAATATAAACAAGTTGGAAATTGCACGTCAAACGTGGCAAATGAGGTGCGTTCGTACTATAACTAGTTTTATAAATACTTTTTGCACCGCATATTGTACTGAATGTATATTGTAGTGCACTTCAATAAGTGCATATCAGATTCATTCAGTTCGAAAGGCTGTAACATCATTAAAAAGCACTTGAAATAATTTTTTTCCCATTGGCCGTCATGTAACAGAAAACTTTTGACTGTCCCTGTCATTAAACTATACATCCGATTTTCATAAAATTAAAAATGACTCCACAAAATTTTGCAACAATTATATATTTAAAATTTCAGACCATTCGGTTGAGTAATTTTTGTTCTGTTATATGCGGAGGGACAGACAGACGGACCGAACGATGACTATAGGTGCTACGTATTCATATAATTACGAACGCACATAAAAATATGTACTCAGGTATATTTTTGATAACAATACAAGATTTTAATATTTTAGAAATTAATTATAAATAAAAATAATTACTTTAAGGCTTTTTTTTCGTTAGCCGGGCACAGCTGTGAAATCGCCCGATATCTTTTATGGTTACAAACAACTGTATACCAGATTCAACAACAATGGATTTCATTTTGCGCCAAATCTCGATCTCTAAAATAGTTCGACTGATTGCAAAACTGTAATTCTGAAATATTTTAAGCATTAAAAAGTACAAAATAAAATATAAAAAATAGTGTAATGATTTTTTTTAAATGCAGTTTTATTCCGTTTTTTGATCAAAACCATTTACATTTTTTCCTTATTTCAGGTGTCCCGAGAAAGTTGTCATCTGAGATGAACGCCACAGTAGAAACTCTCAACGACAGTCAACTCGAAGCGCTGAAACAGGTAATGAATAACTTACTTTTCTTCATGTGTTTCTACGCCAAACTCAAAATAAGAGGTGTGGAATAGTCTGCAATATACAGGGTGTACATCAGAGGTTGGAAACATTGGCTGCGGGTCACAATCAACCAAAATAAGTGTATTAGGGGGTCCGGGACACAAAAATCTTCAAATTTTCAATTTTTTTTAATTATTATTATTGGATTAAAAATTTCTCTGCCGTTTTCTGCTTAAAATGATGTTTAAATCATGTTTCTATCTTAATTAGAACAGGAAATATTAATTTTTTCGTTTTGGTTTGTTTTGAAAATCTGCCTTTTAAGCTATGGTTGTCAAGGAAACGAGTTCTTGTGAAATTGCGTTTTTCTTCATGATAGGTTTTTTCACCATTTCTCATATTTAAATTCTTGTAACTCGAGAACCATTAAAGATACAGGGTTGAAACTCGGAACATATCTTTTACAATTATTTTACTTTGAGCCAGCATATTTGAAAAAAATATTTACTTTTGAAAATATGATTTTTTTTTAAGTTGCACCACTTTTTTGTAATTTTTTCGTTAAATATTTTTAATTTTTTTAAAAATTAATATTTTTTTAAATGCTGGCTCTAAATTAAAATATATATATTTCTGTTTATTTAAATGAAAAACAATTTAAGTTTTACAAATAATATTTCGTGTTATAACTATTTTAAGTTATACCACTTTTTTCATAAATTTTAAATAAAAAAAAAAATTTAAAAGCTATGAGAAGTTTTATCATTTGATTTTGTTTACAAATGATATGGTTAACCATCACAAAAAAATTCAAAATTTTAACTCAATAAATAAAATTTTTTTGAAAATGTATCCCGGACCCCTTTAAGGGGGGAGATCACCTTAAAACTTTTTTAAAAAATAAAAAAAAATTTGTTGCCTATTATGAAAATATAATATGTTACCGAACTTTAAAAAGAACTGCGACGATACTCCAATTTCAACCGGTTTTATAACAAAATATGTGGGCCGATACCTATCCAAATCAAGGTAAATTTTAACTTTAAAGCCATATTACTCAAATCAGATATTTTTTACATTGCGCGGATCCTATTTCCAAAACTAAGTAACATAGAAACATAAAATTGTGAATTATTTTGTATCTTGTATATCTTTATATTATTACTTCTACCTATTTTTAAGTAAGTACCTGTAATATATATGTATATTTTTTAATTTTTATTGAAATTTTATCATAGATTTTGTGTTTTACGATTTAATTGGCTGAAAAAAATATTTTCATCTGTAAACTTGATTTTAGGTTGAAGTTAATCGGGACCGGCATCTTTTACACGCATTTTATTCGTTTGGCACCAATTTTTGTTAATTATTTGACTTAACTATATAAATCACGTAAATGTTGTAATTAAATAAAATCAATTTTACTTTTTTTTTTTTTTACTGGTATCAAACTCAAGCGTTTTAAGCACTTTTTGAGGGTGCATATAACCACCCATGGTCCCGAACGGTTAAAGTACAATATAGTAAGAATATATATATGTAATATTAAGCGGATTTAACGAATATATTTTTTATAATCCTGCTCATGTATGTCATTCATGACACATGTATGTCATTCAAAATCCTTAATTTGTATGTCTTAATTAAATTGAATTCTAATTATGTACCATTAAAATTATTTAAAGGAATACGTAAACAAAGATTTGCACAATTCATTATAAAAAAAAATTGTTTAATATGAAAAAATAGTTACAGCTCCAAAAAATGTTTAATACTGAGTTAAAATCAATCAATATCGAGCTGCTGTATGTGATCTCCCTTTTAACACTAGAACCGCCGGAAATTTTACTCAAGTATTATAAAAATATTTTACACCAGAATTTTCATTAAAAACTACCTAACTTATTTATTTAACTTATTTCTCTGTGGTGCATATTTAACTTATTTTAGAAAGAACTTTCTAGTTCGAATCGAAGGATTTTTATTTGCTACCGGTCAAAACGACCGGTATGGCCGTTCTAGTGTTAAGACGCTTCGGGTCAGTGGCATTTTCATTTTAAAGCAGTAAATATTTTACTGAGAAAATAATTACAATACGCTTTTTTAAACTTTAAACATAAAAAGTATAAACATAATTATTACGAAATGAAACATAACTGAATGAACTTTATTTTTCCGGAGGGACCTGAAATCCGGAAAACAAATTTTACTCACAAATTTTCTAAATTTGTAAACTTTTACTAAACTTTTGCAATTTCTGATTTTTTTTTTTTTTTTTTTTTTTTTTTTGCAAATTTTACAGATTTCTAATTTTTTTTTCCAGGTCATTGTTTTGATGTGTAACCACTAAATTATGTTACTTCAGTGGCATGAGGGAACACGGAGGCCATCGCCCCCACCCCCACTACGCTCCAAAAATCGAAAAAAATCATTTTTCTGTCAAATTTTAGTTTAAAATTAATTTATATTACGATTTCTTTTTAATCATCAGATATTTCTCCCCCTCCCCCTCACTTCAAAAAAATAGTATGGCTATGCCATTGTGTTACTTGGATACACATATAATGGCAGAATTCTATGTATTTGCTTGTGCCCTCCCTCCTTCTCACACATTCCTGAATCATCTGCTCACTAGAAGGTTCCGAATTTATTTAAGAAACTAGAAAACAGGAAATCTGCTTTTTCAGAACTTAGTGTCGCCCCCGACGACAGAAAAAATATATGTATATATATATATATATATATATAGTTCAGTTTTAATACTCCAAACACGCGCTTTTATTTTATATAAAATGACGTCATCTGCATCCGCAAAAGAATTCCTCATTTATGATCCAGTCTTAAACAACATATATAGTAAAATATGCATAGGACGTGACTATCGCTGAACAATACACAAATCCAAAAAAAGAAATTTCATCATTCAAGAAACTGGACAAAAAAAAAAATCGGCTATCTCATGTTTCATATGCCTTCATTTGCTTGTAATATTAATATAGATACTTAAAATTAAATTTAGTTTATAATAGCTCCATGTTTTATCAGAAATCACTCATTTATATTTTTTCAAAATAGCACGTATTTTAATTACATTTTTTTTCAGTTTTTATGAGAAAATGGCAACAAAAATATATAATTGCTATTTTTCAACTATTTTCCCTTTACTTTCTACAGAAATGGAGTACTTGAGTTGCCATAAACAAATAGTGCTAAAAACTACAAAAAAAAATATATATATATATACCTCAAAAATAAATGGAGATGCAGTTTTCAAACAAATTGCATTTAAAAATACATTTTTATTTTCTAATACGACGGTATAAAAATTTAAAATGTGCTATGCTTATAAATTTAAAAAATTGCAGTAAAGATTATTCCGTATAATGATACATCTGCTTTGTTTTACGGCTGGATTATGCAACGTAACGTTATTTTTTTCAGACGGGCGCATTAATAGGTGGGAGAAAGAAATAGCATACCGGGGGCTAATAAGATTTATTTAAAATATCGACCAAATTTTTTTTATGTAAGTTATGCAGCTGTAAAGAAACAAAAGGTTAAAGCTTCTAGGTAAAATAATATTAGTACCTAGTTACTAATTTTATTTTATTTTTAAATTATTCATTGTTACCACTGAATAGAGCAGGAATTTTTGTTTAAATAATTTTCAAAAATGCAACAGATAAGTTTTTATTCATATTTAATATGGGATTGTTTAAACTTTGTTATTTTTATGTTCACGAAAATTCCGGATTACAGGGGGTGGGTGATGGAGGAGACCGAAATTACGAGTTTCACGGGGACCCGAAATCTAGAAAATTCCAAAATCCAGAAAGACTTCGGTCCCGAGGATTCCGGATATTAGGTCATGAACTGTAATTTGTTTTAATAATTATTTCAGATGCGTAACTGTAATTGGGTCACTATTCTTGCGTTACTGAACAAGTGCTACAACTGAGAGTGAATTGGCAATGTGAGAAGTAAGGCTCCTAGCCGCCAAAGAGGAGACTAACCGCCAAATTCTAGTAGTAGCTCAAGACGACTTTTGATTGGACAAAAGACGAAGGAGCGGCAAATGTGTCGAAGGAAGCGATTGGATGTTGTCTTTCGCCGTGCCTTCGTTCGTCCAATTGCTAAATTCGTTATGCATGTTCGTTACTGCATCTTTGTGATCAGGCAAAATTGTTATTGTTATTATTTACTTTCCGTTTATATTTTTTATGTATTCTTCAAGAGTTATGTTTTATAATTTCTTTTTATATATTATACTTTTTTCGAAACTCAAGTAGGTCACTTGAAATTAAGAAATGGGTCACTCGGTGACCCATTGGTCACAGCTTGCCAAACCCTGATGTACATAATTAAAGTTCACTTACTCAGAGCTGTCCGTAGTCGAAACTATTTCTCTTAAAGAATGAATTTTAGAATGCGTCTAAATGAAGGGATGTGAATGACATTTAGCAGAAAAAAATTAATTTGAAATATTGCCACCAGAGGGAGTTTTCTGATAAAACTTCGCCATATATCCAAATTTTAGCAGCCACATGGTATATCTGTGCGCAATGAAAATGTTAAACAAGTGGGTAAGTGTGATCACAGATCGCACAGAGGGTTTCGTTTAATATTCCTTTCAAAACACTTTATCCTTTTGAAAAATCTGTTAGTTCCATATTTCAAAACCAGGGGGCGCACTTGATTCTAAACAAACCTGTATTCGAACGAAAATCCGTTTTACATACTATCCGTAGATATATTAGTCGAGGGGATTGGGCCCATAGCACCCGAGATAAGTAGGTGCACCTGGCGGGAAAAAATGGAACTAAAATATGTAAGGCTATGGTGCATAATATGAAAGAATGGTCAAAGAGGTGTCGGCAAAAGTTGGAAAATTTCTCCCTGGGTTAAAAGGGCGCAGGTTAGAAAAATTGCTTAAAATACACAAGTTAGAGCCCAGAGGGGTAAATAATAAAAGACTTTTTGAAAATTTTATGATTTGTCGTGTGGTCTGAGGCATTCAGCTATGCGTATGCAAAATTTCATGTCACCAACTTAATTAGGGACTCTCTTAGAAAGAATTGCTTCAAATACATATGTGGTAGCTCAAAGGGTTAAACGTAAGACTTTTTCAAGATTTTATGATTTGTCGCCTGGCCTCAGGTGTTCTGCAATAAGTATGCAAAATTTCAAATCTCCAATTTAACTAGGGGCTCAGTTAGAAAGAATGGCATAAAATACACAAGCTGGAGTTGAAAGGGTTAAACATAAAATTTTTTCAAAATTTATTATTTGACGTGAGATCTGAGTTGTTGAGCTATAAGTATGCAAAATTTCAACCTAAATAGGGGCTCACTTAGAAAGAATTGTTTAAAATGCACATGTGGGAGCACAAAGGGTTAAATGTACGACTTTTTCAAAAATTTTATGATTTGTCGTTTGATGTGAGGTGTTCAGCTATAAGTATGCAAAATTTCACGTCTCCAAACTAATTAGGAAACTCACTTAGATAGAATTGTTTAAAATACACATGCGCGACTCCAAAGGGTTAAATGCACGATTTTTCCAAAATTTTATCATTTGTCGTATGATGTGAGGTGTTCAGCTATAAGTACCCAAAATTTCATGTCTCCAACATAATTAGGGGCTCACTTAGAAAGAATTGTTTAAAATACACGTGTGGGACCCCAAAGGGTTAAATGCACGACTTTTTCAAAATTTTATGATTTGTCGTTAGATGTGAGGTGTTCAGATATAAGTATGCAAAATTTCACACCTCCAACCTAATTAGGGGCTCACTTAGAAAGAATTGTTTAAAATACACATGTGGGACCTCAAAGGATTAAAGTACGACATTTTCAAAATTTTATGATTTGTCGTTTGATGTGAGGTGTTCAGCTATAAGTATGCAAAATTTCACGCCTCCAAACTAATTAGGAGCTCACTTAGAAAGAATTGTTTAAAATACACATGCGAAAGCCCAAAGGGTTAAATGTACGACTTTTTCAAAATTTTATGATTTGTCGTTTGATGTGAGGTGTTCAGCTATAAGTATGCAAATTTTCACGTCTCAAAACTAATTAGGAGCTCACTTAGAAATAATTGTTTAAAATACACATGCGGGAGCCCAAAGGGTTAAATGTACGACTTTTTCAAAATTTTATCATTTGTCGTATGATGTGAGGTGTTCAGCTATAAGTACCCAAAATTTCATGTCTCCAACATAATTAGGAGCTCACTTAGAAAGAATTGTTTAAAATACACATGCGGGAGCCCAAAGGGTTAAATGTACGACTTTTTCAAAATTTTATGATTTTTCGTATGATGTGAGGTGCTCAGCTATAAGTACCCAAAATTTCATGTCTCCAACATAATTAGGAGCTCACTTAGAAAGAATTGTTTAAAATACACATGCGGGAGCCCAAAGGGTTAAATGTACGACTTTTTCAAAATTTTATGATTTGTCGTATGATGTGAGGTGCTCAGCTATAAGTACCCAAAATTTCATGTCTCCAATATGTATAGTTTCTGAGAACGGGCTCTGTGACGGACAGACAGACGGACAGACAGACAGACAGAGGAGCGAGACGAATAGGGTTTCGTCAGATGAACGAAACCCTAATAAAAAGACGCAATGGATCTCTTGTAAGTCTCATGCCTTTTCTTCGGAAAATGTCGTGCAGTTTATAAGATCGTGCTTTACTGGTGTAACTTTTTTATCAAAAAGGCGATTTTGCACCAGAAGCTTTGCGGAGGTTTGGAGCTTTGAATAACATTCTCACCTCCAAACGACTGGAGGTTGCTTTCTGATAAAATTTCGGCATCTATGCAAATTTTAGTAACTACGTGATTCATCTGTGCCCAATGAAAATGTTAAACTAGAAAACAGGAATTCTGCTTTTTCAGAATTTACTGTCGCCCCCGATGAAAAAAATATATGTATATATAAATAGTACGAAACATATTTCAATTTTAAGACATAAAGCACACGCTTTTATTTATTAAATGACGTCATTCGCATCCGCTTAAGAATTCCACATTTACGATCCACTCTTAAACATCTACAATAAGGTATGCATAGGACGTCACTATCGCGAAATAATACACAAATGCAGCAAAAAGATGCCGTCATTAAAGAAACTCGACAAAAAAACGGCTATCTAATGATTCATAGAACAGTCATTTATTTGTAACATTAATATAGATACTTAAAATTAAATATAGTTTATAATAGCTCCATGTTTTAACAGAAATCATTCGTTTAATATTTTTTTCAAAGTAGCACGTATTTTAATTACATTTTCTTTCGGTTGTTATGAGAAAATGACAACAAAAATATATAACTACTATTTTACCACTATTTTTCCTGGGATAGTTGCGCTCCGCACGGTATAATTACTTTTTCCTGCATTTCCCCCCCCAAAGGTCAAGATGGGTAGATTAGGAGGAGATTAAAGGAAGATAGTCTGAATAGGTTTGACTCCGGAGTTAGTAAAGCATCCATTTTGATGCAAAACTACATCTTTTTTGTCTCGAATTATACTCTATCTAAAATCTTAGAAACTTTTGAAATTTCTCTTAAATTTAAAAATCTATTTTTATCCACTAAAGATTTCACAATCTTCAAACTGCTTACCTAAAGACTTTGCCAAGAACTCTGATAAAAAATTTGCATATTTAAAAATAAAACATAAAATTCAAGTGCGCGGCCTTTGTTTTTCTCTCTTGAGTTTAATAACATTAAATGCTGCATTTAACTGATGAATATATTTTTAGATAATTTTTATCGACAGAAATAACTGCCTTTTGTAATGCCTGTATTTTATACTTATATTTTGCCCTTTATAGTTCAAAGGACAAAACAACTTTCAAGCTATTAAAAACATGACATATTATTTTTTTCATTCAAAAAATTCCTTATAATAGAAAGGAAAAAAAATTATACAAATATAAGGAATTTCTTGAATGAAAAAATTATGAGTCATTTTTTAATAACTTGAATAATATGGAAAACATAGGAAAAATTGATTATTGAAAATGTTATTCTTGAATTGAAACTATTAAAGGTATAATTAAAAGATGAATAAAATATTCAAGCTACTTTTTTTTTCTTGAGTCCAAAGTATGGAGTAACTAGCTCAGTGTTGCCTGGATGTAAGCCAAAGAAATTTTTAGTACTTCTCGAGTTATTATAGTTCATGTATAATAAAGTAGGTTTGTTTAAATTATCTTTACAAGAGCTACATTATTATTAACAACGTCACGACAGTTGTTGTGTATAGTACGGGACATTTAGAATGCGTACAATCTTTAAATTTTCTTTCAATAATTTTGAATATTGAAATCCGCAGAATTTATGCGTTTAAGATAAGCAAAGATTTATTTCCATTTCAAGTTATTGATGATAAAAGATTAAAAATTGTTCTTTTATAAGGCTTTAAAACGTGGAATAAAAATAAGACTTCGGCTTAGTGACATATTCTATATTTTTGATTAAATAAGAAGTGAATTGCAACCCTGATTTCTTATACAAAAATTGTCTGTCGTGATACAAAAAAAGTACATAAGCACGCAGTTTATACGATTGACTATATAATAAAATCATTCTTTTTTTTTTTTTTTTTTTTTTTTTTTTGTGAAAACAAAGTTTATTATTGTTTAATCGAATCAGCTGGTAATAAATAATCGTAAGATAATCGTAATCTGGGAGGATTCTGGCATAAAATAATAAAAAAAAAAACTTTAAATTATTCAAAACATGATAAGAAAACATGTAAAATATTATAGATTAAAAAAAAAAGGAAAACAATCCCTAGAACAAGAATAACAATTTCTTTAAGAACACTCTTGAATTTTGAACCAAATTCTCTCTCTCTGTCTTTTTTTTTTTTTTTTTTTTTTTTTTGGGGGGGGGGGGGGGTTACTGATGGGTGGAAAAAAAAAAGCCAAGCTATTGTTGCATTAACACTTCGCACACCTAGTAGCAGAGATTTTTAAAAAATGGCAAGTTACTCTCCACAAAGAAGAGCAAAAGGTTAAATAAAACTAAAATTTTGTATTGCACTATACTGTTTATTGAAAATATTAGTATAATGAAAATTTCATAAAAAGGGGTTTTAAGATTTGTTTGTTTAAACGATTAAAGAAAAAATGTGAAACATATATTTTTTAAGCAATAAAAGTATTTTAAATTATCATTTGGCAATAATTAGTCGTTAGCCCAGTTTAATAAAGAAATATTTATTAAAAATATTGACTTTGATAAAGTAATTAATGTTTTATCTAAATTCGCCGAGTAATGACGGAAAAAATAGCTAAAGAATAAGCATTATGAATGCGGAGTATTTTTATTATTATTATTATTATTATTATAAAGGAAAATAATCTTGCTATTTAAATTTCACACATTTATAAAGGTAAATTGGTAACATATTTTTGCAGATTTAGATAGCTTATTTTAAACAAAGGTGTGAAACTTACAATGAAATAAGAAAATGTGTTCCCTTTTTTTTTACAGGGTTTAAGACTACAAAAGCTGAAAAAAAGAATTTTTTTTGTATTAATACCAGCTATTAATTATTCTCTATTTGCCGGGGGGATGGGAGAGAATTAACATCAACGATTCTAATGAATAACAAATACAGTATAATAATCTAAAAATTTTGAAATTATTTTTATATTTTATTTATTAATTTATTTTTTTATTTGGGAGAAGGGTAAGTCATTTATTTATTTAACATTTAACACAACTTAACATTTGAAAGAAACAAGAAAAGAGAAAAATATTTTAAATGTTTTAAGTTTTGTGGGTAAGGAAAATTTTACGCGGATACTTATTGTCATTACTAAGAAGCCAATGGTCCAAAAAGAAAAAAAAATTCATGATTTTAAACTCTGTACAAGGGAGTGGAGGATTAGATGACATTAAAATTTTTAAAGATACCCCCTCCCACCTTAAAAAATGAAAAGTATTCATACATAATAAATAAATAAAAAGTGGCTTTTATTTTAAATAGAAAACAAATACTGCTGATGGGAATTAAAATCTCAGTTATATACTGCGTTGATTAACTTTGATGTTGAAAAATATTTATGTATAACTGAAAAACAATGATAGATGTTAAAACTTCATAATCTTATTCATAAATATGTATCGTAAGAAATTCTTACATTTAAAAATTGTTATTTTAGGGGTTAAAAATCATTGATATACATTTTGAAACCTTCACGAAGGCTTAAAATTGAAAAAAAAAATGTAACTGCATTTTAAGAACGCACAAGCTACGTAAATATTCCACTTATTGTTTTATTCGCGTCTTTCCTCTCGCGTGCAGTCATTCTGTATTTATGCTTCCACTTCGGCAACAAAATGGATTCCTGTATGCATCAATAGCAGGCCAGTGCAAAGAAGAAAATATTTCCTTCTCATTTGAGCCCCGACAGACCGTTTGGAGGTGGGGAGAATTCTATTGTGTAGTTGACCCGTGCCACATATTGCGAAGCCATTTTTCCTTTACCTTCTACAGAAATGAAGTACTTCCGTTGCCAATATTAAGCAAATGGCTCTAAAAACTACAAAAAAATGAATATTTCAAAAATAAATTGAGATGCAGTTTTCAAATAAATATCATTTAAAAGTACATTATTTTCCCAATACGACGGTATAAAAATTGAAACTGTGCGATGCTTAGAAATTAAAAAAAATTGCTATAGAGTATTTAATCGTACGGTGATACATCTGCTTTGTTTTACTGCTGGCTTCTGTAAGGTAGCGTTATTTTTTGGAGACGACACAAAATAAACTGCGAGAAAAAAATAGCATACCGGGGGCTAATAAAAACACGCAACTAATTCCTTGTAAGTCTCATATCTTTTCTACGGAAAATGCCGTGCAGTTTACAAGATCCTGCTTTACTGGTGAAACTTTTTTATCAAAAATCTAGAATTTCCCAACTCTAAGTTCAAATTTCCCAACTTCACATATATTGGGGGGGAGGCTCCCCCCCCCCCACATGGCAACGCCCCTGCCTCCAGTCGTTTGGAGGTGAGAATGTTATTCAAAGCTCGAAACCTCCGCAAAGCTTCTGGTGCAAAATCGCCTTTTTGATAAAAAGTTTCACCAGTAAAGCAGGATCTTGTAAACTGCACGGCATTTTCCGTAGAAAAGGCATGATACTTACAAGGAATTAATTGCGTGTTTTTATTAGCCCCCGGTATGCTATTTCTTTCTCGCAGTTTATTTGGTGTCGTCTCCAAAAAATAACGCTACCTTACAGAAGCCAGCAGTAAAACAAAGCAGATGTATCACCGTACGATTAAATACTCTATAGCAATTTTTTTTTAATTTCTAAGCATCGCACAGTTTCAATTTTTATACCGTCCTATTGGGGAAAAAATGTACTTTTAAATGCAATTTATTTGAAAACTTCATCTTCAGCTGATTCCGCACCAGAAGCTTTCCCGAGGTTTCGAGCCTTGAAAAACATTCCCAGAGGTGCAATGACTGCAAACAAATTTAAATAAGAAATAATTTCTAGTCAAACGGTTATTCCCCCCCCCCCCCTGGACAAATTGGTGATTAAAATGTGTGCGGTGTTCTCCATTTTTGTGTGTGATTGTAACGTGACTAAAATGCTGCTATTTTTTTGGAGTCATTGTTGTCATGTGACGTGGATGGGGACTCGTATCAAACTCATTGTGATGTCGATTTCCTCCATTTTTTGTTGAATTGCAAATTGCTAAATTGTTCGACGGCAACTATTGGAATCTCCAAATAACAATCTGTTCGGATTCAATGTATGGCAAATTTAAAAAAAAAAAAAGTCACATATTGATCACCGTTGTGAGCGTGACATTATGACCTTTTGTAGCATCATTGTGACCTCACAATGACTGGCTGTGCTATAAGAATTACGACGCAAGAAAATACATTAGTATGCTTGCTGACAACTTACCTAGGAAATTCTGAACTTTTCCATTACCATTTTGTCTTATCAAACAGTATATCAAAGGAAAATAAGTTGGAGGTTTTTACTTTCCCCTAGAATTATTTAACCATTTTCGCGAAAATGATATCGCTTTCAGCATGTAACGACTTTTTAAATCCTAAAAATTGGCAAAGACTGCTCTGTGATAGGAGTTTAATGGTAGTCAAAATTTTTCTTTGGATATATTTGTTTAGGATATTCCCGAATTATCTAGTACTCATTACTTAATCTAATTGAGCATACAACATACAGAAGGAAGAACTGCAAAAATTAACCTCTAATTTTAAAATCATTTTCACTTCTGCATTCAGTAAACAGTAAAGATTCTAGGAAATATGTCTTACTAGGAAATGTTAATTACAGTTATTAATGGTTGCTCTATTGAAGTAGCAAGTGGAATTTTACACACGCAAGTGTTCACAAAATCATAGTATACATAAATTTTTCCCTTTCGTATACTTAAGTGTCTTTTTCTTCTTGATTTACTGAATTTACATTTTGTTAATGATAACCATTCCTTAAATTTTATGACCTTCAAAAAAGAAATTGATTACTTTCGGCATGAAAATTAGTTGAGTGTTTCATAAATTTCTGAAAAAAGCTGTAATATTTTTAATATTTGCTGACAAACTTACTGAATTTATCTTTTGTTATTCACAGATCTTAAGATGGGAGCGTCCTTTCAAAATTTCTCTTGTATTTCAGTAATTTTAAATATTTTTTCTTTGCAACGTATAGCTGAAATTGATTTACAAAGGGACCTTTCATTACCTTTTCGATTTCGGTTGCAGATTTTTTTCATGACGTCATTTTCTATTTCAGAATAGGTTTCGAAAGTGAAAGTACCTGCATAAAAAAAAATCCGTAACCCCCCCCCCCCAAAAAAAAAAAAAGAAAGAAAGAAAGAACCGGTCAAGTGCGAGTATTACTCGTGGACAAGGGGTTCCGTACAATAACTATATGAATTAGTAACTGGGCATTGCATTACACGAATATGTTATTAAATGTTGTTATCTAGGCTTTAAAAGCCGATGACGCAAAGAGTACGCCGCTCGTATTTTTATGCATGTCCAAACCGTCCGTGTCTGGGTTCATATCTCGGCTAATTATGGACAATTGTTTTCGAAAATCATTATCAACAATCCTTTCATACTTCTGCGACGATAGGTACTTCCGGCGCTCCAAAACAGTACAGGGAATGGTTAATTTTCGTTTTTTTTTTTCTTTGGTGGGAGGATTCGTAAGAAATCTATTTTTTTTAATATGGCAAATGAAGCAATATTCATACCAGGTTTCGAAGCTGTCTCTGTTTTGGACACCACTATTTTTTTTCTATGTATATTACTACAATAGTTGCGATAAAAAAAAGTATCACGAAGCGGGTTTCTTCGGAAAATCCAAAATAAATCTAAAATGAAAATTTTCGTAAAGAAATATTGGTGGGCAAAATTTTGAAAAAATCTTTTTTTATTGAACTCTTGGATAATAAAATTTTATAAATTTAAAAAACTATTTAGGTGTAGGTTATCACCTACTATGTTGTTATTATAAAAATGTAAACGTTTTATCTATTCATTAATATTTTATTCTTTAAGTTTGCGTGCAGTGCTAATTATCAAATGCTCATCGTTAAATGAAACGATAAATATTTTATGTGCTAAATAAATTTCCTTTTTTCTGATAATTATGGAAATGTATACACATATTTATGAATAATAAAAGAATCGCATACAAAAATTTTATGCAGATTGAGTTGTAAATAAAGGTATAGCAAAGCTTTGAAAATAGATCCAAAAACACCTCTTTTGAGCTACTTGAAGATTGCAACTCTCCTTAAAAGAGGTGCCTTGTCTTCCATATAATCAAGAGGAAAAGATAAATCCAATTCTCTTTTACTCTAATTAGCTTACACCTGTAATCGGTTTTCTTTTACTCTAATTAACTTACACCTGTGATCGGAATCAGAAGCAATGCGCTACAGTGTAACGGAACTACTGCAATGTTTTTTGTTTGTTTGTTTGTTTTTTACAGTAGTATGAAATGCAGCGAGCTACATTTTGAAAATTGTAATGTAGCGAGTAGTGCTATACAAAAGATCAGTGGTTTATAAGGAGCACTGGCGCTACTTCAGACGAGGAAATAGCACCATTCTACAAATCACGCGATCATAAATTGCTTCTTTTGTGCAATACATAATTTGCTAAACAATTTGCTAATCTCAGTAGCAAATCTCAGTTGCGGTGCTTATAGTAACACATCGCATGATGTCATACACTTTTTCATTAATGATTGCTGGTAAAGCCTAGTGTCTAGGTAAAACCAAAAAAATTATTTTTCTTTCTGACAACACTTTTCTACTTACTTCTTGTTAAGTCTTTATGTTTTAATGCGGGTTCCTCCATTTACAATTGCTTTATTTATTAGATTTATTCATTGTTTGCATTTAGTCTTGTTTTGATGTAATTTTCTTATTTATAAAATTAGACAACTCAATATAATTGACCCTCAACATAAATCGATGCAATTAATAAATCAAGAGTGTGTTGGAGAATTATGTTTAATTCTCCAACACACTCCTAATTTATCTGTTTAATGTTACTTTATGATGTTTATATGTAAACAAATCTATTGGTAAACAGATACATGTGTCAACGGTAATTTTAATAACACAATGCTGTAAAAATAGTATTACTATAAGAATAGTAAATAAAATTTATGCAGAGCATGGTTGGGTATAAATATGTAACATCCATTTAATTATTGGCAGTAATTATTGATCCAGCAATTATGAAGCAGCAAAAGATGCAGCAATTATCGAGCAGCAAAAGATGCAGGAATTATCAACCAGCGAAAGATCCAGTAACCATCTCAGCAGTTATGGACCATAGTCAGTCCTGTAAACAATTTTTTTGACGTTTCTGTAAATGTACGATAAATGCTATCCACTCTTTAATATATAGAAAACATGTTGTGATGCGCCTTAGTTATCCTTATCAAGTTCATTAAGTTTGAAGTATCGTAAGATCATTAAAATGCACCGTAAATTATTTTTCTCCCATAGATCATAATTTCATAATGCAATGGAATTCTTTTGTGCATCCTTGTAAACGAATTATAAATGCTACTTACTCTATTCTCCACAGAAAGTGCACTGCACTTGAAAGTAAAACAGTTCCATGTTGCATGCGAAGCAAGTTCATCTTACCCAAATGCATAGACACAATTTTTCCTCATAGACCATAATGTAAAGGAGTTATTTTGTATGCCTATGTAAACGAACTTCGAGTATTTATACACATCAATTTCAATAGCGAACTTCAATAACATATAACATATAATACATTATTAATGCATTAAACTTATATTTACAGATTATGTATAGTTTTATATAACGTATAAATATCTGAATACATTTACGAGAGTTAGAGCACGGACAGACGGAAAGACTTCATAAGCATTTTTCAACTATGTTGGAACTATGTACCTCTCATTTAAGTTTCTTTCTTTATAGTTAACAATATATATGTTACGGCCAAAACCCGGAGCTTGGCCAATACGCGAATTGGCCGGCCAATTCGCGAACTGGCCGAGATTCCTGGCCAAAACCCGAAATACATGAAATGAACAGCTTATTACGGGTTTTGGCCGGCCAATTCGCGAACTGGCCGGGAAACCTTGGCCAATATACGAAGTGTTCAGCAATGGGTATCCACAGCCGGTAATGTGATTCTTTTAGCTTTCATGCAGCCCTGCATATGATCTACAAACCTGGTAATACACTACATATAAATTAAATTTTAAAAGCCTATCACAGCTGAAAACGCACATCAAGCAATAATGGCTCATAGCCATACTAATAACCCAAATTATTTCAGTGACTCTTTAAATAAACGATAAATTCTACTTAGTCAATAATCTATAGAAAACATGTTGTAGAATATAATAGTAATGTATAACAGTTTCATTATGTATGAAGTAGTGTAACATCATTAGAATACCCTATAAGCGATTTTTTCACATATATCATAATTCTTTTTCGGAATTTTTTTGGCGTCCGTATAAACGAACTATAACGACTACTTAATCAATACTCTACAAAAAAGCATATTGCTCCCGACATGTGTGAGGCGTATGAATTTTATTATGTTTGAAATAGATTGACATCATTTAAGTGTACTAAAAATTATCTTTCACCACTCACTGCAATGTAATGAAATACTTTTAAATGTCTCTGTAAACAAACTATAATTGCTACTGATTTCATACACTTAGATAACAGTTTGTTGTCCATCTTAACGATGCATACCAATCTCATTATAATTGAGATAATGTAACAACATTAAAATACACCGGAAAAACCTTTCTCCTTGATGATATTGTAACGAAATACTTTATTGTGCCGCTGTAAATTAACCAAAAATAGTACACACTTCACTTGCAATATAGAAATTAATTTGTAAACCTAAATAATATAACAATTACAAGTCAATCCGAGTCTTTACTCGAGTTAGAGCACGGACAGGCAGACTGCTAGACAAATTGAATTCATCAACAGTTTCAACTATCTTAGAAAGGGATAAAAAGTAAAAATTGGTTTCTATATACTTATTTCGCGAACTGGCCGATCGCGTATGGCCACTTCGCGAACAGGCCGATCGCATCTGGCCAGTTCGGGAATTGGCCGGACAATTCCCGAATTGGCCAGTCAGTTTAAAATGTTGTTGGCCAGTTCGCGAATTGGCCGGCCAATTCGGGTTTTGGCCAATTTCGGGTTTTGGCCGTAACATATATATATATATATATACGTTTTTCATTTTTCGCAGTTCAAGAAAAATGTTGCTGACGTTCTCCCTCCAGATCTATCCGATGCTTGGCTCATCAAATGGCTCAGAAGTAAGTCTAAACAGTCGTATTTTCAGTAATTAACTGTGATGCTGATGTTCCGCGACTGAAATTATTGTCTCTTGAATATGTTTTTTAAAATAAAACGCATTTTGTATAATAAAGTGTTATTTTTCAATTTTATCTTGATGCTTTTTAAATCATAGATGTGTCTTTAAAACATTCTCACACATCTTTATATTTAAGGTTTTTCTTACATTTAACGAAATTTCGAGAGAATTAATCGCTAAAAAGAAATGTAGGCACACTAGATAAAGTCTATTAGTAATTGTGTCTTTTTAAGGGTAACCAATAACAACAGAAAGCCCTATTTTAATTTTTATCAGTCAAAAACGCATTATTTAAAAATTAGTAAAAAATGTCGATATTTTCAGATCAATAATTCGCTCCAACAGATAATTTGACGATAATTTGGCAAAAGGCAGATACATAATATAAATTTATACCGGTCAAATATATGTGACAGGTTTATTGATATATTACCTGTAATAGGTAATTTATTAATAAACTTTTTCAGTATAACACTCCAGGTTAAGTGTTAAAACGAATAGAAATTAATCTTAACTAATATTTAGCTTTACAAAGGCTAATTGGTTTTCCATAAAGGAAACACCGATTTTAAAAAATAGCGTTATGTACGATGATTAATTGGATCAAGATGCGGGTGGTGGAGGCATGTTAACTAAAATCTGGTCGTGTGTCTGAGGTGTGTTATTTAAATTTGCACCACAAATAGCTCGAGTTTTATTTAATATTTTTTTTTCACCTTTTTAAACTAGGAATATTTTATAGCTTTTTGTAATAAACTTTTCATTCAGTTCAGTTCATGTTGATTAATATCTCCGACTCCAGCAGTACAGATATACCGTGTTATTCCACATTGATTGATGATAATATCTATTTTTCTTTCTGTTGTTTTTCATGTCTTTTTTTTTATTCAAAATAAATTTATTTTACTATCTTCATATTTTATTTATTCTCACTCTTATGTAGTTTAGACTATAGTTAGACATTTTCTCTCTTATGGCTCCCTAAGTT
This sequence comes from Maratus speciosus, assembly GCA_963932465.1. Lineage (NCBI taxonomy): Eukaryota > Metazoa > Arthropoda > Arachnida > Araneae > Salticidae > Maratus > Maratus speciosus. The sequence goes on from OZ010794.1 coordinate 425,822,970, forward strand.
TTATAAATGCAGCTACCCCCAGGCTGGGCGTAAAGTTGGCGTCAACTTGGAATCCCGAGAAATGCCTAAATTGTTCAACTGTGCATATCAATTGACTTTTGAATGTTCATCAAATTTAATCATAGGAGAGATAAATTACAACTCCCTATATTTGATTTTATAAAATAATGTAATTCCCCTATGACTGTATCTTCTGTGTAAAAAGTAGCCGAAATTGATAAATAAAACACAAAAAAGTGTCTTTTCATCCACATTTATTTTGCCACCTTCAAAGTAGATCCCATCGTGTTTAATACATCTATGCCAGTGCAGAATCCAATCTTCCGTCCTTTTGAGGTAGGTAGATTTTTGTATGGCCTTTAGCTTCTTCTGAAAATTTACTTTTATAATCTCAATTGATATAAAACATTTTCCTCTAATTTGTAATTTTAGCTTCGTGAACAGGAAAAAGTCATACGAGACTAGTGTTGCCAGGTGTCCGGTGCTCGAAATGCTCTGAACACCAGTATTTTAAAGTAATTTTCTTCAGCTTATCTAGTGGCAGAATTATCTGAGATTAAAGATGACGAAATAGACTATTAGAAATTAGTGGTGGCCGGAGCATTTGGAGCCATGATTTACACGGGATAGCTGGCAACACCATACTAGGCCATATAAGACGAATACGGCCCTTGGTCGATGATATTAGTTGCATTTTTGGCCAAAAATTCTTGCAGAACAATACGAGAAAATTGGCTCTTTCGAAATTAGTCGTGTGGCGATGCGTGTCATGCCCAAAATATCAATCATAATGTTATGAACGGACTTTAAAGATATGTGAGATATCTTGAGCCAACTTTCTAAGACTCATACGGCGATCCACCAAGCCTTGCTTCTTGATTTTATCAATGTTAGAGCCATTGCTAGGCATTGAAGGTCGACCAGAACGAGGCAAATCAACTATCACTTCTCGACCCTATTTGAATGCTTTATACTATTCATATGCCAGTATTTTTGGTTTTGGTGCTGTTGCCGTAGGTCTTCTGCAACATTTTCAGTTATTCGGTACACAAAATTTTGTTTGAAATATAAAATTTAAGGTAAACTCTTTGTTGAATTAATTTTTCCATTTTAAAAATTGCAGATCACTCTAAAGTATGTTAATAAAAAAAAAACAGCTGCTGCCAACACACTAAGTCACAGATGGTTCTCAAACACCGCACTGTAACTCAGCACAGTGGTCCCAAAATACAGAAAAAAATTATCGTGATATATTTTACGGGCGTCTTTTAAATGATAAATTCCGGGTACTTTTTACACAAAAGGTATGCTTTAGTAGGAAACTAATTGCAGTTTAGAAGAAAATATTTTACGGGCGTCTTTTAAATGATAAATTCCGGGTTCTTTTAGCACAAAAGGTATGTTTTAATAGGAAGCTAATTGCAGTTTAAAAGAAAATGTATTTTACCAGCGTCTTTTAAAGGATAAATTCCGGGTACTTTTTACGCAAAAAGTATGTTTTAGTAGGAAACTAATCGCAATTTAGAAGAAAAATATGACGCTGCTTGGCAAGACCACAAATGTAGAAACACATAATAGTACTTCTTTCCGATTCGTTAATGTCTTTCTCTATTATGGCCGATATACAAGGTGATCATAATTAAACAGACAGTACTCTATAGCGCGATCTTATTGCGAAAACGGAGCCTAATTTTGTAGTACGATTAAACAAGACGGGGGAGGAATGTTTCGTCGAAGAAAAAAAAACATATCCTCCTAGCGGTAGCTTTTGGAATTATTTTTGCGAAATCCATCGTTTCGCTTCTTGTGTAATCATCCTGCAAAATTAGGCTCCATTCTCGCAACTAGATTTCGCAAAAGAACGTGCTGAGTAACCCTCTGTTTAATTATGGCCCTCTTCTAGATTACATATATATATATGTAATCTAGAAGATATATTGTATATATATATATTGAAAATATATTGGATTTTTTCCATCATCAAGTGCTTTAAATAGACACATAAAATCTGCAATGTTTGTTGTATAACTAACTCCTATAATGCGTTGCTGCATTTTTTTCTGGGGTACATTCATACTGATAATGATATTAGTAAGTATTAGGGCGTGTCGATTTTTTCGACTTCCTTTTTCAAAAAATGAGGGGGGTCAAAAAGTTGTGTTTTGGTTAGCTATTCACAAATATATTTACATGAACTGGAAATTACAATGGTTTGCTTGGTAAATAGCTACTTCAATTTCGTGAGATTTTCCTGCTTCAAGTGAAAATCTCAGCAAACTGTCTTCTCTCAAGAAGTGCTTTCTTATCACTATTTCTGCTTGTACTTCTGCTCTAAGGTTAAGAATATACTTATATAATGCTATAACATCTGTAAAATAATTTTATTCCACTCGTGAAAGTTTTTAAACTAGCAATACTCATTTGCAGTTGAATGTATTTTTATTAATTTTTATTAATATTATACAAATAGTCAAAGAGAGAAAGTTGGATCGCTTGGACAGCATCAAATTGGATTACCAGATCTACCTGAGCACAGGAGACAAATTAAAAAACAGAAGAGGCAAGAAGATGAATTAAGAAGAATTTCTGAATATGAGCAGAAAAGGAAGGAAGAGTTAACATTACAAACAAATGAAGTTCTTTTCTTCGACGACGATGAATATCTAACTGATTTTACAGATGAAGAACTTGAAGATCATTTGCACATCCCATGTGATTATTCTGATGTACCTTCTACTTCAAGTACAAGTGTGTATAATACGTTACAATTGCGTAATGTTGCATTGCAAAGTATTAGGTATGGTGTCAGTCTCCGTGCTACAGCTGCCATTACAACAGCAGCATTTTTTGGATGCTGGACTAATTAATGAAAGAGACAAGAGACTTGTGGTTGATCACAATAAAGTAAAAAGAGCGCAAGAAAAAGTTATGAAATCACTTGATGAAGAATTCCATGTTCGATGCCGTACTGGCAATATTGAATGTATCTTTTTTAATGGACACCAAGATTCCACTAAAGTTCTGTTACAAGCAGATAACTCAAGTCATCAGTTTCCAAGTATTGTGAAAGAAGAGCATTACACTGTTTGCAGTGAGCCAGGAGGAAGGAATCTTTGCCATTTTACTCCAGACAAAGACTTAACGAAAAGGAAACCTGCTGAAATTATTGCTAACCATCTTGTGGATTTTTTAAATAAAAACAGCATTGACAGAAGTTTTCAGGCTATTGGTGGTGACTCAACAAATGTTAACACTGGTTGGGAAGGAGGAGTCATGCATTGGATTAAGGCAAAGCTAAATTGTAAACTCATCTGGTTGGTTTGAGCTACCTTTGCGGCACATGATCACTGAGTAGGATGGAAAAACTTTGTCTAACAACAAATGGAGTGGTAAGACTGGCAATATGCTTGATGCTGCAAAAGAACTTGAAGTCAATCCCTCATTTGTCAGAATATCTTTTCCAGAATCTATTGTTCCATTGAGTAACACTGTTGTCAAAGATCTCTCTACAGATCAGGGTTATGATTACAGGATAACTCAGGCCATAAGGACAGGTGTACTTCTAACTGATCTGGGATCTGGCATTATTAGAAATTGTTCCTGTAAGCCATTCTCGGTGGTTAACAACTGCAAATAGAATTTGTCGCATATGGGTTTCAAAACATGGCCTTAAAGGCAACAACATGAAGAAATTACAACTGCTTGTGGAATACATTGTTGGTGTTTACTATCCCCGCTGGTTTACAATCAAATCGAAATTCTCCTGGGTGGAAGGACCTCGCCACATTCTTTATCAATTGAAGCCCCTAAAATATCAGAAGAAAGCAGTAGCTGATATTGTTTTGCCAACAATCCAACGTTCATCGTGGTTTGCATTTAGTGAAATGGTGCTTGAGACACTTTTATGCTCGGAAGACCAAAAAGAAAGAAAAGCTGGGTCCAGAAGGTAATCGAATTAAGGAATGAAGATGATAATACACCAGGTGGCTTATCTGTTCGGCCTAGGAAAACACCTGCAGTAAATCCAAATGCAATATCCCTTTTGGAACTGATAGACTGGTTGGAAAAAGTATTTGAACCTCCACTTACTTGTAAACTCAAAATATCTGAAATAAAGAAGTTTGTTGAAGAGTCAATGCAAGTTCCAAAGTGGCCATGTCATGGACAGCCCATAGAGAGGTGTGTAAAACAAGTAACAGAGGCATCTGGCAAAGTATATACTCATGAGAAACGAGAAGGATTCATTAGAGGCCAGGAAGCAAGAAGAAGAATCATGTCTAGGAATGAATCGAAGCAAGATTTGATGAATATTGTTGGTTGAAGCTTTTAACTTTTTTGACAATTTGTTTTCAGTGTTTCATAATACAGGCAAAATATAAATAAAATTGTTTGAGTTTATTAAACCATTTTTTGGGGCAAATTTTGTTGCCGTTCATATTAAGTTATCCCTTTTTTTCGGAAATTTCAATACAGATTATAATCAAGCGCAAATTTACCAAGCTAAATCTTTATGAACAAGAAAAAATCTTTTAAATTAGGATATTACGCATCAAAAGGCAAACTTTTGGACCCCCTCATTCACAAAAATCACGAATTTTTATTTTTGCCCTCCAAATTGACACGCCCTAGTAAGTATGTCTCTTTAAATTAAAGATCTTCATCCTTTTTGCCTGAAAATCATTTGCCACTGCAAATTCCGAAATGAAATCTTCGCCTAATGTAATCTCAAATTTTTTGTCGTTAAATAAGGCGAATTTTTCTATTATAAAATACTAGTAGCTTGGTGGCCACAGGTTGAAGACTCTTCATTTAAATGTAATCACTCACGACACTGTTTACAGAGGGTATATAGAAGGTGATTTCTCTTCTTAATTAGTAGTGAAAAAATGCATTTCAATTGTTTTCTCTTTCAATGTGTAATTTTTTTTAATTGAAAATTCGTTCATTACATGGAAAACAAATATTTTTCAGGTCACAATTACAATTTAAAGAAGACAGAAACCCTGTTCCGAGGAGTAAGTACTTGAACTTTTCTGTTGTTTAAGTTGTATGCTGTAAAAAAACATACAAATGTTTCATAATCTACGAAAATATAGTACAATGACGGGCGAAAATATACAGGACGATGATAATTAAAGTTTCATTCAAAAGGTTGTAAAAAAGAGCCACTAGTCAAAATGATCTGATATTTCATGTGAGTATGTGTGAAGCAATGGGAATTTGTCTTGCGAAAGAAAACAAAAGTACAAAAGTTAACCGATAGATGGCGCTTTACTCGTCGTAAGATGCTAATTAAACGATGTGACATACTGTTGTGGCACTCTTTGTTCAAAGCATATCCACCAAGACAAAGTGGTGCCACAGCCGATAGGAAAAAATTGGTTTTTAATTGCCCCTAGGCCAAAAACTGTGGAAACAGCAAAACGAAAATGAATACGTCAAATAAACCCGTTTCTTCGAATTTATCAATCAACTTCTTCAAACCCAATGCAGCCATCGGGTCTGAGCCTCTTCTTAAACCTTTTAATATTCGTAATTTCTTCAATTCAATTGCTGCACGGTCACCATTCTTGTAAAAAAAGCTTCACAAGCAGAGCTCGATCTTTCAATGATAGAGTCATGATTACCTTCTCAGACACAGAATAAAAGGAACTACATATTCCCCGCCTTTTTATCACAAATGTAATGTGCAGTGCGCATGTCACGTCTTTTTATTAGCATCTTATGACAAGAACAGCGTCATCTATCGGTGAACTTTTGTACCATTTTTTTCTTTCACAAAACAAATTCCCACATATACTGACGTGAAATATCAGGTCATTCTGACCAGTGGCTCTTATTGTACAGCCTTTTGAAAGTGAAACTTTAATTAAAATCACTCTGAACAATAACCTCTTCCGAGTTACACACGATTCCTAAAAGCATTCTTTATCTTTAGAAGCCCCAGAAACCAATAGGTTTTCGAGAATTAAAGAAACATTTATAAAGATAAAGTTTCTTTTGCTGCCACTGATTTTCGGAAACATTTCCGAGTAGTTTTTATAGTATACAGTACAGGTCAAATTATTATGGTAACAGGAAAAGTTACGCATAAATCAGCCTAGAAGTTAGATTATTGTATTACATTTAATATTGGGTGAATATGTATGCATTACTTCCAATGAACATAGCTATAGATGCCTACTCATGGCTTTTAATGCTTCGTATGTCCAACTTTAGCAGCTATGACTTCCTTTATACGTCTTTGCTTCCCTCGTATGTACTTCTGAATCAGTCTTTCCATTTCATCACTATGATGCCACGAATTAACCGCTTAATTAGTTGAACCTTGTTTGTTGCTGCAATTTTGTTCATTCTGGTCTTGCCGCAGTATGACGTTTACTTTATCGTGAGTCATCCAGGCACCTAACTTTACGAATCATGGTATGTTTATGCAAATGTCTCATTTCACTGGGTTTTCACTTTAAATATTTAAGCTTAACAGGCTTCAGGTAAAATCAATAATGTTTAACCACAAAATGGAAAACAGAAAGCTGTCAAGGTCACATTCATGTTCCAATATCAGAGTCCTGTTTTTGGGTGGAGCTAAATATAACAAAACACACGCCAAATATAACAAAATATGAAAATAGACGCAGAATACTCAGTTACCATAATAATTTGGCAAATAAGCTTAACAGGCTTCAGGTGAAATCAACAATGTTTAACCACAAAATGGAAAACAGAAAGCTGTCAAGGTCACATTCATTCATGTTCCAATATCAGAGTCCTGTTTTGGGTGGAGCTAAATATAACAAAACACACGCCAAATATAACAAAATATGAAAATAGACGCAGAACACTCAGTTACCATAATAATTTGGCAAATACTATGTACTAATCAGTTTTATCAAACCGGTATATCGGTTTTTAGCGTGCTATTAATTCTCAATGGAACATTTTCACATAAAATCATGACGAAAGGCAATTTTTTACCTTGATTCAACATAAAATATATAATATGAACGTTAAAAAAGTTCACAGTTTTACTTAAAAGGCGACTAAAGTAATGAAAAAGATGTTACAAGCTTAAAATATACATTTTATTTAAAACTTCTTAGTACTTTCAAGCTTTCGAAGCTCATCATCAGAGACTATTTTAATAAATGTTTTTATGCAAATGCGTCACTTTATTTTGAAAATGAGTCACTCAACTTACTACTTACAACAGTATTTTCAGCTCTAGTAATTATCGGCTCTCTCATTTTCAAAACAAAGTGACGTATTTGTATAAATAAATAACACTTAGTTATTAAAATATTCTATGATGATGAGATTGGAAAGCTGGAAAGTACTAAGAAGTTTTAAATTAAATGTATATTTTAAACTTTTAACATCTTTTTCATTACTTTAGTCGCCTTTTAAGTAAAACTGTGGATTTTTTAAAGTTCACATTATATATTTTATGAACATTTTCAGTTGCGTTATTGAATTTATACATGCAAGAGTAGCACAATAATATTAATTTCAATGTTAATGTTAATGTTGAGAATTTATTATGTTTGTCTATAAAACAAGTCTATTGAACGTGTGAAATGCTTACTAGAGAATGTATACCAACCAAAAAAGTTGTACTCCGGGTTGAGAAAACTGATTATTACACTATAAAAACTTCTCGGAAACGTTTCTAAAAGTCAGTGGCAACAAAAGAAACTTCGCTTTTATAAATGCTTCTTTAAATTTCGAAAAAATATTATTGTTTTCTGTTTTCTGTCTCTAAAGATAAAAAAAGATTTTCGGTTTCGCTTGTAACTCTGAAGAGGTTATTGCATATTTTCTTTCGCCGTTATATTATATTTCCTTAGACTAAGAAACATCTGTCTTTTTATTTTTTAGAACGTATACACCGTTCAAAAAGACAGATGTTTCTTAATATAGGAAAATATAATATAGCCCGGATGAAAATATATTATAACCTATGCCGATGTACCCACGATTCCGCAAAGCGTTCCTTTACTTTCAGAAACTTAGAAACCAATACATTTTTGAGATTGAAATAAGCAGTTATAAAAAACGAAGTTTCTTTTGCTGCCCGTAATTTTTGGAAACGTTCGCAAGTAGTTTTTACAGTGTATTAATTAGTTTTCTCAGCCCGGAATATAGGTTTTTCGGATGCAGCCACATCTCAAGTAACCATTTTTATGCTCAACAACTATGTTTAACAGACAAACATGATAAATTAACAGCATTAACATTAACAATGAAATTAATGTTGTTTTTTTACATTTGCATGTATAAATTCAATTACATAGCTAAAAATGTTTCCGCGAGAATGGCAGCATCTGAAACACCGATATTATTTCGTGTCAAGAAAAGTCGTAATATGTCGTAAAAGCTATTTGGAAAGGTTTCCAAAAATTACGGTCAGAGAAAGAAACGTTGTTTATAGTAACTGGTTCTTTAAATTTCAAAAATCTACTGGTTTGTAGAGTTTTTAAAAATAAATGGACGCTTTCCAGATTCGTGGGTGACTCAAAGGATGTTATAATACAGGGTGTTCATAACGGAATGTCACAGTTTCAATGGTATTTTATAACAGTTTAATTTAGATTGTTTACAACAAATCGTACATCAAATTGAAGGTATGGTGTCAATATTTATTCTAAAGTTATTTTGTTGGTTAAGTTAGGTTAGGTTAGGTAAAGACCGTTGATCCGTATTCGAAATAGTAAGTAGATTGCGTTTGATGAACAAAAACTTCGATCTGTTTCCTGGAAATAAAGTACTGGAGATAAAGACAGATTGAAGACACTTAAAAATTCCATGGAAGTTTCTTTTATTCAAAGCCAACAAGACCCGGTGAGGTGATTATAAAGAGAGGTTTTTAGATGGGATAAGAAATCAAGATATCTTATAATTAATGAATAGATTTTTTTAAGATTTATGAAAGGACAAATACATTAACGGAATGTAATTTAAGAACAATTTTATTTTAAGTACATTAAATTATCAATATATGATTTTACATCATAGAAGGCAAACTAACCTAGTTTTTCTTACAAATGTTCAATATGGGCACCTTTAGTTATACGGCACGCATCCAACCTAAAGTCCAATTTTCCCACCCTTCTGTTAACACATTCGGGGCAACGGAAGCAATTAGCCTATTCAGTTCTGTGTCTCAACTCTGGAAAATCATTAGGAAGCGGCGGAACGTAGACACGATCTTTTATAAAGCCCCAAAGGAAAAAAATTGCATGTCTCTAACGGCTTTTAAATTTTCAACCCAGCAATAACGCTTTATACTCAGGAGCCGCCATTTGCGTATGTGGCGCCGCAAACGAGTGAATAACAAAGCAGTACTCGCGCATGCGCTTATCTAGAACTATTTGAGTTACTCTTTATTTGTGGTCTTGAACCAAGACTCTACAACGCTTGCTGTTGATACTATTAAAATTTATAACTGGAACATTCTTTTACGAACAACTTGTATTTTCCCGCCTATGTGTATGCTATATTTTGTTAGAATAAAAAACATCTGTCTTTTTATTTTAAAAGTATAAGTAGCAGTTTTGTTTTGTTGTATCATTAATAGCTAATATGAATTACTATAAATTACATTGAATCTTATTTTACTTAACAAATGAAAGTAATATTTCCTATTAATTAAATATTTTTAAAACTTTGTAAACTTTAACATTTTTTTGTTTCTTAATAGGATGTCAGGTGCAGAGAAATTTATGGTTCAGACACAATCTTAGAAACTTACGTCAGGCCTGAAGTAAGTTTGCAAAGCAAAGCTATGACATATCTGTAATTAAAATCAATATATAGTGCAGTCTGGTTGTAATGACCCTGGTATATAGCGAACTCTCGGTTATAGCGAGCCCTCGGTTATAGCGAACCAGATAGAGATTCTCATTTTGTTTTCTCAAAATGTTGTTTTCTGAACTTTTACCTACCTTTTTACAGAAACTACTACACATTATTGGTTGTAATTTGACATGAATATTTTACACGTCTTCCTAATCAATCTGAAATGTACTTTTCTTGCAAACATGTGTACAAAATTTTTATAAAAAAAAGTTTTTCTTTGGAAAAATGTAAGTTTTTCGTTATTTAAAAATGACTTTCATTCTTTTTTTTTTTTTTTTTTTTTTTTTTTTGTTATAATTAAACAATATCCTCTTTAATAAAAAAAAAACTAGGCGTTGCTGACTACTGACTTTTTTGCTAATCGTTGCCACACATTAATCTCAGAAAATGAAACATTTGAAGTTACTGAAAAAATTAATATCTCAAAAAGTATTCGTCAGAAAATTGATTGACAAACTGCGTTAGAAAGGTAAAAAAATTGTATTTTTCTTGATATAAATTTCAGATCTAATGATTATTATACCGTTTATGATATTGAATTTAAAAAATTACCAAATTTCACAATGGAGTACCATAGCGAAACCTTCACGAGTAAAAAGGTAATGATAACGGTCTGAAGTGTATACTGGCTATAGCACAAGTCACACATTTTGGTGGCCTTATTATTCTGTTAAAATATAAAAGTGAATTATGATGTCACGAGTGCATGATTTTTATTTAATATTTTATAAGCCGGGATTTCCGGGTTGTATCCTCTAGTACAGGGATTCCCAAACCTTTAGAACGAAGTACCACTAAATAGAAGTTCATACTTCTGCGTACCACAAAGTGACAAACTGAAAGCTAATACAGAAAAACCTGTGCAAACGGAATATGTGTAAAACGAAATATTTTTTCCAGTCATTTGTGCTTCCGTCTGAGAATATTTTACTGATTTACATGATTACAGTATTAAATTAGTGCTTATATTGACTTTAATATTTTTTAGTGTACATAAAGTGTATCACTTTTGGGTGACAAATGATGATATATTTAAATATAAAACTACTGCATAGCTTTGTTAAACAAACATGGAGAAAATAACTATTTGAAGTCGCCTTGACGCCATTTTTTTTACATGAATACTATGTTTATATCAGTAGTAAAATACACATAAGCAAATTTAATAAATGAATAACCCACATAAGAAATTTACATGCCTTCTGACAGTAAACTGCTTATTAATGCGAGATAGAAGTCCGTTGAAATAAGTAATATACACACATACAATATAGTAATAGAAATAAACTTTTTTTTTCGGTGTGTATCAAAGGTCAACTCAACATCTACCGAATATTAGTTCTATTTATCTAAAAATTCTAATCGAAATTATATGCAAAACGCTGTCAAAGCAGTAACTGAGAGCAAACACCACGGAACCGGTGAACTGACACATCAAGAAAGAGGGGGGAGGGAGGGGGGATTGAGCTGCTTTTTAATTTCACATGTTGTAATTTTTCCGTCATTTAATTTCACGTAGACTTTCGCGTACCAGTAAACAGAGCTTCACGTACCAGTAGTTTGAGAATCCCTACCCTAGTCTCTTTATAAAGTTCACTGTCAGAAAAACTTGTCTTTATACACTAAAGTATTTCTCATTTAACAAATAATTTCCTTACTCCTAGAAATCATGTTTTATACGGGAATTCTTCTCGAAGGTCTGAAAAAGAGGGTAAATTCCTTTCATTCCCAGCACGCATGCGCATTGGCTCTATTAATACTAAAATTCAAATTTATTTTTTAAATGAAAAAAACAAAAATTATATGAATTAAGATTTCGAATTTACTTTAAAAAAAACTGTTTCGAATTTAAAAATAAATAACAATTAATTTCTCATTCACTTAAAAGTACTCAATTTATTTTTCGAAATTATAAAAAAATAATCCTATTTAAACTAACTGAACACATTTAAAAGAGATACATTAATTAAATGGAAAATATTAAATGGAAAAAAATCGATTTCAATCAAAAAAAAGAAAAAAAAAATTTCTTCTCAAATAAATATATAATATTAATATTTTACACCTAACAATTTACTTAAAAATATTTATAATTCATAATTGTATATTAATACTAAAGTGTTAAAACCGAATCGCCCCGAAATTAAGAGGCTACTTCAGTCAAACGAAAAGACCCGTTCGCTAATGCTAATCCTATGGAAGAAATTTATAAAGATATCTCGGTCTCATTTCAATATTTTTAAATGATTTCTTTGAATAGTTGAGATTAATCTGTACAAAGGCCGTTGTTTACTTTTTCGATTTTGTTTACAAGTATTTCTTATGAGGACACTTTCATTTTCGGAACCGGTTTCGAAAGTAAAAGCTTCCTCATAAAAAATATCTGCAATCAAAATCGAAAAAGTAAAAAACGGCCTGCATACAGATCGATCTGAACTATTCAATGCAAAAGAAATCATTTAAAAATATTGAAATGCGACCGAGATATCGTTATAAATTTCTACCATATGATTAGCATTAGCGAATGCGTCTTTTCATTTGACTGAAGTAGCCTCTTAACTTCAAAATTCTCAATTTTCTAAAGAAATTAATCAAGCCATACCCATCTGAAGAAAACATCATATATTTACTCCAAACTATTGCCCTGCCGACCAACTGTAGCTGAATTGTTAAGATACCAAACTCATAACTGTAAGATACCTGGTTCGACTCCAAGGTCAGCGACTTTTATTTTATCCCCACTTTCTTCAATTGACGTATATTTTACCTTCTGTAAGGGATGGAAAAAACGGATATCCTTCAAGTAACCGAAATATCCCGGTAGCGCTGCTGCCGGTATAATTTCCGTTAATTGAAGAAAGTATTTCTGAGTGTGTTGACTTCACTTTATTAGGAATTATTCATATTATGTATAGTATACGTTTCAAGTTAATATCTGTGGTAGTTTCTGAGAAATGGTAATTTAACATGGTAGGTATGGGGCCTTCCAACTGCCCTTAAACTTAAAATTTATAAAATTTCAAAAAATTTCTTCCCAAGCCATACAGATACGTTGATTACAACTCTGTTTTTCAGGTGGTCAGCAAGTATGAATTTGTCTCTAGTCTGGGCATCGCTAAAAATGGTTCTCCCATTCGTTACTCACGTGTTGGAGCTGGAGACTACATGGGTAATATCCCTTTCAGCAGTCATTAAGGGGGTCCGGGACACATTTTCAAAACATTTTTATTTATTGAGTTAAAATTTTGAATTCTTTTGTGATGGTTAACCATATCATTTGTAAACAAAATCAAATGATAAAACTTCTCATAGCTTTTTTAAAAACAAAAATTAATTTAAAATTTATGAAAAAAGTGGTATAACTTAAAATCGTTATAACTCGAAATATTATTTGTAGAATTTAAATTGTTTTTCATTTAAATAAACAGAAATATATATTTTTTAATTTAGAGCCAGCATTTTAAAAAATATTAATTTTTAAAAAAATTAAAAATATTTAACGAAAAAATTACAAAAAAAGTGGTGCAACTATTTTTAAAAAAATCATGTTTTCAAACGTAAATATTTTTTTCAAATATGCTGGCTCAAAAGTAAAGTAAAATAATTGAAAAAGATATGTTCCGAGTTTCAACCCTGTATCTTTAACGGTTCTCGAGTTTAAATATGAGAAATGGTGAAAAAACCTATCATGAATTTTTTTATTATTGTTGTTAACACATACATCTGACTTGTGTGCTTGACATCTAGGTCCGCTTATAAGTCATCGTCAATATACAGGGACGAGATAGCACAATGAAATTTACAACACAGAGAAATTACATCCGGGAGCTCCACAAGGAGTGTGCAATGGAGCCAGCGAGAGTCGAACTCGCAGACCTCTGCCGCTCTCAATGCTTGGCGGCTGGCAGCGCGGCTATCATGAAGAAAAACGCAATTTCACAAGAACTCGTTTCCTTGACAACCATAGCTTGAAAGGAAGATTTTGAAAACAAACCAAAACGAAAAAATTAATATTTCCTGTTCTAATTAAGATAGAAACATGATTTAAACATCATTTTAAGCAGAAATCGGCAGAGAAATTTTTAATCCAATAAAAAAAAAAATTGAAAATTTGAAGATTTTTGTGTCCCGGACCCCCTTAAAAAATCAAGAAAATCTTATGAGAAAATTTTTGTTGATCCAATTTTTTCTCCCCTTTGCAGGATTTATGATGGCTCTCTCAGGATATCAGATAGGGATCTATGCCAATTACCTTGTCGAAGAAGATCTTGCGATTCTGAAAAAAGAAAACGAAAGGGTACGTTTCTTACCATACTCTAAAATGTTTGAAGAGCTGAGATGATAAAGGTGGTAAAATGTGACAAAATGAAAAAAAAATGAGTTAATCGTATGATCTAAGATAACACTGGGTATTAATGTTTCTGTCACGGAATTAAAATTAGTTGATTCTAGATCAGTTTTTTGCACTGATTCCGAATATGCTGTCATTTTTTCTCTAGATGGTGCAGTTTTTGAGAAATTTGCATATTTATGTTTATGCAAATTTAAGCTTTTTTGTGCTATTTTATGCAAATTTTAGGTACAATAATTATCAGATTGAATTATATTTGCTAGATAAAAATTACTGGACTACTTGCTCCAGATAAATGCCACGATGTGCATGTTCTTCACGTTTATCTGTCAGTTATTAATCCATTTTTTTCCTTTTTTATGGTGTAATGTTTACATTACTATCAACTTTAAAGTAGTCGCCGCAGAATTCAAGTAATGTCTTTCTAGATTAGATTTTTATGCTGATTTCAAATCTGCAATCTGTGGCATTATATCACGTCTAGTTTTTGAGTAAAATGAATTTTTACGTTTGTAAGGTATTGACACAAGTTTGATATAAGATGCTTTTAAGGGGTGTAGGTATGTACCTCACTGTAAAAAGCGTGAATAGTGTCAGATTCCTATCAGGGACATAAACAACAAATTATCCTTCTATATATAAAAAAAAAGTTTTGATTTGGAAATGGACCAATGAAAATCTGCGTAGATAGTCCCGGCAGATCGGCATCCAATTTGAATGCTTAAGCATGGCCTTTCTTCGTTAATATTAAAAAAACTGTTGCATACAAAAATATGAAAATCGGTAGTATTATAGAGAAATGTTTGATAAACACGCTGACGGAGACAGCTTTCAAATCGAAGAATTATTTTAAGAGATATTTAATGCCAAAGTTGGACAAAATCGTTCCATTAAAAAAGTTTCATAGGAGCAAAAACTGCACATAGGAATTTAATCATTTTTAGATCATTTTATACGTCAGAATTTTCCGGTGTGCAGGCTGCATTTAGTTTTTTAATTTGACTCATTTTTTGAGGTTTTATTTCTATTTTAAATTCAAATTTTAAGCATTTCGAGAGATATTTTCTACATATTTTAGAAAATTGTATTAATTTAAACTGTTACTAACTGTATAAACATCGCAAACTATAATGTTTGCTTCAAATTAAAAATTTATTTTACACGTGACTATTATAAACAGAAAATATAAAAAGCAAGAACTCATTGAAAATTACGCCATAAAAACTATATTTACACGTAAATTTTAAAAGAGAAAGAATATTGTAAAATAATAAATTCATTAACATGCGTTAAAAGTCTTAAATAGGAGAATTTACGTCACATTTACGTTACATTACACTTATTACGTAAAATGAACAAAATATAATATTGCAAAACAGTTTAAATTTAAAAATAGCGCGAGACATTTATTTGATATTTTAAGATGATCATAATATTTCATTTCTAACAAAAGTATTTTTACGTGAATATTAAAAAGAGAAAGAAACGTTTGGTGAAAATTACGTCAAATTATAATTGTCAGATTCAAATTATAATTCAATCTTCCGAAATCTTTTTAAAGCCGATCAAATTAGCCTGCTGTTAGAGTCTGCAGTGTCCGAACGGGGATATGTCCATTTCACGGGATAATCAATCAAGGAGGGCAAAGGGTGCGTCAAGTAGCTCATTAACGACATGGTTACCAGAAATAATAAACAGATCAAGAACTGCTTCTAAAATGTTCTCTTTAAATATCACCATTGAAATTGGAACAAAAATCTTTTGAACACTAAATTGATCATTTTAAAAGTATTATATTAACATTATTGTTTATACATTGTTATTAAAGGGGAATGAAATTGGGATTTATTATTAAGCTTGAATATCGTATCTTGCTTTTGGAAAATAACTACACCCGCAAATAGCTGCTATAACTTCAACTAAAGCATAAATGCCTTTGAGATTTTACACCATTTACATACATCTAATTATTTATCTCGCCTTTATTTTTTACTTGAGTTATTGTACCTATAACTTGACAACTTTTAACGTGTTAAGTAAAATAATCTAATTAAAACTAAATTAATCTTGTAAAATACTTAATTTTGAAATAGTACATTTTGTACTGATAATTCAATGAAAAACGAACAGCACGAATACACCAATTTAGAAATTGTTACATAATTTATGCCCAGTTTTATAAATATTATTATTATTTATTTTTTTTTTTTTTTTTTACTTGCTCTATCTTGTGTTTTTAATGTGGAATATATTTCTTATACCATCTTTACGATTTATTAGGAGAATAATAAAAACACTTTCCTTTTGTATTTGATTAAAGAAAATCTTTTATGCCAACCAAGAATGGATTTGTGAAGGCTGAATAGCATTGCACTCATGAATCCTTATGCATTGAATCAGTTTTTTCTTTTTTGTAAAAATGTTTTAATCTTTTTTTAAAAGTCTGTTGTCCAAGTAATTTCAAATGTCTTAATACTCAGAGAATTTATCAAGAAAATAAGAAAAATATACTTAAGGGGTTGAGTTAAATTATTTAGATTTTTTTCTAATATGTTATAAACAGACGTTTAAACATATTAGACGTTCCAGATATATTATAAACATTTTATAAACAGACGATTTTGCCCCAAAACATTTCTTTGAGGTAGAGGAGTCAAAGGATGGACAGGACATGAATCTGAAAAGTTGTGATTTCGATTTAAAACTGTTGTGCTAATAAATGGAACATTGACCTATTAACATTGCGCGAAATCATTTTCAATATACTCGTATGATTTCATTAAATATTTTAGACACATACTTTAATGATTAGCGAAAAAGACAAACACAGATTTTAGACTATCCTAGATTAAGGAATTATTTATATTTGAGACCTACAAGATATTTGGTAAAAAATAAAAATTTAATAATAATTAAAAATTAAACTTAGAAAGCGTTAAACTGTTTAACCATGTGCTGTTAATTTACCATGTTGTGAAAAATGTAAGTTGAAAAGAAAAGACAAACAACAATAACAACAACAACAAAAAGGTAAAATAATTTGTTATATTATGAAAATTGGTTAATAATAACTATTGTAAATCATAGCAATGTCTTTGTGATGAGCAATACCGCTTTGAAGTACCAAAAAAAAGAAAAAAAAGTTTACACATTGAGTTGTAATGGAAAGTTGTTGACACTTATTTGTCAGATTGCATGTTCTTTTGTATTATAAATGTCTGGATCTCAATAAAAATACTTGTGTAATAACGGAATTTGGCCAGGTAAGCTGCAACTATTCTGTATTATGGCTGTTCTCAAATCGAATCTAAGCTGGGTATACCCCCCCCCCCCAGAACCGTCCAAAAAAATGGTATGATTTGATTTATAGGCTCAATTAAAAGCGCTCATTTTTTGTGAACTGTTATATATTACGTGAAGAAGTTATATACAGTAAAATCTGTCAAAGGCGGACTCTGTATAAGACTGAAATTTGTCGACCACGGAAAGGTTTTCAAGTCCCGGCGAATCCATAGAAAATAACATTAATACGTGCTCAGTAAAGCCGGTATCTCCCTAACACGAAAACGGAAAGGTTTTTAAGGTCACGCCGAAAAGAAATTCTTGTATAAAACTGAAAAAATTATATTTAAAAAATGAAAAGCTTCTGGCATATGAAACTTTAAGACTCATAGATAGATCAAATAAATATAAATAAATATGAAATATGTATATAAATAAAAAAAAACATTTTTACGCATTCATTTGCATATAGAGAGATTTTGAATTATGAAATTTTGAATTTTTGCGGATTTAATAAAAAGAAAATATGCAGATTGTATTTGTTCACTCGACAAAATTTCCTTTTTATTTACAATTTTTAACCCAAATAAATTTGTTTTTTACGGTAGAAAAGTTTAAAATAAACATTTTTATTTTTTTCATTGCCCTTATAATAAAAATATATATATTTAGGCCGTTATTCTAACAGATTTTTGCTCACAGGCTATCAAAGCCTGAGAGCTTATGTGCCCGCCGGTTCTGTATGCATGTATGTATGTAATCTTATGTGCCCACCGGTTCTGTATGCATGCATGTACGTACGTAACGCGATAACTCTTGATAGAAACATCCGATTTGCTTCAAAAAAAAATTTTTTTTTGGTTCATTCTGATAAGGCACTTCCCTGATTAGTTTTGGGGGTTCATTGGTTAAAGATAAAGGGGAAAAGGGGGGTTAGTCCACCCCCTTTTAATTCAGATAAATGGGTTTTTTATGCAGAATTATTCGATTTGCTCCGAATTTGGTATACCGGCTTATTATGTTAAGGAACTTCCCTGATTAGTTTTGGGGGTTCATTGGTTATGGATAAGGGGGAAAAGGGGGGTTAGTCCACCCCTCTTAATTCAGATAAATGAGTCTTTCATGCAGAATTATTCGATTTGCTCCGAATTTGGTATACCAGTTTATTATGTTAAGGAGCTTCCCTGATTAATTTTAGGAGTTCATTTGTTAAGGATAAAGGGGGGAAAGGGGGGTTAGTCTACCACCCCTTAATTCAAATAAATGGGTTTTTCATGCAGAATTATTAGATTTGCTCCGAATTTGGTATACCGGTTTATTATGCTAAGGAACTTCCCTGATTAGTTTTGGGGCTCATTGGTTAAGGATAAAGGGGGGCTAGTCCACCCCCTTAATTTAGATAAATAACTTTTTTGCAGTATTATTCGATTTGCTCCAAATTTGGTATACCGGTTTATTACGTTAAGGAACTTCCCTGATTAGATTTGGAGGTTCATTGGTTAAGTATAAATGGGGAAACGGCGCTAAACCCCCTTCACTTATTTTTTTGAGGAGCATTATTCTTTAAAATAAGAGTATAATATACAATTAGAGTGAATAGCCTGTGAGCTCAATGCCATCAGTTTAGCTGGGCACTTTTCTTTTTTATTTAAAAAAAAGTCATACATTCAAAATTTAAAAAGCAAATTTTTAAAAATTATAATTTCTGTAAATTATTAGGATAATGGAAAAAAAAATAAATTAAAACAGCATAGTTTGTATTTTATGTACTGTATTCGTATGTATCCATTTCGCTGAGAAAAATAGAAGTTTATTTGTATAAAAACCGTAAACAATCCTAAATAAAAGGGAAAGGTCGATTGAACAAATAAAAATGTGCACATTTCTATTTTGTTAATTCATAAAATGCAAAATTTTATACTTAAATCTCTCTCTCTGTTAAAAAAATAAATAAAAAATAAATAAATAAATAAATAAATAAAAAACACGTATCGAACTAACCCTTCTTTTTTAAAAATTGATTAAAATACGCGATAGTTTTTTTTTTTTCTCTTTTTTACGGATTTGCATAAGACGGAATATTGTCTACGACGGCAAATTTTCTCGGTCCCGATCGATTCCGCCTTAGACAGATTTTACTGTATTTTACAATTAAAATAACTAAGGCATATTAATTACTAAAACAAGTGAAAGCAGGACGTATGCATAGCAGAAATTTTTTTTAAACGGAAAATTTCATGGTCTGCGTGTAAGAATATGACTATTAAGAATAATGTAGTACCTACTAAGACGAAAATCTTTTTAAAGCGATCGTTTTGCGAGTTCGCTTTAAAATATTTTACTGTTTAAAACTTTTAAAATTAAAAATATGCCTGAAAAAGGGGAAAACACATTTGACATAGGCAAAACTTTTTAGTAAGTAACTAGTAAACTAATAGAAAGACCCAAGAGGTGCTGAAATTTATACAGTGAGCAAAAAAAGTATTTGCACAGCAAGTAAATTTGTTGTAGCATATGTATAAATAAATAAAAAGCAACTAAGAATTAAAAATACCAACACTTTTACAAAACAAATAAACATATTTAATATCTGACTTAATAATTATATTTAAAATATGAAAACATAAAAAAGTAGCATTTGTACTGCCAAAAAAATATTTGCACACTAGCAATAAAAATAGAACTAGAGGAATTATTTATAAGTTAAAAACAGTGCTAATATTTAGTATGAATGCCCTTTGCTTCAATTACAGCTTGTAATCGTCTGGGCATTGATTCTATTAATTTGTGACATGTTTCACTGCTGATTTGTAATTTGTAGCCATACTTCCCTAAGAGCTTGCTTAAGTTCTGATTTGTTAGAAATTTTCTTTTTCCTTATTTTCACATCCAAAATATGCCATAAATTTTCAATCGGATTGAGGTCTGGTGATTGTAGTGGCGTTTTCAATTGATTTTTTACATTATAAAGCAACCATAACCTCGTAATATATGCAGTATGTTTCGGATCGTTATCCTGTTGAAAATAATATGAATTAGGAATTCCTAATTTCAGAGCACTATTAGATAAATGATCTCGCAATATATTAATACATTGTTTAGCATTCATGTTGCCTTCAATAAAGATCATTTCGCCAACTCCGTTAAAAGACATGCATCCCCAAATCATTACATGACCACAGCCATTTTTTACAGTTGGTTTCAAGTTTTTAATGTGAAGAGAAGTATTTGGCTTTCGCCATACAGTTTTCTTACCATCTGAGCCAAAAATATTGAACTTGCTTTCATCGGAAAAAATAACAGTTTTCCAAAATTCTAGTGGTTTGCTGACATAAGCTTTTGCAAATTCAAGTATTTTCACCCTATTTGTTTCACTAATAAATGTTTTTTTTTTTTTTTTTTTTTTTTTTTTTGAGGGGCTCTTCCTCGAATATTCGCATCATGAAGAATATTTCTAATTTATTGTGGTCTAACTACTGTTCCCGCCGTTGAAGCGACATCAACAGCCAATTCTCGAGCACTTAGAAAAGGGTTTTTGAAGATTCTTTTATGATGGCTCTCCTTTGCCTGGTATTTAGCTTTCTTGGACGCCCAGTTCGCGGCTTATTTATTGTCGAACCAGTTTCTTTTTTCTTCTTAATTACATAACGAACACTAGAAAAGTTTAGATTTAATTTTGTACCTATTCCTCGGCAACTTAATCCAGAATTGTTAAGAAATATAATCTTCACACAGGTAGCAACAGACAGTTCACACGTTTGCGCCATTAGAACAAAAACTCCCCAGAATCCCTGCCCCAGTTAATATATTACGTTACTTTAAAGTGCGGGGCTAATGTACTGCGGAACTCATATGCTAAATATTTGCATAATGTTCACATTTAATGCCTTTTTTAACAGTCAATGCTTCTTATGCAAATACTTTTTTGGTATGAGAAAATATTAATTTATTTTTTAAAAGGTGTAATATTACTGTTTAAGGAAAATGGGTGGTTATTTTTATTTTCTTCTCATTTAAATAAATGAATAATTAAGAGAATAGTATCAAATTTGCTTTCTATGGTTAATTATGCAAAAAATCGTCTGCGTGCAAATACTTTTTTTGCTCACTGTATGTATCGAATAAAATGTTGGAAAGTGTCTGATAATGTATAATATATAAATTTTTGGTTTTTTTTTTTTTCCCTCATTTGACTTGATACTACTATCATAATACTATTATTCCAAGCGTGTATTCTGTGTTTGTTTTAATTCAGAAATAAAACTTCTAATATTTTCTAAAACATACACTGCCGAAAAATTGGGATGCCTTATGTATATAATAGTAATATACAGCCATGGAAAAAAAAAGTAAATACCCCCTCCTAACTTCGCAACAAATTATTGTAGAAGAAAGTTATTGGTACCAAACGGTTGGAAAAAAAAGTCTACTTTTAAATGAAGTATATAAAATTTCCTTAGGAGGTCATATTCATCGAACCCAAACTTTGTTTTTTCTTCAATAGCAATACTCAAATTTGACACCATAAATAGATTCTACTTTCTTCAATTAGCCTAAATTCAAATTTTCATGAAATTCGTAAGATTAGTTTCCGAGAAATTTATTATTTAAAAATGAGCATATTTTAAGGGAATTATATCTAAATTTAAATTCGGTACTCGATTGTTGAATGCTGCAAAATGACTATGTCACTTCTATTACTGTATTATTTTTAACCAATATGAATATCTCACTCGCTTAATATTTTGACAGCCCAAACGTCTCATTAAAATGAGTAAAATATATATTTCAAATTATGATTTTCTGGACATCATACACGGCCCCTTAAACCGTCATTTTGATGTTTTTTACTCATAATTCAAAAACTACTTGGAAGAAAAATTTGAAATTGAGAATTTGCATAAAGCAGGGCATACTAAATATAAATCTATCAAAATATTATATGCAATTAATATTTTTTTCGAATATTAATTTCAGATTTAATAATTCATATTATAAATTTTTTTAAATTACAAATTCAATGTGTTTATGTTTGGGTTTTTAGTATTATAATCAAACAAAAAAATCATCACAATAGGATTTTAATTTCAGGAGATATTAATAAAAATATGAAAACGTAATTTAACATTAGAAGCTCCAAATTTTGAATATTTATAATTCAAAAACTTATTATCCAAATTACTTGAAATTTCATTTCTAGGCATAGTTTGAACCGAAGATTTAAAATATATTGTCAAAATTGGGTGTTGCCATTGAGAAAAGCAAAGTTTTGTCTAGTTTTGATTTGAAGATGGCTCCCTAAGCAAACTTTATATGCATCGTTTAAAAGTACACATTATTTTCAATCGTTTGGTACCTGTACATTTTTTTTTACTATAATTAGTTGCAGAGTTAGTAGGAGGAGTTTACTTTTTTTTCCACGACTGTACGAATATCTCTAAGTTAAAGAAAGGCAAGAAGTTTCCAATATTACAGCATGTTCTTATTATTTAATTATTATTATTAGGCGAATTATTATTATTATTATTTACATTTGTATATGTTTGTTAACATTTCTATGCTATAATAATAAGTTTTAAATTTCCCTTTTTTCGTAAATTCACATAAACAACAATAATGCTTTCAGCCAATAACAAAATGAACAGATAGCTGAATATTACACGCAAGAAGTCCGAACACCGAAATTTCATATTTTGTTTTATTATATGTGCCAAAATTTACCATTTTTAAAAAATGCTTGACGCTTTCTGCCAAACTTTCCTTTTGACATGTTTTATTTCTCCAGGTTTTCAGTGTTTTAACACACACACACAGATATATATATATATATATACAGTAGCGCTCAAAAGTATTTTGACAAAGATAAATATTACCTTAAATAAAAGCAATAATAAAATACAAAAATCAGTCACTTATTTTATTTAACCATATTCAATGTTTTACGGAATTTTAGCAAATGAACTGGAATCCTGCACGGGTCGGGTACCCGACCCGAACTCGCAAACTCCATTTTAAGTCAACCCGAAACCCGACCCGAACCCGGCAAAATGTCTAATGAGAAATAAATGGTAGCCATTATTTTTTAGCCAAAGAAGCGAATAAGGCTTCAGTGTGGCTACCTTACTTAATTACAAGCCAAAAGGCTGTTATCTGTTACTTTTTCCCTTCTCCTGCATCCCTTCCCGTAAGATAGACACCAAGCCGTAACGAGGGTTGACGAGCGTACCTCGTAGGGGGCAGAGCCCCGTAGTATGATCTAAAAAAATTGCAAAAAGTAGTAGAATCTATCCTAACTAGTTGAAGTGCCTCACAAGGTAGAAAAAAAAGCGATTTCTGGCTTTTTTGACCAAAAAAATAAAATTTCACTTTTTTCCTAAAACTAGACGTGATAGAAAAAACAGATACCAGATTTGAAATCAGCACAAAAGATTGGTTTAGAAATATATTAACGTACTCGTGAAGCAGAAATATTTGGAGTTAATGAAACCTTATTAGAAAAACATGAAAAATGTGCAAATTAGGCACAATATTTCACGGTCACATGTCAGTATAATATCAGAAACAACGTTTTTGTAAATTAAACTAGGCAGTAATCATAATATAAATCAAACGTTGGAAATTGCACGTCAAACGTGGCAAATGAGGTGCGTTCGTATTATTAGTTTTATAAATTTTTTTTGCAGCGCATACTGTACTGAATGTTTATTTTAGTGCACTTCATAAGCGCATATCCATTTAGTTATGTTCGAAAGGCCGTAACATCATTAAAATGCACTTGAAATAATATTTTCCTGTTGGCTGTAATGTAGCGGAAAACTTTTGACTGTCCCTGTAATTAAACTATACATCCGATTTTCATAAAATTTGAAATGACTCGACAAAATTTTGTAGCAATTATATATTTAAAATTTCAAACCATTCGGTTGGGCAGTTTTTGCTCTGTTATATAAGGACGGACAGACAGACGGACCGAACGACGACTATATGCGCTACGTACAGTAGAACCTCTTTTATCCGAAACTCTTTTAACCAAAGCTCTCGATTAACCGAAATACATTTTTAAAGTCTTTTTTTTTTTTTAAGTATCACATTCCTTGTGTGCAAAATGCCATTTTCAAAGCTTTTTTTTAACTATCATATTCCTTGTGTGCAAGCGGTTCATTCCGAACTACGAATACATATATTTCCGATCCTCTTTCTTAGAGTTCCTTTGAATTTAACTTGAGCTCCCGTAAGCTGCGGAATGGAAAGAGCAAAACGAACAAATTAGCAATTATGAAGCTTTTGAATGTCTTGCAAAAGGTTTGGCATGGCTGGAGCAGCATAAAGACTGTGATACTCGTGAACTAATAACATTAAAAAACTTCGTGATAGAATTTCAAAGCAAAGGCAATCGAAACTGCGACGAACAAAACATTGTTTAAAGTCTTGTGAAATATATAAGAGGTACTTGATTTCAAAATTAAAATTAAGGTAATTTATTTTGTTTCTATTTTGTTATTTCTTTATTTTTATTAGGCATTTGTTACCATAATAAGAAATAGTGTATATATTTCTCCTTAATCTTAAAATTGAAGCATTCTCGATTATCCGAAAATTTCGATTTTCCGAAAGCGGGTCGGTCCCAATTACTTCGGATAATCGAGGTTCTACTGTATTTATAAAATTACGAACGCACCTAAAAAGCCTGTCTGATGATGCTTTATGCCTTAAATTTTCATATAATTGTACAAATTTGACTAAATTTGCACAAATCGAAATATGCAAATACTATCTTAAAAACAATACTTGCTGGAGTAAATTTAAAACTAAATTCAAAATCGGCACAAAAAACCGCATAAGAAACATCTAATTTCGATTTTGTGAAAGAGCAAAAGTTCAAATTTGTTGACCAGTGATCCTCCTACCATCTTTTAAATCACTATTTGAGAAAACTTAATACTCACAGAGATTTTAATTAATAAAGGAATCATTTGAAAATAAACGCAAATGGGGTAAAACCTCCCTAAATCGACCATGTTCCGTTCTAATAAAAATTGGTCGCTCCGAGAAGTGGTCTCTTAATGAAGGTCATGTTTAAATCTAGATTTCAATTGTCAAAAAAAAAGGTAACAATTAATGTTACTAAAATTTATTTTTCACATTAGGAAAAAATGTAAAAATTTAAGTATTAAAACAAAAGTTAATTACATAAGTTAATTACTGCAGAGTTTGAAAAATGAATACATTGACGTTTGCTTTGATTTTACGATTTTATCTTTTATAACTTTTATTTCGAAGTTCAGTAAATAAATGCAATTTTTTTTTGAAGGGAACAAATAATTACGATTTCATTAATTTATCTATTTCTTTGAGAGTTTCCTGACAGAATAGGGCAGAGGAGTTTATTGACCGTCATTCTTAATTTGTCATCAGAGTTAAATTCATTGCCTAAAAAGGCACAAAGGGGTTTAAACACTTAAAAGTTACTGGAATAAATAAAAAATCTAAACTTAGTTTAGAATTTTGACGAATAATGCGCTCTCCGGAGTTTATTTTTCTAATAAACCTTCTTCAAGCGAACAGGAAAAAACGGAATTTGTTTCATTTTCTTCAAAAAATTGGTAGCTCATGGGGGGAGTTCAACTGGCGTGGTCTCTGAATAGAGGTAAAACTAGTATTGAACCTATGGAAATAAATTTCGTTCCATGAAAAAATGGTCGTTCAGGGAAGTGTTCGCACAGTGAGATTTCACTGTAGTTGTCTGAAACTTTACAGCTCATTTCATCAAAATGATAATTGTGTTACTTACCATCTTTATCATCTGAGATCTTCATTTAATTACAGGGTGATTCACTACCAGTGTAACAAACTTTAAGGTATAAAAGTTTTACCCTGCGTAATACATACATAATATATACATATATGCCTAAGGGCTCGCAGCGTTCCTAAAATTTTCGCTCTTTGCTACCACTAAATTAAAATGATAATCTTTGTTGTATGAATCTATTATAAATGTTAAAGGAATTTACCACGAAGAATTCTTATTTAAAATGCTGGTAGCAAATTGCGAAAATTTTAGGAACGGTGCGAGCCCTGCTAATATATACAAGGTGTCGTACTTCAACTCGAACTTAGATTTCTTCAAGAGTAATAAAGATACCACATCAATTGTTTCAGCAGATTTACTTTATTTTGTGCAAAATGTTATAATATCATGGGAAATGCATTGTAATTTGATCAATGACCCATATCATACTGTGAGCTGCATTCCTAATTACGTAAAGTCTATCAGTGTTATATTGAAGTAAAGCTTGGCTATTTTCCTGAAATCCGCATGCAGTTATCACATTTAACCCTTTGCGGTCGTATGTCTGCTCTCAGCCATCAAAGCAAAAAACAAAATTGATCTTATATTAAGTAAGTCGTTAAGATACCGGGTGTCCCAAAAAGGACTGATTGATTTTAAAATTCAATAATTTGCAAACGGTGACAGATATTTAAAAAATTCTTGCAGGAGGGTTATGTATGATATCAGGAGTTTTTTTACTGTGATTCTTGATTTTTAGTTCGAATTTCAAACAATAGATGGCGCTCAGAGCAATAGGTACTCAATCCAGACCCGATTTTTGGTACTTTGGGATCCATTCAATACATTTTAATCTTCTTTTTTCGCATGAAAGAAGAGAGAGGCCGAAACATCGAGCCTGGATTTAACGGTTATTGCTTGCAGCGCTACATATCGATGTTATTTGTAACTAAAACTGAGAATCGCAGCATAAAAACTCCTGACATATTACATAACACTCCTGCAAGATTTTTTTTAATATCTGTCACCTTTTGCAAGTTATTGACTTTTAAAATCTAGCAGTCATTTTTGGGACACCCGGTGCGTAGAATTCGAAATAAGATTTTACACATTGTGTTTAAGTGTTATTAGTCATTTTCGCTTCTTAAAATATTTTTTTAAATAACTAGGGGGCTCTGCCCCCTACGAGCTACGCTCGTCAACCCCCGTTCAGACGCCGCAGACTCTAACAGCACGATAATTTAATCGGCTTTAAAAAGATTTTGGAAGATTGAATTATAATTTGAATCTGAGAATTATAATCTGACGTAATTTTCACCAAACTTTTCTTTTTCTTTTTAATATTCACGTAAAAATACTTTTGTTAGAAATGAAATATTATGATCATCTTAAAATATGAAATAAATGTCTCGAGCAATTTTTAAATTTAAACTGTTTTGCAATATTATTTTTTGTTCATTTTATATAATAAGTGTAATGTGACGTAATTGGGACGTAAATTCTCCTATTTAAGACTTCTAACGCATGTTTATGAATTTATTATTTTACAATATTCTGTCTCTTTTAAAATTCACGTGTAATTATAATTTTTATGACGTAATTTTCAATGAGTTCCTGCTTTTTATATTTTCTGTTTGTAATAGTCACGTGTAAAATAAATTTTTAATTTGAAGTAAACATTATTGTTTGCGCTGTTTATA
Source organism: Maratus speciosus (assembly GCA_963932465.1). Lineage (NCBI taxonomy): Eukaryota > Metazoa > Arthropoda > Arachnida > Araneae > Salticidae > Maratus > Maratus speciosus. The sequence goes on from OZ010794.1 coordinate 425,850,946, forward strand.
CAACTAGCAACAGTTTAAATTAATAACATTTTCTAAAATTTGTAAAAAATATCTCTCGAAATGCTGAAAATTTGAATTTAAAATTTAAATAAAACCTCAAAAAATGAGTCAAATAAGAAAAATAAATACAATCTGCACACCGGGAACTTATAACGTATAAAATGATCTAAAAATAATTAAATTCTCATGTATAGTTTTTGCTCCAATAAAACTTTTTTAATGGAACGATTTTGTCCACTTTAGCATTAAATATCTCTTTAAATAATTCTTCGATTTGAAAACTGTCTGCATCAGCGTGTTTATCAAACATTTCTCTGTAATACCACTGATTTTCATATTTTTGTATGCAACAGTTTTTTTAATATTAACGATGAAAGGTCATGCTTAAGCATTCAAATTGGATGTGGATCTACCCGGAATATCTACGCAGATTTTCATTGGTCCATTTCCAAATCAAAACTTTTTTATATATATAGAAGGATACTTTTAAATGGCAAAACGAAAGTTATCGAGAGAAGTGCACCGTGAAATTGAAAGTAGTTCAAAAAGGATAAGTTATATGATGTAACGAGTAAAGATTATTCTGTATGTTTAAACAGAAAAATGAAGGACTACCTATTGAAGGCTGCTTTGAACGATACCACAAGATGAACTATAAAATATAATTTTTACATAAAATTAAAAAAATATTATTGTGTTGCATGTATCTAAAGTTTAAAAAAGAATTAAGAAATTTTGGTTTTCTTTCATAAATCTTGCATATGTACGGAGTATTAACTCCGACCAGCATGACACCTACGTATAAACTTAATACGACCGCAAAGGGTTATTAAAAAGCAAAGTAAGTCTTTTAAAAATACCAGTAAACTATTTTTAGTTGCGTTCGTAATTATACAAATACGTAGAACCTATTATCGTCGTCTGTCTGGATGTTGTCTGCAGATAACAGCGCAAAAACTTCCCAACCGAATGGTTTGAAATTTAGTATATACTATAATCGTTGCAAAATTTTGTCGAGCCATTTCAAATTTTATGAAAATCGAATCAAAACTTAAAAAGATATTAATAAAAGTTCTCTTCATTCTATTAAATACTATCATTTCTAATTAATTAAATGATATCTCATGATAGGTAATGATTCTAGGTTACCATTGGTGAGGAAGTTCTATTTAAGATGGAGATTTCCATATTACTGAATTTAATATATTATATAATCGCAATAAATTTTGTATTCATGCATTTTTGCATAAGAGTGCAACAGTTATTGCACCAAAATCTGAATATTTATAAAACTAATAGTATGAACTCATTTGCCACGTTTGACGTGCAATTTCCGACTTATCATTATTGCTAAAATTGTTAAAATTGTGAACGGAAATCTGTTTTCGGCTTGAAAAAAAGACACCCTGTATTTATAACTGAATAAGCGGATTGCGACTCAGCTACTTCTTACCAAAAATGTTCTTTACAGTTGTTTCTAACACCTGTTAAGGTTTAACGCACTGGTAGTGAATTACCTGTATTTATTTCAAGTTTCATTTTTACACTCGTTTATTTAACTTAACTTGGGATTTTGTGTTTTTGTAAAGATGAAATTTTGTAATTGATTTTTCACTCCCTGATAGGTTACAATTATAAAAATTATGTTCACGGATGTGTTTTTGATGACAATACAACATTTTAATATTTTAGAACTTAATTAGAAATTAATGAGCTAATTTTAGGGCTATTTTCCGTTATCCGGCCGCGGGTAATAAACCTCCAAATATATTTTTACAATTACAAATGTTTATACTGTTAAAAATCTGCAGCTGTTGCTGCATAGTCACTCCATCGTTTTCATAGAATATCTCTATTCTGACCAATGAGAATGCTCCATAATATAGTCAAGTAATCGTTTTCTGTAAAAGTGGTGGAGTGACTATGTAGCAAAAGCGACAGATTTTTAACAGTGTACCAGATTTTATATAAAAAACCTCTGTAGTTTATGATGTGCCGAACCACTCTTGCGTACTAAGCAGAATGTGCCAAGTGGTTGTGAAACTGCAACCGGTTATTCCAGCAATGCTTTAAAGATTGCTAAAAATTAAACCCCGTAAATGTCGAACGATGTTGAACTGAAAAATGTCGATCGTAGCGACATCTATTAGCTCTCCACTGCAAAAACATTTTCTCAATTCAATTCTTATACCATATGCTGGATGTGTAATCAGATCGACTTTATCGTTGAGCATTGTTCGGCATTTATCGAGTTCATTTTTTTTAACAATTTTGGAACAGCAGATTTCCATACTATATCTTCAAGACGCTATAGTTCTGTCTTGCATATAAGACTCATTTTCAATTCAAGTAACTTCAATATACCTAGTAGAATAGCATGTGATAAAGTTTGATTGGTCGAAAGCATTTTTTACGAAACCAAATTCAATGATAATTTAATGCCCGTATCGCCCGTTGAACGCATATTAAACGTTGAACGCGAAAAGAAAATCTCGCTGTCAACGAAAGAGACAAGCCACGGTACTCCACCTATCTCGGCTATCATTCAGCCTATATTGATTACATGGCTGTTTGACGGTTGATGAAAACTAGCCTATCTTTATCACGTGAGAGACAATAAGGGTGGAAGTACTGCGGCTTGTCTCTTTCGGTGGCTGTGAAAAGCCTTAGCGCAGCGTCATCAATTAGAAGTGCACAGACAACGAAAAAAATAGGCCGAGATACTTCCAACCTTCTTGGCTGCCACGTGATAAAGAAAGTCTGATTTCCACTAATTGTAGAACTGCCAAGTGATCAAGGTAGAGTGAAAAGCAGCTAATATCGGTGGAAAACCTCTGCCTTTCACCGACTTCCCAACTTCGGACGAAGTCGTTGCCTTTTGGCATTCGTTGTTCTCGAACGTCAACGACTCGATCCGAAGCTTAATCCGAGTACAACAATTAGATCCGAATGATAACGACTTCACCTGAACTTGAAAACTGGCTTTCAGTTGATGACGCAGTGCTAAAGCTTTTTTTTCTGTGGACAACGCCTTAAGCCATTGATAATTATCATGTTTCCCAACAATTTGTGACTTGATCTTTAACTGCTGCTCATACAGGTCAGAAGTGTTGTCATATACAGTCTAATTCTATATGGTCTCAAAATCTACCCTTTCAAACCCCAACTATCATCTTCTGATAATCTTTTGCTAAATAGTTAAACACAAAGTTGTATATCTAAAGAATAACTATCCCAAGATAATTAACCTTTTATAGTTTTGCTGTTTCTGTTATGAGCATTAAATACCACATGTCTGAGTCTCGCTTATCAATCCCTTCTTTGGAAGTTAATAAAGCTGAATCTCTGTAATGTTTCTCTCCGGCAGAATACACAGATCAACGAAAAAAGTACAGAACTGCTTTGTAAACCCAGAATTAAACTAAATTCGACATACAAACAATTCCGCGATTTTAGTAAATAAACAAATATGGAGTAATTTTCAGACTATAAGGTAATTGCGTTTGACCCAAGGATTTTTGTTATCTTGCTTGCATTTAACCCCTTCGGAACCATGGGTACATATAAGCAGTTTCAAAAGGTGCATATGGCAATTTTATTTATTTATTTATTTATTTATTTTGTACCAGAAATGAAGGAAAATAATATTTATTTAATTAAGGCATTTTCGGGATTAAGTAAGTAAAGGTTAATGTTTGAAAAAGAAGTGGCACCAACACAAATTAAATTCGCGTACGGAACACTGCTTCCGAAGTGATTAAGTTTGGTTACCTGAACCGAAGGAATCAATTCTCTATTTTATCATTTATGTTAACCCTTAACCGGAATCGTGAAAATCCCGTGCACAAACAGAACACTTAATAATTTACCAAATAATGAACTTAAACATTTAATCTTTAATAGTAATGCATTAACAAGACCAATTTTTTAATATAACAGCATAAAAATAAGTTTGGAATGTCGGAGAGAGAAAATATTAAGGACCGATATGTAGACGCAAACATCTCACAGACGTAAGTTTCCGGTTAAGGGTTAATACAGAGTGTTTCTAAATTAATATCGGTGTTTTAACGCTTGGTAGTATCTATTACATAAGACTTAAAGTTATAATTAATACATAAAATGAAAGGGCAACTCAAAAAGTTTTACCTACAAGCTTACAAGTGTTCAATGTGAGCACCTTTTGACACACGGCACACATCAAGTCGATAGCTCAGTTCTTCCTAAACGTTGATTAGTGTTTGTGGGGTAATTGTTGCAAAGGCAACCGGTATTTTCAAACTGATGATACTGTCTATGTATGTTATTATCACTTGGGAGATCACATCTGAACTTAATCCGGAATGCACGGTGCACAGTAACTACAGATTCGGTCTTTGCAAACTGCAGAACACAAAATGCTTTCTGTTCACTAGTCGCCATCTTTGCTACTAGCGCTTTCTAATGGATTACGGAAGAAACATTGCGTGCGCATGCACAGGTACCAACAAACTGTTTGAGTTGCTCTTTCATTTTATATATTAAGTATAATTTTAACCCTTAAATGCCTGATTTTTCAAAAATCATTTTAATAATGTTTTTTGGCTTTCATTTTTTAAATAAATCATAGGAAAAATACTTTAAAAAATCATATTTTGTTTTAAGTATGGTTTACGGCTAAAAAACTGTTTGTTACTAATCGGCAATACTAGTCTTTAATTGAAAAAATAATTTTCCTCCATAAAATTCTACAATATGAAAGACACAAGAACTTTAGGAACTGTGATAAGAAATAAATTTTACTTGCCTACTGCAGAAGAAAATAGGATATTTCGCAAGCTTCCAAACAAAACAAAAAGAACATGTAGCAACAATTGAAAAAATAAATCTATCTTTATTCTTATACAGCACAAGTGTTGCCATCTACATGTTGAAAATCGATTTAATAATATTTTCAGAATGTATTTTATTGGCAACATTAGACATTATAGCTTCAAAATAATTCTAATACTATTTTAGAAGCCTAAATTGGGTATGTTGCCGAAAAGCAACACCAGGCTTTTAAGGGTTAAATTTTATATAATAGATACTACAAAGTGTTAAAACCCCGATATTCATTTGGAAAATCCATATTATTCATTATTCATAAAAAATGCACTGACTGATGCTGTAACATAGCTTTTAAATAACAGGATAATTTTAAATAATAGAACTGTTATCTTCGGAAAAGCAAAAACCTGATATTTTCCCTACATTTTATTTAAAATCGTTACATTACAATTGAGAATGTCAGTTTCAAAACTCGCTTTATCCAAAATTTAAAAAATCGATATTTTTCTACCAATCTATTCCATTGGTGAACCTGCATCTAAAGAACACTACAATCTACAAAAAAATTAGTTTTATCGCGTATTTCTGGCATTGTAAAATCTTGGTTTACAATGAAAACCAATGGGCGTAGTCAGAAGTTTTTGCGCGATTTCCAAAATTTGATTTTCTGGATAAGGCGGATTTTGAAACTCACGTCCTAAATTTAAGAAATATCAAATCCCAAACAATGACTTAAAATTTTATAAAATGTTTGCTCTCAAATGAAAAAATCCCTGCCGGCTCAGTCTACAGGCGGAGGTAGATTTCGAAGTTAAGTACTAATTTCACCAACAAAAATTAAATCAAGATTAGAGATAAATCCAGTTTAACCCCTTCGCGACGGGAGTCCTTAACGAAATTTTTAATGTTTTATCACCATTTTCTGTATTTAAATACAGAATTTTTTGCCTTTTTAAACCGGAAAAATGCTCGGATTCAAGAACACAAATTTTGCAGTAAAATTTTACTGATGGGGATAAGCAAGTATTCTTAGGCCTTTTTTCGGCACGTACACGTGCCACTCGTCCCCAAGGGGTTAACAATTTTATCTGGCCGCTTTTGAAGAAATTTTAATTTCATTTTTTTGTAAGAGCTCGTTTTATCAGAATCATATTAAGTCGGTATTTAAAAAAAATATTTTTCCCCGCTCAAGAACTCGAAATTTTCTGGCGCATTTTCAGACTTATTTTTAAAAGTAAAATCATGAAACTTGCTGACGTGATTTTTTAGAAGATATTTATAAGCGACCTGTGTTTTTATTTTTCGTTCAATTAATTGGAACTTGATTTACAATTATTTTCTCAATACGACCTTTTTTTATTTTTTTATTTTTATTTTTATTTTTTTCGTTTCCAGCACTATCGCTTCGGAAAATTTGGTTCAAAATGCCCACTTTGACAACATTTTTTGAAATATATTCTGCCTTTATCAAAAAATCAACCAATACAGCACATTATATAGTTTCTGAATAAGAAAACCGGCCAACTGGATGCGTTTGAGAGCAAAAAGGAATTTAAAAATGAGCCAGAAAATAAGCCTTTTGCATTTGAGTAAACCCATAATGCGATAATTTTTTCGTCAACCCCTATTTTTTTTTTTTTTTTTTTTTTTTCTGCAGGAGTTGATCTTATCAAAAATTGGTCAATATGAAAGTCGTAGATAATATTGATAAGACGTATGATAAATTTAAGCGGATTGGATATCTTGTGAATTGACGAAGTTATGAATTTTTTTCTTTTTCAACCCCCTATTCTTTTTCGTCTTTAATTTTTTTTCTGTAAGAGTTGGTCCTATCGAAAACATGTCAGCATAAAAATTGTAGATAATATTAAGAAGATTTATAATAAGTTTAATTTAATTTGATATCTTAATATTTGACGAAGTTATGAATTTTTTTCTCCCTAAAACCCTATGTTTTGCGCCCCTTGAGCTCATTTTTAATTTTATCAAAAATCTGTGATACATAAATTTTTGGCCGTTTTCCTAGAAGTATAATAATAACTTTAAACTGATTTGATATGTGTAAAAATTAAGAAGTTATGGGTTTTTTTTCGGTTTTCACAAAACCCCTCTTTATTTCCATCCTCTTGGTCCAATTTTGCCCATTAACGAACTTGACGAGATTTTCTACTCCTTGATTTTATTCAGTTTGGAAGAGATTTGTGCTGAATTACGGAAGTTATCGTGTCCATAAAAAAGTGATATATAGTATATATATATATATAGATAGATATAGATAGATAGATAGACAGATAGATAGATAAAGTTTTTTTACTGAGGGTGGTTTTGGGTTCCAGGGGTCATGACCGGTGTAGATCTGCAAAACATTTTCTGAAATTCCAACATAGGGGAGATCGTAATAGGTAGTATATTTTATACGAAATCTACCTAAAACAATAAATGAAAAGTTAAATAAAGGAATATTTATTTATTCTTTATTCTATCGAATCTATTTTTAAGAATTTATGAGAAACCCATGATAAAATGTAGTTTTCTAAATAAATTATTAATATTAATGAAGAGTCAAAACAGTATTTTTTTTTATCCGAACTAATTATTAGTATATAAACTTCAACAACAAAATTATTTTGCTTCAAAATGTTTATTTTATTGCTTTCTTTTTTCAGAACGGGAGGAACGTAGCTGAAATTACATACATTGTTGACATGGAAGGATTCAGTATACAGCACATGTTATACAGAGGTGGTAAGTCCTTAATACACATGGATCTGTGCAGTATATTCGAGACTCAAATTGCGCAGTAAATTTCATTTTATCAGTGTTAAGGGGGTCCGAGACACATTTTAAAACAATTTTTATTTATTAAATTAAAATTTTGATTTTTTTTATGGTTAACCCTATCATTTGTAAATAAAATCACATGATAAAACTTTTCATATTTTTTTTTATTTAAAATTTAAATTTACTGAATAGTGGGGTAGTTTAAAATCGTTATACCTCGAAATATCGTTTGTAGAATTGAAATTTTTTTTTCATTTAAATAAAAAAAAAAAATGTATAAGTTTTTGAATTTCACTATTTTTTCTGTGTGTGTGCATTCAGATTGCTTGATTGCTACCAGTTGTTTCAAATAGTAATATTCGCCTTATTCAATTCTTTTTTTCAGTGCTAGATTAAATAAGAATATTATAACAGTTGTAAATTTCCAAGTGAGTGAAAAATGTCCGGGCCAGGATTTTTCACCCACTTGGAAATTTACAATTGTTATGATTTATTTACCAATTTAATAATTGTGTTACAAATTAATCTAAGAAGAATATTACTTTTTTTTCAAAAAATGATAGCAATCAAGCAATTTGAATTTTGAAAAAATAAAAGAAACAAAGAATTCTCGGAATAGATGGGTTAACCAGCGTTGCCAACTTAACTTCTTTTTAGGTGCGCTCGTAATTATGTAAATATGCAGCACCTATAGTCGTCGTTCAGTCCGTCCGTCTGTCTGTCTATCCGTTTGTCCGTCCGTCTGTCCGTCCGTCTGTCCGCATATAGCAGAGCAAAAACTACCCAACCGAATAGTCTGAAATTTTAAATATATAATTGTTGCAAAATTTTGTCGAGTCATTTCAAATTTTATGAAAATCGGATGAATAGTTTAATTACAGGGACAGTCAAAAGTTTTCCGTTACATTACGGCCAATGGGAAAAAATTATTTCAAGTGCATTTTAATGATCTTACAGCCTTTCGAACCAAGTAAAATTGATATGTACTTATGAAGTGCGCTAAAATATACATTCGGTACAATATTTTTTGCAAAAAATATTTATAAAACTAGTTATAGTACGAACGCACCTCATTTGCCACGCTTGACGTGCAATTTCTAACTTGCTTAATTAAAAAGCATTATTTATTTAAACTCCATTTTTTAAATTTCAAAATATGATTTTTCAACTTATATTATCATAATTTAATTAATATGAAACTACCAATTGATTAAAGAGTATTTTTCTAAAAATAGATTTACACTCTTTACTTTTTATTTATATTTTCTACTTTTTAGTGCTTAAAATATTTCCTTGTTGCAGCTTCAGAGCCAGTTGACCTTTTTTTAGCGAGCGTATAGTTCGGTGTATAATTAAATCAATTGTTTTTGTAGCTTGTATATAATTGTAACGGTAAAGAATATTTCGCATTTGATTACCTATGGCACCATAACGGGAAAATTCCTTTAAAATTAAGCTATCAATTTATAATTAACTTCTTAAAATATTAAAATGTCGTATTCTCATCGAAAACACACCTGTAAGCATCATTTTTATAATTCTGTCCTATAGAAGTGCTATATTCTATAGTAAATATTATTTATTTAATAATATTTACTTAATAATATTATTTATTATTATTTTATAGTAAATATTCTTTGCCTATAGAAGTAAGTGAAAAATTGATTACGAAGTTTCATCTTTACATGCAAAAGATAAGTAGAGTTAAATAAAAGAGTATAAAAAAGAAAACATCTTCGATTATTTAGAATACATATATGGACATAGCGTGTGGGTCAATTCATTTTAAGTGGTACATCACTGGTTGCTGGACCATTTTTTAAAAATCTGAAATTTTTTGTACAACAACCCTGATGGAAGTTCAAAATGTCCATTATTTTAATTTTATTATTATTATTATTATTATTATTTTATTTTGTGTGTGTGCATGGTGGCCATCTTTGTTTCATCGTCTGCAGCAATTTTCTCACATGAAAGGTTTACGGAATTGTAAGTATTTCATCGTTTATTTCTCAAAATTCAAGTGCGGTTTAAAGCAATTTGTACAGAATAAAATGGGCTAAAAAATTGGCAATAGAGTAATTTCCGAAAATAAATCCTTTTTGGTGAAATTTCAGCATAAAGTTTAAGATTTTTTCCAATATTTCTCCGTTTACAGGGTGAACTTTTTCTAGTAAGAAAAACTGTCAACATGACAAAATTTCTTTTACAAATAGGCCGAAAGTACTTGTACTCACACGCCAAGTTCCAGGTCCGGGACTTGATATCTCTTTGTTAAAAAAATTCCCAAATTTTTTTAAATTTTCAAAAACTACACTTTTAAGGCTTTGATATCTCTGGTGGGGCACAAGTTAAAAATATAAAGTTCTGGTTTCTGACAGTATTTTATGTTAGTGCTATGCACAAAAAATTTCAGGATGGAGATTTGACTACAAGCTGAGATATGACAAGGGCAACATGTCAAAACAATACTGCCAAACTATTGGTGTGTTGTAGTCATAGGTAAGTATTTATCTCAGTGTCATTTAAATTTATTTATTTTTTTATTATCTGCATATGATGGTAACAGAAAATAAAGCTTTTTTCAAAGCTTAGCAATTAATTTTAAAAATAATTATGCCTAAGGCCTACATTTTGTATGGTTTCTGTAATTTTTTTTAAGCAATTTTAGTAACTAAAAGAGGCCTCAGTAATTTTACATAAAGGAAAAAATATTTTTATACAAGACATGAGGCAAAAACAGAATAGGGAAAGAGATGAGCTATTAATGTTGACACACTTGTTGAGACATGATTAAACGTGTCAAAACACATTACTACACGCTTGTTGGTTTAAAAACCACAATTTTAATGCTATTTGCCAGTGCCTGAAACTTGTTCCTATCATAAGTATGTTCCTGTAAATTAAACATTTATACGATATTACCATGTATCAGCCTCAAATAATTTTCAGAAAGTAAATATACCCCTTACAAAGTTTATACTGCAGAAAAATGACATTGTTGCACAATAAGAAGTAAGCTAGGAATTATTAATGAAGGGAGCCTTGAACATAGTGATTTCAAAGTTCATTTTTATGATCCAGCAGGGCCAAGAACTTCAATCAAGTTATCAAGAGATCACAAGACTTGGTTACTACAAATAAAATTTTGAGAAAGATCACCCCTATGGAACTGACAACAGTAACTGGGCGAACCCATAACATCTCTCCTAAATTCTGTGAAGATATTTCTCGGATCTTTGTTGAACATATATAGTCTCTTAGTAAATTAGTAAATATTTCTTAATACACTGTTTTCGACAAACCGTATTTCGAGTGTAAATATTGTAATAAAACAGATAAATCTAATTCATCTTAAGGCACTCTTATTAGCATTTATTGATATCTTTTCCTCGCTGTATCTCAGCTTGCAGTCAAATCTTCATCTTTAAATTCTTTGTGAACAATAGTACCATAAAATACTATCAGAACCCATAATTTCAGATTTCTATCTCGTGCCCCTTCAGATATATCAAAGCCTCAAAAGTGCGATTTTTGAAATTTTTGAAAAATTTGGAATTTTTTTTTAGCGAAGAGAAAGCAAGTCCCATATCTGGAACTTGGCGTGTGAGTACAAGTACTTTCGGCGTATTTGTAAAAAAAAAAAGTATGTCATGCTGACAGTTTTCCTTGCTGGAAAATTTCCTCTTGTAAACGGACAAATTCTTGAAAAAAAAATTAAACTTTATTCTGAAATTTCACCAATAAGTATTTATTTTCGGAAACTACTCTATTACCAGTTTTTTAGCCCATTTTATTCTGTCCAACTTGCCTTAAACCGCACTTGAATTCGAGAAATAAACGATGATATATGTATTTACAATTCCGTAAACCCTTTATGTGAGAAAATTGCTGCAGACGATGAAACAAAGATGGCCGCCATGCACAAACAAAAATTAATACTAATAGAAATTTTCAACTGTTATTCACTGCGTCGATCGGTAGATAAAGAACTTTCGTCTCTGTCAGTGACTGTTTTAGCCAAAGAAATCAAATATATTTTCCAAGCTGTACGTTTGAAGCTTTTATTTTCAAATGTAGAACTGACAATTATGTGGGACATAATGAATTCAGAACAGCCATTGAAAGATAAACTGTCTAATTTAGATAATCACTTATTTATAGCTTCATTCGAAAAGAATTTTTTCTGGTTTTAGATTAGTTGAGCTGAAACTGTACAACATGTTAGAGAATAAAAAAGAAGACAAGCTCAAATTTATGTTATTTTTTCTCAAATAAAAAAAACTATTTTGTATTTAAAATTTTGCTTTATAAAGCATAAAATTTTCTTGATACTTAATACTGGATCCTATAGTTTTTTGTTTGGTTGGTTTTTGTTTTTATTGTTGTTGTTGCTTTGTGTGTGTGTGCTTGTGAAAAGCAAATTGTTTCTGTTTTCAATTAATTGATCTTCAAATTTGTTTTAAGTGAAAAAAAGAAAGGAAAAGAAAAATGCATTTTTAGAATATTCTTTTATTGATTTAAGTTTTTATGTTCAGTGAAATATGTTTCCATTTCTGATTTATATTATGGATGAAAAAATATTTACTATCAACAGTAAGTTGGTTACTTTGAAAATATCGGATATATACCGAAATTTATGTATATAAACCGAATGTTTCGAAATATTCTCTCATATTTGATTATTCTTTTAGCTATCGAAATGGGTCTGGACATGTTACAGATAATGCAAGACCACTACCCAGAAGTATGGGGCAATATATTTGTCATAAATGGTAAGTGCCCTTGATGAATTGTTTTTTAAACCGATATTGACGATTCGATTACAGTTGAAAATTCGAGACATAAAATTTCCAGAATTTTCAAAAAGAGCAGTTTCCAATTTTTTTTTTTTTTTTTTTTTTTTTTTTTACTTTTTGCAGCTTTATTGTGTGATTTACAATAATTTATCAAGAAAATAAAAAATTAAGCATATTTTATCAACTTTTTGTAGCATTACTGCATGATTTGCAATAATTCATCTAGAAGATCGAAACATTAAGCCTATTTTATGAACTTTTTGTAGCATTACTGCATGATGTGCAATAATTTATCGAGAAAATCAAAAAATTAAGCATATTTTGTTAACTTTTTCTAGCATTACTGCGTGATTTGCAATAATTTATCTAGAAAATGAAAAAATAAACACATATTATGAACTTTTTGCTGCATTACTGCATGATTTGCTGTAATTTATCAAGAAAATAAAAAAATTAAGCATATTTCTTTTACTTTTTGTAGGATTACTGCGTGATTTGCAATAATTCATTTAGAAAATAAAAAAATAAGCATATTTTATTAACTTTTTCTAGGATTACTGCGTGATTTGCAATAATTTACCAAGAAAATAAAAAAATTAGGCATATTTTATGAACTTTTTCTAGGATTACTGCGTGATTTGCAATAATTCATCTAGAAAATAAAAAAAATAAGCATATTTTATGAACTTTTTGTAGCATTACTTCGTGATTTGCAATAATTTATCTAGAAGATCGAAACATTAAGCCTTTTTTATGAACTTTTTGTAGCATTACTGCGTGATTTGTAAAAGTTTATCAATGAAATCAAAAAATTAAGCATACTTTATGAACTTTTTGTAGCATTACAGCTTTTACTTTTTCTTTTGTTTAAGAACTAATCATTATATTTTTTCCAGTGTAGGTCATTTTAAACACACATTGTATTTCTATTCAATAAAAAATTTTGAACTCACCGTGACAACTCTATTATAAGAAATCCTGCGCATATAAATTCATTTATTAGAAAAGCATTAAATTTAAAAATTAATTAAAAAATCTTTATATGCATCTAAACTTTTTTCAGAACATTAACTGTTAACATATATTTCCTTTAATGTGTATTTCAAATTCCAAAAGTTAACCAGATGTGGAGTTATTGCAATCCATATTAGGGTCTTATTTTTATGTAATTTGCCAGATTCAAAGGTACCTGGCCCCTTAACAGATTTTTCAAAGTAAGAAAACTTTATTCTCGTTTCTTGACACTTTTTTCCCCTCAAAATTTGATTTTTTTTCACTCATGAGCGGGGGAAAATTCTTGCTCCCCTAAACACCACAGATATTTAAAAATTTTAGATAATATTCATATATTTTCAACTTTTATAAAGTATTTCTTAATGATGAAAGAGGTTTAGCGTGACAGAGTGAAATCGATGTAAAATACTATTAACACAAATTATTTCTTAACCTTTAACGGTAGAAGTACTCCTCCCAGGCCAGCGCTCCCCAGATAAGGGAGAAAGCCGTGACATGCGTCACGAAAACGTCATGCAAAACAGGGAAAACAAAGAAAACTAGTCAGATGTGGCAATCCCAAGACTTTCTTCTTTCTCATACATGTTAATACTTCCTGAAAAATGCAGCATATCAGCACCACTTGTTAGATGATTTACGCCGAAATCTAATTATCAACAACTTTGACAACTTCTAACTGAATCTGAAGTTTTATGAAAATCTGTGCAGTAATTCCTGAGATATAGCTATTGCAGAAATCATGAAAAATGCCGCATAGCAGCGCCACCTATTGGGCGATTTTCACTCAAAACTAATCAGGACCTGTTTATATCAAAGTCTAACTGAATGTTTGTGAAATTCCGTGCATTAGTTCTTGAGATAGGGCGCCCACAAAATTTTTGTCACATACAGACTCACAGACAGACATTTTCTAAAAACCATCAAATCGTGTTCAGGACATTCTAAAACGTATAAATCCGTCGAAAACTGGAAGTCGAAAATTTTCACGAACCCAATACTTTCTTCTTGTATAGATAGAAGAAAGTAAAAATTCGATCAACTTGCATGTTTCGTTTTCTTTGGATCGTGGAATTATTAATTATTATTAAAAAATAAGAATTAATAATTCCACAAGTCAATGAAATCAAAACATGCAAGTTGTTCGATTTATTTTTCTTTTTTTCGCCTGCTCTGTGTGATGTTTTCGTGACGCGTGTCAAGGCTTTCTTCCTTATTTAGGGTACGTTGCCCAGGTCCAGGCAAAGTTTTGTTTTTTTAATCCTCAAATGTCACCATGGGACCCGAATCTATATACATATTACGCTATCGTACGTGGCACAGAAATCGCGATTATTTGTTAATTGTTTAATGGCAACGCCCGAACGAAAAGCATCAAATTAGTTATTGAACAGCATTTAATGTATCGCCATACCTATAAGGGGAGTTACCATAGGGGAGACCCCGTTTTATCGCCAAATTTGGCGAATAAAACTGGTCACCAAAAGTGACGCCAACTTGGCGATATCTCTAATATTTCTCCAAATTCCCATACAGTTCCATTGTAAAACAATAGGGTTTATTCGCTTACAGAAAATCAACAAATTGAGATATTTTAATGCAACAAAAACTAATATTAACTTAAGGGATTATATTAATTACTAGAGCGCTCTGCCCCTTGCAAGCTACGCTTGCCAGCCCCCGTTCAGACACCTCAGAATTTAATAGTACGCTAATCTGATGGGGTTTTTTTTTAAATATTAGAGAAGATTGAATTAAACTGAAAAAATCTGTGTATCTCCCTGTAAACGGGTTTCCATTCAATTCCCTTTGATTTCAAAAATTTTAAGGCCGAATCAGTCGCTTTTAAGACATCCAATGGTTGTTTTCATTTTTGATTAAAGAGGATCAGTTAAACATTTAAAAAGAAGCTAAAATAAAATGAATTAAGTATACAGAGTCTTTGTCTCCCGGTATTTTAAAACAATCTCTGTAACAATAGCCTAAGTCATGTGACTATCATCAACAGTTTCGGGCGGACCACTTCACTTTTTATACTCTAAGTGTCATTTTGGTACTTTAATATTAGCCAGGCACAGGTGATAAGTCTATCATTTAATTTTCTATATATATTAAACATTTTAATCTATCATTTAATTTTTTAATTACATTATCTATAAGGCCATCATTTCATCTATATTATAATTGTTCAAGTCATCAACTGCCATAAACAAATACGGTCTGATCCCTTCACCTTTCATATGAAAGTTCGGCACAGATGTCATCCGCCAATTTGGGGAAAGCATCAACAGCATAAACAACAACATCCGGCTTACCATATCAAGCAAAATAATGATACCTTGGCGCCAGTTAAGTACCCGTTGCGTATATGACATTGGCGTCAGAAAAAAATCGCGCCAATATGGGGCCTTATATGACATCTGTGCCGAAAGTTTTCCATTTTGATTAAAAAATCAATTTTTTTTTTCGAATAAAACTACATAAAAGTTGCCATGGTCGCAAAGAATTCTTGGTACTGTTACGCTAGCCGGGTGCAAATCTCGCCAATAGCTTTTTTCAACTCGCCAGTTAGCATTTTTTTTTTTTTCGAGTGGTAAATTAAAACATTGATTTGAAGTTGAAATTAAATGCCATGGTTTGTTGCATTATTTAATATTTAGCCAGATGTCATGTGGGGGTGATTTTTTTTTTCTTAAGAAAATTTGGCGAAAACCTCGTTTTCGAATACCAGTTACATATGTATTTTTGGTACTACTTATAAGGAGAGGGTCCAAGGTTGGTCCCACCGAATGCGATGAACATTTGTGTTTCGATAGAGTATAGTTAGTATATAAATATATGACCGCCAAAAAGCGCAAACCCCAAGGGGTCTTGAGAAAATAAGTCTCAAAGTTTAAGCTACAGTTTATAATCGAATAAATTTCCTTCTTTGGCAAGCACTCCGGGGCGTGGTCGGCAGCGTTCTGCGTTTGAGTTTTTTCTACCCGGGATCAAACCCGGTTCGGACTTGTTTTTCGGAACGAAATTTTTTATCAATAATTTTCGAACCGCAATTAAAAAATATGTATAATAATTGAAATTACCAAAAATATGAATTAAATGTATGTTCTGCAGCATATAAGTGCTTTTTTAACTACGACATTTTGCATGCTTAAATATATAATGGAAAAAAAACGCATATTTATATGTCTATAGAACAGAAATTTTTTGTTGTTATTTAAAATTATTTACAGTTATTTCAATGAATATCTACAATTTTTAACAGAGAAATAAATTAAAATAAGTGAACAAATATATTATTTTAATTTTGTTTCCTCATTTAAATACTTCAAATATTTCATGGTTTAAAAAATATGCTTTTATATATTTTTCATATGATTTTTTAAAGTCTGGGATTCTTGATTTTTAATCAGAATAAATGTCTACGTAGTAATTTCTTTCGGAAATCAATTTATTTTTCTTTTTTAATACTTTTATATAATGCAGTTTAATTATATAAATACAATTTTAAGTGCGAATCTTTGCATGTTTATACTATATTTAAGGAGAAGTAAAGATAAAATAAATAAATAATAATAACAAACTAAAAAAAAAAAGTCATTAGAAACTTTTATAAACCATAAAATTAAGCTAATTTTAAAATTTATTTACTGCTATGTACATAAATAAGCTACTACTTTTCACAGTGAAATAAATGTATCGTTTTTACCAACTAGCTTTTTAACTCTTGAATTTTTTAAATCTTGGATTCTCATAATTATAGTTAGAATAACTGTCTTTGTGCTTAAAAATAAGTTCTAAAAAGATACTGAACTGCTGAAAATAGTAAATTACGTAGTTAATAATTACAAAACCAAAAATCTAAAATAAAAAAAGTCATATTAAGAATGTCAAAAGCGGTATTAAAAAAATCATGAAATATTCGAAATACTTTCATATAGAAACAAAATTAAAGTAATATAATTATTCACGCATTTATATCACGTGTTTTAATTTATTTCTCTGTGAAAAATAGTAGATTATTCATTGAAATAACTTTAAATAATTTTAAATAACAACAAAAATTTTCTGGTCATAGACATATACATATGCGGGTTTTTTTTCTTTATATATTTAAACCTGCAAAATTTCGTAGTTAAAAAAGCACTTATACGCTACAAAACATACATTTAATTCATATTTTTGGTAAATTTCAATTATTATACATATCTTTTCAATTGCGGTTCAAAAATTATTGATAGAAATTTTCGTTCCGAAAAACAAGTCCGAGCCGGGTTTGATCCCGGGTAGAAAAAGCTCAAATCGAGCATACTGCCGACCACGCCACGGAGCGCTTGCCAAAGATGAAAATTTATCCGATTATAAACTGTAGCTTAAACTTTGAGACTTATTTTCTCAAGACCCCCTGGCAGTTGCGCTTCATGACGGTCATATATTTATATACTAACTATACTCTATCGAAGCACAAATGTTCATCGCATTCGATGAGACCAACCTCGGACCCTCTTCTTGTTAGTTATCCCGTCGACCAGAAATCTATCGCCAAACTACAAGATTAAATGCCAATAATGGTTGATAGTAAATGTCACATTCACTTGACTTTAAGCAAGTTACACGTCTTTACGTCATCAAGTGATTTTTATTTCGACGTTTTATTTGTATATTTATTAGTGTTATACTAATTTATTTGTTCTTTCGTTATTTAAAATAAAAATTATGTCAATTTGTATAATTTGGCGAGTGGTTTGGCGATTTATATAATTTGGCGAAATGGGTCGGCGGAATAACTAAGTAGTACCGTATTTTTTAATTATTTCTATTATTTTCAAAAGGAAATAACAAAAAAAAATAATTGATAACTATAGAACAAAATAATTTATATAATTTAAAAAAAGAAATAAAAGTAAATGAAGATTTATTATTAAATAAACAACAATAGCTTGGCTACTATATCAATCAAAATAATGCCATTTTTGCGCCAATTAGGTACCCCGGTGCGTATATGACATCTGTGCCTAATATTTTTCTTTTCGTTTTGTTTTTTAAAAAAAGAAAGAAGTAAAAGCCATCAATTTTAAATGTTTCAGTTTTAAATGAAATTTTTGTATTTTAAATAAAATGAATGAAAGGATTATATTTTAAATGAAATTAATGAAATATAAAAAATGCGACGGGAAAAATATATGGCGATCTATCACCTGCGTCTCGCTAACATAAAAATACCGAGTTCTTGATTTCTCTATCAGAATCTTTCGATTTGGCGAAAGACTGTTGAAGTAAATTGAATTATGAATAAAAGTAACATGATACATTTCTTAGCATACATTTAAGGGAGGCCAAACTGGTCGCCAAATTAGTTTAAAATAATAACCTCTTCTGAAATATGAAAAAAAAAATATCTGTTATGATTAAAATTTGAGTTGCCATCATTAGAAAAAAGTATTTAAAATTAGAAAAAAATTAATATTTCGAAAACTAATTCGAATTTAAAAATTCTAATACCAGTTTTGAGATCTGCTGATCAATTCGGATTTTTGGTGTTAATTTCATCGCAAAGTAGTCCATATTTTAGGAGAAATCGCCGTGAAACATAACCAGTCGTTTCAAAGAATCGTTTCATAAATTTGTTTCATTTCAGCCGTTTCATATATCCGTTTCAAAAATTCGTTTCATTAGGATTTTATATATATAGGGTAGACATAAATTCGTTTCATTAGGATTATATATATATATGGTAGATATTTAAGGGAAAACAAGTAAATTAAATTATTAATAAAAGTAACATGATGCAATGCTTAGAATGCTTTCCCAAACATAAATTTTAAGGGAAACCAAACTGGTCGCTAAGGGCTGCTAGTTTAAGATAAAATTTATTAATAAGTAAATGCATTTATTCTTGTACATAAGAAATCGAAAAATTTGTTTAAAAATACTGGTGTCAATGTGGCATCTTTTATTAATATTAAATGCCACCAGTCTGGTGGCATCGACCGCAAAAGATTAATATTTACATATTTCCATTATTGTTCTTACTGTCACGATTAAAGGTATTGTGTAAAATATAAATATTTTTAATCATGTTTTTATTTTTATTTTTTGCGGTGTCATTTTATTCTGGTCAGTGTGGTTGCATAAAGAAATATTTTCTTTCCTTGTTAAAATGCAAGACAAATGATCGATTTCATTTGAAAATTTCGTGACCTGTCTATTTCGTTAGTTGCAATAATAAGTTTCAAAGTATACTGAAATTTCCTTTACTGGAAATTCTTGTATAGTACTAGAAGGGGGGGGGGGGGGGAAGCTCTATTCTTTACACTGCCGCAAACCATCGTAAAAATGCGTCTGGTACCAGTCGATTAGTAATAAAATCTACTAATGAATGTTACGCATAAATTTTGCTTAAGGGGTCATCTACATAGAGAAATTATACAAAACTTAAACATTTTCAATACTAACAACTAATTTTGCCATATTTGGATTTTCCGATTAAGTTTATTTTAGATACCAAGCGGAGAGTCATTCGGTAGGAATTACATTTAGTAATTTGCAGATTCATTTAGAAATTATGCAGGTTTAAGAGGTCTCAGGACTCTTAAAATTGGAAAAAATGAAAAAAAAAAAGACCATTTTCAACATTTAATATCTTAAAATGTATATGATTTAAAAACACAATTTTAATTGCGGTGAGAGATATAACTATGTTCTTTCATTTCATGTATTTTAAAAATTGAAAGATGCAGAATTAGTATTTATAGGGATTTCCAACTGTCAGACATTTGTCGAGCAGAAAATGGTATGACAGCTTATGCGCAGGATTACAAAATAAATTTTGCAACTAGAATGAAATTTTTTGTGCCTAATTATATTTCAGATTATAATAACTACCCTGAACCTAAATAAATTTGTCTTTAAAGCATTTTTATATTTATAGTACAACGTTGCATTTAGCTAATACAAAATATTGAAAATTTCAAGAGTATAATCCCCTAAAAAAGTATTTTTTGAGCAATAAAAATGAAGTTTTAAGTTCATACAGACTAACATAAAACATACGTTTTTTTTTAAATTTTATGAAAATTTTATGAAAAATATTCAGAAGTTTTTGAGATATCCTGCGCGCTATGCCCAAAAACGTCATGCTTTAAAATTTCGGAAATAACGCTTCAGCTATTGCGCAAGTATAATTCTGAAAGCCATAACTTCTGTTCTAATGAGAATTTCGAGGAAATAATTATATCAAAAGTTTCAGAAAATATAAGAGTTCAACATCTAAAAAAATAAAAATTTCGAAAATTATGTAGCTTTAAGAGTCCTGTGACCCCTTTATAGTCCAGTAAAATTAGCTCAAAAAAGGGCCATTTTATGCACAAATTCGCGGAAAGCTGGAAATCGTTTTAATCATTTTGTTTTCATCCAAATGAAGGGATTTGAAGTTTGTCCCATTTTTCCTAGTGAGCTTCAGACGTGGCACCACAAAAACCTAAAAACTTTCGGACTTTTTTCAGTATTTTGCAAATAACTAAAAATCCGTTCGCTCTACAGAAACAGTTCTAGTTTATAAATTGTAGACCATAAAATTCTGCGTCGATTGAGTACCACAGACTAAAAATTCCGACAAAAATAAGCGAGATATGATAGATCAAAAAAGTGCATTTTTCCAATTTTTTCTAAAGAATCTCAGAAAATTGGTTCATTAAAGTGCTCATGTAACCAAATGAAATGTACTCACTCGTATATTTGCGCTTATGATTACAATTTTGAAACGTTAACCCAATCCTAGTGTTACATTAAACAAACACTAATAGTGCCCGAGTACAGGAGTGATTGGTGGCGATAAAATAAATTGTCATCTAGCCGAAGAAATTGGAGTTGCAAGTATAAAAAGTGTCATTGGTGGTGATTTTGGCCATGTGAAATTCAAGAGATCCAATTGAATAAATCCAATGAAAAGCTTCACGTGTACTGTTAAAATCCATGATGATGAGGTATCCGTCGATCCAATGACTATTTTTCGCCGAATTTCTTTCCACAAGAAATTAGAGGAAAAACTTAGAAAGTTCTTTGAGTATGAACTGGTTCCATTTCCGACTTCTCTGTTTGATAACTTTGAAATGAGGAAAACGCGAAAGTCGGTATTTTACGATTTGTTCACCCCCCCCCCCCTATAATAATTTAGAACAAACCATAAAAACTGTCCAAGTGATTGATGGTGGCTTCCTCCTTCATCGAGTGAGTTGGTAGCTAAGAGAAAAGTTCTCTTAAATTATTTCCAAGTACATTGGATATTTGAAAAACAACTATGGTAAAACTGCAACAATGGTTTTTGATGGTTGCCCAGAAGAATCATCAGAACATGGCACCAAGTCTGCTGAGCGCTTCCGTCGAAAAAATAAATATATAACAGCAAGTGTTGACTTTAACGAAAATACGACGCCCACAATGCAAAAAGAGCACTTCCTTGCAAATGAAGGGAATAAACGCCGTTTAATAAAAATGCACATTGAAAAATTGGAGGAACACAATTTTACTGTAAAACAAGCTGTTGAGGATGCAGATACTAGCATCGTGATGGAAGCCATCCAACTCGATCAGCTGTCAGATCGTGTCATCATAGTTGGGGAAGATATTGATCTGCTTGTGCTTTTGACTACATTTATTCCCAACTCATCCACGGTATACTTGTTGAAACCTGGGTAAGGACAGCCGGGCAATGTTTTATATTCACCATTAAGTTTCAAGTACTCGCCGATTGTGAAGAAAAACATTCTATTCCTACATGTTTTAGTGGCTGTGATTCTACATCGGTCTTCTTCAAGCAGGGTAAACTGAAATTCGTCAAGCTTTTGGAAAATCATGCTCACCTACAGAATGTTCTAACTGTCTTTAATAACCAATATGCTACACCTGAAGAAGTAAGTGATGCGGGGAAGAAATGTATTGCAACCTTATACAATCCCCAGTATAACGAATCCACAACACTGCTCAAATTGCGATACAACACATTTTCAAAGCATCTTTCGAAGACCCAATTTAACCTCGCTTCTCTGCCGCTAACTGAAGATGCAGCCAAATAACATTCATACAGAGTTTTTCTTCAGATCAATATCTGGAATAGAAGGGTGATAATCCCACTGATTGGGGTTGGAAGTCATTCAAACATGGTATACTTCCAATCACCACGAACGATATAGCTGCAACATCAGAGCTTCTAAACACTCTATCATGCAAATGTGCAAAGGGATGTAAAGGCTGTTTATGTTCTTGTAGGAAGAGTGTTAAATGCTCTACTTAACTCTTCTAAAGTAACTTGAGTTGATTTTATCACCATTGCTTTTATACTAATTTTTTTAAATAAATTAATTTTCTTGATTTTCTGTTGTTATTATATTGTTCTCTAATATTTTATACATGAGAACTTCAAAAAATCAATTTTATGAGATTTTTTTTAGAAAAAATTGGAAAAAAGTACTTTTTTGATCTGTCATATCTCATTTATTTTTGGCGGAATTTTCAGTCTGTGGTACTCAATAGACGCAGAATTTTACGGTCTACAATTTATAGAACTTTTTCTGTAGAGTGAACGGGTTTGGAGTTATTCGCGAAATACTTAAAAAAGTCCTAAAATTTTGAGGTTTTTGTGGTGCCACGTCTAAAGCTCAACAGGAAAAATGGGACAAACTTCAAATCCCTTCATTTGGATGTAAAACAAAGGGATTAAAACAATTTCCATCTTTCCGCGAATTTTCGGTTAGAAAAATCATATTTTTACTGGCCTATTAGGTTTTTAACTCCTAATGATAAATTTATTTTTGATCGTTGTAAAACAGATTGCATTATGGGTAGTTTTTTCAGCATAATTTAAAACCGCTTTGCAAATTGAGCTGTAATTTTGGATTTATATGTTTGAAGCTTCTTAGAAATTGATTTCAGTTTTTAAAAAAATTATAGGTTACATTTCCTATTTTTCTCGAAAATTAGTTTCGAAAATATGTATTTTTTTAAATTAATTTTCGAAGAAAACTATGAAGTGTAACCCATTGTTGAGGCAACCTAGATTAGTGATATTGGATTTTAGAATAGGAAATACAAAAATGATAGTACGCTAAGATAGGAAAATTTCAGATCTTCACGAAAAGCCAGCTGCTCGATTTTTGTAGGGATTGTGAAGAAGTTGAATAGGTATTTTGGTTACGTTTATTTTCCGCCAGGCAAATTCAAAAGATATCGCAAAGGTTACTGCACTTGGAAAGCTTCGGCCCCTACATGTTGCTATATTAAAAATATTTTAGAGCACAAATTTTTGGAGTCGGAGATTCTACGATATTTTATGGCCTTGTTGTGAAACTTTTAACTTAACTATCGGTCCAGACGGCTGCAGACAGAAAACTCGTAAAATTCAGGTATAACACTCATTTTTGCCTCAGATATGAGTCAGTGCGATTTTTTCGAAGATACACTTAGGTGTATTATGGCGTCAGATGTCCTCGCAAACCTTAAGAAAACTAAAGAAAACGCATTGCCTTTACAACAAGGAGCCCGTTTGTTCCACGTAGAGGAGAATCTTTTAAAGTCTACTCTCTTAATGCCGCCATCGGTACGAATACAGCTACATTTTTCACATTTCAAGATCGCTGTTAAGACAACTACGATATGTCCAAAATTCGATAGTGAGGAAATCACTAGTTCTGGTTGTTATGACTGCCCCCTTCCCCCTTTATGACTGCCCCCTTTATGACTGTCCTTTACGGACATTCTCTATTATTTTAATATTGTATTTTGTGTTTTAGTTAAATAAAAATAATGTCTCTTAAAATTGAGTTATTATTGAAAATTTGGGTTAACACTATACATGAATAGAAATAGAAATCCTTAATTTTTATTATTTTCATATGTGTTCATCGACCATCTTAATTATAAAGTAACGTAATAAATCAGTCCCCCAACACCATGAATTTTTTAACAGAACTCGATTTCCAGTAGCTCCAAATATGCGAACCCAAAATTATAGCTTATTCAACCAAGTAGTTTTGAGTTATGCCTCAAAAACTACCCGAATTGTAATCCGCTTTGCAACGATTACGAATGAATTTAACATCGGAAATTCCAAACTTTCAATTTGCACAATTGCTAAACTACTTGAATGCTAAACAGCTAAACTACATTTGGTATCCCAAGGTAAAATTTGCCGAAGAATCCAAAGTTGCTAAAATTAAGTGTTAGCATTAAAAAATGTTAAGTCTGATACAGTTCCTGTATAGAGGCAACTACTCAGCAATATTTAAGTGTTTCATTAATTAATAGTTCTCATTACAAATCGATTGTAACAGTAGAGTAAATAGGGGTTAGTGTGAGAGGCTCTTTTTGTTGTTGTTTGTTCCAGGACAGCACAACAATTTAATGAGATCAGCCTCATTCAACCACTTTAAAATCGGAAAAAAATGGGAACATTCTGCAATAGGAAACATGAAAACGATTTATTGCTATAGACATGTTAGACTAATGTATAAAGGTGTTTACTTATGCAGAATACACGTAATTGCTTTAATTTGACAAATAATACTACTGAAAAAGTATAGAATAAAAATTATTGCTGAAAATAAAGATCAAACAAAAATGAGCAATGTTTGGGATATTCATTACTGTACTAAAAGTTGTTAACATTGTTTTGATTTCCAAAGCAATGAGCATTTCGGTCCTTCCTTAATGTTAGTACCTCTGTTATTTAAATGTCATTAAAATTATCGCCAAGTTTAAAATAACAAAAATGTCATGTATCTTTTTGTAAAACAAATTACATTTTTAAAAAATCGATGTACGGTTATGGGTCCATTATTTCAGCGCTTGCTTTTGCTCGACATGTAAGATTGTAGAAGTATCGCTATAATGCATGGCTTATCCGATTCCGAAAACTCCCAGAAGGAAGCGCAATAGGTTTTCTGCCAGTTTGGCAATGGTTTGCGATGCGTATTAGCGATTTATCGCAAGGGACGTAATAATAAGATACCAAATTTTACACGCGAATTAGTTCATGATAACTTCAGTTAGATTCCATTACATAATGTTAAAGAAGCTATTGAAATTTTTTCAAAGTATAAAGAATTGCCTGTAAAAGAAAACTGGCATATAAGGTACCAGAAAGTACTTTTAGAATTACATAATTCAGTTTTAATAATTGTATTTTCTTTTGTCTTTAACAGCTCCAAGTTAATTCAATTTTAATAATTGTCTTTTCTTTTGTCTTTAACAGCTCCAAGTTACTTTGACAAGCTCTTCAACATTTTTAAGCCTATTCTAAGACTGAACATGCTTCAAAGGATCAGGGTTGCATCCAGAGGTACGTATGTATTCTGTCACAAAAGCAGTGGAGAAAATAATTACCAGTAGAATTAAATTAACCACTTCCGTACCAGCATATGTATATGAAGATTACATGTAAAACCAGTTTTTCAGGCATTTAGATTTAAAGTATCAAGTAGTAGTTTTCAGAAAAATGAGATGCTTTGATTCATATTAATAAGAAGAGATATAGGAATCGATATTTAAATCGATATATATATATATATCAATATCTAAATCGATACATATAGAAATATACAATAGTGTCATCCGGAAAAAAATCCCGCTCAATTGATTAATCACTGCCCGAATCCATTTTGATAAGTCAACTTAAAAAAAAGAGAGAAACAAATAAGAACTAAAATAAGAGAGAAATGCAAGAGAAACAACGACAGAAAAACGTGTTATTTGAGAACAACGGGAAATGAGAAAAGCGCATTTTCATCTGTATAGATCCATACGTGGATCCACTGGTGTTTGTGGAGAATCTGGCGATGGATCCATACGTGGATCCACTGGTACGGAAGTGGTTAAAAATTTAACCACTTTGAAAAGAAACCTATTTAGTGATGTTCATATATGAGTTTAAGCTTAAACATTGTGCAACTATTCGTTATATATGATAAAGAGAAAGTTGTTGAGACTGTACTAATTTAGATTTTCGATATAAAATCACTCAGTCTTCTAAATTCAACTTTATAATTCAACCACTTAAACCACAATTTTAGAATCAATGTTTACAGATACCTTTTGGAATTGCAATTTATCTGTAAAGGTTTCAAAAACTTTAAATAAAGTATTAATGTCTACACTTTAACCGTGTTGGATTGTATTCAACTACTATATATGTGTGTATGCATATATGTATGAACATATGCTTTCGTTCATTCATCAAACTGGAAAATAAGTGAAGTTATTTGGATTACTCGCCTTTGATTGAAAGTAAACGTTTTTCAGATGAACTCGAAAAAATGTTTATGAAAACCTTATTTAGGGATTACTCCAAAAGTACAAGTAAAGAAAAATACAATAAAGGGAATTAGCCATTTACGGAAAATAATAATTAATTAATTAAAATTGCTCAGTAAATTATCTGTAAATTGATTAGCAATTCTGCGATGTGCAACGCCCGTTTTGCAGTTTCTACTAGCGGGTGAAAACGAAATAAATTACCAACTTACTGTGCATTTTCAATCTTTAGTTCTATTATTAATACTTAGTTCTATTTTTAACTTTCATTCTCAAAATAGGTCTGTGGTCAATTTTTCTTATGGCAAATCTATTTCTATGAACTCTACAGTCTTGCGCGTTTCGGGTTGTACCCGAATCGAATCCAAAGCTTGCATTTGAAGTCTACCCGAACCACAAATGAAAAAAAAAAAACCCAATTTTAATACAATAAGGGAAAAATAAACTAATCCCTATTATCAATTTTACATTTCATGTTCAAAAAGGGAACACATATATAATCATAAATGTTCAAATATTTAGTTTATCTCCCAAAAAAATTATTCTAGACTTTTTGAAAAATCGGGTTAATCCACACCCGTAAGAGTCAAATCCCAATCTGAATCAAACCCGAAACAATTAGAGTCAACCTGAAATAATTAGAGTGAATTTGACCCGCAACGAAAGTAATCAGGGGCGATCCGACCCGAACCTCAGGCCTTGTTTAGTTCGGGTAAAATCGCATTACCCGGCCCTATGCAAGACTCTACTCCAGATGAGTAATTTTTAAACGTCATTAAAAAATGCTTTTAATATAATTTTCTAATAATTTTCAGTAGTTAGTGTGCACAGAAATTACACTATTTTTTTTTTTCTAGAATCATCAGCGCCACTTCTATTGAAATACATAGACGAAGATGTCCTTCCAGCGTTTTTAGGAGGCAAAAGGGTAGACTCATTCGGCAATCCAAGATGCACAGAATTTGTAAGATTGTGATTTCCGAACATTTTTCTTCTAATGTTAGATAATTACTTATGTATTTCAAAGTTGAATTAATTCATTTGTCTCTTTAACCAATTTGTGTTTAATATTTTTTTAGTGTTTTTTTTATTATTATAACTGCTATATCTACTATATATAAATATAATACAGTTGAACCTCGTTATCCCGAAACTCTATTGACCAGAAAAACGTGTCGTCACAAGCGGAGTGTCGTTATAACCGGAGTTGGAGAAAAATATGTTTATAAAAAGCTATATTTTTAATTAATTTAAGACAATTTTAAATTCATGGCTGTTCTTGCAGTTTTAAGCAATAAAACATTTTTATTAGACAAGCACAAAAACAGAATAGAAAAGAATAAAAATCAGATTTATGATGACTTGTTTTGTTATTGTTGCATGAAATACTGAAGAATTAAGGTTTGCTTATCCCTAGATGTACTTCCTACAATTATTTTCTAATATTATACAATACAATGAATTGTAATCAATATTCTTTGTTTCGGAAATGAATGTTAGATAATGTCTGATCGTTTCAATGCAATGCATTGCTTCGTTTTTAATCGGATGAAAAACTTGTGTAACCACAAGAAAGCGCCGCCTGACCATAACAAAAAGACCGCTAGTAGACTGATACGTCTATCTGGAGCTTAAGTGAGCCATTCATAGTGTGTGGGTTTATTTATTCAGATAAAGGATTGAAGTAAAAATTCTCATTTATCTCAATAGGTATTTTAGACACTTTTGGGAAAAGTTTGGGTAAGACATTTCTTACCACTTAACTTCCGTGCTTATAAGATGGATTATGAAAAATGGATAATTTTCCTAAACCGTCGGGATATCCGGAGTTGAAAATTATTCAACGACGTAAAATCCGGAGTTTATTTATATTAAAATCATATACAGAAAATCGGGACTTTGAAAAACCGACGTGATAAGCGGGGTGACGTGAAAACCGGGTGTCGGGATAACGAGGTCCAACTGATATACAGGGTGTTCATAAAATAATGTCCCAGTTTCAATGATATTTTATAACATCATTGTCGTGATAAAGGTGTCGTGGGTGTCGGGATAATGAGGTCCTACTCTATATATAATACGATAGTTATTACACCATACTAATCTCAATATTTTGTTTGTAGATCGTATGAAATATTCGCAAAAAAAAAATAAAAAACAACCTATATAAAAAGATATATTAATTTATTTCCGAAAAAAACAGAACATCTCATTTCTGCAACGTTAAGCATAAATGGGTTAATATTTTATCGCTGATCTTTATGAAACATTATCTTATACCTATATAGAATTAACAAAAATAAATTAACCACTTCAAAGGACTCTGGTATCTGTTCTGTTATTCCGGTTGAAACAACATTTACTATAGGTAATTCCAATGATGCGCTTATCATTTAATAACTGAAAATTTGAAGGGATGGTAGCGCTGTATCACTGAAAAAAGTAAGCGCCTACATTTTAATGTCTGGTATCCTTATAAAATTATAAATGTCAATATGTGCCCGAAAGTTTGAATGAAGTCTGCGTCTAAACGGATGAATTAATGCTTTATATATATATATAGATGGATTACAAGCCGGAAATGAACATAGGCTATGTTTAATTTACAGTAAACTCTGTCTAAGGCGGAATCGGTCGGGACTGAGAAAATTTTCCGCGGTAGACAATATTCCGGCTTATGCAAAAGAGCTTCATCCCCCTCCAAAAAATGCGCAAATCGCATATTTTTTTTTACGTTCGTAACTTTTAGTAATGTTCTTAAAAAGGAAATTTTTTATGTACTTAGATTGTTATTAAATTTATTGTTTTAATAATTTCGAAACACATTATTTGAACGCAAAAATAAATATTACCAATACGAAATTGCTCTAATTCTGAAATTTAATGAAAATCATTTAATTTAATCAATACAATTACATACTTTATATTTCGCATGGTAGTTAAAAACTTTAAAAAATAATAATAATCCTTTATCGATGTTTGTTTTTCTTTCGGTTTACCATGCATTCTGCACTAACGCGTAAGTCTGTTATTATCGGTATTATTTTTTTTAATTTCTCTGAACAAGAAAAATAATTTCGAAGTACCTAATTCTTCTCAAGCCGTCCTGTTTGAATTGCACCACTGTCTTCAACGTTTTCAGAAGCATGGTCATCCTCATTTGCTTTGCTAAGACAACGGTTAGTCTTTTCATTTCTGAGCTAAGATTGGCATTCCAGTTAACAGCATCGAAAACACTGATGTTTTTTGTCAGGACGGTGACTGAATAACAATCATCAAAAGATGCAATAATCGACCGTAACAGGTATCTTTTGTAGTAGGTTTCAGCATTTTAATAATTCATTGATCCATTGGTTGTGTCACTGCAATAGTATCCGCCGAAATTGTAAGTTTATATTCAACAGTTTAACGTCGGCATGACAAGGTGCATTATCGAGGAACAAATTTTATTTTTTTGTTTCTTCAATCATTCACCTATTGAACTCCTTCAGCTACCCCTCCATTAAAACAATCCGACAACGAGTTTTTTTCTGAGATCTCCAAGTCACAGGCAGTTTAACTATATTTACATTCTTGAAATATAACGTCGTTTTCAATTTCTCAATCACTAACTTTTTTTATAAACTGCCCTACAAATTCGCAAAAAGCAAAACAGTGACACGCTCGTTGGAGGTTTTACCTCAGCAGCATTAGCTTCATCTTTTTACAAGGGACTTATTTGTCACACACGATAAAATAGTACAGCCTCATCGCAATGATATATGTCCTTCTCTTGATATCTTTCAATCAGTAGATGAAAGTTTCTTTCCCATTCCCGAATTTCATGCTGTGAGACCATCTTTCGGCTGTCAACAAGCATGCTTCATGGCTATGTTGTGTAGATTATGGAAACTCATTAACCGTTAACTGGAAGCCTTAAAATCCATTCTACCTATTTTTTCGCACTATAGACCAGATGTGAGCAAAATTTTCACTCTAGCAATCGAAAAACATTCAAAAGTTAATGCATTAATGTCTTCATCTTTCACAGCATGTTTCCCCTTTCTATTGGACGTTTTCAACTCTTTCTTTTTAAGCATCATAAATTTGAGTTTTACCATAATTAAACCTAATACAAAGATCTCCCACAGAATAACTATTTTTCTTTTAATTTGGTAACTTCGACTTTATCCTGCAGCGATAGAGTATTGAGTTTAGATTTTGAAGCCACTTTTACGATGCACTTACTAATATCCTTAGACAAGATAAAACGATGAAGAATAAATAACTCGTGCAATGATCGAGTTTTCTGAACACACGATTTATTGAATGAAGCATACGTCAATCGGATAGCGTTTTATGTTTTCGATAAAAAAGTTGGATCTTGAGTTGTAATAAATTGCTCGACGATGACAATCTTTCATTGATTGTCCTGACTCGAAAATCGGTTGAAAAGTGAAATTCTGAAAGTCTTTACAGATAAATGAGAAATGCTATTCAATTTCTTAGTACTGCTGTAATACCTGCAAACTTGAAGTTTACACTCAAACACACACACACATAGACAAAATAACTTCGGGAATGAGACAGTAAGCTATCACTTTGAATTTGAGTACAACTACAACCTTAAAGCATACTATATTGTACTTTAGAAAATACTTATTTTCATAAATGTGCATCCTTCTAACAATAATAATTTTTACATGCAAATTTATATAGGAAAATGAGTGTTTGATTTTTTAAATGCAAGAATTACTTAAAATTTAAACAGTTTCTCGTTATTTAAATTAACTTTTTTAAACTATTACGGAATTTAATTAAAATTCTCGGCATTGAGTATATGACGTATGTATATCACTTTTAAAATTTCCTAAACGGAATGCTTTTCATGTTTAAAATATCCTTTTTTCCACCTTATGCAAAATTTTGGTTTTGGTGGGACCTTAAAAACATTTTCGTTTCCGCGTTAGACAGATTCCGGCTTATGCAACAAGAATTAATGTTATTTTCTATTGGTTCGCCGGGACTTGAAAAAAATTCCGCGGTAGACAGATTTCCGGCTTGCACAGAGTCCACCTGAGACAGAATTTACTGTATTTTATTCAAATATTTTGCTTAATAATCCAAAATTTCATTATTTTTCATACACAATGAATTGACATTTTTCCGATAGAATTTAACCATCTTCTTTTTTCGGTTGCCAAAAAATAAAAACCCAGAATAATAATTTAATTTCCAATTGAAAGATTAAAACGAAAATGTTCAAGTATTTTTAATAATACAAAGTGCATGAATTTTGAGTAAGTGCGGAATGAAGGCAAATGTGACGTCATATATGGAAAATCGAGGCTAACGAAAAAGACAGGCTACCGCGGTGGGTCCGATTCTTCATTTTTTACAGACCGCTGGAGTCACGTGATGCTTGAATGCACCAATGAAAGTGTGCGAAAAGAGCATCACGTGACTCCAGTGGTCTGTAAAAAAAGAAGAATCGGACCCACCGCGGAAGCCTGTCTTTCTCGTTAGCCTCGTGGAAAATAAAACGATATGCTTTGATAAGGAAATAAAATGAGATTGTGTTATGGTATTAATTCTTATTACTTAAAGAAAATTGTTATCAATGCTTACGGTTTATCGTATGCGCACAGTTAACATAAAGATTTAAATTTTATAATGAAGGGAACGAATATTTTTTCCAACTGTATTAAATCATATTCAAGGCTGGAGTAGCACAGTTGAAGTATATTCCAACAGAGCGAAAAATGTCCAGACCAGGGATCGAACCTGGATACTTGGCGTGCCGTGCCAATGCCTTATTGGCATTGGCACGGCATATGGACATTTTTCGCTCTGTTGGAATAGACTTCAACTGTGCTACTCCAGCCTTGAATATGATTTAAATTTTAATTTAAAATTTAAAAATAAAAAAAACTTTTGAAGAGCAAACGGATAGCAAATGTCAATAATATGCACAGTAAAATTATCAATGTAGAAAATGACGTAATGATAAGCAGGAAATATGTATTTTCATTCTTAAAAAGTAAAAAATTAACTAGATAGAAAGGTTATGTTCTGTAATCGGGTTCGTAGTCAATTTGCTTTTTTTAGAGAAAGAAATTTGGTGCAAAAATAAATACAACCGGTTCGTTTTTTGTGTGGTAAAGACTTAATAATATTCTAGATGATCATTTCTTCGCCCACCTTTGATGCCAAGTATGATTGGAAAACATATAAAAAAGTATCATCCGATAATTTTCTTGCCACAGATGCCATACACGCACCTGGTTTGGCGCGATCTGTTTTTGACATCAATTTGGCGAAAACATCGTTTTCGAATACCAGTTACATGTATATTTTTATATTATGTTCTATTACTTAAAAAAGGAAATAACAATAAATAAAAAAAAAAGTTTCATTAATTTATATAATTTTAAACGAAAATTAAAGTAAATAAAACAATTTATTAATAAATAAACAACAATAGCTGGGTTACCATGTCAAGCAAAATAATCTATTTTGGTAACAATTAAGTACCCGGGTGCGTATATGACATCTGTGCCATTTTCTTATTACTTGATGATATAAACAGACATCCTGGTTCAGCGTATAAACCTGAGTTATGTCAATGATCCATAAGAAATAAATACGTTAAATTATTCATACTAGCCGCCCTTGGCGACCAATTTGGTCTCCCTTAAAATTCATGTTTGGTAAAGCATGCTAAGCATTGCATCATGTTACGTTTATTCATAATTTAATTTACTTGGGCTCCTTTAACCCTCTCGCTTAACCCGAGATTTCATTCGAGCAACGTAAAAGTAGCAAAATTTGCGCAATCCGAGATTTCCTCAGGGATTCATTTTTTCCATTGGCGACTATGATTCAACTGGGACCACTTTTTAAATACACAAATTCCATATAGACTTTAACAACATCTACAAGATAGCTATACCACAAAATTGATTTTTTTACGATAATGGTGCGAGACTATAAAAATAGTCTGCAGCGACAGCCCTGATTTCGCCTAATTTCTAACATCCTATCCCATCTAAGATCCTGAACTCTTTTACAAAAAATGTTTACATATTTAAACTCTGAGCTTCTAAGCTATACATAGATTTGAAACATGTAATAAAACAATGCGCAATTTTTGAACCTATTTTGATTTTTAAAAAATGCGCAGCGAGAGTGCTAAATATAATTAATATAATCCCTTAAGCTAATATTAGTTTTTATTGCATTAAAATATCTCAAATTGTTGATTTTCTGTAAGCAAGTAAACCCTATTGGTTTACAATGGAAGTCTATGGGAAATTGGCGAAATATTAGAGATATCGCCAAGTTGGCGTCACTTTTGGAAACAAACTTGGCGGTATTTGGCAGCAGAACAGGGTCCCCTATGGTAACTCCCTTATAGGTATGGAGATACATTATAACCAAAGAGATGCGTTTCATTTGGTCGTTGCCATTAAACAATTAACAAATAATTGCGCTTTCTGTTCCACGTACGATAGCGTGATATATATATATATATATAGATTGTCTCCTATAAAATGTGATAAAGAATTGGTTTATTAGATATGTTTATGATTATCGGAAGGGAAATACTTTGCTTAATTAATTTATGTCTTCTTTTTATGTTACGTGAACGACGTCACGGGTAACAGCTAGTATTTCATATAAATGTTCAACATACTTACAATACATGCTCGATATGTCCAGCTTCATTCTTAACACTCTATTGTAATCGCAAAGCATATTTTTGCTCGCTGAGCAGAATATGTCTATAGTAGGCATCTGAATATCCGGTGCTTCGCGGTAAATCGTCACATAACAATAGATACTGATCTTGTATGATAGATGTTGCCCTTTTAAAAAACTCTTAAGCTAAAAGTCACATGAAGCAAGCTATAAGGCCAAGCAGTTGGAAAATATCGACTGATTACCAGTCTATCACTGAAGCGATGCCTTAATATAATTGTACTACTATAATTGAACAAGCAATCTGAGGGATACGCACTTCTGCATGAAATGGCGTTCTGAAGACATTGTTGCTATTCTGAGATTAGAAAATCTCTCTGCATATCATAATATCTTCGTCCCATCATAGAACAGGTTTTGTTTTCCTTTGCACTGACCTCTTCATATTAGATCTCCCGGAAATTTCGGCCCGATAATGTTATTTCTCGCCTACTTTTTTATAAATTCAGATTTTTTTCATTGGCACCACTTTTTTGAAATGATATAATGCCCATTGTTTTCACCTTAATGTGAAATGTGAAAACAGTGTGAATTTTACCATTTCCAAAAAGTAGTGCCAATGAAGAAATCAGAATTTTAAAAAAGTAGGCGTGAAACAACATTATCGGACAGAACTTTCCAGTAGACCTAATATAAATACAGCCTAATGGCGCACGTGGCTTACATCTAGACACAATTCAGCTGTAACCAAGACGCGACAATTATGGGTGTTAACTTGACTACTGAAGCAAAATCGGGCTTTGTCAATCCATAAGATGCTCTGCCGCCGAGGCTAACGAAAAAGACAGGCTACCGCGGTGCATCCTAAGTGTTTTTTTTACCGACCGCTGGAGTGACATGATGCTATTTTCGTGCACCTGCATTGGTGCATTCGAGCACCACGTGACTCCAGCGGTCTGCAAAAGAAGATACAGGCACTGCGGTAGCCTGTCTTTTTCGTTAGACTCGTCTATCGCGAAGTGACGTTAACCGCCATTCGAGCAAGGTACACAATCGCAAAAGTTATGAGAATATCTGCGTTTCTTTCGTGCATCTGGTGAACATGCTTGATTTTGTATGGATAAAAGTGGTTAGCCAAAGGCCTATTGGTTCCAAACTCAATAATCTTTTTTATCAATTTCAATTTGAAAAATATATATTAAGCTTGTATGTTTTGAGCTTCCCTTACTCTAGCATCAGATCTAATTCTACAGTTGTTTTTTCATGGTATATGTGATAAATTAAAAATATAAATATATTGAATTTCTTTGCAGATCAAATATGGTGGAAAAGTTCCCGAAGAACTATACCTACGTAACCAACCACGTTTATTGGAATCTGATCCCTCTGTAACATCTCTTTGGGTTTCAGCCCGTTCTACTTACAACCATTCTGTAGTGGTAAGAAAAAAGAACTCCTGCATCAGGGTCGAGTTCCGAACAGAAAATGGAGGCATTGGTTTCAAAATGCTCTTACGACAGTTTGATAGTAACAATCCAGAGTGAGTATTTAAAATTTTGGAATTTTATCAAATCACCTATGTAACAACTCATCATCATTTTTTAACTCTTATATACGCTACTCATAAGTCATTCGCGCCATTCGTATGATTTTGCTTAATTGTTCAATAAGATATCTAAACAGTGATATCTGTTTAGATCACTGTGTTTGTTAGATCTGTTTAGTTTTAACAGTGGAAATTTTTCATAATTACTCCTGTAACTCGGAGTTCGGGTCGAGTCGGGTTGCACTATATTTTTTCGTTGCAAGTCGGTTTGACATCTTTTTTTTTTTTTTTTTTTTGCTTCGGGTTAGGTTCGGATCGAGTTACTTTCAATAGTTAGTGTCGGTTTCAGTTGGGTTTTGACTCTTGCGGATCGGGTTTGGATTAACTCGATTTTTCAAAAGGATGTCCAAAATATTATTTCAGGGGAAAAATCTTCATGCAATAAAACCAACATAACTGACATTCGTGAATAGTGAACAGCTCTATTTAGCGAAAACTTTTTCAATGCCTAATACCATGCCTAATGCTTTCAATGTCTAATGCTTTTACTTCTGAATAGAGGGCGGCTCTCATGATCTATACACACGTAACATGTGTGTGTGCGCATAATCTATCACAAATATGATACATATGTTCTTGTGTGTATCAAAAACGAAATGTTGCTAATATTCTTCATGTTCTGAGAGAAGAAAAGGGTGTTCTTAACTGAGAGAAATATAATAATAGTCATATTGAGTTAATATAATAGTATACAGAAAGAATAATATGTTACCTCATTTCTTGCAGGCCTTTTATTTCTCATGCAATAAAAAGAATATACACTGTTAAAAAAAAATTAGAGGAGCACATGGTTTTAACAAAATTACGCAAATATTTACTCCGATAAGTAACGTAAAATAAAACATTCATAATTTAAAGCGTAGTAGAAAACAGATGAATAAAACTTCACATGCAAATTAAAGTTTATGACGTCAAAAACTAGAAAAAGGAAAGTGCAGAAATCGGAATTTTGCAGAAACGTCTTTTTCACTATCTCAGTTGTAAAATTCAATTGCACAGCTTATGTTTTGAGAAAAGGTGACTTGAAAATGTCACAACAATGTGATTTACCGGAATCCATGGCTTGGCGTGTTATCGGGACAGTTGAATCTGGGGAAACACAACAAAGTGTAGCGGACGCTGTTGAAGTCGCAAGAAGTATCAATGCAAGGCAGTAGAATCAATTCCAAG
Organism: Maratus speciosus; assembly: GCA_963932465.1. NCBI lineage: Eukaryota > Metazoa > Arthropoda > Arachnida > Araneae > Salticidae > Maratus > Maratus speciosus. The sequence goes on from OZ010794.1 coordinate 425,888,107, forward strand.
ACACTTGGAATGGCAGACGTCGACAAGGGTAAGGTCGACCATGTGCTATCACAGAAACTGATGACCGATATATCCTGTTAACAGCTCTTCGAGACGGAACCGGCAATGCTACTGTGCTGTAAACACAGTTGTTCTTATCCACAGGACGAAGAGTGTACAGCGAAACAGTCCGAAATAGGCTTCATCAGGGTGGTCTCTATGCACGTAAGCCATTGGTCTGTATAAGATGAATTACACATTTGAAAGTCAGCTTGCATAAAATGGTTAGGTTAAAAATGTCGTTATCTTTCTGCCTGTTATAACGGCCACTATAGACAATATCCTTCTTTTAGTTTCGAAGTTAAAAAACTCCATCTGCTTGGGAGTATCTTTCAGAATCACGGTATTGAAAAGCATTGTATTTTTAAATTTTTAACCTTATATTTTATGTTTTGATCGAGTTTTAGATATTTCCAGAAACAGATATACACTGCTCAAAACAATTAGGGGAGCACATGGTTTTAACGGAATTACGCGAATATTTACACCGATAAGTGACGTAAAATAAAACATTCATAATTTAAAGCGTAGTAGAAAACAGATGAATAAAACTTCACATGCAAATTAAAGTTTATGTCGTCAAAAAGTAGGAAAATGAGATAAGTGTAGATTTCGGGATTTTGCAGAAACGTCTGCTTCACTGTCTCATTTGTAAAATCCAATTGCTCAGCTTGTGTTTTGAGAAAAGACGACTTGAAAATGTCACAACAATGGGATTTAACGGAATCCATGGCTTGGCATGTTATTTGGACAGTTGATCATGGGGGGGAAAAACGAAGTGTAGTGGGCGCTGTTGGGGTCGCAAGAAGTGTCAATGCAAGACTGTGGAATCGATTGCAAGACATATGGTGTAGTAGACATCGACAAAAGGCAAGGTCTGCCATGTGCTACCACAGAAACTTATGACCGATATATCCTGTTAACAGCTCGTCGAGACGGAACGGGCAAGGCTACACTATGTTGTCGTTCTTGGCCACAGGATGAAGGGTGTCCAGCCGAACAGTCCGAAATAGGGTTCATGAGGGTGTTCTCTATGCACGTAAGCCAATGGTCTGTATTCCGTTGATCTCAAGCAACTGTGCGGCCCAAAGAAGGTGGACAACTGAAAATCGAGGTTGAAAGACACGTTGTTGAAGTCAAATTATGTTTACAGACGAGCCCCGATTCATTCTGGATGTGACATCTGGTGTGTTTTGGCATAGAGAGAAAGAGGCGCTCAAAATAATCCCACATTCGTTCGTGAAAGATCACATTACAGACGAGGTGGGTTGATGCTATGGGCTGGAATCAGCATAGGTGGACGTACGGGCCTGCATATCATTCGGAATGGGCCTTTGACGGTCAGAAGTTATACAGACGAGATACTGAGACCTCATGTCGTATTTTATGTTGCAGCAATTAGGGATTACTTTTTTTCCATGCATGATAATGCCAGACCTCATACAGTTCGTCTTGTAGAAAACGTGCTTGAAGCTAAAACAATACAGCGTACAGAATGACCACCATGCTCTCTTGACCAAAATCCGATCGAGCATGTTTGGGACATTCTCAGAAGACGCATTGCTGCGAGACCAAGGCTTCTTTTTACTGTCCGGGACTTGAAGATTGCAATTCTTGAGCAATGAAACAATATTGCCTAGTCTTATAGATAACCACATCGCATCCATGGAAAATAGGTGTGCATCAGTCTTAGCTGTTCGAGGAGACCACACACCATATTAAAAACCTTGCATCATTTCTAAACAATACCTTTTTTTATCATTTACATGTAACCAAATTGTTTCCCTAAACTATCTTTTCATGTTCTTTCCATCTTTACAAAGAATAAAAGCTCCCTTACAATTTTTTTTCATCTTTTTTTCTGTATTGCGCATTGATACATGTGTACTATCCATTTTAAGCCTATACATGGCTGTCTTGCACTGTTCTCTTCACTTTTTTGCTTTCTCCCCTAATTTGTTTGAGCAGTGTATATATTATATCCATTCATATTCAAATATGCACTTTCTTTTATCTGAAACATAATTATGCTCAAACTTTTGTGAAAATCTAAATCTGACCCGCAAGAAATATTCTAGAGTGAACCGTCCCGCAGAAAAATAAAGTTTAATCACCCCGACCCAAAAAAAGAAAATTAAAGGCAACCCGACCCAATGCAGAACTCTATTCAATGTTCCCGAGGTGTCCGTTATTCAGAGATTTTACTATATCTGAATAAAGAACATAGATATGTCCGTTTTTCTATATAAAAAAATTGTTGTTAGAGATATAATTGCAGATACTTTTCATAATTGCATTAAAACATGAATTAATTTCGTTTTATTTCGGGTTTGAGTCAAAGTATTTCGGGCTCCAGTTGGTTTCTAGTTGAAAAATATCGGGTTCGGGTTGACTTCAAATGGAATTTTTGAGTTTGGGTCGGGTACAATCCTAGCCGTGAAGGGGTCTTACTTGGAGGTTTGCAAGTATGTTACATGTATCAAATTGCAACCGATGAAAATTTTAAAATTGAATCTATAGGTAGCACTTTTTTGTTTTAATTCATTATCTCTTCTTTCTATTTTACATTGTCATTATTACACAAATGTGTCTTAATATAAAAGAAAAGCGTTTTTTAAGGGTACAATTAATAAAAAATTACTTTAAAATTAATAAAAGTTGCTTACATGATGGAAAAACTTGTTAAATATTGATCTTATAAAATAATATTTTAATAATTTTTTTTTTTCAGCAATATAGATCTTCCGTCATGTGACGAGTATTTAGACGACTCTAACCCGTCAAGTAATGTTATTTACTGTAGTCCGTTTCTTCGAATGCAATCCCACATTGCTCATATAGACGAAAAAGTCAAGGCTCCATGGCCAGGCATATGTAAGGGAAAACTCTTTTTCTTTTCTTTAACGAAATTCATTAATTGTTTTATTATGAATAATTTTGACGTTTTTTCGCTGAATTTATTTGAGAAATGATGCATTGTAATGATTCAAATGACTATGTACAAGGTTACACAGATAAAATAAGCGTTAAAACATAAACTTAAAAAGAAGAAACAGAAATACAAATTGTATTACACGTAAGGTTCAGGACAGTAGGGCTCCCCTGACAAAAAATCCTTGTTTCCTTTTCTCTTAGCATTTAATTATTTTTAGTTATTTAAAAATATTTTTTTTAATTCTATTTTTCAAAACCATCAGAAAAAAAGAAAATTTGGGGAGTAATTGTCTTCCCCTGCCTCTCCTTGCTCGCTCCCTATTGCAACGCATCAACATATGATTTCATAGAACCGCAAAAAGATTCTTATATTCCGGGAGGCAGCGTTACATTTTTGCAAATAATTTTATCTTAGATTGCTTTTGTATATATGATATATTAGCGGATACAGATAACGAAACTGACAGTCACCTGTCGTACACCAGTGGGAGGGGTGGGGGTGATACCTTAGTTACATCACACAGCCCGTTGCGATGAGAAATGAACAGCAGCCCGATTACTAATGACTGCTCCCGAATCGGAGTAACATCAGTAATCGGGTTGGTTTTCATTTCACATATCAGTAGGGATGGTCCATGACAACATCCTCATTGGTGCTCCAGCTGACAATAAGTTTCGTTATCTGTATCCTCTGTCTAAACTATCATATATATCAAAATCATCGACGCTAAAATTGATTGTAAAAATGCAATGCTGTCTCCCGGGATATTGGAAGTTGGTGATATGAGGCAAATACGGAGAGAAATTCGCTTGTTTTCCTTTATTTCCTTTGACTTTCTATTTGCTGTGTAAATCAGATCAGGAGCTTAGAAAAGAAAGGGCAAACTCGAAAAATCGATTTTTTTCCCCCACGTCAGATAGATGTAGACGACACGTAGGCAAGTCGTTTTGCCCTGGTTCGTCCTTAGTATTCTCACAGTGTCGAGCTAAAATACGTACGTAGTACCCTATTCTATAACACTACTTGCAAAACTTTGAGCTTGATTTCCTAACACCCCAATTTCGACATTCGCCCTTTCTGTTCTAAGATCCTGAAATTATTTCACAAAATCTAAGTTCTGTTTTTAACGTATTTACTCGTAAATATCCGAAATTTTGGAAATAAAAGTAGTATGCATATTTTACACGAAGTATTTCTGACAAATATATAAAACCACGCATGCTTTCATTATATTACAGCATGCATTATGTAGATTTCGTGATAAAACTGTACGACTGTAGAAGTAGTTACTAAAGTAAACGAAGTAGGGGAGATGGGGGCACATGTGAACAGTTCGCATAAATATAGCTTTTTCTCATAACTGGATTATTTTCTATAAACAAAAACAACTTAATATAGTAAACAGAACTTTCTTTTACACATGGTAATTTTTTTTAATCGCCTGTATAGTTTTTCTTACATTTTTTAACAGTTTTATGAATTCAAAAAATTGTTCACATGTGCCTCATCAGCGGGGTAGTTGTGAACACACGTGGGGCACATGTGAACACAAGGAAAAAATATCCTTTAACATGCTTTTTATTCTGTTATTCATTTGTCATCGTAATCATTAATTATATTACCTTTTAAATTCACCATAAAGAAAAATATATGTATATATTTCTCTAGTTTCTGGGTGATATGTTTAAGCAAAAGATTATAAAATGAAAATAAGTAGATTTGGAGGGGAGAGGCTTAGATGATTCATTAAATATTGTTGCAATAAAATAAAAAAATAAAGAAGCAATTTAAAAAAAAAGAAATTAAAACTTTTAAATTCTGCTTAAGGGTTTTTGTTTGGGAAAATTTTAGGGAGGGGGCATTTACATACTATTTATCGAAAATCTGCCGAAATACGAAAGATTCTCACTCCTGTATTTGACTTATTTACTTGTAAATTATAGATAAAGATGGGTTTTTTAATGATTAAAAATAAACTCGACTATAAACTCCCCCCCCCCCCCCCCAACTTCTTTTGCTTTTGAAAGAAGGATGGGGTACAATCGATATTTTACGGTAGTTATCAGTTTAAAAATTTTACTTTCTTAAAATATTACTGGTATTTTGAATGGATAGCTCCATTCAAAGAATCATATGCATAACTGTTTTAGAGATGGAAGTAAGCCATCATTGCAAGGTTGGAACAAATGTAGCAGAAAAATTTGAAAAGTTGTTCAAGGTAATACTTTTGTATTAACAATGCATAAAAAATATTGTTCTAAACCGTTTAGTAAAATAATATATAACACTTATTGCATTTTAGAAAACATTAAATTTATTTAAAATACAATTAAACGTAAACGAGCTTCTTGATCTTTATATATTTGCTGAAAGATGTGTTTGTGGAAGTTTCAATACAAAATAAACTTTGTGTGAGGAAAATATCTTCTATTTCAGGAAAATTGTAGATAATGGAACTTACATTATTTCTAATTAAGTTAACTGAAAGAAGCAGAATCACAGAATGATTATTGGGGAACTCATGAACTGTTCATATCTGCCCCAACTAGTCTGTTCACAAGTGCTCCACATTGTTACTTTTGTTAAATGGATAAATCATTAACATTTCTCAATTTTAGAAGAAAAAGACTGTATCAAAAATGTGTATTAGATTTCAAAGTATATGTTAAAACACTCAAATTCAAATAAATGAATAAATAAATAAAGTTATTCGCTTATCAACTTGGAACAAAGGTTTTACTTTTGAGATCTAAAAACAGTGTTTTGGCTACAGAGGACAAACAAAATGTCATAGAGCTTCAAAAAAATTTTACCAAATGTCTACAGGTGCTATCATCTTTAGTAAATTTTTTCAAATAAAAAAACTTATAATAACTATCGAAAAATTGCGATGTTCACATGTGCCCCGTGTTCACATGTGCCCCCATCTCCCCTATAGAAAACAAGAATTATTCTTAGCAATTTCTTCTATGCACGTAAGAAAAAATCGATAGATATAAGAAAGAAAGCTAATTTTCTTTCTTTTTAAAAGACTCCAAATTCTAAAACATCCTCAAGTTTTGTAAGACTACAAATAAAAAAAAAAAATAAAAGTAATACATTTTTTTAAAAAAAGTAAAAAAGTAAGTTTTTTGTTAAATTTTATTAAATACTTTTAATCAAAAGTTCAAAATAGAAACATAACCTGATATTTACAAATTTTTTTTGCACTTTTTTTTAATTATTAGACTTTTTTTTATTTTTTCTGGTTACAAATGCATTTTATAATTTTTCGCAAATGTCTCGGTTTTATTTATTAAATGAGTCTTGTATTTAATCACTCTGCTATATGTCTCATGAAAATGTTTTTACACATTAAACTACTTAATGACATATCTAAATCTGAATGTCTTGGACATATTTAACCTAAAAAAAATTTTAAATAACTGAACGAAGTACGAGAAACTTTATAGAATTTATAAATCTTAAATTATATTAGAATAGAATTACATGATGACATACGCAGTTTAAATTTTAAAAGCGATATATACTGGTGGACAAAACTTAAGGACCAAGAAGAAATGTGCACGTAAATGAGAATCTACGTGAGATTGTGGGTCCAGAAGCAAACAATAGTATTAACAGAATGTTGGATTTAATATAAAACATTTGTTGAAAGGATGTATACAGGGTATTACCACGGGTTCTTTTTTCTGAAACGTGAATATTTTCCGAACACATGACTGCACAAAGAAAGAAAAATACTCACAATTAACAATAGTCAGTGCCATATCAATAAGAGATGTGGTCACCGTGTAATTCGAGACAACTTTCAATACGGCGTGGCATACTCAGAACAACATGATTCAGTAGCTGTTGAGGCAAGTTGCCCTATTCCTCATTCACTGCACGGATGAGGGTTTCCTTGTTGGTAGGAGGAAATTGTCGAGCAGCAATACGTCTCCCCAAGGCATTCCATACATTTCCATTGGAATTCAGGTCAGAAGAACGTGCTGGCCAGTCTATGCGATGGATATCTTAGGCCTCAAGACAATCTTGTACACACTGTGTGCGATAACAAAGTGCGTTATCGTCCATAAAACGCAACTCTTCGCCGACAGCACCTCAAAAAAGTCGACCATGTAGAAGCAGGACATCTTCAATGTACCGTCTACCTGTCATGGACCCTTGGTCAAGCACATAGAGATGCGTGCAGCCATTGAACATGATGCCTGCCCACACTATGATACTTGAAGTCACATATCGATCTCTTTCTAGAATATTTTCGCTACAATAAGCACTACCAACATCGCGCCATATCAGTTTACGTCTACAATCAGACGACAGACTGAATCTACTCTCATCTGAGAAGAGCACGGTAGACCACTCGTCATCAGTTCAATTGCGATGCATACGGCACCACTGTAAACGGGCGCTACGTTGGCGTCTCGAGAGTGGGATACACATAACAGATCTTCGGGCGTATAGTGCACCCTTTTTCAAAAGTCTTGCAACAGTTTTCTGCGATATTTTAGTTCCTGGGGCAGCACAAAGTTGATTTGCTAAATGACAGCAATGACCGCCTCGGAAACTCAGCTTTTGCTTTAGAGTGTTAGTGCAATCCCGAGGGGTAGAAGCCGAGCGGACTTCTTGGGATGTCGTACTGCTACGACTACCTCCTCCCGTGCGCCTAAAACGTATTCCACTTTTTGGAATGCCGGCCATAGCCGAGAAACAATAATGTGCGTGATGTCAAATTCACGGGCAACATCTCTCATTTTGCATCCTTCTACCAACTTTCCCATTATTCTATCACGAGTAATATCATCTAAATGATGCCTAGAAGACATGTTCAAAATTTCAATGTTCAAGCTTCACTCCATCTCTTTCAATTTTTACATCTAATGGCAATTCACAGCACCCGCCGATTGCCTAAAATCTCTTATTTCTGCTGTCACGTTATCGACAAAAGCGGAAGTACAAAATTTGCATAAGTTTCACAAAACAGAGTGCATCCCGCATTCATGCAAATTTACACATGCTGCTGCGGATCTATTTTTAACTGTAATCGTTGAAAATAACAGTGGTCCTTAACTTTTGTCCACCAGTGTACATGATAATCAATTAACAATAATGGGAAGGGGAAAACACTGAAATGTGTTTTCATGGGGAATAATGGCTACTTAAAACTGATAAAAATTTAAAAGCTGGAAATGCTTCTTGTGTATTGTATTATCCGTAGAAAAAGTTTAGTGTCCAAAATTTTTTTTATCAACACTTAATAATTTACTAAAATGAATTATGAAATGTATCAATGTTATCAATTTTAATGCTAAATATGAGAGTCTGTTTAAGACATTTTGCGAAGATAAAAATAAAGACTCTTACTAATACCTAGTTTAACGCTAAGATAAGTTGGAAAAAACAACAAAACTTTATTTGGCATAAAGGTGAAGATGTATAGCCAAAGAACTTCCACTTCTTATATTCTTTGGTATAGCCTCATTGCATTTATATAATTAAGTTAAAAACACATTTGTAACAGAAAATTTGTGTTCTAAAGTTATTGCTAAAACTCTGTTATGTTTTATAAAGAGTTCACTTTTTAAGTAATAATACAGAGTGTATGTGTGTGTGGGGGGGGGGGGGGGCTGTGGCTTAAGATTTTACAGATGCTTCGGTAGGGCGTGGCCATTATAAGGTTGAGAACCACTGCTTGAAAGTGTTGTTACATTGGATTGCTTGGCTCAATTGTGGTTCGATTGGATGTAAAAATAATTCTGTATGGATGGTTACGTAAAGGATTTTTCGATCTGTCATTATAATAAGAGAGTTGCTATAATGAATGATCGATATATCTATCATCTACTGTATTTTTCTACAGAGATGTTCTTTGTTCAGGGAAGTTTTTTATCCATCCTTAAGGGTCTCAGGATTCTTAAAGCTTCCAAATTTTCGAAATTTATTTTTTTTTAAACTATAAACTCCTACCTTTTCTGAACATTTTGATATAATTGTTTCCTTGAAATTCTATTACAACAGAAGCTATGGCTTTTAGAATTATACCCGCTGAATTGCTAAAGCAGCGTTTCTGAAACTTTGAAGTCATTTTCCTCCAAATGACAGTTTCGGGCAAAACAAGCAGGGTATCTCAAAAACTTCTGAATGCTTTTTCATGAAATTTTCAAAACATATATTTCATGTTAGTCTGTATAAACTGAACCTAAAATTTTATTTTTATTGCTCAAAAAAATATTTGTTTCAGGTGATTATACTGTTGAAATTTTCAAAATTTTGTATTAGCTAAATACAACTTTGTATTAAAAATATAGAAATGCTTTAAATACAAATTTATTTAGGTACAGGGTAATTACTACAGTCTAAAGTATAATTATGCACAAAAATTTTCATTCTAATTGCAAAATTTATTTTGTAATCCTGCACTTAAGCTGTTATACGAATTTTCTGCTCGACAAATGTCTGATAGTTTGGAGCCCGCTGTAAATACTAATTCTGCATCTTGCAATTTTTTAAATACATAAAATGAAAAAAACATGCTTATATCTTTCAACCCAATAAAAATTGTTTTTTTAATCATATACATTTTAAGATATTAAATGTTGAAAATGGTTCTTTTTTTTCACTTTTTTCCAATTTTAAGAGTCCTGAGACCGCTTTAGGGAAAAATCCCAAGTATATAGTATCGCCCCCCCCCCCCTCCCCGTTGGAGACTGTTTAGATCCGCCCTCGAATAAATGTGAAAAAATCTGTTAAAATTTCAATTAAATATGTTCCGGGTGTCCTAAAAAGGACTGACTGATTTTAAAATTCAATAACTTGCAAACGGTGACAGATATTTCAAAAATTCTTGCAGGAGGGTTATGCATAAGGTCAAAAGTTTTTTTACAGTGATTTTTGATTTTAGTTAGAATTACAAACAATAGATGGCGCTGCGATCAATAGACGCTAAAATCAGGCTGGATTTTTTGGTACTTCCGGACCCACTCAATACATTTTAACCTCCTTTTTACGCATGGAAGACAAGAAAGGGCAAAAAATCCAGCCTGTATTTAGCGTCTATTGCTTACAGCGCCATCTATTGTTTGTAATTCGAACTAAAATCGAAAATCACTGTAAAAAAACTTTTGACCTTATGCATAACCCTCCTGCAAGAACTTTTTAAATATCTGTCACCGTTTGCAAGTTATTGAATTTTAAAATCAGTCAGTCCTTTTTAGGACACCCGGTATATATATATACAGGGTGATTCATAAAAGATGGGCAGAACTTTAAGGGGTTATAGTACACTTAAAGACAAATAATATTAAATAGGAGACTAAGGGTCCCAGACGTATTCCCAAGGAGATAGGGGGCATTAAAGTTTAGGGTCCGAAATTTCAAATGATTATAAAACATGGAAAAATTGGTCGATTCGTTTGCGGTTTTTGCAAAAAATTTTCTTTATGCCAGTATTTTCTTGAAATAAAATTTTAAAGTTCAATTTCAAAAAATGCTGATAGGGGGCGCTTTAGACTTTGGAGTAACAAACAACTATTTTTTAACGTTATTTTTTGTATTTCTTTAAATGATTTCGAAAGCTTAGACTTAAACTTAAATTTTGATCTAAAAATCTGAGTCCTAACGAGTAGTTAAGTAGCATAAACTGAAATTTGAAATTTGAAACCCTTCTCCCCCCAGAACAAAAATCAGTTATTCCCGATCTTTGTGTCGTAGATTAGGCTCTAACTACTGCCGCGTTTTGCTAAAATTATTCTTTATGTCAGTATTTTCTTGAAAATAAATTTTAAAGAAAATTTTCAAAAAATTCCGATAGAGGGCGCTTTAGACTTTGGAGTAACGAACAACTATTTTATACCGTTATTTTTTGTGTCTCATTAAATGCTTTCTAAAGCTTAGACTTAAACTTAAATTTTCAGCTCAAAATCTGAATCGCTGAGCGTGGTTCAGTAGCGAGGGGAGGGGGTTCAAATTTCAACTTCTGAACATAGTTCAGTTTGCACTACTTAACCATGCCCAACGATTCTGTGCTGTGATACGAGGCAAAAATACAACTTTCGTCAAGGACTGCATAGTCGGAATTCACTCATAAAGGCACTGGCACAGTTGGAAACGTCGCTCATGCAAACGTTAAAGCTCCATTCCTGACGCTAGTCACCGGGTGAAGAAGGAAACAGAAAGTATGCAAATGTCAAATGGGGAAGAAGAAGAACACGCATGCAAAATTTCGACACGATTCAGGCATAAAAACCACTGAACGGTGAGTCAAGTGTAAGTCGCTGTAGTAATGAATCGGAAGATGGTGCCCTTCACGAATAAGGAAAAGGCTGAGATGCATTTAATTTACGGAGCGGCAGATGGAAATGGTGCAGAGGCACAACGAATGTACGGAGAGCGATTTCCCGACAGGCGGTTGCCTAACCGCAAAACTTTCGAGCGCTTGCACAGACAGTTGTGTGAGACGGGATCATTTCTCGCTTCCCGGTCGAATGCAGGTCGTGCAAAAAAGGACGAATCAGTAGTTGTTGCAGAAGCCATTCTGGATGTAGTAGCGGCGCAGCCAAGTACAAGTACACGAACAGTGGCTAGGCAGGTGGATACCTCACAGTCCATGACTTTGAGGGTACTGAAGGATGAACATTTGCTCCCGTTTCATGTGCAACGAGTCTAGAAACTGTCTCCAGGGGATTATCCAAATCGTATTGAATTCGCCCGCTGGTTTCTGCAGCAGAACGCGCTAAATCCACATTTTGGACGAACTGTGCTTTTCACCGATGAATGTACCTTCACACGTGAAGGTACATTTAACACACACAATGCACATGTATGGGCGGATGTCAATCCACATGCTCATCAGAGACGCTTTTTCATCAATGTTTGGGCAGGAATCCTCGGAGACCACCTAATCGGACCGTACCTTCTTCCTGAACGCCTCAACGGTAAAACATACCTCACATTTCTGCAACATGTGCTGCCAGACCTGTTAAACGTTGTTCCTCCACGCATCCGGCGGGTCATGTGGTTCCAGCACGATGGAGCGCCAGCCCATTACGTACGAGACGTCCGCAACTATCTGGACATCACATTTCCGAACAGATGGATTGGTCGAGGTGGTCCTGTTGCTTGGCCTGCTCGCTCGCCAGATCTTTCACCCCTCGATTTCTTTTTTTGGGGACGATTGAAGGCTCTTATGTATGAGACACCCATTGAATCCCCCGAGGAACTGGTCGCCAGACTTTCCGCCGCTGTAGGGGAAGTGCTCGAAAAGCCTGATGTTTTCGCGAATGTTCGCCGTTCCATTCTTCGCCGTTGTCCTGCGTGCATAACCTCTGGTGGTCACAATTTTGAACATTTATTGTAATTACATGTTAATAAATATGCTTTGGTAACATAATCCTAATTTGTGTCTTTTTACCTCGTATCACAGCACACAATGTGTGGACATGGTAAACTGAACTGTGCTCAGGAGTAGAAATTTCAAACCCCTCTCCCCAGAAACTTAACCACGTCTAACGATTCAGATTTTCGGCTGAAAATTTAAGTCTAAGCTTTAGAAAGCATTTAATGAGACACAAAAAATAACGGTATAAAATAGTTGTTCGTTACTCCAAAGTCTAAGGCGCCCTCTATCGGAATTTTTTGAAAAATTTCTTTAAAATTTATTTTCAAGAAAATACTGACATAAAGAATAATTTTAGCAAAACGCGGCAGTAGTTAGAGCCTAATCTACGACACAAAGATCGGGAATAACTGATTTTTGTTCTGGGGGGAGAAGGGTTTCAAATTTCAAATTTCAGTTTACGCTACTTAACTACTCGTTAGGACTCAGATTTTTAGATCAAAATTTAAGTTTAAGTCTAAGCTTTCGAAATCATTTAAAGAAATACAAAAAATAACGTTAAAAAATAGTTGTTTATTACTCCAAAGTCTAAAGCGCCCCCTATCGGCATTTTTTGAAATTGAACTTTAAAATTTTATTTCAAGAAAATACTGGCATAAAGAAAATTTTTTGCAAAAACCGCAAACGAATCGACCAATTTTTCCATGTTTTATAATCATTTGAAATTTCGGACCCTAAACTTTAATGCCCCCTATCTCCTTGGGAATACGTCTGGGACCCTTAGTCTCCTATTTAATATTATTTGTCTTTAAGTGTACTATAACCCCTTAAAGTTCTGCCCATCTTTTATGAATCACCCTGTATATGTTCTGCACAACCGCGTATCTAATCTGTGACCAGGGAAGCCTGCGTTGGATCCCGTGTTAGTTTTAAAAAAAGGCTATAGCAGAAAAGTACACATTGCGAAAATTTTATTTTCATTACATTTTTATAAAAGGGTGTGTAATTTACGAAACTATATGCGTTAATTTAGGTCAGAGAGTTATTTTTTCTGAGTTAAATTTATACAATTTTTTTTTTTTTTTTATTGCTGGTTTTTCTAACAATATATGAGTAAATACGACACAAAAATTTAAAACGTAACATACTACTTTCAATTTATTTTCCAGATATCTTCAGGTTCGACAATACACACAGCTGGTTTACATCTAGGAAGATTATATTTAGGATCCGACTGATGAAAGACGAAATCTGATAAGTGCAATAAAGCCTTCATATCCCCTTTTAATTGACTAATGTGATGAATATTTTGAAATTTCATGACACGGTATTGACAACGCTTACTTTTACTGGATATCAGTTAATGAACAATGTTTAAACTGTGCGAAGAAGAAATGTTCATGTAGACACGTGAGCAATGACACGTGTCCATCATTAGAACCTGACTACTAACGCAGGGGCAAACTTCCATTAGTAATTTATAATAATATTTTTCACCTTAACCCTTTATGCCCCGACGGTACTTTAAGGTACCATTAAAATAACGTGTTATAAAATCCATTTAGTGCAGTCGTGAAAAAAAAGTAAACACCCCTTACTAACTCTGCAAAAAAATATCGTAGAAGGAAGTTACTGATACCACACGATTGGTAATAAAGTCTACTTTTAAATGATGTATATAAATTTTCTTAGGGGGCCATCTACTTATTAAAACGAACCATAACTTTGGTTTTATCAATAGCAGTACACAATTGTGAACGCATAAATGAACTCTACACCCTTCAATTAGCCTAAAAACAAATTTTTATGCAATTCGTACGATAAGTTTCCGAGAAATTAATTATTTTAAAATGAGCGTATTTTAGGGGCTGTATCCAAACTGGAATTCGGTTCTCAATTGTTGACTGAGAGAGCCCCCTTCTGGATCAAGGCATCTTAAGCGTCACTCAAGCAGTCATTGAAGACTGCCAGATTACAGGATAGCATAAGAAATTTTAAAATATCTAGTCACTTCTATCATAGACGATCATCATTTCATTCATCATTAATTCATCCATTTTCATTCATCATTAAACCATCATTTTGCCGTTTTTTAAGCATAATTTGAAAACTACTTGGAAGAAGAATGTGAAAATTTGGATTTCCATAAAGCAGGACTTAATAAATCTAAATCCATCAAAAAAATTGTAGGTTGCAATTCAGAATTTTTTCGAATATTAATTTCATAATTCATATCATAAAATTATAAAAATTGCAAATTCAACGTATTTATGTTTGAGTATATTAGTATTATTGCTACACAAAAAAATAGCACATCAGGGATATAATTTCAGGAGATATTAATAAAAATATGAAAATGCAACTTAACATTAGAAGCATTAAATTTAGAATGTTCATAATTCAAAAGACTTGAAATTTGGTGTCTGGGCATAGTTTGAACCGAAGATTTGAAATATCTTGTTAAAATTGGGTATTGCCTTTGAAAAAATGAAGTTTGGGTTCCTTTTAATATGCAGATGGCCCCCTAAGAAAATTTTATATACATCATTTAAAAGTAGACTTTATTTCCAATCGTTTGGTACCAGTAACTTTCTTCTACGATAATTTGTTGAGGAGTTGGTAGGGGGTATTTACTTTTTTCCCCACAATTGTACATCGATTTGTAGTAATACAGATCAGAAAGAGTTATAGATACTTCACTTTATCATGTTCCAAAAACATTATTGTTTGCACAAAACAAAAATTATTTTTAAAAGGATGATTTCTTTTTCATTTGCTTCTTTTCAGTTTTCTTTGAGATTGAAAGATTATGGGGAAAAGTTTCAGAGTATTATATTTGTTCATTTCCTAATTCTTATAAAATACTAAACAAAAATATTTTAAATAAAAGATTTGAATGGAGTTATAAATATTGCACAAAATCTCTATAAATTCAAATTAAAAAAAATTAATAGGCAAAATCCTTCTAAAATTTATTAAATGATTGTGTAATGTAGTTACAAAAATTCACAAAAAATGCTTATTAGAAGATGAAATTTCCATGAATTCATAATTTGGGGCATAAAGGGTTAAAATAAAAATTCTGCCTGGTGTATTTTCTTTTTTTTTTCACATTTCACTTCTTTTTCATCATATTTTTCAGCTTATTTAAGACAAAAATTCCGCGTTTAAATTCTGAAAGTGCTTTCACATAAGAGACAAGTTTTTGGTAGCCCATAAATTTCGTATACAGTAATTTACAAAATAGTGCGATTTTTTGTCAATGACGGCTCAGTGCTGTTACATACTACAAGAATGTTCACATTAATTTCAAAATTTCCAACTACAAATCTTTTTTTTTCTCATTTCTCTTCTTTAAACTACAAATCCCTTTTTTTTTCTCATTTAGACTCTTTTTCATCATATTTTTCACCTTATTTAAGGGGGCTCCTCAAATTAAAGAACTAAGCTCTTCTTCTACAGTCTTCTTTCCTGTGTCTGAGGGGGGCTCAGGGTTTTATCGATACCGAAAAATCGGTTCTCGCTTCGGTTCTCTAAAATCTCGCTTCGAGTCCGTATAAAAACAGAAGTGTTCAATTTACTAATTTAAACTTTCTGATATTTTAAGGTATGTTTGTAGTCTTATAAAATTATAAAATGAAGTACTTCAATGTAATAAAATAAAAAATATAGTAAAATTTATATAACAGAATTTTCGAAAAAAAAATTTAGGTGTCATATCACCATCCGTAATATATCTTAACGTTGAACTGACATAAGAATCTAATTTTTGCTTTAAAAAGATCAGGAAACTTTACTCTATAGAATGAATTAAGGATATAACTTTCACTCAAAGGAAACTTTATTTAAAAAACTCTCAAAGTTGAAAATTTAAAAATCCCTAAAAAATGCATTTTTTTTTCATTAAAAATACACAAAATATTAAACTATCTAAAATATATTAATTCATTCTATAGATAATGATGTTATATGCATGCAAAAAAAAAATTAAGCCATTCCATCAAATAGTTTTTTTTTTTTTTTTTTTTTTTTTTTTTTTTTATCTTACGGATAGTCGTAAAAATCAAGTATTGAGAAAACGCGACTTAAAGTTGCAATTACTAAACTGCAATGGTATAATTGCAATAAATATATGGGTGCGGCTTTAAAAGCGATTGTTACATAATATAACTCCGTTAAAATGAAAATATTTTTATGCGGTTTTGTGCACTGTGTTCAGAATTAATTGAATAATCAAAATAGATACTAAAAACAAAATCGATTTTTTGAGCCCTGAGCTCTTTAAGAGAAAACTTTTGGGACTAAATAGGCGAAATTTTTTATATACTAAAATACTGGTGGAAATTTGTTCCTGCACTAACTCAGCCTTGTTCATCAAAGCAGTGACATGAGACAGACTTTGATCCTGAATTCTGGATTCAGATATTGAATTCAAGTTTGTTTAGTAATATATATATTTGTACATAAATAAAGTTTTATTTTACATTTGTATTCTGTTGGTTTTCTTTCTTTGTATGTGTGTGTATCAGTAATTGCAACATATATGTATTTTTAAGTAACAGGGTGTTTCAAAAAGGAATCCTAACTTTTAAAATTCAATGGCACATTACATTATTATAATGCATTATTATAATGCACATTATTATAATGCACTAAAGGGCTCTGCCCCCCTGCAAGCTACGCTCGCCAACCCCCGTTCAGACACCGCAGAATCTAAAATCACGCTAATTTGATCGGTTTTTAAAATATTAGAGAAGATTGAATTATAATGAAAAACATATTGCGATCTCCCTGTAAACGGGTTTCCATTCAATTCCCTTTGATTGCGAAAATTTAAGACCGAATCAGTTGCTGTTAAGACATCCAATGGTTGTTTTCGTGTTTCATTAAAGAATATCAGTTAAACATTTGAAAAGAAGCTAAAATAAAATGAATTAAGTAAACAGAGTCTTTGCTGACCGGTATTTTTTAACAGCGTTATAAAACGATTGACATAATGCAATTTACTACAATTACTACAATTTACTGCTTTAACCCCTTCAAGAGCGGTATTTCATTTTTGGACCACTTAATTTTAATTCTTAAATGCCACATTGGCACCAGAATATTGGAATGAAAATTTTCCTTTTATTAAGTAAGTGAACAAAAGCATTTTCGTATTTCGAAATTTGTTTGTAAAATCCGGTGCCATTCACAGATTTCAACATTTTACGAATAGAAGTACCTTGCCCCTGAAAGGGTTAAACGCATATTAATGTATTCATTATTTTAAAGTTTCCTTTCTCTTTTAATATTCACGTTTAATGCAATTTTCAAGACATAATTTTCAATATTTTCCTGCTTTTAACACGTACTCATTTAATAGTAATTTGAAAGTTTTTATTCTGTTTTTAATAGCTATGTGCAAATAAATTTGTAATCGTTGGGAAATATTATTCTTTGCGCTGTTTTTAGAATTGAAAGCAACCTCTATAATAGGGATAAGTCGCCAAATATTATTCTGTCGCCATCATTTCCCCTTTTCATAAGAAAGGTTTCCATTTTGATTAACGAATCAAAGTTATTTTTTCGAATAAAACTACATAAAAGTTGCCATGATCGCAAAGAATTCTTGGTACTTTTATGTTATCCGGGTTCAAATCTCGCCAATAGCTTTTTTTTAACTCTTAAGTTAGCATTTTTTTTTTCGAGTGGTAAATTAAACGGTACTACTTGGTTATCCCATTGACTAAAAATCAATCGCCAGACTATAAGATTAAATGCCAATAATTGTTGATCGTAAATGTCACATTCACGTGACTGTAAAGAAGTTACGCGTGTTTACGCCATCAAGTGATTTTTATTTCGACGCGTTTCTTGTATTTGCATTTTTATACGAATTTATTTGTTCTTTCGTTATTTAAAATAAAAATTACGTCAAATTGTATAATTTGGCAAGTGTTTTGGCGATTTATATAATTTGGCGATATTGGTCATTTGCTTTGAATTTGAAATTAAATTTCCTCATTTTTTGCATTATTTAATATTTAACACAGATGTCATATAAGCAACTGGTTTGGCGTGATTTTTTTTACGACAATTTGGCGAAAACCTCGTTTTCGAATACCAGTTACATATGTATTGGTACTACTTAGTTATCCCGCCGACCAAAAATCTATCGCCAAACTATAAGATTAAATGCCAATAATGGTTGATCGTAAATGTCACATTCACTTGACTTTAAGCAAGTTACACGTGTTTACGTCATCAAGTGATTTTTATTTCGACGTTTCATTTGTATATTTATTAATGTTATACTAATTTATTTATTCTTTCGTTATTTAAAATACAAATTATGTCAATTTGTATAATTTGGCGAGTGGTTTGGCGACTTATATAATTTGGCGAAATTGGTTGACGGAATAACCAAATAGTACCGCATTTTTAAATTATTTTCTATTATTTTTAAAATGAAATAACAATAAATAAATAAAAAATTAATTAATAACTATAAAACAACGTAATTTATCACTTTTTTTTAATAAAAAGAAAATAAATGTAAATAAACATTTATTAATGAATAAGCAACAACAGCCGGGCTACCATGTCAGACAAAAAAACGCCATTTTGGCGCAAATTAGGTACCCCGGTGCGTATACGACATTTGAGCCTAATATTTTTCTTTTCGTTTCGTTTAAAAAAGAAAGAAAGAAAGAAGTGAAAGCCATTAATTTTAAATGTTTCAGTTTTAAAGGAAAGTTTTGTATTAAATAAAATGATAACGAAATACAAAAAAAAAAAAAAAAAACATTGTTCTTAGCATAGATTTAAGGGAGGCCAAACTGGTCGCCAAATTAGTTTAAAGTTATAACCTTTTCTGAAATACGAAAAAAATATCTGTTATGAGTGGCCATTATTAGAAAAAAGTATTTAAAATTAGAAAAAAAATTAATATTTCGAAAACTAATTCGAATTTAAAAATTCTAATACCAGTTTTGAGATCTGTGGATGAATACGGATTTTTGGTGTTAATTTCATCGCTTTTAAAATATGTATTCCATATTTTAGAAGAAATCGCCGTGAAACATAATCAGTTGTTTAATCAGTCGTTTCATAGAATCGTTACATAAATTCGTTTCAATTCAGTCGTTTCATAATATCCGTTTCATAAATTCGTTTCATTAGGATTTTATATATATAGGGTAGATATAAATTTTTGAAATAAGTGTGGGAATGGTAGGTAATGAAATAACTTGACTACAAAATATTTCAATTGACTACACTGGATTCAAAAAGGAATAATTGAACACACAGTATATAAAGAAACAAACAGTTGATAGTTAGATAGTGAGTAAGCATGATTTAATATAGCCACATGTCGATTTTGCAATAATAACATTGCAGCGAAGCAATTTTGCTTTCTCTTATCAAACGAAACCAATTTAAATGCCCTCATTCAGCCCAAACAAGAGAAGCACGTGGAACAGGGAACAGGTATTTCATCCTATAACTATGCCCATATTTTTAATCGAAATTCTGATCGTACCTACGCTCAACACGTGATTTATGAATAAAAATTTGCAACGGTAAAAGCAAAAGCAAAGAAATACAGGTTTGAATTGACAAGCGTGGTTGTGTTGGGCAGAATGTAACGGATTTTAGGGTTACATCTTCGGCATCACCCCCAGACAGAGACCGCTTAACACTTAGGAATAGGGGAAGCCCGACGTCACACAGGGGGCCCCTTATTACTCTACAAATTGCTTTTTTATTTACTAAATCTCTTTTTCGTATGCTTAAATAATTTGAAATTTTACCACCAAAGTTTAGAGTAAATAACATTTTTAATATTCAACTAAAACTGCCTATATAAAAGTATTTTATTATATGTTTAATTGTAAAAAACCAATTTATTTTATAAATGACAAATATGGAACTATAGTTGAGAATATGTGAACATCAAAAAAAATTTTGTGATTTACAAATCGCCATATAGTAAGAAAAAAAAAAGTTTCATAAGAAAAAAATGTATTTCTTACAGTGATTGAGTTTCTTTTTTCTAAAAATTAGTTTTGAAAAGTAAAATTGGGGGCCCTTTTGTATTTCAGTGGGTAAGCACGGGCTTCACGGGCATATTCCGTAAACAGGCCCTGCCCCCAGACACCATACTTCATTTCTATTATTTATCTTTACTCTATGAGCTCATGATTTTTACCCAAACGGAGTTGAGATGTTGCACGTTTTCCTCGAATAAGTGACTTGTTTATTAGGTTGCTCGTAAAGTTTGCATGCAGTAATTTACGAAATATTTCAAACTTTTTGCCAATAGATGGCGCAGTGCTGTTACAAACTACCAGAATGCTGACATTAACTTCAAAATTTAAAACTACAAATATTTTTTCTGATCTCAGTAGCATAAAAAGTAACAACTGTGAGATCATTGATACAGTTTTACACATTGAGAAGCAATCTGACAGTCTGAGACAGCATATCGCCATCTATTGACGAAAATGTAAACTATTTTTTAATTACCGTATATAAAATGCTACTTGATTAAATGTATCAGCACGCAAAAGTCTTTTGCCACATATCAGCTTTCAAGAGACTGGTGTGATAAAAATTTTAATATTTCATATCACGTTATTAAACATTCTTACTGTTACTAGACTATTCTTACTGTTACTACAATTTTTAAGCTGTGCGAAAAAGAAATGTTCATATAGACTAGCAAGCTATGGCGCGTGACCATTATAGAAGCGACACGACACGCACTTTGATCCTGAATTCTCGATTCAGAGATTGAGTTTGAGCTTTTTTTTATATAAATATTTGTATATAAATAAAATTTTATTCTAAAATTGTATTTTAATAAAGTTTTTTGTCTTCATGTGTGTGCGTTTATGCATATAACATATCAGTATTCTAAAGTAGACTTGCGTCAACAACTTTAATTTAAAAGGCTGTATAAATAAAAATTATTTTTTACATAAAAAAATGCTTTAAAAAATGTAATTTAATAGAGTACAGCGATCATTTGGATTTTTTTTTTTTTTTACTTAATATTTACTTAGTTTTAAATTTGGGGCATTTCGACAAGAGAAGCCGAGAAAGATACGAGGTTAAAAATCGAAAGCAGCTCCATCGAATCATCCACAGATCGCGACAAATCACCTTCGTAACAAAATTTAACCGAAGAATCTAAATTCCGTCCACCAAATTCCGTCGCATCCTCTTCAACAACAGATCGCAAAGATCAAACTTCAGACGACCAAAACCTTCATCGATAAACTCTCCAAGTCCCAT
Organism: Maratus speciosus; assembly: GCA_963932465.1. NCBI lineage: Eukaryota > Metazoa > Arthropoda > Arachnida > Araneae > Salticidae > Maratus > Maratus speciosus. The sequence goes on from OZ010794.1 coordinate 425,909,700, forward strand.
TTCGAGAAGAAAAACAGTTTACAAATCGAAAGCAATTCCACCGAATCATCCACAGATTGCGACTAATTACCTACGTTGAGCTCAATTTTTCCCGGTTAGATTCGACCGATTGTAAAACGCCGTGACTAATGGATTGGAGCCCCTCGAAACATGGCCTTTTATCGATTAAACATTAGATTGCTTCCTTTTTCGCGTTTGTCTTTTATTCTGTAATCGATTTTCATGGGCTACATAATCGGTTGAAGACCTCGATTTTCATGGGCTACATAATCAGTTGAAGACCTCGATTTTCATGGCCTACATAATGAGTTGAAGACCTCGATTTTTGCTTTGCAAGACAATTTTCATTTCGGCGTCGCTCTTATGCTTTGGAGTTTTCCATATCTGATAATTTGCGCCAACCCATTTTGTAACTTTTCCAATTTTTAACGATTTTATGCCTTTCGATTACCTATTCAAATAATTTTTAACGAATTTATGTCTTTCGATTACCTATTCAAATAAAAATTCTTCTAAAAGTAAAGAAAGCAACCCTCGACCGAAAATAACAACCATTTCCAAATGGTTACAAAAAAAAAAAAAAGGCTGTTGCAACGCAATGGAAAATTGGAAAATTTTGTATCTTTCAAATTCGTTATGTAATGATTGACTTTTATCATAGCACAATCCTGCAAAATTATGTTTTGTCTCTATGGTGTGTGTGTTTATGCATGTAACATATCAGTCTCCTTAAGTAAACTTGTATCAAAAGTTTTAATTTAAAGCTGTATTAATAAAAAATATTTTTTAACAGAAAAATGTGCTTTAAGAAAAAACGATTACAATGCAGTCGAAAATTTTGTATCTTTTCAAATTCGTTTTGTAATCATTCACTTCTATCATAGCACAATACTGAAAATAATCTTTTGTCTTCATGTGTGTGTGTGTGTTTATGCATGTAAATATCAGTATCCTAAAGTAAACTTGTATCAACAGCTTTAATTTAAGGCTGTATTATTAAAAATTATTTTTTAGCAGAAAAATGTGCTTTAAAAAAAAGAAAGCGATTACAATGCAGTCGAAAATTTTAATCGACTGCATTGTAAACGCTTTCATTATAATCATTGTACTAATAAAAAAAATTTTTTTTAACAGAAAAATATGCTTTTTTAAAAAAGCTATTACAATGCAGTCAAAAATTTTGTATTTTTTCAAATTCGTTTTGTAATCATTCGCTTTTATCACAGTACAATCCTGGAAAATAACCTTTTGCCTTCATGTGTGTGTGTGCATGTAACATATCAGCATCTTAAACTTGTATCAACAGTTTTAATTTAAGGCTGTATTAATAGAAATTATTTTTTTAACAGAAAATATGTTTGTTTGTTTGTTTTTTGTTTGTTTGTTTTGTTTTTTTAAGCGATTACAATGCAACCGAAAATTTTGAATTTTTCAAATTCGTTTTGTAATCATTCACTTTTATCATAGCACAATTCTGAAAAATAACACTTTTATGTATTTATTTATTTTTATCTTTTTTTATTTATTTATTTTTGCACCGTTTTAAGTTCTTGTAATATTTGTCGATTTGCAGAACTTAAAAATACCGAATTTTTCTCGGACTAGTAACGATATTTTTCACAAAGTGGAAATGGAAATCCAATAAAATCACGCAGATCTAGTAAGGTCAAAAAATTTTATTGAAAAAAAAAAGACCTACAAATAAGCTCTATCGCTCTATCTTGCATTTTATTATTTTAGCATGTATGTCATAACAAATACAAACTAGTCGGAGTGGCAATCGCCAAAACTTTCTTATCTCATACATGTTAACACTTCCTGAAAAATGCAGCATATCAACACCACTGGTTAGATGATTTACAAATAAAACTAATTATCAACAACTTTAACAACTGCTAACTAAATCTGAAGTTTGTTAAATCCGGGCATTAGTTTTTTAGATAGAGCTATTGCGGAAATTGTAAAAAATTCAGCATAGCAGCGCCACCTATTGGGCGATTTACACCAAAAACTAATTAGGACCAATGTATACCAGGAAGTAACTAAATCTGGAGCTTGATGAAAATTCATGCATTAGTTCTTAAGATACAGCTATTGCGGAAATCGTGAAAAAGGCAGCACCATAGCGCCACCTGTTGGGCGATTTACACCAAAAATTAAGCAGCACTAATTTATATCAAGGACTAATTGAATCTGAAGTTCGATTAAAATTCGTGCATTTTTTCTTGAGTTAGAACTATTGCGATAATCAAGAATAATGCAGGATAGCAGCGCCACTTGTCGGGCGATTTTCCCCAAAAGAGTAATCAGCACCAAACTATATCCTAGAAAACTGAATCTGAAGTTTTATGAAAATCCGTGCAGTAGTTCTTGAGATATAGCTATTGCAGAATTCGTAAAAAATACCGCATAGCAGCGCCACTTGTGGGGCGATTTTCACCAAAAACTGATCAGGACTAGTTTATATCAAGGTCTAACTAAATCTAAAGTTTTGTGAAATTTCGTGCATTAGTTCTTGAGGCAGAGAGCCCACAAAATTTTTGTCACATTCAGACTCACAGAGTGACAGACAGACATTTTCTAAAAACCATCAAATCGTGTTCAGGACATTCTAAAAATCCGTCGAAAACCGGAAGTCGAAAATTTTCACGAATCCAATACTTTCTTCTTGTAAAGATAAAAGAAAGTAAAAATCGTTTTAATGTATTTTCTTCTCCTCAAAAAAATATGCTTCTTCTCCCTTAGATTTTTTTTTTAATTGGAGAACTGAAATTTTTTTTTTAAGTTTTTTGTGCAGTTCTTGGAATCCTTTCCCATGTAGCAAGCAGCAGTCGTCAGCTGTCATGTTTATTGGTATGTGACGTTATTTTAACTAAATTTATAATACATTGGCCTCTAAAAGTTAAGAAACAATGACCGGTTACTTTCGATTGTATAGGGTTTGTTGAATATCTACCAAAATTCTTGACGAAATATCTTTGAACTTCGAGGATGTAAAGTGTTTGACTTCATATTTTTCAGTGAAGATTTAGTCGTGAGGACAATTAAGGGGCCAACAATAAATTTAATAATAAAATGATGTTTACGATCATCCATGTAACAAACTAGTTGGATGTGCCAATCCCAAAACTTTCTTCTATCTTATACATCTTAATATTTCAAAACCTAGTTACACATGTTAATACTTCAATATTATTAGTTCAATACTATACCAACTTTGATTTTCATCTTAAATTTCTGCTCAAGTCAATTAAACGGACTAAAAACGAGTTAATCTATATCATGATATTTGTTAAAATTATTAATTTTTCCTTATTCTGTCGTTATCAGCTGTTTGCGAATAGCCGGCATAGCAGGAAGCGAGTTCCCGCCGCTGCATGAGCCGCCGATGCACAATAGAACTACGAAAAATCAAGAAAAGTATACAAAAATCGCTAGCACGGAGCCCCTTTACCGCGCAATATTTCCAAATTCAAGGAGAACCTGTTGGCCAAAGCCAAAAAAATGCACAAAAAATTTGGTTCAATTGTATGCATAATTTTATACACTTTTCGATTGTACAATAAAGAAAATGGCACATCACTATTACAGCGCCCCCCTTCCGGCAGATTTTTTTCAAATTCAGGGAGGACTTGTTTACCATAGGCAGAAACGTACACAAAAAATTTGGTTCAATTCTATGCACAAATTCATACACTTTTCGACGGTACAATATTCAAAATGGCACAAAAGTAGCTATTACAGCGCCCCCTACCGGCAATTTTTTTCCAAAATAAGGAAAGACCTGCTTGCCATGGCCAAGAACTTAAAATAAAAATTTGGTTCAATTCTATACATAACTTCATACACTTTTCGATGGTGCAATATTCAAAATCGCACAAAAATCGCTATTACAGCGCCCCCTAACGGCGAATTTTTTGCAAATTCATGGAAGACCTGCTTGCTATATCCAAAAAACTTAAAATAAAAATTTGGTTTAATTCTATGCATAACTTCATACACTTTTGGACGGTACAATATTCAAAATCGCACAAAAATCGCTATTACAGCGCCCCCTACCGGCGAATTTTTTCCAAATTCAGGGAGGACCTGCTTGCCATAGCCAAAAACTTAAAATAAAATTTTGGTTTAATTCTATGCATAACTTCATACACTTTTGGACGGTACAATATTCAAAATCGCACAAATATCGCTATTACAGCGCCCCCTACCGGCGAATTTTTTCCAAATTCAGGGAGGACCTGCTTGCCATAGCCAAAAACTTAAAATAAAAATTTGGTTCAATTCTATGCATAACTTCATACACTTTTCGATGGTACAATATTCAAAATCGCACAAAAAACGCATTTACAGCGCCCCCTACCGGCGAATTTTTTCCAAATTCAGGGAGGACCTGCTTGTCATATCCAAAAACTTAAACTAAAAATTTGGTTTAATTCTATGCATAACTCCATACACTTTTGGATGGTACAATATTCAAAATCGCACAAAAATTGTTATATTAGTGCCCCCTACTGGCGAATTTTTTCCAAATTCCGGGAGGACCTGCTTGTCATAGCCAAAAACTTACAATAAAATTTTGGTTTAATTCTATACATAACTTCATACACTTTTTGATGGTACAATGGCGACAGACAGACGGACACACAGACAGACAGACATTTTCTATAAACATGTTTTTTGGAATCTCTGACCCCTAAAACATGCAAATCCGTCGAAAACCGGAAGTCGAAAAAAATTTCGATTACAATACTTTCTTCTATTGAAGATAGAAGAAAGTAAAAATACTCAAAATCGTCTGTCACTGTAGCAAGACTATGTGTGTCCTGTTTAACGGTCGTGTGCGTTTGTGTAAGCATAGCACGCGTATACGTGAAGGTTTTAACTTATCTGCGAAAAATTCAAATGTTTTTTTATAGAATACAGAGTTTTCAACCAGATTTAACACCACTTTACGAAAACATGAAAAAGAACAGTAGAAACAGTATACTGCAATTAAAGCGTGACTATGCTGAATATTTGATGAGCTATGGGCATTAAATAACTTTTAACTGCACATGCGTGAAAGATTCCAAAATTTGTGTTTCATAATTTGGTAGTCAGCTATTTAGGGCAACTCATATAAAAAGTCCAGTCAAATATTATAGACCGTGAGATGGCAGCACAGACAATCACCTCATCAAGTTCACGGATGAAATTCTAAGATTAGTTAAATCTCGAATCACATATTAAAATGCAATCGGTCTGCCATGTCATATCTTGGTAGCTGAAAACCCGATTTTAGTACCCAACTCGTAGGTTTACCATTGTGTTTTCCTGTCCCCAGTGCTCTATGTTTTCACACCTTTGGGTGCAGGAAAACACAATGGTAAACTTATGAGTCAATCTCTAAAATCGGGTTTTCAGGTACAGTAGAACCTCTTTTATGCGAAACTCTTTTAACCGAAACTCTCGGTTAACCGAAATCCATTTTTAAAGCTCTATTTTTTTTTTTTTTTTTTTTTTTTTTTTTTACTATCACATTCCTTGTGTGCAAAATTCATTATGAAACCCTTTTTTTTTTTTAACTCTCATATTTCTTGTCTTGCAAGCGGTTTTTTCCGAACTACGGGTACATATAAATATTTTCGATCCCCTTTCTTAGAGTTCCTTTGAATTTAACCTGAGCTTCCGTAAGCTGCGGAGTGGAACGAAGAAAATGAACAAAGTTAGCAATTCTGAAGCTTTTGAATGTTCTGAAAATGTTTGGCATGTTTAGGGCAGCAGAAAGACTGTGATACTGGTGAAGTAATAATATTAAAAAACTCCCAGATAGTGCTTCAAAGAAAAGGCAATCGAAACTGCGACAAATAAAATATTTTTTCAAACCCTTGTGATATACGTAAAAGGTACTTAATTTCAAAATTAAAATTCAGGCAATTTATTCTTTTTTCTATTTTGCTATTGCTTTATTTTTATTAAGCACGTGTTACCATAATAAGAAATATCGCGTATATTTCTCCTTAATGTTAAAATTGAAGCATTCTCAATTATCCGAAAATTTCGATTTTCCGGAAGAGGGTCGGTCCCAATTACTTCGGATAATCGAGGTTCTACTGTATTTTCCACCAAGATATGATTTGGCAGACGAATCAGCGAATCGAGTTTTAACTAATTCTGCAATGGACCTTATGCACGCGACCTGAGGTCGAGGCTAAAATTCGTCTGCTGGCGGTATTTACTGGCGGTGTTTAGCATAGCAGTCTATGGAGTGTGAGTTATTAATGCTTGTTTGTTAAAAATACCGAAAAACAATTCTTTGATGCAGCAGAATATACTTAATATATTTTAATCTAAATTCAAAATGTTGTTCTGTATGCGAGAAAATTCCCTAAGTTTGCAAATTTTCAGTTAAAATGTATGCACTCAACCTGGGTCAAGGCTAAAGTCGTCTGCTAGCGGTGTTTGCGCCTGCGCATACTGGTATTCTGCCGGTGCAGAAACTAGAATAACAGATCATCATACCGCCAGCTCTGGCGTCTGACGTCACCTGAATAGAGTCCATTTCAGCCGCGAACTCGATGAGGTGATTGTCTATGCTGCAGCCTCCCAGTTTATTAGGAAAATTCAAAATGATACAGTGAGCTGGTTGACAAATTGTGGAAAATACCTTATAATAAAGTTACTTTTAGAAAGCAACCCACTATATCGCCTCTATCTTTCAACATTCTATCTCTACGGGAAGGAAGAAATGAGTAGCAAACGTGCTTTGGAACTAAACATTTTAGATTCCTCGACGGGCTAACCACTTGACCGTGACATATGCTCTTTAAAGCAACTCAGAGCTCTTGGTCAAGGGAGATGGGCACCGCAGGCAAATAATCCTATCTGGGTGTATAGGTCAGGATGTGCAATCCACGAACGTCTGGTATAGAACGACTACTAACAGTAGTAAGCTTATGTAAAATTTTCGATTTAAGGGACTACTGTAACTTTTGTACTTTCTTAAAAATACTTTATATGGGCGATTCTCAAAAGGTGGGCACAGGACAAGTCATAACTTTAAGCCTTTCAAACGCAACTTTAATTATCATTGACTTTTTTTTTTTTTTTTACACTGAGTTTTTAATTCTATTCAGAAACAGAAAATGACATAATTTATTGTAAAAGCTTTGTATTGTATCTTCAAATTTTATTATTTTATGCTAAAGAGGCCAATTTCGGACATTCATAACGTTAACTGCTCCAATGTACCACCAAGAAAATGAGTTTTAACTTTTTTCCAGGTGGTTCTAATGGTAAACAACGAATGCATAAAGGAAACGGATGATTTTTTGATAATTTCGTTAAGAGATGGCAGGCTCATTTATTGCTTTTTTGAAGATAGAAGGACTTTTCTATAAAGAATTTTTCTGTATTTTGTTATGTCCGAAAGTAACGTACGTAACAAAGTATTTGATTTTATTATTATTATTACTGGATAACAAAAAGTTAATTATACATATATATATATGTGTATACAGACACATTTACTACATTCTTAGTCTTAAGAATTTTTTTAATACTAAGAGCAACGTTCAAAATCTGTAACGTACGTGCGAAAGAGTGTCCAAATTTTGTAACGTACGTAACTGCTAATTAAATGCTTTAATCATTAATTTTCCAGAATAGTTGCTGTTTATGTATAATTTTGTAGACATACTATTATAAAATATTTATATATTATATTTATAGACAAAATACTATACTATTAAAAAAAATTGGCCTTAAATTTGAAAATTTTAAAAATTACATATAGTTAACGTTTAATGGTCCCACCTTTTGAGAATCTCCCATATAAGGATCGACCGAAACAGGTTTTTAAGCCCGAAACCGAATATCGGTAAACTGCCTACTTTCGGCCGAAAACGGAAATGTCCAAAAAAAATTTTAAGTAACCAATACGTATGTACTAGTTGGCTCTGTGTGCTCTGACCAAAACTTTTTGTTTTCATATAAAATAAAATGTAATTAATTATTCAACGACACAAAGAATCACACGAATTTCATCTAATTAAAAAATGTTTTAGGAATACATACCTCGATTTATCTTTTATAATGATTTCGTAAATTATAATCTGTTATACTAGAACTTTCTCAAAGAGTATTCGAAACATTCCTGCGGATTCAAGAAAAAAAATTTGTGTTACCGTTAAGTCTGCAGTTTTTGATGAGCACGTGAAAAGCGCCTTCAAAGTTTAGTCATATAGGCATTGCTTGCTTTGTAATTTACATTCACGTCTTGAGTCAGCCGTGACTGATAATTGAAGAGCTGAGTGGATGAACATGTTATGCAACATTTTCTATTTCTTTTTTATTATTATTATCTTTTGGATAAAAGCGTTATGAGGTATCCTATCACATGGTGAAGCTAAAATACTAAGATTCTATTTAGTCTTGAAGATTTAAGAGATTATTCATTAATATTTAATATTTTAATATTTAATAATGTCAATAACGTTAATAATTTTTAATATTTGAAAATTAAATCTGAATAAGTTTTTCTGAGAGAGTTTAGTACCATGCCTGTTAATATTTTAAACACATGGTATCAAACGGAAAATAAATTATTAAAATTTACAGCAAAAACTTTCACCTCAAATTTCTTGAAATTTAATTTTTGTTACTTAACATGTTCTTCCACTTAGCTCTTCAATTATAATCAGTGAAGTTCATAGCAATAAATAAAGAGTGTTTCATTTGAGCCGACAGAGCTCAACATTGGTGTGTACATAGTACATACCAATGTCTCGACCGAGTTCGTTGGCCAGCTTCATCCGCCGTTTTGTTTCAAAATGGCGGTCATTTAAAATTTTTAAAAAAATTTTAAATTTTAAATGTGGTACCAAAAAAATAAAAATGGAAAAATATTTTTTTTTTATGTATTTGACCTTTATACAAAGATTCCGGAGCAGTTTTTGTTTCGTGTATATCTTAAGAAATGGCTGAGTTATAGCATTTTGAATTTCTAGCGTGGCTGACATTTTGAAACGTCCTGATTTTTGTCACGTAATAATTTATGAACAGATTTGGATGTACCTTGGTGTGTACATAGTACATACAAATATCTCGACCGAGTTCGTTGGCCATCTTCATCCGCCATCTTGTTTCAAAATGGCGGCCATTTAAAAAAAAAATTTAAAAATTAAAAAATTAAAATGAGATACCAAAAAATTGGAAAATGAAAAAGATTTTTTTCGTATGTGTTTGACCTTAAGGGTCCTGTCCCTGCCGGCGAAGACACACATGAGCTAATGCTAATCCTATGGGGAGGGATTTTTCTAATATCTCGTTTTCATTTCGACATTTTTAATTTTTTTCTTTTTTTTTTTTTTTTTTTTTTCTTTTTCTTTTGCATTGGATAGCCGAGGTCCGTCTCTACAGCGCACCTTGGTTACTTTTTCGATTTTGGTTGCAGATATTTTTTAGAATGACACTTTCATTTTCAGAACCGGTTTTGAAAGTGAAAGTAACTTTATTAAAAATATCTGCGACCAAAATCAAAAAAGTAACCAAGGTGCGCTGTAGAGACGGACCTCGGCTATCCAATGCAAAAAAAATTATTTAAAAATGTCAAAATGCAAACGAGATATTAGAAAAATCCCTCCCCATAGGATTAGCATTAGCTCGTGAGTGTCTTCGCCGGCAGGGACAGGAACCTTAATACAAAGATTCCGGAACAGTTTTTGTTTCGTCTATATCTAAAAAATGGCTGAGTAATAGCATTTTGAATTTCTATTGTGGCTGACATTTTAAAACGACCTGATTTTTGTCACGCGATAACAGGCGTATTTATGAACCGATTTGGATGTAACTTGGTCTGTACATAGTACATACCAATGTCTCGACCGAGTTCGTTGGCCAGCTTCATTCGCCATCTTGTTTCAAAAGGGTTGCCATTTGAAAATAAATTAAATTTAAAATTTAAAATGAGGTATTAAAAAATTGGAAAATGAAAAAAGATTTTTTTTTATGTGTTTGGCCTTGATACAAAGATTCTGGAGCAGTTTTTGTTTCTGAAAATTTGTTCTTTTGTTTATATCTTAAAAAATGTTTGAATTATAGCACTTTGAATTTCGAGCATGGCTAACATTTTGAAACGATCTTGTATTTGTCACGCGATAACACACGTATTCGCCTATTTCGATGTAAGAAGGCATGTGGATAGTATACATCAATACCTCGACCAAGTTCGCTGGGCAGATTCATCAGCCATCTTGTTTAAAAATGGCGGCCATTAAATTAAAAAATATATATATATTTAAAGTGAGGTGCAAAAAAATTAGAAATTGAAAAAGGTTTCTTTCTTAAGTATTTGACCTTGATATAAGGATTCAGGAGCATTTTTTGTTTGTCTTTACCTTAAAAAATGGCTCAGATATAGCAGTTTCAATTTCTATTGTGGGTGACATTTTGAAAAATCTGATTTTTTGCATGCGACAGCACTCGTATATATCAACCGATTCAGATGTGAGTGAGCATGTGCACAGCAATTACTAAGGTCTCGATCAAGTTCACTGGTTAGCCTCATCCACCATGCTGTCTTAAAATGGCAGGCACTTTAAGAAATCGCCGAATTTGGCAGCCAAATATAAGTTACTTTAAAGAAAAGCAGCTTGGATAAAGCTGACTAATTTCGCGAAATTCTCATTCATTATATTGATAAAAATTAATATTGAATCTCCTATATTCGGTTTCCACTAAATTGAGCTTCGTGTGTTTGAATGATATAAGTTGGCTTTTTTAAAATAAGGAATATGAAAGCTACCTCTTCCTCCCGGCACTGGGTGGAAGGACTTTTTGGAATACAGAGAGTTTCAGTCCAGCCAAACTTTCGGCAGTATTTTCGGCGAAGCTCGGATTTCGGGCCGAAAACGAAACCGAATCTTCGGTCGATTTCTAATTTTATAATATCTTACTGACATATTATTAAATTGTCTTATGAAGAAAAATGACTTAGCAAAGGAAAAATTTAATTATTATAATAAGATTTGAAAAAGTAATTTAAAAATTACTAAGAAGATTTAAAAACCACACTTCTTTTGAATTTCTTGCAAAATTCTTTTACTTCATATTTTTAATTCCATGTGTGGTCTATAACAGTAAGGGCCAAATTTCCGAATAACACTGGTCAACAAATTTGAACTTTTACTCTGTCCTAAAACAGAAATTTGTTGTTTTATGCGGTTTTTTGTGCTGATTCCGAATCTAGTTTTAGATTTACTCCAGCACGTCAAGTTTGAGAGATATTTGTATATTTCAGTTTATGCAAATTTAGTAAATTTTATACAATTATTTGCAAATTTAAGGTATAAAGCAATATCAGACAGGGTTTTTTGTTATGATTACTACCTAATTTACTTTATAAAAACGTTGTTTCTGAGATTATACTGGCATGTGACTGTGAAATATTGTACCTAATTTGCATATTTTTCATGTTTTTCTAATAATGTTTCTTGACGTTCAAATATTTCTGCCGCACGAGTACGCTAATATGTTTCCAAACAAGTTTTTTGAGCTGATTTCAAATCTTGTATCTGTTTTCTTCTATCACGTCTAGTTTTTGAAAAAAGTGAAATTTTAGTTTTTTGGTCAAAAAGGCCAGAAATAGCTTTTTATGATAATTTGTATGATAAACTTTAACTAGTTAGGATAGATTCTACTACTTATTTTTTTTCGATTATATAAATTTTTGTTTATGTCTTTGATATGAATCTGACCCTGTTTACCTTCTTGTCAATGAATTACACACCCCTAAAAGCATCTTACATCAAACCTGTGTTAATGCCGTGCAAAAATAGAAATTCATCTTACTCAAAAACTAGACATGACATAAGAAAACAGACTGCAGATTTGAAATCAGCATAAAAATCTAGTCTAGAAAAACATTACGTCAATTCTGTGGCAACTATTTTAAAGTTGACAGTGATGTAAACATTACACCATTGAAAAATATGCAAATTAGGCTTAATACCTGATAAATAAATGTTAAGAATATGCAAATCGTGACATTTATCTGAAGCAAATAGTCAAGTAGTCATTATCTAGAAAACTTTGACATATATTGTATCTAAAATTTGCATAAAATAGCACAAAAAAGCTTAAATTTGCATACATTTAAATATGCAAATTTCTCAAAACCTGTGTCACCTAGAGATAAACAGAAAGCATATTCGGAATCAGCGCCAAAAACTGATCTAGAATCTACTAATTTTAGTTCTAGGACAAAACCACTGTTGTACAGTGTAATTAATTAGTTTAAAAAATAAATAAATAAAATGTCATGACATGCTGTAAAAATAATGTACAAATGAAATTTTTCTTAATATTTTTATAAAAAAAAATACTAAGCAAATAGTCATCAATAGTCAATTTATATTAAAGTAAATACGGTCCTTAATTTTATAAACCATGATGATTGTCCATTTAAAAATGGAGTTAATTGAAAAACATGTTAAAGTTTTAGCATTTTATCACACTAATATATATACATATGAAAGAGAAAACTCATAAATATTGTAACTCTGGAAAGGAAATTCCATTTAATGTCAAATAGATTCCGTAAATTAAACGGGAAAATTGATATTTTTGTCCTTTATAGAAATTCAAAAATTTAACCTGAACTCCCCCCTCCCACCCTCCTTCCTACTTAATCTGCTAAAGGTAATCGTTAAAAGATATATTATCGTTCAGAAAACCATTTAATAATATATTTTTTAAAAAATTGTAAAATATTCAAATCGAATTCCTAAAACTGGAAATTTTGACATAAGCGTACATAAAAAAAGGGGGTAGGATACGATGATTATTTTAAGGTAAGTGATAATCTTAACAAAATATTAAACATTTACGACAATTGACCTATTTTTAAAAAGGCTAGGTAAACACGCATAAAAGTTAAATCATTAATATATAAAACTTAATCAAAAATTAATATTGTAAAAATGAAATTTCTGAGGGGGAACAAATAAATCAATATTTCGTGGACACAGATTTTCGAATAAAGTTATATATAATATTTATTGCCAAATAACTATATTACATATAAATATAATGCAGAATTGACAAATCTACTTATTTTTTATTTTAAATATGTTAATATATATATATAGTAAAATATTATAATATTAAAATATGAAGCTATAAAAATAATTTTTACAGATTTATATAACAAAAGATTTTTATATAAATAACAGCCGTTATTATAATTCTTCTTCGTTTTTTTTTATTTATTTCCTTTTAACATTATATTAATTGTTTTTACAAAAAATTCAATTTTTTTTGAGAATCAAATTATAAAATTCAACATTCAACATTGTTTATTTATAATTTTAATGTTCCCATAATCGAATTATGCAAGCGAAAGGGAAAGTTACACAAGGTTAGGGAAGTACCGTTTTCTCCCCACTGTTGTAACGGAAACCGAATTCTTTCTAAGTGCTACTGTTAGAAGTCGTTTTCTCCCCAGACGCTCGTGTACAATCCACCCACACACATGAACCGTAACGACGCGACGCTAAGATTTTTTTTTTTTTTCCAAGAAAAGCTTTCTGATTATTCAGAATTGCGGGTAACTCAAACTTACATTAAAGTTTCGATTTTTTTTTTTTTTTTTTTTTTTAACATTAGGAACAGTTTGTGTATTTTTTTTTTTTTTTTTTTATGTATTCTTATTATTTTATTGCATCTTATATAATTCTAAGCATCTCGGCCTTTTTTTCTTTTCATTAAACATATATTTAATTACCCTCCAAATCTTACCGTTCTACTTTTATGGTATCCCATTACATTTGACATCAATTAAATAGAAAAAAAAAAGTAAAAATAGTTTTAAGAAAACAGTCTTTTATTACCATTCAATGGTCATCTTGAAATTAACACCAAATTTTTTTACTGCAACACATGTTTTTTCCCAAAAATTTCCGTTACAATACGTTAATTTGGCGTGGGCAACGAATTCGATTATAAAAAATTCACTGTTTTTTTTTTTTTTTTAAATGCTTGATAGAAAATTCATGCAAATGCATTTAATAAAAAATAACCTTTTTTTGCTCTGTTTATTTTTTGTAAAAGGGAACAGGGAAAAAAATGAAACATTATTTAAGTTATGTTTTTAGTGTTTCTAAATTGATTTCTCGACGTATAATCGTAAATTAATTATTATTATTGATAAAACCATATTTTATTTAATACTACACTCAATTATATTCAATATTACACTTTTTTTTATTTATAATTTATTTTCTAAGTTTAAGTCTTTAAAATGTTTCATTGTGGCAGTTTCACATGGCAGTTTCTTTGGCATCTTTTTTGGTTTGAAGCATCATTAACTCCATTGTTTTTGTAACTAGTAAACAGTTGTAACCTTTACAAATATTTGTCGATTTATCACCTGCAGTCAGCTAACAGAAAAATGCCCTAAAATGCCTTTATTAATTTATTAACTTTTAAGAATATTAAAGTGCTGTATTGTCATCAGAAACACGCCCATGTACTATTACATAATTTTCATAATTCTAGTGTATCAGGAAGTGAGGGAAAAATCTGTTACAAAATTTCATCTTTATATATAAAAAACAAATTAAGTTTAAATACAAGAGTATAATAATGATAGTTTATTAATTTTTTGCATAATATACAAATTGGGTTAGTAAACATTTAGCGAATTACAATCTAAGCCATAAAATTAAAACTTCTAGAGTTACTTAAACCATTCAAATTATCATATTTCATATATTTTCTATATCTATTTATTAAAAAATAAATAAAAATAGCTGTAAAATTTCAGGAAATAGTCAGATATTTAAGCCGATAATTCATCACACTCACAATATCACATAAATTGTAGTCAATCAGTCTAATTAATATAACCATAATTTTTTATATGTAAAACTTTGTTGTAGATGATTGTTTATGAAAACTATGCTTTTCAGAAAGCCCATTTAACTTTTTATTTCTTAAAATCTATTGGAAATATTCAATTCAAGTTTTCAACAATTAGATTTATATGTTGTACCTTAAAAATAAAAAATTCCACACCTTATATGTAATTGATATAGAACACCGTTAAAAGAAAATAAAAGAAAACAGCGTGTTATGTATGGGTGGATACTCATAAAAATAAAGGAAACACTCAAAAGTTTCTGCCGTGACCACGATTCGAACCTGGGTTATTGCGGCTACAAGCTGCAACGTAATGTACTAACCACTATACGATCACGGCGATAACAGCTTTTTACTTCAGTTGTGTTAGTTTCCCTTAAAAAAATAAATAAATAAATAAATAAAATAAAATAAAATAAAAACTTCTTACGATATAGGAAAATGCGTGTCATGATTTACGAACTTTCAAAGGTGGATAAGGAATTCCCATGAAGTTCTTTTGGTCTCTCACAGATGTCGCCACCAAAGTTCCGTAATTCACACTTTCTAATTATACATATAGTTGAAGGACTATTACGTCTTGAGATTAAAATCACACAATAAATTAAACATTTTTACTTAAAGACGTTCATTTACTGGGATATGACCCTGATGAAGACCACAGAGTGGTCGAAACTTGTTGGTTTTAAAACTTTTAAAATTTTTATTTAATGTTTTAAAAGTGTTTTTATGTAGTATACGTCTTTAAGTAAAAATTTTTAATTTATTGTGTGACTTTCTAATTTATTCTGTTGTTGTTGTTGGCCAATTATCAGCACGTGGGATATAGGTCCTAGGGGGGGGGGGGGGGAGTGCTTTCCGTGGAGGTCTTTCTAAGGGAACCTAACCCCTATTAACGCTTGGAGAACCAATGTTCGAAGAACACCACGAAAACTCCGAACGATTAGGCCGACGGGCGCGATTGGGATCGAACCCAGCACCTCCCGTCTAGCAGCTTCGAGAGCAGAGCCTCTCGGCCACAGGTGGGTCCTTAATTTATTCTGATTGAAGTTCATATCAAAAAAATTTTTGAAACATTTGTAATACAAGAGGTGGGATTTTTTCCCTTTTGAAAAAAAAACTGAATTAATATTTTTTCATTGCACCTGACAAAAAATGCTAATTTTTAAATAAACTGATAAATTTAATATAATTAGTATAAAAATAAAGTTCAATATACGAAAACGCATATTCGAAAAATATATTTAATTTTTCCATTTCAAAACACCATATTAATTTCATCAAATAATTTATTTTATCTGTTGTAGTTGTAGAGCATAAATACACGACAAATTAAAAAAAAAAAAGTTTTATCTGTGCGAAAGGAGGGATTTGATTTATTAAAATAAAGAAAGAAAGGAAATTTCCACGCTATGGTACAAAAAAAAAATCCCTGCCGGCTCGGGCCTACAGGCGGAGGTAGATTTCGAAGTTAAGTACTAAATTCACCAACAAAACTTAAATCAAGATTAGAGATAAACCCAGTTCCTTTACTAAGAATGAGCTCTAGGAAGCTAAACATTTTGTGAAAATTGTAATATACACGAATACACTCGCGCATGTATATGGAATAGGTTTAAAAAAATAGTTAAAGCAAATTCAAAGAGCCTCAAAGTGTTAAAATAAGTTAATATTTCCATAGTCGGGTTTTTATCATGTTTTAATACTTTTCTTCAAACTCACATGACGTTCCATATTCGCCTGCTTACGCTGAGGTCCATTTTATTTCCAATATGACGTAATATTATTATTTTTTTTTTTTTAATTCGTCAAACTATTTATTTCATTTTGAGTTTTCATGCGGGTATCTCTAGAAAACTTATGACGTAATATTCAATCTGTTGTCAATTCGTCAAACTATTTATTTAATTTAATGTTTCACGTGAAAAATCGTGCAACAGAAAAGCAATTGTTGTGGTGAGAATTTTATTGCTTTTTTTTTTTAATTGTTGGCAACTGCTATAACGAAAAATATTTATTTTTTCCTGTCATTGTTGTGTAAGAGCTGGTTTTATCAGAATCGTGTTAAGACGGTATTCAAAATTTTGAACCCTCCCCCATTTCCATTCCCTTGGGCCGATTTTGCCCATTTTCAATCCCCGCCGAGATATTAGCCATCTCAAAGTTGTTGGCGAGTTTGAAGACGATCCGTGCATAATTGCGACTTTTATCGTGCGGACAAAATTTAGTACATACATACATACATATATATATATATATATATATATATATAAACTTTTTAGGTGGGGGTGGTTTTGGGTTCCTGGGGTCCTATAATGAAAAGTTATGAAGGGTTGGGTTGGGTTGATTTTTGACGGCCAATTATCTACACGAGGGATATAGGCCCGGGGGGAGTGCCCTCCGTGGGGGTCTTTCTAAGGGAACCTAATCCGTATTAACGCATGGAAGATCCACGGCTCGAAGAAAACCACGAAAACTCCGAACGATTAGGCCGACGGGCGCGATTGGGATCGAACCCAGCACTTCCCGTCTACCAGCTTCGAGAGCAGAACCTCTCGGCCACTGGTGGGGCCCCAAAAGTTATGAAGGAATTTTTCAAAAGTCGCACCATGGTAACGACTGCAATAGGTAGTATTTCTTACGAAACCTACCTAAAACAGCTTTTTATTTCAGAATTTACAGGAGTTTAAAAAAATACGCTTTTTTGTGACACATTTTTAAATATTTGTCGCAGAGTGTTTTTACCGTGTATTATAAAGTTTGGCTTTGAAAGGAAGAAAAATAATTTACCATTACGTTCTTTTTGTCCTTTATAGATGTCGCCACTAAAGTTCTGCAATTCACACTTTTTAATTTGTTTTTATGGCTAAATTGGCGCACCCATAGGAGCTAAGCGGACTGAAGCCCCTCCAGGACTAGACTAGATTATTATTTATTTTTTTTTTTTATGAAAGAATATTATTATTATTATTAATAGGTCCTTAAAAAATCGGAATTTTTGAAAAGTCATTAATGTTGTCGCACAATTTTTTCTTTTTTATAAATTTTATTAGAAAATTAGAAATATTAGAAAATTTACTTAATTAAAAATCTGAGACCCTGTGAAACCTCTTGCTCTAAAGAAAGCTGAATCTATACCCTTTTTTATTTTTTTTTTTTTTTTTTACTTCTGACAAAATATTCTATTTTTTAAATGAACTGATATAATAAATATAATTGGTTTAAAAATAAAGTTCTATACTCGAAAACAGATAATCTAAAAACGAAATCGGCCCCACCAGTGGCCGAGAGGTTCTGCTCTCGAAGCTGGTAGACGGGAGGTGCTGGGTTCGACCCCAATCGCGCCCGTCGGCCTAATCGTTCGGAGTTTTCATGGTTTTCTTCGAGCCGTGGATTTTCCATGCGTAAATACGGATTAGGTTCCCTTAGAAAGACCCCCACGGAGGGCACTTCCCACCCGGGCCTATATCCCTAGTGTATATAATTGGCCGTCAAAAATCAACCCAACCCAACCCTAAAAACGAAATCTTTTATCTTTTTTTACAGTGTGCTTGAATTATTTTTAAGTAGATATTTTGCATTTAAAATAGATTTAGAGTAAATTATTAAGAACAAGCAATGTTAAATTTTTAGAAATCTTACATTTATTACAAAATTATTTACATTGTTATTAACATTTATTACAAAATTACAAAACAACCTTGGTGTAACGTTTGAAATAACTAAAAAACTAGTGTTACTAAATAGTTCTTTGGGAAAATTTCAACTTTGGATAACTCACCACAATGTAGAAAATAAACAAATTAAAAAAAAAAAAAAAATGAGTCCTTTTCTTGCTTAGTTCCAAGAGCAGAAATTCTTTGAGAAAATATTCACTAGTACAGAACAGAAAAATAATTATAAAAATAAAATCAGGGGTATTTTTTTTAACTCTTTTATAAGTATTCAATGTTTATCTTAACAATCATGCCTATTTTCATGGCTGCTATTCATATAGTTACACAAATTTTCCTTTACGCAACGTTAATTTGGAGTGGACACCGATTATGGAAAATTTATCGCTTTTATTTAAGCTTGGCAGAAATCGCGAGTTAGTGAATTTATGGAAATATGCATAGTTCATTATCTGTTTCCTTTTTAATGTGTGGCAACAGGAGAGAGAAAAAAACATTATTTAAACTATCTATTCAGTATTTCTAATTCGTTTTCTAAACGCATTATCACAATTTAATAAATATTAAATCATCAATTGTTAAAAGCGTATATTTTTAAACTATTACACTCTTTTTCCACTGGCGGAATCATTCTGCCGTTCTGTATTTAGGGCCCTACTTCCACATAGAAATATTTTAGAATTATCAAGAATTTTTTTTCATACTCACTAACTGAAACTTGGTTAATTTAAAGTGCTCTTAAAAAATAACAAATTTGGGATACGGATTACTATACGAATTGAGATTACTGTTTAAAAGTCGATTGGAACTATTAAATATTTTAAAAGAATACATTTTGCCTTGACCTCAATTTTCAGAATCCAGTGTTTATGAATTAATTAATACCTTATCTTAAACAGGCAAACAAATTGTCTTCGTTGTACAATCGGAATTGAATCATATTTGATACATCAATAATTTTAATCCAAAATATAGAAATATTGAATATATTTTTGAATCCTTTTATTTAAAAAATAATTTTTATTTAAGTCTACAACTTTTTAAACATATTATTTTTATTATTATCATTTATTTATTTATTCAAATTTAAATTTACATGTACTCTAAATTTTACAGTTCGACCTTTAATCATTTCTTTCTCAATAATTTCTTAAAAATTAAAATATAAACCTGAATGCAGTATGCAGTATTGAAATATAATCTCAATATCAAGTTCAAGGGAAAAAGATTTTCCAATATAAAACAGACAAAAATACGTGCCGTGACCAGGATTCGAACCTGGGTTATTGCGGCCACAACGCAATGTACTAACCACTATACGATCACGGCGATAGAAGATAAGAGACTTTTAAAGAACTGGCTCATTTTTTGATCTATTTAAGATAAATGAAAGCTTGGTTGTACCACAGACTTCTAATATAAGACTTCTTATATTAGAAGTCTGTGGGTTGTACCATGATCAATGAACTTTGAAAAGGAGAAAAAGAGTTTTCTATGAATTTCCTTCATCCTTTTAATAGATGTCGCCACTACCGTTCCTTTAGTGATTTTAGGATTTTAAAAAGGGAGGCAAAGTCCCTCCCCCTTCTCCAATTCTCGCGTTTCATTTAGTCTTGAGTGTTTAATCAATTTTAATAGCTGAAAGGGATCAGATGCGGATTACCCATTAGGCTGAGAAGACTGAATCAGGGCCGAAACTAGGCTTTTTTGCACCCGAGGCAAACATGGATTTTGGCGCCCCCCCCCCCCCCTAGTTTCGTCCCTGGACTGAATCTAGACTCGGAAGTTAAACGTTGTCCGGCACTTTTTCAAAATTTATTTATTTACTTTTTTATGAACTAGGGGGCTCTGCCCCCTACGAGCTACGCTCGCCAACCCCCCGTTCAGGCACACCAAAATCCAAAAAGCACGCTAATTTGATCGGCTTTAAAATATTGTATTAAAATTTAAAAAAAAAAAAAAAAAAAAAAAAAAAAAAAACAATAGCGATCTCTCTGTAAACGGGTTTCCATTCATTTTCCTTGGATTGGGGATTTTTAAGAACAAATCTGCTGCTGTTAAGAGATACAATGGCTGTTTTCGTATTTAATTAAAAAATTAGTTAAACATTTGAAAATAAGCTAATGTAAAATGAATTAAGTAAACAGTGTCATTGTCTCCCGGTATTTTTTAACACCGCTATAAGATAGTTCTTTTAAATAATTCATTTTAAATATATCGTTTTAAATCTGACGTAATTTACACCAAAGTTTTATTTCTCTTATTAATATTCAGGGGAAAATACTTTTATTGTTAGAAGGAAATATTATTTGCGCTGTCTTCGAACTCACGATAATAGTTGAAAAGATTATCTCAAAATATCTCGCGCAAATATATTTTTTAATTTAAATTGTTTTGCCATATTTTTGGCCATTTTAAATATGACGTAATTTCCTCCATTTACAAGTTTTAACGTATAATAATTTTTGTATTTTAACATTTTGTTTCTCTTTTAAAATTCAAGTGTAAATATGGTTCTTATGACGTAATTTTCCTGCTTTTAACATGTAATCATTTAATTCTAATTTTAAAGTTTTTTTTTTCTGTTTATAATAGTCACGTGTAAATAAATTTTTAATTTGAAGTAAACATTATTGCTTGCGCTGTTTGTACAATTGGCAACAGTTTAAATTAATAACATTTTCTAAAATTTATAAAAAATATCTCTCAAAATGCTGAGAATTTGAATTTAAAATAGAAAAAAAAACTCAAAAAATGAGTCAAATAAAAAAAATAAATGCAATCTGCATACCGGGAACTTATAACGTATAAAATGATCTAAAAATGATTAAATTCCCATGTATAGTTTTTGCTCCAATAAAACTTTTTTAGTGGAACGATTTTGTCCAAATTTAGCATTAAATATCTCTTAAAACAATTCTTCGATTTGAAAACTGTCTGCATCAGCGTGTTTATCAAACATTTCTCTATAATACCACAGATTTTCATATTTTTGTATGCAACAGTTTTTTTAATATTAACGAAGAAAGGCCATGCTTAAGCATTCAAATTGGATGCCGATCTACCGGGAATATCTACGCAGATTTTCATTGGTCCATTTCCAAATCAAAACTTTTTTTTATATATATAGAAGAATTACCTAGTTCAAGCTTCCTACCAAGCATACTTAAAGGTGGTAAATTTTCCTTAACGGTGCCACGCCAAATTAACTTATTGTAACGGATATATTTGGAACAATATGAATTGCAGTAATGAAATTATCTGTTATTTTTAGATTAATATTTTATGATCATAAAAGAGTCTTTTAAAAAAAAAGCTATATTTACTTTTATAATTATTCATCCCTAAAAAGTACCAAGACATACTCTCGCTCAAAAATAAGTGAATAGTACTGCTTAGCAATGAAGCACATTGAACAGGATGCACTACGCTCAATGGATGTACAGTCGTGGGAAAAAAAAAGTAAACACCCCCTACTAACTCCTCAACAAATTATCGTAGAAGAAAGTTACTGGTACCGAACGATTGGAAATAAAGTCTACTTTTAAATGATATAGATAAAATTTGCTTAGAGGTCCATCTACATATTAAAACGAACCATAACTTTGTTTTTTTCAATACCAGTACACAATTCTGACATCATAAAAGAACTCTACATCCTCCAATTAGCCTAAAAACAAATTTTTATGCAATTCGTACCATAAGTTTCCGAGAAATTAATTATTTTAAAACGAGCGTATTTTAAGGGCTGTATCCAAATTGAAGTTCGGAAATCGATTATTAACGGAGAGAGCCCCCATCTTGATCAAGGCACCTTAAGCAGTCAATGAAGCCTGTTAGATAAAAAAGCAGAAGAAGAAATTTCAAAATATCTACTCACTTCTATCATAGACCGCACCTTAAACCATCATTTTGCCGTTTTTTAAGCATAATTTGAAAACTACTTGGAAGAAAAATGTGAAATTTTGGATTTTCATAAAGCAGGACTTAATAAATCTAAATCCATCAAAAAAATTGCAAGTTGCAATTCATAATTTTTTTTAATATTAATTTCATAATTCATAATTCATATCATAAAATTATAAAAATTGCAAATTCAGCGTATTTATGTTTGGGTATATTAGCATTATTGCTATAAAAAAAATTAGCACATTAGGAGCATAATTTTTGGAGATATTAATAAAAATATGAAAATGTAAGTTAACATTAGAAGCACTAAATTTTGAATGTTTATAATTCAAAAACTTATCATTCTAATGACTTGAAATTCGGTGTCTAGGCATAATTTGAACCGAAGATTTGAAATATCTTGTTAAAATTGGGTATTGTCATTGAAAAAAAAATGAAGTTTGGATTTGTTTTAATATGTAGATGGCCCCCTAAGAAAATTTTATGTACATCATTTAAAACTAGACTTTATTTCCAATCGTTCGGTACTAATAACTTTCTTCTACGATAATTTGTTGAGGAGTTAGTAGGGGGTGTTTACTTTTTTTTTTCCACGACTGTACATTCAAACATTTTTTACAGTTTTGTTAATAGAAATTTGAGATTTTTTAAGAAACATGGAAATTGCAATAATAAAACTAATTTGCAGTTAATATGCAATGTAAAATTTAGTACTATAGTTAAATTCATTGCTAAAAAAGCGGTTAGAGTCGCTACAAAAATGTCAAATATCAAGATCCATTAATTTGTAAATTCATTCTGAAAATGTATGCAAAAAATTCAGAAATTATTTCAGAATTGCAATATACAGGGTGTTGCCGAATTTGACCGACAAATTCAGAGTGGTGATAGCAGGCATCAAGAGAATGAAAAATTACCATAGAACATGGGGTCGCAAACCACGTATTTAATCAAAAATATATTCTACCCCAACTCAATTTTGGTTGACGAAATAACTTTCAGAAAACTGAAGTATATTATAATAAACATTTTAATAGACATTCTCACACTTGTTGTAATTGTGATAACATAAGAAAAGAAAGTGCTAGAAGTTTCCATTATAGGCGCCAACCGTATGCACTTGCCGCTCCAGATTTTGTATTGCAATTACCAGTTAATACGGTATCACCGATTGCTTGAGCACTCTGTTTGTTGCACTTTTCTTTGGTCCACACGCTGAGGAATTTTCCTAGACTCACGATCACCAATCGCACAGACTTCGAAAAAATGTTCTTTTATTTTGATATGCTGCCACCACCGATATCGTGTGTGTGGGATACCTGATATCGTGCACGTTGTGAGAAGGATTATCAAAAAGAATACTTAACTTATTCAATTAAAATTAACAAACAATTTATTTACAGATTATTTACATATAAAGGTACTTTTCGGTTAGCCGGGCACCAGTGTTATATATAGATATATATGTCTATACATGTATATACATATGTATACATATACATATATGTGGATATATATGTATATATGTGTATATATACAATATATGTATACTGTATATGTGTATATGTACATATATATGCATGTATATATAAAACACTTGCGCCCGGCTAACCAAAAAGTACCCATATAAATAAAACATTTTTTACATTTTAGAGGTCGGATATAGACAATCCGGCCCGATACTAAGTTACATAGCAAGTACTTTCTCTGCACTGGGTTACTTATTAAAATACTTTATTGCCCACTCACACTATGGTATCGCATGAATTTTGGTCGAAGGACCCTTGACCTCACCGTTGCGCTGGAGGTCTACGCTAGAACTACCTTCTCTCTCTCTCAGCGATGCCTTCCCAATCCAGTCTACGGGGATTTTTCTCTTCCAACAGAAATCTCATCTCTTATCTAAACCTTCTCTCTCACATGGCCTTCCCTACTTACGAGATAGGGAATTTCTTTGTTTGCCTTATCTGTAGTATGCGTTCTTGAATAGCAAGGGAAGTTGAAATACATTGATACAATGAGCTTATTCATACAATCCTATCTAACTAAAAAGAGCCCGGATCAACTTCTAGATAAGGAAATATATTACCTTAAACCCCAAGTACACAGAAAGTGAAACATGTGAAATACTATAGACAAGTAAAAGATAAGATCAAATAACAGCAATCTTAATTAGTTACCTGATCACTAGCGTCAGAAACCTGACACTATTTTTCCAGAACTTTTCGTGATTTTATAACATTTTACACAAAGCAAGGTACATATCGTTGCATTTTCATTGCAATGTTTTATTTTTCTCAAAATTGTTACTATCAGCCCAAGTTCAGTTAGGAATAACCATAAATGAAAATATACAATAATCTATTCCTAGTTATCCATGATAATACTGAAAACGCTCTTTATCTTCAGAAACCCCAGATATTAATATATTTTCTAGATTTAAAAATGCATTTATTTAATAAAAGTTTCTTTTGCTGCCACTAATTTTCGGAAACGTTTCCGAGTAGTTTTTATATAGTGTATTAATCAGTTTTCTCATCTTGGAACGTAAGTTTTCCGGACGTTAGCCATTCTTAAATAAACATTTACATATTTAACAAGCATGTTTTACAGAGAAACCGTCTAAATTAACATCATTAACATTAGCATTATTTTTAATATTATTTTGTTACGCTTCAATGTATCAATTCAGTTCAGCAGCGGAAAATATTTAACTGAGATTTGATTTCATCCTGAAAGCCAATATTCCAGTTTGAAAAATCTGATTAACATACTATAAAAGTTCTCGAAAACTTCCAGAAAATCAGTGGCAACGAAAGAAACTTAGTTTTTAAAAATGATTCTTTAAATCTCGAAAATATATGAGTTTATGAGGTTTTTGATGATAAAGAACGCTTTTTGGAATCATGGGTAACTCGGAAGAGGTTATTGTATATTTTCGTTCGAGATTATATTATATTTTATAGATTAAGAAACATTTGTATTTTTTTTTTTTTCGGTGTAGTACTTTTTGTTATTAGTGGTTACCACTTAAAGAGACATGATTACTAATCTACCTAATATGCCCAAATTTGTTTTTAGATTAATTGTCTCGCAATTTCGCTAAATGTAAGAATAACACTAAATATCAGAGTGTGGGAAAAGTTTTATATACAGAAACTACTCTGAAACGTTTAAGAAATCACTGACAAAAAAAGAAAAAAAAATAGTTTGTTTTTGTAAATGCTTCTTTAAATATCAAAAATATATTGGTTTCTGACGTTTCTAAAAAATAAGGAACGCTTTGCGAAATCGTGGGTGACTCAGAAGAATTAGTTATACGGCACACGTCCAACCTAAAGTCCAATTATTCCCCCACTTCGATTAACAAGTCCGGAGTAATAGAAGCAATAGCCTCTTATATTCTCTGTTTCAACTCTGCCAAATCATTAAGTAGCGGCAGAACGTAGACACGTTCTTTTATAAAGCCGCCTCGGTGGAAAAAATCGAATGGCTGTAACGGCTTTTAAATCTTCAGCCCATAGCAATAACGCTTTACACTCAAGAGTTACCATTTTGCGCATGTGGCACTGCAAGTGAGTCGATAACAAAGCAGTACTCGCGCATGCACTTATCTAAAACTGTTTGAGTTACTCTTTTTTGTGATCTTAAGAGGTCTCAGGATTCTTAAAGCTTTAAAATTTTCGAAATTTTAATTGTTTTAGATGTTAAACTCCTATCTTTTCTTAACATTTTGACATGATTGTTTCCTTGAAATTCCTATTAGAACTAAAGTTATGGCTTTTACATTTATACACGTTCAATAGCTGAAGCGGTGTTTCGGAAACTTTGAAGTTACTTTTCTCCAAATGACGTTTTTGGGCATAACGCGCACGATATCTTAAAAACTTATGAATATTTTTTCATAAAATTTTCAAAACATACGTTTCATGTTAGTCTGCATAAACTGAACCTAAAATTTCCTTTTATTGTTCAAAACAATATTTTTTTAGGTGATTATACTGTTGAAATTTTCTTAATTTTGTATTAGCTAACTACAACTTTGTATTAAAAACATAAAAAAGCTTTAAATACAAATTCATTTAGGTTCAGGGTAATTATTACAATCTGAAGTATAAGTAGGCACCACAATTTTCATTCCAATTGCAATACCTATTTTGTAATCGTGCGCGTAATGTGTTATGCCGATTTTTTGCTCGTCAAATGTTTAACAGTTTGGAGCCCCCTGTAAATGTTAATTCTGCATCTTATAATTTTTTAAATACATGAAATGAAAGAACATACTTATATATTTTATTCCAATTAAAATTTTGTCTTTAAATCAAATACATTTTAAGATATTAAATGTTGAAAATGGTCTTTTTTTTTTTCATTTTTTCCAATTTTAAGAGTCCTGAGACCCCTTAAACTAACACTCTACAAAGCTTACAGTTGACACAATTAAAATTTATAACTAGGACATTCTTTTATGGACACCCTAGTTGTGTCACTTTTATTGCGGGTGAGCGATATGAAATTACATCATGGATGAGAGAGTTGAATAATATTATCTCAGTTAATAAGATCACTCCAAAGTAGAATCAATTGTATATTCTTCATGCGACCCTGTAACAAATTTTCACTGGATTTCCTATTTCATAAGAGATTATTCGAAAAAAGAAAATAGAAAAGTTCAATTGTTTTTATAAGTTACATCAAATAGTTTGTCTGCTAAAGCAATAATGAGCAACTGTCTTAAAAAAAAGGGGGGGGGGGTGATACAGGAGGTTTCTTTAGAATTACCGTAGGTACAGTCGTGGAGGAAAAAAAAAGTAAACACCTCCTACTAACTCCGCAACAAATGATCGTAGAAGAAAGTTACTGGTACCGAACGATTGGAAGTAAAGTCTACTTTTAAATGATGTATATAAAATTTGCTTAGGGGGCCATCTACAAATTAAAACGAACCATAACTTCATTTTTTTCAGTGGCAATACCCAATTCTGACAGCATAAATGAACTCTACACCCTTCAGTTAGCCTAAAAACAAATTTTTATGCAATTCGTACCGTAAGTTTCCGAGAAATTAATTATTTTAAAACGAGCGTATTTTAAGGGCTGTATCCAAATTGAAGTTGGGTACTCGATTGCTAACCGAGAGAGCCTCCTTCTTGATCAAGGCACCTTAAGCAGTCAATGAAGCCTGTTAGATAACAAAGCAGAAGAAGAAATTTCAAAATATCTATTCACTTCTATCATAAGACTGCCCCTTAAACCATCATTTTGCCGTTTTTTAAGCATAATTTGAAAACTATTTGGAAGAAAAATATGAAATTTTGGATTTTCATAAAGCAGGACTTAATAAATCTAAATCCATCAAAAAAATTATAGGTTGCAATTCATAATTTTTTCGAATATTAATTTCATAATTCATAATTCATATCATAAAATTATAAAAATTGCAAATTCAGCGTATTTATGTTTGGGCACATTAGTTTTATTGCTACGCAAAAAAATTAGCACATTAGGAGCATAATTTCAGGAGATATAAATAAAAATATGAAAATTTAATTTAACATTAGAAGCACTAAATTTTGAATGTTTATAATTCAAAAACTTATTATTCAAATGACTTGAAATTTGGTGTCTAGGCATAGTTTGAACCGAAGATTTGAAATATCTCGTTAAAATTGGGTATTGCCATTGAAAAAAATGAGGTTTGGATTCGTTTTAATATGTAGATGACCCCCTAAGCAAATTTTATATACATCATTTAAAAGTAGACTTTATTTCAAATCGTTCGGTACCAGTCAATTTCTTCTACGATAATTTGTTGAAGAGTTAGTGGGGGTGTTTACTTTTTTTTTTCCACGACTGTACAACTTGTAGCCTGTAAGCTTGTAAATGTTGGGGAGAGATAAATTTACGCAATCCAACCTATCTGTTTTACGCCTGGATTGTTGCATGCATATAGGCCGGGATACGGCTGCACAAACCATCACCTCATCCACTTGACGGCTGAAATACCAGGATTAGGCAAAACTCGATTAACATATTAAAATGCAACTGGTTTATCGTCAGATCTTCGTGGAAACCCTCTTCAGACCCAATTTTAGTGGTTGATCGGTAGGTTTATGATTGTGTTTTTCTGCACCCAAAGGTATGAAAACATGGAGGACTGGGGGCAAAAACACACAATGGTAAACCTACTTGTCAATCACTAAAAACGGGTTTGCAGGTGTTTTCCACCAAGATATGACTTGGCAGACCAGTTGCATTTTAATATGCGAATCGAGTTTTAACTATTCCTGGAATTTCAGCCGTCAAGTGGATGAGGTGATGGTTTGTGCAGCCGTATCCCGGTCTAAGAACTAAGTGCTATAATTTTATGTTACAAAAAATAAAAATAAAAATAAAAAATACAAAAGTTGGAAATTGCTCGTCAAACGTGGCAAATGAAGTGCGTTCGTGCTAT
Source organism: Maratus speciosus (assembly GCA_963932465.1). Taxonomy (NCBI): domain Eukaryota; kingdom Metazoa; phylum Arthropoda; class Arachnida; order Araneae; family Salticidae; genus Maratus; species Maratus speciosus. The sequence goes on from OZ010794.1 coordinate 425,938,638, forward strand.
AACTAGTTCTATAAATATTTTTTGCACCGCATATTGTACTGAATGCATATTTTAGTGCACTTCATAAGTGCCTATCAATTTCATTCTGTTCGAAAGGCTGTCACATCATTAAAATGCACTTGCAATAATTTTTTCCCATTGGCCGTAATGTAGCGGAAAACTTTTGACTGTCCCTGTCATTAAACTATACATCCGATTTTCATAAAATTTGAAAGAAGTCGACAAAATTCTGCAACAATTATATATTTAAAATTTCAGACCATTCGGTTGGGTAGTTTTTGCTCTGTTATATGCGGACAGACGGACGGACAGACAGCCGAACGAGAACCATTGGTTAAAGGTATATATAAATATTATACAGACATACACACAATAAATACAACAAACCCAACTCGGGTGAAAAATTAGCCAGAGCCAGGAATTGAACCCGGGACCACAGTATACAAGACCTACTCCGGCCGATGCCTGAGTCTGTAATTTCACACTAATAAACCATGTTGGGGAAGTCACCAGCCATCTATACGACAGCCTTGGATGACCGGACAACGATGAATAGATTTTACTATTACATCGATCTACGATAAATATAATAAAACACACATACTACAATATATATTAAAACACACATACACACATTTATGTGTGTATGTGTGTTTTAATATATATTGTATAGTATGTGTGTTTTATTAGACAACCATAGGTGTTACGTATTTATATAATTACGAACGCACCTAAAAAAATGACGATCTTCTTTTGTCTCTGTCCATGTGTTTTCTGTCCATGAAATATAATATTTCTCAGTTGTGTCACTTTTCTTGCGGGTGAGTGATATGAATTTATCATAGATGAGAGAATTCAAGAATTTTATCTCACAAGGAGAGGGCCAACATTGTTAATCACAGATTTTGATTATTTTAATATATGTTGTAGGGTAAAGACCCCTTAGTGTCAGGTTCAACGGATTTTATCCAACGCGCCTTAGTTCTTGAGAAACCGGGGGGTCTAATAATAGTACACAACTTAAATACTTAGTTTGCAACCGCAATGCTAGGTTGGTCGTAGTTCAGTTAGTATAGCGTTTGCCGGCTGATCTGTGGGCCAGGGTTCGATACCTGAATGCGCTACATTTGTTTTTCTCATTTTTTGTTTTATAAATATACTTGCAAGTATAATTAATAATCTCATTGTCAATTAAAATTTATAATATTGTATATCAATTATAATTTTAACCTATTGAATTTTTTACTTTTAACTAAATAGTTGTATAAAACATCATAAAACTGTTAATTTTTAAAAAATCACTTTTAAAATGTATTTCATATATTCTTTATCGATGCAATGATATTGAGCAATTGTGTCAATTCGTGATTTTAAAGAAACATCATTTACGCATTGCTTTAACAAAGGAAGTCAATGCGATAATACTATTATTCTGTTTTTAAAGTAACAAGCATAATTATATTAAAAATTAGCATCAGAATTAAATTACAACCGATTTTTTGCATATTAAAGATTTTTAAAATTGTAATACGTATACTTGCGCTTTCAATTATTTTGCTTTCACCTTTATCTTCTTTCTGCTTTTATTTTTATTTTATTTGAATATTCATTTATTTTATCATAACTAGATGGCACCACAACAGATTTTGTCACGATTTTGGAATTTTTATCATTCAATAATAGATCCAATTTCTTTTTAAACCTCTTTAAAGGATGAGAAATAACAGTTTAAAAATAAAAAATGATAAATTTAAGTTTGTTAACATTATAATTAATGTATGATATTAAAATTTGTAATTGAAATTATTAAATTATAATTACAAGTATATTTATAAAACAAAAAATGAGAAAACAAATGTAGCGCGTTCGGGTACCGAACCCGGGCCCGCCGATCAGCCAGCGAACGCCGTACCAACTGAGCTACGACCAACCTATCACTGCGGTTTCAATGTATGTATTTAAGTTGTGTACTATTATTAGACACCCCCCCCCCGGTTTCTCAAGAACTAAGGAGCGTTGGATAAAATCCGTTGAACCTGACACTAAGGGGTCTCTACCCTATAACATATATTAAAATAATCAAAATCTGTTATTAACAAGGTTGGCCCTCTCCTTGTCAGTTATAAGATCCCTCCAAAGTAGAATCAATTATATATTCTACATGCGACCCTGTAACAAAGTTTCACTGATTTTTTTTTTTTTTTTTTTTTTTTTTTTTTCATAAGAAATGATTCAAAAAAAGAAAAGAAAGGGGATCAATTGTTTTTATATGTTACATCAAATAGCTTGTCTGCCAAAGCAATAACTTCCTCAATTGCTTCACATTTCTTTTGCACAACATCCGGAATTAGGTCTTCCCCATAATAAGCTCCTGCTATTGCGCCTGCCATGGATGCAATGGTATCTGCGTCACCACCCACAGAAATAGCAAAATATAGAGTCCTTATAAATGGATTGGAAGTCTAAAAATATATTAAAGTGTATATGTTTATATTTATAACAAGTATAATCTTTGTAACATAGTATTTTTTTTAAAAAACTAAGATTATAACAATAAATTTTATATAGTTTACTGAAATATTTTTGCTGATCTTTTTACTTTCTTCTATCTTTACAAGAAGAAAGTATTGGATTCATGAAAATTTTCGACTTCCAGTTTTCGACGGACTTACACGTTTTAGGGTTCAGAGATTCCGAAAAACATGTTTTTACAAAATGTCTGTCTGTGAGTCTGTGGTTCTGTGACTCAGTCTGTCTGTCTGTGTCTGACACAAATTTTGTGGGCGCTCTATCTCAAAAACTAATGCACGGAATTTAATAAAAATTTACATTATTGTAGTCCCTAATATAAATTGGTGCTGATTAGTTTTTGGTGTAAATCGCCCAACAGGTGGCGCTGCTATGCTGCATTTTTCACGATTTCTGTAATAGCACTATCTCAAGAACTAATGCACAGATTTTCATCAAACTTCAGATTTAGTTATTCCTTGATATGAATTGGTGCTGGTAACGTTTTGGTGTAAATCGCCCAACAGATGGCGCTGCTATGCTGCATTTTTCAGGATTTACACGATTTTTGCAATAGCTCTATCTCAAGAAATAATGTACGGATTTTCCTCAAAATTCAGATTCAGTTAGTCCTTGACATGAATTGACGTTTTGTACATTTTGGTGTAAATCGCTCAACGGGTGGCGCTGCTATGCTGCATTTTTGCGATTTCCGCAATAGCTCTTTATATTTTGGTACAAATCGCTCAACAGGTAGCGCTGCTATGCTACATTTTTTTCAGAATTTCCGCTATAGCTCTATCTCAATAACTAATGCACGAATTTTCATCAAACTTCAAATTCAGATATACTTTGATATGAATTGGAGCTAATTTGATGTAATTTCTTGTACCCCATTTAATGATTTAATTGACGTGATTTATATCGAAGAAAGATTTGTGATGGCCACAACATACTAGTTTAGTTGTGGAACCATTCCTTTTTTTTTTATTCCATAGGCTAGGGTAGGGGTGCACAACCTTTTTAAGAGAAGGGCCACGTACACAAATTTCTGGGTTGTCGAGGGCCACTTCAGTAACACGGAGAGAATTCTATTCGCGATTTTTCCGCAGCCGATCATCGAAATTTTTAATGTTTCCGCGTATCGTCGAGAAAATGCGCGATTTTTCCATCCTTGGATGAACGAAATTGGTAATTTTTAATCGCCTGATCGACATCGAGAAAATTCGCGAATTTTTCGTACCCGATCAATGAAATTCGCGATTTTTCGGAGCTCAATCGACAACACTCGCGTTTTGCCGTGCCCCCGATCGACGAAATTCGCGATTCTTAACTCACTCTGACGAAATTTGGATTTTCCGCGCCCGATCGACAAAATTCACGATTCTTAACTGACACTGGCAACATTTGCAATTTTTCGCGAAGCAGATTGACGAAATTCGCGATAAACAGAGGAAACACGCGCTTTTTAGACAGCCGATCAACAAAATTTCAAAAATTTCACCTCCTAATGGACAAAACTCGCGTTTCTTCCGCACTCGATCAACGAAATTCGTGATTTTTAACTCACTGACGAAATTTGCAATTTTTTCCTTGGCAAATTGACGAAATTCGCGATTTTTTCTCGCGACTGACAAAACTCGCGATTTTTCCGCAGCCGATCAACAAAACTTGCAATTTTTCAGCGCATCACCAACAAATTTCACAATTTTTTCGTGGCAGATAAACGAAATTTGCAATTTTTGCGATTTTGGTCGACAAAATTCGCAAATTTCCAAGCCCGACCAACGAAATTCGCGATTTTTCCGAGCTCGATTGACAAAACTCGCTATTTTTGCGTTCCCGATCAGCGAAATTTGCAATTTTTCCCACGCTTTATCGACAAAATTCGCGATTTTTCAGTGTTTGACAAACGAAATGTGCGATTTTTCCGCGCCTGATCAACCAAATTCGCGATTTATTGCGTCCGATTAACCAAATTCGTGAGTTTTCCGGGCTTCATTGACAAAATTCGCTATTTTTCTGCACCCGATCAAAGAAATTCGCGATTCTTAACTGAAAATTTCAACTTTTACCCGCCTAATTGACGAAATTCCCGATTTTTTCAGCGACCCATGGACAAAAATTGCAATTTTTTCCAGTTTTAATTTGACGAAGTTCGCGGGCCACACGTTAACCCATCGCGGGCCACTTTTAGCCCGCGGGCCACAGGTTGTGCATCCCTAGGCTAGGGGAATCCGTAAGCAGACTCTGTCTATGTTCGCCAATCCTTTCCAGAACCCGCAGTCTCTAAAAACGCACTAATTTGCTCTGTTTTAAAAGATTAACCGGTTAAAGAAGACTGAAAGACATTATCGAGACTAGTGACGATCTTCTATAATCGGGTTGCCCTTCATTTCCCTTTGACTGGTGGGATTTTTCGGTTTTGAATGCCGCATCCATCGGTGTCGCGACAACAGATGGCTGTTTTCGTGACCAATTCAAATGTTATACACATTTGAAAATCAGTTTGTACAAAATGGTTAAGTAAAAAATGTTGCTGCCTCCTGGACTTTTAAATATATAACGTATAGAAGAAAAGTTTTGTTTCAAACGTTATAAGAAAATCGTCTTAAATATACCATTTTAAATACATTGTTTCAAATATGACCTAATTTTTCCCATTTAATGGTTTTCGCATGTAATAATTTAATTATTTTAAAGATTTCATTCTCTTTTACGTGTCATTCTTTTTTACGTGTAAACATTTTTTCAATTGAAAAGTGTTTGGAAATATTATTATTTCGGCTTTTTATATAGGACGTAATTTTAAACGTTAAATACTTTTCGCACATAATAATTTAATTTTTTTAAGTTTTCTCTTTCTAATATTCAAGTGTAAATATACTTTTTAATTAAAAAATGTTTTGAAGTATGATTATTTGCGCATTTTTTTAATTCTGGCAACAATAGGGAAAAAATAATGTTTTCGAAATAAGAAATAAATCTCTTATCTAGATAAGGAATTTTTACATAAAAAAAAAACAAGTAATATAAAAATTTTGTTTTTAAAGTCAATTCCTACTTAGGTCATCAAAGAAAAATTTAATATAATCCCTTAAGCTAATATTAGTTTTTGTTGCATTAAAATATCTCAATTTGTTGATTTTCTATAAGCAAGTAGGTTTACAATGGAACTCTATGGGAATTTGACGAAATATTACAGATATCGCCAAGTTGGCTTCACTTTTGGCGACTCATTTTGGCCGCCCAATTTGGCGGTATTTGGCGACAGAACAGGGTCCCCCCTATGGTAACCATTTATTGAAAATACTTTCATTGATCTTCAATAACCAATGGCCGCCATTTTGTTTCCCATGCAAAACTAAAATTAATTAATTAAAATTTAATGAATTAATTAATATTTGAAAAAACTGTATTAGCATCAATTGTCATCCAGTACAAGTTTTAAAAAAATATATTTCAACTTGATAGGATGAATAATGAGTATTTTATTAACGATTGAAAATTTGAACAAGATATATAAATATTAAACAAAAACCTAATTTGCAGAACAAATTAAAAAAACAAAATTTATTTCCTAAGTGTTTAAGCCCGAGAAGGGGCAGATATTAAGATATTTCATTCAGTTCGTTCTACATTTAATGTTAATATTTTGTAACAAATAAGCTAAACCAATTGAACATTAAAAAATAAAAATGAAATTCATGCAATATAATGCTTTAAACACCTATATACTTAGATTCCGTTCAAATGAAATCGAAATAAATCTTAGACTTTTTTTAAAGTTTTACATTTTGCATGTACCTTATCATATTATGCACAATCGTCATAAACGTAATGCAAAATCTGCAGTACAAATATTTACAACTTAAAAATGGAAAAAGTCTAAGATTTATTTCGATTTCATTTGAACGGAATCTAAGTATATAGGCGTTTAAAGCATTATATTGTATGAATTTCATTTTTATTTTTTAATGTTCAATTGGTTTAGCTTATTTGTTACAAAAAATTAACATTAAATGTAGAACGAACTGAATGAAATATCTTAATATCTGCCCCTTCTCGGGCTTAAACACTTTGGGAAATAAATTTTGTTTTTTTAATTTGTTCTGCAAATTAGGTTTTTGTTTAATATATCAAGTTTTTTAATAACTACTGCATTCAGACAAACACATTTCAAAATTAATGGAGGGTATCATCATCAGGCTTTGATTTGTGCGATATCGCATCACAATTTGTGATGCAGTTTACCTATGTATAATTCAAAATGTTTCACAAGTGCAGTAATGCAGGTTGTTGTAGTTTGGTCAAAAAATTACAATCGGAACTTAAAAAATCTGCTTGAAAATATCATTTTTTTTCCACTATGACGTCATATTCATCTTCTTTTTAATTCTTAAAAAAAAAAAAAAAAAAAAAATTATTTCAGTTTCTTCAGTTTCATGTTTCACGTGAAAATCATTCAACTAAAAATAGGCAAATTATTATTACGCTTTTGAATTATTTACAACAACGAAGGAAAAATTTTAAATTTTATTAGAAAATGTCCGTTGATTCTCAATGAAAAAAGCGAAATTTGAAATTATTAAGAAAAGTATTTGAATAATGTAAATAAAAATTAGCCCATGTTACTCTCTAGATTATAATCCACCTATATGCAAAGGCATTTTATGATCTGTTTTGATCCTGACGTCGGGCAAATATTTTTACACTTTGAATTTTTAATATTATTAGAATTAGCAAAGAATAAAAAATGAGTGGCATCAGGGACAAAAAGGTGGGAAGAAAAAATGAAAAAGTTATGATCTCCATAGGCTTTTCTATGTTAAATTAACATTGAGAAGTGACACTGGAAATAAATAAGTATTGCGCTGCCGCGCAATACTTAAATATATATAAATAAATATAGGGAGAGTGTGAACTAATAGTAGGAATTGAAAAATGATAGGACACAGTACACCGCAATCTAGTCCAGTATGTGCCTACAAAAGATGAATAAATTATTGTGTATAGTTTTTGATCCAATAAAACTTTTTTACCTGAACTATTTTGACCAATTTCAACATTAAATAGCGTTTAAAATTCTTCGCGTTAAAAATTGTCTACTTCAGCATGATTCACATACATTTATCTACAAAACTACCAGTTTTCATATTTTTATATGCAATAGTGCTTTTAATATAAGCCGATAAAGAGCCCCGGTCACAATAAATTCAATTACAGCAGCGAGAGCAGCATCAGCAGCGTTAGTCACTTTTTAGGGTTTCGTTCATCTGACGAAACCCTATTCGTCTCACTCCTTTGTCTGTCTGTCCGTCTGTCTGTCTGTCTGTCCGTCACAGAGCCCGTTCTCAGAAACCATACATGTTAGAGACTTGAAATTTTGAGTACTTATAGCTGAACACCTCACATCAAACAACAAATCATAAAATTTTGAAAAAGTTGGTAATGAACCTAATTACGGGCTAATTAAATTCTAAAATTAACCAATCAAACTTTTGAATGCAGGTGCAAATGCACGTTATCGAAATCCTCCCCAGTTTCTCCTAAGGGTTGCCAGTAAATTCGGGGGATGCTCCGTCAAATCAGCCGGTGCAGGGTTACCACGGAGTACTTTAAGCAATAAATGAAGTGGACCTTTAAAAAGCAAAATCGGATCTGCCGAAATATCGGTCGTACAAATTCGTAACAGGTGTAGAAATACGCGGAAAAAATTCTACTTTATTTTCGTATAAATTTCAAATTTCTGCGTAGGATAGAACGCAAAAAATCCACTAAAAATCGATCGATAAAAATTTAATTTCTGTGTTTTTAAAGACAATGAAAACAGATTTCCATTCACCGGAAGGCAGCTATCGTCATCTTTGGACATACGGCGCGGGAGAAATTTAAGGGGAGGAAAGTCTAATACGAAATTTAAACTTTTTAAATATTAAATTTTTCGATTAAATTTTTTTACATCCGGGCTGGAAATTTCTCGCAGATTTCATACATACCCAGTTCAAAGAGATTGCTTCATTACGAGCTGAGATATTAATTATTATTTTATTAATTCCTTTTATTTCCATCAAATGCCAGATTAAGATGAAGGCACGTGCTTTTTTAACGGGGATTTCATTTAAATTAGGAAATCTAACAATTTGCGTGGGGTGTTTCGACGGCGCGCTATGAGATAAGTATTAATTATTCAATATGAAAAAGTTTATAGGTTTATAAGTGTTCATCCCACTATTTCCGAATAGCAATTTCAGGAAATATCTTAAATTATTGTTTAAGACCGCCACTCGATGTGTTCGAAACTTTAAGATACTTTATAACACATAAGAAAAAGTGTAAAAAAGAATGGAGTGTGATATTTCGAGGAGTGGAGGGGGCGGGCTAGATTTATTTATTAAATCTTAGCGTTTGTTATCGCAGAAAATGTTTTAAATTGTTCGTTAAGACTGCACCGCCACCCTCCCGACCATGTATCTACGGAGAGTTGCGCAAAGGAGTTTCGTTCAGATATGCTTTTGTTAAGAATAGAGTACGCTCCCTGGTGGTGGAATGCGGAACTAGCGTAACGCGATTTTGTTAAAATTAGGAAATATAACAAGACGATCCGTTTGCAACTTTAAGATACTTCATGACACATAATAAAAAGCTTATAAAATAATGGTGCATGCAATTTCCTGTGAAGGGAGGGCGGGGGAGGGGCGCTGGATTTCTTTTTTTAAAATTAGCGTTTACGACCTTTTTAGATGTCGTTTTTTGAGCACTATGATATACTCAGACACGTGCTGCTTATGAAATATAAAAATGTCAAAATTTTAGTTACCACTATTTCCGAATAGTACTTTCAGTAAATTTCTTAATTTCTCGCTTAAGGCCGCCACCAACTCGAGTAACACATCCACTGATAGGTTGTTTAACAGAGTTTCGATCTGATACACTTTTGTTATGAATAGTGTGCGCTCCCTGGTGGTGGAATTTGCAACTAACATAACGCAATTTTGTTAAAATTATGAAATCTAACAAGTCGATCTGCTGGAAACTTTGACATAGTTCATAACACATAATAAAAAGCTTATAAAAGAATGTTCCGTGCAATTTCCTGGGGCGCCTACCTATCTCGGGTGCTGTAGACCCGATCCCCTCGACTAATATACCTACGGATAGGTTGTAAAACGGAGTTTCCTTTGGATAGAGGTTTGTGTAGAATAGAGTGCGCCCCCTGGTTGCGAAATGTGGAACTAACAGATTTCGCAAAAGGATAAAGTGTTTTAAAGAAATATTAAACGAAACACTCTGTGCGATCTGTGATCACACTTACCCACTTGTTTTAAAATACCAGAGATACATTATAATTTTCTTACTCTTTTTCTTTACACACATTCTTTGAGAATGAATCATCGTAAGAAAACAGAATTTAATCAAAATTAATCAGAAATTAAGGAAAACTTATAATTTAATATATTGCATGGAATAATTCAACTTAAATTAACCAAAAATTACACCATTTTTAACAGGCTTCTAACAAAAAAGTTTATACAATTCATTTATATCTGCTTTTTATGCTGGGAACGAATGGTCCAATTTTTATGCTTTTTACTATACTTGTATGTTGAAAAATGTGTATGAAATAGGATTGTCTGGCCGACTCTTTGTCCATCTGTCCGCCTGTCTGGCCGTCTAACTAGTGATGGGCGATAACGAGATGTTTTTCTCGATTTTCTCGATTGTATGGACATCTCGATAATTTTCGATTGTGTAAATTTTTTCTCGATGACTGCAGTTTGCAAATTTCTTTTATAAATCATATATTATGTATTATATACGTCATACATTTATCAAGAATCGTCTTCGGGTGAACTGGAATGCGTCGATGTTAATAAAGACTAGGTGACTTCGACCGCTAGCGGGCCCCTCCTTTAATCGGGGCCCCTAATTTATACGTAATCTTGTAATATGAAATCACGAACAGGTTACCCGCTATATACGGCACTGATATATGATAGCAGGCGGGTGTGGTGTGCACGCACTACAAAATCTTGTAAAAAATATAATATCGAAACGAATGAACCTCGGACCAGATCTCTTGGGGGAGGAGTCAAAGCGAGCGGAGGGACAGAGCAGCTGCATAATATGATTAAGTCGTCACAGGTCTTTAGGCCTTTCCAACCATATGTCACATGAGAAGTCTGGATCTGAATTTATAAAAAAGCCCTCCCCGTGGGGGCTAAGGGGGGGAAGGGTGCGGGAGGTGGATAACATGAGTAAGTGGTCATAAGCCTTTCCAACAATATGTCACATGAGGGGTCCCGGCTAAATTTAGAAAAACACCCCGTGGGGGAAAAGTGGGGGGGGGCGGTCACCGGAGGTGCATTACATCAATAAGTAGTCACAGACCTTTCCAACGATATCTCACATGTGGGGTCTTGGCAAAATTTGGAAAAGTGTCCCCCGGGGGGGGTGCAAAATGGGGGGATGGACACCGGAGGAGCATAACATCAATAAGTAGTCACAGACCTTTCCAACGATATCTCACATGAGGGGTCTTGGCTAAATTTGAAAAAGTGTCGCCCGGGAGGGGCAAATTGGGGGAGACTGTCACCGGAGTTGCATAACATCAACAAATAGTGACAGACCTTTCCAACGATATCTCACATCTTGGCTAAATTGGGGGTCTTGGCTAAATTTGGAAAAGTGCCCCCGGGAGGGGCAAAGTGGTGGTGGGGACACCGTAGGTACATAACATCAATAAGTAGTCACAGACCTTTCCAACGATATCTCACACTAGGGGTCTTGACTAAATTTGAAAATGTGTCCCCGGGGGGGGGGCAAAGAGTGGGAGGGACTGTCACCGGAAGTGCATAACATGAATAAGTAGTCACAGACTTTTTCAACGATATCTCACAAGAGGGGTATTGACTAAATTTGGAAAAGTGTCCTCCGGGGGGGGGAAGTGGGGGGCGGCCACCGGAAGTGCATAGCATCAATAAGTAGTCACAAACCTTTCCAACGATATGTCACATGAGGGGTCTTGGCTAAATTTGGAAAAGTGTCCTGAAATTACATATATTATAAATAATATTTAGCGGAGGGCTCCATAAAAAAATCTGATTTAAAATGATAAAAACGGAAAAAAATACCCTCGCAGTGGGGGCCAAATTGGGGAGGGGAGGAAGAAAGTCTCATAATATGAAAGAGTCATCCGAGAGCTTACCGATGACATATCACATGACTGGTCCAAAAAAGGTTTAAAAATTGCTCCCCCTCCCACCCCCCGTGAGCCCACTCTTTCGCCCCGGAATTCACACAGCCGCCACTTTAAAATTTTTATGTTAAATAATTAATATTTACCGGAAGACTGCATAAAAAACCCACATCTAAAGTGATATTTAAATTTATTATAGAAATCGGCTACGGTTTTAAAAATTTGTTCGCCCCTTCCCCATCCCCCTTTGGGCGAAGAAAGGTTCATAGTATGAAAGAGTGGTCAAAGGGCTTTTCGATTATATGCCACAGGAAGGGTTCGGTAAAATTTTTAAAATTGCACCCCGCATGATTCCACTCTCACGTCCTCCTTCCTCGAAATCACCCGACCCACCTTCCTCTTTGAAATTTTTATATTTAATAAATAATTTTTATCGGAGGGCTCCAGGTATGTGACATCTTGGTAGGGCTAAAATAAGAGAAACTTTGAAAATTAGGGCTTCATTTCACAGCTCATTGTCGTGCCTCTTTCTCTATCTCGTCCCTTGGTACTCTCGATAAATTTTCTTACTTTTCTTCTCTGCCGAGGACGAGAGAAATCCTCGAAAAGCTCCTCATAGCGAAATGTTGAAAAGCGCGAGCGAAATCCTCGAAAGGCTTTTCGTTGGGAGATTTCGAAAAGAACGAGAGAAACCAGCGAGAGGCTTCCCATCGGGAAAGGTTGAAAAGGGCGAGAGACACTCTCGAGAGACTTCCCATTCCGAAAGGTTTAAAACCGCGAGAGAACAAACCATCGAGCAGCTTCCCATCTGGAAGCGTCGAAATGCTGGAAAAATCATCGAGATGAGATTTGCCGGAATGCCAGATGGATATGAAGCTTTCAGAGTCAAACTTACCGGTTGGTTTAAGACATAATTTCTCAAAGGAGTCCATCTGCTTATCCAATCTCTTTTTAGCTCACAGGCTATCTAAGCCTGAGAGCTAATGTACCCGTCGGTTCTGTGTGTATGCATGTACGTACGTACGTATGTACGTAACGCGATAACTCTTGATTAAAATGTATGATTTGCTTCAATTTTTTTATGTTTATTCTGATAAGGCGTTCCGCTGATTAGTTTTGACGGTTCATTGGTTAAGGATAAAGGGAGAGAAGGGGGGCTGGTCCCCCCCCCTCCTTAATTTAGATAAATAGGTTTTTCATGCAGAATTATTCGATTTGCTCCAAATTTCGTATACCGGTTTATTATGTTAAGGAGCTTCCCTGATTAAACTTGGAGGTTCATTAGTTATGTATGAAGGGGGAAAGGGGGGTAGACCCCTCCTTAATTTAGATAAATGGGTTTTTCATGCAGAATTATTCGATTTGCTCCAGATTTGGTATACCGGTTCATTATGTTAAGAAGTTGCCATGATTAGATTTGGGGGTTTACGGGTTAAGTATAAAATGGGAGAAGGGAGCTGGACCCCCCCTCCCCCCTTAATTTAGATAAATCTGCTTTTCATGCAGAATTATTCGATTTGCTCCAAATTTGGTATACCGGTTTATTATGTTAAGGAGCTTCCCTGATTAAACTTGGAAGTTCATTGGTTAAGGATAAAGGGGGAGAAGGGGGGCTGCCCGCTCCCTCTTAATTTAGATAAATGGGCTTTTCATGCAGAATTATTCGATTGGCTCCAAATTTGATATACCGGTTTATTATGTTAAGGAGCTTCCCTGATTAAACTTGGAAGTTCATTGGTTAAGGATAAATACGGAGAAGGGGGGCTGGTCCCCCACTTAATTTAGATAATTGGGTTTTTCATGCAGAATTACTCGATTTGTTCCAAATTTGGTATACCGGTTTATTATGTTAAGGAGCTTCCCTGATTAAACTTGGAGGTTCATTACTTAAGTATAAAGGGGGGAAAAGGGGGTAGACCCCCTCCTTAATGTAGATAAATGGGTTTTTCATGCAGAATTATTCGATTTGCTCCAAATTTGGGATACCGGTTTATTATGTTAAGAAGCTGCCTTGATTAGATTTGGAGGTTTATGGGTTAAGTATAAAGGGAGGGGCTGGCCTCCCCCTTAATTTAGATAAAAGGGTTTTTCATGCAGAATTATTCGATTTGCTTCAAATTTAATATACCGATTTATTCCGATATGGCGCTTCCTTCATTAGATTTGGAGGTTCATTGGTTAAGTATACAAGGGCGAAAAGGAGGCAAATCCCCTCCCCTTAATTTAGATAAATGGATTTTCATGGAGAATTATTCAATTTACTTTAATTTATTTTTTTTTCTATATTCGTTCTGATAAGGAGCTTTCCTGGTTAGATTTGGAGGTTCATTATTTAAGTATAAAAGGGTTAAAGGGGTTAGACCACCCTTAATTTAGCGATATGTTTCTTTTTTTCATGCAGAATTATCTGATTTTCTTCAAATTTGATATACTGATTTATTATAATTAAGGAGTTTCCCTGATTTGATTTGGAGGTTCATTGGTTAAGTATAAAAGGGGCAAACGGGGTATATTTCCCTTCATTTATTTTTTGAGGGACATTATTCTTTGAAATAAGAGTATAATATACAATTAATGTGAATAACCTGTGAGCTCAATGCCATCAGTTTAACTGGCACGTATCTTTTTATTGCTATTAACCGATGTGGGTTATGAAGCATAGTGGTTTATGTATTCAGTTCTGTATAGTCCTAGTTTCAAACTTTACTGTTAAATTTAGTGTCATTTTGCCCCGAATTTTCAATGTTTCTCTTATTTTAGCTCTGCCCCATACCTGGAGACTCAGATAAATACTATTTATTAAATATAAAAAGTTCAAAGAGGAAGGTGAGTGAATTCTGGGGGGCGCGAGAGTGGACAAAGGGGGGGGGGGGTAATTTTCAAACTTTTACCAAACCTCTCCTTGACATATCATCGGAAAGTCCTTTCACCACTCTTTCATATTATGAACCTTTCTCCTCCCAGACTTGAATTCCGGAAGAGGGCGCGGGGGGGGGGGGGGGGGGGAGCGGTGCGGGGGTGATTTTTTTTTAATTGTAGAGATTTCTACAATAAATATCATTAAATGAGGTTTTTTAATGGAGCTCTCCGATAAATATTATTTATTAAATATAAAATTTTGGTGGCTGCGTGGGGGGTGCTGTGGGTGAAAAGTGGGGCTGCGTGATTTCCGGGTATATTCTGGGATAAAAGAGGGAACCCACGTGGGAGGGTTAGATTTCAAACTTTTTTTGGACCAGTCATTTGATATATCATCGGAAAGTTTTCGGTTATCATCGGAAAGTTACTCTTTCATATTATGAACCTTTCTTCTTCCCTCCCTATTTTGGCGCCCCGAGAGAGGCACTTTCCGAACTTTTTTGAAATCGTAGCGTTTTTAAACATTTTAGATCGGATTTTTTTACGGAGCCCCCCGATAAATAATTTTTAATATATGAAAATTTCTAAGAGAAGGATGGGCAGGGTATATTTCGGGGGCACGATAATTGGAATCCTGGGAGTTGGGACTCTTTTCTATCTTTTGCTGATACCCCTCATGTGATATATCATTGGAAAGCTCTGTGACTACTATTTCATTTTATATACCGCCCGCGCCCCTCCCCTTACTTTGCCCCGCGCGGGGGCACTTTTCTAAATTTAGCCGACACCCCTCATGTGACATATCGTTGGAAAGTCCTGTGACCACTTATTCATATTATGCACTTTCCTTGCCCCTGCCCCCTACTTTGCTCACCGCGGGGGTTCGTTTAATGTATTCCAGTCGAAGTCTTTCTAAAAATGGGGAAATTAAAGATCCAATCTCAAATGACGTAGAAAAATCAATAAAAAATTTTGATCCCTTCTATCATCCTTTAGTTCATGTTTTTGCCACTAGGGGGTGCTTTTGATTCTTATTTCTTTGCCCATTTTGGTGCTAATTGCCGAAAACTTCTAATTTTTGATACTTAAACTCCCCTTAACCGCTTCATAGCTACTCGCGTTTTTTCAGCTTTTTTCAACCAGGGGGCACCCTTACAAGACTTTTCCAGTCTTATGGCTCCTTTATAGCCTCCCTTTGGCTTGTTGTTTTTTTATTCCATCTGTTTTCAGTTACCCTATATTTAATAAAATCTGCCTTATATATATGTAAAAACAATGATTTCAATAATCGATTCTAGAACATCTCCTTTGTAGATTCTCGAAAATAATCGATGACTGTATCGATTGTGTATTTTACGATAACGATTTTTTTCGATTGGTAAATTTTAGAGAATCGCCCATCACTAAGCCCTATCACTACTATGAAATTGTCGGCCAGAATAATAGCTAAGTTTTCCAATAACTGTTTTTAGCTTTTCTCGTTATAATCGATTGTAAAACATCTCGATTGTAGATTCTAGGAATTAATCGATGGCTGTATCGATTGTGATTTTTTACGATGACGATTTTTCTCGATTGTCGAATTCTTGAGAATCGCCCATCACTACGTCTAACCGTATTCTATCTCGCGTAAGTATACTTGGATTCTCAATTTGTTTCGTTGCGGATCAGGGCCCAATCAGGTTGTCTGTATTTGTTTTTCGTTTCGGTCGACTGTGGTTTAGATTTTTACTGTTGCGGCTCAGATTTAGTAAACTATTTCTTTTTCAAAACAAACAAAATATAATTTAAAAATTTAAAAAACTATGTGTTTGAATTAAAGTTTTGCGCGGTCAAGTTGTACCCGAACCAAAACAGAAAATTATATTTGAAGTCAACCCGCAAATCGTAATGACAGGGATGACCGCCCCGGGAACCCAGCTTTCGCTTTAGAGTATAAGTGCAATCCCGGGGGTGGAGAGAGACTCAAATCCACTGCATATGTAAGATACATTAACAATGACTAGTCTTTACAATATTTTAAAACAATTAATAACATACAGAAAAATAAATTCAGTTTGCTGCTTTTTGACTCTGAAACTCACAAGAAGTGTCATCAGTACATACTTTGACAGGAATTGTACTATGTTCTATACATGCATAATCAATTACAAGACATATTTTTTGAATATTAGAGCTGGAAAACATTAAGTGAAATGCATAGGCTGGTAAATATAATGAAAGTACTAAATAAAACAAACCAAAGGAAATAAGACAAACATTATGTACAAAACAGGGGCCATTCTGAAATGGGAGCTGAGAACAATGAGATACTCTACTAGCTCAGAAAGCAGGGCCGAAACTAAGGGGTGGCAGAGGGGGCATGTGCCCCGGGCGGCAGAACGAAGGGTCGCCAAATGAAGGATTATACCTTTGAAATGGATCATTTTCTTCTGATGGACTGATGTCTTCTATTATTATGAAACAGCCATTATAAATGAAGTGTTAGGTGAAGATGAAAGAGCAGCCGTAAAAAGTTAGAACTCTGATTTTCTGGTCAGAATGGAAAGAAAAAAAAATGGCCATAATTTTTTCATCAGAAGAAAATAACTCGGTGAAAGCGGAAACTCGGTTAAGCGGGACTCGGATAATCGGGAGTCTACTGTATATTTCATTTTTAAAATGATCTTTAGAATATTTTTGTTAGTGTTCAAAGGTGGGTCATGACCGCCGTGACATCCGCCATTGTAGATTACGTAGTTCAGTTAAAAATTTTATGATTGCATATATTTTAAATTTTAAAATAAGTCGGCTATTAGAAAATTAGTAAAATTTTCTCTGCAAATATACTTTGCGGAAGAGGGGGGGGTGGCGCCAAAATCCATGCTTGCCCCAGGTGCAAAAAAGGCTAGTTTCGGCCCTGATTCAGTCTTCTCAGCCTAATGGGTTATCCGCATCTGATCCCTTTCAGCTATTAAAATTGATTAAACACTAAAGACTAAATGAAACGCGAGAATTGGAGAAGGGGGGGGGGGGGGGGACTTTGCCTCCCTTTTTAAAATCCTAAAATCACTAAAGGAACGGTAGTGGCGACATCTATTAAAAGGATGAAGGAAATTCATAGAAAACTCTTTTTCTCCTTTTCAAACAGGCCCGGGCTGGTGCCTTTGGGGGCCCTCGGCTGGAGATTAAACAGGGGGCCCTTACTGAAAATTTAGAGGGAATACAATATTAGAATATTTATTTTTTGTAACTTAGGCTTACCTGCCTAAACACCGCATTTAGATAATTTGTTGCTTCGAAAAATATTAGGTTGTATCAAATATAATTTCGCTTTCACAATGAAATCTTTGTTGCAATATTTCAACGTAAAATAAACGTATCACAAATCAATATATAAAACATGACATTTTATGGTTTCTTTCCATCTTCCTGAATGTTGAACAATACCATTTTGATACCAATCTTTGGATGTGGAAGCAAAAATGCCTAGACAACCCCGTTCCAAATCGTGAATATTACACAAGCGTCTTGCCCCAAAAAATGATGTCATAGAACGGAACATGTGACAGACCGAAGGAGCAAGGTCCAGACTATGTGGGAGATGAAGTAAAAGTTCAATTCCGTCAAGATCTTCAACTTTATTGCGAGACATGTGCGGTCTTGCACTTAAGATCTCTCTCTGTTGACTAATGCAGTCCATTTGTTTTTCAAAGAAACATACATCCTGTCCATCTGTTCACAGTAAATTTCAGAGTTGACCGATCGAACATGTGGAATGATTTCAAAAGGAATGACATGCTCAAAATTCTACCAGACGTTGATCATGAACTTCTTTTCAAACCGCGCTTGTTTTGTAACATGTTGGACTGATTGTCCCACATCCAACAATTATTTCTCGATTATCTGTGTTCCGTCATTTCTCATCAGATGTCACTTTGTGTTTGAAAACTACAAATCTTGTAAGTTTTCCAGAAGAGTTTTGCACATTTCCATTCTGTGATTTACTTGCTGCATAGTCAGTTCATAAAGAACTTCTCTGAAGTTCTTGTACGTTTTCTGTAGTTTATGTAAATCTTGGCATATCGTGTCCTTTTACGATCCTAGCTCCTCTGAAAGTTTCTGTGTGCTGGTGGTTGGTTTAATCTCCACTCTTTGCTTCAAATCTTCCAGATTAACAAATGATTGCCTCTCATTTCTGGGTTTCATTTTAAGTGACAAGTCATCTCCTTAAAAAGTTTGAACCAATTTTGGGCTGTACATTTGCTGATCGTATCATCCCCTTCAACTTCTCAAATTTTACGAGATGCTTCAGAAACTTTATGAGCAATTTTAAAATATGTCTTAAGATGGATAATATTTCAATATTTGTATCATCCATTATATTACCTATAAATAGATAAAAGAATAGATATTAGCGTAATATAATATGGAGGAACATATGCTCTTTAATATAATATTTTGCACTGGTCGTTAATTATAAGATAGTACCATCTGTAGCTTTTCATATAGATATAGAGGTATCCTAAAAATGAAAATACTTTTGATATACCCTAACACTTGAGTAAAAAAATAATATTCAATCGTTGTACTTTACTTACTTTTATATTTATATTATTTTATATACAATAACTAAACTAGTTCCATGTTAGGAAAAATAAATATACTAATTAATTATGAGTTGTTTGTAACTTAAAAATGAGAGGGGAAAATATCTTTAGTTTTAGGCAACTAAATCTCGGTGTCGAACCCAGTCGCGCCCGTCGGCCTAATCGTTCGGAGTTTTCGTGGTTTTCTTCGAACCTTGGATTTCCAAGCATTAATATGGGTTAGGTTCCCTTAGAAAGACCCCCACGAAGGGTGCTCCCCCTGGGCCTATATCCCTCGTGCAGATAATTGGCCGTCGTAAATACAACAACTCGGTGTTGAAGCCATAATAATTTAAATCCTACTGTAGTACCGAAGTAAAAATTAACAAGAACGAAAAATCATGCGCCCAGCAAAGATTATGTTATATTTCCCAACACATTCAGAAACTTATGAAGCTTTGCAGTTTATTAAGGTGAAAAATGTCTAAATGAACAATTTAGAAAATGCATAATACAATTGTTCTACAATTACTGAAATTACCAACAATCGCAAAAATATCCGAACTTTTTTTCAGCCCTCTATATGATCTATGTACGTATATTACGTTGTATGCTAAAAGTCTGTTAAATTAGATGCATAGTGCAGTTAAAAATTTCTAGCCAGCAATGTCCGTCAATAAATGGAAATGTACTTGAGATATTTTGTGTAGCTCTATATATGATCTATAAGACTTATATTCGCCAAGTAATATGCAAAAAAATAGTTAAATTTTAAATCACGTACCGCAACTGAAAACACACTTACAGCAAATATTCTTCATATTCAGTACTGTAGCCAAATACTTTTGTGTGTCCCTGTAAATGAACAATAAATTATATGCACATCAGATTATACAATAAGAGCTTTGTAGTACACCTCACTGTTATTCAGTGTGTATAATTTCAATATCCTTAAAAATATGTAGTATCATTAAAATACATCGCATACGATATTCCCCATAGACAGTCATGTAACGGAATACTTTTGATTGTGCCTGTAAATGAACCGTAAATGTTACACACTTCATTTTCATTACCAAACATGCCATGGTAAACCCCAATAACACATAGATAAGTAACATGATAATCTGAATATATTTACGCGAGTTAGAGCACAGACGGACAGACAACCCGAATTCATAAACACTTTTCAACTATGTTGGAGTGTTAAAATGGACACAGCGGTAATAATAATAATAATAAAAAAATATTGTAAAAAATAATGTCCTCCTTAATTTTGATTTACTTGTTACAAATTGTAAAATAAAGACAAAAATGGCTGTACTGTACCTTGGTACAGATACGGCGAACTACGAAAGGTTATGCGATTGTGAATGGCTGTTTACTAACCTAACAGCTTTTTGGTCAGTTCTTCACTGATCCTGGCTACGTCATCTATAATAACATCTTTATCCAAATTATAAAATAAGTCTCTTTCTACATTCATGAAAAGAAGATTAGACATAAGGTCTTGGCTTAAAGTAGACCTAAGTCGATTCTTAACTACTTTAAGTTTAAAAACACCCTTTCACAGGTGATTTTTCCACAAGGTTACCATACCAAGCTTTGGTTAATACAAACTTTTAAGCTACATGCAAGATGGTAAACATTCAAGATTGTGGGAGAGTTCAAAAACGACAGAAGAGCACAGAAAACATTGTTTCTTGTCAGAGGAGTAAACATAAAAATTTTTGTCTTCTTCAAATTCAGATTCTACATCGTCATATTCACAGATTTCTTCAGCTCCATCCAAAGATTGTCTTGTTTTCTTTCAATGTTAATTTTTCAGCCAGTGTAAAACTTTCATACTGATCTACAAACCATTTCAGCTCTATCAATAATTGATTTCTTTCAACTTTACAAAGTTTAGAAATACTACAAAGGACTTCCGTTAAAAAACTGTATAAAGCATTACGATTTCATTAATTTTCTTTGGTTCTAACTAGGAATCAATCGACTAAATCTTCCTTCGATACTTGTCCTGACAAAATCTAAAACACTGAAGACCAATTTATAGTTTTGAGCAGTTGATATTCAAGGAGCTTCATCTATTGCTTTTTCAATAGGCATTACCTTACTTCTACATAAATATTGTTATCTTCTAATTTGCTATTACCTGTACTTGCATAATATTTTGTTTTTGAATACAGAACCTGAAAGTGTTTATCACTCCTTTTATCCCTTATTCGTTGAAGCAGCTTCTGTACCAAGTTCCAGATTGTAGAATAGTCTTACTTTATAATATTTTATCCCTTATTTTAAACCCCTACCTTTATCCCTTACTTTATAATAGTTTTACCTTGTAAATAATTTAAAGTAGGAGATGTAAGAAGAAATAAATCTAGTAAAACAATATACATAAATAACTTTTCAAATTTATATTATTTACTAATCAAATTTATTGCCATGAATTTAGATTTGCATTCAAAACTTCCATTTGATATTTCTTTTAAAACGGTAATAAAATGGGATAGTTTCCCTGTGTTTACACTCACCTCATATCTTAAAATTCCCTCATCGATAATCGAAGAAAGAGCTTTATATTTGCTCCTCCATCTTGTGGCTCCTATTTTTTGCATCCTGTGCAGTTTTTCATTTGCAATATGTTTTATTTTTGTTTCCCTCTCCCATACGGCCATTCTTTTTTGAGATGAGCTTAGAAAAACGGCAGATTCTTACACCAACCTAAATAAGTTTTCCGATAGAAAGAACGTTACTGTTAAATCAGCTACTATCAAGTTCCGTACGTTTCCTATTCAGTGAGTGTAAATAAGATCTTTGTTTTCCTTTTTGAACTAAACTTGTAGATCATTATAGCAGCCTTTCATATTTGTTGCTCCGTCAAATGAATTAGAAATAATTGATGGTGCAATATCACACTCGGCTAATTCTGATTTTATAAGTTCGTACAAAATCAATCGACATGAATTATCGGCTAATGTTATTTCTAAAGGGTTTCATATATTTTTACTTGAACGTCATAGCGGACGCAAATTGCAGCTGGTCCGAAACAGTTGCATCTTGAGTACTATCCGATGCAATTTAAAGTTAAATATTAGTTTAATAAGCAAAGGTTACATATTAAGTTAGGAATATTAGCGTGAACAACATCTTGCTTCGTAAGCACGAGAATAACAACAACGCGGTACATGAGAAACATTTAAGAGGTTGCAATTAAATTCAAAGTGTCTCAGTCATAGTTTGTACAACTTAAAATAGGGCAAATTACTTTTTCATTTGCAGAATAAAAACATTTTTTAAAAACCAGATTCCTACGAAATGCAGCAGAGTATATGCGAATTGAAGGAATTACAAAAAGCTTTTGGCGATTTGTTTCAGTTGTCTTGCCAATCCTGGTTACGATTTTCAGCAGAAATTGAGCATGTGCAGTAAATCTCCGTAGGGAGACCCTCCTCCGTTTCACCAGCGACACGATGGCACTACCGGAGCTACTACATAGGCTATCACAAACAAAAACTAACTGGAGACAGCTTAAAATTGATTGTAAATGCGTATAAGATTACGGGAAACCAGTCAAATTATTCTGATGTAACTAGTCATGAAGTAGTATATCCATTTTTGGAGGCCCTTTCGGGCCCCCCTTACATAGGCTGCCATAAACAAAAACCAACTGACAACTGCTTAAAATTGATAGTAAATGCGTAAGATGACGGGAAAACAGTCAAATATTCTGATGTAGGTAACTAGTTATGAAGCAGTATATCAATTTTTGGAGATCCCCTCCGGGGCCACCTTACATATGCTACCATATACAAAAACCAAATTGCAACTGCTTAAAATTGATTGTAAATGCGTAAGATTAATGGAAAACTTACTGGGAAACAGTCAAATTATTCTGATGTAACTAGTTAGAATTAGTATATCCCTTTTTAGAGGCTCCTCCGGGGCCCCCTTGTGCCGGGGGCCCTCGGCAATCGCCGACTAGCCGACCTGGCCAGTCCGGGCCTGTTTTCAAAGTTCATTGATCATGGTACAACCAAGCTTTCATTTATCTTAAATAGATCAAAAATGAGCCAGTTCTTTAAAAGTCTCTTATCTTCTATCGCCGTGATCGTATAGTGGTTAGTACATTGCGTTGTGGCCGCAATAACCCAGGTTCGAATCCTGGTCACGGCACGTATTTTTGTCGTACGTATTTTTTAAAATTATTTGTTATAATAATAATAAATACGATAATGTCATTAAAATTCGTTTTAAAATTTTAATGTAAAACTATTTACTTTAAACAGAAAGTACACTGCATTCCCGGACAATGTTTTGTTTTCCTTGCAGATTTCAAAGATTTAAATACATAGAAAAAATGAATTGATGATGGATATTGGTGTGTAAAATAAATAAAACAAATCGATATAATTTATTAAAAAAAATGTGATTAATTACTTTTAGTAAAAATATTTAGTATTTATGAATTTAAAATCTGTTTTATGTAGTTTAAAGTATTTTAAAAGGTGAATCTCTATTTAACGAATTTTCCATATAACGAACTTTTTCCCGGGATTTAGCGACTTCGTTAAATAGAGGTTCGACTGTATAATTGATATACGAGATAGAAATTGCATTAAAATATGGTTTCGGGTTTAAGTATTTGAGGCTCGGTTTAGTTTCGGGTTGAAGTAAATTTGGTTGCGGTAGACGCAAATTATTTTGTCGGGATCAACACCAGGTCGGGTTTCGGGTCAACGAAAATTGCCAGATTACAATTGTAATTTTTCCCATTTTGCCCCAGTGTATTCAACAAAATGTTCAAATTATGAGATCTCTTCACTTTCAAACGGTATTACTAATTGTCCAATAAAAGACTTTAACGGTTCAACACATATCTTTACAGACGGGTCTAAAACAGAAGTAGGGACTGCGGCATCTTTTTGTGTCTATAGGAAAGGCTCACACTTTTTTTCTTGGCGCGCAAGGCTTGATCCGGGGAACTCTGTCTTCCAGGTCAATTGCCTCTTTGCTATGAAAGAGGCAATTCGTTGGGCAGAAGAGGATTCTGACTCCCTATGCTTAATTTCATCAGACAGTTTATCAGGTCTAATGGCCCTTTCAAAATTTGATAACAATATTCACTTAGTTCTAGACATAACCTTACTCCTTCAGTCTTCAGAAAAATCGTTCTTCTTTAATTGGGTTAAAGGGCATTCTGGTATAACGGGCAACGAACTGGCCGATCGGCTGGCGAGGTCGGCAGTCGATGATTTTACTTTACCACTAACATTTCTTCCATTCCCACAATCAACATTGAAATCAGAACTCAAAAAACAAATGCTACACCGCTGGCAACAACGTTGGTCCACAGTGCAGGTGGATCAATACATCAAGCGTGACTTCATACCTGAGGTCTCACAAAACATTTTCATAAGTAACAGATACCTGTATCTCTTTCTCACTAATCATGAACCCTTCTAACAACACTTATATACCATAAATAAACGAGACTCACCTCTTTGCATCTGTGGTTCCTTATCAACATCATTACACTATAGAAAAATGAAATTTTAGTGCACAATTCACCTTGATTTTTAATAAACATATATAAGATACACAAAATGTAAATACATTGCTTACAGGTGTCAAGTATGATAAAATCCTTTAAAAAACATTAAAGTCATTTAAAATTCGTAATTCGTAACGTTTTCGACCGACACTTACTCGGTCATCCTCAGTGAAAAACTAACAGCTGTTCTATCTCCGCGTCTCTAGCCTTGTCCGGAACAGACCATTTCATTTCAAGGGTGGATTGGAAAATAAGGGGGGGGGGGCAGAAATGCTATTCTTTTATCGAAAAGTACAGGTTTATTAACTATTTATTAATTCTTTCCAGACTGCGTGAATATCATATGATAATATATCGTTACAAACTATTTCTTTATTAGCTATTATTTCCAGAGAATCTCTTATGATAGCCTCTTGGTGGTTACTTGTATGGAAAATAATTTTGGCTCTATTGAAATCTACTTTTATAGGTTGAATTCGTGCTAATCTTGATAATGCAGTGTGGGGTCTATTCAATCTCAGATCTGCTTCATGTTCCTTAATTCTGTCACGAAATTTTCGCAGTGTCATACCTATGTACATAAAATCTCTATTTTCTTTCTTGAAGGGTATTATATATACTCCTGATCTATTTATGGCTTGGATAGGGTCAACTTTCGCATTTAACAAATCCTTTAATTTCGGGGGAGGGACTGCGATTAATGTAATACCAAACTTGAGGAGGGAATGCCTCATACTCTCAAAAAATTCATTCCCTCCTCAGGCATTGAGGCATTCCCTTCTCAAGTTTGGTATTACATTAATCGCAGTCCCTCCCCCGAAATTAAAGGATTTGTTAAATGCGAAAATTGACCCTATCCAAGCCATCAATAGATCAGGAGTATATATAATACCCTTCAAGAAAGAAAATAGAGATTTTATGTACATAGGTATGACACTGCGAAAATTTCGTGACAGAATTAAGGAACATGAAGCAGATCTGAGATTGAATAGACCCCACACTGCATTATCAAGATTAGCACGAATTCAACCTATAAAAGTAGATTTCAATAGAGCCAAAATTATTTTCCATACAAGTAACCACCAAGAAGCTATCATAAGAGAATCTCTGGAAATAATAGCTAATAAAGAAATAGTTTGTAACGATATATTATCATATGATATCCACGCAGTCTGGAAAGAATTAATAAATAGTTAATAAACCTGTACTTTTCGATAAAAGAATAGCATTTCTGCCCCCCCCCCCCTTTTTTTCCAATCCACCCTTGAAATGAAATGGTCTGTTCCGGACAAGGCTAGAGACGCGGAGATAGAACAGCTGTTAGTTTTTCACTGAGGATGACCGAGTAAGTGTCGGTCGAAAACGTTATGAATTTTAAATGACTTTAATGTTTTTTAAAGGATTTTATCATACTTGACACCTGTAAGCAATGTATTTACATTTTGTGTATCTTATATATGTTTATTAAAAATCAAGGTGAATTGTGCACTAAAATTTCATTTTTCTATAGTGTAATGATGTTGATAAGGAACCACAGATGCAAAGAGGTGAGTCTCGTTTATTTATGGTATATAAGTGTTGTTAGAAGGGTTCATGATTAGTGAGAAAGAGATACAGGTATCTGTTACTTATGAAAATGTTTTGTGAGACCTCAGGTATGAAGTCACGCTTGATGTATTGATCCACCTGCACTGTGGACGAACGTTGTTGCCAGCGGTGTAGCATTTGTTTTTTGAGTTCTGATTTCAATGTTGATTGTGGGAATGGAAGAAATGTTAGTGGTAAAGTAAAATCATCGACTGCCGACCTCGCCAGCCGATCGGCCAGTTCGTTGCCCGTTATACCAGAATGCCCTTTAACCCAATTAAAGAAGAACGATTTTTCTGAAGACTGAAGGAGTAAGGTTATGTCTAGAACTAAGTGAATATTGTTATCAAATTTTGAAAGGGCCATTAGACCTGATAAACTGTCTGATTAAATTAAGCATAGGGAGTCAGAATCCTCTTCTGCCCAACGAATTGCCTCTTTCATAGCAAAGAGCTCCGCCTGGAAGACAGAGTTCCCCGGATCAAGCCTTGCGCCCCAAGAAAAAAAGTGTGAGCCTTTCCTATAGACACAAAAAGATGCCGCAGTTCCTACTTCTGTTTTAGACCCGTCTGTAAAGATATGTGTTGAACCGTTAAAGTCTTTTATTGGACAATTAGTAATACCGTTTGAATTGTTATCTTCTAATTTGCTATTACCTGTACTTGCATAATATTTTGTTTTTGAATACAGAACCTGAAAGTGTTTATCACTCATTTTATCCCTTATTCGTTGAAGCAGCTTCTGTACCAAGTTCCAGATTGTAGAATAGTCTTACTTTATAATATTTTATCCCTTATTTTAAACCCCTACCTTTATCCCTTACTTTATAATAGTTTTACCTTGTAAATAATTTAAAGTAGGAGATGTAAGAAGAAATAAATCTAGTAAAACAATATACATAAATAACTTTTCAAATTTATATTATTTACTAATCAAATTTATTGCCATGAATTTAGATTTACATTCAAAACTTCCATTTGATATTTCTTTTAAAACGGTAATAAAATGGGATAGTTTCCCTGTGTTTACACTCACCTCATATCTTAAAATTCCCTCATCGATAATCGAAGAAAGAGCTTTATATTTGCTCCTCCATCTTGTGGCTCCTATTTTTTGCATCCTGTGCAGTTTTTCATTTGCAATATGTTTTATTTTTGTTTCCCTCTCCCATACGGCCATTCTTTTTTGAGATGAGCTTAGAAAAACGGCAGATTCTTACACCAACCTAAATAAGTTTTCCGATAGAAAGAACGTTACTGTTAAATCAGCTACTATCAAGTTCCGTACGTTTCCTATTCAGTGAGTGTAAATAAGATCTTTGTTTTCCTTTTTGAACTAAACTTGTAGATCATTATAGCAGCCTTTCATATTTGTTGCTCCGTCAAATGAATTAGAAATAATTGATGGTGCAATATCACACTCGGCTAATTCTGATTTTATAAGTTCGTACAAAATCAATCGACATGAATTATCGGCTAATGTTATTTCTAAAGGGTTTCATATATTTTTACTTGAACGTCATAGCGGACGCAAATTGCAGCTGGTCCGAAACAGTTGCATCTTGAGTACTATCCGATGCAATTTAAAGTTAAATAGTGAAGAGATCTCATACTTTGAACATTTTGTTGAATACACTGGGGCAAAATGGGAAAAATTACAATCGTAATCTGGCAATTTTCGTTGACCCGAAAACCGACCTGGTGCTGATCCCGACAAAATAATTTGCGTCTACCGCAACCAAATTTACTTCAACCCGAAACTAAACCGAGCCTCAAATACTTAAACCCGAAACCATATTTTAATGCAATTTCTATCTCGTATATCAATTATACAGTCGAACCTCTATTTAACGAAGTCGCTAAATCCCGGGAAAAAGTTCGTTATATGGAAAATTCGTTAAATAGAGATTCACCTTTTAAAATACTTTAAACTACATAAAACAGATTTTAAATTCATAAACACTAAATATTTTTACTAAAAGTAATTAATCACATTTTTTTTAAATAAATTATATCGATTTGTTTTATTTATTTTACACACCAATATCCATCATCAATTCATTTTTTTCTATGTATTTAAATCTTTGAAATCTGCAAGGAAAACAAAACATTGTCCGGGAATGCAGTGTACTTTCTGTTTAAAGTAAATAGTTTTACATTAAAATTAACGAATTTTAATGACATTATCGTATTTGTTATTATTATAACAAATAATTTTAACCATACATTAACATATGCGTCCTTAAATTTAATTTCTGAAAATCTCTGTTAATTCTGCCGGAGTTTTTTTCTTTTAAAAAGTGCTTTCTCTCATAATACGTCTCGCATCTTTGCAATGCAGCAAAAACCCCTTCATGCGTATTTTCTTCTAACTATAATCCGCGTCGGATTGTTTCATGGGATTTTAGCATTTCATCATACGAAGTTTTGTTAATTCCTGCATCATAATCATTTTCATCGTCATCATATTCGTCTTCATCGCAATGCATTGCTGTATTGTTTATATTTTTCACACTGTCGAAAATATCCAATTCGGATAGTGTTTCCGAGGTCTCAATTGCAGAATTAAGTGAAATACAGTCATCAATCAGCACATCATGGTTAATTTCTTCTTTTTTTTTCTCATCTTTAGCCACATTTTTTAAAGTTACTCTAAGGGATTATCTTCGTCCTCCGTACTTACCGAATTCTGACTGTTGACAAAGAAGGCGCTTTGTAAAACCAGTTCAAGGCCATTGAACATCATAAAATGTGTTTAAAGAAGGAATAAGTTTGAAATGTCCAGAAATATTTTGAGAAATGGGGAAAAAAAATTAGATCACAAGAAAAAGTTCGTTAAATAGAGAATGCACTTCGCTATTTGGAGGTTATTTTACGAAGAAATTTGCAAAATGTTCTTTGTTCCAAGGAAAAGTTCGCAAAATAGAGGTTCGTTAAATAGAGGTCCGACTGTATTTTTTATTTAGTGAAAAGAGCATATGTATACTCATTCACACAAAAATTTAGAGTTTCCCATCTGAAAAAGTATTCCTGTATTTATTTTTGAAAATCGGGTTAAAATCCAAGCTAAAACCCGAAACAAAGAAAATCAACCCAAGCTGAACCCAATTTGCATTAAAAAAAAAAGCATAAACCAGTCCGAAACGAAAGTATTAGCGCCAACTTGACCCGACTCGAACCGCAGATCGGATCGAGTTACGGTTAAATTGGCTTACGCGACTCAATGCATGAGTCTAACTTAAATAGGAATGAGTATATGTGTGTTCATTTTCCTAAGCGAAAAATAAAATTATATTAGCGATATAATTATAAAGTATTTTTCCATAATTACATTAAAATGTGGATTGATTTTCTCCCATATCATGTTTAGGGTCGCATTTAGGACGAGTTTAAATCAATTCCTTCACACTGCTTTTATTTTTTTTTTATTAGTTTTATTTTTTACCTGAATATAATGCTTTTCTGTACCCATCAGAAATGAATAAACGGCAGTAGGAACAAATCTCGGTGCATTTTGGTTCGATAAAGGGTGCATACCCCTCAGAAATTAATAAATAGCAACAGGAACAGACTTCAATACAGATACATCACTTCCTAAAATAAAAATAAAAAATGAAATAAAAACTTTACAAATATTTGATTTCATAAATATCGAAACAATAGGCTATTTCCTTAAATAGTGCCCCTAGAACCATATTTCCAATTGAAAAGTTTCATTAAAAAAAAGGTGCAAAATTTAATGATATAAGTTGCAACTCCGTGGGGGGTCTATTTGAAAAAATATGAAAATTAAATTTTTATACGGCCCCCGTAGTATAAAAATTCCAATTAGGAAAACTTTCCCTATCCATTCCTGAATTAAACACAAAAAACTGCATCTTCATATCTTCAAAACGCGCAGAGTTATGGCGGCTTAAATAATTCATCAGGTTTTAAGGGATTAGACACAAATTGAAATGCGTGCAATCCAAGAAACAATGTTACTTTAAGAGTTCTAGGAAACATGTAAAAAATATATTTGTTGAGTTAGAATTTTGATATTTTTTTTCTTTTTTCTTAATGATTAACCATATAATTTGCAAACAAAATCACATCCTAATATTTCTCATAAAGTTTTTAAAAAAATTTAAATGATTAGTATTTTTTAAGCGGATTTAATTTAAAATCTTTATAACTCGAAACATTATTCATCGGATTTCAATTTTTTTTTTTTTTAATTAAAGAGGAAAGTATAATTTTAGTTTTGTTTCAGGGTTTTTTTAAACATTAAATTTTAAAATATTAAAAATATTTATTTTAAAAATTATGTAACTTATTTTTAAAAAAGTCATATTTTCAAAAGTAATTTTTTTTTCAAATTTGCCAAAACAAAATTAATGTAAACTAATCAAAAAACACATGTTCCAAGTTTGCACCTTTTTTATTTACGATTCTTGACTTATATGAATTTAAAAACGAGAAATGGCAACAGAAAAAAAAAAGAAAAGAAAAGAAAAACATCATGCAGAAAAACGCATTTAAAGTTTTAAACATAGATTGGTTCCTAATAAAATGTTTAAATGCTTTTTAAAAAATTGCACGTATAAAAGTAACTTCTTTCTGTAGCTTAAACTTCCAATTCAGTTTCACTTTTGCCGTTTTCACCTCCTTTTTGTACTATTTAAATGCCCATGAATAAATGTTAGCCCCACCAGTGACCGACAGGTTCTGCTCTTGAAGCTGGTAGACGGGAGGTGCTGGGTTCGATCCCAATCGCGCCCGTCGGCCTAATCATTCGGAGTTTTCGTGGTTTTCTTCGAACCTTGACTTCCAAGCGCCAATGCGGGTTAGGTTCCCTTAGAAAGACCCCCCACGAAGGACACCCCCTTCCCTAAGGGCCCATATCCCTCGTGTTGATAATTGGCCGACATAAACACAACCATAAATAAATGTGTAATTTGAAATAATGCTTTTTCTAACATGCCGATTAAGAGTTTTTCATAATTTTAGCCCTCACAACTTTAGGCTTTTTATCGTCCCAGTGACGCCGTTAAAAAAAGTCTGTATTCTGGGGCAGGGCCGGGCCAGACCCGGGACTGGCTTCCTTATTCCTAGATCTCCACGGAGCGAAATTTTCAGTCCCGGTCTCGAGAAAACCAGTATTAAAATCATTATCTCTGACTGACCTAAACCGTGCAAAAATAAGTAAAATTTGGCTCAGCACAAAAACTTTTAAAACAAATGCATATATTTTTAAATAGGCATTATTTTACAATAAAACTTTAAAATTGATATTTTTAAAGGATAGTAGATTTTAAGGCAAAAAAATTAAAATACAGTAAAACTAGTGAAAAAAAATCTGCCTATGACGGAATCATTTCTTAAACGGAAAAATCTGTTGATCCATGGAAAATGAATATAATAATACCTGAGAAAAAATAGACTACATTTACAACTCCTAAGAAGAGAACTTGTGTATAACGCTTTTTTTTTCTTTCCTATGTGATTCCGTCTGAAAAGATTTTATTTTATAGCATTTTTCAATATCTCTAACACATGGAATATGGATTAACTATATTAAAGATGAAGTGAATCATTTACACATCAATAGAGATCCATTAATAAAACAAATAATCACAGCTTTTGACGCTTCTTTAAAAATAACAATTATAAACATATGAAAAAAGAAAAGCTATAATAAGTATTTTTGGTCATATCTCCTCCATACGAAACCACTTTTAACCATATCGATGTAAAAAACTATGTAGAAATTCAGTCAGGCCGGGCCAGGCTACGATTTGAACTTTTTTCCAGGCAGGGCCGAACTCTTTTTTCCTATGGGTTGGTTCAGGACCGGACCTAGATATTTCGACCCGTGCAGACCTCTAGTGCTGACCACCAGCATATTTTGAAAGCAGGTTTAACGTAAAATCTATACGCTGCCTATTTTATGTCCAAAGGAGAGGCACTGTCTTAACCCCTTGGGGCCGAGCGGCACGTATACGTGTCGCATGAAGCGCTCAAAATCCTTGTTTTTCCTCACCAGAAAAATTTTACTTTAAAATTTATCTTATTTAATCAGCGCATTTTCTCGATTCAAGAAGACACAAATTTCTGTTTTAAAAAAAACGGTGAAAAAAGATTAAAAATTTCGTAAAAGGCTCCCGTCGCGAAGGGGTTAAATCGACTTTTAATAATGTACAATTTGTGGATGATCCCTATCTTGCATTCAAAATGAGTCAAAAACTCGTTGCTCAGAAGCATGGATAAATGGTGTAAGTCACGAATTTTGGAATTTGATATCTCTGCTAATTTTGAAGATATCGAGATGAATTTTTTTGTGTTTAATTTAGGAATGGATAAGGAATTTTTTCCTAATTGGGAATTTTACTCTACGGGGGCCGTATAAAAATTTAGTTTTTGTATTTTCTCAAATAGAACCCCCATGGAGTTGCAAGTTATGTCATTAAAATTTGCACCTTTTTTTATGCAACTTTACAATTGGAAGTATGAGTTTAGGGGCAATATTTAAGAAAATAGCCTATTGTTTCAATATTTATGAATCACCCTGTATAATTACGAACGCACCCGAAAAGCCATTTCGTCACAATGAGAGCCGACTAGACAAACAAAGTCATAAACAATTTCCAACTAGATTTTAAAGTATAAATATGTACATATATATAGTATATGGTGCACTCTCACAATCTTTTGACTTTCAGGAATAAAAATCTGGTGAAATTAAACTTGCTAAAATAACATTTTAATCTGATAGACGAATGCCTTAATGATTCAACATAAAGAAAGAATGGTCAGCAGCAAAAAATTTTTTATTTAACTGAGATTTAAGTTAAACTTACGAGTTTAATTTTCCTTACCATTTTACCACTAAAACGTCTTATTTTCTTCTTAATTTTTACTTATGATGAATTTCCATAGTACCCACAGGATATTCAAATAAGAAATAATAACAATATAGTATTTTTAGTAAAAAAAAATTGGTATAACATTGTCTTAAAGAGGTGTTAAAGAAGGGGCCGTAAGGGAAAAAAGGGGGACAATATAGGAAAAAAGGGACGGTAATGGGGAAAAAAGGAATGGTAAGGATGGGACGGTAAGGAAAATTATCACCTATTTTTAGGCAAATCATGTTAAGACTCAGTTATAGACACAATGTTCATTGATTTTTAGAAACAGTTATTTACATTGGATTAAATTTTTAAAAAATTTTAATTTACCTCGAAAAGTGCAGGAATAAACCTTGGGGACGGTAAGACTACCAATAAAGCCACGATGCTTGAAATTGATATTTAAATGCTGATTTGAATTGTGCATTAAATTTCCTGTTAAAGAATTTTAAACATTCTTTCTCTAACATACTTCACCATGAGAAATAAACTTGAAAAAAATTCTGTGGCTGCATCTGAAGTGATTTTCTGTATAATTTTAAAAGAGAGACGGTAAGGAATCTAAAACCCAGGTACAGAGTTAAAAATAATAATAACAACCGTAAAAATGTGTACAGGTAAATTTTTTGCTACATATTTATATAAAACAACAGTCCCAGTGTCGGAAAAAAAATTAGATCGAATTACTTTTATTGAAACAATTTTATACAGACAGCTCCAAACTTAAAAATCAACATCAGGAACACGAGACGGTATAGGAGTTTCCTGGATATTTGGACCCCCGACATCGTCCGAAACTTATTTATCTCGTTAATATTGTTATGCAGTCATGCAATGGGATGTTCCCCAGTATATGAAATTAAAAAAAAAAAAAAAAAAAAAAAAAAAAAAAAAAAAAAAAAAAAAAACACAAAAATGTGTGCTAAAATAAAAATTATTATTGAGGGACTTAAAAATCAAAAGATTGTGAAAAAGCCCCATATATATTATATTTGTCCCCCCCCCCCCGCCCCCCCCGAAAGGTCGATTTTGAAAACAATCTTGTGCAATGTGTTTCTTCTTGAAATCTTATTTTTAATAAAATTTGCTGCTTTAATAATGAATGATGGCGTACAATCGGGATTTAATCATCTTTAATGCATGAATATTTTTTATCCCAGTATAGAGACGCGTAGAAATAATTTACCATATATTTTATTTTCATAAAGTAATTTATCTTCATGTATGAAAATTGTATTTTTTTTTCCTTATAACTATTTTTTTAATGGGTCACATTTAAAATATTGATTTCTTCCCAAAGATTTGGAGTAAAAGTATAACTCTGCATACTGTATCCATTATTAAAATATTATAATCTGGATATTAAGTTCATCAAAAAAAAATTATCCAATATAAAAAATGAAAAAAAAAATTGCCGTGACCAGGATTCGAACCTGGGTTATTGCGGCCACAACGCAATGTACTAACCACTATACGATCACGGCGACAGTTATACACGCACTTTTAAGGAATTAGATCATTTTCTAATCTGATTAATTTAAGGAAAATTTGTATCCTGATCAGTGAACTTTGAAAATGAAAAAAAAATTTTCGATGTAATTTCTTCCTATTTCTAATAGATGTCGCCACCACATTGCCTTTATTGAATTTAGGAGTAACAATGGGAAACTATGGCCTTCGTATAACATTTAATCAATTGATTTAATTTTACATTTGCCTGGATTTAAATTAATATTGTAATGCAATTAAGTGTATTTAGTTATCTCGTGAACACAGAATTTTTTATAGGTCCTTCATATATAAAATAAACATGCAAATAATGTGGAGAGAAAGAATACAGAAAGAAGAAAACGATTGCTGCTCATCCATACTGATTGGCAAAAATATTTAGCCAATGATGGTGAAATTAGTTTTTCATTGGAAATATTTCTAATGAAACACCAATATTGCACAAATATTGGCTTTTCATTATCTTAATATTTCTTACCAATATTGACAAAATACCAAAACCCCAACACTGAGGCAACATTTCATTCCAATTAATGCAAGAGTGAAAACAATTATCCCAATAAATGTAGTTTTCAAAAACTTGCATTATTTATTTAATAAGTTTGAAAATAAGAAAGACTGTTAGAAAAAGAACTGAATATTTTTATTACACTAAGTGTTTACAATATGCAAAACAAAAATTAAACATATTCTTGTGCAAAGTTTTTAAAATTCATATTGAAGGATAAAAGTTCTTTTTTAAATCAAACAATAAAAGAACAAGAATTGCAACTAATGTAACTTATCTGGCAATTAGAATTTTAATTTTCGTTTTTAGCACTACAGCGCTTTAAATTTCACTTGCATGAAAAACATAATTGTATTTAAAATATATATATTCTCAGGTTGTGAAGTAATTGATACTATCTGATTTCGTGAGTTCGCAAAATTAACAAATCTCTAAATTAATCAAAGAGCGTTTTAAGCAAAGTCTATGTTAATGACAATTTCTGAGTAAAAAGCTTTAATCTTTAAAAACACAGATGTAGTATTGAGTGTGCAACTCAGTGTAAAAACAACTGTGTAAAACTGCTGTTTTTTTTTTTTTTTTTTTTTTTTTTTTCAGTCATCTGGCAGCTTTCTACTGAACCAATTTTGATAATTAATTTTTAAAATGAAAGCACTTTATTTGTAGATATGCCCGCACTTGATTTTTATTTTAAAGGTCTTTTAAGAAATTTCTTCACAGTGGTGGCAACTGGGATACTTCCATTGTTACAGAGAAAGGTGAAACAATCGGAATTACTATATCATTACGGATGTCATTTTCTCATTGCAATTAACAAAAAAAAGAAAAAGAAAAAAAGCAATTTAACAAATTACAACGACCATTTGGAAAATGATTTTTTCAGAGACTAAAATCTAAGACATAAAACATCGCACAGAGTTGATCATATATTACGTACGCCATGAATTAAACATTAATAGTGTTATCACATATACAAATTACAAGCGACAAAAATCGCCTGCGACTCGTCAGATTTCCTGAAACTTACGTATTATCCACCTGAAACTTACGTATTATCCAAGCATTTCATTGGCTGTTCGGGAAAAGGCTTTTCCATCGTAGAGATCTGACGACCCATTTTAAATGAAATTTGATTCTTAAACTTCAAAACATCCCACAATATTACTTTTTACACCGTCTTTAAGAGAAAAAAATGTACTTTTAAATGCAATTTGTTTGAAAGCTGTATCTCAATTTGTTTCTGAGTTATTAATTTTTTTTTTTTTTTTTTTTTTTTTTTTTTGTAGTTTTTATTATTTTTTTTGTCATAGTGGAAACAGAAGGTATCCATCTCTGTTGAAAGTAAAGGGAAATACATATTGCTGTATAGACCAATCAGGAAACGAATAAAATGCGGATTCAACCAATAAAACGCCTCAGATATGCTTTTTATTTCCTACCCTGACGAGGACAATAACCATTTTTCCAAATGGTTAATAACTTTTTTAAAATATTTTTGAATAGAAAATAGCGCCATGTTTAAAAAAAAAACTAATTTTTATTCATAAAGCTATTAAATTTCTATATTTTTTACATTCCACTGATACCGAGATTCAGACGTTAATCTCAGAAGGCTTTAGTAGGTTAAAATGACCTCATAGTCAAAAGGAAACAAATATTTTCTTTGACAAAACTTAATATTTTACTATGAATGCGTCAAAAAGAATAAATTTCTGGATGTCGCTGACACTGAGATTAGGACATCAAGTCAAGAGTGCGAATGTTCACATGCAAAATTGCAACTGGTAAAAGTGGCATCAAGTTTGGAAATATATTTGTTAATAATCTATTGCGCGTTAAAATGTTTTTAAAATAGTGAATATTAATGTACGCATGTGAATTTTGCGATGGTGAAAATGACGTTATTTTTAGATTTTTTTGTAAAAAAAAAAAAAAAAAAAAAAAGATTGTGTCATAGTGGTATAATTTTTGTTGATTTTTGATTGCGTAATACCAAAGATCAAAGCCTCAATTGATGACTTCACAATTTATTATCTGAATTACATGTTACTGATTATTTATAAGATAAAAGTTTAATTTCTCAGCAATTGGAAAAGTTTAAGTTAAAACTTTAGTCATAAATAATATTTGTTTTGGGAGTTAGGACAGCCAATTATTAATTATTTATTGTAATTATTTTTGTAAGTTTTTAATAACTTCAATTAAACATCTTCATTCGTCGCATTTCTCGGGTTCCGACTCATGTTATATTAATTCCAATTAAATAAGTCTTTATTTTTATCAATATCAATTTGATGTTTATTACTACTTTTACACAACTGGACATTTCATTAAACAATTATATTATTAAAAGTTAATACTTAGGCTTTAAAATGCCATAGCACATAAAGTATACCGCACGTGTTTTTATGTTACAACAAACCATCTATGTTTTTAAAAGTTAACAATTAAATGCTGCAATATATGGAACTTGGTACTTTTACTCAGATGGTTGAATGTTGCCTAAAGCAGCAAGAATTATTTTATTAGTTTTATTCTTAACAGTTCAATACCACAGTTTGAAAAATATTTAAATCATCTTATTACTTTGAAGTATATCAGAAAATTTTTACTAAACACTAATTACTTTTGCTTCCTAATTTGACACAAAAATCTTTAATACATACACTTCTTATGAAAACAAGCTGGGATCCTGTGATAAGTAAACTAAGTACTTCTTGACTTTTAAATGTTAATTTACAAAATCTTTATTTCTAGCGTATTTTGGTCAGACAACTATTTATCTAAATAACTATATAGGCATTTTACAGGCAAATAGATAGTAAAATTTATATTTAAGAAAGGAGCATTGGACTGACTTCTAAATATAATTCAACGTGTAAGGCTAAACACAAGTAACAGCATAATTTTATTAATATCATACTAGTTTATTTTCACATAAAAACCCTGTACAACACATTTTTACATAAATCCATCAAGACAGAAGGTGTTTTTCACATTTACTTTATCACAGTTATGAGATATTTCAAATCTCATGAAGCAACATTAAGATAAAAATTCCCCTTAAAGTCTTAACAGAAGCATAAGAAGTATTTAAAGCAATTACAGATTAATAAAGGGAGAAAAAACAGTAACTTTGCACATGATTCAACACCAAAATTTGTAATACTTTTTAAATAATATATGCAATATCACAGTACCTGCTGAAGTTATTTACTGCGAACTTTTGTTTTTCTTTCACCTTCAAGCCTAATGATATGCATCTATTAGAAATAATTCCTATGTATGTTTCTGGTGTACAAATATTTTTAAACTTTGCAATATGGTATATTTTAATATAACAAGCAACCATGTTCAAATACCATAATCGGATTAGTAATAAAGACAATGCCAGTAGTCAAGAAAACATTCTACTGTATGGACCCTGTACCAACCACTTCTCTTACACATTTTTTTTCCTTTTGCCTAGCTGCACCTCTTTATTTGAGGCATTAAAGCGAAAGCTGCTAAGTTTGCACCACACAATAGGCTCAAAAATAACCATCAACAACTCACCTAGCTTATCAGTGTGACACATTTGTGCTGTACGGCACCAATACAACCAGGGACTGATTAACCTCTAAAGCTAGTGTAAGCACAGTGTCATTTCAGGGCCCTTTTTCTTTCAAGAAGAGTTTTCTAAATTTGATATACCTGGAAATTCACCAATGCTGCAAATATTATTCCAAAGAGGGCTCAGTAGAGTTCGTTCACATATATTTCATTAAATAACTTTTTTTTACGTCCCTCTCTCTATATATATGCACAAAAATTGAATACAATCAAGAAAAATATGCAAAATGGATTTTGCATAGTATTAGAATAAAAATGTAAGTTGGATAAAAAGGTTGAATTCAGCATGTATGCACAACATAAAATATCACTATTTTGAAGAAATACTTTTTTCAATTCTGATAATAGTTTAAGTTATTAATATTTTATATTGTATATATACAAGCCAAATTTAATAATATTCAAATTCAATATGTAAACTAAACATACATCTAAAATAAAGGACAAATTGAAGAATTCTAACCATATGGTTGAAAGTGATCTATTACATGACAAATTAATTTGTTATGAAAAGTATTTTTATAACACACTTTTGAGTTACTAATTTGAAAAGAAACTGGATAGAATTTTGAAATGGAATTAATTTTATATATTTTATAAATTTGGGGCCCCTTATTTTCTTATTTTGGGCCCCTTTAAAATTTTCTATGGGAAGCACGTGCTTCTTGTGCCTATTCAGTAATCAGGGCCTGAATACAACAAAGTTTATTAGTCAACAAGAACAAGATATTGCAGTAAATTAAAAATCCATTCTGCGTGCTGCAGCCATGATGTTTGGCATGTGGATCACTGCATGTGTAGATCAGGCGATCTTCATTCCCATATTTGAAAATCAGTTAACAATGTTTTTAAAGTTTATAGATAGATGATTCAACAGATGAAAAAAAAAACCTAAAACATTCTGCACATCCTCGTTTTGCATCCTTGATATATTTATTTACTGCAAAATGATGTTCCCCTTAAATTTGCATTCAAGGGCTTTAATCTTTTATTTTGGAGAATGCTTTATCTGTTCATAACAGTTTTCACTTAGCTAATTTTCTAGATTGTGAAAAGTGCTCCATTCACTTTACTTCAGTTTACCTGCTTCGTTTGAAATTGAGAGGTAGTATCTGAAAATAATTTCAACATTTTAATTTATTTTAAATTTTAAAAAATGGCCTAAATAAAGTTTTAGTTAACATAAAAGTTCAGATTTGTTAGTTTTTATTTGTAACTAAACTCAGTAATATCACAAAAATAGTAAAAAGATGAAAATACAGAGGTGAAGTGTATCTTATTGTAGAAACCCCCATAATTCTTGGGATGAGATTTTTTACTTCCTCCCCTGACTCTTAATGGAAAAACTTATTTTATCATTTGATGTAGAGAACCATTCTTTACATATAATCCATAACTTTAAGTTATTTACCTTATTATCAGGTTTTACTTTAATTTCCATGTGCAGCAATACTTTATTTTGTATACATCCTTCATATATTTAAAAGCATTTTCATTTTGTTAATGTTGTTAATGTTGTCCACAATTTGGAATGAAATGAACTGTAAATTTATGAAATATTTGTGAACGGATGAAATACAAAGTATATAAATGGATAGTAAAAGGGAATACTATATGAAGTTAAATGTAATGTTTTTTTATATAGAACTGTAAAATAATATATATTTTTTAAAAACAATTTAAAATGATGTGGCCTTTTTTAATATAAATAAAGATAACATTAACAAAATGAAAATGCTTTTAAATATATGAAGGATGTATACAAAATAAAGTACTGCTGCATATGGAAAATAAAGTAAAACCTGATAATAAGGTAAATAACTTAAAGTTATGGATTATATGTAAAATACAGGTTTTAAATAAACAGATTTATCTGTGAATAACTTATTAATGTACCATTCTTTACATTCTGAAACTTTGTCATAAAAAAAATATCTGCTTTTAACTTGTTTAGACAGTTTTTCTTAAGTACAGTCGAAATTCCCTTTAACAAAGTCCCTATTTAACGAAATTTTCTACTTAGCGAAATTTTCTGCTGAACCTTGACTTTGAACACCATTAACATGCATTTTAATCTCCATGTTACAAAAAATATATTCTATATAATGAAATTTATTCCACTTTCGTGCATGTACAACATTCAAACAGGGATTGCTGTTGCGATGGATGTATGAATTTACTTCAGCAGATTATATGAAATTGAAATTTTTTATTTATTTAATCATTTCAATTCAAAAGAACAAATGCTAAAATCCTTCAATACAATAAGAAGGGGATTCCAGTTTCAAGGGAATATTACAGATGACAAAAAATGTTCGGGGACTTAAGAAAATGCGAAAAATTTTACGAACAATGTATTTTTTATAAGAAATCTGTACAAAGTAATATTACAGGCTTTTTAAAATTATGGAATTGATATACTGAGAAAAAAAAGAAAAGTTACGCTATGTTTCACATTTAGTTTATTTCTCTTTATTGAGGGTTTTTTTAAACATTATGCTAATTAAAATTTTCTTATATGTATGCATTGCATTAAAAAAAAGTTACTACCCGAATTAACCCATTTGTGCCTGAATTTTTGTTTTCTCAAATTTTTTGGTAAAATCACTTTAAAATGTTGCAAAATGAACTGGAAAAATACTAAAAAAAATTAAGCTTAATTTTTTTTGCATTTATTTGATAAAATGTAAAAGAACTAAATATGAGTATTTCTAGTAGAATGACATGCATAATTATATATTTTGCCTATATTTATATTTAAAATGTTTTTAAATTGTATATTATGTACTATAATTAGTATTTTAATGAACTACAAAAAAAATACATTTATTTCTTTGCAGAGACTAATAACATTATAACTATTATTAATAATAAAATAAGAATAATCGTATTGCAGATTTAATAACAATTTATTTCATAAATATCTTCGAAAGGAGATTGCATAAATAACTGTCTCCTAAATTTCTAACAAAAATATGCGCCCATTTGTGCCTAGAACCCTATATTTTGTACATTACAAAAATGCATAAAAAATAGGCTTGAACATTTAATTTCGCAATTTAAAAAAATACGTATTTCAAAAAAGTCACAAGCTAAGATTATAACTTGCGATTTTGGGTCCATGATAGAAAAAATACAAATAAAGTTACTTTTTACATTTCACCCTCTTGAAAAATTAAAAATCTATAAACACCGAAAAAAGCCTTAATTTAAGCAAATAAATATCCGCCTTGTGCTGTCATCTCTCGATTATAGATAAAGACATTTATAAATAATGATTTCATGCAATTTTCATGTTATAAAGAAGAAGAAAATTATGCAAATGCATTAAAATTTGAAACGTCCCAAAAATGGGACGCTAGGTATGGGTTAAAATACATTTTCCCAATATTTCCATTTTATGTGTATTTTTTATCTTATGTATGTGCATTTTATTATACAAATTTCATGAGTTTGAGTTGATTCCTGTTTAACAAATTTTCTTCTTAACGAAGTGTTTAAGTGTAACGATGAGAGTTCATTAAATGGAAGTTTCACTGTATCTTAAAATGTGTAATTCTACACTTACGGGGTCTCAGAAATAAACAATTAAATTCCTTACAAATGATAGATGTTTACTTCAACTAACAATTAATTCCTCATATTCTAGAAGAAGCAGATATGAAATACAGACAGACATACAGCCAGACTTAAAGAGTATAGATAATTAAAAAAGGGGGTAACAAATGATGGTTATACTCAATAGAATCTGAATAAGTTTCATTAAATCAAAATTATGGTTAAAAACAAAACACAATTGAAAAATCATTACAAATTATTTACAATAAAGATGAAAAGAATATATACACTAGAAAAAATGTGGATAGAAAGTGATTAAAATATTCAAATAACAATTAAAAACTAAAAATCCTCAAAAATTACACAAATAATGAGTATCTAAATTTTTCATTTTTAATTAATAACAATTTTTATTACAAAAACATTAACAGTGTTAGAATTTCTAGAAGAAAATGCCCTTGCCAAGCTGGGACAATAAAATACCAACAGTAATAAGCCTGCCATTTTCAGCTTAATTTGCATAGTTATTTATATTACTGCATATGTTACAATACATTATTTTTGCAATGAAATGTTTTTTTTTATTATGGGAATGTTAATTGCTTAAAAGAAAACTCAACATTTGAAAAATATTTAAAAAATCATCAGAAATTGGTTAATTAAGATACAGCTTTCAAAGAATTTTTTTTTATTATATTTGATGAAATTAATATTGAAATTAAGTGATATTTAGAAGTGAAATTACATGCGATCAAAACAATAGCACAGGTTTGCAACATCTAGTATTACTTTTGAGCTTAATGTTACTTATGAATGCACAAAATTGTTCTTCATAATGTATTATTATTTTGATTATTAGTATTTGAAAGAGCTTCATTATGAACTAGTCTTACAGAAGTGCTCTATACATGATAATATATACTTATATATATATATATATATATATACATATATATATATATATATATATATATATATATATATACATATATATATATATATATATTTGTACAACTACAATTTTCTAATAATATTAAAAAGATATGTTAAAGATCTTTGGTAAAGATTGCAAAGATTCAAATTATGCTGTCAAGTCTAAATGTAATGCAAAATCAAGACTAAAATCACAAGCTTAAAAACTATCTCAATTTTTTATCTACTTGAAAAGCTCATTTTAGCTTTGACTAACAGCTTGACATATTTAGTTCTTTAAATTTACAGTAAAATATGCAAAAACAGAACCTGTGAATAACATAAAATTTCGGAAGCAGGACATTTCGGTCCCGAGACATTTTGGTCC
Source organism: Maratus speciosus (assembly GCA_963932465.1). Classification (NCBI taxonomy): domain Eukaryota; kingdom Metazoa; phylum Arthropoda; class Arachnida; order Araneae; family Salticidae; genus Maratus; species Maratus speciosus. The sequence continues at coordinate 425,982,286 of OZ010794.1, forward strand.
CTGGCCATTTCGGTCCCGAGTCATTTCGGTCCCTAGCCATTTCGGTCCCTTCTCCAGGAAGCTGAAATTTTGTGCATTTGAAATGGGTGACATAATTTTATAGGGGACAATGTAGAGTTTTTTAAATAAAGGCCTTAAAATTTTAGTAACAGCTCAAACAAATTTCGTATAGTAATCATTTTAAAAAGTAGGGGAGGGGGATTGACATTTTCTATATTTTAATGTATTATAAGTATAAGCTCCTGATAAATTAAAACATTTATAACTCGATCTATAATTATCGCAAAACACTCATATTTTGTAGGGTAAACGTAATCTTTATAAAAGGAGGGATATTATCGGATTTTTTAACTGAACTCCCTAAATTTTAGTATAACCCGAATATAAGGACTCGAAAACGCAAACACTTGTAACACAGATTAAAATTGTCGCAGCCCACACAACTTTCCTATGATAATCATAATCGTTTTAAAAAGCAGGGGTGGGTGGGGTCTGTTGACTTTTTATTTAGTTTAGCGTATCTTAAGTATAAGGTCCTGATAAATTAAAACATTTCTAACCCGATCTATAATTATCGCAAAACACTCATATTTTGTATGGTAAACGTAATATTTATAAAAGGAGGGACATTATCGGATTTTTTAACTGAACGCCCTAAATTTTAGTATAACTCGAATATAAGGACTCGAAAACGCAAACACTTATAACACAGATCAAACTTGTCGCAGCCCACACAAATTGCATATGATAATCGTAATCGTTTTAAAAAACCAGGGTGGGGGAGGGCTCTGTTGATTTTTTCTATATTTTTGTGTTCATAAGTATAAGGTCCTGATAAATTAAAACATTTATATCTCTCTCTATAATTATCGCAAAACACTCATATTTTGTATGGTAAACGTAATCTTTTTAAAAGGAGGGACAATATCGGATTTTTTAACTGAACTCCCTAAATTTTAGTATAACCCGAATATAAGGACTCAAAAATGCAAGCACTTATAACACAGATCAAAATTGTCGCAGCCCGCATAAATTTCCTATGATAATCGTAATCATTTTAAAAAGCAGTGGGGGGGGGGGGGGGGGGTCTGTTGACTTTTTCTTTATTTTAGCGTATCTTAAGTATAAGGTCCTGATAAATTAAAACACTTCTAACTCGATCTATAATTATCGCAAAATACTCATATTTTGTACGGGAAACGTAATATTTATAAAAGGAGGGACATTATCGGATTTTTTAACTGAATAAAAATTATTTTTATGTATTTGTACAATATTGCATTATTATTATGTTTAATTAATTAATTATTACTTCAACTTTATGTTTTTGACTGATTTTTCAAAAAATTTCTATTTTATTTTTTTGAAAATAATAAATCAAAAATTTTGAATGAAAACTTTAAGTGATGAATAATTGCTATTAATTAATTCTCAAAACAGTTAGTAATTTTAGTATAAAAATTAAATTAATATTTTATTAAATATATATTTTTTAATTTAATGTATCCTTAATTTATTAAATTAATAACATTATTAATATACATTACAAATTTCTACTTTAAAATAAAATCGATACATAATATATTTTATATTCAATTTATCACTATATTTTATAGTAATTATAAACTGAAATTTATCCTTTACCTGTTTATTTTTATATTTAAAATTACCGAAATGTAAAACTATTAATATAATTATTAATAAAAGTAAAATAAAATATATTATTATTTTTCTGGGAAAGTGGGAGGTAAAGGGTAGTGTAAAAAATAAATAAATAAAAGACAAATATAAAAAAGCTTAGTTTTGTCAGTTAAAATTTACAAATAAAATTAATTAAAATAATAGTTACATTATTATATAAAATTAAAAATAATAATCTTATTACAAAGAAATAGGCCCAGATTCAATAAAGTTAGCTCCAAAAATAGTCTTCAAAGGGTGAGAAGACTTAAAAAATTGCAATAATTATAAGGAAAAAAAATGAAGTGGTGAGTGGAGTTTTCTGAAAACAAAATATTTTTCATAGCACGCCTAGTTACCAAATCACTATTGTTTTCCCAATGTTTATAATGATAAAGTAACTTATGAAAAAAAATTTATAAGATGCAACTTTGTATTATAAAAATAATAAGAAAAATTAAATTTGTGCTTCAATAAATATATCTTATTTCTGAATTATTAAAGGAGAGGGTGTAGAGGGGTGATTTGAGGAGATATTTGCATATAATAGCTTATAAGTGTCTAATTGAATTATTGAAGACATTTATGATTAATCTAATTGGAAAAAAAAAAATAAGCACAGTTTAATTATTTAATTAATGATAATTTAAACGTTTTAAAAATGTATGAAAACAATCAAAAAACATTGTACGGCAGTTTATAGTATATATAAAATACCTAATAGTAATAATAAATAATAAAACTTAAAAAATCTATTCTGTTAAATAATAATAGTTAAAAAAAAAAAAAAAGACAATGTACCCTGTAAAATTATATCACGTTGTTCAAACAAACAAAGTTTCAGCTCGCTGTGATTTCATAATCACGAGTTATAAAAGTTTAAATTTATCGGACTGTTATATTCAGCTTTTTATAAAATTTGAGGGGGGGGGGGGGGATATTTTTTAAAAGGGCCCAAATAATGTTCAAATTGCAGCGTTTGACGGACGCATGACAATTAGAATCCGAGTTATAAGGTGGTGAGTACCAAAATTTCAAGGGACCGAAATGTCTCAGAACCGAAATGGCCAGGGACCGAAATGTCGTGTACCCTAAAATTTCATTGTCCTGTCAAAATAAATATATATATATACAACACAACAGGCAGTGCAGCTTCTAAAATGGAAATTTGTCAAAAATTGAGGTTCAAATGTTTAGGCCATTTGCACTAAACACAAAAGTAACATTAAATGCCACATGTACTATCATTTTTGCTTTGACTACATGCCTCTTTGCTTGTAACTATTGCATAACTTCATGCTTTACATCATTGAATAGAACAAAAAAGTAAATCCAAACAAATTTTATTTGAAAACTGTAAATAAACTTACTGATTTTTGATATTTTTAAAAAACAATTTCCAAGTATATAATTTTTTGATCTATCAACATCTCATTTGTACTACTCATTTGTTATTTTTTAAAAACAATTTTCAAGTGTGTAATTTTTTTATCTATGAACATCTCATTTGTACTACCATAAAATAATCCTTTTGCAGTACCATAAAACAAATATGTGAATCTATAGAAAAACTGGTGGGTTTACCACAACTTGTAAATTGTGGCTCAAGCTTGGCAAGGATACCTTCCTCCAACTTCTTTAACCTCTCTGGGATCATGGGTGCACATATCCATCTTCAAAAGGTGCATACAGCATTTGTTTTTTATATCAGCAATAAAGAAATGTAATGTCTGCAATATTAAATTAGGGCATTTCTGTAATCAAATAAGTAACTGTTTTTAAAAAGGGATGCTAACAGAATAAAATTTATGTATGGGATGCTGGTTTCAAAGGGGTAAGTCAGTTCTCCAACATAAAAAGAACTATTCAAATAATGCATAGAAAGAAGTAATGGGATTCTGAAATACAGAAAGAAATAATCAAAATATACGCAGAAAAGCTACAATTTTTTTTTTTTTTTCAGAAAGTTTATTTGCATCTTTTTATTATAAAATCATTATAATTCAGATAACAAACTTTAAAAAGAAGAATTAATAAAATGATTATTATTTTACATTTAGTAATTCAATGTTCAATCCTACTTTCATTCTGATGGTCATAGCCACAATTCAACAAGTCGTCCTATAGTTATCTTATATTTCAGCCATCTAAAAGATACACCACTGTGTAATAATTTCATTTCATAATAGTGTTCAAGCCCCGTTGTTTCTCACTATAACATACAGTGAAACCTCTGTGAAAGACCACCTCTATAAGGAGACCACCTTTCATAAAGACCGTTTATTTCTGGTCTATAATTTTTGGCTATAAGCTCAATGTTAATTTTCCCTCTATTAAAGGACCACTATTTCCTGTCTTCCTCCATGAAAAACCACTTTTCAACTTTTTAGCCAAAATGTACGATTATTTCTCTTTACAAGAGGGAATTGCAAAATTCTCCGGAAAAAAAATGTTTAACTAGCAATTTTGACATCAACCATTTTTGAAAATAGGTTATATGACTTTGACAAAAAGATGACCAAACAGAAACTAGAAAGGATAGAAACGTTATCCTTATTTTGGATAACATTCCATGCTGAAAGTGTGAAACTGTAAATTTCCCCTCCTAAATCAACTTCTAAAATTCAACCGTAAAAATTGACAGATTGATAGGAAATTCAATACCTGTTAGAGATTATACTAAAATAAATAATTTTCCTAAAGAGATGAAAGACTGTTTAAAATAATTAATTGTTAAAATTAAAGCAAACCTTAATTGATTCCTTCTAAGTTGCATAGGCATGAAATATAATAAACTAATTCAATAAAATATATCTATTTTGTAATATGTATTGCATGAAACTTCGCTTTATTCATTACCTCTATTCTGAGACCACCTCTCTAAAAGACCGATTTTTTAAGGTTCAATGGATGGTCTCCTTACAGAGGTTTCACTGTATTTCAACTGTACATAGAGGTCTGCACAAACCAGAATTTCCAGGCCCTGGCCGAACTAAAGCTATCATAGCCCGCCCCGGCCCATTTACATTTTCGTGGCTCACAGGTCTTGCTAAAATTAGTAAAAACAGACCTGGCTCATGCAAAAATTAATGAAATCAGATCTGACTCAATTTCCACAGAAAAAGACGATTTTTCTAAACATGCAATTAAGATATTTTTCTAGAATACTGCATACATATTTGTGGGAAAATTTAACATGTAGATTACTATATGTTCGCAAGCCATAGAATGCAGAATAGCATCAGTACTGGCCCATCAAGTAAGGGTCAGTATGTAGAAAGAAAATGTACACCTGACCAAGTTTGCTAAAATAATTAATTCCTGATTCAGACATGATGCGACTGCCAATGCCAATCTCTACACTGGACATGTTATATTTCTGTACTGATTTTGTCAATCTAGCATCGGCTGATGCAACATATGTATGCTTATCCTCCATTGAAAACTGTTCACATTTTATTGGCCTAGTTTGAATCTTTTAAATTTTTATATTGGCCAATTTTTTTTTTTATCAGCTCATCCCGGCCCATTAAAAAATGTCTTTAATCCAATGGCCCATGCAGACCTCTAACACAGATTTTCTACAGCTATGCATATAATAACAAAGATGACAATGAAATAGAAAAAAATAAAACAAATCATAATATGTCATTAACATCTTATTCCTTTCTGATGGAATAGAATGATTTATATTTTGCTGCTTAAAAGAAATCAGAATATAGAACAAAACATAAATGTAATAAAGAAACTATATTATTGCTAGCTTTCTAAAATTTTGATTTTTAAAGAGTTTCATCAAAAATAAGTCTTACAGAAATCTGTACAACAAAAAAATGTAAAATTGCAACTGCAATTTTCAGAGAAATATTACAGTTCTTTGGTATGCTACCAAGTCAGCAATTTGAAATGAAATTGTAATGTAACACTAGTTTAAAACCACAAGCTGAAAAGCTATCTCAGTATTTGTCCATTTGAAGAAAACATTTTAGCTTTGACTTAAAACTTCATGAATTTGTCTCTGTAAATATACAACGAAATCTGTGAAAATGGAACCAGTAAATAACAGAAAATTTCAAAGCAAAAGGAATATGATTAAATTGGTCATTTCAAGTACTACATAAATCAAGTTTTTTCTGGAACAAGGTCAGAAAATTTTATTATTTTTTTCCTTTTTTTAATTTTAATTATCATAAAATTCAAAATGTAATTATAATTATAATATAATGCATATAACAAATAATATATATGCATATTTACCATATAAATGACAACCAATTTACAAATTTTAAGAAATACAATGAATATAAACATACATAGTATTTGTGTATAGAAACTTTTTTTATTGATTCTTGTAATTTTTTTTTTAATGACTGGTTCAATTATATCAGATGCTGTTAAGATGAAAGTAGTCCAAAATGGATATTTTCTAACTTTAGACAGTTTTACTGTATTTATAAAACAGAAATCCTTATTGCTACAATGCAAAATCACTGTTTCATTATTGTTGTTGTTATTACTAAAATCAAAACATGATTTTAAAATACAATAGGTACAGTGTTGCCAAGCTCTGGAGACCAGAAATATCTTTTTATAAAAACATTGTTTTTATGAAAAAACTTTTTCTTTTGTAAATGTAAACTTGCATAATACAGAACTGGACCACAACATAAAACGATGAAAAATTACTCATAACTTGGGGAAAGGACGATTTTGAGGATATGTTAGTCAGTCAACTTCTGAATTCCCCTTGCTAATGTTAAACATATGGGCATAGAATCCATTCATACATTTAAAATATCTCCTCAGAAAACTTTTATTTTTAACTTTTTTTTTTTCTGTGTACTCTTTTTAAAGGATGTCTCATTTTTTCTTATTTGACAAAATACATACTCAACTTAATATTTTATGTCTTAGAAACTGACAAACTGTGAGTAAGATTTTATCACTACACATAAATTAAGCACAGTAGTCTCCCTCAAATACGCACAGCTTGGGACCAGAGGTTGTGCAGATTTTAGAATTTTGCAGATTTCTGATCATTGCTTTGTTTACATTTTTTAAACCGTAATTTGAATGCAATAATGCAATTTGAATGCAATAATGCAATCAAAATTATAATGAATGCTTGCAATATAGTAAAATATTAAAATAAAGTAATAAACTAAAATGATAAAAAGTAAGATAATTTTACAAATTATTAAAAGTGAAAGTAAATAATTAAAAATGCATAATTAAATATGCATAATAAAGATGAGATACATTTTCCTTGAATTATTCAATGAGACTTTCCTCCTAAAAGTAACCTATTAATTCACATCAAAATCTTAACCCTCTGAGCGGTTTGTTCGTATTTTTCCATTTCCCAAAAACAACTTAAATCTGTTGTAGAAAAAAATATTTTAAACAGGATTGTATTTTAAAATGCGTGTAAGATAAAGGGGCATGAAGTGTATTTTATAAACAAACAAGGAAAGAAAATTTAAATTAAGATTATTTTTATAAGCATTTTTATGAAAATACAGGAAAGCCCTCAAGACGCTCGGAGGGTTAAAGTAAGGAAGTTTTATTTCAAGTTTAGTCAGTCTTAATAATCAAAAAAGCTTGAGTAATACGTAAATATATTTGGTCAAAAGATTGTGATTACCAGTGATATCAGCATCATCTTGATATTTTTCAGAAACAAATTTATACTTCCTTCATGAAAAACCAAGAATTTGTCATATTATCAAGAATTACATATTAAAATACATATGGAATGATATAAAACTAAAAAATCCTGTCATTTTGCACCTACATTTGAACTGAAAGTTTCATTGGGTACATCTGCAATGATGTGTGGATTTTAGGGTTGCAGATTTGAGGGAGTCAACTGTATATATTTTAGAAATATTTTGACAACTAAGAATAAAAGAGACATCTATACAATAAAAGTCTAAGTCATGTGACTGTCATCAACAGTTCCGGGTTGACCGCTTCACTTTTTGTATGCCAAGCGGCCAATTTGGTAATTTAATATCAGCCAGGAGTAAGTGATAAATCGCTAAATGTTGTAAATATCATGTCATCAGTATTATAATAGTCCATTTCATGCGACTATCATAAACAATTTTTCATGTGGTAAATTAAAACAAAGCTTTGATGTTGAAATTAAATATCATGGTTTATGGTATTATTTATTACTTTTTTTTTTCTTTTTTTTAAAGCAATAATTGAGTTATAAATTTTAAATATTTCAATTTTAAAGTTATGCATTTTAAATAAAATGAGTGAAAATATTATATTTTAAATGAAATTAATGAAATACGAAAAAATACGACGGGAACAATGTTTGGTGATTTATCACCTGTGCCCGGCTAACATAAAAATGCAGGGTTCATGCTTTTTGTATCAGAATCTTCGGATTTGGCGAAAGATTGAGCAAGTAAATTAAATTATGCATAAAAGTAACGTGATACAATGCTTAGCATATGTTTAAGGGAGATCAAACTGGTCACCAAGGGCGGCTAGTCCTTTAAGAAGAGTACACGGGAAAAAAAAGTTAAAAATAATAATTTGGCAATGCATGGTGAATTAAATCTATATCGAAATTGAATACCTATATAACGTACAGAACATTGTAAATATCCCTAAAATAAGAAGATTGCAGGGGTTAGACCCCGTAATTAGAATGAATGATGACAGAAATACAAAGAACTTTAATGAAAAAAATTAGCATTGGAAGACCCAGAAAGAGATGGTTGGAAGAACTAGCGCAAAGTCAACTTACAAACTATAAATTAAAGGTTAGGGATTGGAAAGTCTGGCAAAGTAAATAATATTAATGGGGGCCAAATTTCTTTACAAATTGTAGACCATAGTGTACGTATGCACATAATAGAGATTTAAATTTACATAATATTTTATTAATGATCAGATAAAAATCATCATTGCTACTCAAATAAGAGCAATGTATGAACCTTAAATGCTTAAACAAGTGAATGAAATTTAGAATGTTTCAAAATTAACTCAAGAGTAATATGGATATACAGTACAGCCTCGATTATCTGCAGAATTGGGTGGCAAGGGCACCGCGGATAATCCGAAAATGGGGTGCAAACACGAAAAAAAAAGAAAATTCAACATAAAAACTATGTTTTAGTGTACAAAAAACATAATAAAACATTTAAAATACATACATATGTACAGTACATCAGAAACATTTGCTTTACATCTAAATCACTAAAATAAAGAACAGTAAACAAGAAATAATGCCATACATACTGTACAAAAAGAGCTGAGTTACACCTTTTTAAAAAAATGAACTACTTGTTTTTTGCTTCTTGCTTTGGAAACACCTTTTCTTACTAAATTGCAAACTATTGTTTTTCTTTTAGTATGGAATAATCTTTATCTCGAAAATGAAGTTATTCTTGATATGCTATCCTGTAATTTATCATAATAGCTTTATATAATTGTTAAATATTTTAATTGCTGTGTTTACGTTTGGTTAATAAAATCAAGAAAAGACATCAAGACTTTATATCTGATATTTTGTACATGGCAACCGAATCTAGAAATATTCTTCTATTACTTTCGAATACATGGTTTTTTCTGTTTAGTAGGGCTTATTGTATTTTCCTTGCTATTGGCTTAAATTTGAAGACGAAAAAAAAAAGGTAATAAAAATAAATTTGCTTCACGGATAAACCACCTCGCGCATAATCGAGGCTTTACTGTATTTTGATTTTATATAAACATATCGCACCCTTGCTTGAAAAGTGTCATAACTCAAAAAACTCCGTTTTTCAAGAAATGTGAAAACTGTTTTTAGGCTACGGAAGGGTCAATGGCAAACTTGCAAACACAACTGCTACCTGGAGGCTGAATTTTCAGCATACTATCTCATACTTAAAGTGTAAAAACCAAGTAGAATGGCAGTCATAACTAAAAAAAAAAAACCATTTTTTGAGTTGTGCCACTTTTGAAGCAAGGGTGCGATATGTAAAACAAGAAAAAATCTTAAATCATTCTTAATAAAAACAAGTATTTAACAATCAAAAGGGAGCACATAATGACCATATTTAAAAGAAATTTCAATAATTTAAAAGTTTTCAATGTAAAGTTATGATTAATTTCTAACAGAATTTTTTTTTATTGTTTAAGAATTAAAGTTTAAAACTCACAGACAAAGTTTTAAAGAGAATCGTCATTTATATTTTATATGCACTTAGTCTATCATATAATTTTTTTCTAATCAATAGCAAGAAAAAATATATAAGTTGTTTGATCTCTTAATGGCAACACTTTGGGGCCAAAACAACAGCATTTTGGCTTATGCATTAAAAAAAATCAGAAGAAATGAGTCAAAAATCAAAAGTTTGGAAAAGCAAGCATAAATCAAGAAATCTACTGCCAAAATCAACAAATTTGGCATCTGAAATGCAAAGTCATTTTTGACACCTTGTTCAGACAGTTTTCCTATATGATTTCATGTTCAAAACATTGGCTACTCATTTTTATAAATCCGTTTTTCACATTTAATAGTTCAGCATTGTTGTAAGAATATCTGGTAACAGCCAAATTTATATATAAGAACTAACAACTCGGTTTTATCTTTGGAAGTTCACATAAATTCTATTTTCCCTCAAAAACAAACTTTTATTCATTTTATAAAGTAACATAACTGCTAACAATGTCACCAAAAACACTAAATATAAGTAAATTCCATTTCATCTGAAATCTTAAACATAGTGATGCAGCATGCAGTAGATTCAATCACAACACAAATCACTATTAAATGATTTTGTACAAAATACTTTTCATTTCAAGAAAAGTAATTTTCTATACAAAAAAGTTAAAATCTTTAAAAGTCTTATTGCGAATTCATGATTTTGCGAACAGCATTCATCACTTCCAAACGGAAATCAAGTTTTTGCACATTTGTAAAATTTCTGCACATTGGTAACAAACTTTTGAAGAAATCTAAATTATCCCTGTCTAATTTATTTATATCAGAATCTAATTTGTCTGTATCATTATTTAATTTATATGTATCTCTATCAAACTTATCTGCAGCTTTATCTAATTTATCTGTATCTGTTGTTCCTCTGTGGATATCATGGATTGATATTTCATTCACTATGTGAACAGGTTCTTTTTTAATGTCTACTGAAGATGGAGACATGGAATTTGGATTACTTCCTTGAGATTCTTGTGTTGGAGTTTCTTCAGCGGCTTCCTCTTCAGCATGCCACCATTTAAGCTCATCGTCTTCTGACAAGTCTGGCAGGTGGGATACAGGCAAGATAACGGGCGTATCTGACGATGAGTTAGGAATTTCTTCTGGCTCACATCTCAGAATAATTGGTGATTTATTTAGAATCCTAAAAAAAGAGAGAATTTTCCATAAATATTTTTCAAAGTTAATAGACTGGGAGCTGTCAGCACAGACAATCACCTCATCGAGTTCACGGATGAAATTCTAGGATTAGTTAAATCTTGATTCGCATATTAAAATGCAATCGGTCTGCCAAGTCCTATCTTGGTGGAAAACACCGGAAAACCTGATTTTAGCGGCTGACTCATAGATTTACCACTGTGTTTTCATGCTCCCAGTCTTCCATGTTTTCATACCTTTTGGTGCAGGAAAACACAATGGTAAACCTACAAATCAGCTGCTAAAATCAGGTTTTCCACCAAGATAGGACTTGGCAGACCAATTGCGTTTTAATATGCCAATCAAGATTTAACTAATCCTAGAATTTCATCTGTGAACTGCATGAGGTGATTGTCTGTGCTGCTGGCTCCCTAACTTTTATTATAGAGAAGGTGGTTCTCAAATTCCCTGCTCAACAACGCAAAATTTTCCAACACATTTTCTGACTCATTTTTAAGACTTTGAGATCTAACAAGGGAACCACTTTAGGTGTTGCTCGCACCTAGTATTGAAACCTGGTGCATTTTAAAGCTCTATATTAGGAAGTTTGGGAATCTATAAAATTTTTTTGTTAAAATAATATTTTTTGATTATACAGCAGATTAACTTTCTGAAAATGCAATTTTCGAGACCACTTTTCGGGCTGTTAAAGTAAAAGTTTTTTTTTTTAAATAGTTAAAAATATAAATTAGTCAATAATAACTATAAAATGTTGAAAAAAGTTTTAAAATTCCTTCAAGAACCTACGAATTTGGTTAAAAAAAAAAAATACAATATTATATTTACATATTTGGCGGGAAAAGATTGACGTCTTTTTCGTCCCGTACAGTTTTCCGGCAACCCTAGCTCAGTATTTTCTCTATGCACCCCGTGTTGTAATGGTTTGGACGTAAACCTATTACAAGTATAAAGCTAGTGAAAATTTTGAAGTGCCATATCTGGCGACTTAACTCTCTTTTGGTGTAAAATTAACAAATAAAAATCCAATAATAAAAAATTATAAATATAAAAAAATACATAAAATATGATTTTAACAAAGAATTTTTATCGGTTCTCTAACTTTTATGCATAGGGCTACAAAATGCACCACGTCTCGATTCTAGGTGCAAGCAACACCTAAAGTGGTTCCCTTGTAAGCCTGAGTGTCACTCGGGTTTCCATTTTCGTTGAAGCAAGCAAAGCCCGAGAGTATCTCGGGGTCAACTTTTAACTCTCTCAGATACAAAAATACCTATTACATACATTCACAGTCTTTTCATATATTATCTGCAAACCTTTTATTTTGATAAAAAAATAGGTGGCAGCACTAAACAGAAGTAAGTATATGAACATCTAGAAACAGAGCTTAATTCAAACTTATTGTGAACCTTGTGGATTTGCTCTTTGTGCTTCTAAATGTACCACACAAAGCAAATTTTCCTAAATAATAATTATATACACATAAAACCTATTCTCAGCTATTTGTACAACATTTGGGTAAGTTTTTATTCAAGTCTGTGTAAAATTTTTTGTTAAAAAATGATGTTTTCTTATGCAGAACTTTTTTAAAAAATACATAACATGCTTTTTTTCAATAATTTCTCATTATATATTAAATTTTAGCACTTTTAAATAGTTCCTTGATTATGAATAAGAAAAGTTTGAAGTTTATAATAAAAAAAAATATTAAAATATATATCTCCCTAATATATATATTTTTTTTAAATGATGAAAAATACCAAATTACCCTCAGTCCAGAGAGAGATATGCGGTTTAAATAGTTCAGACCTCAAAGTGTTAAATGTAAGGCAAAAGGCATAACATTGGTAAAGACTACTGAAGCGATTTGAAATTGAATGGCATTTCCTTTTCTTAGATAAATAAATTACTTATTGAGTTATAAGTGATTTTTGCCATGTGTCGACAGGTATTTCTTCTTTTATGTACTGTTGCGAGCAAATATTCTTTTTAAAAAAACAACTTTATCAGTATTTTCTGAAAAATCTTTTGCCTTTACTAAAAAATGGAAAACGATATTTGATTACATAGTTTCTGAATAAGAACACCTGCAATTCCATGTATTTTCAAACAAAAATGAATTCAGAAATGTGTCAGAAAGTACCTCCTTTGGATTTGAGAACAACCTTAATGAAAATATATTAACATTTTCAAGCATGTATAGGATTTTTTTTTTTTTTTTTTTTTAAGAGTAACTTGAATTTTATTATCATTCATAAATCAATGTATTGTGAAAAATCTTATTTTCAATTTCTGCAACTTTACTTTAAATTTGATTTGTAAAAATCAACAATACATTAGTACATACAGCATTTTGAAAAATCTGATTCCCAGTTTTTGTAACAATGCATGGCGTATGATCTGTAAAAATCAGCAATACATGGTCTAACTTGTTATGAGAACTGTCTAATTTTAATGAAAATTATATTTTGTATATGAAGAAAATTAATTTTACTTTACATTTTTGTAATTTTAAAACTAGTATTCATAATAGTATACTCGACAATCCCACCAGATTTTTTTTTAAGAAGAAAAGAAAAGAAAGATTTCACATAATAATAATAATAACAAACTCATGGTTTAGGTTTCATCCCAGTACTGCCTTTTTTCATATTTCAATATTATGTTTTATGAGCCAATGTCTTCTTTAAGGAATTTTCCTTCTTTATTAATATTGATAAATTAGATTCCATCAAATCCGCACAGCTTGGGACCAGAGGTTGTGCGGATTTTAGAATTTTGTGGATTTCTTAGTCACTGCTTTGTTTAACTTTTTTAAACAGTAATTTGGATATAACAATGCAATCGGAATTATAATGAATGCTTGCAATATAGTACAATATTCAAATAATTAAGTGTAGTAATAAACTAAAATAATAAAACTTTAAATAATTTTTTAAATGATTAAATTATAAAAATTAATAATTATGTAAATAATTAATTGCCATATAAATAATTGATTATGTATAATTAAATATGCATAATAAAGATGATATACTTTTTTTAAAATTATTCACATTAAAAATTATCTAAATAAATTATCTAAAAATTATCAATTTGATCTCTATTAATTCACATAAAAATCATAAAATAAGGAAGTTTTACTTCAGGTTTACCCAGACTTAACTAAAAAAGCTTGATAATACATAAATATATTAGGTAAAAAGATTGCAATTACCAGTGATATCAGCAATATTTTGAATTTTTTCAGATAAAATTTATACTTCCTTCACGAAAAAGCACGAATTCAGTCATATTAATGAGAATTGCACATTAAAATACATACGAAATGATATAAAAATAAAATCTGTAATTTTGTCTCTACACCTGAAATGAAATTTTCATTGTTTACATCTGCGATGTGTGGATTTTAGGGTTGCTGATTTGAAGGAGTCTACTGTATTATTATTTTCCAATAACATTTATATTACCTTATTCTATCAACACGGTTTAACTAACTTTGCAGTCACACTTCCCATTATGATTATCACTAATGGTTATAAACAGGGCTCTACAAATTAAAAAAAATCTGGTAACCACCAAAAAATATTCCCTCCTGCCCCTGTTGTAGGTGTACTTAAGATGTAAAAAAATAAAAGACACAAAAAAAGTCATTCTTTTATTATTACATGAATGTTTCAATAAAGAATTGATATTAAGGATTCCATGTAGTTGGGTAACCAGATTTTATCTGCACCAGGCACCATCTACAGTTAGCACTAATTTTTTCCGTTACAGGTCAGGTTAACTAATTGTTTCACATTCAGGTTGAGTTTTGATTCATGCCAGTTGAGTTCAAGTTAGTCTGATTTTTCAAAAGAAAACACAGAATACTGTTTTAGATAAAAAATTACGTACTTGAATATGAATGATTCTTTACATGTTCATTTTTTTTTACAAAATATTACGTATTTGAACGTGTATGATTCTTTATTTTGTTATTATTTTTTTATATTATTCAGTTTGAATTCAGCAGGTAGCTTGGATGGGGGGCACCCCCCCCCCCTGGAGCAATGAGATGTCCTCCTCCTCCCCCGAAGATTCAAATGCAGTTCCCTCCCCCCCTCCCAGAGTCACAGAAATCCCCTGAATTCAAGACTGCTTCTTTACATGTTCATTTTCTGACATAAAAGATAAATTTCCCATTAGTGGTATCATCACAAATTACTTTTCATAATATTACATAAATTGTGGATTTTTTTTTTTTTTTTTTTTTTTTTTTTTAATTTTTGGGTTGGACTGCAAATTGTTGAAAATTTTTTTGTCGGATTTGAGCCAGCAAAAATTTTTTTGTCAGGTCAAGTTGTTTTACGGGCTGACCTTAAATAGATATTGTGGATTTGGATCTCAAGCCACGCAGGACCTGAGTGAGTTCATGTCAAATCTGCACTATTTTTGAGGAGAGGAGGGGGTATGAGTCGGGTTGACACTGATTATTTTGATTGGGTTTTTATTCTTGTGGGTCGAGTTCGGGTTAACCCATTTTTTTTAAAAGGAAGAGCAAAATATTTTTTCATATGAAGAAGCTATATATTTAAATATGAAGAAGTATGTATAAATTGATTTTTGATAGAAAGGATAAAATTAATATTAAAGATTCCTATTCAATTATAGATTATATATAGAATACATGTAATCCATACATGGATTGTAGACTATTTTTCCACATGTGCATTAGAATGCCAATCAATATTCCATTATTTCAGATCGGATTTAGGTTGAAGTATGTTGCATTTGGGTGGGATACAATGCAACCCATGCAGCACTCCAATTTCCTAATATCTGCAGTCTGTGACAAATTCATTAAGCTAACATTGGGTGTGAGTAACACAATTAGGACTATTTAACATAAAGAAAATTTACTCTATCTTTCCATGCATAACCGTACAACAAAAGAGGAAGGTTGCTATTTCCCATGCCGACAGGTGTGAGGGGGGGTAAAAAAATGTTATTTGTGCTCATTCTTAAGGCCAATTTTTCACGAAAATGTTGTCACAAAAAGAAAAGAAAAGTTGAGAGGATGTACCAAATGCATACTCGTTAAATAAAATATTTTGGTCATCAGTGGTGACCCAGCAACCGAATTTGTCAAGACCTGATTACGAACATTTTAGAAATGGAAGCACTACAAAAATAAATGTTTGTATTTTAATTTAAAGCAAGGTAAAAAATAAATAAAAATTCAGTATTTGATAAGGATATACTAAATTAAAAATTATACAGTAAAATACGTTTAACACGAAAACGCTTAACATGAAAAATCGGTTAACAAGAAATGAAATAGCGGTCCGAACAGCATATTATGCAATTTAATACATTTTTTTCTTTTAACACGAAAGAAAAATCGTTTAACATGAAAGGAAATCGTTTAACATGAAAAAAATTCGCTTTCTATCTAGTTAGTTTCAGTTAAAATTGGTGAATTTTGTGTTAAAACCACTGAATTTTGGGTGAAAATCATTGCTTTTTTTTTTTTGTAAATTAGCGTATGTTTTACGAGCACAATGGCTCAGAAATCGGTACGAAAACAAACTGCTATTTCGCTTCAAATGAAGATGAAGCTGTTTAATGCAGTTGATGAAAAAGAAGGACAAAAACAGAAATCTGCAAAGAGTTTGGCATTGCCAATTCTACTTTATCAACGATAATAAAAAACAGGGATCCCATTGCATTAATGTTTGAGCGCGGTATGTTTAAGCCAGACAGAAAATGTATGAGAACCGCTAAGCACAAAGATTTGGAGACAGCTTTGCTTATTTGATTCAAACAAGCTAGAACTTGGAATGCTGAAAAAAACACTAAAGAAAGATATCTGATTTTTTTCCCAAAAAACAATATTTTTTTTACCTGTTTTTTATCCTAATGAATGCAACCTACTAGTAGTTTAACAGGAAATCGAAATAAAATTTGACAGCATCGAAAATATTTGAGTTTTGTTCTTTTTTTTTAAGAATCTTTTAACGCGAAATTCTTTTATCACGAAAAAAAATTTCGGTCTCCTCGATTTCGTGTTAAACGTATTTCACTGTAGATTGGAGATACTTTTCGCTTAAAATGATATATTTAGGTAACAGCAAAACAACAAAATGAAAAAAAAAATTTAATTCATCTCATCATCCGAGTCAAGTATTATGCAATTTTATAGCATAAAAAGTTTTCAGCATCAGATTTTTAAATTATTTTAGAATATATAATGACAGAATATAAGATTATATAATAGATATTATATAATAGGAATACATAAAGAATTATTTAGATTATATAATATGATATTAGTGTTGACTCTTGACCAAATCGGCAGGGTGCAGCACCCAATGGTCAATTATCAATTTTGTCAATCGACCGAGGGAAACAAATAGTGAAATTCGTCAACTGGATAAGGGGGAGAGGGGATATGAAATATGTTGATTGGTCATGTGGGGGAAATTAAATAATTTGTTGATTACCCACAAGAAAAAAAATGTGAAATTTGTTGATCAACTGCCAGAAAAAAAATCTCAAAATTCATCTATCCATTGCACAAAAAAAAAAAAAAAAAAAAAAAAAAAAACATGAAATCTTTCAACTGGATGTGGGAAAAACATTGTGAATTTTGTCAATCAGTCGCAAGATGAAACAGCAAGATTTGTAAATAGTTCATGAAAAATAATGCAAAATTAGATAATCGGTAACAAGAAAAAAATTTGTCAGTCAATTGTGGAGGGGAAAAAAAATTGTAAATTTAGTCATTCGGTGGCAGGCAAATATCATGAAATTTGTCAATCAGTCATGCAAAAAAAAATCAGAAAATTCACCCAGAGGTTGTATGGAAAAAAAAAACCTGCGAGTTTCTCCAATAAGCTATGAAGACAAATCCGAAAACTTGCCGTTTCGCCAACTGTGTGAAAAAAAATTTCGAAATTTGTTGATTGGTTGTGAGAAAATATCATGAAATTCAGCAACTGGTTGCGGGAATCTATCGCAAAATTTGTCAATCGTCCACTAAAACATCACAAAATTCTACTGATAACAGGGTACTCTAAACAAACCATTTCAAAATATGATTTTTGAACAGGAGTACTCTTTTTTTATTAAATTGCCGCATGGCGGCTCTTTTGCTCTAGGGTCAACACTAGATATGGGAAAGGTTTAAATGTACAATATGAATCACAAATATACAAATTTCATTAAAAAGTTACAATCTGGCAACCCTAGGTGCATATTTATTTACATGAAATATTTTATTCTAAAATTAAACTGCATTTGAATGAGCTAGTATTTTTTAATTAAAATAGGTATAAAAGCACAAATAATTGTACAAAAGTTACTTTCAGGTGCATAAATATAATATAAAGATATTTAAAATACAAATTAAAAACATCTTACGATACATCAGAAAAACCTAGAATGTTTTCAACCATTACAAGCCCGTCATCAGTAGGATTTAAATGTTGTTACTATTTTCTTTGCGCTTATTCATGGATATCGAATGATAGTGTATCACTACAAGCTGTATCTTTATTAGCAATTGTTTCAATTGATTCTCTTATGATGGCTTCCTGGTAATTATTTGTACGAAAGATAATTTTTGATTTATGAAAATCTACTTTTATAGGTTGAGTTAGGATTAGCTCAAATTCAACCTATAAAAGTAGATTTTAATAAATCAAAAATTATCTTTCGTTTACCATCGTCGTTATTTTCTTAATAATTACCAGGAAGCCATCATAAGAGAATCAATTGAAGTAATTGCTGATAAAGATACAGCTTGTAACAATGCACTATCATACAATATCCACGGAGATATTTGCTGCATAATAGATGAAAGCTTGTTTTGTTGAAAATTTGAATAACTTTATCTGGCATCTCATCTCACGTACAACCTTTACATTACAATGTTTTCTTCTGGACAATTCTTGAATAAGCACAAAGAAAATAATAACAACATTTAAATCCTACTGATGATGTACTTGTAATGGTTGAAAACGTTCTAGGTTTTTCTGATGTTGTGGTATTACTAATAAATTGTAGAATTATAATCCATAATATGGGCCGTTAATAAAAGATAAATTAAGTTCTTTTAAAGTAAATTACGTTGTGTAGTATTGCAATAAAACCATTAGGTTCTTTGAGGTCAGCAATTGTAAAAAAAATAGAAATAATGGAAACTTCTTACTTGGATCGTGTCGTCTGTAAATAAATGACGAGGAGACATGAAAACAGTATAATTTAGTTTTATTCCATCTTTTTGAAGAGAAGAAAAGGCTTTCCGTTGGTCACCATTCATAAATTAAATTTTGCCAATATAATAATCGACTCCACTTGCAGACATTTCTTTTAAAAAGTAAAGTGCAGCACAAATCAAATTTAGTATTGATGAAAAACATAATTAAAATCTTTTCCTCGGCATCAAGAAATAATTTAAACAGGATTTTAAAAAAAACGAAGACGTTCTTTGGATAACATTCGCTAGACTCCGCATCAGCGGCCGGAGAACTATGTCATGACAGACAATCAACAAAACAGATTCTGATTTAAAATTAACGAAATTTTTAATTTATAGTAAGTAACGGGGCTACACAAGTATTGAAAAGAAAAGATTTAAATCTATTAGAGAATTTTAAAAATTAAGCAATATCTTAATAAACAAATCTGAAAGAATACATTTGAAAAGATTTATTTTTATTTGCTCTACGATCGGCGATTAGACACACCTCCGAAAGCCATCCATTCAACATCATTCAATGCTTACGCCGCGCGAGACACGCTCCGATGAAGTCATCACAATACGTGTAGATCCGAGAGGAGAAGCATCTCAGGCCAGACGCGACGAAACGGCAGAGAATTTGCCGATGTGCGGTTGAAACAAAATCACCTGCACAAAAATAAATATGGATTTAAGATTAAAGAACATCGATGTTGTGATGTTGAATATAACATATCATCACATATCCTTATTTATCTTCTTTTTTAAAATTAAATTCCCCATTTTAAAATTAAATTTCTCCTTTCATAATTATAAATTGAATAAAAACTTCCTTTCCTTTCTAAAAAGAATATATCTCTTTAGATTTAAATCTATTAGAGAATTTTAAAAATTAAGCAATATCTTAATAAACAAATCTGAAAGAATACATTTGAAAAGTTTTATTTTTATTTGCTCTACGATCGGCGATTAGACACACCTCCGAAAGCCATCCCTTCAACACCATTCAATGCTTACGCCGCGAGAGACGCGCTCCGATGATGTCATCACAATATGTGTAGATCCGAGAGGAGAAGCATCTCAGGCCAGGCGCGACAAAACGGCAGAGAATTTGCCGATGTGCAGTTGAAACAAAATCGCCCGCACAAAAATAAATATGGATTTAAGATTAAAGAACATCGATGTTGTGATGTTGAATATAAAATATCATCACAGGGATCACTCTAGAAAGGTTTGGCGGGGCGGACCGCCCTCGTGCCCTTTAAAAAAAAAATCCCGCCCTTCTTGCCCCTTTTTCAGGTAGAAATCCGCCCTTCTTTTTTTCTACGGTAGAATCTTGCCTTCTTTGTATTGTACTTTCAAAAATTCCCCACTATCGTTCCTTTTTAGATTGATAAATCTGGAGTAATTCTCCCCTTTTCCTCCCACTCTCTTTGTTCTCTTCTCTGTGGTATGTCACTAGACCTCCATTGAACAAAACTTAAAGGGGTAACTGAAGCAAAAAATTCTTTGTCATTGATTCATCTCACCAGCTCTGGTGAAATAGTATTATGACCATTTGTTCTGATCTTTGACCACATGATAGCTTACAGGAAGTCTATAAAAAAATCGAGAAAAAGAATTTTTACTTTTATTCTGTAGTCAAATCAACCCGTTTTTCTAAAAACAGAAGAAGTTACCTTAAGTTTTAAAAATGTCATTCAAAAATTATAGGAAAAGGGAAAATGAACGTGAATATATTAAAGGCTAATGTCAGACGAACGTCTTTTTGCACGCTTTTTTGCTTACGTAATACATAAGCAAAAAAGCGTGCAAGAAGACGTTCGTCTGATATTAGCTTAAATACACAAAGAGATGTGCTAAAGTAACGGATTATTTCACGGAAAAGATCGAGAATTCCATTATTTTTAATGCTTTTCATAAGGTAAAATTACGTAAATTATAAATGTTCTTATAAGGAAGGGCGGCTTTAATATCTACGTTTCTTTTTTTTTCCGGCACCCTACAGTCGATATATTGTAAAGAAACTTAAATTTTAATCAAGAATTTTGTGTATTTTCCTTCTCATAGTTTTTAGTGCCCCGAGCAGTCCCCCCCCCCTCACTAATTACAAGAGATCTAAATTCCATACGAAAGGAAGTCTTTTCATGATTAATTTATTATCCCAACACAAATTAAACTTCCACTCGGTCATCTTTTTCAATAGATAAAATCTTTCTCTTAAGTCTCAAATATCTTCATTTAAAAAAAGAAAAAAGCAAACAAAATCGTAAAATAAAAAGCGGCCTTTGTGGAGATCGACATTAGCTATTTAACGCAAAAAAATCATTTAAAATGTATTGAAATGCAAACTAGGTATTTCAAAAATTTCACCCATAGGATTAACATTAGCGAGCGGGTGCTTTTGCGTGAGAGAAGTAGCGTCTTAAAAGTCTTACGGCCGCCCTTCCTTCTCTACTCGATATCTTGCAAACTATAAATGCGATTTTTAATCATGAATTAGGCGAAATCTACAAATTAAAATTATTGATAAAAGGAATTTATTTATTAGGGATGCGAAATCAATATTCCGTATCCCTAATAAATAAATTCTTTTAAGCACAGGGTAGACGGGAGGGCGGAATTCACGGCAAAAATGTTAACTAGGAAATTTACATGAGACAAAAAAGCTGCATCAGAAGGCAGTTTAGTTCCCAAATCTCTCGGCAGAGCGCAAAAATAGCCTACTTTCAAAAGCAGGGTTGGCAAGGTTTTGGACACAACGGTAAAAACCACGGTAAAATCCATGGTTTAAACCGTACTGTCCAAAACCCTTCTGTCTAAAACTGTCTTAAACTGTCCAAAACTATATTTTGCAGTAAAATTGTATTTATCAGAACAATGCTAAAAGTTTAAAAAATTGGCAAAGAGATTACAATACAAAAATACAAATTTAGTATTAACAACCTAATTACCTTACGTTATACTACCTAACAATTTAGTAGTAACAACCTAATTGACCTACATAACAAAGTAATTACATTAAGAAGATATTAAATTTAATTATGTATCATAATTTTAATGTTATTCATTTAAATAATAGTAGTTAATAGAAGTACCGTAATTTCCGGCCTATAATCCGCGGATTATCTGTTAAAAAACCTCAAAATTTTTAAGTGCGGATTATCTACCGGTGCGGATTATCTGCTGAAATTTTTTTAAGCAGAAGTTCATGTCAGACATCCAGATTCTACCGGACGATTGTCTGCTATCGACCATTCGCGGAGTTACTCCTGATTGGTTCACATATGACGTGACGTGCTAGTGGGAGTGGCTTCCGATTTTTATGCTATTTTTTTTAGCCTTTTGGCAAAATGTTTCGATGATGAACAAAGCGTTTCTCAACTCATCTCTTTCAAAAATTTCAATCTTAATCATTTATGAAATAGTCTATTGTTATGACCAGGGTTGGCAAGGTTTTGGACACAATGGTAAAAACCACGGTAAAATACATGGTTTAAACCGTACTGTCCAAAACCCTTCTGTCTAAAACTGTCTTAAACTGTCCAAAACTATATTTTGTAGTAAAATTGTATTTATCAGAACAATGCTAAAAGTTTAAAAAATTGGCAAAAAGATTACAATACAAAAATACCAATTTAGTATTAACAACCTAATTACCCTACGTTATACTACCTAACAATTTAGTAGTAACAACCTAATTGCCCTATGTAACAAAGTAATTACATTAAAAATATATTAAATTTAATTATGTATCATAATTTTAATGTTATTCATTTAAATAATAGTAGTTAAATAGAAGTACTAACAATTTTTATGAAGAATACATTCTGATTCTGTAACTGAAAGTCCCGAGAATTGTTACTGGAAATAATTGATAAATGGATTTCAGGTTTAGTATACTGATTAAACCAGCTTACACATGGCAACTATGTATATGTGTATATTAAGAAATAGTATAAATAAAAATAATTGATTTTGTTTGATTATGAGATATTTAGATTTTGACTATTATTTAGGGCTGGATTAATTATCAATATATCGGTCAAATATTGATATTTTTTAACTATCGCAATAACAATATGTAAGCTCTGACTCTAACGATATATCCCAATAGCGATATCTAATCTCTGGCTCTACTTATATATCCCAATAACATTTTTTCCCGCACCACGACTTCGAACCGCAAGAAAAAAAAGCGCCGAATATTGCGTAACCAATAACTTCTTCAAACCTTTCTCTCATCCGATAGATGCATTTATTCGCAGCCCCGCATTATTCTAAATTCCCTCCCGTGATAATCTGTCTTTCGTTCATATCCCAGACCCAGACTAATTCATATTCTAATATATCAACATACATATGTTCGTTCGTTACTGAATAATGGTTTAATCGTCGTTGTTTTAATTTCGCTGCTACTATTGGTTTAGACATATTAGAACATATCAAGTCTTTGATACGTCCTGGCCAATGACTTCTTCAATCCTTTCTCTCTCCGATAGATGCATTTATTCGCAGCCCCGCTTTATTCTAAACTCCCCTCCTGTGATAATCTGTCTTTCGTTGATATCCCAGACCCAGAATAATTCATATTCTAATATATCAACATACATATGTCCGTTCGTTACTGAATAATGTTTTAATCGTCGTTGATTTAATTTCGCTGCTACTATTGGTCTAGACATATTAGAACATATCAAGTTTGATACGTCTTGGCCAATGACATGAGCTAGAACATCTGTTCATTGTTGAGTCAATAATTGCTATTGTCTATAGGCTTCATTCAATGCTCGTTCGTATGGTCTTCTCGAGCGAGTTATCGGCAGTGATTTTATATTTTATAGTAAGATGAACGTACGGTGTCGGGTAAATTGCCCGAATTATAATCAAGTGATTTAAAAAAAAGAGGCTAAGAGTAACGTGTGGCAATATTTTGGATGCCCAGGTAATGAAAATGGTGAAGTAATAAATGAAAAAATTGCAGTATGCAGTATATGCGTTCGACCGGTATTTGCAAAAGCTACTTCTAATTTATGGAGCCATCTTAGCTATAATCATCCTCTACAATATGATGGACTACATTCAAGATAAGAATTGATTTACTTTATTTTACTGATTTACTTTATTTATAAGATTTACTTTACTGATTGATTTTATTGATAATATTCACACGGGCGTGGAAATTAGTTAAACGAATTCCAGTTGTAATTTTTCAATGAAAATATTTCTGATTTTTTTTTTAATTATATAATTTCTTTAATTTTAAATAAGACAAAAAAAATCGTGTTTTAAAAAATGACATAAATGAGCAAAAAGATAAAAAAGAACAATAAAAATAAAAAAATATTACTACATCTGGGCCTTATTTTTAAAGTCTGTAAATGTAATATTATTTAATGGCATTATACTGGATGTCTGCAAACTGGGCTGGAACGCTTGGATTAACTTCGTGTCATTAGACTGAAGCCGTGTTTGCTTTTTGCTCTGGACATGCAGGCTAGGTCGGCCTTTTTTTTCTGCTCACTCGGGGTGTAGTGCGGCACGGGTCGCGTCTTACCAGAGCCAAACCCGAAAACTCTGCTTAAAGTCAACCCGACCGACGCCCGGCACACTTCATCACAAACTCGAAGTGGAAGAAAATAAATTCATATTTTAATACAATATAAAAAAGAATTATTCTGTAATATCAAATTTATCTTTTTAGTACAAAATTGAATACATATACACTCATTAATGTTCAATTATATAGTTTTTTTCATAAAATATATTCCTGACTTTCTTTTAAAATGGTTGGTCTACACGAACCGCGTGTCGGGTCGGGTTCGGGTAACCTGAGACGATGCAAGAATCTAATTTGAAGACTGGGTCGGGTTTGAACTTGATTGTAGTATACGTCAAATTGATAGTTTCCCTTACTTTACTTTTCTCTCTCTATTTTTTGGTAAAAATAATAGTTATATAATACATTTTTAATAGAAATTTTGAAGCTTTATTTTTGCTTAAAAAACTACAGAGTAATAATTTAAAAATCTATTTTCTTTTTTCATTGTTTAAAAGTTTGGATTTTCTTTAACCACATTTTCCTTTCATTTTAATTTACATTAAAAATTTTATAGGTTTACGTGCTTAGTGTTGACTCTAGAAAAAAAAGGCCGCCGGGCGGGAATTTTTCACATAGGGGACAATATTCTGAAAAAGGATACTTTTTCTCAAAAAGGGAATACTATTCTAATAAAAGGGCACTTTTTTTCAAAAAGGGCACACTTGTACCTTGTTTACAAAAAATATTTTGAGCTGGTTTGTTTGGCGTCCCTAGAATTTGTGATATTTTTCCGAGATCAACTGAATTGCCACGGGGCGTATAGGAAGTATTAAAAAGGCAGCCGGGCGCATCGGAAGAATTTCGAAAGAGCCGCCGGGTGCCAAAATAGAAATAAAAAGGGCCGCTGGGCGCAAAATAGAAATAAAAAGGGCCGCCAGGCGTAAAATAGAATTAAAAAGGGCCGCCGGCCGCTGCGCCCTGCTAAAGCAGCTTAGAGTCAACACTAGTGCTTATAATTGCTTAAGTGATCAGATCAAGATCACTAAAATTGATATACCATGTTCTATGGCCGGCACAGACTCACAAATAATCTGAAAAATCCAGTACTTTAATTTTTATACATAAATATGCGGTACAAAATTCGAAATCCAGCACCCATTGGACCTTGGCGATTCCGAATTTCGTTTCATTTTAATTAAATATATATATATATATATCTACCGCCGCCCTCCACCCCACCTCCTCTCCCAAAATACAAAAAACAGTGCGTGATTTACGTCAAGAATGCGTTTTCAATACTAAAAAACCATAATATTAAAGCAGATGTTTTAATAGCGAATTTTTTTAATGTAAGAAAAAAAAATCTATCCACATTGAACACTCTCTTTCCCCGCAAATTATTTATATCAGAAACACGTTTACAATACTGAAAAAAGATAGTACTTAAAAATAATAAAACTAAAGTAGATATTTGAGTTAAAAAGAAAAAATAAACAAATAAAAGCTCTATCCATGGTTTCTTTCTGCATTGAAAAACATAATGATCTGATTGTGTAAACATATGACTTCCGATTTCTCGGAGCGAGGTGAATAAACGAAAACAAACTGCAGATGCGCTCCTGCTTTTCATTCGAAGTTTCGGAAGGCGTTGTAACTTTCTAATAAATAATTAAATTTTAATAGAAATTTCTTACACAGCCTAATTTACTATTATTTCAACTAGCTGAAAATTTGAAAGAAATCGGTGAATTTACATAGGAGATATGGATATATTGATTATTATTATTTTTTTAACAGTAAGGAAAAGAAGATTTTGATTTTCATTCTTTTTCTTTTTTTGTTTGCTTGCAACTGTTTTTTTTTTTCTCTGCACTTAAGCACTACAAACTTGATGTCACTTTCAAGGTCCTTTTTATACGATTTAAAAGAATAGAATTTGAATAATGTGTTCTCGCGCTAAAATGAGGGGGGGGGGGGGAGTTTTCTGTCATGACGGCTTTTTAAAAAGCCATCCGGACAAGGCGTGGGTATCTATAAGATGTATATTCATTTGTAAATAATTATATGATTATTAATGTTTTAAATTTTTTTGTTTATTAATCTTTTAAAATAAATGTTATGAGTATTTTCATAAATTTATAATGCAATGATTTCTTTGAACTAACCAAGACTCTCTGATTTCGAACTTCTTGAAATCTAATGCAGAATATCGATTGTTTTGTTTATGTATTTGTTTTTGTTAGCCAATAACTTTATTTTATTTCTATTTTTTTTCATTTGCAACATTTCTTTTTTTTTTTTTTCCTTTTAAATTCAGTGGCACTTTCGAAATAAAAAACAGATTTAAATATCAAACAGAGTATTTTGCGTAATCAAGTAGAATTTTATGGTAAGTTTTTCTTTTTTGTTAGTTTCTTTCTGGAAAAATATGTTGTTATGGGTCTAGATGTTATTTACAAAATATTTATAAAAAAGTGAACTTTCCTTAGCATAGGTCTATTTCCAAATGGGATTTGAATATGTATATTTTAAAAATTTTAATGTTTTATTCATCCATAGATAAACAAATATGAAGGTATAAAGACAGAGAAATTTTCTTAATATTTTAACTATTAAGAATGTATTGATACTCTTAGAAAAAGATTAAAAAATAAAATTTCTGCTGCATCTGTCATTCACTGAAGACTATTTAATTACGAGTACATGCAATTATGACATTAAATCTGTTTCAGTTTTTGCTTTTCACTTATTTTAATCATTTTAAAATCATCAACGTCCTAAAATTTAGAACTTTTTAGTTTATCTAGTAAAGTTTTTTTTAAATAATATTCTCCGTTTACGCGATAAAATTAAATAGTTAAAAAGTTATTCACAAATAATACATAAAACAGGAAGAATCGAGAACAAGCTAAAGAAAACCACTATGTAATCAATGATATAAGTGCAAATAGATAACGGATATTGGTTCCTTTTTTTAAAGTATTTATTTGTATCATATATATATATATATATATATATATATATATATATATATATATATAAAGAATATTGCGTGAGCAAATAGGTATAAAACATTAATTCTTTGCTTCCTACAGCTATTTGCAATAAAATTATTCCTACTATACCATTTGTCTTTAGCAATAAGAAATTTTTCTATTCCCTCACACTTTAAAGTAGTTATCGCGATATATCACTGATATTGATATTAACTCGTTGATATATTGCGATATTAAATTTTTGATATCGTCCAGCCCTACTATTATTATAACACTATATTATATGACTATTATTATAACAACACTATTTAACTCTTAAGAAATAGAATGTTCCCTAGAATTAGATTAAATTCATAATAAAAATACATATTTAAAAAAATAACTTCTTGATTTTAAATTAAATATTTGTGTTTTCTTTCAATATCCTATAACCTAGAAAAGATAATTTACAATAAAACATTATTTAAAAGAAATTTCTTAGTAACATTTTTTTGCACAAAAATTTAAACAAAAGCAAATCTCCCCTCCCTATACTACATGTGTGGTATTATAAAGAATTTCTTATTATTATAACTCAATTTTAACAGAAACAGAACACAGATGTTACACAGATATTAGAAAAATTTGAATTTTTTTTCATTTACCAAAGAATTAAATGGAATGTTAGTAAAATATATTGTGAGATATTTATATTTATTCATATGTTTAATAAGTGTGCAGTGGTTACGTGTGGAATGTTGCTTTTTTAAGGTTTTTGGACACTTTAGTACAGTTTTGGACGCTTTAGTACAGTTTTGGACACTTTAGTACAGTTTTGGACAGTAAAACCCACATGTCCTGTCCAAAACTAGTTTTGGGCGTCCAAAATCCCAACCCTGTTCAAAAGAAAAAAAAAAAAATCGGCGTTCTGTATATATATTTTATCCAAGTACGGGATTTTTACAAAATAAATGTTTTCGACCCATTTATTTATTTCCATTTTTACCCTCCTATCGTCCTATCTTTCACATATAATACAACCAAAAACAAAACTCCTAAAATATACTGCTCAAATGTTAAACTACCTTTAGATGCTTATAACTTAAATCATGACAGAATGAAATACCTAAACTACATTCTCATTCTCAAGTACTCAAAGATTATTCATAATACGCATCAATAAACAAACATTTTTCTTGAACGTGGTATATCACGTAATCGGAATCTGCAAAGTCAGATAAAAATAAACGATAGTTGAGTTAGAATTTACTATCAGAAGAAAGAAAAAACAAAATTAACTATGCATTGGAAGTAGAGGTCTGTGCGGACCATATTTTTATGCTTCGGCACAGTGTGAAAGAAAAAACTTCGATTCGGTCCGTCCCAGACTATAAAGAAATCAGTGAAAACAGGACCGACCCGGCCCGTGCAAAGTCAATTAAATCGGGCCCTTTCCAGCCCGACTCAATTTCTGCAAAAAAAATTCCAATTTTCTTTTAGATACGCAATTAAGATTATTTTAAGGAATACCGCACACATATTTATGGGAAAATTTTACAGTACGTTTTAGATTACGTGTTATTATGACAAAAAATACACAATATAATAATTTAGAATAAAAGAAAAAAGTAGCTTTAAAAACATCATAACTTTTTAAGCTGTATAATAAAAACATTTCTGAAAATATTTCTCCATAATTTATTAACGCTGAAATCTAAAAGATCCACTTTCTGACACATATCTGAATTTATTTTTTTCAGAAATGCAAAAAAAAAAAAAAATAAATAACAGGTGCCCTTATTCAGAAACTATGTAATCGAATGGCGTTTCGATGTTTTAATACAGACAAAAGATCTTTCAGAAAATACTTAATTTTCTTATAGGCCTGTTTAATTTTTTCGTCGGCTCGGCCTGGCACGATCCACGGCCGATTTTTTTATTATTAGATTCGGGCTGGCCATTAATCTTTTTTCTGCTGATATGGTCCGGATCTGGATTTCTTTGGCCATATCAGTCTGATAATTGTTTTTCAAAGTTTTTTTCAAATTGTGACAAAATGCCCTTTTAATAAAGAATGGAAAATGCAAACGATAAGACGGAATTTCCCCCCCCCCCTCCTTCCTTTCTTCTATCTTTACAAGAAGACATTATTGGATTCGTGAAAATTTTTGACTTCCGGTTTTCGACAGATTTATACGTTTTAGAACGTCCTGAACACGATTTGACTGTTTTTAGAAAACAGTCTGCCGGTCTGTCCGTATGTGACAAAAATTTTATGGGTGCTCTATCTCAAGAACTATTGCACGGATTTTAATAAAACTTTAAATTCAGTTAGACCTTGATATAAATGGGTGCTGATTAGTTTTCAGTGTAAATCACCCAACAGATGGCGCTGCTATGCTGCATTTTTCACGATTTCCGAGATAACTATATCTGAAGAACTAATTAAAGGAATTTCCTCAAACTTCATATTCTGTTAGACGTTGACACAAATAGATGCTGATTAAGTTTTGGTGCAAATGCCCGAACAGGTGGCGCTGTTATGCTGTATTTTTCACAATTTCTGCGATAAGTATATAGTTTGAACTTATGTACAGATCAGGGGTGATTGTGAGTAAAAAAAAAAAAATCTGAAATTCACAGAAAATTTTCTGAAAGGTTACAGCAGAATGGGGGTGGGGGGAATCCCCTTGCGACATTAACTATGCGTTTTTTCCGCGGCCTTTTGACGAGTTTCGCGTTTTTTCCGCGGCCTTTTGACGAGTTCCGCGTTTTTTCCGAAGCCCTTTGACGAGATCCGAGTTTTTTCCGTGATCCAATAACAAACTTTGCATTTTCTCTGCAATCCTTTGAGTAAATTTGCTTTTTTTTTCGTGATCTAGGATGAAATTTGCGTTTTTTATCGCGATTTTTTTTATGAAATTTGTGGGAGGTTTTTTTCGCGATCTTTTGACAAAATTTGGCGTTTTTATTCGCGATCCTTTGACGAAATTTGAATTTTTTTCGCGATCTTTTGGCGAAATTTGTGTTTTTGTTCACGATCCTTTGACGAAATTTCGTTTTTTCCGCGATTCTTTGACGAAATTTTTGGTTTTATGCCTTGATACTTTGACAAAATTCTTGTGTTTTCCGTGATCCTTGAATGAAATTCGCGTTTTTTCGAGATTCTTTGACGAAATTTGTTTTTTTTCCCGCGATCCTTTAGCGAAATTTGCGTTTCTCCCGTGATATGAAAGTGTATTATTTCTGAGATTATATAAAAGTAATATTAATGTGTTTTCTAAACAGTATGCAGTTATTACAAAAATGCCCTTTTTTTAAATAATGTGCCCTTTACAAAAAAAAATTGCCCTTTTTTGTAATATGCGCCCTGCCTTTTTTTATGTTCTAGAGTGATCCCTGCATCACATATCCTTATTTATTTTCTTTTTTAAAATTAAATTCCCCATTTTAAAATTTAATTTCTCCTTTCATAACTATAAATTGAATAAAAACTTCCTTTCCTTTCTAAAAAGAATATATCTCTTTCTTCTTCTCTTGCGCTTTATTTTTCAGTTACTTAACTTTCCCAAGTTCAGCCAAAGCCGTTAATAAAATAAATCAAATCTGTTTCTCATCCTGAAATCATTAACTGTTCGAGCATATTTTCCTTCGGTTAACGAATATATAAAAAAAGATATTCTTTGACCATATGCTCCAGTCGTAGCAATTATTTATACACTCAGTGCTAACTTTCAGTTTTATCGTCAATACAACTGTCTTTTCGGTCTCAAATATTATACTCTGTTTATATTAAAATCGGCACCCTGCATCTCCGTTGCTGCTTCTAAATGCATATTTCCCATCATTTAGCTTTGGCATTCATATTTGTACGTTGAAATATTAAAACGCCAATCAACGGTCCTTTTGGCTATTTTTTAATTCAAAGTTGCATTAGGTGATATATCTTTGGGGTTATAATGGTCCAGGGTACCAAGATTTTGGCTCGACACATTGGCAGCAATTTCTGACAAATTAATCATTCCTTCTCTGTACATCTTACTGCTAACAGCTAACTAAAAGGGTCCCTCTCTGGCATTTACATATTTCATTATTATATCCAATAAAGCCATCCTGCCGTCAAATTTGCAGAGTTCTCCTTTTCGTACTTGTCTATTGTTGTATTCAAGCAGTCACGAACCTGGATTTCCAAAAAAAATGATTATCTTAAAAATGCAATAATTTTATAAAATGTTTTTGCTACAGATCATGGTCTACAGCACAGATGTATAAAGCCAAAAGAAATAAAAAAGTAACATAATTTAAACAATGTAAGATTTCATCTCACAGATGTATTTTAAGATATTTTTAATTAGTATTTTAAATATCTTTATATTATATTTGTGCACCTGAAAGTAATTTTTGTGCAATTATTTGTGCTTTTATATGTATTTTAATTATTTAACTCAAGGTGAATATAGCACTAGAATTTAAAATTTCCTTTAGTATTTTTTAATAAAAGAATTTCATACTTACTTCCTATGCCTTACAGATGGAGCAAGGAAGCTAAGATACTTGAAAAGTGGCCAAGAAATAACAGCAACACCATCGGTACTCTTCTCAAGAGCAGCTTTCTTTCTTCGAACATATGTTCTTCTGAGAGCATACCATCTGAATTCTACATCTTCAACTGAAATAACAAAATCAAAGCTTTAAAAACATAACAGACAAATGTATTTAAATGATCTGAAAAAAAAAGGAAATAAGTATAAAAGTAAAAATAGTTTAAACAAAAAAAAACACTCTTTTATAAGCATTCAATATTTATCTTAAAAATCGCACCTAATTTCATGACTGCAGTTCCTGTTTATTCCAAAAAAAGGTTGTTATATTATATACAGTAAACTCCCGACTATCCGACCCTCCATATTATCCGGCCTAGTAAAAGAAAATGAGGAATGTTGCAAGCGTCCGAGACAGGCTGGATCTTGTTCGTAGGAAAATGCTAACACACGAAAAGGAGGAGGAAGAAGGGATCACAGAATGCAATAGCGGACGTTATGCTTATCCTGCTTACTTCCGTATAGTCTTTTGGTGTGCTTTGTGTTTATTTATTGAAGATTAACGAAATAGGTGATAAACGAAAGAAGGTTGTAGTGGCTATGAAGGAGAAACTATGAGTCAGCAGAAAAAAGTGACGCCAGCTGATATTATCTGCTTGCGTAAATGGAGGGACATTACGTCACCGAAGAGGGCTAACAAGGTGAAACAGTCATCTATCAACTACTTTTTCAAAAACTAAGTTTTGACTCTTTTATCTTATGCATAACTTTACCTATTTGTGCAATCATTTATTAATAAACAGTAATATAAGATTTAACCATTTTTTTATGAATTAGGCTTACATTTCACGTTAATGTTTTGCTTACTTTGAAACTGCATGTACTGTATGTATGTATGAAATTTATCTTAAAATGTCTAACATGTGTTTCTAATATAATGAGGGAAAGGGGTGTAGGTAGTAAATATTTATAGAACTCCGGCCTATCCGGCTTTTACTGTATATTCAATTCGGCTTGGATCCAGAGCAGCATTCGAAATCCTTGGTGATCTGCTGGTCCGAGACCACTAGAAAATTCAATCAGACCACTAATTTAAAAAATTTAGTGGTCCGCAGGATTAGTAACTCTTTTCCCTTCTCTCACAGATAAACTTAAATTTTCCTGTCCCTGAGAAAACTACAACCAAACACAAATCACACAATAATAAATAAAAATTGCATTAAACCTTAGTCAGTTGAAATAAATAATCAGAAATAAAATACCTAATTAATAATTTTATAGTTTTTCTTTATGTACTGTTTATTTAATTTTAGTAAATTATAATTTTACATTTTATTATGCTGAAAATTTTGGATCACTATAAAGAAAGTTTGGTTTATATTCTAGGATGGGAAGGAGGTGTCACTCAAAGGGTTAAAAGGGCTTAATAGAATTTTATGTTTACTGGTCCTTTGGACCAGGGACTTTTTTTTATCAATTCTACCGCTGCTGAGTATAGAAAATTCACTGCTTTGATTTACACTTGGTAGAAAATGTGAAGTGAATTTATTTAAAAATAGGGTCAGGTGATAAAAAAAGTATAAAATTTACTATTCTTAGATGTTCAGTCAAAATTTTTTATTTTGAATGTTGAACATTCCTTAGGTGCATTAAATCTTCAATATATCTATTTGTCCTAAATCTTTCCTAGTGTCCACAGAGTGAGAAGGAAAGAACAAAAACATATAAGATTTCTATAAACAGTTTTCTAAAAGTTATTTACTGAAGAAATAAAAAATAATAATTTGTATAAAAAAGGGTAGTTTCTCTTTATAGTTTCCCCCCACGGATGTATCGCCAAGTTATATGACGAAATATAACACTGTAGTCATACATGACACGTTATAATGTCTATGACCATGTTCTACTCATTTATGACATAACATATATATTAAACGTGTATCACATATAATTTTACATATAATATAATATCACATATAATTTTACATATAATTTTACATTTTATCATGCTGAAAATTTTAGATGTAACTGCAAAGCAGGGTTGGGTTTCTTCCGGAAGAAACCAACAGATGCTCAAAATTAAAGTACATTAACTATGTAAAAGAATTAAACTCAAAGTATAATTATATGAAATATAAATTGGAAATTTTAATTAATATTAAAAACATTATTTTTGGATAAATAAGTCTTTTTTTAATAACAAACTTCAAGTTCAGCAGACATTTACAGGTGATGTATTTTAAACTTAAGAGGTAGAGGAATGTTTTTTATTATTAATTATGCCATTTATGTATAAAAAAGAAAAAAAATTACTTACAAATCCTTTATTTTTCATATAAAAATACATTATTTACATATAAAAATGCATTATTTTAAACTGTGCAACACAGTAAATAAATTTGTAGTTATTTATACAGTAGACTCCCTCAAATCCGCACAGCTTGAGACCAGATGTCGTGTGGATTTTAGAATTTTGTGGATTTCTGGTCATTGCTTTATTTATATTTTTTAAACAGTAATTTCAATGTAATAATGCAATAAAAATTATAATGAATGCTTGCAATATAGTAAAATATTAAAATAATTAAGTAAAGTAATAAACTAAAATGATAAAAAATAAGATAATTTTAAAAATAAATTATTAAAAGTAAAGATCAAGAAAATAATGCTTAATTAAATATGTATAATAAAGATGAGATACATTTTCCTTGAATTATTCAATGAAACTTTCTTCATAAAGGTACCCTATTAATTCACACCAAAATCATAAAGTAAGGAAGTTTTATTTCAGGTTTAGCTGGACTTAATAATGAAAAAAGCTTGATTAATACATGAATATATTTGATAAAAAGAATGCGATTACCAGTAATATCAGCATATCTTGATTTTTTTTTTTTTTTTCTTTTAGAAATAAATTTATACTTCCTTCATGAAAAACCACGAGTTCAGTCATATTATTGAGAATTACATATTAAAATACATACGGAATAATATAAAACTAAAAAATTCTGTAAGTTTGCCTCTATATCTGAACAGAAAGTTTCATTGTTTATATCTGTAATGATGTGTGCATTTTAGGGTTGCGGAGTCTACTGTATTAGTATCTAGCATACATATCTCAATGCTGATTTTAAAAGACTAATGTTCAAAAAATATATTTGGGTATGTCAAAATACGTTTAAAACTCTCCTGAAGTTCTGCAGGACTTGAAAAAGCATTGTGTTTTATTTAAATGAGTTTCATTCTACCATTGGTAAATGATCCATACTATTTGCTACTAGTTTCAAAAGTTTAAATAATTAAAAAATATGCTGGTCAAATTGAAATGGATAACATTTAATTGATTTCGTGTATTTTGGATAAAAAAAAATTTCTTCATTTAGGCATTGGTTGAAAAGCTTTAGACAGGTTTTTGTGATTGATCTTCGCTAAAAAGCAGATGTAAATTATTAATTTAGTATATATAATTTAATTAAATTTGTATAGGTCTAATGGAATTAATTTACTAAAGGTTATAAGAAGAAGGTAAGACGACATTTATTGTATCTTACAAAGTTGAACTTATGTGGTAAATTCTTAAAGAATAACAGTGTTTTCCACTTTGGAAGAAACTTGCCAACCCTGCTGCACAAGTAAGTTTGGTTTCCATTCAGGGAGGGGGGAAGGGAGTCACTCAAAGAGTTGAGACTTAATAGAATTTTATGTAGCGGGCCAGTGATGATGCTTGAGAATCTCATGCTTACTGGGCCTTGGGACCAGTGACTTTTTTTAATCAATTTTAACGCTGGCGTTATATATGAGCGAAAGGCATATAACATGTACTATACAAGATTTACAACGACATTAACAGAATCATAACTGCGACATCGGCCTAGTTGTAATTGAAGGGGGAGGGGGAGGCGCACTGTAACAAGGAGTATTAAAAAAAAACTTTCATTTCTTTCTGTACAATCCAACAAAACGAAAAATTTAAAGAATATCAAGCATATTTTTCAGAATGATTTCATTTAACAAGTGTTTCAACCTTTCAACAGTGTAAAAGAAAGGCCTCTCATCAATTTAAACAAAATAAATAAAACATCCTATATACATTGGATGATCGGTATCATATTCAGTAGTGACATTTTTTTTTTCCTAATGCGTTTCTGAAACACAAGGATCTGAAAAAAATGGGAGTCACAGTATGTTTTTAGTGTTACAGAGTTAAACAAAGGAGATGCGATCAAATTTTTACCGTCTTTCCCCAATTTATCAGCTATTGCTCGAAATATAGCTGCTTTAGCTTTTTCGTTCCTGTACCCTTTTAATCTCGTGTCCCATAACACGGGATTTTTCTCCACCTCTTGAATCAACAGAAGATCCGAAAAATAAAAACTCTTTTCAGACTCAGCGCTAATGCACGTCATTTTTGTTTGATTATCAACTTTTGTCCCCAGTTTATTTACATGGTTGGTAAGCGCAAATGATAAACATATGACGTCAATTTTGATTTGATTCGTTCAATGTGATTCAATGAGATTGGTTGGATGGTTGAGTAATATAAGGAAAAGGCATGTTTACAAACAAACACTTCCGTCAACCAATCTACCACTACATTTTTATTATAGCAATCATTGCAGGAAATCAACTTGGCGATGTAAGCCAGTCATATTATAGATCTGTTAAATCAATCTGTTAAGAACCAATCAAATTCCCGGAGTTCATGTGTATAGTAGGGGTCTGTTCAGAATTTCAGCTCACGCCACGCGCGCGCTCAGAAGTTTTTGCCATGGAGCTTACTAAGCTTTGCTTATCTAAGAAAGGAATTTTCAAATAATTCAATGGACTTTATTTATTCCAAATCTGGGTTCGAGGCTGAAAAAGTCACGTGATACCAGTAATTTACCCAAAGAACTTCTAACTGATAAGAAAGTAGGCTACTACTGCTTTCCGCATGAACTGTTTCACTGGCTGGCGAGGCTTTCTCATTACGTCTACGGAACCTTCCCTCCTTTACGCTAGAAGTTTTTACCTTGACCACGTGATCAAAACGTAGATGGAATATCCTCCATTATTTCATTATTTTTATGGTTCAAAACAGGTAAAACCAACGACTATATTTCTTTATCTTTCCAAAACATGATTTTCGTAACAGGAATACATGCCTATATTCACTCAGATAAAATTCAAAATATTCGGGAAAAGAGTCACGTGACATATTTTATCCACTTCAGCCTGATCAGCATTTAGTCAACCGCGAGCAAGCTATCCAAAAAAAATTATGTGGGCGATTTGATCACGTGATTGTGCCTTTTATGCTTCTGCTTCATTGGTTATGCTTTGTTTGGTAGGTTGATTGGTACAATTTAACAATTCAATTGGAGATTTAAATATTTTAACTTTTTAACAATTTTCTTTTTATTTGTTTAAAAATGATTTATCAGTTGCTTTATATTTTTCGTGATAGATAGAATGCTGTTAATAAACCAAAATTGTGATATCAACATATTACAAGATTTTGAAATTTGCATTGTTAGTTAGACAATTTTTCAGAGAAGGTATATATTAGAGTGGGCCGAAAAAAACTTTTTTTTCTTTTTTTGATTCGCTATACCGCGTAAAACTTGTGTCTAGGGTAGCTTAATAAAATGCAATAACAAAATAAATAAATTTTTACGTTTGGCGGTAGCACATCGGGCTTAAAATTTGAGAAAAAACACGATTTTGATAATTTTTCTAATAAATGGAAATAAATCAAATAACTTATATAACAAGCAGCTATAGACATATTTTAGTAGAAAAGAGTATAGGAATGATAAATAAATGAAAAAATAAATACATTTCGCAACACATTGGCAGCGGATTATGTTTTTAAAAAAGGCATTTTTTTTTTAAATGGCAAATTTTCATTGAAATAAAAACTACTTTTCTGATTGTACTATTACCTGAACTGATTACCTTTATCTGATTGTACCTGCGTGTAATTTCACTTTGTAATAAAATATAGTCCTTTACTTGTCTTTACTATCTTTTGGAAGTTTGAATTAAGATTTGCTTGAAAAACTAGGCACTGAAGATCCCGAAAAAAGTGTCGTTCTTATAAAACCATCTCTGGACCCGAAGACTTTTTGTGATGCCTCGGTTACCAGTTTCACGCACCGCTCTACTGTTTGGGATTGACATGGGAATTGGTCAAATTTCCACTGGGCCACTGTTTCACCTGATTCGACCTTAGACCAAATCTTTTCGTTGGTGGCTCTTCTCAGAAAAAGGTGGTGGTGATAGTGTAGTAGAGTTCCAGTGAATCATTTCGATGTAGTCTGTATCTAGAAAAATGATTTTGGATGTTTGAAAGCACCTGATTAACTTTCTTTTAGAAGCTAAGTTTCTAATCTTTATAATTCTTCTGAAACATAACTCTCGTATATGATCCCTTTTATCTACTATCATACTCAAAAGCAAATTTTCTGGATTGGCAAAAAATGCGATTCTCTCAATTATTGGGTCAATGACCGTCAGCAAGTTTTCAGAGAGGACTTTTGACGATTTTATAACTTTCAATACATGTTCCGGCCCATTTGTGAAGTATTTACTTTTTTTTTTTTATACTTAACCATACAGGTACATAAGACTTCAGGAGAAAAGAAACTATAATCTTGTGTTCGTCTGTTGGATTTTCAATGCTTAAATACAACTCTAGAATTCTGTTCTCCGTCGTTACTCAACTTGAGTGGAAAGTGTGCCAGGCTCAGAACAGATAAATCTTCAGGACAGCTCTGCCTGCTTTTATAGTACAAATAATGCCCAGTAGGTACTGCTGATCTTTGTTTAAATTTTGCCGGTCAGTTCTGGAAATTCACACTCAACACTGTTAAATTTACCACTGGGAGTTTTTCACATTTCCTGAGCTGCGTGCCAATCGGACTAATGATTTTGGCCCAGTCGTTTCACCATCTAAAGTTTGAAACAAATGCTGGAATGGCAATTCATTGAAATGTAAGAGGCATACACACCACCTCTCCCCACTGTAGTGGTCTTTTAAATTCTTCTTCAATGTGAATAACACTGGTTTTACCCACCGTATTAGTAACAGTGCCATCACATCCAATCACATTTTTTTGTTTCCTTTACGTCCACACTTCCAATTTTACCAATACCATGCATTTGAAAGTACAAGAATTTTAGTTCAATGATGGGTATATTTTTTGCTTTTTCACAGTTACAGATAATAGAGGCAGGACACTCACAAACCTCAGGGACCATTTTACAATTGCAGTCTAATGTCATTTTCACTTACACGCAGGGACATCAAACAGTAACAAACATTTTTTTTTTTAATCTTCAACTCTCTTTTTCAACTTTTACTTTCCCTTATCACGCTTAAAGGACTCCATAAGATTACGATAACTGTCATGATATGCATTTATTAACTGAATAATTCTTTAAGGCGTTACTGTCAGTATTGAAGCTTTATAGAACACAGATTTAACTTTTGGCGTCAGAATAATAAAAACATGAGAAAAATTAACTTACTTGTTGTTTGATTTCAAGGCTAAGTTGTAATTTTCATGGAAGCAACATTTGAGAACGTCTTCATAAGTTGGAAGTTTATTCACCGGTAACTGTTTTAGGTGGCCAAATAACGGGCTGTTAAAGTCACTGCGAGTAATTTCTTTGGAAACAGCCATAACACAGCGATAGAATCACTTATTAAGCGGTAATTAATTAAATCAGTCTTTTTGAAACGCACAAGAAGAACACACTGCTAATTATTGCCGGCAAAATCTAGTGATCAATTCACAGGAACCGTTGTGCCATAAAGCACACGCATGCGTATCGCACAGTGCATTGTGAAGCATCAGTACAAGTAGTATTGACGGGCTCTAATTCGCAGCAGGGCTCGTCGGGCTGGATTGCTACCAGAGTAGAAGGACTCATAATACAGCTCGAATGCGTCAATTTAAGGATATTTTAATTGCTTTGCGCTACCCTAAATGAAGTAATTTTGTTTCTTTTTTTTTATTATAATGTGCTTTTTTATCTTTCTTTTAAAGCCTTTTCACCATAGCAGTTTAACTTTTTCGTTTATAGCTTTAAAAAATCGAAAGATAACTACTGCTTTTTCAATAAATTTCAAATATTCAAGTGCGATGCGCTACCGCCAAGCGTAAAAAATTATTTATTTTGTTATTGCATTTTACTAAGCTACCCTAGACACAAGTTTACCGCGGTATAGCGAATCAAAAAAAGAAAAAAAGTTTTTTTCGGCCCACCCTAGTATATATATTTCTTTGTATATATATATTTCTTAGTACATACATATTTATTAGTATATATATTTCTTATTATATGATTACCGTGTGGATTAATACCGTGTGTATAACAGACCAAAATACATCATAAAATATTAGAAAAAAAATGACACTCAAAATCTCGTTAGTATAAGCAAAATACTTAATTATACTTTCAGTAAAAAATTTACAAGCACTCTAATAATATTTTATTCACTACAAAACTAGACGGCAAACCCCATATATTTTGTCTCTTTAAAAAAGAGATAAAATATTGTGCATATATTTTTAGTTAAAATAATATACATCTATTACATTTTATTTTTATAATATTTTCATGTTGATTTTAACACTATAAAATATTATTAGCATCCTAATCTCGATAAAAATAGGGCATTTTGGTATGACGTCAAAAACATGGACACCAAAATCTCCTATCTGCGCAATCTACTGCCCATCTTGTGAGCATCTTTTTAGTGTATTTCTGTTTACCATATTGGCTTCTTTATCTCACTTGTTATCATTGCCAAGTGTGCTATAATTTATCCACATTTTACGCAGGCTTAAAATTGTCTTGTCATTGTTATTTATATTGTCAGCGTTTTTAGTAAATATTAAATATCGCGTTTCTCGACTCCTTTCAAGGCAGATGTGGAAGACTATTCAAGAGTTATGAAATTCGGATAAGTATTCGGTTAAACAATGGTAAGGTATTGTAAAGTTGTTGGGTGTAATAATAATGATAATACTGAAAATAATGTTTTTTTTGCTTTCCCTGGGATTTTATTTCTGGTTTGATTTAATCTTTTTGTTAGTATTTAATGTGTTATGAAGATACTAAATTGTTGTTGTGCTTAAATGACGACAATTGTCATTAATTTATCATGTGTTACACATTAAAGTGGAACACTTTTTTGAAGATAACCATAAAAAAAAATTAGAACACTATGGACCGTTTCGTATTATGTAAAATTGATCATTGATAAATTTTATCCGTATCTTCAAATTCCCGCATTGTTTTTAGTTTTATAAATATTCCTTGTGCTTTTTTGAATAATTGTTTGAGTTTTTTCCCTCTTAAATTTTTTTTATGATCTCTCGCCAGTAAAATGGTGTGAAAGAAACAACAACTCTTAATAGTTTGACCAGTTTTTTATTCTTGAAAAAATTGTGTTCAATCCTTCTCTGTACACTGCACTATTATTTAGCTTTCGTGTTATGCTAACTTAAATAAAATATTAAGGCCAAAAATAAATAAAACAATTTTTTAATGTGTTTGATTTTATAATTTTTATTGCAATGTAAAATTGATGGAAAAATTCATTACTAAAACTCTCACTTTGATCAGATTTAGGAACTTCTTCAGTGTGCTTACCAGCAGTGAGTAGTTTTTCTAAAAAGGCTGGTGGAATATTACATAGCCTTTATAAAACTGCAGGGTATAGCAGTAAACAGAAGAAAATTGTTCATTTCCATGTTTTCCATTTTTAAAATGTAACCATGGCTTTAAGTTCTATATTAAACTTTCGTTTGCTGTATAATGTATAGCTATCAATCTTAATTTTTTATTAAAATGTTTCCCTGAAAATGCGTTGTAGTAAATGAATTATATTTACTGTTAGGGTTGGCACATTCATCAGGCAAAAAGAGGGGTTGCCCAGGGCCCTGTGCCTATTGGAGTCTTGTTAGGGGCCTCAAATAATGTTTCATCTGTATAAAATAATAGTTTTGCTCTAAATTTGCTTTTAAATCTTTCTTCATCGGAAAAAAGTGAGTATTAACTTTTATTTCTTACAGTCAAAGTTGATTTTATTGACAGGAAATGTATCGATTTGATGATTCTAAAATTAACAGTGAGTTATTTAATTAAAATGCAGATGTTATTAAATAATGAGACATTAAATAAATAAATGTGTAATCCTACCCTCCCCCCCAAAAAAATTGATGAGATATAAAATTTAACTTCTGTTAAAATGAACAAACCTGTTTTTTAAATAAACAGTTTTTACTATTAATTATTATTAGGTACTACAGCGTTCGAAATCCTTGGTGGTCCGCTGGTCCGAGACCACCAAAAATTCAATCGGACCACTAATTTGAAAAATTTAATGGTCCGGAGGACCAGTAACTTCCCCTCCCCCCCTCTCTGAAAGGTAAACAAACTTTCCTGTCCCTGAGAAAACTGCAATCAAACACAAATCACATAATTTTATTTAAAACAATAAATTTTAAAAAATAGCATTAAACCTTAGTCAGTTGAAATAGATAATCTGAAATGAAATATTTAATTAATAATTTTATAGTTTTTCTTTGTACTGTTTAATTTTTAACAAATTATTATTTTACATTTTATTATGATGAAAATTTTGGATAACTGCAAAGGAAGTTTCACCCTAGGAAGGGAGAGGGTCACTCAAAGGGTTATAGGGACTTAATAGAATTTTATGTAGCAGGCTAGTGATGATTACTGCGGACCAGTAAATTCTTATGCCTTACTGGTCCTTGGGACCAGTGACTTTTTTATATGAATTCTACCGCTGTACTATTAATAAACCCCTTATTCTTTTTAAAAATTTGAGATGCTATTTTTCTGAAATTTTCTTTAATAATTTTTCAGTAGTAGTATAATTAAAACTAAAATCTAGAATATGAATTTTTTTCACCCCTCCCCATCTTTTTCTAGACCAAGGGTGGCTTAAATTGGAAAAATTCATAATTGTTTTTTTCAGAATGAGTTTGAAAAACTTTCAAAATCCATAAAAGTTTTAATAGAGTGTCTGGAGAATTTGCTGGTGTCAGGATAGATACACATTTTATGATGTTTTTTGCTCTCAGGGGAACACAGGTGTGTAGTTCTGTATAATAAGCGACTACCATTTGTGGTCTTCTGCAAGAAAGTGGAATTTCTTCCAATGCCCTTCAACTATGTGCTATTTTTGAAACTCGTCAATCAGGAACAGTCGTAAATGTTTACTCGACCAGTAAGTATTAACTTATTATGACTGACTGTAAGTATGTAATTTTTTAATACATTTTCTGTTCCCTAAGAAAAGGGAATTTTAAAATGCATTCTACATTGTTTATGTTGTTTTAATCAGTTTATTATGATTCTTATAATTTATTTAAATTATAGAATGTTTTCAATGGGACTTTTTCAAGAATTATGCGTATGCTTGTTGATTACTACCTGTTGACCCTGCTTTCATTTTTGTAAATATCCTGTTAAGGGACTTTTTCATGCTTGTTTTTGATGATATGAGTTTTCAGTAATAGGTACTTGTAAGTATGATGCTTTGTAAGTAAGTTACTTTTCTAAACATTACATTGTATATTTATAAATGTTGTTTTACATAAAGTCATGTTGTTTTATATAAAGTCATTTTCCCCATAAAATGGATCTGCATCTTAGAGAATCACTTAAAGCTATGTCAATTTGTAACACAATAATTATAATTTATTATAATTAATTTTTTAACCAAGGTTTCTTTCGCATTAGCTTTCAGATTTATAAAATTGTGTTAAATGATCATTTTTTTTTTTTAAAGCGTGTAGTTATGTATAAGCAAGCTATATTTTATAAAAACATTAAGTGTCAAGGTCAAAATTAGCACTAGCTACTGGCCACAGGGCCAATGAATGAGAAAAAGTGGCTATTAAAAAATCAGCTGTCATCGGCCACCTTATGGCCACTTTCCTACAAGGAGAGAGTAAAATTTTTTTGGATTTCATCATGTTATTCTATTTTTTCTGGTTGCAGTATGTTTATATTAGCATATTTATTTGTGCTATTCAATTTTAGATTAATACTAATAAAAATTTTAACAAAAGTTTACTGTTTAGTATTTTTAAATAAAAAAGTGGCCGCTAGTTTAAAGAAAGTGGCCACTTATAAAACTGGTACTACTGGCCACTGGCCAGTAATGAAATTTCCCAGTTTTGACCTTTAATTAAGTGTAT
This sequence comes from Maratus speciosus, assembly GCA_963932465.1. Lineage (NCBI taxonomy): Eukaryota > Metazoa > Arthropoda > Arachnida > Araneae > Salticidae > Maratus > Maratus speciosus. Next base: position 426,026,848 of record OZ010794.1, read on the forward strand.
GAGTATCATATTAGAGAGGAGCAGTTAACCTCTTCTCTCCCCCCTCCTTCCCCGTGCACATACACACTTTTCAAGGAATTTGATGTTTCAAAAAATGTGACACTCAAGCTATAAAAAAATATTCTATTACACTAAAGCTAAAATAACATATCAAATTTGTTTAAAATAAGATCACAGCATTAAATAAGAAGTTTAAGGTTCATAAAATTATTTGATAAACCCTTGATATAACAATATTCTGAAAATCGGGTACTTTTATCATCTAATGACTGCTTTGGCTAGTTAAAAAAATATATTTGAATATAATTATGTAGATTGCTTCTTAGTTGTAAACTATAACATTAAATTATAACTCTCCCCATTTCAATGAAACTTTTGAAATGGTGTCCCTGGATAATTATAAATTATAATTTAATATCAGCTTAGTAATTATCAGACTGCATATATATATAATCATTTAATATTACTAATATTGAAATGTATTATGATTATATCAAGGTTATAATTTCATTTGCTTTATTAAGTTGCATACATTAGTCTATTTAATATAAAATAATCTAAAATGTATTATCTATATTATTAACATTATAACTTCATTTGCTTAATTATTAAGCTGCATATGTACCTAATAATGTATTTGATTTAATATTTACTAATGTTGAAATAATCTGAAATGTATTGCCATTATTATCAAGGTTATAATTTAGGTTGTTTATTTACAATTTTTTATTTAATTAGCATAAGTTATTGAAATTATCAGAAGCATATATGTGTATTTTAGAATTCTGTTAAAATGCATCAATATCAATATAGTAATTAATTTTTAAAGATCTCTGAGCTCGAAAATAATTTAGTGACATTGTTTGTTTTGCTCAGTCAATGTTTATAATTTACTTTTCAATGTCTCCCCAAATTAGAATTAATATACATATCCAGCAGTGGCGCATCCAGGATTATGCTTTGGAGGGGGGCTACGAATATTTTAGAGGCCTATATGTGCCCAGATTTGACCTATCCTGCTGCCGAGCTCTTTCTTTCATTTGATTTGATGAGCCATGCTGGATGAGGTCCTGACTTAAATTTTTTCTGCTGACTTGAGCAGAGTCAGATAAAGCTCTGGAAAGTTTTGGTGGGGCTAATTCTGAATGCTTTTAACATATTACATAATGAAATAACTGTACTAAAATATATCTTAGTTTTTGTGATTTTTTGGTGTGTTTCTGCATCTGAATAGTTTTACATTGTGTTTGCAATCAAACAATTTAAAGTTTTATTATTAATTATCAAAATATTATGAAGGTTAAAGATAGCAATAAGTTGCATGGGGTATTAAATTTGGTACTTCTTAGTTATCCCGTCGACCAAATTACTGTTGCCAAATTGTAAGATTAAATGCCAATAATGGGCATTAAAACCATTAATTCGATGCTTTATTTGTATTTTTATTAATGTTTTACTAATTTATTTGTTCTTTCGTTATTTAAAATAAAAATTATGTCAATGTGTATAATTTTGGCGATTTATATAATTTGGCAAAATTGGTCGACGGGATAATTAAGAAGTACCTTAAATTTTTAAGTAAATTTTAAACATGATAATAATTTGAATTTTATAATAAATAAAAGAGAAAAAAACTGTGTGACAAAATGAATGTCTTTTCAAAAATTCTGATTTTCTAAGGACCTATTAAAAAATAATAGTAACTCTTTCATAATTAAAAAAAAAATTAAATGTCTAGTCTGGGAGGGGTTTCAGCTCTCTCATGGGTGCACCAATGATATCCAGTGCCATAAAAGGCTATAGTTTGAAAAGAGTCTTCTAAATTTTTGCATCACTGAATTCTTTAAAATTTGTTACAGAAAAATTCAATGAAATTGGAAGCCATGCTTTTAGATTTAGCGTGCTGAATTTATATTTTCCCTATAATACATTTTGCAAGTAAAGGGTAACTTCATACTTTATTTTAAATATATGAATTAACTAAGAAATTTTAAGTATATCACATGACGTTTTTTTTTAGCTCAGAAGATTAATTTTGAGATGCTAATAGCTATTGAATCAGAATTTAGTTCAAAAGTGTGTGGAAAAATTTAAGTGACCATAGTTGCCACAGATATTCATATAGTTTGGTTATTTTCTTAAGTTGTAATTAGTATACAGTTTATAAGCTAAGTTCAGCATAGAAAATAATGATTCTTATTTGTAACACATATTGCACATCAGCTGTATTATCTCTTCCTACTCCTTAAAAAAAAAAAAAAAAAAAAAAAAACATTTATGAATAATTGCATTTTATTCAAGCCTTCCATTTGTGGAAATCATATTCTCATATTTTTTCAATTTAAATTATTTTATAATGACTATTATACCCATGCCGGCTAAACTATTTAATGCTTATTAACAACTTTAGAGTATTTTTGGTACTTTTATGTTAGTCATGCACAAATCTTGCCAATAACAGCTTTTTTTTACTAAATTAGAAACAATAATTTGATGATAATTTTATGGTACTTCTTTTTCTTTGTATTTTAATTGAAATGGGTGAATGACTTATATTTTAAATGAAATGAGTGAATGACTTATATTTAAAATTAAATGGATGCAATGCGAATGATGCTAGTTATGCAATGATGCTCGCAAACTAATATTAAACCAATGGCAACTTTCTTTATAAATTTCTTGTTTACATTTCAATATTTTAAAATGATTTTTGTTTTGCATGGGATATTTGAGGTCAATGTCTAATTTGGTATCTTTTTACTCTTTATTTCAGGTACAGTTTTTCAGAGGAAAATTTCAGTTTCAGATTCTGTTCCAAAATTAAAAGTGCCTTTAGAGAAAAAAAACTGCTCATAAAAAAAAAAGTAAAGATATTTGATTAGATATTAGCCTCAGGTAACTTAGGCCTAAAAAAAAAATGAAAAAAAAAATTCAAAGTATCGAAATGCAGATAAGAATTTTAAAAAGAACACTGCCATTGGTTTAACATTTAGTTTGTGTTCTCCCGTTACTACTATCATAGGCTCTTATTGTGAGGCGACTCATAGCCATCTTAACATGAAAACTAGCCTCACTTATGATTTTTCTTATTTGCATTACATTGTTTATTCATTTGTAGCCCTCTTTTTATTCATGATCTCCTCCCTGCCTGAAAAAAAGTAAGTTGTACCCGTTAATACTTTTAAATAATTTTTACTTTTTATTTGAACTTGTTTGTAATTTTTACTGTTTATTTGTACTTTATAATAATTTTCTGATTACAATAAGTGAGAGTCTGTGTTCTTAATTTTGCTTTAAAAAGTTGCAACATGCATTTAAACAATGTTCTGGGGGCAAATGTAAGACATTTACTTCCATCTTTCTTCTTATTTTTTAAAAAATGTCTTCAGGTTATATTACACTTTCAAATATATCATACTTTTTTGTTATCTCTTGGCATGTGACATAATGAGATATCATCATCATCATCAACAACAACCGTTTTCAATCCACTGCTGGATGTAGGTCTCCCCCAGATTTTTCCAATGTTTCCTCTTTCCTGGTCATCCAATTAGCAATAGGTCATCCAACCTGGGCCTTAGTCGTCCAATTTACACCGGCTACTTTTCTGATTTCATCACTCCATCTTACTTGAGTAATACAGATACTGAATAATTTTAAGCTCTGTTTAGATGTGTTTCTAATTATATAAATATTTAGCACCAATAGTCCAAAAGCTATTTTGTCTTGCCTATATTCTGCCCATACAGTAAGTTTCTCTTATTTATGAGTAGTAAATACAGTATTCTAAATGTATTATTGTAATGTTTTTAGAAATTTTGATGTGTAAACCATAAAGGTTTTCTTTTTAATAGAACAGGAGTGTAAATCACTTGCATTTCTGATGTCTTCAAATCTGCTGATATTCTTAGCAGTTTGAATGAGGCTTATTTCATTTTGTCTCACTAAATATTATTTACCAATTATTGTTTATTTCAATTGATCAACTGAAATTTTCTTTCTTTCCTCTTTTTTTTTTTTTTTTTTTTTGTTTAAGTATGTCAGGAAACATGCTTTTTAATTTTCATATACTATTTATTACTTTTTAATTATTATACGAACTGAAAATTATTAATTGATTATCCCACTTCTTTATAAAATAAAACCTGTCTTAATAGTTCATAATTTCGCTAGTTATACAGTCTACTTGGTACTTAATGCACCAATTATTTCTATCCTGATCTTTGATCAATGAAATGTTTACTGCAATGCTAAAAGATATTTTTAATTTTATACCAGTAGTTTAATATGAGTTTTATTTTATTACTTTATTGTATAACAGTTATTTGTTCATTTATTTTAAGTATATATTGGTGCTTTAATGAAATAGTTCTTAAAAGTCTGTAATTTTCAAATGTTATATTTTTAAAAAGGCTCACTTTACTATTGACAATGTTTTTTCTTTTATTTTTCAAATGTTTCAATTTACGTGATTTTCATTTTGTGTCAACTATTATGCTTGGCAACAATGGTGTCCATATAACAGAAAAGTACCGTCTATTTTTACTCAATTTTTACAAATGCTTTATCTTTCTTTTAAATTAAAATATAAATATCTGTTTCTGCAGATCAATAAAATTTTCTGCAAAGCATTGTGTCAATGTTATTTTATTTATTATACATAGTAATCATTATATTCAATAATAAATTTTGTTATGTAATAATATTTATAATATAAAGAAGTTTTATTTTGTTTCTGTAACTTGTACTGTCAAATAAAAGAAATTTATTAAAAATTTGTTGTTTTCAATTTGACTATATGATTTTATTATAAATGGTATTTCAAGTATTTACTTGCTTTGTTTATCATGTAAGAAATAGTTTTAATTATCTATGTATTTTTAATAACAAAATGGCTAAGATATAAAACAATGAGAAAATATTCTCATTTTTAACACTTTCAACATGGTTGAAAAGTGTTTATTCAGTAAGTTGAATAGTTTTGGTTTGTCTATTTTCCCACTTTCTAACTCTCATAAATATACTGGGATCGCCATGTAATTATTTAATGTTAATGAAGTCCAATGTGTACTATTTAAATGCAAAATTCAATAAATATAATGCATCAAAAAGTGTTATCGGACCAACAAGTGCTGAAAATGGATTTTTACTCAGTTATGTTTTTTTAAATGGCTCATTAATATATTTCATTTCATGTAATCATCAAAGTTCTTATTAGCTACTGCTGGTGAGAATTTCATAATCTATGCCTAATTTTACATAATTATTATTTGTGTGTATATTCCTTATACCAGTGGTGCAGCCAATATACTTATTTGGAAGGGGTTTTGGAGAATTGTTACTCCTTACATGATACAATATCTGACAAATAAAAGCCAATGTGGGCTATTTCGAAAATAAATATGTGCATATTTTCTAACATTCACCCAAGTACGAGGAAGAAAACTTAGTACGTTCATTTTAGACCTAAACTGAAGGGATTAAAACAATTTCCAGTTTTCTCCTATTTAATTCTGAGTTCAACCCCCTGACCACAGGTCTAAAACTTTAAACTGGCATTGTGACCTTAATGTTCAACAAAAATATTAAGTGTAGGTACTCATTTTACTCAGAATTTTAAGCTCTACAACATTTGTATTGACAATGTTTTTGACAGAGTTGGTTATTTGGAGATACTGTTATGGTATGTAAAAAAATGTGTTTTTTGACTGTAAATCTATACATATTTCCTAATGCTCATGTAGTACGAGGAGGAAAACATAGCATATTCATTCTAGACCTAAACTGAAGGGATTAAAATAATTCCCAGCCTTCCCCTAATTAATTCTGAATTCAACCCCCTAACCACTGGACTAAAAGCAGAAACAAACAAAATAAGTTTAGCATTAATGAGTTTAAAGGCTTCATAGAAAAGCCGCTGTAATCTTCAAAGAGAAAAAAAAAAAGAGAGTGGGAAAGAACAATAGTAGTAACATAAAAATAAAAAGGATTTTTAAACATTGATAATGATATCATTATGGAGGGGGGGGGGGGAGGAATGATAACATATGATACTGTAAGTGAGGGGGAAGGGGCTAAAATTACCTAAATATTGCTAACGTTATACATGTTCAACCCCGTACACATTAAGGTACCGTTTGATTATCCCGTCCACCAAAAAATTGTCATCAAACTATAAGATACACTCCTAAAGTAGTCAAAGAGAAAAAAGAAAGAAAAACATCAAGAAACGCTCAAACGCATATTTTCGCACAGTACTTATTTTTTCATTTGCTTAATATATATATATATATATATACCCTATATATACATATATATCACTTTGAAACGAAACTTTGAATACTGAAAGGCGTTCAAATCTAAAACTTTCATCGAGAAATACCTCATTTTCTCGTATTTAAATAAGTATTTTATTATTATAATAGAAATACATGTGCTTCTGTATTATTAATATAAAAATTTATTTGTATCAAAAATATCTTATTTTATATGAAAAATATAAAGCAATCAATAATAATTAAAAAAAAAACCACAAATACAATTTGGGACGCGAGGGATTCGAACCCATAACCCCTAGTCTCGAGTTCAGTGCTTTATCCATTCAACCGTCTAGCTTGCACTTCACTTGCAACAGATTATCTTTATAATTAACACTATAATTAATGAAATCCATGATCTATTCCTGAACGCGCTGAATGTTTGTTCCATCCACAATAAAGACCCACTCCATGTTCCTGTCTCCTGAGCTCGCGCGTGCATCTTGACCACACCCTAGGGAGTCATAATGAATGAAAAGGTTTTTCTTACAGCGCCTAGAAGATACAGTGTGGAAAACGGCTACAAAATAGTGCTAAAAAATTGAATCCCATAAATGTACAACGATCTTGAATAACAAGATGTCGATCGTAGCGCCATCGTAGTGATTTAAAAACGATAGTCACTCTAAAAGAGACTCTTTAACCTATTTCACGTCATTCCTTAACTAAATTAGCTTATAACTGACTAAAATATCTTATATTTATAGTTTTCGTTATTTAACATTCTATAATTTTTGAAAACACAGGATTTATATTGAAAAGAGTTACGAGATGGCGCTCGTATCACCATATTGCCGCTGAGCATTGTTGGAGATTTATGGGATACAAGTTTTTAGCACTTTTTAAAGCATTATAGGAATAGCCGTTTTCCACACTGTATCTTCTAGGCGCTGTAGTTTTTCTTGTTGACCAGCAGTAATTCGACCAAGCCAAAGATGTAATGGAGGGTATTCCAAATATGGGTTCGAGGCTTAAAAAAGTCACGTGATACCGGTAATTTACCCAAGGAACTTCTAACTGATAAGAAGGGAAGATGCTACTGCTTTGCCTGATGAACTGTTTCATTGGCTAGCGGGGATTTACATTACACGTCTACGGAGCCTTCCCTTCTTTACGCTAGATGTTTTTACCTTGATCACGTGATCAAAACGCAGATGGAATATCCTCCATCGCAGCATGGAGCTATGAAAAGAGAGTAGACATATCAATCTTCCACTGTGGAACCCTTTGAAGTCTAATAATGCGTCCCCCCCCCCCCCCCCCACTCTCCTACGTCCGCCATATTCGACTTTCTTCGTCCGATAGCAGTCCAATTGCGACTAAAGACATACAAGGTCAGTTCATGACTTTTAAAACGTCACACGGACAGGGGCGCCATTTGAGTAGGCGTTCAAAAATGACTGTTTATTGGACGAAGGGGAAGCAGCGTTAAAAAATTCTGCACGTTTATTGGTGTTTTCTTTTATATACCTACTTTGACGTCACATGGGTAAAGTCCATTTGATATTTCAGAAAAATTTTCTGTCATCACAGTTCAGACTCAAAAAAAAATTTCAAGAATTGCTAAAAAGCTAAAATAACTTGTCAGTTTTTATTTCATTAAAAACACATGCAATAAATAAGCACTTTAGGCACAGAAACTAACAGTTATCAAAAATATTTTCTAAAGACTTTGCTATTCCAACATTCTAGGTGAGACATTTATCATTAATAAGTATTTTGCGCGGATCTAGTTGTACCCTACCCGGATCCGACAAACGTCGTGAACACAAGACGCCGAAACCCAACTCCAGCCCGACAAACTGCAACCCAAACCCGAAATATTCATATCCGAACTGAAAGTGAAAGAAAATGAATCTATATTTTATTACATTTATGGAAAAGTAGTGTACAATTTTATCGCTTATGTACAAAAATGAATGCATATGCGCCCATTAATACTGAGATGTATAACTTTTTCATTTGAAAAATATTCAGGACTTCCTTTTGAAAAATCGGTCCATCCCGCACCCGACCAAAGAAGACAAAGCATAACCCGAAACGCTTAAAACTAACATGACACCCAGCGAATAAAAATTGCATAAAACCTGACTTGACCAGACCCAACGCTCTAGTTCGGGTAAAATCGGGTTATCCGACCCGATGCAGGTCTGTAATTTCCAATTATCCCGAAAACTACCAAAAAAATTTCTATATATAAAATGCAAATTAGAATTTTGTCCGGCAGCTTATAACTTGAGTTGTGCTAAATAGATTTTGATGGAACTAGAACTGTTAGATAATTTTTCAGGGATGCTTTTAGTATATAATATATCGTTCTACGTTGCTTATTTATAAAATTATGATGAAAAGTTCTGTATTCAGATAAACCAAGTTATGAATAATTAGCCTTTTAAGGAAGTTTCTGCTGAATAGATTTCAACTGAAATTGCACTGTTAGTTACACAGTTTTTCAGAGAAGGTTTTAGTATCTAAGATAACGTTCTATGTTGCTTAGTTATAGAATTAAGGGGAAAAGTTCTATAATGAGGTGAACTCGATTGTGAAAGATTAGCCTTTCTAAAAAGTTCTACTGGATAGATGTGGATGAGACTTGCATTGTTAGTTAGATACTTTTTCAGTAAATGTTTTAGTATATAACATATTGCTCTACAGTGCTCAGTTATATAATTATAGAGGAAAGTTCAATAATCAAGTGAACACAATTATAAAAGATTAACTTTTAAAAAAATTCTGCTTAGCGGATTTTGATGAAACTTGCATTTTGTTAGATACTTTTTCAGGGATGGATTTAGCATATTCTTCTATAATGATTCATTATAGAAGAATATAATATCCTTTTATCTTCTTTACCAAAATCCTACTATAAATGATCAACTAAAAGATTTTATCTTTAACAGCCCAAATTTTATATGGCGCATTAGAAAATATAATAGCGCAGTGGCTTACGTATAGTTTTCAGAAATGCGGAAGGATATTACAGATAAAGATCCATATTGCTTTAAAACACAAGGTCAGATTCATCGATATTCTATTCAAAATTCGTTTGGAGAAACTGACCAGCGTAGCGGGCGAAGCATGCTAGTATTTTAATACAATTATGAAAAGTAGTCTGCAATTCTCTCTCTAACATTAATTTTATTTTTATGTAGAGATATGAACAAATATATATATTCATATGCTATGTTCATACTAAGTACATAGTTTTTTTTCATTTGAAAATATTCAGAATTTCTTTGAAAAATCAGGTCAATACGAACCTGACTCAATGTAGCGAAAACCCATCTGGAGTCCGAAACAAGTAACTCTTTGATTACAGGACAATATTGGTGACTACTTTTTACTTTTATATTCAATCGTACCACAACTTCTAAAAACATTCTTTGAGGTAGATTTCTCTTGAAAATATCTTAATATAAGTGTATGGCAGAGATTAGTTTTCAAAAAGTGGCAAAATAAAAAATAATCTATAGGGATGTATATCTCCGACCGTAATCAAATGGTCAAAGTCAAACTGAGCCGAAACGAAAAAAAGAAACGTGTCAGATCGCCTCGAAATGTGCTGCGGATCAAGTTGTGTCGGCTTTGGATAAAATCGGGTTTCCCGACCCAATGTAGACTCTATCCGAGACCAGGGGTTTTGCAGATTTCTGAATTGTGTGGAATTTAGATCATAGTTTGTAGAGGAAGGCAGAAAATAATTAAGGAATTTTTTTACTGACAGAAAACCATTGGTGAAAATGTCTTATCCCTATGGATCACAAAATATACAAATTTCCTGGCTTGTTGGTCATTTTGTGTCTCGTGATCGATTGAATTTCATGATTTTTTTTAACCATTTGGAAAAATGGTTATTGTCCTCGGTCAGGGTAGGAAATCAGAAATATATCTGAAGCGTTTTATTAGTTGAATCCCGCATTTTATTCGTTTTCTGATTGGTCTATACAGTAATCTGTATTTTCCCTTTACTTTCTACAGAGATGGATACTTCTGTTGCCACTATTACAAAAAAATAATAAAAACCACAAAAAAATTTAATAACTCAGAAACAAATTGAGATACAGCTTTCAAGCAAATTGCAATTAAAAATGCATTTTTTCTCTATACGACGATATAAAAAGTAATATTGTGGGATGTTTAGAAGTTTAAAAATGAAATTTCATTCAAAATTGGTTCAGGAATATTAATGTTTAATCCATGGCGTACGTAATGTATGACCAGCTCCGTTGAAGTATAAAAATTTACAGTACCGAAAATTGCAAAACTGAAATTTCTTTTAAAATTTGTTCATGATGCGTCCAGGAATGTTAATGTCTAATCCATGGCGTACGTAATGTATGATAAACTCCGTGCGATTTTTTATGTCTAAAATTTTAGTCTTTGAAAAAATCATTTTCCAAATGGTCGTTGTGATTTGTTAAATTGCTTCTTCTTTTTTTTTTTTTTTTTTTTTTTGCGACTATTTGATAAAATTCGCGATTTTTTCCCGTGATCGTTTCACAGAATTCACAATTTTTTCCGTGACCATTTGTCGAAATTCACGATATTTTTTTGCGACCGATTAACGAAATTTGCTATTTGTTTCCGAGATGTTTTGATGAAATTTGCGATTCTTTTTACGATCGTTTGTTGAAATTAATTTTTTTTTTTAACCAACCACCCCTATAGTAAAACCTGTAAAGAAGAAGTTGAAAGGTCAGAAAAAAGCTCCATTTTAGACAGATCTCTGTTTTAGCAAGTATGATTATATGGTTTTTTTTTCATAGAAACTAATTTTTTTTTTCCGTTTGCGAAAGAATTTTTTTTTTTTTTTTTTTTTTTTTTTTTGACAGGTTTCATCTTTACAAGTTTTACAGTAAATGTAATATACCTTGTCTCCTCAGAGGGGCACTATAAAAAGGATGTTTTAACAGTCTTAGAGGATATTTGTAAAAAATGGTAACTGTCTACAATGGAATCATGTCTTACACGGAAAATTTTTTTAGTCAGTATCTTGAAATTATACCTGCTAAGATGAAAACTTGCTTAAAACGGAATTTTTAATCCGTTCTCGTTCGGAAAGGAGAGGGTACAGTCCCCCACCTACCCACCCCGAACGATGCCACTGCCCGCAAAGAAAACTTTGCCCCCCCCCCCCCCCCCCCACCAAGAAAGTTATGATATGGCGCCTCTGCACACGGAGTGTATCATCTTTACAGGGCTATTAGGCAATTAGCACAAAACAATGGTTGCGCCGCTTTGTACCAATCACCATCTAAAGCTGATCCACTCCGTGCGACGTTTAACACTAGAACGTGCAGCTAGTGTCAATTCGACACCGATCAAATGATAAAATGTCGATTCGAACCAGAATTTTTTCATAAAATCAGTTAAATTTTAACTAGAGAAAACTCAGCTAAATAAATAAGTGAAATAGCTTTAAATAAAAATTCTGGTGTTAAAATGTTTTTATTAAGGTTGGGTAAAACTTCTGGACGTTCTAGTGCTAAAGAGTCATGAACAAGCCTTGTATGTCGTTGGTCGCGGCCAATCAACAGTCTCTAGTGTAAGACAGAGCTACATATGGCGAATGCGCGGGGGTGATAAGGAGTTCCTACGACCGGTAGGAAACGACAGCAAATGGCGTCATTTATGACTGCTCCATCTATTGGATCCTCCTTAAATAGCAGTCACCATTTATCACGAGCTGTTAAAACCTAAATTAAAGGGTCGTCCGATAATAAACAGCAACAAAGAGCTATCCCTCATAATTTTCGCACCCCCCTCTCCTATTAAAAATTGCTAGATCTATCTGGCAAGTATTAACTTCTTGTCCTCCCGTTTCATATCCAAACCACGTGCGTAAACAAAGAAAGGAAAAATCAGATGTGGCGCCATAGTTATTTTTGATGTACTAATGCAGTGGTTCCCAAGCTTTTTGCTGGAAGTGTTATCATATAACTGATATAAACACCCTTTGATACCACTTCAGCAGGTTGTTATTTTTTTAATGACATAAAAATACTATTATTTATATATTTTGATTATTATTATTATTTTATAAAGTGTGTATGTATATATAGAGTGTGTTCTTACATGTATTTATTTTGATTATTATTATTGTTATTTGATATAAATATACTCATATATGTATCTAAGTTGTAAAGCCTTAATAAGAGAACGACTGCACAGTTGAATCTTATCTTTAAAGGGGATCTTTTTAGATAGACACGAAGTCTCCAAGTTTAACAAAAGGTTGACATAAAATGCCAAGCTGTATTTACGACTGGATGTAAGATTATTTATTGGTCCTAATAAAGAAGTCGTAAAAGATGGACCACACGGGCGAGGGAAGAAGGTCCGGGGTTTCCAGATCCTACTATCGCTGACGCTCAGTGGGCGAAGTACGGTATACCCCGAAAAAGTGTAATACCAAATCAGAGGTTTTGCGAGAAGACGGAAGAAGAGTGGGTCGGCAAGACTGGCCGGTCATTTGACGAAGGAGGCAAAGGACCATCCTCCATATTGTTATTACGAGGTGATGTCGTAAGCGAAGAATGAAGTTACAGTCAGATTAGTTCTACTTCTCAACTATGAAGGTTCAAAAAGAAATGCGCTAGATATCCCAATAGAGATGGTTTAATAAAGATTAGTTCGATTTTCTCAACTATGAGGGTTTAAAAGACTTGTGCTGTTTCTCAACAATGTTGGTGTTAAAAGATGAGTTCCAATTCTCAACTATGATAGTTTAATAAAGATGAATTCTATTCCGCAACAGGGATAGTTAAACCCAGATGACCTAAGTATTTCAACGATGCTTATAGCGACGATTACGAGTTATTCGGGTCATGTTTTCCCGTTAAGGGACGGCCCTAAGATCGGCAGTTCTTGGACATTACTATCATCATCAATCTAATTAAATTTGTGAACTTTTTTCTGGAGTATAAAAAAAACACTCAATGAGCCACGGATATAAGTGTGACTTAAAGCTATGAGTAAGCCTCTACTACAGAAGGTATGTGTTATTCAATGTTTTTGTATTCCCATTGTTTTAATAATCTATGTTGTGCTAGGGATGTACAATTTATGGTATCCAAGCAATTAATTAATATTTGTAATGATAATTTAAAAGGTAAACTTAATGCAAATTCTAATTCAGTTTCGTTCTTTGGAACGCTGGTGTCTTGTGACACAATTCTATTTTGTTTTTGTAAATATATTTATTAAATTAAATAAACTTGTAGTTAAATGTTAAATTTTAGCATCATTCTTCATTATGAGTCTGTTAATTTACTTTAACATTAATACTAATTTTCAAACTTATTCCATCTATATATATGTATATATATATATATATATCTTTAACTTGCGTGGTGCCGTTCCTTTTCGGAGCGCCTGGAGTTATTTTGTTAATATTACCCGTTATATGGAGTTAATATTATTTTATTATAGTGGTATTTTTAGTAAAAGAAAAAAAAAAGAAAAAAAAACGCGTTACTCATGATTGCTAACATTAAAATAAATTCTAAAAATTAGTCTTGGTACCAATGAATTGTATGAATTATTTCTGACTTGTTTTTCCCAAAAAGTGTATGGCTCAGCGAATTTATATTTTGAAAAAGAAAAAGTGTTGTCATGAAACAATATTTTATAATTGAAGTGTAGCTTATACTGTGTGTATAGGGAATTTCAGGTTATTATTAGTAGAAAAAGTTGCATTTATTCAGTAAAAATTTGCAATTACTTTGTGAGAATTAAAAGAATGTTGAAACAATTATTGAAATGAAAAAAGAAAAATCTTTTTCATAAATAAATTGTAATTATTGAAGTATGATAAAGAAAAATCATACAGTATCGAAAAATAATTCATGGTTGTGTTTAAAATCAGTAAGTAGTGCTGAATATTTTTGAAAAATTATTGGTTTATTTATGGTACGGAGAAAAATTTATTGATTTTTAGTAGAAATAATTTATTGATTTATGTGTTATTGTGTATTACTTGTGCATTTTGTGGGGAAAATCACGAAAATTGTTGTGTATTATTGTATTTATGTGTATAGGATTTTAGAAAATTTACTTTATGACAAATAGAAATTATCGCAAAAATAAAGATAATTCTAATTCAGGAGTTAGCACGCGTAAGCAATTAAGAGAGGCAGTTAAACAATTAGAATTAAATATGTCTCACGAAAAAGAGGAAAATTTATTATCTCAGGTGTTGAGTTTAATCAACCCTTTTGATATAAAGAAAATTCCTAATGTGAAATTCTATTTAAAAGAATTTGATCAGTTCCTGGATAGGACAAAAATAAAAGAAGACTTTAGGCTACAAATTCTAAAATCAAAATTTGTAGGAGTTGCACAGGAAAAATTGATGCAAAATGACAATTTAAATTGTGAGCAAGACTATGCTAAATTTAAGCAGAAAATTTTGGATGTTTTCTCAAAAAGAGAATCCTTTACAGAACATCAGACAAAATTTAATCAAATAAAGCAAAAACCTAATCAATCTGTAAAAGAGTTTATAGAGGACTTTAACATTTTGACCTATAAATATTTACAAACGACAGGATATGATAATAATAAAGGTGCGAAGGAATTTTTTGAATTGATTAAAATAAATAAATTTCTGGACCGAATTTCTCCGAATATTTCTTTAGAATTAAGGAAATTGGATATCAAAGAATTCTCTAAATTATGCGAAAAAGCATTCCACCTGGAAAATGCTTTCAATTCTTCAAAAATGGAACAGGTTAATAATGTGACGGAAAATGTAGAAATTAAAGATAAGGTTTATGAGAATTTATTAGAGCAAAATAAAGAACAATTAAACTATATCGCAAAATTGACGGAACAATTGAATTCGTTAAATGTAAAGAAAAGTAGTGAAAATAAAGACGAAAGAGTTCAGGAAAATTATTGCGCGATCTGTAAAACTAGTAAGCACGATTTACCGAATTGCTATTTTAATGGTAAAACGAATAACAAAAGACCTAATTTTATTAGAAAACAGAATTCTGAAAATTTTAAACCCAGAAGTGATTATAACAGATTTAATGCAGGTTTCGGGTATCTATCTCCAAGTGTACAGGGATATCCCAATTGTAATCCCAATTTTACACCCAATTTTATACCAAATTATAATAACAGTCAACGGAATGATAATAATCATGGTTACTTACAACATAATTATAGATATGGGAACTTGGATAAATCTAATAGACAGAATTATTATGATAATTTTCAAGGGAATCGGAATTTTTCAGGGTATAATTCTGAGTATGATACGGATGATAATTTTTATCCCAGGGGTTCGAATAATGGAAATTTTGCACAGCAAAGGCAGAATTATAGGAACTCTAGTGTTAGACGTAAGGATTCGCAGAGGCATAATTTTGATAGAAAGGAGGATTCGCGTGGCAGAGCTAAGAGGGGTCGCGCCAACGGTAAACAACTTAAGGGAAACACTTACACGATAGCTAGTGTGAATTTAAAGAGAGACAACAGATTACCTATCATTGATTTAGATGTGTTTGGGGTCAAGGTCGCTACTCTCTGTGACTGCAGTGCAGCGGTCTCGCTCCTGTCTCCAGGTATGCTTAAAAAACTTAAGCAGACTAATGCTACGATTAAATATTTGGGAAACAGAATTACAATCCAAACTTTCGACAACTCTATCATACCCTTCAAACAATGTGTCAAAATAACTTTTAAAATTAAAAACGATTTTGTTACAGGTACTTTTTATGTGACTACACAGAATTTTCACGGGGAGTATCAAATGTTATTGGGTTTCGACTTCCTGAAAACGAATAAAATGATCCTTGATTTTGATAAAAAATTATTAAAATTTAAGAATACTAAAATTTCTCTGGAATCGCAGGATTCAAATAAGATAGCTCAGAAGGTGAATAATTTACAGAATTCTGGGGTTAATGTAATTGATCAGGGTAAAACAGAAAATAAACAAAGTGAGATATTTGCCGTCATAGACAGGGATACGCATCTCCACCCAGGCGAAACACGAATCATTCCTTTAAGATGTCCGGATGCAATTCAGCCTAAACAGTTCTATTTCCAGAACAGTTTCCAGCAGAAATCTATTCTGCTGGAACCGAAAGAGGAGCTTGTAGATCTAGTTTCGGAGTGTTCGGTTCATGAAGTGGCAGACAATAACAGGATTAACCTGATTATGACAAACAACTCGGGAAAAAAAACGTATATTGAAACGAAACTCACAAGCGGCAGTCATAATTCAGGACTTTACCAGTAAAACCAATTTAGCACAGAACGATATAGAGGAAGGTAAGATATACCCCATAAACAGTTTAAATCTAAGTGAAGTTCGTGCTTTGAGACAGGGATGACAGGGATGTGCTTTGAGACAAGCGGAGTTAGAAATAGGAGATTTTAACTTGGAGTGTCTGACGGAAGATTTAAAAAAGAAAATGGAACATTTATTACTGAGTCATGGGTACGCATTTTCCAAATCCTATAAATCGTTAGGTCAGACTTCGTTAGTGACTCCAAAAGTGAATTTAAGTCACGATTTCCCTATACAGCATAAACCATACAAAACACTTCAAGCGGTTAAAGAGTATGCAAAGGGGGAAATACGCAAACTACTGGAAGCCAAGATAATACAAAAGTCGGACTCCGATTATGCGTTTCCAGTATTATTCGTGAAGAAGAAGAGTACGGAGAAAGACGCAGTTCGTTATCGTTTAGTGGTAGACTACAGAACCGTTAACGAAATATTAGAGGGTTTTCCGTATCCTGTGCCAGACGTGAAGGATATTCTACAGGCTATCAGTGGGAAAAAATGCTACTCGGTCCTGGATCTCCACTCCGCGTTTTTCCAAATAAATTTACGGCCTGAGGACTGTCACAAATTAGCCTTTGTGACCGAGTTTGGCAAGTATTCCCCTTGCCGCCTTAATTTTGTGTTAAAAATTAGCCCGACCAAATTTGCAGAACTAATGGATAAGGTGTTAGGACACTTCCCTAAGGATAAGGTGGGGTATTTTATCGATGATGTAATTCTGGCAACAGACTCTCCTCAAGAAATGCTTCAGTTATTACAAGAGGTTTTACAAACTTTAATAGACCATAACCTGACAGTCGAACCGTCGAAAGTTCAAATTTGCAAGCAGGAAATAGAGTTTTTGGGTTTTAAAGTGAACAAGGACGGATACGCACCTTCTGAGAAGAACGTTGGAAAGGTCCAACGTTTGGCGCGCCCAAAGAACAAAAGGGGTGTCAAGTCGTTACTTGGACTTGCTAACTATTTCCGCTCGCTCATACAAAATTATGCAGAGATTGTTAACCCTCTGGTAGAACTTACAAAAGAAAAGGTTAAGTTCAAATGGGCAGAAGAAACAGAAAGAGCATTTCTCAATATACAGGAAGCTATTATCAGCAACCCAACTCTGAAACCTCCAAAATTCGACAAAGAATTTTTCCTCATTACAGATGGCTCTAAGGTAGCAATTTCAGGTGTTTTGGCCCAAGAGGAGAACGGATTCCTCGTTCCCATTGAATTTTATGGGCGTAAACTTAAACAAACCGAAATGGTATATCCTAGCATGAAGTTTGAATTATTGGCGATTCATGATTCAGTCATGCATTTCAAACACCTATTATTAGGCAGAAAATTCACCATTTTGACAGACAGTAAGTCTTTAACATATCCCTTAAAGGTTGAAAATCAGGCTGATATTGTTACAAGATGGATCCTGAACCTGAGTGATTTTGACTATTCCATAGATTACATCGAAGGAAAAATTAACCCTTCAGACTTTTTATCAAGGAATTTAGTACAAATTATTACAACTGATAATGAACTACAAAATCATTTGTTTAAAGTCAATAGCCAATTAAGTGAAGACAATATAAGAGCGAAGCAATACGCAGAACAAAAATTAATGGCCATCATAAAAAAAATTGAAACTAATAAAAATAATAGATTAACGAGGAAATATGATTTGAATGAAAATAAAACACTAGTATTAAAACAAAATGCTAAAAACCCAGAGCTCATCGTAGTGCCGGAGGAACTAAAAATGACAGTCATGGCAGAGGCACATGGTCCTCATTTCGGTTTCAAGAAGACATATGAAACCATCAAGACACGGTTATTCTGGTATGGTATGTATCAGGATGTTAAGAACTACTGTGCAATTTATGTCAGATGTAACTGCAGCAAGCAACATCAAACAATCAAAGTCCCTTTAGAAAAAATGGAAAGGAATTTACAAATTGGGGCGACTCTGCATATTGACATAGTGGGAAAATTATTTTTAACATTCAGGAAAAACTGCTTTATCCTAACTATAGTCGATGCGGGATCCCGATTCCTAGAAGCAGTCCCCCTCAGAAATGTGGAATCCCAAACTATCCTGAATGTGTTAAACAAATACTTCGGAGAATATGGTTCTTGTTCTACAATTATCACAGACAATGCCCAGTACTTCCGGAGTGCGGTTTTTAAAGAGTACATGAAGGCTCTAAACATAGATCTTCGCTTCACTTCAGTGTACAAGCCGACCGGAAATGGCATGGCAAAGATCAATCACAAACTGCTTAAAGCATCATTAGTCGCAATGTCGAACTCCACTTTTGAATGGGACACGAGGTTAGATTATTTTAAATTGAACTTCAACACCACTGTGCACAGAGCTCTTGGTTATTCGCCATCCAAATTATTTTTTGGTCGGGAAATCAAAAACCAATTTACGATCCTCAATACCCCGGATTTAACGTGCACCCAGACGTTTGTCAAAAACAGGATCGAGCACATGAAGGAAGTTCACCGACAAGCGATTGCAAATCAACAAAAAATAATGGCAGAATACATTAATGAAAACGATCTCCAGGAAGTTAAGACTCTAGATGTGGGCCAGGAAGTATATATGAAAGTAATAGGCAAACCCAGGGCCCTACATCCTCGTTTTGAAGGACCTTTCGAGGTAGTGAAAAGTGTCAGACACAACAATTATGTTTTACGTCTTAAGGGCAAATCAAATGGCACAACTATAAGACTACACATTAAATTTTTGTTCTCGCCGAAAACAACGGCAAAGAATGCCCGAAAATTCAGAGATGCATCAAGTGAGTCAGACTCAGAGCAAGATGCCGACGAATAAATAGGGTATTGAATTTTAAGTGTAGGTTGTACATAGGTATTTGGGAATTTATCTAAGGGATTGTCGTACTTTCAAAAATAAAAAATAGCAAAAATTATAAAATCCAGTCTTATTAGATAATATTTTCTCTAA
The DNA here is from genome assembly GCA_963932465.1 of Maratus speciosus. Lineage (NCBI taxonomy): Eukaryota > Metazoa > Arthropoda > Arachnida > Araneae > Salticidae > Maratus > Maratus speciosus. The sequence continues at coordinate 426,046,421 of OZ010794.1, forward strand.
AATTTGTATATATATAATTTTTTTTTCTATTTAGTGTATTTTGTGTTCATTTGTTTTCATTTTAGTGTAGTGTATTTTCAGTGTATTTGGGTCTAAGTTCAATTATATCAGGGTAATTAATGGTATAAATTAGATTTTATGTCGTTAAAGATATGTTTTACTATATATCTCTGAGATTAGTTGATATATCATGGGTCTGTAGTGTAGAAAAACGATAGGATTTCGTTTAGTTGGGAAAGTGTCAGGTAGTGACATGTTTTGGTGGACGTTCAAGGGTTAAATTTTGAAAGTGATATTTCAAGCAAAATATGATTAATCCTTTTACTATTAGCAAAGTACTTAAGCATAAATAGTCTTAAAATATAGGATTTTACATGCTCCGAAGCAAAAAGCAGCTTTTGTAGGAGTTGAAAAAAAAAAGTGTAAAAATTCAAATAAAATCAATTTTTGCAAGTAAAATTCGGGTCTAAAGGGTAGTATTAGTTTAAAAGGTGTTAGTTATACAGTAGCAGTGTTTTGGATCACCTATAGGTATTTTTAGACTGGGAATTTTACTTTAGGTTGCTCTAGGGAGCAATTTAGCATAAGTTTTAAAATTTTTCAAAAAAAAAAAATTCAAAATAAAAGCATAACTTTGGGATAAAGTTTTGTTAGTGAGGTGTTAGTGTGTAGTGGCATTCGAGTAGTCTTTAGTGTAGGTACGAGTGTGTTTTCATTCACATGGTGGTATGTACCGATATTTTCTGTGCCCGCGTAAGGGTTAAAAAAGCGGTACTCTCAAAATTTTTACGTGGTAGGTAATTTTTTTTTGAGGAGTTGTAAACTACGGAATGTCAGCTGGAGATGTAAACGGTTATTTTTTACTAGATGATGGTTACTGGTAAATATACAAAAAAATGCAAATTTCAAAATGTTTTTAAAATATAAACAAAAAAAATTGTAAAATACGAAAATTCGTAAGTAAGTAGGTTGGTAGTGATGTTACAAAATAAATAAACTATTTTGTAGGTGTCAGAATATGACAAAATAAATAAATAAATTTGTTTTTTCAAAAAAAAAAAAAAAAAACAAATTCGGCGTACGGTATGCTTACGCAATACGTACGGTATGCTTACGGTAATTTTATAAGTATTAACAACTTCAACGGCTGCCTCGAGATAAGTCGGGGGTAAAAGCACTGTTTCCCTATACCCGTCGCCGGTGAAGTGGTTAAATAAGTATGCAAAATTCCTTACGGAAAATAAATTAGATTTTTTCTAAAAATAAGGACGTATTTTGGTCAAAATTAAAATGTTTTGGTCAGGGTAGAAATGTTCTCTTTTAGATAAAATTGAGGGATTTGCATAGATAAATTATATAAAAAAGAATAATATATAAATATAAAATAAATCAAAAGTGTAAATGTATATTTATATGATAGATATAAATGCCAGCTTTGCATTTCGTTACAAGTAAATAAATAAATATGTAAGATTTCAACAGTATAAAATATTGCTGGTAGAGTATAATTGCATGGTGTCCAAACGGGGTTTTTAAAATGTATATAATTTATTGTGGAAACAGTTTTGTAGGTTTGGGAGAAATATTATTCTTCAGGAAGACGTTAAAGTTTCCGTGGAGAATTCACTCCATTCCCGCATCCAAGATGCAGCGTGTTTTCAAGTTGTCAACACGGCAGATCGGGAGGAAAAGTGGGCAGAGAGAATGATGGATTGACTCACATGCCCATTTTGCCGGGAAGAGTGGTTGAGCGATCACGTTTGACGTAAGGGCTCAAAACCGGCTGTTTTCCGAGGACAGTTTTGTAGTTTTGGTTTCTAGTGGCAGAAAATATGGGAATTTAGCTATAGTACTAAGGCGTTTACACTGGGATTTTTTTTTGAGGATTTTTTTTCTCAAGGCCTGTTTAAAGGTAGGAGTTTTATTTTAGAATAATAGCAGTTTTACGGTGGTTTGGACACATTGCAAAGATACGTTAAAATATGGTAAATAAAATTTATAATGGCAAGTTATAAATAAATAATATATGGTATATAAATGCAGTAAGAAATATGGTGGCTCTAGATTACAATCAGCGACTTCATCTGTTCTGAAATTCACAGTATGATACAGTAATAAGGTGTTAGCATGCAAGCTTATAAAAAAATTAAATAAATAAATAATTTTGACAGCATGCGTGTTAGAAAGAAAATGCAAAGCATATAAATATAGCATAATAAAATTTATGTTTTCATGCATCGACAGGCAGGTATTGTACATGCAAAGTGTATTTTTATGGGTAAAACAAAAAATTGAAGTTTATTTATAAAATAAATTCGTAATGATAGGAATTTTAAGCCAGAGGTAACAATATTGGTTGCGTAAGCCATGGTTTTCATTAAAATTGCTATTGACAAGTTTTTTAGGTAGCGGTACAGGCGTACCAAAGTTTGGGTATTTTTCAACGGAACTATTTTTAAAAGAACTCACGTGAATTTTGGTTAAGAGTACCTAAAAAGGTAGTTTTCAGGTATATTCTACTTTTGGTAATAATTGTATATAATATTTGTGTCAATAAGTATGTTTATATGTATATTAAAATTTTAAAATTGGTTTCGGTGCAAACTCACAAAGTGGATGTTGTTATGAAACGACTCTTGTGTCAAAATATAAAGGGACATGTTGGTAAACAAACAGGGTGTATGCGTATTCGCCCTGCAGACAGGATAGTTGTTTCATGCATTTAGTAGGATAATGATTCAACAGGCGTACTTACAGAGTCCAGTGAAGAGGCATTGGTTACCGAGGTGTCGTTTTGGGCGACATGGTTCTACATTGGGGGTATAGGGCCTCCCCTTATTCAAATTCTTCGACATATGTCATTATCTGAAAGAAAAACCAGCGAAATATTATTATCTTGGATTTGGTAGAAGTTACGTATTTTAAAGTACAATGACTATTCTTTGGTACGGCGCATATATTAGCGTTAATGAGGTTGAAATAAATGAGTTTATTGAATAAAAGAAAATTAAATAAAAATTGTGGAGTTTATATAAGGTTTGTAGCATTTAGCCAATTATTTAACGAAAAGTTAATTATTTTAGACTTATTTTTAAAATATAAACTGAATAAATAAATAAAAAAAATAAAAGAAATTTTTGAGAAGGTTAAAAAGTGATAATTAAAATATTAGAATGAAGGTTTTCGTGTTAATTAAAGTTCGGAATTCTGGTAGCGAATTCAGCAAAAAATTTTTTTTCGAGAGTATCTTTTATTTATTTGAGCAAATTATATGCAGAATAAATAAATAAATTTTGTAAATTGCAGGTAGGAAAATTAAAAAAAAAACAATATTTTGTGTTTTAATGAATGTATTATTCTTGCTATTTAAATTTAATTAAAAATTAGTTAAATAAATTAATTTCGTAGGAAAATTTTAAATAAATTAATTTTAAATAAAATCCAATTAAGCAATGTTGTAATTAAATAATTTAATTATAAATTATCGTTAGCACTTGTAAACATTCAAAAGTTTAAAAATAAAATTTAAACTTAAAATTTCGGTTAGGTTATTAAAATATAATTTAACAATTAGTTTAAGAAAATTATTATGCATAAAAATAAATAAAATAAAAGGTGTATACCAGTCACCAAATTTTTTTTTTCAGAATTGGTAATTTTTAGTCGCTAATAAAAAACTAAAAATAAAAAAAAAACTTTCCGGATTAATAGCACTTTTAAAAACAGTAAAGTAATTTTAATATTAAAAGAAAGGTGTAGAGTAGTAATAATATTTACCTGGTAAATTTGGTAATCCAATGCTGTTGATTCTGTACGTTCGTTGTGGTGCTACACTCGCGGGTCGAAGAGGCGCCTTTTCCGGAAACACGGATGGGCAGTCAGTCGGATGTATTGGAGTACTTCTATTTACCTATAAATAAAAAAAATAAAGTGAAGGTATGTAAATATAAAGAAATTAAATACTTGAAAGAAATAAAAGTAAAAAGATAGTGTTTAGACGTAATTTTAATTAAAAAATAATAATTTTTTTCTCTGGTTTACTAAAGTGTAAATTTTAAATCGGGTTATTTTTGGTGCTAACAGTTTTAAAATTCGAGTTATAAATTGTTAAAAGGGAGTATATTATTGTAAAGAGTATTGGTAGTTACGGAAGCAAATGCTCCAGTTTATAATTGGTCAGGTTAGGACAGCAGGTAGAGAATTGTGTTTCAGTCTTAGACAGTGTAATGTTATGTCCAGTATTCACGAGTGTATTTACAAGTAAATACAAGGTATTGGGTGATATTTACTGTTCGGATATTAGATAAGGGTAAATGAATCTCTAATTTTCGGCTCGGCAGTGTTTTGAATATCACAGAGTAGCGTAATAACTTATTTAAATCAGCGATGGGATTTCCGTTATAGGAAAGTGCTTGATATTGAGTTTATTTGTATCAACTGTTGCAGAATTAGTTAAGCACGTTAAATGGAAGGCTAATTGTCTGTACAACAGTATCGACGGTACACATTGCAGTAGAATGTGTCATTTTAATCTAGGAATACAGGATTCCGTTATAGGGAGGTTTTTCTCAATTAAGGATAAATTGATGGATATTTGTTTTGGGAAAGTATTTTATGTTAGAGACCAGGAAAATAGGTCTATTATTTCGGGTATATAGCTCATGAGCATAGCAAAAAAAATTGGGCTAGCCAGGCTATATATTTAAATAAAATAATATGGGCATTTCACTGATATTGGGAAGCACAGATTTCAGGTTTTCGGATAGGTACGGTAGCTGTTCTTTTAGAAGCGGGTAAGGTCTTCGTAGAACAGGTTTTTAGCGTCTCGTTTTCAACGCAGATTGGAATCAGGGGATAATCTTGACCATTTTTTTTTTTAGATTGAAGTTTCTTTTACTTAGTTTTAATATTTATAATGGGCGTATTAAAATAATTTTTACAGCATTAGAAAGTTCATAAGTAGTACTTCATTCTAGTATAAAATTACATATGAATATGGTTATTTTTACAGTATAAAACATGGTTTTTACATACCTGACAAAATTGGCGTTTAATCCAGTGTGTCCAGCGTCCCTCGCTCGTTAGTAGGGGGGGGGGGGTGTGAAATAGATTAGTAGGTTACAGATAAGCGGACCTGGTCCAGCCAATGGGTTGTTAGGGGGTCAGCCAAGGTGACATTTAGCGGTCGCTAAGTAACACATGATTGCTTTCCTTTCAGATATGCAGAAAAAAAACTGCATCGCGCTTTCTTTGGAGATAGATACATCGCAGATGACAGCTATTACGAGTTTTTTTATGCGCGTTTCTTTAAAAAAAAAGGAAAGAATTAAATAAATAAAATAGTACACTTACAGGTGACTTACAGATTTTGTAAGCAGTTAGTAAGCTAGTCATTTTAGGGTTTTTAGTACTGCAATTCTTTAATCATAGATAATACTTCATGAAAAGAATGTGACAGAGGTATTATGAAAATGAATATTAGTATTCATAACTTCAAAAATAAAATAATGCAAAGGAATGTATATTTTGCAGAGTGTTTAAATCTTGTGAAATAAGGTGTATATTTCATGTTGATTTGTTAAAGTGTATATATATACAGTAGGGTATCATATTGAAATTATCGTTAGTATTATATAATGTGTTTTTTTTTAATTGATAATCATATGTAAAAGCCATACTGTATGTTGTATTCGAAAAATAAGTCAGAAACATGTTTTAATTTAGTTAAATAATTTTGGACTTGTGAATTATTCTAAATTATTATTGCTTTGTGTTTCATTAGCTATTAAAGCAGATAGGAAAATTTTTGGGAAACAAAAATTGTGTGTGATCCAGTGACATACATCACCAGTTTACAAGGTTACAGAACTGTATATCCACAAAATTACAGGGTTGTACGTATAACGACCAGCGTGATGAACAATCCATAATCGACTTTAGTGATATTACACGAGGACAATTTGTGTGTTACCACACTACTGTGATCCACCAGTGTGACTTTTGTTTTGAACTTTCCTTCCACACTAAGGACAGTTACTATCTTGCAGCAGTGCAGACATACAGGCAGCCTGTAGCTGCGGTTCAGTCTTACATGATCAGTGAGTGGTCGCCAGCAACGGATCAGTCGAGAAGTGAAAGGACTTTCTTTCAACAAAGACCGTTGTCTCTCAGTCTGGAGTGGTTGGAGTACCAAAAAAAAATTAATTAAATGAATAATTTTTTTGCCATAAAAACAAGGGGATATGCTGGAAGTGTTATCATATAACTGATATAAACACCCTTGATACCACTTCAGCAGGTTGTTATTTTTTATTGACATAAAAAAATACTATTATTTATATATTTTGATTATTTTTATTATTTTATAAAGTGTGTATGTATATATAGAGTGTGTTCTTACATGTATTTATTTTGATTATTATTATTGTTATTTGATATAAATATACTCATATATGTATCTACGTTGTAAAGCCTTAATAAGATAACGACTGCACAGTTGGATCTTATCTTTAAAGGGGATCTTTTTAGATAGACACGAAGTCTCCAAGTTTAACAAAAGGTTGACATAAAATACCAAGCTGTATTTACGACTGGATGTAAGATTATTTATTGGTCCTAATAAAGAAGTCGTAAAAGAAGGACCACACGGGCGAGGGAAGAAGGCCCGGGGTTTCCAGATCCTACGATCGCTGACGCTCAGTGGGCGAAGTACGGTATACCCCGAAAAAGTGTAATACCAAAGCAGAGGTTTTGCGAGAAGACGGAAGAAGAGGGGGTCGGCAAGACTGGCCGACCATTTGACGAAGGGGGCAAAGGACCATCCTCCATATTGTTATTACGAGGTGATGTCGTAAGCGAAGAATGAAGTTACAGTCAGATTAGTTCAACTTCTCAACTAATGAAGGTTCAAAAAAGAGATGCGCTAGATATCCCAATAGAGATGGTTTAATAAAGATTAGTTCGATTTTCTCAACTATGAGGGTTTAAAAGACTTGTGCTGTTTCTCAACAATACTGGTGTTAAAAGATGAGTTCCAATTCTCAACTATGATAGTTTAATAAAGATGAATTCTATTCCGCAACAGGGATAGTTAAAACCCAGATGACCTAAGTATTTCAACGATGCTTATAACGATGATTACGAGTTATTCGGGTCGTGTTTTCCCGCTAAGGGACAGCCCTAAGATCGGCAGTTCTTGGACATTACTATCATCGTCAATCTAATTAAATTTGTGAACTTTTTTCTGGAGTGTAAAAAAACACTCAATGAGCCACGGATATAAGTGTGACTTACAGCTATGAGTAAGCCTCTACTACAGAAGGTGTGTTATTCAATGTTTTTGTATTCCCATTGTTTTAATAATCTATGTTGTGCTAGGGATGTACAATTTATGGTATCCAAGCAAATTAATTAATATTTGTAATGATAATTTAAAAGGTAAACTTAATGCAAATTCTAATTCAATTTCATTCTTTGGAACTCTGGTGTCTTGTGGCACAATTCTATTTTGTTTTTGTAAATATATTTATTAAATTAAATAAACTTGTAGTCAAATGTTATACGCTATTTCTTCACTAAAATTACACAACGCAGTTTGGGGCAGTTTTGGAGATGTGTTTCCTCCCCCCCCAATTTAAGATAATTATGGTTAGACTAATTATCAGAAGTAGCCAGGACCATTATTCAATTATTACGATCACAAATGTTTGTTTATAAATTATAATGTTTTTAAATACCCACTATAATAATTCAGGTACAGTAATTTAGGAGTAGTTAACCTACAATTACTAGGGACATTAATGATCATTACCCATCTCTTTTTCCCCCACCTTCCAGATTGGGGTTTTCCCTGTCCCCAATCACATGTATGTTTGGGTAGTTAAGTTGGTGCTGGTATATGAACCTGGATCTGCCCAACACTTTTTGACCCACGTGTCACGTAGCCCTTTTTAAAATGAATTTCTATAGCGGAGCCCCTTAAACCTCTGTTACAAAGCAATTTTAGGTGCATTGCTACGGAGCACAGGAAGAGGGAACGGATAGTAATCTAACAATTTTGCATTGTCCCAAGAACAAAATTATATTTTTAACGTTTACTATAATATTCCGTTTATTTCCAATTACCATTAATTCGGATGATATTGTCAAAAGTTTTCATACTTAAAAATCCTCCAAAAGTATAAAATAACGAAAGCAAACTTACGAAGTTGGCTCCTACGTCCAGGACATTCATCATTTGTTTTAACAAGTGTTGTTTCTCCATTTATCGCATTTTGTGAGCAGGCAGAAAACGTATAATTACAGTAGTAGTAGAAATTAATGTTGGCACATCAGATTTTGTACAGAAAATAAAACTTAAATTATAAAAGAGTTCAGTAATTAAATGTAGACGTCAATTTATAGATATTTTTATAGCAAAAAAATCCGTGTACAATCTACGCAGTTGCGACACTATTAATTTAGCAAATCGTTTAATTTTTTACTTAAAAAATATGTTAGTGATTAATCGTATCTCGTGTGCACGAAGATAACCTTGAAAACAAAAATGAATCAATATCTTTCAGGAAACTCTTTCGCGCCTGCACGGTGCTTGATTTTCGATTTAACCGAAGTTGTGAGGAGATTAGCTTGATGTCTCTCTGTGTATCAATCCTCTTTGGGTGTCACTTCACGTTGTGAATATTGGATGTAACAAATCGAACTAATTAACCAAAGAAACCCTATAAATATACAGTAATTGGATGGAATAGGAAAACCCATGTATTTGTGAAAACGGCCAGCGATTTTAACTAAGTCCTGCTTTTTGACAAGAGGTTAAAAAAAGCGATCTATCTAAATTCATCATTGCCAGTGACACTTCGCCGGCAGGGAGTTGTATAGAAAAGCTGGACTGGTATTCCTTTGATACGCCGCAAAGCGAAAGTAGAGAAAAAGTTCTCACGAACTAGAGGGAAAATGAAACTAGGTTACCTCCAGAGAAGGCGGATCAGAAGCAACCTATTAAACGATAGTTTAAAAATGACATCGTGAGCCAAGGGCTCCTAGTGGCTAAAAAGGTGCTATTGTTTTGAATCAATGGATCGAGAAATGAGATCCTTGATGAGAAAAAAGTTAGTTAAGTTTAAGTTCTCAGACGTGAAGATTCAGGTAATTTACCTGGTTGAGAGCGGCAGTCTCTCAGGTTTATAGAATATTATCTCGGAGGTATTCCGAGGGTGAACGATTTCTTCCTCGGGGCCCAGAAACGTAGAAAAGGCAAAGCGGTCTATAGCTGAGAAATTCTTCAGACATAGGAGAAGGCAACTACATTTAGTCGGACATTGACTAGGACTGCATATTAAATTAATTTGAGGACATTGAACATCTATTTTTGGGACTTGTAAATATTCCTGACAACTGTCGTCTATCGTAAATCATCCCATTTGTTAACTTAATATTGTTGTGATTTTGATCAATATTTAACCAAGAGATTTAATTTTGTTATCTATCTATATTCTATATTATAAAGGACAAACATATCTGTGCGTAACGCATACGTCATTTTGCGAATGGCAACACTTTGAAATTTGAAATAAAATTTCGGTTTTGCAATTATATCTACGTCAAATTTTTAAACTTCTAAACATCGCACATTTTAAATTTTAACACCGTCGTATACGGAAAAAAATGCTCTTTTAAATGCAATTTGTTTGAAAGCTGTATCTCAATTTATTTTTGAGATATTAATTTTTTTTGTAGTTTTTAATATAAATTTTGTAATCGTGGCAACTGAAGTACTCCATTTATATTGAAAGTAAAGGGAAATTAGTCACGGTTTATTATTTTTATTTATTATATCCTTATTGATGCCATTTTCACAATACAAATAAAAGTAACTTTTTTATAATTTTTGAACAGAAAATGATGTCAGACATTAAAAAAAAACACGCATTCTTCTTCATAAATCAGTTACATTTCAATATTTTTACATTACGCTGATACTGAGTTTGAGACGCTAGGCAAAATGATTCAGTGGAGTAAAAATTATGTCATATTTAAAACAAAACGATCCTTTATTTTGATAAAACTAAATATTCGTCCAATACTATGACAATTAAAGGCAAATTTCTGATTTTTTTTTTTTTTTTTTTTTTTTTTTTTTGTCCGCGGGTATTGAGATTAGAACTTAAAGTTTGTGTGAATGTTCACATGAAAATTTGAATCGGACAAATGTGACTTTAAGTTTGGAAATACTTTCATTAATAATCTATTGTGGGTTAAAATACTTTCAAATTGTGAATTTGAGTGGTGCGTATGTAAATTATGGGAATGTGAAAATAATGTACAATTTAGATTTCATGGGGGAAAATTTTATGATGTGACAAAGCGAAATCCTTTTTACTGATTTTTCATCCCATAAAAACAAACATAAAAGTCTCACTCGATAACTTTATCATAATTACTCATCTTGATTACGTATTCTAATAGAGTTTAATTTTTCAATAATTTAAGCAGTTGAAGTTTGTGGAAGTAATATTTTGGTAATTTTAGGTTAAAAATATTATTTGTTTTAAGAGTGAGAGAACCAATGTTAGATGATTTTTTTATTGTAATTATTTTTGTAGGTTTATTATAAATTCGATCTGACAGTTCCTTTCTAACATTTTAGTTCGTCGAATTTCGACGGGTTCCAACTCGTAATAATAAAGAAGGAAGTTTGTGTGTGAGTGAGTGAGTGAGTGAGTGTGTCGACGGTGTTCTGAAGAGACCACTGCACGTAGAGCTACAAAATTTGGGGAAAAGGTACGTCTATATATGAAGTTTTGCACCCGATTTTCGATTTTTTGATTAGATTTTTTTTGATTTAATTTTTTATGCGATTTTTAGCGCTTTTTTATGTTTTGAGGCGATTTTTCCATATAAGTGAGAAGAATATGGTTTCTTTCTTTTAACCCAATATAGTAAATTTTGTTCTCTTTTCAAAAAGGTTTATTCGGAATTCGTGCAGCGATTTTTGAATTTTTAGCGAATTTTTTTATGCAATTATTGAACAGCATTTAATGCATTTCCATAAGGAGGTTACCGTAGAGGGACACAGTTCTGTCGCCAAACGCCGCCAAGTTTATCGCCAACGTGGCGGTATATCGCCAAATTTGGCGACCAAAATGAGTCGCCAAAAGTGACGCCAACTTGGCGATATCTCTAATATTTCGCCAAATTCCCATAGACTTCCATTGTAAACCAATATGGATTACTTGCTTACAGAAAATGAACAAATTGAAATATATTAATGCAACAAAAACTAATATTAACTTAATGGATTATATTAATTATATTTAATGGAATCCAAGTAAATTAAATTGTGAATAAAAGTAACATGATACAATGCTTAGATTATTGTATTTTATTGATATTTTCGACGAAAGGGTTGCCAGTGGTCATTTTGGCGAAAATTATAGTTGATAAATGAATTGAAATGGCTATATCCGTTAGAAAATAATGTAAACAACTCGCAAATTAAAAGAAAATAACTGTTATTTGTTTAATTAAAAAAAAAAGAATCAAAAACCTTTTTAATGCGAGATAAAATTTATAAAATGAAAATATTTAATTTAAATGTGAAAGGAATGTTTATAAAACTTAAAAAATAAATTAGTATGAAAGAAGCAATTGATACATTATTTGGCGATTTTTCGCTTCGCCAGGTTAATAAAAATGTGGCTGAAAAAACTTGAAGAAATAAAATTTAAGTAACAGTCTTTTAGTCCTTCTTTATTTTTTTATTCAATTTAATTATCATTTTTATGTAACTTTCCCATCGTATGTCTTACAGGAGAAAAGCTTTATTTGTGAGTTACATGCTATTTAATTATACCTTGGTCGCCAAACAATGCAATTTTAAGCCACAAAGGCAGAAGCGTGAAATAAGCCAGGCGAAGGTCGCAATAATTTTTTTTAAGTATATGAGAACATTTCGGAGTAAATATTTATATTCAAATGTAAATTATATAAAAAGGAGTTAAAATTATAACTATGTAGTCAAGTATTTAAATTTTAATGTAAAAATGTGCCATATACACGCATATTTTATAATCTTCGATAATCAAGCCACCACCAAATGACATATTTACTATATTATTGAAAGTTTTGTTGGCACAGATGTCATATACGCTCCATGGTACAAAATGGGCTCCAAAATGGCGTTATTTTGCCTGACATGGTAACTCGGCTATTGTTGTTTATTTATTAATAAGTTGTTTATTTACTTTTATTTTCTTTTTTACAGTTATATAAACTGTTTTGCTCTATAGGCATTAATTAAACTTTTTATTATTTATTGCTATTTCCTTTTAAAATAATAGAAAATAATTTAAATATATATGTGTAACTGGTATTCAAAAACGATGTTTTCACCAAATTGGCGTGAAAAAAAAAATCGCGCCAAACCCGGTACGTATCTATGCCTAATAGTTATTTACATTATTGTGATTACTTAGTATCAGGCAACAGATTGAAGAGTATTTGGTATATTTTTAATATATGGGCTTTAGTGAGTTAGAGAAAATGGTCTTGGCGAGTGAAGTGAATTTTATGTATATTTACTGGCAAACTATTTACTTTTTTATATACATATAAGCATTTTTTTTAATATTTATTTTATTTATTTATATAAAGAAGAGCTATTTATCTACTTTTAAATACGAACAGAAATAATTTGTGGTTCTACCTGATTATCCCGTAGACCAAAACAAATATCGCCAAACTATAAGATTAAATGCCAATAATGGGTGATCGTAAATGTCAAATTTACTTGACATTAAACATTTTACACGTGTTTGTTACGTCATCAGGTGATTTTTAATTCGATATTTACGTTTTTTCGCGATCTGCTGCAATTTTTTGACATTCCATTTTTGACCTATAATACTAAAGTAATTTCTACCTTCATTTCAATAAAGTTTGTTCGGATTTCGTATAACAATTTTCGAATTTTTCGGGTATTTTGTATGTGATTTTTAGTGTATTTTAGCGATTTTCTACCATTTTTCCACATTAGTGAAAGACGTTGATAGATGTTGAATCAACTTTCAATCTTCGAGCACAATATATAATTTTTTTTCTCTCTCTTTTCGAAATTTGTGCAGCGATTTAAATTTTTTTCGCGATATCTTATTGTGATTTTCAGAGGTTTTTCGCAATTCGTGCTGTTTTTTTGACGTACCCAGGCAACGAAGGGCAAGTTAGCTAGTATGTTTAATAAAGTCATTTTTTGATTTAAATTGTGTCAAAGCCTTCGAAGAACATCTACTCTACCCGATCTTTATCCAAGGTTCTACAGAGACTAACGAGAAAGACAAGTCCATTACATGCCGAATACATACAGGGTGTCCCAAATTTATCTTTACAACTTCGATCCTCCATAAAACTTAAACGTAATTAGATAACAAAAATTCGTTTATTGTATAATGGACAACAAGTTTCAAAGTTTTATGTGATGCTAGAAGAGCTTCGCATGAGCGCCTTTAGTTGCGCAAACAAAGTAGAGACGATATTCAACCTCCCGCTATATTCTTTGGAGCATGTCTACAGGAATTGTAGCCACGTGCCTACTGAAAGCCTGGATGGTGGATGACACCCGTATTTTGTTCGGAAATTCCTTTGGACTTGTATACTTGACTTCGTCTCTATGAATCAGGCCGCACAGTGGGCCTTTACCTGTGGTGTAACCATAACCAGTTATGGATCCTACTGGGTCGTACCTGAAAGTAAAAACAGTCTTTTTAGTACCAATTAAACTTTGAGTTGCTGTTATACACACACAAAACCGAATTTCGCTATCTTATTTTGTTTAGGTTTTATGAAGGATCAAAGTTGCAAAGATAAATTTGGTACACCCTGTATATATGCAGGGTGATTCTAAATTCGTGGTACAAACTTTAAGGGTTGGTACAGAACACTGTAATAATCATTTATTGTATAGGAATGTATGGGCGCAAGTAACGCGTTGAGGAACAGACACCAGGGGGCCAATTTCACCCCTTTTTTTATTTCAACATTTCTCATTCATACCAGAAAATTCCCATTACTATTCTTTTCTTTATTTAAGACAGACATTTCATGATTACACAAAGAAAAAATTCTTCTTTGAAAATTTCCGGTGTGAAATCGAAATTTTTCAATTAAAAAAAAAAAAAAAACAACAACCGCAAAACTGGCAAATCTGTCAAACACAGAAAATGCATGAAAATAAATTTAAATGGGATTTCTTTAATTCAAAAATTTCGATTTCATACCGGAAATTTTCAAAGAACAGTTTTTTCTTTATGTAATCATGAAATGGCTGTCTAAAGTAAAGAAAATAATCCTATAGGAATTTTCTGGTATGAATGAGAAATTTTGAAATAAAAAAGGGCCAAATTTGGCCCCCTGGTGTTTGTAGCCCACAATGCGTCAATTGCACACATATATTCCTATGCAATAAATGATTGTTATAGTGTCCTGTACCAACCCTTAAAGTTTGTACCATGAATTTAGAATCACCCTGTATATATATAATACCTATAGATATTTAGCTAAAACAAAACACAAAATGAGCCTTTTTTCATTTCACTGCGACGATTTCGAAGGGAGAAGGGATAGTGATGGGTGAATCTGGAAAAATCGATTGTCGATAAATATCGACATCACATAAAACAGCATCGATCATAATAAGAATCGGTTCCCAAATTGTATTGGAGGTTCTACAATCGATACTTTGATACTCAGAGAGATAAGCTTAAAAACAGTAATTCAAAATTTAGCGATCAAATGCCAATAAATTTGATCGTGAATCGTGATAACGGGGATAGATCGATACTTCTGGCGCTAATTGCATAGCAATATATGACTTTCAGAGTAAAAGATGAGTGCGGGAACAATAAGTTTCCCCAATGACGTATGACATCATGGGGTCAGAAAAAATGAGAAACTTACCTCCCCTGGGGTGGGGGGGGGGGTAAGCCTCTAATGGTCGGAGCAGCTAACTGAGGGTATAAAACGCTTGGCAATGTCAAATATACCTTTAGTCAAAGTTTCAAAATGAGGTATTATAAAAAGATTGGGCACTTAGGGGCCAAAAAATAACCACATGAAAACAGCATACGCATTTTGAACGACCCTGTAATTTTAGAACCAATGGAGAAAACAAAGCGTAGCTGGAACATTCCTATATTTGAAATGAAAATGAAATCAGGAGTAAAATGGATCGATAGAAAATATGAACCCTCCAGGTGCGTGAAACTGGGGGAGGTACAGAAGATGAAGGAGGAGGATAAATGCTATCCAACGGTATGTTACACGAGGGGCTTGGAGAAACGAAAAAATGTGCACCCCTATGGGATAACTAAGCCGCTAATGGTTGGGGGAAAACCGACGGCATAAAACGTTTGGCGACGTCAAATATACCTTTGGTCAACATTTCAAAATGGGGCATTGTAATAAGATCGGCCAAGAAATAGACATTTTAAAAATTGTATACATATTTTGAATGACCCTGTAATAACAACAAAACCAATGGAAATCGAAATGTAGCAGAATCATTTCTATTCTTAATATGACAACGAAAATAACACCGAAAAACAAAATGGAGCACATAATATAGGATAACTTTTCGTGCGGAGTGCGCGCACTGGAGCTATAAAAAGTGCCAAGTGTGCGTAACTGGGGAGAGGAGAAGAATTAGGCATTTAAAAAATTGCATGCACAGTTTATTTAAAACGATACTTTCGTATTAGCCGCAACCCAGAAGTAAATAGTTGAAAAATCGCCACGGGTTTCGTTACTCACAGCAGCTTTTTTAATTCCGATAATTTCAGTAGTTTACGCGCATAGTTCGATTGCATGTCTGTTAAATTTGTGCTTCATTATATTATTTCATTTATTTATTTATTGGTGAAGTCTTAATTTTGTTAGGTAATATTACCCGAAAACAAATGTTGAGCTATTTAAATATATTGTTTTAGCGCAAACGGGTTAATCTTTAATATTTCGTAATTGGACTGCACGCGATATAGATGGACCAAAAAAAAAAAAAAATACATGCTTGAAAATTATTTTTTAAACCATAAAAAATCAGTCAATTGCGATACTTTTTTCAAACAGATTCCATTTGACAATTTTTTTTTCCTATTCGAAGGTGTAACAATTGAAATTGTGCAATGTTTAGAAGTTTTAAAAAATTCACTAAAAGCTAAATTTATTGGCGAGGTGATGCCACTTTCAATATGACATCAGTGTTACTCACGGACATGTTTTTGCTTTATTATACAAATTTTTACTCATCAAGAAAATGCTGAAAACTAAAATAACACACCAATATTTTAAAAAAAGATTTTAAATATTTTGCTACGTTAAAATCTTGGACCAGAATTTTTCATAAAATACTTTCAAGAATGAAAAATTAAAGAACTGCTTATTAATTATAAATACTTGTAAATGATAAAATATAATTTTGCCTATGAATGTAACTAATATTTTATGCGATATTATAGGTAAAATTGATACTGATATTATTTCTAATAATATAGACGTTTATGTACCAATTATATGCACGTGGGATATAGTCTAGAGAGGAGGGGGGTACCTTCCATGAGGGTCTTTCTAAGAGAACATAACCTAACTCGTATTTACGCAATGTTCGAAGAAAACCACGGAAAATTCCGAACAATTAGGCCGACGGGCGCGATTGGGATCGAACCCAGCACATAATGTCTACCAGCTTTTTTGAAAACAGAACCCTTCGGTCACTGGTGGGGCTATTACAAGTAAAAATATACATTTTGAAAATCATTCTATCAGTCTATTTGTAGATGTGTCCGCACTATGCCTATTTTTTTAAATAATCCTATTTTTAGGGTTCCGTACTTAAAAAGTAAAAACGGAACCATTATAAGATCACTCTTGTGTCTGCCTGTCTGTCTGTCACAGCCATTTTACTCGGAAACTATGGAACGTGGAAAGTTCAAATTCGGGGAAGTAATAAAGACCATTGACCCACATATTTTCATATTAATAAACATTCATAAATATATTTAGTAAACTAGTTGGATGTGCCAATCCCGAAACTTTCTTCTATCTTATACATCTTAATATTTCAAAAACTAGTTACACATGATAATATTTCAATATTATTAGTTCAATACTATACCAACTTTGATTTTCATCCTAAATTTCTGCTTCAGTCAATTAAACGAACTAAAAACGAGTTAATCTATATCATGATATTTGCTAAAATTAATAGTTTTTGCTTATTCTGTTGTTATCAGATGTTTGCGAATAGCCGGCTTAGCAGGAAGCGAGTTCCCGCCTTTGCACGAGCCGCCGATGGACAACAGAACTACAAAAAATCAAGAAAAGTATACAAAAATTGCTATCACAGAACCACTTTACTGTGCAATATTTCCAAATTCAAGGAGAACCTGTTCTCCAAAGCCAAAAACATGCACAAAAAATTAGGTTCAATTGTATGCATAACTTCATACACTTTTCGATTGTACAATAATGAAAATGCACAGAGATCGCAATTACAGCGCCCCCTTCTGGCGGAATTTTTTTAAGTTCAGGGATGACTTGCTTGCCATAGCCAGAAACATACACAAACTAGTTGGATGTGCCAATCCCAAAACTTTCTTCTATCTTATACATCTTACTATTTCAAAACCTAGTTACACATGTTAATACTTCAATATTATTAGTTCAATACTATACCAACTTTGATTTTCATCTTAAATTTCTGCTCAAGTCAATTAAACGGGCTAAAAACGAGTTAATCTATATCATGATATTTGTTAAAATTATTAATTTTTCTTTATTCTGTCGTTATCAGCTGTTTGCGAATAGCCGGCATAGGAGGAAGCGAGTTCCCACCGCTGCATGAGCCGCCGATGCACAATAGAACTACGAAAAATCAAGAAAAGTATACAAAAATCCCTAGCACGGAGCCCCTTTACCGCGCAATATTTCCAAATTCAAGGAGAACCTGTTGGCCAAAGCCAAAAACAAGCACTAACATTTTGGTTCAATTGTATGCATAATTTTATACGCTGTTCGATGGTACAATAATGAAAATGGCACAGAGATCGTAATTATAGCGCCCCCTTCTTTCGGAATTTTTTCAAGTTCAGGGAGGACTTGTTTGCCATAGCCAGAAACATGCACAAAAAATTTGGTTCAATTATATGGATAACTTCATACACTTTTCGATGGTACAATAATGAAAATGGTACAGACATCGCAATTATAGTGCCCCCTTCCGGCAGAATTTTTCCAAATTCAAGGAGGACCTTCGTGACATGACCAAAAATAAACACGTAAAATTTGGTTCAATTCTATGCACAACTTCATACACTTTTCGGCGGTACAATATTCAAAATGGCACAAAAATTGTACAAAAATCGCTATTACAGCGCCCTCTACGAGCGATTTTTTTACAAATTAAGGGAGGACCTCCTTGCCATAGCCAAGAACTTAAAACTTTTTTTGGTTCAATTCTATGCATAACTTCATACACTTTTCGATGGTGCAATATTCAAAATCGCACAAAAATCGCTATTGCAGTGCCCCCTAACGGCGAATTTTTTGCAAATTCATGGAGGACCTGCTTGCCATATCCAAAAACTTAAAATAAAAATTTGGTTTAATTCTATGCATAACTTCATACACTTTTGGACGGTACAATATTCAAAATCGCACAAAAATCGCTATTACAGCGCCCCCTACCGGCGAATTTTTTCCAAATTCAGGGAGGACCTGCTTGCTATAGCCAAAAACTTAAAATAAAAATTTGGTTTAATTCTATGCATAACTTCATACACTTTTGGACGGTACAATATTCAAAATCGCACAAAAATCGCTATTACAGCGTCCCCTACCGGCGAATTTTTTCCAAATTCAGGGAGGACCTGCTTACCATAGCCAAAAACTTAAAATAAAAATTTGGTTCAATTCTATGCATAACTTCATACACTTTTCGATGGTACAATATTCAAAATCGCACAAAAAACGCATTTACAGCGCCCCCTACCGGCGAATTTTTTCCAAATTCAGGGAGAACCTGCTTGCTATAGCCAAAAACTTAAACTAAAAATTTGGTTCAATTCTATGCATAACTCCATACACTTTTGGATGGTACAATATTCAAAATCGCACAAAAATTGTTATATCAGCGCCCCCTACCGGCGAATTTTTTCCAAATTCCGGGAGGACCTGCTTGCCATAGCCAAAAACTTATAATAAAATTTTGGTTTAATTCTATACATAACTTCATACACTTTTTGATGGTACAATGGCGACAGACAGACGGACAGACGGACGGACGGACAGACGGACAGACGGACACACAGACAGACAGACATTTTCTATAAACATGTTTTTTGGAATCTCTGACCCCTAAAACATGCAAATCCGTCGAAAACCGGAAGTCGAAAAAAATTTCGATTACAATACTTTCTTCTATTGAAGATAGAAGAAAGTAAAAATTTGGTTCAATTATATACATAACTCCATACACTTTTCGATGGTACAATAATGAAAATGGTACAGACATCGCAATTATAGCGCCCCCTTCAGGCGGAATTTTTCCAAATTCAGGGAGGACCTTCGTGCCATGACCAAGAACAAGCACAAAAATTTGGCTCAATTCTATGCATAACTTCATACACTTTTCCATGGTACAATAGTCAAAATGACACAAAAATCCCTATTACAGCGCCCACTACCGGCGATTTTTTTCCAAATTAAGGAAGGACCTGCTTGCCATAGCCAAGAACTTAAAGTAAAAATTTGGTTCAATTCTATGCATAACTTCATACACTTTTGGATGGTACAATATTCAAAATCGCACAAAAATCACTATTACAGCGCCCCCTACCGGCGAATTTTTTCCAAATTCAGGGAGGATCTGCTTGCCATATCCGAAAACTTAAAATAAAAATTTAGTTCAAGTCTATGCATAACTTCATGCACTTTTGGGTGGTACAATATTCAAAATCGCACAAAAATCGCTGTTACAGCACCCCCTACAGGCGAATTTTTTCCAAATGCAGGAAGGACCTACTTGCCATATCCGAAAATTAAAAATAAAAATTTGGTTCAATTCGATGCATAACTTCATACACTTTTGGATGGTACAATATTCAAAATCGCACAAAAATCGCTGTTACAGCGCCCCCTACAGGCGAATTTTTTCCAAATGCAGGAAGGACCTACTTGCCATATCCGAAAACTTAAAATAAAAATTTGGTTCAATTCGATGCATAACTTCATACACTTTTGGATGGTACAATATTCAAAATCGCACAAAAATCGCTGTTACAGCGCCCCCTACCGGCAAATTTTTTCCAAATTCAGGGAGGATCTACTTCCCTTATCCGAAAACTTAATATAAAAATTTGGTTCAATTCTATGCATAACTTCATACACTTTTGGATGGTACAATATTCAAAATCGCACAAAAATCGCTGTTACAGCGCCCCCTACCGGCAAATTTTTCCCAAATGCAGGGAGGACCTGTTTGCCATATCCGAAAACTTAATATAAAAATTTGGTTCAATTCGATGCATAACTTCATACACTTTTGGATGGTACAATATTCAAAATCGCACAAAAAATGATATTATAGCGCCCCCTACCGGCGAATTTTTTCCAAATTCAGGGAGGATCTGCTTGCCATAGCCAAAAACTTAAAATAAAAATTTGGTTCAATTCTATGCATAACTTCATACACTTTTTGATGGTAGAATGGCGACAGACAGACGGACACACAGACACAGACATTTTCTATAAACATGTTTTTTGGGATCTCTGACCCCTAAAACGTGTAAATCCGTCGAAAACCGAAAGTCGAAAAAAATTTCGATTACAATACTTTCTTCTATTGAAGATAGAAGAAAGTAAAAAATCCCTGCCGGCTCGGGCCTACAGGCGGAGGTAGATTTCGAAGTTAAGTACTAAATTCACCAACAAAACTTAAATCAACATTAAAGATAAACCCAGTTCCTTCACTAAGAATGAGCTCTAGGGAGCTAAACATTTTGTGAAAATTCTTATATACACGAATACACACACGCATGTGCATGGAATAGGTTTAAAAATGGCTAAAACAAATTCAGAGAACCTCAAAGTGTTAAAATATGTTAATATTTCCATAGTCGGGTTTTTATAATGTTTTAATACGTTTCTTCAAACTCACATGACGTTACCTATTCACCTGCTGAGGTACATTATGTATACAATATGACGTAATATATATATATTTTTAATTCGTCAAACTATTTATTTCATTTTGTGTTTTCATTCTGAAATCTTGCTCTAGAAAACTTATGACGTAATATTCAATTTGTTTTCAATTCGTCAAACTATTTATTTAATTTATTTTTTCACATGAAAAATCTTGCAAAAGAAAAGCAATTGTTGTGGTGAGAATTTTATTGTTTTTTTTTTTTTCATTGTTGGCAACTGCTATAATGAAAAATATTTATTTTTTCCTGTCATTGTTGTGTAAGAGCTGGTTTTATCAGAATCTTGTTCAGACGGTATTCAAAATTTTGAACCCTCCCCATTTCCATTCCCTTGGGCCGATTTTGCCCATTTTCAATCCCCGCCGAGATATTAGCCATCTCAAAGTTGTTGGCGAGTTTGAAGACGATCCGTGCATAATTGCGACTTTTATCGTGCGGACAAAATTTAGTACATACATACATACATATATATATATATATATATATATGTATATATAAACTTTTTAGGTGAGGGTGGTTTTGGGTTCCTGGGGTCATATAATGAAAAGTTATGAAGGAATTTTTCAAAAGTCGTACCATGGTAACGACTGCAATAGGTAGTATTTCTTACGAAATCTACCTAAAAGTAGAGGGGCTAATTATGCTACTTGAAAAAAAAAATCTTTTCATTGTATATCATGTGGGGTATCTTGTGAAAGCTTTGTAACGCTGAACTCAAAAATACATTTCTTTTAATTTTAGGTATTATATTTTCAAAGATATTGTTAAAAATGTAGCGCAAAAATATGTTCCCCCCCCATCTGCTTCCGAATCTACTGAAACTAAAATTATGAAAAAAATAGAGGTAGTAGACATTAATATAAACCTTGCCGGAAAATTATAGCGATTACCCTAGGTCACATAGTTTTTGAGTAATTACCATTTTTCTGTTATACACAAATTTGATTTACGGGCATTCAGAAAAATTGGTGAGCATCGCTAAATATACCTATCGTTGCAGAAGAATAAAAGCATTGTTGATAATGATTTTCGAAAAAAAAAATTATCGGTAATTAGCCGAGATATTAACCCTTAAAGGTACGGTCAGTTTGGACATACACAATGACAGGGGCGGCGTACTCTATGCCTAGTTAACAACTTTTAATGATATATATGTGTAATGCAATGTCCAGTAACAGTATAAAAGCAATAAACGTCAAATTGTTAAAAACATACTAATTTAAGGGGTCTCGGGACTCTAAAAAGTGGAAAAAATGAAAAAAAAGACCATTTTCAACATTTAATGTCGTAAAATTTATATGATTTTAAAACACAATTTTAATTGGAATGAAATATATAAGTATGATCTTTTGTTTCATGTATTTAAAAAATTGCAAGATACAGAATTAGTATTTATAGGGGGCTCGAAACTGTTAGACATTTGTCGAACAAAAAATTGGCATAACAGTTTACGCGCAGGATTACAAAATAAATATTGCAACTAGAATGAAAATTTTGGTGCTTACTTATACTTCAGATTGTAATAATTTCCCTGAACTTAAATAAATTTGTATTTAAAGCATTTTTATATTTTTAAAGCAATGTTGCATTTAGCTAATACAAAATTTTGAAAATTTCAACAGTAAAATCACCTAAAAAATATTTTTTTGAACAATAAAAAGGAAATTTTAGGTTCAGTTTATATAGGCTAACATGAATTATATGTTTTGAAAATTTCATGAAAAAATATTCAGAAGTTTTTGAGGTATCCTGCGCGTTATGCCCCAAAAACGCCATTTGGAAAATAATGACTTTAAAGTTTCGGAAACGCCGCTTCAGCTATTGAGCGGGTATAATTCTAAAAGCCGAAACTTTTGTTCTAATGGGAATTTCAAGGAAACAATTATATCAAAATATTCAGAAAAGATCGGAGTTTAATATCTAAAAAAAAAAAAAAATTCTTAAATTTTGAAGCTTTAAGAGTCCTGCGACCACTTAATCCTTTCCAACACGGAGTAATTCTATTTATAAACTTATGAAATAATGAACTGACACCTGAATTTATAAACGAATTTATTAGAAAATGCGAACTTGTTTATTTTCACGTACATGATAAAAGGAAAATTTTAATTAAATATTCTGGGTGCCGTTTGTTTGTTTTGGAATTAAAATTAGGTGTCCGTTTTTTAAGGGCATCGCCCTCGAAAGATTTAGTTAGATTGAATCGCATAAATACTGTGGGATTCGCGATAGTTTGCATTGATTGTATCTCTCAATACGCTTCGAGTGACTTTAAAAGTTAATTAAACACCTATCTGGGAAAACGCGGCACTGACCAAGGCGACGTTGCAACTTTGAGACCTCAATTCGAAGCGCGCTTAGCACAATGCCAAATTTAAACTTAGAACAAAGGTTTTGTTTTAGCTACACTGTAGAAATAAAGGTTATTACTACGCTTAATTTAGTTTCCTGAAATGCCAAATGAAGTTTAACTATGCACTGCTTTTATTGTCAGTACCGAATTAAGTTCATCATAAACAGATTAGGATAATATTAAAAAAAGAGTTATACGAATAGCTATATTTTATATTATTTAGGTTCCATATCTCTTTGAACTTTCATGGTATACCCATTTACACTTTTCTAATATATACAGTTATACCCAACCCTACGTTGTATAGTTTTTTACAAAGTCTTAGTATTATTTTAGCAACGTTTTTTTTAATAATACAATTACAAATTCATATATTTATTCTACGGAACCCTCTGTGCGCGAGTAATGCTCGCACTTGACCGTTTATTATATTTTAATTTTAATTTTAAAAGTCCTTTATGAAATTTCTTCACATTGGTGACAATCGGGTTACTTCCATTGTTGAAGACAGGCTGGAAACAATGGGAATTACGATATCATTACAGATGCCATTTTCGCATTACAATTAAAAATAACTTTAAAACTAGTTGGATGTGCCAATCCCAAAACTTTTTTCTATCTTATACATCTTAATATTTCAAAACCTAGTTACACATGTTAATACTTCAATATTATTAGTTCAATACTATACCAACTTTGATTTTCATCTTAAATTTCTGCTCAAGTCAATTAAACGGACTAAAAACGAGTTAATCTATATCATGATATTTGTTAAAATTATTAATTTTTCCTTATTTTGTTATTATATCAGCTGTTTGCGAATAACCGGCTTAGCAGGTAGCGAGTTCCCGCCGCTGCATGAGCCGCCGATGCACAATAGAACTACGAAAAATCAAGAAAAGTATACAAAAATCGCTAGCACAGAGACCCTTTACCGCGTAATATTTCCGAATTCAAGGAGGACCTGTTGGCCAAAGCCAAAAACAAGCACAAAAATTTTGGTTCAATTGTATGCATAATTTTATACGTTGTTCGATGGTATAATAATGAAAATGGCACAGAGATCGGAATTATAGCGCCCCCTTCTGGCGGAATTTTTTCAAGTTCAGGGAGGACTTGTTTGCCATAGACAGAAACATGCACAAAAAATTTGGTTCAAGTATATGGATAACTTCATACACTTTTCGATTGGTACAATAATGAAAATGGTACAGACATCGCAATTATAGTGCCCCCTACCGGCAGAATTTTTCCAAATTCAGGGAGGACCTTCGTGACATAACCAAAAACAAACACATAAAATTTGGTTCAATTCTATGCATAACTTCATACACTTTTCGACGGTACAATATTCAAAATGGCGCAAAAATGGCACAAAAATCGCTATTACAGCGCCCTCTACGGGCGATTTTTTTACAAATTAAGGGAGGACCTCCTTTCCATAGCCAAGAACTTAAAAAAAAATTTTGGTTCAATTCCATGCATAACTTCATACACTTTTCGACGGTATAATATTCAAAATCGCACAAAAATCGCTATTACAGCGCCCCCTAACGGCGATTTTTTTACAAATTCAGGGAGAACCTGCTTGCCATATCCAAAAACTTAAAATAAAAATTTGGTTTAATTCTATGCATAACTTCATACACTTTTGGACGGTACAACATTCAAAATCGCACAAAAATCGCTATTACAGCGCCCCCTACGGTGCATTTTTTCCAAATTCAGGGAGGACCAGCTTGCCATAGCCAAAAACTTAAAATAAAAATTTTGTTTAATTCTATGCATAACTTCATAGACTTTTGGATGGTACAATATTCAAAATCGCATTTACAGCGCCCCCTACCGGCGAATTTTTTCCAAATTCAGGGAGGACCTGCTTGCCATATCCAAAAACTTAAAATAAAAATTTGGTTCAATTCCATGCATAACTCCATACACTTTTGGATGGTACAATATTCAAAATCGCACAAAACTTGCTATATCAGCGCCCCCTACCGGCGAATTTTTTCCAAATTCCAGGAGGACCTGCTTGCCATAGCCAAAAACTTAAAATAAAATTTTGGTTTAATTCTATGCATAACTTCATACACTTTTTGATGGTACAATGGCGACAGACAGACGGACGGACGGACAGACGGACACACAGACAGACAGACATTTTCTATAAACATGTTTTTTGTAATCTCTGACTCCTAAAACATGTAAATCCGTCGAAAACCGGAAATCGAAAAAAATTTCGATTACAATACTTTCTTCTATTAAAGATAGAAGAAAGTAAAAATACATTGAACCGAAAATGACGATACGATTTTTTTTTAAAAGAAAAAAACTCATTTTTTACTCATAAAGATGTTATTTCAATATTTTTTTCATTCAGCAGATATTAAGATTGAGACGATCTCAGGGGGCTTCAGTGAGTGAAAATGACGTCATAGTAAAAATGAAATGATTATTTACTTTGATAAAACTAAACATAAAATATACAAAATAAACTTTAAAAAGCTCACTGTTTTACTTAAAAGGCGACTGAAATAATAAAAGAGATGTTACAAGTTTAAAATATACATTTTATTTAAAACTTTTTTGTGTTTTCGGGCTATAATTTCTAAACGAAGTGAGGCATTTGTATAAATAAACAGCAATTAGTTATTAAAATATTCTCTGAAGATGGGCTTAGAAAATATAGCCCGAAAGTATACTAAGAAGTTTTAAATAAAATGTATATTTTTAAATTATAACTCTTTTTTAGCCCCCGGTACGGTATGCTATTTCTTTCTCCCAACTTACTTTGTCTCCAAAAAATAACGTTACCTTACACAAGTTACCTTACACAGAAGTCAGCAATAAACAAAGCAGATGTATCATTGTACGATTAAATGCTCTATAGCAATTTTTAAATTTCTAAGCATCGCACATTTTCAATTTTTATACCGCCGTATTGAAAAAAAAAAGTACTTTTAAATGCAATTTGTTTGAAAACTATCTCCATTTATTTTTGAAATATTAATTTTTTTGTAGTTTTTAGCACCATTTGCTTAATTTTGGCAACTCAAGTACTCCATTTATATAGAAAGTAAAGGGAAAATAGTTGAAAAATAGCAATTATATCTTTTTGTTGCCATTTTTTCATAACAACCGAAAGAAAATGTTATTAAAATGCGTGCTATTTTAAAAAAATATAAACGAATAATTTCCGTTAAAACATGGAGCTATTATAAACTATATTTAATTTTAAGTATCTGTAGACGCTTTCAGTGTGACGTCAGTCATGACGTTTTGGTTGGAAACGGATTCCAAACAAGCGGTTGCGATGCGTCATTTCTTTTTAAATATAAATCGTGGAAAATCTTACCAGTACATATCAAGTATTCAAAAACTTAGATGTAAGATATAGATATAAGATATAGCTGCAACACACAAACAAAATAGAAAATACAACATAGCAACCGTTTGTTTGGAGTCAGTTTCCAACCAAATCGTCATGCCTGCGCACGACTGAAATCGCCTATATTAATGTTACAAACAAATGAATGGCTATGAATCATTAGATAGACATTTTTTGTCGAGTTTCTTTAATGACGGCATCTTTTTGCTGCACTTGTGTATTATTTTGCGATAATGACATCCTATGCATGCTGTACTGTATATGATTAAGAGTGGATCGTAAATGTGGAATCCTTAAGCGGATACGAATGACGTCATTTTACATAAAATAAAAGTGTGGGCTTTAAGTCTTAAAATTTAAATATGTTTTGTACTATTTATATATACATACTAGGGGGCTCTGCCCCTACGAGCTACGCTCGCCAACCCCCGTTCAGACACCCCAGAATTCTAAAAGCATGTTAATTTCATCGGCCTTAAAAAGATTGAATTATAATAAAAAAAAAACAGTGACGGTCTCCCTGTAAACGGGTTTTCATTCATTTTCCTTTGATTGGAGATTTTTAAGACGAAATCAGCCGCTGCTAAGAGACACAATGGCTGTTTTCGTCTTTGATTAAA
Source organism: Maratus speciosus (assembly GCA_963932465.1). Classification (NCBI taxonomy): domain Eukaryota; kingdom Metazoa; phylum Arthropoda; class Arachnida; order Araneae; family Salticidae; genus Maratus; species Maratus speciosus. Next base: position 426,074,036 of record OZ010794.1, read on the forward strand.
AACAAGAAAGAAAAATCATGCGTATGGCATAGATTATGAAACACTTTTCAACACTCCCTGAAAGCTTTAACAAAACTTCGTTATTTAGGGAAATAAGGTAAATAAGATAACTAACTAAACATTTAAAGAACTGATTTCAGCGGTTACCATCCGTAGCCAAATATTTATTCCAATTCTTCCGAACAGCCCTGTATTTGATCTGTTAGGCTGATATATATAATATATACTAATAGAAAATTTAGCTTAGCAAGGAAACGCATAACAGGTTGAAATTTCTCTTTCAGCAATTTATACTAATAGATGGAAATATACTTGAATACTTTTGTTCAGTATACCTAGTACCTCTAAAATGGTACTAGGTATACTGTACACATACCTAGTATGTGTACTATACTGTACATATACACATACCTAGTATGTGTTGTTTACCTAGTACCTTTATTACACGCCACTATTTAGTTAAACTTTAATTCTTTGCGTGGCCCTGTATATCATTTTATCTATCTACAAACATTTCATAGAAAATTACATGCAGTTCAGCATAACATATTTTAAACCCAGCTTTCAGCAATTTACGGTCATACTCAGTAACCTTTACGAATTCTTTTGCGTTGCCCTGATATCAACTATAACATTTACACACACCATATAGTATGGATAAATATAGTGAAACTTAAAAGAGCATATCATAATTAAAAATACATTCCCTGTCATCGCCGCTAATATACAGTACTTCGGATAGAAAATACTTGTCTGAAATGTTTTGTATATTCCTGTAAATGCTATGCACTTCGTATTATGCATGAAATAACTTAAGTAAGCCTCACCGACGTATATCACTTTTATTATATATGAATTTGTATAATTAAAATACGCCGCAAACAATTTCCCCCTATACCATTTGTAATGGAATTCTTTTGTGTAGCCCTGTAAATGAATAGTAACTATTCGTTGCCCCTCATATGCTACAGAATATTCTGCATATTTTAGTGCACTTCGTAAATGCATATATTTTTATTATGTTTGAAAGGGTGTAACATCTTTAAAATTCATTTGAAATTATTTTTTCCCATTGGCCGTAATGTAACGGAATACTTTTGACTGTCCCTGTAAATTAGGGGTGCACAACCTTTTTAAGAGAAGGGCCACTTATAAAAATTTCTGGGTTGTAGAGAGCCACATCAGTAACACGGGGAGAATTCTATTTCTGGGAGGTGATCTGTGGCCTATAATCAGATAAAAAATGTGATTTCAGAGCGGAGGAGGGTTAGTTTTACCCCTCTAGGTTCCCCTACCCGGTCAACATACCCAATCAGTTGGCAAGGATATATCAACAGTTTACGTTTGTATGTATAACAGAGATATAGCAAGTATTATTTAGAAGGACTGATAATATTCCTTGACTTTATTCGGGGAAGTAAATTTTGTTTATTTAAAAATGCTAAAAAACAAACATAGGCATGAAGGCTAGCATGAACAAACATAGGCTAGTTGCCGAAAAAAAATGTGCACTTTATGAACGAAGGGAGATGAGGAGCCGATCAACGAAATTAGCGAATTTTCCGCGCCCGATCAACGAAATTAGCGATTTTTTTGCACCTGGTTGACAAAATTCGCAATTTTCCACAACCTGGTCGACAAAATTCGCGTTTTTCCGCGCCTGATCGACATAATTCGCGAATTTTTGGAGCTCGATCGACAAAACTCGCGATTTTTCCACTCCTGATCGACAAAATTCGCGAATTTTTCCTCGTCCGATCAACGAAATTCGCGATTCTTAACTGACTCTAATGAGATTTGAAATTTTTTCCCGCGGCAAATTGACGAAATTCGTGCTATTTTCTCGCAATATCTTTCAACAGACGAAACTCGTGATTTGTACGCAGCCGATCAATGAAATTTTCAATTTTCCGCGCACCATCGAGAAACTTCGCGATTGTTTCGTGCATGTCAACGAATTTTGCGATTTTTCCGCGTCTGATCGACAAAATTCGCGATTTTTTTCGTGCCCGACCAACGAAATTCGCGATTATTTTCGTGCCCGACCAACGAAATTCGCGATTATTTTCGAGCCCGACCAACGAAATTCGTGATTTTTCGGATCCCGATCGACAACACTCGCGATTTTTTTGTACCCTATTGACAAAATTTGCGTTTTTTCCACGCCTGATCGATGAAATTTACGATTTTTCCGTGCCCGATCAACGAAATTGGCGATTCTTAAGTGACTAAAAAATTTTGCATTTTTTCCCGCGGCAAATTGATGAAATTCGGGATAAACAAGACGAAACACGCAATTTTTCCGCAACCCATCAAAGAAATTTGAGATTTTCCTGCAGCCCATCAACGAAATTTGAGATTTCCCCGCTAATAATGGAAAATATTTGCAATTTTCCCACCCCCGACCGACGAAATTCGTGATTCTTAACTAACTGACGGAATTCGCGAATTTTCTCGTATCTGACGAAACTCACGATTTTTACGCAGCCAATCAACAAAATTTACAATTTTTCCGCGCATCATCAACAAAACTGACGATTTTTTCGTACCCGATCAATGAAATTTGCGATTTTCCGCGCTTGATCGACAAAATTCACGATTTTTCCGTGCCGGACCAACGAAGTTCTCGATTTTTCCGATCTCGATCAACAAAACTCGCGATTTTTCCTTGCCCGATAGGTCAAATTTACAATTTTTTCCGCGCCTCATCGACAAAATTCGCGATTTTTTGTGCTTGATCAACAAAATTTGCGATTTTTCCGCGCCTGATCGACAAAATTCACGATTTTCCCGCACCCAATCAACGAAATTCGCGATTCTTAACTGACTGACGAATTTTTCAATTTTTCCCGCGGCAAATTGAGGAAATTCCCGATTTTTTCCTTGCGACCTATGGACAAAACTTTTTTTTGTCCATAATGATAATTGACAATTTTTTGCACTTATAAATTGATGAAGTTCGCGGGCCACTTTTGGCCCGCGGGCCACAGGTTGTGCATCCCTACTGTAAATGAACTAAACATGCTACAAACTTCATTTGAAATAGGGTTCGCTCTAGGCTAAACGTCAATAACTTAAAGTTTCAGTGCGATCCGTGTATATTTACGAGAGTTAGAGCGCGAACAGACAAACCGAAATCAATAACACTTTTCAACTTTGTTGGAAAGCGTTAAAAATTTGAAAGTAAGCTAATGTAAAATGAATTAAGTACACAGAGTCTTTGTCTCTCGGTACTTTTTAACAACGCTATGAGAGAGTTCTTTTAAATGTACCGTTTTAAATCTGACGTAATTTTCACCAAAGTTTCCTTTCTCTTTTTAATATTCACATGAAAATACTTTTGTTGTTAGAAAGGAAATATTATTTGCGCTGTCTTAGAATTCACGATAATAGTTGAAAAGATTATCTCGAAATATCAAATAAATGTCTTGTGCAAATATATTTTTTAATTTATGTGTTTTGCCAACTTTTATTTATTTGGCCTTTTTAAATATGACGCAATTTCCTTCATTTGTGACTTTTAACGCATAATAATGAATTTAGTATTTAAAAATTTTCTTTCCCTTTTAAAATTCACGTGTAACTGTAGTTTTTATGATGTAATTTTCAATCAGTAAATAAATAAATAGAAATGCTTAATTCATCTTTAAAAGTTAAAGTTAAAATTAGGCGTTCAATCAATAACTGTTGTATTTCTGATATTCCTCCGAAGAAGACTATATGTTTTATAGTTGAAAGTATACTAAGGTATTAAAGTAATTTAACATTTTTAAATACTGTGTCAACTTTTAAGTAATTTTGCACTTAGTGTAATTTTCAATATTTTCCCGTTTTTTTAACACGTAATCACTTAATTCTAATTTGATTTTTTTTTTTCTGTTTATAATAGCCACGTGTAAATAAATTTTTTATTTGAAGGAAATATTATTCTTTGCGCTGTTTTTAAAATTGGCAACAGTTTAAAATAATTGCCCTTTTCTAAAATATGTAAAAAATATCTCTCGAAATGCTGAAAATTTGAATTTAAAATGGAAATAAATCCTCAAAAAATGAGTCAAATTAAAAAGATAATTGCAGTCTGCCTATCAAGAACTTCCAATGTATAAAATGATCTAAAAATGTTTAAATTCCTATGTATAGTTTTTCTCCTATCAAACTTTTTTAATGGAACGATTTTGACCATCTTTAACATTAAATATCTCTTAAAATAATTATTCGATTTAAAAACTGTCTGCATCAGCGTGTTTATCAAACATGTCTCTATAATACCACTGATTTTCATAGTTTTGTATGAAACAGTTTTCTTAATATTAACGAAGAAAGACCCCCGGTCATAAAAAATATGGATGCCGATCTAGTAGGAGTATACCCGGATGATCTACGCAGATTTTCATTGGTCCATTTCCAAATCAAAACTTTTTTTTATATATAGAAGGATATTTTTTTTTTCATCGGGAGCAACACTAAATTCTGAAAAAGCAGAATTCCTGTTTTCTAGTGTTCAAAATTTCTCTTTAAATTACAGGCGTGCAATTGTTATAATATTTCCCATATTGATTTTAACACCGTAAAATATAATTTGCATTCTAGTCATTATTTTAACGAGTTGGAGCCCGTCGAAATTCGACGAACTGAAATGTTAGAAAGGAACTGTCAGATCGAATTTATAATAAACCTACAAAAATAATTGCAATAAAAAATTCATCTTACATTGGTTGTCTAACTCTTAAAACAAATAATATTTTTAACCTAAAATTATTAAAAAGTTATTTCCACAAACTTCAACTGCTTAAATTATTGAAAAATTAAACTGCATTAGAATACGTATCCAAGATAAGTAATTATGATGAAGTTATCGATTGAGGCTCTTATGTTTGTTTTTAAGGGATAAAAAATCAGTAAAAAGGGATTTCGCTTTGTCACATCAAAAAACTTTCCCCAATACAATCTAAACTGTGCGTTATTTTCCCATTCTCATAATTTACATATACGCACCACTCAAATTCACAATTTGAAAGTATTTTAACGCGCAATAGATTATTAATGAATGTATTTCCAAACTTAAAGTCACGTTTGTCCGATATAACTTTTCATGTGAACATTCGCACAAACTTTTAAGTTCTAATCTCAGTACCCGCGAAAAAAAAATTCAGAAATTTGCCTTTAGTTGTCATACTATTGGCCATTTAGTATTGATAAAATATTTAGTTTTATCATAAAAAAGTCCTTCCGGCCAGTGCCGGGAGGAAGAGGTAGCTTTCATAATCCTTATTTAAAAAAAGCCAACTTATATCATGCAAACACACGAAGCTCAATTTAGTGGAAACCGAATATAGGAGATTCAATACTAATTTTTATCAATATAATGAATGAGAATTTCGCGAAATTAGTCAGTTTTATCCAAGCTGTTTTTCTTTAAAGTAACTTATATTTGGCTGCCAAATTCGGCAATTTCTTAAAGTGCCTGTCATTTTAAGACAACATGGTGGATGAGGCTAAGCAGTGAACTTGGTCGAGAGCTTAGTAATTGCTGTGCACATGCTCACTCACATCGGAATCGGTTAATATATAGGAGTGCTGTCGCATGCAAAAAATCAGATTTTTCAAAATGTCACCCACAATAGAAATTGAAACTGCTATATCTGAGCCATTTTTTAAGGTAAAGACAAACAAAAAATGCTCCTGAATCCTTATATCAAGATCAAATTCTTAAGAAAGAAACCTTTTTCAATTTCTAATTTTTTTGCACCTCACTTTAAATATATATATACTTTTTAATTTAATGGCCGCCATTTTGAAACAAGATGGCTGATGAATCTGGCCAGCGAACTTGGTCGAGGTGTTGATGTATACTATCCATGTGCCTTCTTACCTCGAAATAGGCGAATACGTGTGTTATCGCGTGACAAATACAAGATCGTTTCAAAATGTTAGCCATGCTAGAAATTCAAATTGCTATAAATCAACCATTTTTTAAGATATCAACAAAAGAACAAATTTTCAGAAACAAAAACTGCTCCGAAATCTTTGTATCAAGGCCAAACACATAAAAAAAATCTTTTTCAGTTTCCAATTTTTTAATACCTCATTTTAAATTTTAAATTTAATTTTTTTTAAAATGGCAACCCTTTTGAAACAAGATGGCGAATGAAGCTGGCCAACGAACTCGGTCGAGACATTGGTATGCACTATGTACAGACCAAGTTACATCCACATAGGTTCATAAATACGCCTGTTATCGCGTGACAAAATCAGGTCGTTTTAAAATGTCAGCCACAAGAGAAATTCAAAATGCTATTACTCAGCCATTTTTTTTAGATATAGACGAAAGAAAAACTGTTCCGGAATCTTCGTATTAAGGTCAAACACATACAAAAAAAATCTTTTTCATTTTCCAATTTTTTTGGTATCTCATTTAAATTTTTTAATTTTTTAATTTTTTTAAATGGCCGCCATTTTGAAACAAGATGGCGGATGAAGCTGGCCAACGAACTCGGTCGAGATATTTGTATGTACTATGTACACACCAAGGTACATCCAAGTCGGTTCATAAATACGCCTGTTATTACGTGAGAAAAATCAGGACGTTTCAAAATGTCAGCCACGCTAGAAATTCAAAATGCTATAACTCAGCCATTTCTTAAGATATAGACGAAACAAAAACTGCTCCCGAATCTTTTTATCAAGGTCAAATACATAAGAAGAAAATATTTTTTCAATTTTCAATTTTTGGTACCACATTTCAAATTTAAATTTTTCTTAAAAATTTAAATGGCCACCATTTTTAAACAAGACGGCGGGTGAAGCTGGCCAACGAACCTGGTCGAGACATTGGTATGTACTATGTATAAACGAAGTTACATCCAAATCGGTTCATAAATACGCCTTTTATCGCGTGACAAAATTCAGGACGTTTCAAAATGTCAGCCACGCTAGAAATTCAAAATGCTATAACTCAGCCATTTTTTAAGATATAGACGAAACAAAAACTGCTCCGAAATCTTTGTATAAAGGTCAAATACATAAGAAAAAAATATTTTTCCATTTTCAATTTTTTGGTACCATATTTCAAATTTTAAATTTTTAAAAAAATTTTAAATGGCCGCCATTTTGAAACAAAATGGCGGATGAAGCTGGCCAACGAACTCGGTCGAGAGATTGGTATGTTCTATGTACACACCGAATTACATTCAAATCGGTTCATAAATACGCCTTTTATTGCGTGACAAAATTCAGGACGTTTCAAAATGTCAGCCATGCTAGAAATTCAAAATGCTATAACTCAGCCATTTTTTAAGATATAGACGAAACAAAAACTGCTCCGGAATCTTTGTATAAAGGTCAAATACATAAGAAAAAAATATTTTTCCATTTTTAATTTTTTGGTACCACATTCCAAGTTTTAAATTTTTTTAAAAATTTTAAATGGCCGCCATTTTGAAACAAAACGGCGGATGAAGCTGGCCAACGAACTCGGTCGAGACATTGGTATGTACTATGTACACACCGAATTACATCGAAATCGGTTCATAATTACGGGAGTTACAGTGTGACATAGGTCAGATATATATATATATATATATATATATATATATAGATATATATATATATATATATATATATATATATATATTACCATTAATTAAACATAACCTGCCACCGTCAATTATTATGATTTAAAGCTGTAAGTATTAAAAAAAAAAATATTATAAGAATTATTATGGAAGAAAAAAGAAAAAAGTGGACACCGACAAAAATTGAAAAGCTTATACATTGAATTACGTTATCGAGGGCACAGAATTCAATGATATAAGCAAAATGGTTGTTTTCTGTGGGAAAAATAAGCTAAAGCTAAAATTAATTTTCCCCTGTGCCCGAACAACCACTAAAATCAAGTGAATTGATTAAAAATGAAAGCAGAATAGAAACAAATAATATGAAATGGAAGAATCAATAAAACGTATTTAAATATTTATAGGATATAAAATAGAAATAATAAACACCATACCGATTAATATTTCATTATTTTACAAAAATCCATGTGCACATGTCTTCCAGTATATCAAAAAGATTAAGGTGAATAAAACAGTTAAGAAATCACAGTAAATGATACCAAAGGATGCAGTTAATACATTTGAAAAAAATTTGAAATACCTTGTAAAACAAATTTAATCTAATATAAAATAAATAGATATTAATTACATTATTTAAAATGCACTATTAAATTAATAGATAACAGTTTAACAATATCGTCAAAATTTAGCTAAAAATACACCCTGGTGTATAAATTATAACTGAAATGGAGCTAGAAAAATTAAAAGTTAGAGCAATCTGAAAGATACAATTTTAGTGCTGCCATCTATTAATAATTATATTAAACATCTATCGCAAGATAAAAATTTGCAAGCTTTTGAATGTAAATAACTGTTTAAACAGCAAAACCAAACAAATCCTTATATATAGAGAATTATAGAACAACCACTAAATCAAGTGAATTGATTAAAAATGAAAGCAGAATAGAAACAAATAATATGAAATGGAAGAATCAATAAAACGTATTTAAATATTTATAGGATATAAAATAGAAATAATAAACACCATACCGATTAATATTTCAGTATTTTACAAAAAACCATGTGCACATGTCTTCCAGTATATCAAAAAGATTAAGGTGAATAAAACAGTTAAGAAATCACAGTAAATGATACCAAAGGATGCAGTTAATAGATTTTGAAATAAAATTTGAAATACCTTGTAAAACAAATTTAATCTAATATAAAATAAATAGATATTAATTACATTATTTAAAATGCACTATTAAATTAATAGATAACAGTTTAACAATATCGTCAAAATTTAGCTAAAAATACACCCTGTTGTATAAATTATAACTGAAATGGAGCTAGAAAAATTAAAAATTAGAGCAATCTGAAAGATACAATTTTAGTGCTGCCATCTATTAATAATTATATTAAACATCTATCGCAAGATAAAAATTTGCAATCTTTTGAATGTAAATAACTGTTTAAACAGCAAAACCAAACAAATCCTTATATATAGAGAATTATAAACCTAATATAAATCACACAAAGTATTTAAAACTATTGTTAATAAAATTTAAAAGCATACAATATGTTCTATTAGCTGAATTATTTAAACTAAACTAAGAGTTTAAATAATGTTAGAACATTGATAATATATAGCATATATCTATATGCTATAAAACAAAATAAATTCAGTAATAATTAATATAAATAATTATTAAAAATTATCTAAAAAATATTTTTCAATGAATTATATATAAGATATTTATAAAATGAACAGGAAATAACCAACATGTGGAAGTATATAGAAGGTTAAATAATACTTAAAATCCCATTACTTAAAACGCACAAATATAGAATGTGGATTATTTTCAGACATCCATAAAAATCCATAAAGTATGAATATGGGACATTCAAAAACATTAAACTAAGAGTGGCATACTATTAGTAATTAATATGATATTGTCCTTAGTAAATTAAAATTTAATAACAAATAATTGTAAATTAGATTAATGAATAATTAAGCTAATTATAATATTAATGAAAATCTCCAACTTACATATAAAATATCAAATCAACATCCACATAAAATACATAACAAAAAAATAGTAATAATACAAGAGCCCCGCTTTTTTTTTTTTTTTTTTTTTTTAAATAAATAATTAACCATTGCGTATTATCCAGACAACACCACCCTCCTCCGTACTCTAACATCTACCCACCCAACCAACCTATAATATTTTTTTATATTATTTTACAATTTTTAATTTTTTATAGATATTTTTTTATTTTATAATTTTTTTGTAATTTTGTTTACGCATGTGTTAATTTGTGTTTATAGATCATGTAAGAAAAGTACTAATTGTATATTAATGAATATATGAATTTTTTTGGAAAACCATGATTTAATGCATCATAAATTAGTTTTTTAATATTATTGTTAATTAGAGGAGAAGAACATAAACATTTTATTCTATATAAATGATTAAGTATTATATTACGAAATACAGAATGATGTAGACAAGATTTAAAATTTGTAAATGTATTAACTGTGAATTTAAATTCTTTACGTTTGTCATACAAATCTGTGATTGTTTTATTGTCTTTTATTGTAATTTTAAGATCTAAGAAGTTAATTGTATTGTTAGATAAAAGGTTTTCCGTTAATTCCAAATTAGTGGGATAATCAACTGGAAATCGAGTAATTGCAGATTGATCAGTTTCAATTAAAATGATGTCATCAATATAACGATATAAATGTAGATTATTATTAGTAAAATTGCGTTCATAATGAGATAAGTATAAGTCTGAGAGTAAACTGGAAGTAGAACCGCCTTGTGGTATACCGACATGCTGTAAATATAAAGTATTATCTTGCAATATAAAATTATTATAGATAATGAAGTTAGTTAAAGATTTAAAATATGCAATATCTATATAAGATGGTAATTCCAGTTTTTTATAATACTTTTTAAATAATGCATTTATAATTTTATGTAAATCTAATAGGTCTATATTATTAAAAAGATCTTTGAAGTCATATGTCGTTATATTACAAACAGAATGAAGATTTTTTAAAATCTTAACAAGTTGATAGCTATTTTTTATACAATGTGTATTATCATTGTTTGTAGTAAGTTCATATATTTGATTAAGAATTTTTAAGAGAAGTGTATTGGCTTTATTATTATATGTATTACAACCAATAGTAACAGTCCTAAATTTAATAGGAGTTTTATGAAATTTGGGAATAAGAACTAAATATGGATAATTAAAATTAGTAGATAAAATATTTAAAAGTTTATAATAACTTCGAATTTTACGATTATTTACAATAACATTTTCATTAGTTTTTTGAAAAGACTTATTAGAAGAAATAGAATTTGTAAGAAGTTGGTGATAATATGATTTACATATAATAGCATAATTGTTAGGAGATTTGTCTACATATGTAATAACGAAGTTTTTTTGTAATTTAGTAATTTGTTGGAAATAATGCTGTGTATTAATAGAAACCAAATCAGCAATATTATTTTTTAAAGCCATAGTTAATTTTTCAATTACTAATATCTTCCATTGATTAAAATATTCAATAGGCTTATTATAAGAGATAGAAATTTTATAAATAAAAATATCAATATCATATGTAAACTGTTTGATAATAGATTTAACATTAAATTTAGATGGAAGTCTATATTTAGTACCATAACCCATTAGTTGTTTCAATTTAAAATCATGAACAATATCAATATTTCCAGTGATTATATGTCCATGATCATTGTTTATGTATTTTTTTAGAGTGGGGTCTTTGCAGATACACGGAAAAGTACTTGCAGCAGATGTATTTTTTGAAAATGTATTATAGTTAAAAATTTTTCTCCCAATTGTATTCGGATATTTAAAGGTTTTTGATATATGAAGATTATTGATAGGAAAAAAAAAAAAAAAAAAAAAAAAAAAAAAAATATATATATATATATATATATATATATATATATCAATTTTGAACGGAGGGTGGTTTCGGGGTCTGGGGGTCATGATCGATGAAAATATACCAAAATTTTTTGAAATCGCTTTCCTCCGAACGGCTGCAATAGGTAGCTTTTTTGTAAAGAAAGCTACCTAAAAATGATCGTTTTGTTTTAAATATAGCATCATTTTGGCTCACTGAATCATTTTGCCTAGCGTCTCAAACTCGGTATCAGCGTAATGTAAAAATATTGAAATGTAACTGATTTATGACGAAGAATGCGTGTTTTTTTTAATGTCTGACGTCATTTTCTGTTCAAAAATTATAAAAAAGTTACTTTTATTTGTAATGTGAAAATGGCATCAATAAGGATATAATCGATAAAAATAATAAACCATGACTATTTTCTCTTTACTTTCAATATAAATGGAGTACTTCAGTTGCCACAATTACAAAATCTGTATTAAAAACTACAAAAAAATTAATATCTCAAAAATAAATTGAGATACAGCTTCCAAACAAATTGCATTTAAAAGCATATTTTTTCCCCGTACAGGGGTGTAAAAATTGAAAATATGCGATGTTTTGAAGTTTAAAAATTTGCTATAACGAAAATTGCAAACCGAAATTTCATTTAAAATTTCAAAGTATTGCCATTCGCAAAATGACGTATGCGTTACGCACAGATATGTTTGTCCTTTATTTAAGTATTGTGCGGCAGCGCAATACTTATTTATTTCCAGTGTCACTTCTCAATGTTAATTTAACATGGAAAAGCCTATGGGGATCATAACTTTTTCATTTTTTCTTCCCACCTTTTTGTCCCTGATGCCACTAATTTTTTATTCTTTACTAATTCTAATGATATTATAAATTTAAAGTGTAAAAACGTTTAAAGGTATATGCAGGCGTTATTTATGTGTGTATGTGTGTTAATATATATTGTAGTATGTGGGTTTTATTATATGTAAAAACGTTTGCCTGACATCAGGGTCAAAACGAATGGTAAAATGCCTTTGCATATGGGTGAATCAGAGAGAAACATGGGCCAATTTTTTTTTTACATTATTCAAATATTTTTCTTAATAATTCCAATTTTCACTTTTTTCATTGAAAATCAATGGGCATTTTTCATAGAAAATGTAACATTTTTACTTCATTGTTGCAAAAATTTCAAAAGCCGTAATAATAATTTATTTCTTTTTAGTTGAAATATTTTCACGTGAAATATTAAATTGAGCTTTTTTTTTTTTTTTTTTTTTTTTTTTTTTTTTTCAAAAATTAAAAAGGTGAATATGGCGTCATAGTGGAAATAAAAAAGATATTTTCAGAATAAGTTTTTGCTTTGGTCAAGTTTATATTTTAGTAAAAAGTTTCTAATGGATAGCTATTTTTACGCAGGTAGCGAACTTAGTGGGGAATTACATAACTTAAATTTTAAAATGTATTTTTTTTTTCCGCGATGAGAACTATTTATACCCCAAGTTAAACTTATGTAATAATTTTCTGACGTGTTTACATCACCCCTTGGGAGAGAATAAGGTTTAAAAATTTAAGTAAAACTGTTATTTTTTATTGTTTACTGTATCACAGCTATAATATTGTTAAATATTAGCAGTAAGGATTCAACACAATTTACATTTACATTCATAGCGTTCCTGAGTGGGAAATAGGGTATCAAAATTTAAGTGAAGTTAATTTTTTATGTTTTGATTATAGATTTTTTGCGTTTATATTAGAAATTTTTGTCCAAACTACGCAACCTGCATTACTACAGTGATGAAACATTTTGAATTACACATTGGTAAACTGCATCCCACATTGTGATGCAATACCGCATACATCAAAGCCTGATAATGATACTCTCTATTAATTTTGAAATGCGTTCGTCTGAGTGCAGTAGTTATTAAAAAACTTGATATATTAAACAAAAACGTAATTTGAAGAACAAATTAAAAAAACAAAATTTATTTCCTACATTGTTTAAGCCCGAGAAGGAACAGATATTAATATATTTCATTCAATTCGTTCTACATTTAATGTTACATTTTTGTAACAAATTAGTTAAGCCAATTAAAGATTAAAAAATAAAAATAAAATTCATACAATATGATACTTAAAACACTCTAAAAAATTAGATTCCGTTTAAATGAAATCGAAATAAATCTTAGACTTTTTTTAAGTTTTGTATTTTGCATGCATCTTATCATTTCATGCACAATTGTCATAAACATAATACAAAATCTGCAATACAAATATTTTCAATTAAAAATGGAAGAAGTCTAAGATTTATTTCGATTTCATTTGAACGGAATCTAATTTTTTAGGGTGTTTTAAGTATCATATTGTATGAATTTTATTTTTATTTTTTAATCTGAAATTGGCTTAACTAATTTGTTACAAAAATGTAACATTAAATGTAAAACGAATTGAATGAAATATTTTAATATCTGTTCCTTCTCGGGCTTAAACAATGTAGGAAATAAATTTTGTTTTTTTAATTTGTTCTTCAAATTACGTTTTTGTTTAATAATATAGATAGTCTTTTAAGTAAAACAGTGAGCTTTATAAAGTTTATATTGTATATTTTATGTTTGAATCAAGGTGAAGATTTGCGTTCTGTCTTATGATTTTATTTAAAGCTAAATATTTTTTATCAAAATAAATACTCATTTCATATTTACTTAATTAGTATATTTTATTACGAATGCGTCTAAAGAGGCTTAAATTTCTGGATTTCGCTGGCACTCAGATTAGAACCTCAAATCAAGAGTGCGAATGTTCAGATACCAAATTGTAACAGGCAAACGGGACATCAAGTTTGGGACTATATTTATTAATAATCTATGGCACGTTAAAATATTTTTTTAAATAGTGAATATGAATATGAAATGTATGCATGTAAATTTTGTGACGGTAAAAACGACGTTACTTTTAGACTGTGTTGAAAAAAAAATTTGATTGTATCATAGTGGCGCAATTTTCGTTGATTTTTCATTACGGAATACCAAAGATCAAAGCCTCAATAATAACTACATAACTTTTTATCCGAATTCCATGTTACTGATTACGTAGAGAAATAAAATTTAATTTTTCAGTCATTTTAAAAGTTTAAATTAAACTTTAGTTAAAAAATAAAGTTTGTTTTAAGAGTTAGGCCAGCCAATATAAGATTGATTAATAATTGCAATTGTTTTTGTAATTTTTTTGATAAATTCAATCAATCAGTTCGTTTAAATATTTTCATTCGTCGAATTCGATGGGTTTCGACTCTTATTTTAATTATTTTAGACATTTTACATAAGACGATATTTAATATTTGGGCATTTTACATGTAACGTAATTTTCACTATAAAATGCGCTTTGCGTGTAATAATTTAATTATTTTAAGATTTTCTGAATGTTTTAATATTCACGTGTAAATAATATTTTTATGACGTAATTTTCCTTATTTCTTGCTTTTAACACGTGATCATTTAATTATTATTTCCAACTTTTATTCCTGTTTTTAAATGTCACGTGTAAATACATTTTTTATTTGAGAAGAAATATAATTACTTGCGTTGTTTTACAAATTGGCATCAATATAAAAAAAAAATTCCCTTTTTCTAAATACGAAAAAAGTACCTCTTGAAATGCTGAACCTCTTGAATGCCTCTTGAAATTAATTTGAATACAAAATTGAAGAAAAAAAAAAACACTAAAAATATTTGTCAAATTAAAAAAATAAGTGCAGTCTCCACACCAGAAGTTTATGTAGTATACCCCCAGAAAAAAAGTAATTAAATTCCTATGCAGTTTTTGTTCTTCCTATAAATCTTTTATAATGGACGGATTTTGACCGACTTTAACAATTAATAGCTCTTAAAATAACCCTTCGATTAAAAAATGGTCGAACTCGATAAGTGATTTTCAATCGTCAACACATAAAAATTGCAGGTTTGTACTCGGATGCTTAGAAATAGATTAGTTTATTTTTTAGTCCCCGATAGGCTATTCCTTTCAGCCAGCAATTAAAACGTCGTCTCTAAAAAATAACGTTTCCTTGTTTAAGCCAGCCGTAAAACAAAGCAGATGTATCATTGTACGGTTAAATACTCTACTGCATTTTTTTTTACTTCTAAGCATTGCACATTTTTAATTTTTAGACCGTCGTATTGGGAAAAAAAGTAATTTTAAATGCAATTTGTTTGAAAACTGCATCTCAATTTTTTTACTTTTTTGTATCTTTACAAGAAGAAAGTATTGGATTCGTGAAAATTTTCGATTTCCGGTTTTCGACGGATTTACACGTTTTAGGGGCCAGAGATACCAAAAAACATGTTTTTACAAAATGTCTGTCTGTGAGTCTGTGAGTCTGTCTGTCTGTATGTGCCACAAATTTTGTGGGCGCTCTATCTCCAGAACTAATGCACGGAATTTAGTAAAAAATTATATTTAGGTAATCCCTGATATAAATTGGTGCTGATTAGTTTTTGATGTAAATCGCTCAACAGGTGGCGCTGCTATGCTGCATTTTTCTCGATTTCCGCAATAGCTGAATCTGAAGTACTAAAGCACGGATTTTCATAAAACATCAGATTCCGTTAGTCCTTGACATGAATGGATGATGTTTAGGTTTTGGTGCAAATCGCCTAACAGGTGTCGCTGCTATGCAGCCTTTTGCAGGATTTACACGAGTTCTGCAATAGCTCTATCTCAAGAACTAATGGACACATTTTCATCAAACTTCATATTCAGTTACTCTTTGATATGAAATGATGCTGACTACGTGTTGGTGAATATCGCCCAATAGGTGGCGCTGCTGTGCTGCATTTTGCACTATTTCCTCAATAGCTCTATCTCAAGAACTAAAGCACGAATTTTCATCAAACTTCAGATTCAAGTATACCTTGATAAATATTGATGCTGATTATGTGGTTGTGTAAATCGCTCAACAGGTCTGTTATGCTACATTTGTCATGATTTTTGCAATAGCTCTATCTCAAGAACAAATGCACGGATTTTCCCCAAACTTCATATTCAGTTAGACATTGACATAAGTTGATGATAATTAGGTTCTGGTGTAAATCACCCAATAGGTAGCGCTGCTATGCTGTATTTTGCTGGATTTACACGATTTCAGGGACAGTAATATCTCAAGAACTAATGCACGGAATTTCATCTTTTTAGAATCCTCATGATGAGCATAGATTGCCATTTAATTTGGCACTGTGATAACGAATATTGAAGTATTGACAAGTATGAGATAGAAGAAAGTTTTGTGATGGCCACAACATACTAGTTTTCTTGTAGTTTTTAGCGCCATTTGTTTAATTTTGACAACTCAAGTATTCCATTTCTGTAGAAAGTAAAGGAAAAATAGTTGGAAAATACTAATTATATCTTTTTGTTGCCATTTTCCCATAACAACTAAAAAAAAAAAGTAATTAAAATACGTGCTATCCTGAAACAAGTAATATAAAAATTTTGTTTTTAAAGTCAATTCCTACTTAGGTCATCAAAGAAAAATTTAATATAATCCCTTAAGCTAATTTTAGTTTTTGTTGCATTAAAATATCTCAATTTGTTGATTTTCTATAAGCAAGTAGGTTTACAATGGAAGTCTATGGGAATTTGGCGAAATATTAGAGATGTCGCCAAGTTGGCGTCATTTTTGGCGACTCATTTTGGTCGCCAAATTGGGCGGTATATCGCCAAGTTGGCGACAAACTTGGCGGTATTTGGTGACAGAACAGCCCCCCCCCCCCCTATGGTAACCCCCTTATAGATATGAAGATGCATTAAATGCTTCAATAACCAATGGCCGCCATTTTGTCTCCCATGTAAAACTAAAATTAATTAATTAAAATTTAATTAATGAATTAATATTTGAAAAAACTGTATTACCATCAATTGTTATCCAGTACAAGTTTAAAAAAAAATTATTTCAACTTGATAGGATGAATAATAAGTATTTTATTAACGATTGAAAATTTGAACAAGATATATAAATAAATAAATAAATAAATATAGGGAGAGTGTGAACTAATAGTAGGAATTGAAAAAATATATAAACGAATGATTTCTGATAAAACGTGGAGCTATTATAAACTATATTTAATTTTAAGTATCTATATTAATATTACAACAAAAAAAAAACGAATCATTAGATAGCCGATTTTTTTTGTCGAGTTTCTTGAATGACGACATCGCTTTTTTTGGATTTGTGTATTATTCAGCGATCGTGACGTCCTATGCATAGTTTACTATAAGTGTTGTTTAGACTGGATCGTAAATGTGGAATTCTTCAGCGGATGTGAATGACGTCATTTTATATAAAATAAAAGCGTGTGTTTTAAGCCTTAAAACTGAAATATTTTTCGTACTATCTATATTTATACACATATATTTTTTTCATCGGGGGCGACACTAAATTCTGAAAAAGTAGAATTCCTAGTTTCTAGGTTTTTTTTTTTTTTTTTTTTTTTTTTTTTTTTTTTTTTTTTTTACGATAAAAGCAAATTTTTTTTTTTTTTTTTAAATTGTTTCTAAATGTGGTGTTTGAAGTTTGAACTGATTTTCGGAATATGACTAAAACAAATTAGTTGTCAGCGGGCAGCAATCGACTATAATTCAAAATGTGACAAATTTATAGAAAAATAAAACACACTAGCATAAAATTTTCATAGACACATGAATGTCAATACCTGAAATTTTCAGACAAAAAAGAATATAAAAGGAATCTGCTCTTCAGAATGCTCATCTGCTGCTCAGAAAAATAAGCGTTATTAAAGAGATTTTTGTCTTACTTTTTGAGAACATTCCAAAACTAAAACTAAACTCTGTGGCTATACAATCAATGAAGGATCTCGGCCGACAGTGTCCATCTCTGTTTTCTTGACCCTGGGCCCCGAGGTGCTATACAACATACGTCCCGGCCAGGTGGTCAGCCTAACGCAAGACCCTCGGTGTTTACTTCCCAAGCAATCTTGGTACTCATTTTATCGACCCCAAAGGGATGAAAGGCTAAGTGAACCTTGCCCAGTCGGTAGTCGAACTCTCGATCTGTGATGCGGCAGTCAGATGCCCTGACCACTACACCACTGGGCTTCTTTGAGAACAACGTTAACGAATATTCTACCCCCTCCCCCTTAACTACACCTATACTTTTAGTTTACGTACTATATAGTTTCTGGAATCAGTTTTAATATTTGTTATGTTTATATAATACTAGCTAAAGTACCCGGCGTTGCACGGAATTTTAAGAATGTTTGTTTTGAAAAGCCAATTTCAAAATTTAACATGCAACATTTAAAAAAAAAAAAAAACAGTCGAAGTGTTATAGACAAGAATCAAATAGAAACCCAATATAAAAATGTATAAATTTATATAGCGGACGCAAAATAATACAGCTCTAAATGGAGTTATTTCCATTCATCATTGGCGCAATAAAGTTAAAATACGCCAATATTTCCATAATCGAGTTTTCATCATGCTTCAATACATTTTTTCACACTTATATGACGTTATATATTCACCACATCCTTTATACACTGTTAAAAATTTGCAGCATTCTGTCCAGTCATTTGACCGTTTTTATCGAAAACGGTTACACAACCGTAATTTAACACTATTCTGACCATATTATTGGCCATTTTATGGTCAGAATATACCGGGTGTCCCAAAAAGGACTGACTGATTTTAAAATTCAATAACTTGCAAACGGTGACAGATGTTAAAAAAATTCTTGCAGGAGGGTTATGGATAAGGTCAAAAGTTTTATTACAGTGATTTTCAATTTTAGTTCGATTTACAAACAATAGATGGCGCTGTAAGCAATAGTCGCTAAATTCAGGCTCGATTTTTGGTACTTCGTGGCCCGGATAATACATTTCCATCTCCTTTTTCTGCATGGAACAAGATAAAGGACCAAAAATCGAGCCTGTATTTAGCGACTATTGCTTAAAGCGCCATCTATTGTTTGTAAATCGAACTAAAATTGAAAATCACTGTAATAAAACTTTTGACCTTATGCATAACCCTCCTGCAAGAATTTTTTTAATATCTGTCACCGTTTGCAAGTTATTGAATTTTAAAATCAGTCAGTCCTTTTTGGTACACCCGGTAGTTAAATTATGGTTATGAAACCGTTTTTTTGTTTTTTTTGACGGTCAAATGACTGGACAGAATGCTGCAAATTTTTAACAGTGTATTTGGAATATGACGTAATCTTCCATTTTTTTTGTTCGCCAAATTTTTTAAATAATTATGATTTTTCACATGGAAACCATAAAAATGAATAAAAAAGAAAAGTGCCCAGCTAAACTGATGGCATTGAGCTCACAGGCTATTCACACTAATTGTATATTATACTCTTATTTTAAAGAATAATGCCCCTAAGAAAATAAGTGAAGGGGAATTAGCCCCCGTTTCCCCCTTTATACTTAACCAGTGAACCTCCAAATCTAATCAGGGAAGCTCCTTAACATAATAAAACGGTATACCAAATTTGGAGCAAATCGAATAATTCTGCATGAAAAACCCGTTTATCTAAATTAAGGGGGGTGGACTAGCTCCCTTTCCCCTTTATCCTTAATCAATGAACCCCCAAAACTAATCAGGGAAGTTCCTTAACATAATAAACCGGTATACCAAATTCGGAGCAAATCGAATAATTCTGCATGAAAAACCCATTTATCTGAATTAAGAGGGGTGGACTAACCCCCAGCTTTTCTGCCTTTAGCCTTAACCAATGAACCCCCAAAATCAATCAGGGAAGCTCCTTAACATAATAAACCGGTATACCAAATTCAAGGCAAATCGAATAATTCTGCATGAAAAACCCATTTATCTGAATTAAGAGGGGTGGACTAACCCCCTTTTCCCCCTTTATCCTTAACCAATGAACTTCCAAAACTAATCAGGGAAGCGCCTTATCACAATGAACCTAGAAAAAATTTTTGAAGCAAATCGGTTGTTTCTATCACGAGTTATCGCGTTACGTACGTACATACATACGTACGTACACACAGAACCGGCGGGCACATAAGCTCTCGGGCTTTGATAGCCTGTGAGCTAAAAATTATGACATAACATCCACCTTTGTTTTTAATTCGTCAAACAATTTATTTTATTGTTACTTGTCACGTAGAAATCTTGCAATAGAAAAGTAATTGCTGTGGTAAGAATTTTATTGTGGATTTTTAATTTTTGGCAACAGCTATAACGAAAAATGTTTAAATTTGATTAGAAATGGCTGTTAAATTTGTGGTTTTTTATTAATTAAAAATTAACTATAAGTTTTTCCGATTCCGGATTACTTTAGTTGCATCGGCCGTGTTTTAATACACATGTAAGTAACATTTCACAATTCTGGTTTCTAAACTGTGGATTTGTATAGCATTACAGACAGACAAACAAATTTTCATTTTTATACATTAGATGAAGTGATACAGTGGTGGTCAGAACTATAAGAACAATTGAAAATTGCACAGAAAAAATTTATTTCTGAACTAAATAAAGTGAAATTTATACATAAAAAGCTTTTTTATGCTAGAAATCATTATAGAATGCAAAATATTGGAAAATGCGAAATATGAATGTTTTTCCATGATTGACAAAATACGACATTGTAAAAATAGGACAAAATTTATAAGGACAATGAATGTTTTTGCTTGAAACACACTAATAATTAATAATCTCCCCCTTCTTCTCAATCACTTTGATCAGTCTTGACGTCATGGAGTTTGACAGTTCCTTAAGAACGTTCTTGAAAATTTTTGACCAGGCTTTTTCGATGGAGGACATGAGTTCTTGCTTGTTTTCATATTGTATATCATTTTTGTATACTTCGTGTGCCAAAGTACCCCACAGATTTTCCATTGGATTCAGATCAGGGCTTCTGGCCGGCCAATGAAGTAGTTTCCCAAAATTAGCATCAAACCACGATTTTGTATTTTGGGAAACATGTACTGAGGCATTGTCCTGCTGGAAAAAATAGTCTCCACTCGTTATTAACGGAGCTTCCGGTAAAAGATTATCACCCAATACATCAACATAACTCTCAGAATTCATTCTACCCTGCACAAAAACTATTGGAGTAGTTCCACCAGTTGCGAAACCTCCCCAAACCATTATTGAGACACCTCCAAATGCACGCTTTGAGAAAATTTCTTTTTCGCTACCGAGATCATACCAGAAGTAGCGAAAACCATCTGGTCCATATAAATTAAACTTTTTCTCATCTGAAAAGACAACATCATCCCACTTTTTCCCATAGCAATACACTTTTTGGCAAACTCCATCCTCAGTCTCTTATGAACTTTTGTAAGAGGCGGTCGTGACATATGTTTACCATAGCGAACCCTTTTTTCTTTTTGTAAAACACGTCGAACAGTTCGAGCACTGCATTCTAAGTTCAATTCACGTTTTATTTCTGTTGACGTTTGTTTTTTGGAGCAAGCTCGCCTTATTATCATTCTTTTCTCCCGTACAGAAACAGAAGATGGCCTACCTGTATGTCTTTGCCGTCCATATTTACCGGGATTTTTAAGATAATTGTAAATAAAACTTCTTGATCTATTAAGCTTTGCCACAATTTGGCGTACAGAAAGTCCTGAACTTTTAAATGCATCCACTTTCCCTTTCTCAAACTCCGAAAGCTTTGTACCTAGCGGCATGACTGAAAAACAGAATATAACGATCCCAAACGATTACTAAGCATTAATATCATAGCTGAGTTCCGTGTGCAGAGCAAAAAACATGCAAATTTTACTTTTTAGAACACACAAATACAGTTGTTCTTATAATTTTGTCCATATCAGATGGCTGTATAAATCCATAATACATTTTATGAATATGAATTTTCTACATATTTCCATAAAAACTTATAAAAATATTCTTCATTTTTCTTTTAGTTTCCATCCATTAAATTTGCATAAGTTTCCGGCCAAATGTAGCCAAGATTTGGCGATTTTTCCCTTGTACTTATAATTTTGACCACCACTGAATAATGAGATTAATGTTTTTGAACTGAACTGCCGAAGAACGGTATTTTTAAAATTTAAGAATCGCGCTCTCTATAATTGGAGAATGGCTTTCCAGAGCAAATAGTCTGATAGAAACATTGTAAATGAAAATTACGGTGACTAATTAGGAACTTTCCATAATTCCGATCCAACTAAAACATAATAAATGTATTAAGATGGTGTAAAAGTTGGTAGTGGTTATTTTTTATTTGAGGCTAACTATTAATTAGATAACGTGAGAGTCGAAATGGAACCAATTTACTAATTATAAACAATAAATTTTATCTTCTTCCTCTCGATAATTAATAAAATGGCACCTCGATTAAGGAAAGGAGGAAAATGTAATTCCGGCTGTAGAAAAACCGATAAATAGAAAAAAAAAATAAACAAAAACATAATTTAAAGAACAAATTAAAAAAACAAAATTTATTTCCTACATTGTTTAATCCCGAGAAGGGACAGATATTAAGATATTTCATTCAATTAGTTTTACATTTAATGTTAAAATTTTGTAGCAAATTAGTTAAGCCAATTGAAGATTAAAAAATAAAAATAAAATTCATACAATATGATACTTAAAACACCCTAAAAAATTAGATACCGTTCAAATGAAATCGAAATATATCTTAGACTTTTTCCATTTTTAATTGAAAATATTTGTATTGCAGATTTTGCATTATGTTTATGACAATTGTGTATAAAATAATAAGATGCATGCAAAATACAAAACTTTAAAAAAAAAGTCTAAGATTTATTCGATTTCATTTGAACGGAATCTAATTTTTTAGGGTGTTTTAAGTATCACATTGTATGAATTTTATTTTTATTTTTTAATCTTCAATTGGCTTAACTAATTTGTTACAAAAATTTAACATTAAATGTAAAACTAATTGAATGAAATATCTTAATATCTGTCCCTTCTCGGGATTACACAATGTAGGAAATAAATTTTGTTTTTTTAATTTGTTCTTCAAATTATGTTTTTGTTTAATATGTCAAATTTTTTAATAACTACTGCACTCAGACGAACGCATTTCAAAATTAATGCAGAGTATCATCATCAGGCGTTGATGTATGCGGTATTGCATCACAATGTGGGATGCAGTTTACCAATGAGTAATTCAAAATGTTTCACGACTGTAGTAATGCAGGTTGCGGTAGTTTGGACAAAAACTTCCAATCTGAACGTAAAACATCTATAATCAAAACATAAAAAATTAACTTAATTTAAATTTAGATACCCTATTTCCCACTCAGGAACGCTATGAATGTAAATTGTGTTGAATACTTACTGCTAATATTTAACAATATTATAGCTGTGATACAGTAAAAAATAAAAAATAAAAGTTTTACTTAAATTTTTAAACCCTATTCTCTCCCAAGGGGTGATGTAAACACATCAGCAAATTATTACCTAAGTTTAACTTGGGGTATAAATAGTTCTCATCTCGGAAAAAAATACATTTTAAAATTTAAGTTATGCAATTCCCTACAAGTTCGCTACCTTGCGTAAAAATAGCTATCCATTAGAAACTTTTTACTAAAATATAAACTTGACCAAAGCAAAAACTTATTCTGAAAATATCCTTTTTATTTCCACTATGACGCCATATTCACCTTTTTAATTTAAAAAAAAAAAAAAAAAAAAAAAAAAAAAAAAAAAAACTAGCTCAATTTAATATTTCACGTGAAAATCTTTCAACTAAAAAGAAATAAATTATTATTACGGCTTTTGAAATTTTTGCAACAATGGAGTAAAAATGTTACATTTCCTATGAAAAATGTCCGTTGATTTTCAATGAAAAAAGCGAAAATTGGAATTATTAAGAAAAATATTTGAATAATGTAAAAATAAATTGGCTCATGTGTCTCTCTGGGTTATAATTCACCCATATGCAAACGCATTTTACCATTCGTTTTGACCCTGACGTCAGGCAATCGTTTTTACACTTTAAATTTATAATATCATTAAAATTAGTAAAGAATAAAAAATGAGTGGCATCAGGGACAAAAAGGTGGGAAGAAAAAATGAAAAAGTTATGATCTCCATAGGCTTTTCCATGTTAAATTAACATTGAGAAGTGACACTGGAAATAAATAAGTATTGCGCTGCCGCGCAATACTTAAATTAGTCGTTGGGGGCCACCGTAATACTTACCCATCATGGATATACATAATATAAAATATGAAAATAAAACATGTTATACATGTTGTATTGTATCATTACATTGTATCATGTTACTTTATTCATAATTTAATTTACTTGGACTCCCTTAAATATAATTAATATAATCTCTTAAGCTAATATTACTTTTTGTTGCATTAAAATATCTTAATTTGTTGATTTTCTGTAAGAAGTAAACACTATTGGTTTACAATGGAAGTCTATGGGAATTTGGCGAAATATTAGAGATACCGCCAATTTAACGTCACTTTTGGCGACTAATTTCGGTCGCCAAATTTGGCGATATATCGCCGAGTTGGCAACAAACTTGGCGGCGTTTGGCGACAGAACAGGGTCTTTCCTATGGTAACTGTCCTTATAGGTATGGAGACGCATTAAATGCTTGACATTTACGATAAGCCATTATTGGCATTTAATCTTATAGTTTGGCGATAGTTTTTTGGTCGGCGGGATAATCGAGTAGTACCGAATTGCGTAAAAGAAACATCCTTATAACTCGAAAAATTATAATCATATTAAGTAACAGTTTGATTAAGCGTCTCATTTCCAATTAAAATATATCTTTGAATTGAAATTTGAATGAAATACAGGGTCATGAAAAATCGAAGAGTATGAAAAATAGGATTATAAATATCTCGCAGGGGTCTGTCCAGACTTTTCTCACAGGGTCCTGTTTTTGTGAAATTGTGAAGTTTTTCTTATTTTTGTGAAAATTCTAGTCATGATTTTGTGAATTTTAAATTATCGATGCCTTCATGTCCTATCCTCCATGTATAAAAAGCTAAGTAATATGCTCTTTGGTGGGTTCAACTGCTTACTTACAGGCCAGATTTTATTTTTAAATGACTAAATTTGTGAAAAGTTCAATTTGAAAGTGAAAAAATTCTGTGAAAGGTCTATTTAAGAGACAAATAATTTTGTGAAGGGTCCTGTTTTGGGATAAAATGTTTTGGGAAGGGTCCTGTTTGGGGATAAATAATTTTGTGAAGGGTCCTGTTTTAAGATAAATTATTTTGTGAAGGGTCCTTTAAAGGACCTAAAATTTTCCTAAACATATCCCTGTCTCGGCAACTAATTATCCAATCGACTTCATTCTTTATGCAAAATTTATGTTTTTTCATTGTCTTTTATATTCACTCCCTTAAATAATCAATTTCGAAAATTTTTGTATACCTTTTATCAGAACGAATATTTTGAGAGTCCGAAAAAAATAATTCAGGATAATCGAGGTTACTGATATTCAATATGCTTCTTCCCATTATTCATTCCTAAGTACACACCGAATTTCAAGTTGCTATCTCAATTTGTTCGGGAGATAGAACGTTTACAGACACACACACACACACACACACAGACGGACGAAATTTTTTTTTTTCTAAAAATATGTTTTTAGGAATCTCCAGTGTCTGAAACGTGTAAATCCGTCAAAAAAAATTTTTCGATTTTTAAAACGATTACAAGATTTACCCTATACTACGTATGATGGGTAAGTAAAAACGAACTTTGAGTTGTTTTTGGTTCGATCTTGGAGTATTTTCTTGCGAAACTTCGAATCTTTCATAATCCTAATCTGCAACAGAAGGATCTGTAAGATAATCTTTTACATGATCGTGGTGCATTTATCAGAAATCTAAATGGCATGACGTTTTTCTGGTGATTCAAAGCATTAAGTAACTCTGTCGCACAAAAAAGAAAATATACTTGACAACGCAGACACTGGAGTAACAAAAAAATATTTTTATATAACCCTTTTTTTTTCTTCAAACAGCACTTAGATGATTGCATAACATTTGGTTCTATCAGCAACCATCAAGTTAATATAATTTTCAAAAAGTATAAAAGAATGGGAGAGTTTTATGTAGTCAGGTGCTGACTGGTTGGATAACCATTCCAACTTTCGGCTGCTAATCTTCATTATTTATTAACGCAACACTAATTTTGCTGTCCCGTTTTGCGTATTTACGCATCGTCGATTTATATTCAACGCATGCGTAAATTGAATTAAGCATATGTATATTTGATACCTTATTTCAAAACCAAGGTGCGGAAAATTACTGCAGACGCTATTGAGAAGCACTCTAGCAAATTAAGATAATATGGTAATGTAAAACAGAACTCTTTTACACACATAACAATCTCAATATTATTATTTTTTACCAAAATGGCAATGATAACAAAATCGTCTGCTATCGGTAGCTTCGCCGACTACGTGTGTGGAATAGCTAACTGATGCTTTCAAATTTTAAAATTAATTAATGAATTTCTTTTGTCCCAGACAGCTGATTGGATAAGTTTTGTTGCTCCTGCATGCAGAAAATTTCTATCAATTAGGCTTTAGTGGCTAAATGCATCTCCAATAGTGTAAAAGAGATTCATAAAGGGCGGAGCCTTTTATGTTTTTTTATTCTGTCTAAAAATACTTTTGAAACATTTCAAACGCAATATTTCTACTTAAAATGCTTTTCGCCCTCTTGTTACAATCAAAGTGTTGACATTTGTTGACATGTGCAGGCGTGTAAAGCGATTTAAAATGGAAGCACAGTAAAATGTTTCTTGGAAATTTTACATTATTGTATTGGGTTGACTTTAAATATAACTAAAATAGCAGACGATTGTAAAATATTCTTTTCCTCACAATTTCATTTTTGAAAAGATAAAAAATAAAGGTGAGAACTTTTATCTGCATTTCATATACAAAAATTTTAAAATAAAGAAGTTAGAAGCAGTCAGTAAGGGATATAAACAAAACTGCTTGTTCACCATGGAATGTTCTTCCGTTTTTGGACTACAATATTCGATGTACTTTTTCATGGGTCTGTTATGTTGTTCTTTCGTCTGCTTGAGGGCTACTACTCCCATGACCACCCAGCCACCTACTACGCTCCCTCCGCTGAACTCTTTTTATACAAAATTCAGTGCATCCCTACATCGACGAGGTAAAAAATTGGATGTCAAGCCGTTTGTTGTGATACCAGGTAACTTAGTTTGTATTTCCTAGTCTTTTGAGTGTTTCCATGCTGCTCAATATAGAGCAGTGATTTCCAATCTTTTTAGATTAGCGACACAATAAAATTGCCTTACCATTAGCCCATTAACTGCCTATAGGGATTTTCAACTTTTTTGCTGAAAAACGTTTGCCACCACAAATTTTGGAAGATAATCTTCGCTTTAATTGACAAAGTTTTTGTTATTAAATAATGCAATTTTTTTCATTTAAAAATAGTGGTATCTTGATAGTAAATTTAAGCATGCGCATTTATTTTTAACGTTGCGTAAACGCAGCAATAGCAGGTAATGGGTTAAATAAAAACTAGAATTACCACAAGTCATACACACTTCCAAAAATTTTGAAAAAAAAAAGAAAAAATTCTTCCCACGAGCCTTAAAGTAATTAAACACTAAATGTAAAAGAAACTACAGATTTTTTTAGACAATTTTTAGTTCTGTTTTTCTTTTTACACTCGTGTGTTTGAAATGTTACTTAGACGGGGAACTCGAGATAAATAATAGAAGCAGACAGATTAGTTTCTACCAAAGAAATAAAAATGCCAGATACAGGCATGTGTTATAGGAGAAATAATAGAATCAGATACAATAAAAGTTAAACAACAACAACAAATATATACATGTATATATATATAAACTTAAAGTGGTCCAGGGCACAAATATCTCGAAGAAAATAAAATTTTTACTTTTATAACTTACAAAATACTCCAGAAGTTTTAGATTAAAATGACACAAGCTCCATGCAAATGCGAAAATTAGATCAAAAACAATAACGCATTCTTTCTTTCGTCTGTGATTGTCGTACCTTCTTCCAGCATTTAAATGCATTTACCGGAATGTATTAAGTCTACCGGAAAGTTCTGTCCAATAATGTTATTTCACGCCTAATTTTTTTTAATTCAGATTTGTTTCCGTTAGAATTCAGATTCATTGGCACCACTTTTTTGAAATGGTAAAATTCCGATTGAATTCACCTTAATGTGAAATGCGAAAACAATAGGAATTTTACCATTTCAAAAAAGTGGTACCAATGAAGAAATCTGAATTTTAAAAAAGTAGGCGTGAAATAACATTATGGGACAGAACTTTCCGGTAGACTTAATATTTCATTCAAGATTTGTTGCATTTAAATTAAAATATCTATATTTTTATCATAGACTAGCAAAACCCGCGGCTTTGCTCGCGTAATAGTTGAAATATTCTAAGTGATATTTGTATGTCTAATTTTTATTAGAAGATATTATACTTTTAGAAATAATTCAAAAATTGCTAATAAAGACACAGTTTGACTAAACTCCATTGTTACACTGCATTAGGCAGAAATGAGACTTAAATTAATAAAAAGAACTAAAACTAATACTAAATAAATGATAATTCAGAAAGAATTTTGAAGCTTTTATGCTTATTTCATTCGTTCATTTCAGTATTCATTTGAAGTTTCGAATTTTTTTTTAACCGCTCTTAGTACGCATTTACATCTTAAAATTAACCATCATGTCAAATTCCACGCTTCTTGTCTAACGGTCTACCACCTACCTCGTTGTAGTGGCACTAGCATAAAATGTCTATGTTGAAACAGAGACTGTCATCGTTAATTTTCCAAAATTAATTTTGAAATCGGTTTTGTATTTCCTAATATTCCATAGAAAACGTAATTTAGAAAGATTTTAAAGGCTTTTTTAGAACGTTTGCTGTTCCTGCCTAGCCAAGGTGGTAGTGGCATTGGCATAAAATATAGCCTGTGTAGGACCAGAGACTGTCACCATTGATTCGCAACCCTTACTTTTGTAATCGGTTTATTATTTCACTGAGATTGCATAGAAATCGTAATTTAGGACGTTCTTAGAACGCTTTTCTCATCTTGCATTCGCTTCACCTCTTTTACATTTCGAATTTATTTTCGACTGTTCTTAGAGGGCATTTATATTTTATAACTAACATGCGATATTTAAAGTTTCTAGCCTCTTCAGTATCACAGAAATCGCAGTTTAGATCGTTTTTAGCTCCTGCAACCCGTTGGTGGTAGTGGCACCGACATAAAATATAGCTTAAGTTTGAGCAAGTTCTATAAATCGATTTGGTATTTCATAAGATTGCATAAAAATCGTAATTTAGAACGCTTTTCGCTCACTTCATCCTTTTAAATTTGGAATTTTCTTCCGACGGTTCGTAGAACGCATTTGCATCTTTTAAGCAACTGCCACGTCAAATTTCAAAATGTTAGACCCTCGGTATAAAAAAAAACGCAATTTAGAACATTTTTTGCTCATGCAACCCCCAAATGGTAGCGACAACAACATAAAATATAGGTTATGTTGGAGCAGAACTGTACTCTTACCATCAATTTGCAACCTTTCTTGTTTTTTAAATCGGTTTGAATCTGTTTTTAAATCGGTTTATTTCTTGAGATTGCGTAGAAATCGCAATTTAAAACGTTTTTAGAACGTTTTCCCCGCATTTTCACACTTTTTTAAATATTGAATTCTTTAGAAACTGCTCTTAGAGAGCATTTCCATCTTATAAGTAAGCACCTCGCCTAATTCCATGTTGCTAGTCACTGGCAGTATTACAGAAATCGCAATTTAGAACGTTTTTTGCACCTGCAACCTGCAACCCCCAGGTGGTAGCGACACCGACATAAAATAGACCCTATGTTCGAGCAATGGCTGTTACCATAAATTTCCAACCATTACCTTTCAAATGATGGTTTGATACTTCCTGAGATAGCGTACAAATCGCCATTTAGAACGTTTTTTAGAACGTTTTTCGCGCATTTTCACCCCTTTTAAATTTAGAATTTTTTTTTAGGAAATGTTCTTAGAGATAATTTATAAGTAACTACCATGCCAAATTTAATGTATCTAGGTCCTTCAGTAACACCACAATCATGTTTTTAGGACATTTTTTGCTCCCGCACCCCGTTTGGGGTGCTGACACCGACATAAAATATATCCTATATTGGAGCAAGGGCTATCATCAATTTCCAACCATTTCTTTCGAAATCGGTTTGATACTTTCTGGGATTGCGTAAAAATCCCAATTTAGAACGTTGTTTAGAACGCTTTTCGCACATTTTCACCCCTCTTAAATTTCGATTTTTTTTTTTTAGGAATTGTTTCTAGAGATCATTTATATGTTATGAGTTACTACCATGCCAAATTTCATGTTTCTAGGCCCTTAAGTATTATAAAAAGGGCAATTTAGAAGGTTTTTTGCTCCTGCAACCCCAAGGTGGTAGTGACACCGACATAAAATAGAACCTACGTTAGAGAAAGGGCCATCATCATCAATTTCCAATCATTACTTTTGAAATAGGTTTGATATTTTCTGAAATTGCGTAGAAATCGCCATTTAGAACGCTTTTTAGAACGCTTTTCACGCATTAGCACCCCTTTTAAATATCGAATTTTTTAACAAGTGTTCTTATAGATCATTTATATGTAATTGTTAACTACCATACCAAATTTCATGCCTCTAGCCCCTTCAATAACACAAAAATAAAAAATTTAAAGCGTTTTTTGCTCCTGCATCCACTTTGAGGTAGTGGCACCGACATAAAATATAGCCTATGTTGGAGCAAGGGCTGTCACCATCATTTTCACGCCATTGCTTTTTAAATCGATTCAGTAATTCCTGAGATTGCGTAGAAATCGCCATTTAGAACGTTTTTAGAACGCTTTTCGCGCATATTCACCCCTTTTAAATGTCGAATGTTTTAAGAAATGTTCTTAGAGGTCATTTATAACTTATATAACTACCATGCCAAATTTCATGTTTCTATGCCCTTCTATAACATAAAAATTGCATTTTTAGAACGTTTTTTGCTCCTGCAACACCTTTAGGTTACTGGCATGGACATAAGATATAGCCTATGTTCGAATAAGGACTAACACAATCATTTTGATACCATTACTTTTGAAATACGTTCGGTAGTTCCAGAGATTACCTTCTACAAATAAACAAACTTTACTTCTTTATAATATTAGTATAGATAGATAAAGTTATTAAATTTACTTAGTACAATGTTTTCCATTTATATATGGGAACGTCCACTGTTACTCTTGTGACCATTGGTGCGGTTTTTTACAAATACTTGCAATTATTTTACTATAAAATATAATTAAGATAAAAAGTGATATAACCAGTAAAGTACTATTGTGCTCCACTCATTTAATATATATCTAATTTGTAACAAAAAGCATTTCCCTAGTCCATATAATCAATCAAAATTTTGTTACTCTTGTGACCAGAGTGTCACAAGAGTCATTTAATATACAGGGTGATTCAGCTCGTCGGTGACAAACTTTAAGGATCGATAGAGCACACCTAGACGAACATTTTTGAATAGGGAATGTAGGGTCCCTGACGCGATGGTAAGGCGCTAGGCGCTTTCGAAAATTTGGGTGCCGAAATTCGAAACGTCATAAAAACTAGGGAAATGGTTAGATTTTCTTGCTTGTTGCGTCGAAATGATTCTGTTTGTTTAGACTTTCTTCAGTACCAATTTGATAAGCGTATCTCTTAAAACATGGATAGGGGGCGCTGCAGACTTTGGAGAGCTAGACAACAACTTTAAGCCCGTTATTTTGATAATTTAACACATGCTTGCCAAAGTTTATACTCTAACTTAAAGTTTGAACCCAAAAGTAGAGCCCTGCAAAAAGCGTAAGAGCCGGAATAAAATGTCAAAGTACAGGGTGGTCGAAACTCGAAGGCTCCTAAGAGATAAACAAACAGATTTCTTGACTTATGGCATGCATTTTCATGATTCTGTTTGCTGGGGCTCTCTGAAACTCAGTTGAACGGTACAAAAAGAAACATCGATAGGGGGCGCTTTGGGCAAAAAACATAATTCGTTGACATTTCGGACGCTAACTGGAAACGGGGCGCTACGATCAGTTAGTAATAATGAAAACACATTTTCTACCTCTGCTCAACACTTCTGAATAAATTTAGACCAAAAACATCAATGATACTGGAAATTTATTTACAAAAAATAACACTACAGAAGATGCTCGAAATTTCGACCTTGGGCCATGATGCAGGCTTCGCACCTCCGTCGCATTGAGGAGTGTGTGTTTCCAACAATGCCAGGAGTATCTCTGATCTGCCCTGCAGCTGCCACAATGCGCGCCACAAGTTCTTCAGCACTGCTGACAGGTGTATGGTATACCTCGGCCTTCAGGTAACCCCAAAGGAAGAAATCCAAGCAGGTGAGGTCTGGTGATCGGGCAGGCCAGTGAACTGGACCCCCACGCCCGATCCACCGCTGGCCATACCTTGCGTTTAGATGGAGACGCACGTCGTTCGTGTAATGGGCCGGAGCTCCATCGTGCTGGAACCACATCTGGCGACGCGAACCTTCGGGTACGTGCGCCTCATCCAGAAGCTGCGGCAGCACTTGATCCAGGAAAATCAGGTAATTTCCACCTGTCAGCCGTTCAGGTAACAAATAAGGGCCAATGAGGCAATCCCCCAGAATGCCGGCCCACACATTTACTGAGAAACGCTCCTGGGCTGCTCGGCTTCTGGTTTCATGTGGATTTTCATCACACCACACATGACTGTTGTGGGCGTTCCACATTCCCTCCCGGCTGAAGGTGGACTCGTCCGTAAACAAAATGCTGTTTACAAAACGGGGATCCCTGGATCTCATCGCCAAGTACCATCTTGAGAATTCCACTCGAGGGCCAAAATCCTGCTCTCTGAGCAACTGCACCCGCTGGATGTGGTAGGGGTGCAGATTCCGGGAACGTAAGATGCGCCACGCAGTTGCTTGCGAAATGCCAACATGTCTGGCGATATCTCTCGTGCTAAGACCTGGGTTGTCCTCAACCAGGTTAAGCACAGCCTCTTCGTTGTCGGGGGTGCTCACTGATCGCTCCCGTTCAGGCCTGCCTCCGTCGAAAGATCCCGTTGTGGACAACCTCTGGTGTACTCGAGCGAAGAAGGCATGGCAGGGGATTTGCCTGTTGGGGTAACGCTCGGCGTACAACCGCTGAGCGGCTCGTCCATTACAACCAGCAGCGCCATACGCCAAATGCATGTCAGCCAATTCAGAGTTTGTGTACCGTTCCATCCTACTACCGATCTGCAGACAAGTAACCCGAAGCTTAAGTAGGTACCGCACGTTCAAAAGACGTGTCTGCGCATACAACTACGTCATCTCGCGTTGTCGTCTACGCATTACGTATCTTTTGCATATCGATATGGTACGATATCTTTTGCATAAATCAGCAAAAAGCACCTTATGTAAATTTTATTGCGCGCATTGTGCATGATTGAAACCAGCTATGTTTGTTAAAAAAAACAAACAAACTGCAGTTTTAATAGCTTCTTATGATAAGTAAATTACTCTCTTGTTTTGTTTCTAACTGATCGTAGCGCCCCGTTTCCAGTTAGCGTCCGAAATGTCAACGAATTATGTTTTTTGCCCAAAGCGCCCCCTATCGATGTTTCTTTTTGTACCGTTCAACTGAGTTTCAGAGAGCCCCAGCAAACAGAATCATGAAAATGCATGCCATAAGTCAAGAAATCTGTTTGTTTATCTCCTAGGAGCCTTCGAGTTTCGACCACCCTGTACTTTGACATTTTATTCCGGCTCTTACGCTTTTTGCAGGGCTCTACTTTTGGGTTCAAACTTTAAGTTAGAGTATAAACTTTGGCGAGCATGTGTTAAATTATCAAAATAACGGGCTTAAAGTTGTTGTCTAGCTCTCCAAAGTCTGCAGCGCCCCCTATCCATGTTTTAAGAGATACGCTTATCAAATTGGTACTGAAGAAAGTCTAAACAAACAGAATCATTTCGACGCAACAAGCAAGAAAATCTAACCGTTTCCCTAGTTTTTATGACGTTTCGAATTTCGGCACCCAAATTTTCGAAAGCGCCTAGCGCCTTACCATCGCGTCAGGGACCCTACATTCCCTATTCAAAAATGTTCGTCTAGGTGTGCTCTATCGATCCTTAAAGTTTGTCACCGACGAGCTGAATCACCCTGTATACATAAGTAATTTTTTTTTGTTATAAATTAGATATATGTTTGTGTGTGGAACACAGTGGTATTTAACTGGCTATATCAATTTTTATCTTACTTATATTTTGTAATAACATAATTGGAATTATATATGAAAATTTGCTTTAATTATCACAAGAGTAACGAATGGACGTTCCCATATTATTTTAACTGTCTTCGGGATTTTTATTTAGGGAGAAAGTTTTTAAAATATGATCCAAGTAGTAAAAAGTACATACACACACACAAAAAAAAAAAGTTTTAAAAATATTATTCCCGTAGTAAACGCAATAAATATTTTTGTAAATGCTGCATCGAGCGGAATTGAATACAGTAAAACCTGTGAATACAGAACCTGTCTAT
The DNA here is from genome assembly GCA_963932465.1 of Maratus speciosus. Classification (NCBI taxonomy): domain Eukaryota; kingdom Metazoa; phylum Arthropoda; class Arachnida; order Araneae; family Salticidae; genus Maratus; species Maratus speciosus. The sequence continues at coordinate 426,109,126 of OZ010794.1, forward strand.
AACTGATTTTTTTTTTAATCATTTGTATAGTACCTTACAAATCTACCTATCTATACGGAAGACTATCTAAAACGGAAAATTTTAAGGTTCATGATAATTTTGTTTTCACCGGTGATAATGTACTTTATCTGTGCAACGAGACCTGTTTATAATGAAATACTGATTTAACAGTAAAAAATGAATTCTCCAAGCAATTCAGCTTTCACTGGTTTTACTGAGTAACATTATTATTTATTTAGTATAGCAAAACCTGCTAAGACGGAATCAACTGGATTCCGTTATAGACAGGTTCTGTTTTAATACGGTTTAGTATGTTTTTGTGTCCCGATTTAGAAGTCGTTGTCCCGCTTTATTTTTACTCCCTGTCCCGCTTTTTGTGATACTGAACCTGGTAACACTAATCCTTCAATGTATCGCGTCTCGTTACGTCACTTATTTGGATATATCACTTTTTGTCACATCTTCTCTTAAAAATTAAATTGTACCTAAACTGCACTTCTACGTTACTATTATGTTATATAATGTAAGTCACAATAAGTGTAATTCTGCATTGTCAGTTTATTAAGAAATTGTAATGTACTTATAAACTAACATGTTGGAGATGAATATAACACATTTACTTATAGCTTATCATCATCTTTAATTTTTAATGACTTCGATATAACACATCTCTCATTCGGATATATCACTTTTTGTCAGGTCTTCTCTCAAAAATAAAATTCTGCCTAAACTGCTCTTTTACGTTACTTGTGTATTATTATATGTACGTATATGTGTACATTACATACATGAATATATGTACGTATTATGTTAAGGAATGTAAGTCATAATAAATGTAATTCTGCCTTGTCAATTTATTAAGAAAAATCCAATATACGTATAAACTAACGTGTTGGAGACAAATTTAACACATTTACTTCTAGATTATGTTCATTTTTAATTTTAAATGACTTCGATATAACACATCGCTTACTCGGATATATCACTTTTTGTCCCGTCTTCTCTCAATAATTAAATTCTGCTTAAACTGCCCTTTTACGTTACTTTTATGTTAGAAAATGTAAGTCACAATAAGTGTAATTCTGCATTGTCAGTTTATTAAGAAAATTGCAATATACGTATAAACTAACGTGTTGGAGACAAATACAACACATTTACTTGCAGATTATCATCATCTTTAATTTTTAATAACTTCAATATAACGAGCATTCGGTATAGGTGCAGATTCACGGTCGCCAGTCGCCACAAGGCGTCTAAATTTTTTGCTTTGGCGACTACCTTTCGGCGTCTAAGTCGCCATGCTTCGTATAGCGATGCGCCTTTTTCGCCGAATGATTTTCGGATTATTTTTTCTTCTTAACAATCGCAGGATTATGTCTCCTCCATAATCCGACGATATTTACCGTTTTTCTTTTTTTCTTATTGTCCATGATTAAAAAATATGATTACACATGCACACGACATTTCCGCGGAATCGTAAATTTATTGTTTTCTTCTAAAAAAACTGCGATGTTCGCAGGATCGGGATGGGGGGGGGGGGGGGAGATGACGTTTGATGTGCGCCGCGAATTAATTCAACAGAGTGGTATACCACTACCACAGTTAGCTTGCGACACAGAAAAACTTGAGCCGAGAAAAGAATACGTTTGGGCCCTACTCATTAAATTTGTAGCTCAGGGATTATTCAAATATGTTCTTACAGGTAGACACTATATATCGACATGCGATTATTCTATGAATTAGCAGAATTCCTCGAATTATTATTTATTTAGCAGATTTCCGCAATATCAATTCGTCAATCGGTCATGAAAAGAAATCGGGAATTTCCTCGATCGGTCATAAACTTTGTAAAAAACGTCATGGAAAAATTCGGCAAATTTCGTCGATCGTTAGCCAAGTAAAACCACGAATTTCATCAATCGTTCCCGAAACAAAACCGCAAATTTCGTCAATCTATCGTGAAATAAACCGTGATTTTCGTCAATAGGTCGATAGAAAAAAACACGATTTTCGTTAATCGGTCGATAGAATAAAAACATGAATTTTCAACGGTCAAACGGTCAAAGAGGGGGGAAAAAGCAAATTCCATCATCCCGAAAAAACCGCTAATTTCAACAATTGAAATTCGTCAATATTGCTCATTTTATTCGATCATTTCACGAAATTTCTGGGAGGTTATTTACGATTCTTTGACAAAATTCACGGATCTTCTGCAATCTTTTAATGAAATTCGCGTTTTTTTTGTGATCCTTTGACAAAATTAGTGTTTTTTCCGCGGTACTTTGATGAAATCAGTGGGTTTTTTTCATTTGATAAAATTTGTGGTCTTTTTTTTAAATTCTTTGATGAAATTCACAATTTTTCCGCGATTCTCTGACGAAATTCCGGTTTTTCACGATTCTTTAATGAAATTCGATTTTTTCGCTATTCTTTGACGAAATTCGCGCTTTTTTCGCAATTATTCGACGAAATTCACTTTTATGCGATTCTTTAACAAAATTCGTGGGTTTTTTGTGATCCTTTGACAAAATTCATCTTTTTTTTCTTGATCATTTGGCGAAATTAGCGATTTTTTTCTGCAAACTATTGACGAAACAGATTTTTTCGGCGACCATTTGTCGAAATTCGCGATATTTTTTTTATATAAAATTTGGAACAAAATTACCTCAGTGATAAGATTTTTTTTAAGATAATTTTTCTTGTGTGTTCTTCAAAAATAAGTGTTTGAATTGTATTTTGATTAACAGTGAAAAATAATAATACTTACACATACTCAATTTCTTTATACGTACTCTTGTAGGACAAAATGAAAATAAGTAATATTATTTTCCTAATATTCTCCACTACTATCATTGCTTAGCTTAAATGCATATTTTTTTAACCTTATCTTGCCCAACTTTATATTCTGAACTGAACATAGCTTTAAAATTTGTATTACACTTAATTTATACCCAAATTAAAAGGCTTTTGTGATTAAATTAAGTGTACACATATGACATATGATATATTTAGTCGATATTTTGTTGTAGATATGCATACATTAAACAAATTATTTTTCTCTTTGAATTCCTGAGTTTTTCCCCCATATAAACGTTATTGCTTTTATGCATATTTTTCACAATGTGACGACTGGATTTTTTGGGTTTAGGAGCCACTGGCTCCTTAAACATTTTGAGAATCTGCACCTATAGCATTCGGATATATCGCGTTCTTCTCTTTTCTCCCGACAACCGTGTTATAGAGAGGGGCTACTTTACAAACAAGGAGAAGATTTCTCGCCCCTTTCGTAACGGCGAACACCTAAAAAGTGAGGATAATAATGAATACCCATAAAATTTTAAAAGTTGCATTTATTACTCAAAGATTTTTTTGACAATATTCAGTTTTTGTTAATTTAAATTATATAAATCTTGGAATTAAGGTTGAAGGAATTTTTATTTCCAATTGAATGAAAAATTTTCTCGCCAGCAGCCGACTAGGTCGACTAGACTGAGTCGACTATGTTCGACTCCTGGGCAGGCAAGATGATCATTATAAACAGATTCAAAACCAAAAAGAATTATCATTATAGACATTGTTTGCATTCCATTAATTCTCATAAGAAATCGACTGGGACTGTGGAAAATATCGTTAGATACTTATCGCTATAAACAGGTTTATAAGCGATCCTCACAATATGATCTTTGATTATAAATAAGACAAACTTTTATCTATCGCAAAAACTACAATACGTGTGTGCTTATTATAGAAATGATGATTTCAGAATAAAAATTTCATTTTTCCAGTGGAAAAAATTTCGAATATTCTCCTCTCTATTTTAAAAAGTTCCGATTTGTAAGCATTCTGGTGCGATTAAATTTAACTATTTTTAGATTAAATTGAAACAGCTATTTCGTTCTTGAATTTAAAACTTTTTTTTATCCAAATTCAATTATTTTTATTCTTTTATTTTCATGTAAAAAAAAAAAAAAAAAAAAAAAAAAAAAAAATTGTGGTATAAACTTTCAACCCGAGGAGGAGGGATAAAAAATATTGTAAAATAGTATAAACCCTAAGACATACCTCACTTCAAAACTTAAGTACAGACCACAGTTTTTACACTACTATTACACAATTAAAATGTCTATTAAAAGATATATTAATTATTTAATAAAGAGATCAGATGTCCTTTTTTTAGAGGACAATTCTCATTTTGATGGCATTTTACTGAGTTTTGAAAAATTGAAGTTAGGACCATCTAACCATCTGGTCAGATTATACTAATAAGCTATCCTGTAATATATAAATATTCCTTAAATATTATCAGGCATGTGATTTCCGCGTTTTTGCACACCAGTATATTCTTAGAGAAAATGTTGTTCTCTTAAATCGCAAAAATGTTTCGATTAAATGAAATATCATTTTCTCTAAGAATATACTGGTGTGCAAAAACGCGGAAATCACATGCCTGTATTATGTCTTCCCTAAAATAGAGCACATTGTGGCATAATACGATTAACAGAAAATAAAGAATCGAAAGATTCAAAGAGCAGTCACATATATCGCTGGGAAGGTTTATTTCTTGCTATTAAACACTATTCACTGATTGACAAGAAAGTCTATTTATATCCGGGTTAGGATGCACCCGGCGCGAACATTTCTTTCAAGCTAACCCGCAACCTGACCTGAACTCCTGAACCCGACAAAATAATTTTTGCCAACCCGCAACCCGAGAGATTTCAATCCGAACTCGAAATGAAAGGAAATTAATTCATGTTTTAATGCAACAAAATCTACAATTATATTTCTAATACCAATTTTGTCTTTTATGTAGAAAATGGACCTATCGATATTCTTTAATATTCAAATATAGAAAATTTATGAGTAGCAGACATCTCAGAATCGTTGAATAGAGGTCCTGCATCGTGTCGGAGTGATTCTCATTTTCTTTCTGCAGCCGGGTTCACTCTAGAACGTTTCTTGCGATTCAGATTCAGGCTTTTGCAGGACAGGTTGTTGAGGTTTTCACAGAAAGTTTATGGTGAACTATATCTCAGATGAAAATAAACACATATTTGATATGAATGAGTATATATTCAATTTTACCGTATGAGAAATAATTTATATACGTATGACAAATGTGATCATAAATTCTATCTGTACTAGGGGACTCAGGCCCCTGCCCGCTAATGCTGGCCAACCCCTGTGAATTGCAACGCAATTTACATTGAGACCGCTACGCGATCCCAGCTTGCTTCGCTCGCTCGCCACTATTTGCATCAACTCTAGCCAGAAGGAATATTATCATAAATCATTTTAACATATGGAATTTACAAATACTTTTAATGTATAAAAAATAAATGAAAAACTTTGTTGCAAATGCAAATAAAAATTCATTTTTCGGCCTATAATATTGTACGGCACGGGTTAAATTCATTTAAAACTCTTCGAAAAATGCTACGGAGACGCTATGAACGAAATGTAAGCAACACGTTTTATGTTGTGCCTAAAAGTCAATCTTGATCAGAAAGCTGATTCGCTGAATGAACACTTCATCGTAAAATGAACCAATGGCATTGCTATTCATACATCGATAAAACGATCTGTCTTTAAAAAGTGGTTCTCCCTGAATTTTGATTTGCTGAATGGGTCGGGTCATGTGAGTATATATTTGTCACTGAGAATCGTCGCTGTGATTGTTGCCAAATGGCAAGCTACAAATTCAGCCTCATTTCCGCTCCACGTAGAGAGAGAATATATATATAGATGGTACAGTTTAAAACCATTTTTATTCTGTCGTAATTTGAAAATATTGCTAACATTTCGTTTCTGATAGACACAAAAACACATGTGTCGTATTTGTGATAGCTTTCACACACACACACATATTACATTTGTGTCAGTTCGGTGATGTCCACTATTCAGAAGTAAAATTGTACAAATAGTGTTAGTAATTTACAAAGGGTTCGGTAAATAGAGGCGTCCAGTATTCGGGAGTGTCCGTTAAGGGGGCTGGTCACTTAGCTTCTGATTTCTCCTCACTAATGTAAAGTCTATGGGCATTTGATGCATCCGTATATTTAAAATATCTCCTAGGGAAATTAATATTTTTAACTTCTATTTTTTGTGTACAGTTTCTAAAAAGTCTCTCTTTTTTTCAGTTCTCAAAATATTTCTAAAGTATAGACTTAATTTTATATGAAGTGTTAAAATCTTACACACAGTTCGCTCGCTTTTAACACTGGACTAAAATATTAAAATAAAATTAACTTTAAAATTTTAACTTTCAATTATTAACTTTAAAATATTAATTTCAGAACAGATTTTAGAAATATTTTGAAAACTAAGAAAAAAAGAGACATCCTTTAAGAAGAATACTCAGAAAAAAAATGTTAAAAATATGAATTTTCCGAGAAGATATTTTAAATACACGAATGCATCCCGAAGCACACGAAGCCCATAGACTTAACATTACGGAGGAGAATTCCGAATCTGAGTCACCAGCCGCCCTTAAGGAAGTTTTACTGACTAAAAAAATATTTTTGATATGGACACAAACACGACCGGACCCGCAAGTGTGCAAGAGTCAAAATCCAACCCGAAATCGAAACAATGAAAATCAACCGAGCCGCAGACACCAGCTTGACCTGCAACGAAAAACTATAGCGCCAACCTGACCTAAGCCGAGCCGGGAGTCAGGTCACGTTCGGCTAAAAACTGTTTACCCAAGCCGATACAGGACTCTACTTGGAAGAATACTTTTAGCGATGAAATCCGATGACATCTTCCCAGTACTTCAGCTTCTATGTGTTGAACTATCTTTTAAAGGTATATTATTCTGGAAGTATTTAAAGACAAATTTCTGGGAAAGCCGCTAATTTTGACGCCTATCTCAATAACACATTGCACAAGGGGAAGTCAAAAAGTTCATGGAATTTCGTTGCATCTCTTTAATACCGCAATATAATTAATTTATTTGTTTACTACCACTATATTTTTTTACTACCGGAATTCATAATAGGCAGTGTGACGGCAGTGTAGCTGAAGATAGGCGTGTGTGGTGATCGGTTGACGCGATGTCGAAGTTTTGAGCTAAAGACGAACATTGAGTTCATGTGCATAGTGGGGAAATCTGCTTCAGGGGCTTTGTTAGCCTTACAAGCGGAAGACAAATGAATGCACTAAGCATGAAGACTTCCGGCTTTTCCCCAATATCAAAATGGGCCTCAAAAGTAACAGTTTCGACACCGTAGAAGACATCAAAACCAACGCGACGGTTGAACTTGAGAAGATACCAAAACAGAAATTTCATCGTTGTTTCCACCAATGGCAGGAGCGGGGGAGCAAGTGTGTGTGTTCTTACGGAACCTAATTTGAAGGCGATTAAGAAATGTGTACCTATATTGTGGTAATAAAGAGTTACAATGAATCTCCGGGAACTTTTTGACTGCCCCTCGTACAGCTCTCCTGTTCCTTTTTATCTCCGTCTCCTTAATACCCCGTTCAGTTCGGATATTTAAGATATCTTAGGCTCCAATTTTGAAGATGGCGCACTCCAGAATCAACGCACCTATTCACATCGCAAAACACATCTAAGATAACTCACTGAACGGCACTATGTCTGAAATCTAAACAAATGGAAAGTGTGCACATGCACCTAAGTTAAAACCAGCCTCAAGTCTGTTAAAGCTAAGTTATAAAGCCAATCAGAGTGAGTGGTATTGGATGTATCTAGCTACGGTGTTGTTAATCCAATGAATTCAACCCTTGTTCTACGTGCTTGTCTTGTTTGGGCAGGATGATTTGAGTGATAACTGACGAAAGACGTTTTACGTTATTTTAAATGCATTATTGCCGTAGGTGGGTCTTTCAAAATCGTTCATTTAGATGTATTTCCCCTTTTACAAAAAATTCAACAGGATACTTACAGTAGATAGATGAAGTATATGCGATTTAATTTTAATGAAATTCGTATATAGTATTTTCAATCATGCTGTAATCACATGTAGTGTATTGTATTATGTTTTCTCGTTTCAATTTAAAGATCTCATTTTTTTGGTAGATGTATCAGTCATCCAGTGCCTGGGCCTATGCCTTCAGCGTCAGCAAGGCAGTAAATCCCGTGTCTGCCGCTCCTTTAACTTCGCCGACCGCACTTGCTACATGCTAAACACGTATGTCTGTGACGGAGATAGGGAACTGAAAGACGCCCCCGGATTCTCCTACTACGACCTTAGCGACGATTTCTCGAGGGAGGTGAGTCTATGTCAATGAATCCTCAAAATTAAAATATCAGCTTCAGAAGACAATCTTATGCTGGGTAGGTTATTTTATTCAGAATGCTTATCATCAGAAATTATCACTTAAGTTTCTATCACATCGACATCGACAATTTTTGGGCAATTTTCAAGTCAACCTTGATTTGAGCCGATTTTCCAGGAAAAGGTGCCTTAACACTGATGCTCCTATTCACCATCTACCTCAACGTAGAAAACCTCAGTCGAAAGCTCAAATGAAATTCACGATAACATTTGATTAGACATTATCAAGGAGACGTCCAATCAGAATTAAAGGTGCATACCATCTGAGCGTTCGACCGAGGTTTTCGGTATAACTCGGAGTCGAAGTAGTTGGTGAATACGACCGTTAGAGTGGTAACCTAGACCCACATGTGATCGTATGATGCATAGGATCACATGTGGGTCTAGATCAGCCATATTCAACCTGCGGGCCGGATGTGGCCCTGTGAACTTTTATGTGCAGCCCGAGACACAATCATTAATTCATATTTGTAAAATTTGAGATCTGCATAAAAAGTATTTAAGACCTTCGATAATGTTTTATATATTCTCATGGGAAGGCAAAATCGGCACTGTTATTTATAATTAGTTCAAAATTATGTTAAACCATATCTTAAATGCTGATTTTCTAGTCAAAACTTCTTTTAACATGTAATTCTGTTTGTGCTACAGTGATGTAAAAATTTCTTAATCTTCACCACTAATCAAACATTATTCCAAATTAATTAAATTTGCGCTATATTTCTAGAATTTAAGAAAATAATAAAAAGTTTTTGCATAGACCAAAAGACTAATTTATTAGAGAAAACATCCTCATTTTTTTTTCTTTAAAACTAGAAAATTCTGCGTTGTTATATTATTACATTTTTTTTATATTTGTTATATAGCAAATACTGCTATTTTTAGGGCTGCATGTTTATCGTGAAAAAATTAGCACCAAAAATTTTTACACCACCATTTTCAAACAACAAACTTCGCGGCATATTTCTACAACATTTTCTATAGAAATCTACCACAAAGTTTATTGTTTGGAAATAGTGGTGTTAGTATTATTATTATTTTGTAACATTTCTTCCTCGAGAAACATTCACCTCTACTGATAATATTAACTTTGTTATATTGCATTGGTGTACTACTTTAATCTTAGTATTTTAATTACTCGTTTTCTTATCATTTTATTAGTGTGTTGTTACACACTTACTAGTGTGTTAACGTCACACACATATGTTTACGGACCACGAGAACAAAAGGTTTCTGCGGTGTCTGAACGGGAGTTCGCAAGATAGCTTCCAGGTGGTACAGCCCCCTAGTTTAAATATAATACAATACAATTTTCTCTATAGTGACACAGTATACTTTTATTGCTTCTCGAAATTCAGCACTGTAATATCATGGGCAAGCGTTATGTCGCTCAATAACCGAGTTATATCGAGCATCTATTATATTATTTTTTTTTTTATCGTTATGTCTTAAAAAGTGCATTTCAAAATACTCCTTTTTTTCAGGTGGACTTCATAAGATCGAAGCAATGTGAATACAAGGGAAAATGCTCCAACAGATGCCGTAAGTACTTTTATTAGTCAATCTGTTCTTCAAGGAAACTCAGACGGCAAAGTTAGTATGGTACATAAACATTGTTTTCGAAAGTACCGGTAGGCCACGCCCTATCTGTCGCGTATACACGATGCTTAGCACGAACGGGTGAAAGATATATGCGAATCTTTTAGCTTGAATTTCAATTTCTTCAGTAAGTTAACATGTGAAAATTGACGCTTCTTCTTCCTCCAATTTTCACGTTATGATTTTTTTATGATTATTATCATAAAGTTTTGTTGAAATTACTAATCCAGGTATCTGACAAGGCATCTTTTGTGAACTTCATTCCAGTTCAAACTCAATTACCAACCAATAGCTATATCTGTATTGTGTAACTGCAATATATCGTTCATATGTTTTTTAAGCGTTATAACCATAATAAACAAATGACGCAAGTCGTAGAACATAAAAAGCTAACTGCCAACCACAATATAAATTTTATGAATTCGTTGAAGAAGTCAATTTTTTAGTTCATGCTAATGTGAAGTTGAGAAGTACCGCATCTTATATTTAAATTTCGTTGCATAGCGACTAAAAGTCACACTACATACACTCAAATACAGGAGGAATTTTTGCTGATTTTTAGTTAGGACCTTAGCACAGCGTCCGTGCATTTGTACCTTATATGCTGTATCGTAGCCTATAGCTGACCTTGATCGGATTTACAGTCAGTCTCATTGAGTTTTCAGTACTGTCTTTTTCGCAGACCTCGAGTATAGTGATGCTTACGCAGCACTATCAAATGCATATCAGGTGATTCAAAAATTACAGAAGAAATTAAATATTTAATAATTCGAAAAATATAGACAACAACACAATGCAGTTTTTTTGCAAAGTAAATTTGCAGAAAGACATAGGATTTTTTTAAGAAAGAATATTGACATCAATGTAAGAATATTGCCAGAATATTGACATCAGCAAGTGGCTTTTCAGTGGTGTCAGCAAATTACACAACATAGTTCTCTTCGCAATACAACTTTGATTTAAAATGTTCAACATTAATGAGAACAGCGGTCAAACGTACGTTTTGATGCACGTACAGGATACTCTGCAGTACATCAAAAGATTTCCTGAGGTTATTCTGTTACATGACGGCTTAAATATCAATATGCATTAGTTTTGCAGCTACTAGATTGCTAATTGTCGTCGAAAATGCAGCTATTCTTAAAATGATTTCTTTTACTATCAAACAAGCTATTAAGAAAAAAATGAACAACGTTAAATAGCACAAATGTATATATACAATACAAAAGGTGCATACAGCTGTTTCAAAGCTTCTAAAGCTCCATCATCAGTGCGAAATTTAAAAAAATCCCTGCCGGCTCGGGCCTACAGGCGGAGGTAAATTTCGATGTTAAGTACTAAATTCTCCAACAAAACTTAAATCAAGATTAGAGATAAAACCCAGTTTCTTCACAAAGAGCGAGCTGTAGGGAGCTAAACTTTTTGTGAAAATTGTAATATACACGAATACACACACACATATATATGGAATAGGTTTAAAAAATGCCTACAAAAAATTCAGAGAACCTTAAAGTGTTAAAATATGTTAATATTTCCATAGTCGGGTTTTTATCATGTTTTAATACGTTTCTTCAAACTTACATGGCGTTACATATTCACCTGCTGAGGTCCATTATATTTCCAATATGACGCAATATATATATTTTTTTAATTCCTCAAACTATTTATTTTGAGTTTTCATGCTGAAATCTTGCTCTAGGAAACTTATGACGTAATATTCAATTTGTTTTCAATTTGTCAAACTATTTAATTTTACACGTGAAAATTTTGCAAAAGAAAAGTAATTGTTGTGGTGAGAATTTTATTATTTGTTTTTTTTTAATTGTTGGCAACTGCTATAACGAAAAACTTTTATTTTTTTTCCTGCCATTGTTGTGTAAGAGCTGGTTTTATCAGAATCGTGTTAAGACAGTATTCAAAATTTTGAACCCTACCCCATTTCCACCCTCTTGCGCCGATTTCGCCCATTTTCAATCCCCGCCGAGATATTAGCCATCTCAAAGTTGTTGGCGAGTTTGAAGATGATTCGTGCATAATTGTGACTTTTATCGTGCGGACAAAATTTAGTACATACATACATACATACATATATATATATATATATATATATATATATATATATATATATATATATATAAACTTTTTAGGTGGGGGTGGTTTTGGGTTCCTGGGGTCCTATAATGAAAAGTTATGAAGGAATTTTTCAAAAGTCGCACCATGGTAACGACTGCAATAGGTAGTATTTCTTACGAAATCTACCTAAAATTAAAGATTAAAACATAGAGACCCAGGGTGACGCACCTCACAGCTCGCCATTATCGGTAAAATATCGGCGAGCAGCGAAAAACAACAGCAGAGTGAGTCTTTCCCGCGCATATGAAGATATCAATTAGAAGGGCTCAGCCATTCTGGGACAGCTTAAGCAGAAAGGAGAAAAAAAGGGGGGGGGGCTTTCTCCTTTTCCCCGTTGTTCATTTTTTATTAATATACTAGCTGAAGTACCCGGCGTTGGCCGGAATTTTAAGAATGTTTGTTTTGAAAAATCAACGATTGCGTGTTCAGTTATGTAATTTTTACTTTTTTTTTTCATTTAATCCGGACGACAGATTACCTGCTTACTTAGTAAAAATAATCTGTGATCTGAATTGAGACCAAGATTAAAACCTTTTGATGAAAAGTTGTTTCCGAGTATTTTGTTATTTAAATAATTTTTTCATAATTAAAGAAAAATGGCAAGTACAAAATTCTGTGAATTTTACTTTAAAAAAATCTGATATCTTTATTTCAGTTCTTCACTAAGAATGAGCTCTAGGGCAGGGCCGTGCGAAGAGAAAACTGCGCCCGGGGCAGCGTGTCAATTTGACGCCCCCCCCCCCCCTCCTTCAAAATTGATAAAGGGCATAAACAGAAATAAATTATATTGAATAAATATTTTGCACTTATTTTAGAACTTTAAAAGATTTAATTTTAATTCAGAAATTCCAAACAACTAAATAACAGAAAAGAAAATTGCACTTATTTGTTAATGAGATCATGATGCTTTGCGACAGATTTTTTTAAACCTTTCTCACATATTTTTCTAGCCATTTTTAGTTCTTGTTAGTCTTTAAGCTGCAGAAAATGGGTAAAAATCGCTAACAACCAGATTGGAAACAAGCGGTCCCTTCAACCAAATAAGTATACTAAAAAAGCAAAAGAAACAAAAAACCTGCAGAACATAATGTAAAAGATAAAAATAAATTATAATTTCAGTACATTAATTAAGAAAGATAACTGAAGCAATGTTTTAATTAATATAAAATATAATATCAGGCAAATACATTTACTTCCATTTTATTTTTCTTGCATTTAGGGTAAAAAAATCGTTTATTATTTTATGTGTAAAGATTGTGACACACTGAATTTTATAGAAAGTAAATTCAGGTTGCTTAATCTCTCGACTCATAGTAGATCTTAAGTAGTTTTTTACTATTTTATTGTTACTGCATTACTTATAAATTATGTACGCTGTCTCCATGTTTTTGTAATTCCTTGTTTTCCCAAAGTTAAAATTATGGAGCAACTAAAGGATTTCTAAATGATCCATTTTATAAAAGTTCTTATCTAATGGTGGAAATAAGGTTTTCGCATTTAAAACCTCGCTTAACATATCAAGTCCATTCAAGTCAGCAATAAAGGGCAAGATCCAGGCAATATTAACAGATTTTCGATAATTGATTTTAGATTCGCACCAGCCAGAAACTCAAATTCTTATTTTACATTTCTCAGTTTCTCAAACCTCCAGTTCAGTTGCACGGTTATAGTGTCTCTACGTAACATGAAATCCTTCACATTCATATAAATTTCCACTTTCATCAGAAGCTTCGTAGTCCAATTGTTCTGCGAATTTTACGTTTTCTGTTTTGTTCAAATAAGGACTCTACATTTACAGACATAACCAAATCTTCGCTTTCTTATTCAAAAATTTCCTCTCTTATTTTTTGAAATGTGTTTTTTAGTGTTTCAATCAGTTTGCTGGCGATCGAAACATTGGCAGTTTTTTTTCTTCTTTTTTTTCGTGAGAATAATATTAACTTTTTCTATTTCATTTAAAATGCTGTGTCAAACTAGTAGGCCGTAATAAAGGGAAATTTCTTTATTTGCTTTATTAAGCTTTTTGCTCCTGGGTAAGTTTACTGATTTTACTTCATTTCTATAAGGTCTTCCAGAGCTTTTAAAATATGTGGCAATTGTTTGTAAACTGCAGATATAGCTTTATTTTCTCATGACCATAGAGTATCGCAATGTTTCTTTAAATAAACTGATAAGTGGGACATAAGTATATCCCATCTTTCAGTAGAAAAGAGAAGAAAAAACAAGCACATTTTATGCAGTTCCGGACATTTTTGGACATATACCAGCAGCACGAACTCAAAGTTTAGAGAATGTGCAGAACATGGTAAAAAATAGACGAATTTATTTACTTCGACGATTCGAGCTTACACAACACTATATTGGGAAGCCATATTTGCACCATATTACAACATTGAGCTCTGAAGGGTTGATATTGGTATTGTTTATGACGGCCGATTATCTACAAGTTGGATATAGTAGGCCGGAGTAGGATGGGAGTGTCCTCTGTAAGGTCTTTCTAAGGGAACCTAACCCGTATTAACGCAAGGTTCGAAGAAAACTACGGGCTGTTTCGAACGATTAGGCTGACGTGCGCGATTGGGTCGCACTCGGCACCTCCCGTCTGCCGTCTTTGAGAACAGAACCTCTCGTGCAGCTGTGAATGTCGAGATTGTCGGACATTAGCTTATGTTAAATTTCTTATGCTAATTTTTTTCCTTTTTTTTTTCTTTTTTTTGACTTGATGTAGCCAAGAAACCTTTCCACGAATGAAAATTTTCAATTTTCGGTATCGTATAATTTGCGTCATTTGTTCTTTTTGAGGTGTACTGGATTCCTAAACTGGACTGTGTTTAAAATTCAGTAACTTGCAAGGTTACAATTATTAAAAGAAATTCTTGCAGGAGAGTTGTGTAAGATATTAGAAGTATTTTTACTGCGGTTCTCGGTTTTAGTTCCAAATAGCAGAGATAGATGGCAAGGAATAAGCACTCAATGGAGGTCTAAACTGAAATCCCCTAGCATCATGCAAAGGAAGAAGGTTAAATATATAGAATAGGGCTCTAAAAATAAGATTGTATTGGAGAATGAGACCCACTCCATACATTTATCCTCCTCTTTTCGCATCAGTGTTGGGCGATTTCGGTTTTGGCCTTGATTGAGCACCTATGGCGCTAGATGTTGTCTTTATAGTGCTTGTGTGGTTATACATTGCTGGCATAATTGTCAATTCAGTATAAACTTGATTGATTTTCACGAATATGGTTTAATAAAGTATACTGCTGTAACCTGAATTAACTATAAACCTGTTTAATTCTTCAACAAATCATCGATATTTATGTTGTAATGTGAAATTGTAAAACTGCAGTATAAGAATTGAAAAGTCATTTGTAACGCGAGCAGCTAGTGGATTTGGTCTGCCCCTCGGCATTGCACTATCACTCTAAAGCGTAAGCTGAGCTCCCGAGGTGGTCATCGCTGCTTGCAGCGCCATCTATAGTTGCTATTTGGAACTAAAGTCGGGAATCGAGGTAAAAATACTGACATTTTACATTACCTTCCCGCATTTTTTTTTTTTTTTTTAATAGCTGTCACCATTTACAGGTTATTGAATTTTAAAAACAGTCAGTCCATTTTAGAACACTCGGTATATGGAGTGCGATTGAACGAAATTGAAAAATACCTTGCTCTATTAATTTCTTCTACAATCGTTTTTCTTACTTCATTGACAAGAAAGTTCATAATTTCATCCTGAATATATTTTGCCATTTATCTTTTTCACTTTCAATAATTTTCACTTTAGCTCTTTTCAAATTTGCTGTCGATTATATGATTTAATTTTAAACGTCTCTCAAGTTTCTTTTAGCGAATGCATGCATTCCTGTGTTCTAGAGCATTTTTATGCTCAGGAATTTTAGGATTTAATTTCTTCCACATGAAAAACCCACAATATGGATTGGCGCGTCTTTGGAGGGCGATCATGATAATTGGTGAATAATAAAAAGAGAAAACAAAATATAGTGATTCCCTTAATTAAGTTATCAAACAAGCAGCAATCACCGTTAATAATTTCTCCACTAAGGTATAATTTTCTTGAACGTTAGTTTGGAAAATTGTAGTCCTTATGCAATCGCAGATTTCATGTAATCAGCATTTTCATCCTGTGCTGGAACTTTTTTTAACAGCAAAGTAATGACCGAATGACTATAAGAATGATCCCATAGTGGAATCAGAATAGGTTAGCAATTCATATTAACTGAGTATGGCAGGTAGCAGAAACTTTCGTATATGATGTAAAGGGCCCGCAGAGTGCAAAAGTTTAAGAAACACTGCAATAAAATATCACAAAAGCATATTATAAAATCATCAGATCTAAAGAGCTCAATGAAAAGTAAATGTGAACAACGCAATAATTTTGAAATGAAAAATGTACATACTTCCACTGGGAAAAATATTTCCGATATGTAAATATATACATTTAGTTTTACAAAAATATAGAATATCGAAGAGTGAAAAAAAAATCCAATGAAAATGATCGACGACAATAATAATAATAATAATAATAAACGGAAATTGGTAGTGCAAATTTGGCGCCCCTAAATTTCCGCGCCCGGGACGACCGCCTCCTTCGCCCCCCCCCCCCTTTCGCACGGTGCTGCTCTAGGGACATAAAACTTTTGTGGAAATTCTAATATACACCCATACACACATGTATATACATGGAATAGATTTACAAATTGCGAAAACAAATTCAGAGAACCTCAAAATGTTAAAATATCCCTATATTTCCATAATTTGGTTTTTATCATGTTTCAATACGTTTTTTCAAACTCATATGACGTTATACAGTGTGTCCTAAAAGTTCCCGTATCCCCGTGCCCTAACTCAAAGAACTCATTCTCCATGATTTTCTTTTAAATATTAAATTTTATCATCTGCTTATCATTGCATCAATTCTTGAGTGTTTATTGTTTGGTTCTTTTTGTGCTCAATTCTTGCAAGAATAAATTTCTATGTTATTTTGTTCTTCATAGTGAAATGAGTAGGTATATTACGCATTCAGAGGATTGCGCTGCTCGAAACTTATTTTGAATGTAAATCATATGAAAGGTGCAAAGATGTTTGGCGAAATAAATATCCAAATGGCAATACCGAGTAACGATACGCTATATCGGCTCGTTCCACAATTTCGTTATACAGGTTCGGTGGAAGACTGAGCAGGAGTGGAAGGCTTATAAAGGCCTCCATCTTTGTCTCCTAGAAAGAGGTGGACTTTTGAACATTTATTATAAATGTAAGTTCAGTATTTTTTCCTACGTGATGCTAAAAGGGCTTTTTATCATTAGCATAAAAGTAATCGTTTTAACCTCTTCGCTCCGTGGGTCTCCAAATGGGGACCTCCTTTTTGTCCCATTTTATTAATGGTACTCGAACATAATAACAATTTCGTTATCAAAATAATATGTTTCGAGGTCTGAGATTCGAACTAATGCAAATAAAATAAAAATCTTCCTCTGAAGTCAAATGGGAGAAGAAATAATTCAGTAATAACTAATAATACTGCATTAATACTCAGTAGCGAAGAGGTTCAGGTTTGTTGTTTTGTGAATCATATGTCATCAGTACGGGAACTTTTAGGACACGCTGTATATTCACCTGCTGACGTCCATTATATTTCTAATATGACGTATTATTCACCTTTTTTTTATTCGTCAAACTATTTATTTCATTTTTCGAGTAGAAATCTTGCAACAGAAAAGCTATGATGTAATATTCACTTTCTTTTCTAATTCGTCAAATTATTTATTTCATTTTCATTTTTCACGTGTAAATCTTGCAATAGAAAAGTAATTGTTGTGGTAAGAATTTTATTGTGGATTTTTAACTAGTATCCGTCAGGCCGAAATGTCGGAGCACGGAGGCGCATAAACTTAAAATATATTTTAAAAAATGTTTTATTTTCTAGATTGCTGTTTAATAGTATAAAAGTAAGTTTGAAATAACAATCGTCGATACTTCATTTTAAAGTGTTTAACTCAGTCTTCAGTTGCCTCGGGTAATGCACAAATTCTAATCTGTCAGCAAATGCTTCCATACTTCTAATTTGGGTAAAGCCTGTCCTTAGCGAAAATTGCTTCCATTAGAATTTTCTCTAAATGACAAACTACAGTAAAAATGACATAAGTTGTTTTATGTGACAACGCCTTTAGATGGATATCCACAGCAGTTTTTGACAATGTTAAACTCGAGGAGCTATGTATGGTGGTAAGGTATGCAACAGTTAAAGGTAACTAACTTCGTGTGAATGAGGCTTTTTCTTCTTCCCAATATTTACAAATAGGTTTGATAAAAAGAAAAATTACGGTTAGAAATGGTTCATGATACTCAACAAAATGAACTATTATGGCCTGTGGCAAACCTCGAGGTTGAAAACGTGAGCCATTTTATTAGGAAAATATATTTCATCGTACTTACGTTTACCAATTCTCACTCCGTTCAGATATTGGTATGTAGCATAATGCATAACCCTGCATCCAGCTGCTGAGGAAAGTCTAGACTGAAGTCCAGACGCGTGATCATCTTCACTCCATCTTGCTATTTAATCATTGTGATCTGCTAAAATTCTTGTTTATTGGTCCCCGCTTTGATTTAAGAAGTACTTCTTGATTATATTCTTTAGCTTGCTTGGTTTTGAGAAAAAGACATATGGCACCTTCATATCATTCAAGTTAGCCGAAAGCAGTATATCTTTGGCGAGAGGTAGTCAAAAACTTGACACACGCAAAGTGAGTCCAGAGTCTTTCGGAACTGTGCCTGCTGATCGTCGTTTTGTCTCAATGAGTTTGTTAATGTGAAACATTTTTTAAATGCTCTAAGCATTTTTGTTCGCGAAGAATCAAAATGACTTTTAAAGAATGTCTCTTATATAGAGGGACGTCTTTCATGCGATGTAACTACCTAATTCGTCCAAGGATTTAAACAAATAAGCCTCTAAAAGGCTAAATGCTATCTATTTTACCTTCGCGATATCTTTGTTCAAGGTCAGCCATAAGACGACATCCTATCATTGAAAATTCGTCAATAATGAGAAATAACACTGTATCCATTCTGAGCTGTAAATGTATTGCTGGCTTTTTAAATTAGCGAACTATTTAAAACACGTTGGTTCTTTAAGCACTGAGTGAGTTACCTTGTCTTTGACATTAAATGCAGCAGTACCTGTTAGTGCCAAAAGAATGATAGCTTCTGATCCTAACTGCTCTATGATTGTTTTACTAATTTCTTTGATTTTTTGTACATTTTACAGCTCTTCCTTTTCCAATAATAAAAGTTGATTTAGGGAAATTTGTAACCTTTGTTTGCAAAGCTGTTCACTGCATAACTGAAGGCAGCATAATTTGTTGTTCTTTATAATAATTCAGAAATGTTGAAAGTAAAGAGAAACCATTGGATAAGAGAATCTACGGTAAAGATAAAGAATTACCCCCGGATATATTTGATAGATTTTGATTTTTAAAATTTAGCTCCGATCTTTGAGAACTTGATTCATCGAGTTAGCGTCAGAAAACTTCAAAGCTCCTTCAAAGACTTGCTTGTCTTGCACAGCCCACACTTATTAATATGGCAATAGGTAAAGGTTTGTAACACGTATGTAACACACACTCATAGATAGTCTGCTATACTCCTCTAACAAACTTGATACCTTCATTTATCTGAGTTGTTGTTGAAAATATTAGGAAGCATCTGGGTTATTTTTATGCGACTTTTCCGCATAGAATTAAGCTGAATAACTCTTTACATTTGAATTACTTTGTTTTGACCGTCATTTTCGAAACTTCTGTGTATAACGTTGCACATATAAAATATATATATTCCTTAAAATGTACATTAAATCTTAGCAGCAGATTAAAAAAAATCAGGGATTAATTTATGACTTTTAGTAAACATGATTTCTCACGAATTATCTTTCATTGTTGTATCCATTTTTCCGATCATAAGCATAAGCGATCATAGTCATATACATTAACGTCGCATTTATCGCTAAGCTTCGCGACATTTGGACGAAATATAGCCAAATTTGGCGACCAAAAATATGCCGTCACAAACTAAGCCAATTTGGCTGTATCTGACTAATTTGGCGAAATTTCCATCGAAATTCAGTACTGATGATTCTTCTCTAACCGGGTTCTTTGCATTTTAACTCCGTGTTCTCCAGTAAAATTAGCTAAAATCTTAAAAGCAAGAAATAGGGAAGCTACCTTTTCCAACCCGTACAGGAATTTTTTATTTTGTAATCTACATATTTCTGTTTCTAGTGTACATCTTGACAAAAAATGCTTATATCATTTACTTCAGAATGTTCACTTGCATTTCATTTGAAATATATTCACTTACGATGAATTAAAAAAAATTGAGTAACCGTCAGTAATTGGGACAGCTACCAAATTGTTAAATTTGCGCATCAAACAATGCTCAGTAAATTATGAATTTGTCTACAAACCCGATTACGAAAATTTCCCAATAGAAACATACATTCGTCTGAATACAAATATACATACATAAGAATACATACATATAAGTAATGCATACATGGCATTATATTTTTCTCGATTTCTTTGAGTATCACTCGTAGCCATTCGACTAATGCCCAAAATCGTATTTTCCGTATTCGATTTTCTTTTCGTTTCTCTTAATTTAAAATTCAAAATGAATTGCATCGATTTGGAAGCTTACAAAGAATGAAAAGTTCGAAAAAAAATAGTGGTTGTTACATACGTAGAACGTAAAACTTCTGAAAAAGGGGGGGGGGGGTCAATCTATATCTCAGGTCACCAATGTATGAACATCGACTTCAACATTCGACTCCATAATGATCCGTATGAGGTTAAAATGCATAATTTACAGCAATTGAGCTAATGTTTTAATTAATAACGGGATGAATCTCGTCGAATTTCGACGAAAGAAATTGTTCAAAAACGAACTCCTACATAGGTTACTACTTAGTCTCTTAAAACAAATATTATTTTTAACTTAAAGTTACCAAAATACTAATTCAATACACTTCGACCGTTCAAAAATATTAAAAAATTAAACTGCATTATTTATTATACCTAATCAAGATATGTAATTTTGATGAAATTACCCATTGAGGCTGTTATGTTTAAAAGGCACAGATGTCATACACAGATGTCATATATATTGGCGCGATTTTTTTTCCACGCCAATTCGGGGGAAAACTTCAACAGCACAAACAATAACATCCGGGTTATCATATCAAGCAAAATAACGACACTTTGGCGCCAGTTAAGTACCCGTTGCGTATATGACATAGAGGTCAGAAAAAAATCGCGCATCGTATATGACATCTGTGCCGTTTAAAATTGCCGATTGAAAATTTTAAAAAATGATTTCACCTTAAGTTAATCATGGAATTATTTTTCGCGTAAAATCTAAACTTTATGTTATTTTCACCGTCTCATAATTTGCATACGCATCTCTTATATTTACATTCACCATTTCAAAAATATTACGATGCGCAATATGTGATTAATACATATATTTATAAACTTGAAATCAAGTTTGTCAACTACGACTTTGCATGTGAACATTCGCACTCTTGACTTGTGATTCTAATCTCTGTATCGGCGAGTAAAATTCCAGAAATTTATATCTTTTAGAGGCGTTCGTAGTAAAATATTTACTTTTATCAGAGAAAATGATCCTTTTCATTTAAATATGATGTCATTTTGCCTCATTGAAGCATTTCACCAAGCGTCTCAAACTCAATGAATGAAAAAAAAACTGAATTATAACAGCTTTTTGCGGAAAACATGAGTATTTTATTAAAGCATGACGTCATTTTCTGTTCAATTTTTTCAGAAAGTTTATTTTGAGTTTTATTAGAAATTGGCATCAATAAAGATAAGCATATTTTATTAATTTTCTTTTCTTTACAACAATGGAAGTAATCCAATTGCTACCATTTTGAAAAAAAATTCATAGAAATTTTTTAAATTTTAAATTTAAATATAAAAATGGGAATATATATAAAAAAAAAAATAGCTAGTGCGGGCAAATCTATAAACAAACCGCTTTCATTAAAAAAAAGAGTTATTAAAATTGGTGCAAAAAAAAGCTCAAGATACATGACTAAAAAAGGAAAGCCTTATCTTTCAAATATATAGAATTAAACTCGCAATGTTATCTCTATGGAAAAATTTTGAGCCGATATTTCAGGCTGTTAGGGTTGACGAATGTTTATGATTTTCAATACGCGCCGAGATTTTGGCCTTACCAACGTCCAGCTCATTTTTTGTGCGATGCGTCTAATATTTTGGACGCTATCGTGTTAACAATAAGTGTAATTTTTGCAGGGAAGCCGGAGCTGTGCTCCGACAATTATTGGCAACTGTATCACGAAAAATGTTTAAATTTGATAGGGAATTTGCTGTTAAATTGGCAGTTTTTTTATTAATTAAAAATTAACTATAAACTATTTCGATTCCAGATTAATTTACGTGCCTCGATCGTGTTTTAATACACGCGTGCGTAACATTTCACAATTCTGACTTCCAAACTGTGGATTTGTATAGACAGACTACAAATTTTTATTTTTATATATTAGATTGGCACAAAGTACAATCCTCCCATTTTATGTAGAACAAACTATATGTCTTTCTGCGAATTTAAGCGTATAAAACCGTATCGTGTCATCATATGGGACATTCTCATAATCTTTTTACTTTTAAGTGCCTGAATAATATTTTTTATTTTAGTACATATTCTTGTGGGGGTTTTTTTGTTTGTTTGTTTGTTTGGTTTTTTTTTTCCATATACTGGGGAACATCCCATTGCATGACTGCATAACAATATTAACGAGATAAATAAATTTTGGACGATGTTGGGGGTCCAAATATCCAGGAAACTCCTATACCGTCCCACGTCCCTGATGCTGATTTTTAAGTTTGGAGCTGTCTGTATAAAATTGCTTCAATAAAAGTAATACGATGTAATTTTTTTCCGAAAGTGGGACTATTGTTTTATATAAATATGTAGCAAAAAATTAACCTGCACACATTTTTACGGTTGTTATTATTTTTTTTATCTCTGTCCCTGGGTCTTAGATTCCTTAAAGTCCCTCTTCTAAAATTATAAAGAAAATCACTTTAGATGCAGCCACAGAATTTTTTTCAAGTTTTTTCTCTCATGCAGAAGTATGTTAGAGAAAGAATGTTTAAAATTCTTAAACAGGAAATTTACTGCAGAATTTAAATCAGCATTTAAATATCAATTTTAAGCATCGTGGCTTTATTGGTAGTCTTACCGTCCCCAAGGTTTATTCCTGCACTTTTCGAGGTAAATTATTTTTTATTTAATCCAATGTAAATAACTGTTTCTAAAAATCAATGAACATTGAGGCTATCACTTAGTCTTAACATGATTTGCCTAAAAATAGATGGTAATTTTCATTATTGTCCCATCCTTACCATCCTTTTTTTTTTCCTTACCGTCCCTTTTTTCCTATACCGTCCCTTCTTCAACACCCCTTTAAGACAATGTTATACCAAAACTTTGTACTAAAAATACTACAATTGGAATGTTCTGTGGGTACTTTGCAAATTCATTTTAAGTAAAAATAAGAAAATAAGAAGTTTTGGTGGTAAAATGGTAAGGAAAATTAAACGCGCAAGTTTAACATAAACCTCAGTTTAAAAAAATTTCGCTGCTGACCATTTTTTCTTTATTTTGAATCATTAAGGCATTCGTCTTTCAGATTAAAATGTTATTTTAGCAAGTTTAATTTTGTCAGATTTTTTTTCCCAAAAGTCAAAAGATTGTGAGAATGCCCCATATACTCTATGAAATTGTAAATAATTCGGAAACTTGAAAAGTTCATGCATCAGAAATTTACTATATCCACTACTGGAGCATAGAAAGAGGTAACATTTTTTATTTTTCATTTTTCCGAAGAACATATTTCTTCGGTGACTTTTGAATCACCTTCTATACATTCCTTCATCTCAACTCAACTTTGTTGTTTTGGATAAATCTCGACTTCTAATTTTTCTGTCCCTTCTCACGCAGTTAAATTCAAGCTATTCAAGACACCCCTCTCATGGGACGAAGCTCACAATGCTTGCCAAGCAGAAGAGGCATTTCTCGCCATGCCCAAGAGACCCGAAGACCACGATACACTTATCGGTAAGAACTACCTTTTTAGCCCCCGATACGGTATGCTGTTTCTTTCTCCCAGCTTATTTTGTGTAGTCTCCAAAAAATAACGTTACCTTACAGAAGCCAGCCGTAAAACAATGCAGTACGATTAAATACTCAATAGCAATTTTTTAAACTTCTAACCATTGCACATTTTACATTTTCTTGTACCGTCGTATTCGGAAAAAAAAATACTTTTTAATTCAATTTGTTTGAAAACTGCATCGCCATTTATTTTTAAGATATTAATTTTTTTTTTTTTTTTTTTTTTTTGTAGTTTTTAGAGCCATTTGCTTACTATTGGCAACGGAAGAACTCCATTTCTGAAGATAGTGAAAGAAAAATAGCAATTATATCTTTTTGTTTCCATTTTCCCATAAAAACTGAAAAAAAAAAAATTAATTAAAATACGCGCTATTTTGAAAAAATATAAATGAAGGATTTCTGATAAAACATACAGCTATTAGAAACTAAATTTAATTTTAAATATCTATATTAATAATACAAACAAATGAAGGCCTGTGAATCTGTAGATAGCCGATTTTTCTGAATGACGAAATATCTTTCTTTTTTTTTTTTGGATTTGTGTATTATTCAGCGATAGTGACGTCCTAAGCGTACTTTACTGTAGATGTTGTTTAACACTGGATCGCAAATGATGAATTCTTCAGCGGATGTGGATGACGTCACTTTATGTAAAATAAAATCGCGTGTTATAAGTCTTAAAACTGAACTACAGTAGAGTCTCGATTATCGGAGTTTCCGCTTTCATCGAGTTATTTCTTCTGATGGACTGATGGCTTCCATTATTATGAAACAGTCATTATAAATGAAGCGTTAAGTGAAGATGAAAGAGCAGCCGTAAAAAGTTAGAACTCTGATTTTCTGGTCAGAATGGGAAAGAAAATGGCCATAATTTAAAAAAAGAAAGGCTATTTTTTCCCCTATTCTGACCAGAAAATCAGAGTTCTAACTTTTTACGGCTGCTCTTTCATCTTCATCTAACACTTCATTTATAATGACTGTTTCATAATAATGGAAGTCATCAGTCCATCAGAAGACAATGATCCATTCCAAAGGTATAAGTTCGATTAACTCGGATAATCGGAACTCTACTGTATCTATATTTATATACATAAATTTTTTTGTCATCGGGGGCGACACTAAATTCTGAAAAAGCAGAATTCCTGTTTTCTATTTTAACACTAAAAAACGAAGGGTCAAATGACACTTTTAGAATTTTTTTTTAAATTTCTTAAACTAAAACATTACGAAATTTCTTTATGCAGTTGGACCTCGTTTTCCCGACACCCGATTTTCACGTCACTCCGCATATCACGTCAGTTTTTGAAAGTCCCGATTTTTTGTATATGATTTTAATGTAAATAAACTCCGGATTTTACGTCGTTGAAAATTTTTCAACTCCGGATATCCCAACGGTTTAGGAAAATTGTCCATTTTTCATAATCCATCTTATAAGCACGGTAAGAAATGTCTTAGCCAAACTTTCCACAAAAATGTCTAAATTACCCATTGAGATAAATAAGAAATTTTACTTCAATCCTTTATTTGAATAAATAAACCCACACATTATCGCGGTTTTTTTGTTCTGGTAAGGCGGCGCAGTCTTGTGGCTACAACGGCGTTTTTCACACGACTAAAACCGAAGCATTTACAATATTGCATTGAAACAATCACAAATTATCTAACATCTATTTCTGAAACAACGAATATTGATTACAATTCATTGCATAATATTGGAAAAATAATTGTAGGAAGCACATCTAGGGATAAGCAAACCTTAATTAATTAATATTTCATGTAACAATAAAAAAAAATCAGTCATCATAAATCTGATTTTTATTCTTTTCAATTTTGTTTTTGTGTTTATTTTGTTTAATAATAAGGTTTTATTGCTTAAATGCGCAAGAACTGTTATGAATTTAAAATTGTCTTAAATTAATTAAAAATACATCTTTTTATTAACATATTTTTCTCCAACTTCGGTTACCGCGACACTCCGGTTATGACGACACTTTTTTCTGGACATTAGAGTGTCGGGATAACGAGGTTCGACTGTACTTCACAACTTTTATTAAAATATTTTATCATATTATTCCTTAAAATACCTCATCTCCAAACTACTTTTTTTGCCTAGAAAAAAATATTTTAGGCTTAACTACAGCAAGGGGTCATTTGACCCCTGAATAAATTAATGTGAAATCACAAAGATATAAATGTTTTATTTTGTAAAAACATTAGTAAATTGCGTATTTTTTTTTATTACATCATATATTCTACTGTATTGGATCATAATTGTTTAGTGTGTGACGGTATAATTAGAAATTGACTTTACTCCGAGTGAGATTCTAGTTTGAACATTTCAGGTTATATCGAGAACGAAATAATCTTAAAAATATGTGGTGAACAGAAAACAAATTTGCACAATATTTGTTTATTAAATTTTCAAATTTCTTGAAGTAATTAATTTTTCTTAAAATTTTTGCGTAATTATATATATTTTTTTTACTTTAACCCTTTATGTACTGAATTATGAATTCATGAAAATTTTATCTTCTAAAGCATTTTTCTTGAATTGTTTAAACTACATTAGAAGATTTACGTAATCATTTAGAAAATTTTAGAAGGATTTTAGAAGGATTTAGAA
This sequence comes from Maratus speciosus, assembly GCA_963932465.1. Lineage (NCBI taxonomy): Eukaryota > Metazoa > Arthropoda > Arachnida > Araneae > Salticidae > Maratus > Maratus speciosus. Next base: position 426,136,018 of record OZ010794.1, read on the forward strand.
GGATTAATTAAATTTCAATTTATGGGGATTTTGTGCAATATTTATAACCTCACTCAAATCTTTTATTCTAAATATTTTTCTTAAGCATTTTGTAGAATTGGGAAATGTACAAATATAATGTTCTTACGATAGAAATATATCTCCGAATTTAACCCCCCCCCCCTCCAACGCTAAGGAAGCTGAAAAGATGCAAAGGCAAAAGAAATAATCCTTTTAAGAATATTTTTATTTTGTATAACCTATAATGCTTTTGGAATAAGATAAAGTAATGTATCTATAACTCATTCTAAACTGTATTACAACTAATCGATGTATTAAATGAATTTTATAACAAGTTATTATAAGGGAACTTATAAGTACCGCCAGTAGATAAAGGGTTAATAAATGAACATTTTGTAATAATTATTAAAAAAATGTTTTATTCATACACCAAAATGTATCAACTGGTATATGTTTCGCAAAACATCGTAAAATAGATAACTTTTATATAGGGATCATTTGACCCCTTCCGGTAGGAATAGGTATAAAAAAATATCGGTACGTTTAGTGTTAAATGATATTTTTCTATTAGTTTTTGTTACTTTTTTGATTAATTCCTTTTTTTTCTATTTTGTTTGATATCTTCCATATATTAAAAAGTTTAGAATGTCAATATCTAGAGATTTGCTAGTGGGTTCTATTTGCCAAGAAGCTTTACATTGATATACGTTTTAATTTAAAAGTTAGTGTATAATATTATTACATTCCATCTTCTTTTAGTAATTGGGTTATTACAGTAAACTCCCGATTATCCAGCCTAATGTGGTGGAAGGATAACAAAAAAGCCGGATAGGCCGCAGTTCTATAAGTATTACTCACTTCCTGCACTCCCCCCCCCCCCAATTACATTAAAAACACGTGTTACACATTTTAAGATAAATGTTATATATATAATACATATAGTTTCAAAATAAGCAAAACATTAACGTAAAACGTAAGCCTTATTCGTAAAAAAGTGAATAAATCTCATTTTACTGTTTATTAATAAATGATTGCACAAATATAAAAAGTTATGCATAAGATAAAAGAGTCAAAACTTAGTTTTCAGTCTTTGAAAAAGTAGTTGATAGATGACTCATTCACCCTGTTAGCCCTCTCCCGCGACGCAATGTCCCTCCATTTACGCAAGCAGATAATATCAGCTAGCGTCGCTTCCTCCTGCAGACTCGTAATTTCTCCTTTATAGTCACTACAACCTTCTTTCGTTTATCACCCATTTTGTTAATCTTCAAAAAATAAACACGAAGCACACCAAAAGACTATATGAAAGTAACCAGGATAAGCGGAAAATAACGTCCGCACATGTTAACAGCCGTTGCACAACTGATGAATCAGTTTATGAAGCCTTAACTCCCCCCCTTCCTTCTTATCTGTCTCTGCCATTGCATGCTGTAATCCCTTCTAGCTCCTTCTTGTCGTGTGTTAGTGCTTTCCTAAGGGCAAGAACCTGCCTGTCTCGGTTGCTTGCAACATTCCTCATTTTTTTACTAGGCCGGATAGTACGGAGGGCCGGATAGTCGGGAGTTTACTGTATTGTTATTTGAACTTGTCAAATAAATTTTGATTCAAAGGTATTGTATATATATATGCAAGGTGTGTCACAATTTCCTCCGGGATTTGCAAGGATTATGAAAAAAATATTACTAATACAGCAACAATGTTGGGTTGATTGGAGAAAGAAACATTACAAGTTTTGTTTTACAAATGTTCAATATGTGAACCTTTGGTGATGAGGAAGATATCAAGTCTAAAGTCAAATTCTTCCCACACTCGCTTCAACATGTCACGATCAATGGTAGCGAATGCGATTATGATCTTTTGGCCCATCAGTGCAACAATAATACTGGAATTCTGCTTGCAACGGACACTACGGAAAAAATTAACATTGCTATTGTCGATGGCTGGGGCACGATTGAAGGTGGATGATGACTTATTATAGAACATTTCATGAAAAATCCGTTGTTTTGTCAGTGAAACAGTTAACTCTTTGCGCTCCAGCGTCTCTTACACAAATTTTATTCGATCGGCACCACTTTTTTAAAAGAATTTTCCTTCAAGTACACAATTTCAAAAATGCTCTGATTAAATAAAGTAAATTTTATTTTCCTTTATTACTGGTACCAAAAACAAATTTTGCAAAGAAAGATTGTCTCCGCAGCAGAGCCAATAAAGGGTAAGGGTTAATACGTAGACCATCCGAGCATAGGCTTCAGCGTACTTGGAAGCGTATTTTTTTTAACAAAAACCAGCAAAAGATGTGTACCTAAACTATACTGAACTGGGAAAACCTCTGTGGCTTCAGTGTTAGAAAAGCGGGATTTGATAGGAAAGCTTTTGGTGGTGTTAAACGCTGTTTTTATAGGCTATTGTATACTCAAGTTCCTTTTCGTTTTCTTTTATGTGTATATGTGTGTTAAGTGTTAAGTCGTCGAGTCGACTTTAGCATTCACAGCTTAAAATGTTCAATCTACAATCATTAAGCTGGAACACCAAAATGAAGGTTATTCTCAGCCGGGCAAAGTTGTTCAATAGTTATTAATATATACGAGGGATATTTTTCTTCAACCTCCGATGGGGCGTAAAATAAAGAGAAGCGTGAATAACAAAACGGTTTTATAACCAGGTGTCAAGTACAATCAAAGTTACGTTTCGACACAGACACCGTGTAGGTTGAGACACTTGTCATACCAGTGGACGAGTTTTCAAATACCCTCTTTATAGTAGGAGAGCTGTTGAACATTTTTGAGTAGGTATTTGAGGCACCCTGAAAATTTGTGCAACACTTCTTTTGTAATGCCTGAATACAAAATCGAATGTCTGGCTGAAGGATCGTGGCCCAGAAACTGTGCCAGACACGTGTCAAGTTCCATTTGGTACTTGACACGTGTCTGGCACAGTTTTTGTGCCGACTAAAGTGCCTGTCATTTTCAAAATATTTTTTTCTAAGCATAAATATTATTCTGCCTCAATCTCAGCGTGCCTCAAATACCTTTTTTGGGTAGTCAAAAAAGGGCACTTGACACGTGTCTGGCACAGGTTTTGGGCCACGATCCTTCAGCCAGACATTCGATTTTGTATTCAGCCATTACAAAAGAAGTGTTGCACAAATTTTCAGGGTGCCTCAAATACCTTCCCTAAAATGTTTAACAGCTCTTGGACTATTATAGAAAGTTGTCTCCAGAGTATTGAGATTGGTTTCCACAGCCTCTTGAAGATTCTCGTTAGTGAAGAAGTTCTGCCTGTGGTATTACTAATTATAATTTGTGGTATTGAAATTATAATATGGGCCGTTAATTAAAAGAAAATTAGTCATGAAGTTCTTTTTAATTAAAATTGCGTTGTAAATTACAAAACCCATTTCGTTCTTTACGGTCAAGCAGTTGTAAAAAATGAAATAAAGGAAAGTTCTTACTTGCACAGTGTCAGCTGTAAATAAAATGAAGAGGAGCATTTTTTAACAATATAAATCAAAGCTTTATTCATTTTTCAGAAGAGAAGTAAAAGGCCTTCACCCCGTTGGTCACCTCTTTTAAAATAAATACGTTGACCGATAAAATAATTTATTCCTCTTGAAGAACATCTTTAAAAAGTAATGCGCAGCACTAACTGAATTTTCTATTGATAAAAATTTCAATTAAAACTTTTCCAAGCCATCAGAAAATAACTTTAAAAGGAGTTATTAAATTCGCAGTCATCGTTTTGAAAACCTTTCACCGGACCCCACATCCGTAGGCGAACAGACCGGAGCACGCGACCCCGCGATCTTTTTAAAATAAAAACTATGTCAGGACAGATCACCAACAAAACAGATTCTGATTTTAAATTAACGAATTTTTTTATTTATACTAAGTAACGGGTCGACAAAAGTATAGGAAAGAAAAAAATTAAATCTATTTGAGAAGTTAAAAAATTAGGCAATATCTTAATAAGCAAATCCGAAAGAATACATTTAAAAAATTTTATTTTTATTTTCTCAAGAGATCGGCAAATAAACACGCCTCCGAAAGTGTCGGCCTCTACTTCTACTCTAGGCTTACGTCGCGAGAGATGGCCGGCGCTCCGATGACCCCATCACAATACGTGCAGACGGGAGAGGAGAAGAACCTCAGGTTATAGTGCGATGATACGGATGAATTTGCCGATGTACAGCTGATACAAAAAACTCGTGCAAAAATAAATATGGATTTAAATTTAAACAACATTGATGTATAAGGCCAAAAGAAATAAAAAAGGTAACATGATTTAAACACTGTGAGGTTTCATCCCACTCTGACCTCCGCAGTTGCCTTCAGCTCTCGAAGAAGGTGAAAGTCACTCGGTTGCAGATCTGTGCTGTACGCCGGGTGATCGAACACTTTTCCTCGAAATTGTGAAAGATGCTGTTGAGCTATTAGTTCGTCCTAGCAGCGGGTGACTGCCAAATTTATCGAGAGCTAAAGACAGGTCTGGGAGGACAGAGCTTCCATCCCAATGAAATATTTCAAGGCGCCGTGGAGATCTATCTCAACACGCTAGCGGCAATCTTCTATGAAGAGAGTATTGAAAAACTCATCCGCTGGTATGACAAATGTCTCAATCTTCACGGTAACTACGTCTAAAAATACGTTTGATTGTATTTGACTCATGGTAATAAAATTAGTTTGTTATTCACAGTTGTCTTTATTTTACGGCCCATCGGATGTGAAAAAAAATACTTCTCGAAATTTGTTAATGTTTGGAAGTGAAATGAGTTGTAATTTATATGCAATGCGGGATATTACTTTCTAGCTTTTTTCATAAACTGATGAAATATTATGGAAGTACTTATCTTTTGTTTTCTTTATAGCGCTGATCAAGAAGAAAAACATTCTGCAGGCTTGGATCGGCGTGCGGAAACGCAGCGGCGTCTTTTACTATGACAACGGGCAGCGACTCGGCAACTATACGGTTTGGGGTCCGGACCAGCCTAACGATTCGGGAGGAACCCAGCAATGCGTTCAGATGATGAATGAAATGGATTACATGTGGAACGATTTTGACTGTGCCCGACCAGTTGGATTCATCTGCCAGTACGTCTGGGATTCTAGGATGTGATGTCTATTGTAATCATCTTGCCTGGCATAATAGTTAAATGCACCATACTATTCCGGCGACGCGTTTATTTCCCTTGGATCAATTGAATAAAAAAGTAGTTAAATCAGTAAGGGTTTATTTCTTCAGAATCTGTTTTATTAGGCTTTGTATAATGTCAAGGTTAACGATCTGCTGTCACATTTTTATCTTGCACTACATCACTTAGGGTGCAGATGGGATATCTACACCACTACACCTGGGATAACTACATCAGTTAGGGTTCAAAGTAAAATCGTTTACGCTTCTATGACTCTAATAATTCAATAGATAATTTTTGAAATAAAAATGTATTGTTTATTGTAATTTTTATGAGTGCAGGCATGAGGGATTAGGGCTACACAAAGAGTAACGGAGCACTAACTAAAGTCAGGATATTCCAAAAGAGCAGTGGTAATAAGAGATCGACCAAAAATTCGGTTTTGTTTTCGTTTTCAGCCCAAAATCTGAGTTTCGCCGAAAATTCGGCCGAACCGAAACTATCTGTATTCCAAAAATCTCGTTTCTTCCTTCAGAAGTTTTCAACATTACTCATTAATTAGCTCTATCGGCTTAAATGAGACACTCTTTGTTAATTGTAGTACGAACTTCACTGTTTATAATTATCAGTCATGATAGGCTCAAGACGTGAGTGCAAATTATAAAGCAAGCATTGCCTATATGACTAAACTTTGAGGATGCTTTTCACGTGCTCATTAAAACATACAGATTTAACAGTAATAAAATTTTTTTAGTTTGAAATCGCAGAAGTGTTTTGAATACTCTTTGAGAAAGTTCTAGTATAACAGATGATTATTTACAAAAATCATTATAAGATAAATCGAAGTATGCATACCTAAAACATTTTTTTACATTAGATGAAATTCGAATGATCAGAAAATCATTTTGTGTCGTTGATGAATTAAATACACTTTATTAGGATGAGCGAAGCGAATCCTCTACTAGGCTACACAAATTACATTTTGTCGTACACTTTACAAAAAAACTATTCAGTATTTTGACTTGAAGTTAAACATAAAAATAAATTATGATCTGTAGATTTGCACAATATTATTTTTTTTTACAGAATAACCTTAAAAAAATTATTATTTTAATTAATTTATTTTACATGTTTTTCCATTACGGATGCATTTTTGAAAATAAAAAATAAAACACGTGTATTTTCAGAAAAAATAAATCATGGAGTTAGTCATTATAGATAGAATAGTGATGGGCGATAATGAGATGTTTTTCTCGATTGTATGGACATCTCGATATTTTTCGATTGTGTAAATTTTTTCTCGATGACACAAGTTTGCAAATTTCTTTTATAAATCATATATTATATATTATATACGTCATACATTTATCAAGAATCGTCTGCAGGTGAACTGGAATGAGTCGATGTTAATAAAGACTAGGTAACTTCGGCCGCTAGCGGGCCCCTCCTTTAATCGGGGCCTCTAATTTATACGTAATCTTGTAATATGAAATCACGAACAGGTTACCCGCTATATACGGCACTGATATATGATAGCAGGCGTGGTGTGGTGTGCACGCACTACAAAATCTTGCAAAAAATATAATATCGAAACGAATGAACCTCGGACCAGATCTCTTGGGGGAGGGGTCAAAGCGAGCGGAGGGCGAAGCGGCTTTGAAGCTGCATAATATGATTAAGTCGTCACAGATCTTTCTTTTTCCAACCATATGTCACATGAGAAGTCTGGATCTGAATTTATAAAAATGCCCTCCCCGTGCGGGCAAAGGGGGGGGGGGGTGCGGGAGGTGGATAACATGAGTAAGTGGTCATAAGCCTTTCCAACAATATGTCACATGAGGAGTCTCAGCTAAATTTAGAAAAACACACCAGTGGGGGAAAGGTGGGGGGAGCGGTCACCGGAGGTGCATTACATCAATAAGTAGTCACAGACCTTTCCAACGATATCTCACATGAGGGGTCTTGGCTAAATTTGAAAAAGTGTCTCCAGGGAGGGGCAAATTGGGGGGGGGGCTGTCACCGGAGGTGCATAACATCAATAAGTAGTCACAGACCTTTCCAACGATATCTCACATGAGGGGTCTTAGCTAAATTTGGAAAAGTGCCCCCGGGGGGCGGGAGGCAAAGTGGTAGAGGGGACACCGTAGGTACATAACATCAATAAGTAGTCACAGACCTTTCCAACGATATCTCACACGAGGGGTCTTGACTAAATTTGAAAAGTGTCCCCAGGGGGGGGGACTGTCACCGGAAGTGCATATCATCAATAAGTAGTCACAGACCTTTTCAACGAAATCTCACAAGAGGGGTATTGACTAAATTTGGAAAAGTGTCCTCCGGGGGGTGGACAAAGTGGGGGGGGGCGGCCACCGGAAGTGTATAGCATCAATAAGTAGTCACAAACCTTTCCAACGATATGTCACATGAGGAATCTAGGTTAAATTTGAAAAAGTATCCTGAAATTTCATATATTATAAATAATATTTAGCGGAGGGCTCCATAAAAAAATCCGATCTAAAATGATAAAAACGGAAAAAACTACCCTCGCAGTGGGGGCCAAATTGGGGAGGGGAGGAAGAAAGTCTCATAATATGAAAGAGTCATCCGAGAGCTTACCGGTGACATATCACATGACTGGTCCAAAAAAGTTTGAAAATTGCTCCCCCTCCCTCACCCCGTAGGCCCACTCTTTCTCCCCGGAATTCACACAGCCGCCACTTTAAAATTTTTATGTTCAATAAATAATATTTACCGGAAAAGTGCATAAAAAACAAAAAAAACCGACATCTAAAGTGATATTTAAATTTATTATAGAAATCGGCTACGGTTTTAAAAATTTGTTCGCTCCTTCCCCATCTCCCTTTGGGCGAAGAAAGGTTCATAGTATGAAAGAGTGGTCAAAAGGCTTTTCGATCATATGCCACAGGAAGGGTTCGGTAAAATTTTTAAAATAGCACCTCGCATGAGTCCTCCTCCCTCGAAATCACCCGACCCACCTTCCTCTTTGAAATTTTTATATTTAATAAATATTTTTTATCGGAGGACTCCAGGTATGTGACATCTTGGTAAAGCTAAAACAAGAAAAACTTTGAAAATTAGGGCTTCATTTCACAGCTCATTGTCATGCCTCTTTCTCTATCTCGTCCCTTGGTACTCTCGATAAATTTTCTTACTTTTCTTCTCCGCCGAGGACGACAGAAATCCTCGAAAAGCTTCTCATAGGGAAATGTTGAAAAGCGCGAGAGAAATCCTCGAAAGGCTTTTCATTGGGAGATTTCGAAAAGGACGAGAGAAACCAGCGAGAGGCTTCCCATCGGGAAAGGTTGAAAAGGGCGAGAGAAACTATCGAGAGACTTCCCCTCCCGAAAGGTTTAAAACCGCGAGAGAACCAACCATCGAGCAGCTTCCCATCTGGAAGCGTCGAAATGCTGGAAAAATCATCGAGATGAGATTTGCCGAAATGCGAAATAGAAATGAAGCTTTCAGAGTCAAACTTACCGCATTTCTGGTTTAATTCATAATTCTCAAAGGAATCCATCTGCTTATCCAATTTCTTTTTAGCTCACAGGCCTGAGAGCTAATGCACCCGTCGGTTCTGTGTGTTTGCATGTACGTACGTACGTACGTATGTATGTACGTAACACGATAACTCTTGATTGAAATGTACGATTTGCTTCAATTTTTTTTTATGTTCATTCGGATAAGGCGTTCCGCTGATTAGTTTTGACGGTTCATTGGTAAGGATAAAGGGAGAGAAGGGGGGCTGGTCCCCCCCCCCCTCCTTAATTTAGATAAATGGGTTTTTCATGCAGAATTATTCGATTTGTTCCAAATTTGGTATACCGGTTTATTATGTTAAGGAGCTTCCCTGATTAAACTTGGAAGTTCATTAGTTAAGTATAAAGGGGGTAGACCCTCTCCTTAATTTAGATAAATGGGTTTTTCATGCAGAATTATTCGATTTGCTCTTATTTGGTATACCGGTTTATTATGTTAAGAAGTTGCCTTGATTAGATTTGGTGGTTTACGGGTTAAGTATAAAGGGGGAGAAGGGGGGCTGGTCCCCCCTTAATTTAGATAAATGAGCTTTTCATGCAGAATTATTCGATTTGCTCCAAATTTGGTATACCGGTTTATTATGTTAAGGAGATTCCCTGATTAAACTTGGAAGTTCATTGGTTAAGGATAAAGGGGGAGAAGGGGGGCTGGTCCCCCCCCCCCTTAATTTAGATAAATGGGTTTTTCATGCAGAATTATTCGATTTGCTCCAAATTTGGTATACCGGTTTATTATGTTAAGAAGTTGCCTTGATTAGATTTGGAGGTTTACGGGTTAAGTATAAAGGGGGAGAAGGGGTGGTGGTCCCCCCCCCTTAATTTAGATAAATGGGTTTTCCATGCAGAATTACTCGATTTGTTCCAAATTTGGTATATACCGGTTTATTATGTTAAGGAACTTCCCTGATTAAACTTGGAGGTCCATTAGTTAAATATAAAGGGGGAAAGGGGGGTAGACCCCTCCTTAATTTAGATAAATGGGTTTTCATGCAGAATTATTCGATTTGCTCCAAATTTGGGATAGCGGTTTATTATGTTAAGAAGCTGCCGTGATTAGATTTGGATGTTTATGGGTTAAGTATAAAGGAGAGGGGCTAGTCTCCCCATTAATTTAAATAAAAGGGTTTTTCATGCAGAATTATTCGATTTGCTTCAAATTTAATATACCGATTTATTCCGATATGGCGCTTCCTTCATTAGATTTGGAGGTTCATTGGTTAAGTATACAAGGGCGAAAAGGGGGCAAGTCCCCTCCCCTTAATTTAGATAAATGGATTTTCATGGAGAATTATTCAATTTACTTTAATTTTTTTTTCTATGTTCATTCTGATAAGGAGCTTTCCTGATTAGATTTGGAGGTTCATTAGTTAAGTATAAAAGCGTTAAAGGGGGTTAGACCACCCTTAATTTACCGATATGTTTCTTTTTTTCATGCAGAATTATCTGATTTGCTTCACATTTGATATACTTATTTATTATAGTTAAGGAGTTTCCCTGATTAGATTTGGAGGTTCATTGGTTAAGTATAAAAGGGACAAACGGGGGATACTTCCCTTCATTTATTTTTTGAGGGACATTATTCTTTGAAATAAGAGTATAATATACAATTAGTGTGAATAACCTGCGAGCTCAATGCCATCAGTTTAACTGGCACTTATCTTTTTATTGCTATTAACCGATGTGGGTTATGAAGCATAGTGGTTTATGTATTCAGTTCTGTATAGTCCTAGTTTCAAACTTTACTGTTGAATTTAGTGTCATTTTGCCCTGAATTTTCAATGTTTCTCTTATTTTAGCTCTGTCAAGCTGCCCCGTACCTGGAGACTCAGATAAATACTATTTATTAAATATAAAAAGTTCAAAGAGGAAGGTGGTTGAATTCTGGGGGGCGCGAGAGTGGACAAAGGGGGGGGGGAGTAATTTTCAAACTTTTACCAAACCTCTCCTTGACATATCATCGGAAAGTCCTTTGACCACTCTTTCATATTATGAACCTTTCTCCTCCCGGAGTTGAATTCCGGAAGGGGGCGGGGGGGAGCGGTGCCCGGTTTGAATTTTTTTTTTTAATTGTAGAGATTTCTACAATAAATATCATTAAATGAGGTTTTTTAATGGAGCTCTCCGATAAATATTATTTATTAAATATATAATTTTAAAAGTGGAGCTGCGTGATTTTCGGGTATATTCTGGGATAAAAGAGTGAACCCACGTGGGAGGGGTAGATTTCAAACTTTTTTTGGACCAGTCATTTGATATATCATCGGAAAGTTTTCGGTTATCATCGGAAAGTTACTCTTTCATATTATGAACCTTTCTTCTTCACTCCCTAGTTTGGCGCTCCGAGAGAGGCACTTTTCGAACTTTTTTGAAATCGTCGCGTTTTTAAACATTTTAGATCGGATTTTTTTACCGAGCCCTCCGATAAATAATTTTTAATATATGAAAATTTCAAAGGGAAGGATGGGCAGGGTATATTTCGGGGGGGGGGGGGCACGATAATTGGAATCCTGGGAGTTGGGACTCTCTTCTATCTTTTGCTGACACCCCTCATGTGATATATCATTGGAAAGCTCTGTGACTACTATTTCATTTTATATATCACCCGCGCCCCTCCCCTTACTTTGCCCCCGCGCGGGGGCACTTTTCTAAATTTAGCCGACACCCCTCTTGTGAGATATAGTTGGAAAGTCCTGTGACCACTTATTCATATTATGCACTTTCCTTGCCCCTCCCCCCTACTTTGCTCCCCGCGGGGGTTCGTTTAATGTATTCCAGTCGAAGACTTTCTAAAAATGGGGAAATTAAAGATCCAATCTCAAATGACGTAGAAAAATCAATAAAAAATTTTGATCTCTTTTATCATCCTTTAGTTCATGTTTTTGCCACTAGGGGTGCTTTTGATTCTTATTTCTTTGGCCATTTTGGTGCTAATTGCCTAAAAATTCAATTTTTGATACATAAACTCCCCTTACCGCTTCATAGCTACTCGCGTTTTTTCAGCTTTTTTCAACCAGGGGGCACCCTTAGAAGACTTTTCCAGTCTTGTGGCTCCATTATAGCCTCCCTTTGGTTTGTTGTTTTTTTATTCCATCTGTTTTCAGTTACCCTATATTTAATAAAATCTGCCTTATATATATGTAAAAACAATGATTTCAATAATCGATTCTAGGACATCTCCTTTGTAGATTCTCGAAAATAATCGATGACTGTATCGATTGTGTATTTTACGATAACGATTTTTTTCGATTGGTAAATTTTCGAGAATCCCCCATCACTAAGCCCTATCACTACTATGAAATTGTCGGCCAGAATAATAGCTAAGTTTTCCAACAACTGTTTTTAGTCCAGTAAAATTAGCTCAAAAAACGGCCGTTCTATGCAAAAATTCGCGGAAAGCTGGAAATCATTTTAATCACTTTGTTTTCATCCAAATGAAGGGATTTGAAGTTTGTCCCATTTTTACTAGTGAGCTTCAGACGCGGTATCACAAAAACCTAAAAAATTTCGGACTTTTTTCAGTATTTTGCAAATAACTCAAAAACTGTTCACTCTACAGAAACAGTTCTAATTTATAAATTGTAGACCATAAAATTCTGCGTCGATTGAGTGCCACAGACTAAAAATTCCCTCAAAAATAAGCGATATATGATAGATCAAAAAAGTGCATTTTTCCAATTTTTTCTAAAAAATCTCAGAAAATTGGTTTTTTGAAGTGCTCATGTAACCAAACGAAATGTACTCACACGTATATTTGCGCTTATGATTACAATTTTGAAACCTTAACCGAATCCTAGTGTTACATTAAACAAACACTAATAGTGTCTGAGTACAGGAGTGATTGGTGACGATAAAATAAATTGTCATCTAGCCAAAGAGATTGGAGTGGCAAGCATGGGCGTACCCAAGGGAAAAGGGCTGATGGGGCTACATCCACCCTCCCCCCCCCCGAAATTTTCGAAAGTTATATGAAAAAATGCTGATTTTTCGTCTTTCTTTTTTGGAATTTTTTTTTAATTTTTTCAGTCATACAGCGGATTGGCAATTCTTATTAGTCCAATATTAGTCCACATTGACAACAAAGAAGAAAGGGGGAGGGCTGACGGGGTTATAGCACCCCACCCCCCTACTTCCGAAATAGGAGAAAAATTAAATGAAAACGTGTTTTTTCCTTACCTTTTTAAGATAAATCTGTAATTTTTTCTTCTGTCATATAGCAAAATAGGCATTCTCGCTAACACCATATTAGTCCACATTGACATCACAGCATACACAAAGATGAGGCGGGGGGCTGATGGGATTTCAGCCCCCTCCTCTCGAAGTGGTCGAAAATGAAATAAAACAATAGTGCTGATTTTTTTCTGTTTGTTTGAGATAAATTTCCTTTTCCCCCTGTCGTTCAACAGACTATGCGCTTCCTTCGCTTTACTTCCATATTAGTCCATATATACACCAAAGAAGAGAAAGGGGGTTGATGGGATTGCAGCACCCCCCCCCCTCTCCCCAACCAGAAATAGTCGAAAAATTAAATGAAAAAAAGTGTTTTTCCTTACTTTAAGATAAATCTATAATTTTTTCTTCTGTCATGCAGCAAAATAGCCATTCTCGTTAACACCTTATTAGTCTAGATTAACATCGCAGCATACCCAAAGATGGGGAGGGGCTGATGGAATTACAGCACCCTCCTCTGGAAATAGCCGAAAATGAAATGAAAGAATAGTGCTGATTTTTTTCTGTCTGTTTGAGATAAATTTGCATTTTCTCCCCTATCATTCAACAGACTAGCCGCTCCCTTCGCTGTAGTTCCATATTAGTGTACAGTGGCACCACATTATACCCAAAAAGGTAGAAGGGGGCTAATGGGGTTACAGCAATCTCCCAAAAAAGTCGAACATGAAATGAAAAAGGGCAGATATTTTCCTTTTTGTTTGAGACAAATTTATATTTCCCCCCTATCATTCAACAAACTAGCCGCTCTCTTCTCTTTAGTTCCATACTAGTGCACAGTGACACCATATTATACCGAAAGAGGTGAAAGGGGCTAATGGAGTGCCCCCTTCCTAAATAGTCGAAAATATAACGAAAAAAAGGTTGATTTTTTTCTTCTTGTTTGAGATAAATTTGTAATTTTTCTTCTGCCATACAGCGAAATAGCCATTCTCGTTAACCCCATATTAGTCCACATTGACATCACAGCATACCGAAAGAAGGGAAGGCGGCTGATGGGCTTACAGCCCCCCTCCTCCCGAAATAGTTGAAAATGAAATTAAAAAATATTGCTTTTTTTCTTTCTGTTTGAGATAAATTTATATTTTTTCTCCTATCATTCAACAGACTGGCTGCTCTCTTCTCTTTAGTTCCATATTAGTGCACAGTGACACCACATTATGCCCAAAGAAGTAGAAAGGGGTGATGGGGTTGCAGCCCCGCCCAAAATAGTCGAAAATGAAATGAAAAGAGTGCTAATTTTTTTGTTTGTTTGTTTGAGATAAATTTGTAATGCAATTGTTTTCTGCAATACAACGAACTAGACATTCTGGCTAGTCTCATGTCAGCGCACAGTTACACCACAGTATACCCAATGAGGGGAAGGGGGCTGATTGGTTAAAGGCCCCTTTTCGAAATAATCAAAAATGAAATGGAAAAAAAAACTCCTGTTTTTTTCTTTCTTTTGAGATAAATTTTTAATTTTTTTTTCTGCGATGCAGCGATTCTGGTTAGTCCCATATATTAGTGCACAGTGATGCCCTAGCAAACACCCAAAGTAGTCGATGGGGTCGGGGGTTATGAGGTTACAGCTCCATTCCACCTCCGAAGAGATCGCAGTGAAATAAAAAAAGTGCTGATATTCCTTCTTTTTCAGATAAATTTTGTTTTATTTTCTGGCATGCCATGAATTTGTTTTTCTCGTTAATCCAATATCCTCCTCAGTCCTGCGACCAAATTTACTTGAGACCACAAAATCCATTTTCAAATGACTGAAAAATAGCTCCAACCATGTTTTACTGGATAAATGAAAACATATATGCTCAGTTCAAGAGACCTACAAGTAAAATCGACAAATCTAAAAGTAGTTTAATTTAAGGAGTTTTTTTCGGGAGTCGGAGGAGTCGGAGTTAAATGGTAAAAAAAAAAATTTCTTCTTACTTTTTCAATTATACATATATTTGTCATGCATCGCACTTGTCTTTCTTGTTAGTCCCATATTTGTGCATAGTGACACCTTAGCTAATCTCTTCAAAATTGTGGCTAAGTAGGAAGTGAGGCACTATATACGCGCGGAAGAGCTGACTTTGAATGATATTCATTAACTTTCGTTTTTAACACTCGATTAATTCCTCGTATCTGTAAGATACACAATGACTTCTTGCTTGACTGCAAAGACATCTTTGCAGTTCTGTAACGTTCCTCCTCCCCCCACTTATCTTCCTATTCTGCCCTAAATTTGCAGCCAGTATTTTTCATCTGAAATGGTTTAAAGTCCTTATTATTACTTGTGCAATGCACAAATAATAAACAAAGTCGTTATTTTTTATATGTGTATAAAAATATTTTGTGTATACAAAAAATATTTTGCGTTTTTTACAGTATTAATTTATCCCTGCGGTACAATATTAAAAAGTGTGGCTAAGACAATTAACGTTAAAAACATGCAACTAAATATGTGTGTATATGTGGCTTAAATTCTGTGGTGCAAGCACCTTGTCGGATTCCGAGATGGAACCAACTTTGTCAAATTTATAACTTTATTACATAAAAAGGTTTTGTTAAAAGTATGAAAAATAAAATACAATAAGCAAATAAAAGTTGCATTTTTCCGCGGCCTTTTAACGAAATTCACGTTTTTCCCTGTCCCTTTGACGAAATTCGCGTTTTTCCGCGACCTTTTGATGAAATTCACGTTTTTTCTGAGGTCATTTGCCGAAATTCACGATTTTTTACGCAATTTTTCGTTGAAATTTGCGTTTTTTCTGCGGATTTTTGACGAAATTCGCGTTTTTTTCTCGTCTTTTTGATGAAATTTTTGTTTTTCTGCGACCTTTTGACGAAATTCACGTTTTTCCGTGTCCCTTTGACGAAGTTTGCGTTTTTTAAGATCCTTTACGAAATTAGCTTTTTTCGCAGCCCTTTGACGGAATGCGTGTTTGTAGCGATATTTTTTCGAAATTCGCGTTTTTCCGCGACCTTTTGATGAAATTCGCGTTTATTCTGAGGTCATTTGCCAAAATTCACAATTTTTTTACGCAATCCTTCGTTGAGGTTTGCGTTTTTTCCGCGGATTTTTGACGAAATTCGCGTTTTCTTCTCATCTTTTTGATGAAATTTGAGTTTTTCCGCGGCCTTTTGACGAAATTCGCGTTTTTTGCGACTCTTTACGAAATTAGTTTTTTTTTCACAGCCCTTTGACGGAATGCGTGTTGTTAGCGATATTTTTTCGAAATTTGCGTTTTCCGCGACCTTTTGATGGAATTCGCGTTTTTTCTGCGGCACTTCGACGAAATTCGCGTTTTTTTCCGAGATCCTTTGTCGAAATTTGCTTTTTTCCGCGGGTTTTTGACGAAATTAGTGTTTTTGCGGCTTTTTGACGAAATTAGCTTTTTTTCCGCAGCTTTTTGACGAAATTCACGTTTTTCTGTGGCCCTTCTTTGTGACTCCGCTTTTTCTTTTTTTTGCGATCCTTTAACGAAATTCACGTTTTCCACTTCCCTTTGGTGGAATCCGTATTTTTTGGCGATCCTTTGTCGAAATTTGCGTTTTGTTCTGCAGCCATTTGAAGAAATTCGCGTTTTTTCTGTGGTCATTTGCCGAAATTCCCGTTTTTATGCTATCTTCCGTCAAAATTTGCGTTTTTCCGCGGCTTTTTGGCGAAATTTGCGTTTTTTTTTCATTTTTGTGATGAAATTTGCGTTTTTCTGCGGCCTTTTGACGAAATTCGCGTTTTGTCAGCTTCCCTTCGAAGGAATGCGTGCTTTTTTAGCGATCCTTTGTCGAAATTTGCATTTTTTCTGTGGTTCTTTGACGAAATTTGCGTTTTTTCTGTGGTCCTTTGACGAAATTCGCGTTTTTTCTGTGGTCATTTGACGAAATTCACGTTTTTCGCAATCCTTCGTAGAAATTTGCGTTTTCCGCGTCTTTTTGACGAAATTCACGTTTTTTTCTCGCCTTTTTGACGAAATTCGCGTTTTCCATGTTCCTTTCAAGAAATTCACGTTTTTTTGCGATCCTTTACGAAATTAGCATTTTTTTCTCAGCCTTTTGACGAAATGCGTGTTTTTAGCGATCTTTTTTCGAAATTCGCGTTTTTTTCCGCAACCTTTTGCTGAAATTCGCGTTCTTACTACGACCTCATGACGAAAATTCGGGTTTTTTCTGTGCTCATTTGACGAAATTAGCGTTCCTCGGGGATCATTTGACGAAATTCTCATTTCCTCCGCAATCATTTGACAAAATTTGACTTTTTTTTCGCGATCCTTTGTCAAACTTCGCTTTTTATCCGCGTTCGTATGACAAAATTCCGGTTTTTCATTGATCCTTTAAAGAAAGTGGAGATTTTTTTTTTCTGCGGACGATTGACGAAGTTGATTTTTTTCGGCAATCATTTGTGAAAAATCAAGATATTTGTTTAAGTTCAAATTTTCGGACTGATGACCGAATTTTTCAAATTTTCGGAAAATTCGGAACAAAGTCACCCCCCCCCCCCCACCACCACCACCACCACCCTGGCTACGGCCTTTTTAGCAAAAATGATTTCAGTTTATAACACAATTCAAAGTGTTTCGTAAGATTTAGAACATTATGGAAATTTAAGTCAGCCCCCCCACCGAAATAAAATCCTGGGTACGCCACTGGTGGCAAGTATAAAAATTGTCATTGGTGGTAATTTTGGCCATGTGAAATTCAAGAGATCCAATCGAGTAACTCCAATGAAAAGCTTCACGTGGGCTGTTAAAATCCATGATGAGGAGGTATCTGTCGATCCAGAGACTATTTTTCGCCGACTTTCTTTCCACAGAAATTAGAGGAAGACCTTAGAAAGTTCTTTGAGTATGAATTGGCTACATTTCCGACTTCTCTGCTTGATAACTTTGGGATGAGGAAAACGCGAAAGTCGGTATTTTACGATTTGTTAACAGCCCTTAATAATTTAGAACAAACCATAAAAACTGTTCATGTGATTGATGGTGGCAGTTGCAACTCACTTGGGGGAAAAGGAATAATCCCTATTGGGGATTTCGGTCTGCATCGTCCCGTCCCAAGGGAAAAACATTTAGAACGCAGTTGGATTCCAGCGAAAGCTGAGGTGCTCTTGTTTGATTATGTGATCCGGCAAAAAGGCCGTGTATTAGTTATAAATAAGTTTGTGTCGTCTTTTAGTGTAATATGTTTTTGTGTTTAATAAATTGTTAAAAAGTGAATACGAGGACCTTATTTAATGCGTGGACTAATATTTAAAATAATTAAACTTCTGATCGAATAATGCCACGGTTCTTTCATGGTGACACAAAGACGTGATTCTAGCACCTTCTTGGAGTATTTTCTGATGTCAGAGCGATTCGATTGAGGTAGGTCCCTTTAATTATTTGATTTTGATTTGGGAAAATTGTAAATATTTAAATTATGGATATAGAAAAGGTAAAGGCTAAACGATCCACTGTCAGGGAATTATTTACAAAATTAACCACAAAGGTAGAGAATACGATACAAAATCCGGTCGATGAAAATTACTTAGTTGAAAATAAAATCGATGAGCTTTATGATTTAAAAAACCAGTCAGATGAAAAGCTTAAAGAGCTAAAAGAATTAGATAATTCGGTTGAAATCGAAATTGATACCAAAGATCTCAAAAAAGAAATAACAGCCATCGATAAATATCGCGAAACCGGCATAACCTTTAAAACGAAATTAGATAGATGCTTAAAATCTTTGGAGAAAGAACGCCACTCCGAAAGGCGAACCGAAACTAGCCGCCATGATGAAGGGCTGTCTGTTCGGAATGAAAATCAAACTCTTAAATTACCCTGATTAAATATATCTGTATTTAATGGAGATTGTAGTGAGTGGTTAGATTTTTGGAATTCATTTGAAGTAGCGATTCATAACAATAACGCACTAAGTAAGATAGAGAAATTCGCGTACATGAAAACTTATTTGAAGGGAACTGCTCTGTCAGCAGTGTCGGAATTCCTTTAACTAATGAAAATTATGATTCATCTATAGATTTACTCAAAACCCGGTTTGGTCGTTCAGACCTGATTATTAGCTCGCATATGAATAAACTATTATTAATTGAACCTGTTAAAGCAATTTCTAATGTAAAAGCGCTAAGGAAAATGTACGACGCTATTGAGATACAAGTTAGATCACTGCAATCGCTAGGGGTAGCCGCAGGAACGTATAGTAATTTACTTTGCCCTGTAATACTGCAAAAAATTCCAGATGAAATAAATTTGCAATATAATCGACAACGGAAATCCGAAGATCTTTTTTATATAAGTGATCTGATGGAATTTTTGAGAAAAGAAATTCAGTGTCGTGAAACATCACTTTACTATCAAATCAACAGAGTAGTGGTTCGGAACATTTAAAGCTAAAGCAAGCGAGTAATAATTCTTACAATCCTACTAATTTCAATAAACCCAGGAATTATAATCAGCCGAAAAAATATAACGCCACAACGTCTACCCTCCTCGAAAATGCAGGAAATAAATGTATATTTTGCTCGGATAAATCCTATTCCAGTGAAAATTGCCATTTAAATGTCGCTGACAGGAAACGAGCCTTAATTACACAAGGGCGCGGCTTTTCCTGCCTTGCTCGACTCGACGCCATTTAATTAAAAATTGTTGGAAAAAAACCAATGTATGTCGAATTTGTAAATTACCTCATAATGTGTTAATCTGTGAGTCTCAAAACTTAAATCCCTCCTCTTCTAATGATAAGCGTGACGATTCACTAACAGAAAATAGTCTTAATAATAATAAAGGACTTTACGTTGTAATATCGATACAAAACAAATAGGTGTTGCTATCCAACGTACAATTTATACACAAGTTTAACATAAAACTCTACGTTTCGGTTTATTCTTTAAAACCTTCATCAGGAGAAAAATTTTCTAAAATATAAATCGACAACAAACTCTTTACATGCTACATTTTGAAATCAATTCAAAATTCAAAACATTCTAACGGAAACCTCTTACTCCCAAATAAAGAGTTCAGTGGCGCCATCTTTTAATCAAAGATGTAAACGAAGAAAGACTAGCTGAAAAAATGGAATTTTCATTGACTTTTCAAAATTGAAAGCCATATTGCTGGTATGTGAAAGGAAACATTATCATTACACACTTCATGGTTTCTTAGACGAATTTCTAAAGATTCACGAATAATCTGCTAATAAAATAGTCTGCTTTGTAAAGAAAAAAAAATAATGAATAGAAATTCGAATTCCGTCTTTTTACAAACGTTTTCTGGTTTAGTTGAATCAAGGTCAAATGAGAGAAAGTAAATCAGATGTTTACTTGATGGGGGGGGGGGGGGCAACCAGGACTTTGATTCTGAAGGAAATAGCTGATTTATTGAATTTGAAAGTCATTAAAAGAGAATCTCTTACAATTTATCCCTTTGGAAATAAACAGTCTGAAAAACAAATGTACGATATTGTAGAAGTAGTATTGCGAAGTAGAATTAATCCTAATCAAAAAAAGAAAATAAAAGCGGTCGTCATAAATTCGATTACATGCGGAGACATAGAGGCGCCTTCGAATTGGGTAAGGCATGTTGCGTTTGAAAGAGAAATTGAATTGGCTGACCTTGGTAATACGACAGAAGTGCATATTTTGATAGGCGCGGATTATATTTGGGAAATTTTAAGTGAAACAAATATAAGATTCAGTAATAGATTGGTGGCGACAAATACCATATTTGAGCATGTAATTCAGGGTAAGGAAAGGGAATCGAATTGTAAGGAAATTCATTTTAGCCATTTAACGGTCGCTGATAATGAACCGGATTACGGAAGAATTAAAGATTTGTGGGAATTAGAAGCAATAGGAATAAATGTAAAAAATGATGTTTCACGTACACCGCAAGAAATAATTTTAGAATAATTTAGTCAGAATACAACGTATAATGATAAAAGATATGAAACGCGATTGCTCTGGAAGATTGATTTTTCGGAGTTAAATAGTAATTATAAAATTGCTAGGAAACGTTTATCCAGTTCAAACAATACCTTTAAGAAAGATGAAAATTTATATTTGAGATACAGAGATATCATTAAAAATCAGTTAAAGGATAATATAATCGAAGAAGTATTTGACTATTCCAATGAAAATAGACAAACTGGTTACTTTATGCCCATCACGGAGTGGTTAGAGAACTGAAAGAAACCACTAAACTCAGGGTATGTTATGATGCGTCTTCTAAGGCAAAGGAGGAAATTTCATTAAATGATTGTTTAGAAAGTGGTCCAAATTTAAATCCCGATTTGCTTAAAATTTATTAAAATTTAGGTATCACCCAATCGCATTTTGCGCTGATATTGAACGAGCTTTCTTGGAAATAGGTATATCAGAGCAGGATCGAAAATTTTTACAATTTTTATGGGGAATAGAACAAGGGGCGGATCTCAGTTTGGGTCGTAATGACATCAGAATCCTCCAGTTTACAAGGGCTCCTTTTGGAGTAAAATGCAGCCCATTTATATTAGCTGCAACTCTAAGACTTCACCTATCAAAGTACAGACACGAATTTAAAAATGTTTGTGATTTATTAAATGATCCCAACGTAGATGACTATATTAGTGGGTCCGACACTATTGAATCTGCAACATCGATTAGTAAAGATGCTATTTACATTTTACGACAAGCATCCATGAACCTGAGACAGAGGGTGACTAATTCTCCCACTTTACTAAATATGTGGTTAGAAGAGAAAATTGACTGTAAACAAGTAACCAAGGAATCCGGAATCCCACTTAAAGTATTGGGAATAATCTGGGACAATGTGAATGATAACATTGCCATCGCGACAGACCAATTTAAAGCTATAAACGGTAATACATCTTCGAAAAGAAATGTGCTAAAAGCCTGTGGAATGCTGTTTGATCCTTTAGGCATTCTTGCCCCATTTACTGTTAGAATAAAGTTGCTAATGCAACAACTTTGGGAAATAGGAATTTCCTGGGATGAACCTCTTCAACCCGAGTTCCATTCTGTGTTCCAGGAATGGCTTGAGGAAGTCATGGAAACTCAAGCTATGATTATTCCTCGACAGTATTTCGAGAATCCTAAATTTGAAAACTTGGAGCTACACTTATTTTCTGACGCAAGCCCAAAAGCGTATGGTGCAGTTGCATATTTCAGAATAAAATATCTTACAAAGGTTTCAACAAAATTCGTTATCGCCAAATCGCATATAGCTCCAATGAAACCTATAACTTTACCCAGGCTCCAGTTATTAGGTGCTTTGATTTCAGCCAGACTAGCATCTTATCTGAGGAACATTTTCCCCATTCTTAAGGAAAATGACGTCTATCTGTAGTGTGACTCACAAATATGTCTCTATTGGATAAAGGGGGCTTCTGAAAATTTGAAGCCATTCGTAAAGAACCGAGTGCTTGAAATGAAAGAAAAAACTAACCCTTCCAACTGGCGTTTTTGCAGCGGTAACGAAAATCCAGCTGATAAATTGACTCGCGGCATGCGCTCGCACACTCTTATAAATGACACAGTTTGGCTTTCGGGCCCAGCTTGGCTGCAAATGGCCGAATTGCCCTCTGATGAATCACAGATTAAATTTAACTCTGATGCCGAAATAAATGAACTAGAAAGAGAAATGAAGGACGTAAAAGTTCTCCTTCAAATTTCGCAGGAACCTAACGATCCCTTATTTGATCATGATAAGTTTAGCAGCCTCAATAAAATGTTAAGGGTGGCTGCTTATATTCTTCGTTTTACTAGAAATTGCAAAGTTAAATCTAATAGAATGTCAGGTCCCATCTCTGCCGAGGAACTTGCAGATGCAGAAAAGCACTGGATTCACTTTATTCAAAAAACGGAATTTGAAAAGGAGTATTTTCAACTCCTCAAAAATTCAACGATAAGTTCCGATTCGAGATTTTATTGTCTTAATCACATTTTTTCACCTGACAAACTTATAATTTTGGGAGGACGACTTCAACATTCTAACTTCCAATTTTCAGAACGACACCCAATAATTATGCCAGGGAACTGAAAATTCACTGAATTACTCATAATGAGAAAGCACCAAAATTTGTGCCACGCTGGTGTATCGGCCACTCTCACTCAACTTCGTGAAAAATTCTGGATTCTAAAGGGCAGACAAGCAGTGAAAACTTGCTTAAATAAGTGTCTAATCTGCAGATGCTACAGGGTCAAACCAGGCAACCAGATGGTAGCTCCGTTGCCTGCGGGCAGACTTTATTCTGAAAATGCTTTCGATAACATAGGAACCGATTTTGCAGGGCCTTTATACACAAAGGACAGCAACAAGGTATATGTTGCATTATTTACATGTACTGTTACTCGTGCCATTCATCTAGAAGTTGTATCCAGTCTTAGTACCGAACATTTTCTGTTAGCATTCAGACGGTTCGTTTCCCGACGAGAACTGTGCAAAACCATTTATTCAGACAATGCCTTGACTTTTAAAAATGCAGAGCATGAACTGAAAACTCTGTATTCCAATATGACTAGTGACACTGTGCAAGATTATTTTGCCGAAAAAGGCATCGTCTGGAAATACATAGTGGATCGTGCAGCCTGGTGGGGTGGATACTGGGATAGAATGGTTCGCATAACAAAGGGTGCCCTTAGAAAAGTATTGGGACGGGCGCTAGTTAGTTACGAAGAACTCGAAACAGTTCTTGAAATTGAAGCAGTCATTAATTCGCGGCCCCTTACTTATGTTTACAATGAACCTGGTGAACCATTCCCTCTCACCCCTGCCAATTTCCTTACTGGAAAGAGGTTGACCTCTTTACCCCCCATGGCTGTCAAAGTTGATCAAACATTAAAAAGGTGTTCCTAAGACGTTATGTATATCGAGAAGATTTATTAAATAGGTTTTGGAATAGGTGGAGGGGAGAATATCTCCTCCAACTTAAAAGTGTGAATCTCTCTAAACCTGTAAATGCTGTGAAATCTTTTAACATAGATGATGTGGTTTTAGTAGGAGAAGACCGTTTGCCCAGGCAGATGTGGAAGATGGCCAAGATTTTAGAACTCCACGAGGGCAGAGACGGGCGTATTCGCAACTTTACACTCAAGACTCCTACAGGTATTATAAAACGAGCAAATCCAGATGATTTACCCACTGGAGCTAGATGAGTAAACTGAAATATCATTGGTTTGTGTTTCCTTATATACTTTGTTGCCTTATTTTAATTTCTTAATTGTACTATAAGTATTCATTTAGTGTTATTGTAATTGTGTAAAATTCTGTAATTGTGATTCTATATTTAATTGAGTTTAACCTAGTATAATTTTTGTAGTATATATGTATTCATGATTAGTAATTATTTTGTAGATTTATATAATAAAAAAAAAATCAGATTTGATGAATGTATTCATCGGGGCGGGAGGATGTTGCAACTCACTTGGGGAAAAAAGGAATAATCCCTATCGGGGATTTCGGTCTGCATCATCCCGTCCCGAGGGGAAAACATTTAGAACGCAGTTGCGTTAAAAAATGAATTTGTAAATGTGTCAAAACGTTTTGCGCTTGTTGAGCAGAGCAGTTAAGAAGATTCCAGCGAAAGTTGAGGTGCTCTTGTTTGATTATGTGATCCGGCAAAAAGGCCGTGTATTAGTTATAAATAAGTTTGTGTCGTCTTTTAGTGTAATATGTTTTTGTGTTTAATAAACTGTTAAAAAGTGAATACGAGGACCTTCTTCAATGCGTGGACTAATATTTAAAATAATTAAACTTCTGATCGAATAATGCCACGGTTCTTTCAGTGGCTTCCTCCTTCATCGAGTAAGTTAGGAGCTAAGAGAAAAGTTCTCTTCAATTATTTCCAAGTACATTGGATATTTTAAAAACAACTATGGTAAAACTGCAACAATTGTTTTTATGGTTACCCAGAAGAATCGTCAGAACATGGCACTAAGTCTACTGAGCGCTTCCGTCGAAAAAATAAGTACATTGCAGCAAGTGTTGACTTTAACGAAAATACGACGCTCACAATTGAAAAAGAGCACTTCCTTGCAAATGAAGGGAATAAAAGCCGTTTAACAAAAATGCCCATTGAAAAATTGGAGCAACACAATTTTACTGTAAAACAAGCTGTCGAGGATGCAGATACTAGCATCGTGATGGAAGCCATCCAACTTGATCAGCAGTCAGAACGTGTCATCATAGTTGGGGAAGATATTGACCTGCTTGTCCTTTTGACTACATTTATTCTCAACTCATCCACGATATACTTCTAGAAACCTGGGAAAGGGCAGTCGGGCAATGTTTTATATTCACCATTAAGTTTCAAGTACTCCCCGATTGTGAAGAAAAACACCCTATTCCTACATGCTTTTAGTGGCTGTGATTCTACATCGGCCTTCTTCAGGCAGGGCAAACTGAAATTCGTCAAGCTTTTGGAAAATCATGCTCACCTACAGGATGTTCCAACTATCTTTAATAACCAATATGCTACGCCTGAAGAAGTAAGTGATGAGGGGAAGAAATTTATTGCCACATTATACAACCCCCAGTATGACGAATCCACAACACTGCACAAATTGCGATACAACACATTTGCAAAACATCTTATGAAGACTCAATTTAACCTCGCTTCTCTTCCGCCAATTGAAGATGCAGCCAAATAACATTCATACAGAGTTTTTCTTCAGATCAACATCTGGAATGGAAGGGTGATGAATCCCACTGATTGGGGTTGGAAGTCATTCAAACATGGTATACTTCCAATCACCACGCACAATATAGCTGCAATACCAGAGCTTCTGAACACTCTGTCATGCAAATGTGCAAAGAGATGCAAAGGCGGTTTATGTTCTTGTAGGAAGAACGATGTTAAATGCTCAATTATATGTTACCACTATAAAGGTGCGTCGTGCACAAATACCGTAGAAGAAGAAGACTCAGAAACTGGATACGACGAAAAAGTAGATATGGATAAAGATGCCTTCCATGTGCATGAGGAAGAAAAATGGGCAGATCAAGGTCAAGCAAAAAAAAACGCTCCACGCTCGATTTCCCTGTATTTCCCTCAAGTAACTTGAGTTGACTTCATCACCATTGCTTAAATACTAATTTTTTTAAATAAATTAATTTTCTTGATTTTTTTTTGTTATTATTACATTGTTCTCTAACATTTTCTACGTGAGAACTTCAAAAAACCAATTTTATGAGATTTTTTAGAAAAAATTGGAAAAAAAGTACTTTTTTGATCTATCATATCTCGCTTATTTTTTTGCGGAATTTTTAGTCTGTGGTACTCAATCGTAGCAGAATTTTATGGTCTACAATTTATAAATTAGAACTGTTTCCGTAGAGTGAACGGTTTTTGAGTTATTTGCGAAATACTTAAAAAAGTCCAAAAATTTTGAGGTTTTTGTGGTGCCATGTCTAATGCTCAACAGGAAAAATGGGACTAATTTCAAATCCCTTCATTTGGATGTAAAACAAAGTGATTAAAACAATTTCCAGCTTTCCGCGAATTTTCGGTTAGAAAAATCCTATTTTTACTGGCCTATTTTAGCTTTTCTCGTTATAATCGATTGTAAAACATCTCGATTGCAGACTCTGGGAATTAATCGATGGCTGTATCGATTGTGATTTTTTACGATGACGATTTTTCTCGATTGTCGAATTCTCGAGAATCGCCCATCACTAAGATAGAATCATGATTAACTAAATAGTTTCACAATTTCTTTTATGAAATTTTTAAAATACCTTTTTTATGAAAATTATAGCATATTTTTAATGAATTAAAATTTGTGAAAATTCAATTACTTACATTCAATTATAAAAGTATTTTTCAGTGTTAAGAATTCAGATACACAATTTATTCTTATTATGTGAAATCATTTACGCAAACGATACTTACGCATTTTTAAAGAATTATATTATGATTTTTTTTTGTTTTTTTTTTTTTTTTGCAAAGTGGCAACGAAAGAATTGTAAACAAATAAAATTAATTGTTAAATTCGTTATATCATAAATAAAAAAATCCGTGGAAATTCTTAGTTATTTGGCTGAATTTACATTTCTAAAACTAAAATGAGCCAAAACATAAAATAACGTTTTTGCTTAATAAAGAGGCAAAAATAATATAAAAATATATTGTTACTTTCAAATATTTATCTTATTAAATAATGCCTCGCGAATCCAAACAAAGCATGGATTTTGCTAGTATAAAATGTAATATCGTACTAATTGGTATTAAAGTATCTTTAGAGAAATGAAACAGTCACTCTCATAGATTATTTTCAACTGATTATTTTATTGATGTCTTTTTCACTAAAGAGTAAATACACAATTTATTCTTATTATGTGAAATCATTTACGCAGAAGAATATTGACTAATAATGAGCTCGAAGTAGCTAGGAGTCGTTCGGTAGCTTCATCGCCCCGAGCCCTCCCTTCACGGTTTTCGGTGTCTTTAATTTGTGTAATTTCCCTTTTAAATTTGTCCGGTTTCAATTTTTGATTTTTTTTTTTTTCAATCTGGCTTTTGCTAGTCTTATACTCGGGACGTGGCCAGGGACCTAAGAACCTAGCTTCCGCAAAAGAGTCGGAATAAGTGGAAGAATAAAGGGCTGCGAACGTAGAGAGTATTAATAAAAGTCAACCGCCGCAGCGAGCGGCCTCTCTTCATCCGCAGCCCTTTATTCTTCTACTCTATACCCACTCTTTTGCGGAAGCAAGGCTCATAGGTCCCCAGCCACGTCCCGAGTAAAAGACTCTCTAGCAAAAGCAAGGTAAAAAAAAAAAAAAAAAAAAAAAAAAAAAAAATCAAAAATTGAAACTGGACAAATTTAAAAAGGAAATTACACAAATTAAAGAAACCGAAAAGCGGGAAGGGTGGGCTCGGGGCGATGAAGCTACCGAATGACTCATGCTTCTTCGAGCTTATTATTATAGTCTCGGTCGACGGTTGGGGGCGGACGAGGGGGTCAACCGCTGCGGCGAGCGGCCTCTCTTCGTCCGCAGCCCTTTATTCTTCTACTTGCGCTTATATAATACTAACTTGAGCTTATTATACTTGCGCATTTTAAAAGAATTATATTATGATTTTTTTTTTTTTTTTTTTTGTAAAGTGGCAAGAAAAGAATTATAAACAAATAAAATTAATTGTTAAATTCGTTATATCATAAATCAAAAATTCCGAGGAATTTCTTAGTCATTTGGCTGAATTTACATTTCTAAAATTAAAATGCGCCAAAACATAAAATAACCTTTTTGCTTAATAAAGATGCAAAAATATTTTTAAAAATATTGTTACTTTCAAATATTTGTCTTCTTAAATAATGCTTCGCGAATCCAAACAAATCATGGCTTTTGCTAGTTTTATATGAAAATAAAAAGTTTTGATCAGAGGCACAGTGAGCCAACTTGGGCCACACGTATAATTAATTAAAAATTATGTATATTTATGTACGTATAATTACTTTTAAAAAATTGCACATTTTCGTTTTCGGCCGAAAATAGGAAGATTACCGAAATTCGATTTCGGTTTTAAAAACCTGTTTTGGTCTATCCTTAGTGGTAATACATTGGGCATAATATTTTGGTCACAGGGTGGGCACGAAAATTGATGCGCGCACGGTCTCAAAATACTAGAGATCCTCATCCTACATTAGAGAGATATTGGACATTGAAGAAATGTCCGCCATTTCCGTTAAAAAGTAGATGGGACGTCGTACAACGCAATGTATTTTTATCAGCGTCTAACACTTTTTATTCTATTAAAATTACGAAAAATTCATTTTATATGCCTTCAAAGAGTCTTTCGGAACATAAATATAAGCACATTTCCATTTTAATGAGAAAGAATTCTCAGAAAATGCATTTTTTTTCTCAGCTGTTTTACGCTACGCAGCAGTGCGATTTTACTTAGTTATCGGATTTTGATTTATTTATAGAATTTGTTTTTCATATTTTTTATTTCTTTCTTTTAACAGCAGTGTCCCTATTTAATTTTTTTTTCTGAACTTCCATTTAATGTTTTGATAACAATACTCATTCTGATAATATATATTTACCAGACTTCTGTATTTAAAAAGAATATAAACAAGTAATATAAAAATTTTGTTTTTAAAGTCAATTCCTACTTAGGTCATCAAAGAAAAATTTAATATAATCCCTTAAGCTAATATTAGTTTTTGTTGCATTAAAATATCTCAATTTGTTGATTTTCTATAAGAAAGTAAGTTTACAATGGAACTCTATGGGAATTTGGTGAAATATTAGAGATATCGCCAAGTTGGCGTCACTTTTGGCGACTTATTTTGGCCGCCAAGTTGGCGACAAACTTGGCGGTATTTGGCGACAGAACAGGGTCCCCCCCCCCCATGGTAACCCCTTATTGAAAATACTTTCATTGATCTTCAATAACCAATGGCCGCCATTTTGTTTCCCATGCAAAACTAAAATTAATCAATTAATATTTGAAAAAACTGTATTAACATCAATTGTCATCCAGTACAAGTTTAAAAATTCCCGCCGGCCCGGCCTACAGGCGGAGGTAGATTTCGAAGTTAAGTATACTAATTTCACAAACAAAAACCAAATCATGATTAGAGACAAACCCGCTTTAACAATTTTATCTGGCCGCTTTTGACGAGTTTTTATTCCATTTTTATATAATAACTGGTTTTATCACAATCATGTTAGGGCGGTATTCAAAAAAATACTTTTCCATGCTCAACAACTCGAAATTTTCTGGCATAACTCCAGATTCATTTTTAATAGGAAAACATGAAACTTGTTGACGTGATTTTTGAAGAGATTTATAAGCGACCTGTGTTTTTAATTTTCGTTCAATTAATTAAAACTTGATATATAAACAATTATTTTCTCAGTAAGACAATATTTTTCGTTTCTAACACAATCGCTTCGGGAAATTCCGTTCAAAATGCCCACTTTGACATCATTTTTTGAAATATATTCTGCCTCTGTCAAAAAATCGATCATTACGGTACATTATATAGTTTCTGAA
Source organism: Maratus speciosus (assembly GCA_963932465.1). Taxonomy (NCBI): domain Eukaryota; kingdom Metazoa; phylum Arthropoda; class Arachnida; order Araneae; family Salticidae; genus Maratus; species Maratus speciosus. The sequence goes on from OZ010794.1 coordinate 426,165,898, forward strand.
TAAGCGAATCTACCAATTGGATGCGTTTGAGAGCAAAAAGGAATTTAAAAATGAGTCAGAAAATAAGCAGTTTGGATTTGAATACTCCTTTAATACGATGATTTTTCCAACACAATCCGCTTCGGGAAATTCGGTTCAAAAGGCCCACTTTGACAACATGTTTTAAAATATATTCTGCCTCTATCAAAAAATTGACCATTACAGTACATTATATAGTTTCTGAGTAAGAAAAGGTAGCAATTGGAAGCCTTTGAGAGTAAAAATGGATTGTAAAATAAGTCAAAAAATAAGCAGTTTCGATTTGAATACACCCTTACGATGATTTTTTTCTTCAACCGCTATGTATTTTTAATTTGTTTTTGCTGTAAGAATTGGTGCTATCCAAAACTTGTCTATATAGATGTTGTAGATAATATTAAGAAGATATATGATAAATTCATGGGGATTTTATATCTTTTGAATTGACGGAGTTGTGGATTTTTTTCTTCTTCAAACGCTTGTTTTCGTTTTTATTTATTTATTTTTTTTTTTTTTTGCGGTACGAATTGGTCCTATCAATAACTTGTGAATATAAAAGTTGTAGATAATGTTAAGGAAATTCATGATAAAATTAATTGGATTTGATATCTTGAGAATTGGCGAAGTTATGAATTTTTTTCTTCTTCAAACGCCCTTTTTGTTTTCGTTTTTAATTTTTTTTGCGGTACGAATTGGTCCTATCAAAAACTTGTGAATATAAAAGTTGTAAATAATATTAAGGAGATTCATGATAAAATTAATTGGATTTGATATCTTGAGAATTGACGAAGTTATGAATTTTTTTCTCCCAAAAACCCTATTTTTTGTGCCTCTTGAGCCCATTTTTAACTTTATCAAAAATCTGTGATACATAAATTTTTAGCCCTATTTTTAGAAGTAATAAAAACTTTAAACTGATTCGATATGTACAAAACTTAAGAAGTTATGGGTTTTTTTCAGTTTTCACAAAACCCCTCCCTATTTCCATCCCCTTGGTCCGATTTTGCCCATTAACGAATTTGACCGAGATTTTATGCCCCTTGATTTTATGTATCAGTTTGGAAGAGATTGGTGCAGAATTGTGGAAGTTATCGTGTCCAGAAGAAAGTTATATATATATATAGATAGATAGATAGATAGATAGATAGATAGATAGATAAAGTTTTTTACTGAGGGTGGTTTTGGGCTCTAGGGGTCATGATCGGTGTAGATCTGCAAAATTTTTTCAGAAATTCCAACATAGGAACGACGCCAATAGGTAGTATTTCATACGAAATCTACCTAAAAAAAAATTTCAACTTGATAGGAGGAATAATGAGTATTTTATTACAGATTGGAAATTTGAACTATATAAATATATATATAAACAAGTAATATAAAAATTTTGTTTTAAAGTCAATTCCTACTTAGGCCATCAAGGAAAAATTTAATATCATCCCTTAAGCTAACATTAGTTTTCGTTGCATTAAAATATCTCAATTTGTTGATTTTCTATAAGCAAGTAGATTTACAATGGAACTCTATGGGAATTTGGCGAAATATTAGCGATATCGCCAAATTGGCGTCACTTTTGGCGACTTATTTTGGCCGCCAAGTTGGCGACAAACTTGGCGGTATTTGGCGACAGAACAGGGTCCCTCTTATGGTAACCCCTTATTGAAAATACTTTCATTGATCTTCAATAACCAATGGCCGCCATTTTGTTTCCCATGCAAAACTAAAATTAATTAATTAATTAATGTTTGAAAAAACTGTATTAGCATCAATTGTCATCCAGTACAAGTTTTAAAAAAAATTATTTCAACTTGATAGGATGAATAATGAGTATTTTATTAACGATTGAAAATTTGAACAAGATAAATATATAAATAAATATAGGGAGAGTATGAGCTAATAGTAGGAATTGAAGAAAAAGAAGTAGCAGTACATAGAAACTTATCATAAAATATTTTCAGCGCACATATTAAATTAACTTTGAATCATATACATAGTTAAATATAGGAGTGGTATATGATATGTTCAAATTTTATTGTTTCTGAAGTTATCAATGCGAAGATGATGAAAATTATAATAATTACTGTTGTTTTAAAATGCGTAAAAATTATAGATACTAGTTTTAAAAAATTGAATTCTATAGTTCATTTTCTATCTGATAATCGTTAAAAATTATTTTCTCAAATATTGCGAAATTAAAATAAAGTTATCACATACCCAATCCTCCTCTACCCACTATTTTAATTAGTAAAAAAAAAAAAAATAGAGTAAAATATGCATTTTCTGAGAATTCTTACTCAATAAAATGGAAATGTGCTCATATTTATGCGCTGAAAGACTCTTTGAAGGCATATAAAATGAATTTTTCATAATTTTAATAGAATAAAAAGTGTTAGACGCTGATAAAAATGCACTACGTTGTACGGCGTTCCATCTACTTTGTAACGAAAAGGGCGGACATTTCGTCAATGTCCAATCTCTCTCTAATGTAGGATCTCTACAAAATACCTTCGCGTCATCGCGGAACTTTTAGTATACTAGAAGCTGTCTTCGTCTCCCTAGTGATCGCCAACAAACCTATACACACACGAACAAAAAGCTTTCTTTTAATAATACTTGGGATTCCAAACTGGGTTCCCGGATTACAGGGTATGGGTGAAAACATTTTTATTCTAACTCTAAAAGATTTTTTACATTTAACCCTTTCAGGGGCAAAGCACTTCCATTGCTAAAATGCTGAAAATAATGTATGACACCGAAATTTATGTACAGATTTCTTTGAAAATAAGAAAAGGGCTTTATTTCACATACGGAAAAATTCATAAACGGAAAATTTTATACCAAAATTCTGGTGCCATTGTGGCATTTGGGAATTAAAATTAAGTGGTTTCATAAACATACCATCGCCTGTGAAAGGGTTAATATATATATATTTAGATTGTCCTTTAACAACGCCAAAAAGTATTTTTATGTTAAAAAAAATATATTAATACTGTATTCAAATAAACTTTGGAAATATGTTAAATGCAATAATTTCGTATCAACCGTATGCCAAGAGTTAATAACTTAGGATATCGCTAAGATTTCGTTACTTATTGCAGCCTTTTTCATTCTGATAATTTCAGCGGTTTAAGCGCGTAGCTCGATTACGTCTGTTTCTGTATTATTTATATTATATTATTTTTTCATTTATTTATTAATGAAGTTTTCATTTCGTTTTGGAACCGGGAAGAAATCCTGAACTATTTATACTTTTTTAAGTGCAAACGGATTAATCTTTCGTAATCGAGCTGCACGCGATAGAGTTAGATTTTCAAAGTAATTCGTTCTTGAAAATTATTTAAAATAAACAATCAGAAAAATAAGATGTGGTTTTCAAACAAATTATATTTGAAAGTACATTCTTTTTCCCCGTTCGGCTGTGTAAAAATTTAAATTTTTCGATTACAAATAAGTTAAATTTGTGTTTTATTTTATTCTATTTATTTATTGATGAAGTTTTAATCTAGTTACGGAAAATTAGACGGAGACAAATGATAAACTATTTATATCATTTTAAATACAAATGAGTTATTATTCTTCCGTAATAGAGCCTGCATGCGATGGACATAGAAAATTTGATTAGGCCTGCATCCGGGCTGGATAATTTTGAGACACACCTACACCTTATCTTTTTACGGCACATCAGTTTACTGCAGCATATACCGGTTGAAAAACCCTGATCTAGACACAATTAATCCGCATCGGTACGCGTGGACCTAACTTTTCAACGATTAACCGCTTGGGGACGAGCGACCGGTATTCGTGCCGCGTAAGGTGCTCGGAATCGGGCATTATTCTCATCAGTAATTTTTTATTGTAAATTTTGCCTTATTTTTAATCTGTGCATTTTCCCGATTCAATTAAGCAAAAATTTCTGTTTTAAAAAACCGGTGATTAAAGATTAAAAATTCTGTAAAAGACGCTCGTCCCGAAGGGGTTAAGTGCTATCTCAATTTTTAAATGTTTTCCTTATGTAATAACAAATAGCAGCACCAAATACTTCTGAAGTGTGATCCGTGGAATTGTGCTGCTACACTATATGGACAAAAATGACTGGTCACTTGCGATTTTAGACGTTTTGTTAAATATCTAGAAAAATACATGAGGAATTATCCTGAAACTCCAAGTGTATAAACAGTATAGTATAAATCATATATTTCCGCGAAGATTTTCCCCGAAACCCCATAGGGAACCGTCAACAAATTGAAAAAGAACGAATATCTTTTGGATAACCCAGTAAAAATTAATGTAGCAAAAGCGTTCAAACTCGAGATTATTAATAAATGGTATATTGTAATATACTGTGTTCATTTTTATGAGGATAGCATGTATACTCGTAGAGAAATTAAGGTTTTTTATAAAAACTGTCCCAAATTTCGCCAAGTTTTTTGCTTATCATTTGCAGAGTTCTTAATATAAAAAAAAAGTTATTTTCAGAAAATATGACAAACAACTTTTTACACAATACTCTGCGATCAGAATTAAAAAATAATAAAAATTGGATGAAAAATGAGCAGGCTTACTAAAAAATATTTCACTGCGCATGCGCGAATGCAATCAAAATATAATATGCATAATGTATTAGCTAAGTATATGGAGCAACTTTTGTGAAAGTCTCTAAATCATAGCTTGAAAATTCTGAAAATTATCGTCGATAGAATAAGCTCAAAATCCGTTATTCCCAAAAAGAAGCAAAAAGATGAGGGGTTGTATCAAATATTTGCTGATTAGTGCCAAGATAGCGTACACAATATTGCACGTACTACTATATTTGACGTAAAATATTTTTTCACAAATTGCTGAAATTACATATTAGTACTTACTTATTTTAAGTAAAAGTAATTAAAATTGAGGAACAGTGCAGTGAGGGGGGAAAATAATACTGCATTCCTGTCACATAGGACTATAAATAATGGTAGGGTAGACCGGGGCTAGTTGGCCCAGTCGTGATATTTTTTAAACTTTGCGTTAGATGACATCGTCAGTCCAGCCAAACATGCGTTGCTTCGCTTTCCTCCTCCAACATCAGCGCCATTGAAGTCGGAGCGTCCATTAAAGAATTAATGAGAATTTTCAAAATTTTGCAAAGGTGAGTAAATTTCCTCTCTTATAAATAATCGTTTTTTATTTGTTTAACGATTACATTTTAGATTTTGATATATAATAATTCAGAAAAAAAAAATTGTTCGTAGTTATTGTAGGGCATGTTTTTTTATTGTAATATTTCAGAATAATTCCTTACAGTCATGAAACACAAAAATGACGATATGGGGTTAGTTGGCCCATTTGGCACGGGGCTTGGCTCTGAGGTATTGGAATTTTGATAGTTTTAATGAATTATTTTAATAAACATTTATTATTATTTTAATTAATTTATTATTATTTTAATTAATTTATTATTAATTAATAGTAAGGAATTATTTTATTAATTGAATTCCTGGTTATTCCAGTCAATCTTTTAAAAAAATGAAGTTATAATGTTGTTTACCTCCTCCCCAAATTAAATAAGTTGTACAAAAATATTTATAACTTTCATAATTATAGAAAAATCCCTGTTGGCTTGGCCTACAGGCGCAGGTAGATTTTGAACTTAAGTACTAATTTCACCAAGAATTAATGGATTAAGGGAAATGCGATTTTTTTTCTTATATAACCTCCCGCCCCCCCACACACTTTTTTTGTTTTTAATTTCTTTTTGCAGTAAGAGTTGCTCCTATCAAAAGCTTGTCAATACAAAAGTTGTAGATAATATTAAGAGGATTTATGATAAATTAAAGTGAATTTGATATCTTGTGAATTGACGAAGTTATCAATTTTTTTTTCTTCTGAAAACCCTATTTTTTGCACTCCTTGAAACCATTTTTAATTATATCAAAAATCTGTCATGCATAATTTTTTGTCCTTTACCTAGAAGTTTTGAAAACTTTAAACTGATTGGATATGTTATCGTTTCCATAGAAAAGTAATATATATATATATATATATATATATATATATATATATATATATATATATATATATATAGATAGATAGATAGATAGATAAAGTTTTGAACTGGGGGTGGTTTTGGGCACTAGGGGTCATGATCGGTGTAGATCTGCAAAAGCTTTTCAAAAATTCCAACATATGGGAGATTACAATAGGTAGTATTTCTTACGAAATCTACCTAAAAGTTCAACCCCCTAGTGTTACATACTACCGCTAAAAAAGTAACAAATCTAACAATCAAAATCTACCCGTTTCTGGTATTTCTCAATTATTAATAAAATCCCCTAGTTCCCCCGTCCAGAGAACAGTTTGCCACAAATAATGCCTTAAAAACATCACATTTTATGAAGTGAAAACCTCTTACCTGGGTAGTTATTCGTTGAAACTAAATAATCCTTTCTGTCTTCATAATCCATAAAAAGGGCAGTTTCAGGAATTAAAGTTTTATATAAACGAAAATTATCATTACTTCAAAGAAGCTGGATTACCCAAAGCATCATGAAGCAATATTACATTTTACTGTCAGAAATTTGAAGGGAATAATGCGTTAGAAAAACATAATAAACGAAAGAAAAGAATTATTGCACTTAACAGATGTACAGAGGCCTTGATACAATTTATTCATCATCTGGTGTTTATAATAAATCACCCAATTAAGGATGAATGATTTCTTAAATTACTGTACTCTTAAGATTTACGGTGTTTCAACACCTAGCATGCTTTTATTAAAATTTATTACTGTTTCCGTAATGTATTAAAGACATTTTTTATGAAAAAATACAATCAATTTTTAAAGCAATTTTTGGTCGAATTTAATAATTTGAATAACTCACAGTTTTAATATTTAAAATTTTTATTTTAATTTAGGAGGCTATACTGTGATTTGTTCGCAAGAAATAACATCTAAGATTTGGTAAAATTTTGATCATTTCTTAAACTTCTACACTATCAGAACATTAAAAAGTGACGTGGGCCAACTTACCCTGCAATCGGGGCAGGGTTGCCCAAGCGACTTGGTGTCAATTTGAGCTTCTAAACTAATACTTATAATTAATATTTTCAAATTTTACTATTGTGACTTCTTCCTGAAAGCACACTGATAGGGGTAACATAAAAAGAAATTTAAGATGTTGAATTGTATTTTTTTTTAAATTATTAAAAGAAAGCGAGCCAACTAGGCCCGGTCTACCCTACATGAGATCCATTTTACAGTAATGACTTTCATTAAATACCTTACACATGACCCGCTTCCTCTACCAATATGTCACTTTACCATATATTTCCGTGTATAAGCTGAGTGACTTTTCAGTAAAAAATTGTCCAAAATCAGAAATAAGCCAATGTTAAAAAAAGGTGTTGAAAAATTCACGAAGGAAACTTAGCACTCCTTCTCACCTATTCTGTCTTGGCGTGTTGCCAAATGTGTATAATCGGGTTCTGCTCATCATGTTATGACCAGTGTTGATTTCAGGGGGTGACATTCCCCCCCGGAGAAATGAGATGTCGTCCTAGAAAATTTGAAATTTTATGTTTTCAATGGTCAAAAAGTGCAATTTCCCCCCTCGGAGCTACAGAAATCCCTCCCGGAGAAAAATGTCTGAATTCAACACTGGTTATAACTTGTTCGTTCATAAAAACCAAACCTCCTATTTAAACGAAAACCATTGCCAAAGGAGATAAATTTCCAAAATAGAATTATCGTCCGTGGCTATCCTAAAGGTTCGATCAAAGCGATATAAGTAAGCGTACAATGCCAATACTGGAATCTGGAGTATGCTGACACATCTGTGCCATCTAGTGGACGGAGTGAATAATGCAAATACGCGGATTTTCAGTATGACGTCATATATGACAGAATATCTACTATCTGCGAATCTCTTGCGCATATTTTCTGATTCTTTACTCACTTATGGAAGATAAATCTTGTTTCCCAGTTTTATTGCAAAATATTTTTATTACATTTTGTTTTGATAAAATTATGCACATTTAAAAAAAAATCGCAATATCATTTCAATTTCAGGAGAAAAGCACTAATGCTACAAAAGCATTACTGCCTTTAGCCCTTAAACTAAAATGACATTGCGATTTTTTTTTTAAATACACATATTTTTATCAAAACGAAAACAAGCTGTAACAAAAATATTTTGCAATATATCTGGCAAACAAGATTCATCTTCTGTGACTAAGTAACATTCTGAAATTCGTAATAGAATTTTTAATAGGGATTCTCTAAATGGCTTTGTCTGCTTCAAGAAGAAGAAAAAAAAAAAAGTCTAATCTGGCGATTTTAGGAAAATTTTTGCAGTTATTGTCTGGACTCGCAAAATATTTAAACAAATACTAAATTAACAATACTTGCTCGTTTAATAGTACAACATTTAATGCATGCATTTTAAATTAAAGTGATTCTGAATATAAAATAAAATGAATTTCAAATTAAATAAATGAACTATTTGTAATTTAAATAACATGAATACAATACGATCAAAAGAATTTTGGAATAAGTTTTCGATGTATCATCTGCACTTGATAAATCAAGAAAAGGACTTAAAATTGAATATTTTATTTATTATTAAATTCTATACATATTCTAAACCTTGATAAACATTCTATTTTCATCTGGAATAGAACCGTGTATATAATTTTTTATAGCTTTAGCACATCAAGAATTGAGTAAAAAATAAGACTACAAAATTCAATCTTTACACATTAACTACTTACTAATTTTTATGCGTCATTTTTCATTTCATTAAAAGAAAATAATTAAAATCGAGCGTATTTAAATCAACAACATTTTATAATATATATCAAATAATATATATATATATATATATATATATTTTTTTTTTTTTTTTTAAATAAATTAAAGTTAGGATGGGATTACGGTGCCTCGCTCGACCGTATGTTACGCTCGATCGCATTTTCGCCGATCCCAACCGTTATAGCAAAAATTAGAAACTGCGCATGCGTGGGGACTTAGGTTGAAATTCTCTTGCTAGAAAACTTGTACAGGGTTATCGAGGTTGCTATGTCAATTGGCGATTACTTTTTGGCGTTCGAAAATATTTCAATGTCTTGTTATTGTGAAACGGTGATACAGTATAGAGCTTACGTAAACTTATTTGATTTTAAATTTATAATGAATTTACCTAAATAATATACGTATATTCCTGTCAAAAATGATAAAAATATTTTCTTAAACAGTTTTGACTCTTTTTCTTCTAACTTTAATGTGATTTATAAATAAATAAGAATATCACCTATATTACATAATAAATTGTTATGTTTGATAATTTAACATTTTTCTCAATATCGCAACTACTTCTAGATATAATTTACAGATAATCTAAACTGGTAATTAACAACCGCAACAACAAAAATATTATTATTATTAGATTGACAGTGGTGTTTTAAGTTTTAGGACTTGAGATTTTCCTATGATATTTTACTTTTTTGTGAATCTAGCTACTTAAATCTCCAATATTAATTTATAGTATATTTTAAATCTGTTTCCTGGTTTATTCACATAAAGATACTTAAATAGTTTATTGAAATATTTTAGCATTACTGATAGTATGTTAGATTTTATAATATTTATTTTTTATCATTATTAATGTATTGTAATTAAATATTACCAGATATTAATAGTATAGTTGTATCAATACAAATAAAAAAGAGATACTATTTATAATAAATATTATCTATATTAGATAAATAAATTTATAATATTACAAGATATGTTATAGAGAGATATTTTATAATACATACTATAAAATATTAAAATACTGTCTTAATTATATAATTATAATTTTTTTATTAACTATTATTATTTTTATAATCTTAATTTAAAAATATTTTGTAAAAAAAAAAAAAAAAAAAAAAAAAAAAAATGCTGTTATGTAGTTTTTAAATCTATATATATATATATTATTTTAATCATTAAATGGTTTACTGAAATATTTGATCATTATTGATATTTTTATAATGTTATAGTATTTATTTATTATCAATATTAAATATTTTCATTATAAGTAAAACAGGTGTAATCCATAATAAATATTATCTTCTTTATTGTTTAAAGAAGATATTTTATAAATAAATATCATAAATTATCATTAATTTTCAATGAAATATTGATATGTAAAATTTCATTTATTGAAATATATGGATAGTAATACATTACTAATATAATAATAATAATATTTTGATAATAATCTAAGTATTAATATTATTGTATCATTATATTTTTAAAAATTTGTTATTATCAAACCAATTATCTATAAATTACAGTGACATATTTAGTTTTATAATATAATAACAACGATAATTTGATAATTATAAATTACAAAATATAATAATTTATCTTTATCAAATGTTCTATATTCAATATTCTATTATTTCATATTCAAAGATGCTATAATTATTTATAAATTGCATGAAAATTACATAATAATATACTATCAATAAATAATTTGAAAACAAAATATTAAATCTAATTAGCTATTTGGAATATTTAAACATTGTTTTTACTTATTAATTATAAATAATTAATTATCTAATTAATGTGTATTATAACTTAATTTGATAATAGTATAACTAAAATTAACTCTATTTTAAATTAAAAAAAAACTCTTAATAATAATTTATATCTTTGCAAAGTAATTTTTATTTTTTATAAATGTATGATGTTACATAATATTAAGGTACAATTTGTATATGGAGTGAAATAAAAGAGAAAGATAACCAATATAAGATACGACTATTTATTTGAATGTATCCCTAAAAACAGTTTCATATAAATTCTTTATTAATTTTTATACACCATAATTATAATGTGACAAAAACATCATATCATGTTAATCATTAACTGAAAAAAATCTAAAGAAGTATAAATTATATTGATGTTGGATCAAATAATATCACCCCCCCCCCCTCCACACAAAAAGTGAAAAATTATTGTGCTGCCATCTATGTCCAGTGATTTAAACGAAATTGGTTATTAAAAGAATTTTATAATTATCTGAATAGATAGCTTTTAATTGCTTATAACTGAATTAAAAAAAAACAGTTACAAGAAGTTGTATTTAAAAAGGAAGGCCATAGTAATAATATTCAATAAAAATGTATTTAATATTTAGTTAAATTACATAAAGTAAAATAGAATTGTAAAAAAATAATGCATTATTAAATTTGTAAAAATCATAAACTATTACATTTAAATTTATATGTACTGCTTTAAATAAATTAATAATGTTTCTTTAAAAATATATTATTTTGGCAGCAGAACATATGGAATATATTTTAACTTTATGTTAAAAAAATAAATATATAAAATAAAATAAAAAAAATAAATTAGATAATCATTCTTCTTATTATTAAATGTGGAAAGAATAATATATATTTGTAGCTACATTTTTATTAGTAATCCGTTTAAATTACTCTTTGATAAGCTCATTTGCAAAATTTTACTCTTTATTTGTTGAGTAATAAATAATTTCCTAATTGCGTTAGCATTAAATATTTTAAGAAAATCACATGAAGCTATTTCTAAAGCAGTGTAGTTTGTCAATAAAAATAAAATAATAATGTAATTGACATAGGAAATTACAAAACAAATGAAAATAGAATATTAAATAAAGTTGTGTATTTAATAAATGAATTATATTAAATAATTTGCGGTTCCTTCTGTTGAAATTAATAAAACTTTACATGGACTTTCACCAAACTACCTTTAATTATTTAAAAATATATTTTGCAGGTGATTTAAAATAACTAAACAATAAGAGTAAAAATATATAATCGATATTAGAGGTATTTTTATTTATTATGAGCCATTGGCTTGCTACAACATTTACCGAAAGTTTTGCTAATCAACTGAAAAAAATGTTGATGGGATGAAATTGTCACACCTGATATGATAAAAGCGCCAAGCTGGTAACCTTGTACATATTTGTTTTCTAGTAAGTGAATTTCAATCTAAGTCCCCACGCATGCGCTGTTTCTCATTTTTTGCTATAACGGTTGGGATCGGCGAAAATGCCGCTCGATCGTAGGATAAGCGTTCCTGCGATCAGTCGTAACTTGGTATTACGGTGCCTCGGCGCAAGTCCTCCTGTAGTCAGCCAATCACAGGCCGCAGTTACATTTGTTGTGGTTGCGCGCGCATCCAGTTCTGTCTTAACTTACGGCTGCTTCTAAGCTGTCGTAAGATCGCGAGGCACCGTAATGCCGTTTACGTTTTGTTTATATCGTAAGTCTCTAAGTTGATCTTAAGTGAGGCACCGTAATCCCAGCCTTAAAATACGTAACTAACTTGTTTTGCTCTTTGGAAAATGACAAATGAATTCTATAAAAAAAAAAGAATTTTCTTACAATTTCGAAAACTAGAGTTATTCGATTGCCAACATTTTGCCATTTTAACAAATAATATTAGTTCTTAAAAAGAACTGTTTTTATTTAAATAATTAACTATAATAAATGAGTCAAAAAACACGAATAAAAATTAATAGAACATTATATTACTGTCAGAATATAAATGCTACAAACAAATGAAAATACGATGTTGGCGCTTGCGCAGTTATTTCATAGATGTGCAATTAATAGATTATCCATAAAGAAGAAAACAGTTAGGCATCTTTCTGTTGTTCACTCCGTCCGCTACGTGGCGTGCGACCTTGATTGATGTGACCTCGCCTTTAATCTTGCGGTTACCTCTCCTATTTAAGATAAGACGCTTACCTATATCGCTTTGGGTTCGATGGATAAAAATGGAATTTTAAATTAACTTAAAAATGTATGGAATAAAAGAAAAGAAGCGGTTTTTAAGAAGCCGTCTCTGCTTGTCTGAGATTTGTTTAAAGCGAGATAAATGTACTATAGTTAAATCTACGACATTAGAACATGTCTGTAGAGAAGCGTGCCATAAATGGAAAAAAATTAAAGTTTGACTAAATTAACACTGTACAATTTATACCCGCTAATATAAAAATCTATGTAAAATGGAACATTTATCCAGACCTTTGCGATTCCTTCTTTGTAATAGTAAAGCCTGTGGAAAATTAAAAACAGAAACATTTCATGATCCCGATTACGAAAGGATGGATAATCATAGAAATACTCTGGCTAAAGCGGATACCTGTTTAAAACGGTATTTTTCCGATCTCTAGTAATTCCGTTTTGAGAGATGTTATTGTAACTAGATAAAGTGTAAAACTTCATCAACGGAGAATTTGGTGTGAACAATGTTGCTAAAACTTACAGTAAAAAACAGGGCCGAAACTAGGGGAATGCAGAGGGGTCATGTGCCCCAAGCGTCAGAACGAAAGGCGAGAAAAGGGGTGGGGGCGCCAAATGAAGATTTTATTTTTCATTTCATACAAAAATGTATGTATATTATATATATATATATATTAAAGACAAAGTAACTCGCAAGCTAATGTTAAACCTATGGGAGCGTTCTTTTCAAATTTGTGAAACTGAAAGTAACTTTATAAAAAAAAAATCTGCAACCAAAATCGAAAAATTAAACACTAACCCGGTTAGAATTCAATCATTGGTTTTCAAACATTACATCTTCGACAAATGTCCTTTAATGCTTTTTTGTTTTAATTTTGTCCGCAATAGAACATTGAACTGGAATCTTCAGAACGTTTTGTTATCCAAATCAAATTATAAAAAAACTCTGCATCCTATACAACGAATTTAATAAACTCTACTCTTTCATCAAATATCGCTTTTAAAGAATCTTTTTTTTTTCTGCGGTGTTTCTGCCTGTTTATCTTCGTGAACTTTTATTGAACTTTATTATTTTCCTCATTCCTAAGCCTTTCGTATTTGTAAATAACTTTAAACACTGTTTTCATTTTGTTTTTATTTTAATTTTTGTGTTTACATAGAAGTCATGTGTTATTTTTGTATACAGGGCCGAAACTAGCCTTTTTGGCGCCCGGGGCAAACATAGATTTTGGCGCCCCCCCACCCCCTCCACCACAAAGTAAATTTACAAAAAAGAATTTTACTAAATATCTAACAGACAACTTATTTTTAAATTTAAAATATATAAAACTGAACTACGTAATCAGCTTTGTCAAACATTGATCCATTAAAATCTTTGAAAAGTTATTGAAAAGAATTGCATTTTAATCTTTTTAAACTTTTTTTTTTTTTTTTGCATAGTCTAAATGAGGTCGATATCTAAAAAAGAAAGGTTTTACTAAGAATTTTACTCTGTGCATTCCCCTTCCCGTTGTCCTGGGCAGTCAGCGCCCATGGCAAGACGGAAAAAAAAAGAAAGAAAGAAAGAAAGGAAGCTCAACACTGTTCAGCGGAAAAAAAACATACAGCTTTCATGAATTTTTTTTTATCTACAAGAAAAATCAGGCTGAGGGGTCACTTTTCCTTTGGTAGTTATCCGTAGTGGACAGTAGGGTGTCCCACAATAGAGACTGACCTTGAAAAACGGTAATGATTCTCCCTCGGATTCTCCTCACAGGAAGTGATTTAAAAGATAGAAAGCAAACGCATAGGCATGATACTTTGAAATTTTGTATTGTAATGAATCTTTTTATCTATATGTAAAGTTTAATGCATTTGGTTCTTTTCCTTTTAAATTTTCCAGCTGCGAGACATTTTTATACAAATTTCATAATATATATATACCATATATTCTTGTGTCAAACGTCAAACAAAATCTTCATTTTGGCGCCCCCTTCACCTCCTGTTAAAGCGGCGCCCGGGGCACGTGCCCCCATGTCTATACTTTGTTTTTATTCAGTTTTCTTTATGATTTTGTGTTTACTTATAAGTCATATGCTTGTAAATGACTATAATTGCTGTTTCTTATACTTTTATCTATGGTGCTTGGATGCCATAGTTTTGTAATACAGTCGGCCCCACTTAGGGGCCGTTCAAATATTACGTAAGCACCTAATGGGGGGGGGGGGGGGGGGTTAGCGATTTGCTTATTTTTGCTGACAACGGGGGAGGGGGGGTTTGAATGGTGCTTACGTAAGACATTTTCAGAATCTCTAACTTGTAAAAAAAAAAATTATAAAATTTCAAATTGAAAAAAAGAAATAGCAAAAGAATATTAAACTTGAAGTTCTGATGTCAGCTATTTTGACCGCACAAGGAAAACAAAAACGATCTCTTTTATCTAGAGGTGACTGTTCATGTTTGATGCATGAGGGCTTATTATCTCTGAGAACTTACTACTATTTCCAATTGTGAAAATAGAATAGAATAGAATTGAATGGACCGATGCGATATGATGTATTGTGACAATATGAGTTTTCCGGGAAAGCTTCCAAAACGTAAGTAAAATTCCATATTTTTTGTTTCCACCCCTCCTCTGTCAAGTGGTTGAACTCCATAACCATAGTGACCGACTGCTCTACTGTCTGGTGTCTCGTGAGTTTTGAAAACCTCTCAGTACAGATCTGCACGGGCCGGGCTCGGGCCTATTTTCATTCACGGCACTCGGGGCGGGCCCGGGCCATACATTTTTCTGAAAGCTCGGGACGGGCCGGACGTAGTTACTACTCTTTACGGGACGGGACGGGTTCGGGCCTTACTTTTTTCTTGGGGGATCGGGCCGGGCCCATTTTTTCTGTACAGAGCCGGGACTGGTTTCATTCCAAGTCTTCAAGGCCCAAAATTTTAAGTCCTAGTTTTGACGCAGCCCGTATGAAAATCATTGTCTCGGCGTAGCCTGATCCGCTCAAAGGTCAGTAAAATTAGGTCAGGCTCAAAAAATTTTGAAAAAAATGTACACAATCGCTATTATTCGACTATTAAACATTCAAATTTATTCTTTTTAAAGAATAGTAGATTTCTACGCTTATTAAAATATAGCTCATGTGAGAAGGAACCTGTCTATGACGAAATCCTGTTATAAACTGAAAAACGTGTTGATCCATACAAAATTAATATACTAATACGTAAGAATAGGATATATAATACATTTAAAACTTGCTAAGAAGGGCACTTGTCTATAACGGATTTTTTTTCTTTTTTATGTAATTCCGTTTTAGAAGATTTTATTGTATAGCATTTTTTCAGATTTTTAGCACTTCAATACATGGAATATGGATTAACGATATTAATGATAACGGATTCATTTACATACAAGAAATAGAGATTGATTAAAAAAAATAAATGTCGCAGCCTGCGGCACTTATATAAAAATGAAGATTATAAACATAAAAAAATAGTTAAGACATATTTTGGCCAGAACTCCTCGTACGAGACAAATCTTTCACCAAATCGACATAAAAATCAATGTTTTGTAGAAATTCAATCGGGCCGGGCCGAGATTTTAACTTTTTTTCGGGTCGGGCCGGGCTCGGGCCGAACTTTTAACTTTTTTTATCGGGCCGGGCCAATAATTTTTTGTACGGGCCGGGCCGAATTTTTTTCTCTATGAGTCGGGCCGGCCCGGGCCTGGAAATTTCGGCCTGTGCAGACCTCTACCTCTCAGTACTGCAGTGTAGTGGTGTTTAAAATAAATAAAATCAGAAATATGTCTTCATTTCGAGAAATCTAGTATAAAAAACTTTTTGAAAGTTTCAAAAAGTCTGCATCAGATAAACCTTTGAAGGATATCCAATGTAAAACTAATGATGTGTGGCGGCAGTACAAAAAGTCTTCTAAAACTGACAAAGAGTTAGAGGTACTGGTGCTAAAAAGAATTGAGGACGAACTGCGTAAGGCAACCAAAAAGAAATCAGCCTTTCTTGATTATTTTATAAAGGTAATTATAATCAATTTATTCTTAAAATTTTAAATATATTTTATCATAACTTTAAGTTTACATGATTACGTGTAAAAATTGGAAAAAAGATAGATAAGATAAAATGACCGTGTAGCCTTGGCAAAACATGGTCAGTATGGGAATAAATAAAGACCAAAAAAACGTCAAAAAACGAGTTATTACTTTTTAAATATGGCGTAGCCAAGCTAAACCTTATTTTTTCTTTTCAAATAACTCAAAAATTAATGCATCCATGGGGGAAAAAAATTAAAAAATATGTTTTGTAGCAGATAATCTTCTAACTGTTTTCAAATTTTGAATCTTACTAAAAATGAAATGTAACCCAATTGAATTGAAACCAATGTATCTCAGATTCAAAAACAGATAAATAAGGTTTCCAATGATCTCAAAAAAGGAAAAACAATCCTTAAAAAGGAAACGATAAAATGCTGAATACCAAAGAAAACATCGAACCACCAAACGAACAAAGCTTGGAGAAATCTGCCATGATAATCCAGACATTAAAAAAAAATACCTTTTAGGGAATCAGTAGGAAGACCAAGTTTAAACAACCATTATTACTTAAAGCAATAGCAGACATAGCTAGTATTGGAAGCGGTGCAGATGCAAAAAGAAGAAACAAGTCCGAAGTGTCAAAACTCTCGATGACTTGACTGCAGAACTGAAAAAGATTGGTTTTGCAATAAGCAGGAGTAGAACATATCTTCGTTTTCTTCCAAAAAATTCCTCAACCATCGAGTGTCGAATACATGTCACAACAGTGCCGATAAAACTTTCTTGGATTCTGGCTGATTATCACCGATCTCACATTGATACCCAATTTGCAGTTCAATTTTTGGACCCATGCAAGTGTTTCTTCTTTCACATGATGACAAAGCGCGCGTACCTTTGGGAATTACAGCAGCCAATAAACAGGCTATGATACTGATGCATATGGAGTATCACGTATCCTTAAGCGATCACGACTGGGTCATCGCTGAACGCCGCAAACTTATCCCATGTGTTTACGCTGGTATTGTGATTGCTCCTGGCATGGCAGGTCAAAGTAAAGCCATACATAGGTTATTCTTGTCCAACGTTAATAGCTATAAGAAGTGGGAAACACAGTTCTTCCACAGCAAATACTCATACTCAGGATTTTGAAACTCTATTAATACTCAAATATTTTGAAAAATTAGTGAAAACAGAAGAGGGTTTCATCAAACCTGTAATCATAGTAACGGTTGATGGAGATCCAGACAAGAATCCCCGCTACCAGAAAGTTATATCGTTTGCTATTAACCATTTCAAAAAGCATGATTTGGATGGAATTTTCATAGCGTACAATGCTCCTGGAAGAAGTGCATATAAATGAGTAGAAAGGCGAATGACACCACTCAGTCGAGAACTGTCTTGTCTTATACACCCTCATAACCATTATGGTTCCCATCTCGATGAGAACGGTCGCACTACTGATGAAGAAATGGAGCAAAATAACAGCATATGCTGGTAAAACTCTCGCAGATATCTGGAATTCATTAAACATTGACAGTTATCCCGTTATTGCCACATATGTTGATTCAGGCAAACCAGAGTCTCTTGGTTATGACTTGGATTGGTATTCGAAGCTCGTACAAGAAAATCAATACTTGCTGCAAATTGTAAAATGCGAAAAAAAAAGAATTGTTGCTCTCCTGCACGCAGTGGATTATTTCGTATATTAAAAGGATTATTCATTCCTCCTCCAATTAAAATGATACAATCGTCAAATGACATCATTGCAAGTGAAGAGGGGGAATTTATAGATTTAAGTCTCCGTCTGGCCTTAAATCTGAATAGTACAGAAAAGAGATTTTTAAAGATGCTGTATGATTATTTTTGCTCTTCCATAAAGTTCACGCACTTATCCGCAAGAACTTGTGGAAGTTGTGGCCAATATCATGCATCTCAGAAGTCAGCAAACAGACACAAAAAAATTCAACAGAGTGAAAAAAGCGAGAAGGACTGCCTTATACGACCATTGAGAATTGCTGCTCGTCGAGCAAATGAACTTATGCGCTTCGTAAAATTCGTGGAAGATATCGAAGATGTTGTGTGGATCAATGAAGATGAAGCTGATAAAGATTGCATCCGAATAGTAAGCGATGAAGATAATCAAGTAAAACTGGAAACCAATATCATAACACATATGGAAAAATGGCTTGAGCAGCCGTGGTCAGCATCGGAATAGATATTGTCATGTTCAAATTTAAATTTTTCAAATGGCTAAGTTCTTCTAAAATTGTGATCTAAGAAATTTTCTTAAATAGAATTGAAAGAAATAAAACAAGCGTTTATTATTATTTAGTAGTTATATTAGTCGAGTAGAGTTTTATAATTTGTATTGTGTCCTAATTTTTTTTTAAGTAGGGGGGGGGGTTCCAATTTGCTTACGTAATTATTAAGGGGGGGTTCGCGATTTGCTTATTTTTGCTGACAAGGGGGGAGGGGGGGGGTCAAAAATAGTCAAAAACATGCTTACGTAATATTTGAACAGCCCCTTAATCGGGTAACGGATAATTGCATACCCCGCTTATATGCATAGAATGCCGTGGAACAAAAACGCTCCCAATAAGGTTAATGTTAAATATACTCGTTTTATCGCATAACAATCCCCGGTTAATTGCATAAATATCTCCAATCTAGTAATCCGCATTTTATAAATTCCTGTTATAGTGATGAATGGGAAGAACTTTTTGTTGTTGTAACAATGGTTTGTTATATCTACGATCGAAGAACAGAAACCGTCGTGAAAGAAGACTTTATTATCTAAATTCTAGGAAACTCATAGGAGTGTTGAATTTGGACAATTATGTTTTTCTTGTCTTTTAAAGCTTGTCGTACATACAGTGACTCAATATGTTGGGGGTACTTTTTGGAAAATCCTGGAATCGGGGGAAAATACAATCGGGATGGTCAAGAGAATAAAGGAACGATATTTAGCGCCGGAAATTGAGAAATACAGTATCCGAGGTAGGAAAAAACAAATTTCCCTAAAAGATTTTTTGTGTAGGCAACAACAACAAGAAAAAAAAAAGTGATAAATTGACAAATAATTGAAAAATAAAATTAATATATGCAGAATTTATTTATTTTCAAAGGTATGATTTAAAACAAATTTTTTTTTATTTTACTTTCATTTTAATTTTACATACATTATAATGAAAAATTAAACCATGTAACGTAAATAGTGTAATAATACATTATACCTTATTCCATATATTGTTATATAGAGAGTAATAATAAATTATTTAAAATTAATAATTAAAATCTAAATTATTAAAAGAATATTTTTTAAAGTATTAGGTAAATGATGTTCATTAATATTTATCATATCTGTGGTATATAATCAATTGATAACGTATACTGCTAACATTAATTGCTGTCCTCGCTTAAACGCTTAACCCGCTTAAATGCATAAAATTCAGTGGAACCAACTGTATGCAATTAAGCGGGGCCGACTGTACTTTGTTTCAATATATGTGTCGCTGTTTTCTGGGTCAGTTTTCTTGGCTGATTGGCGGAAGGGTTTCTTCTGCCAGGGGTTCATGCATTTGCCATTTTTTGGTTGGCTCCCTGGTAGAGTGATTGTAGCCCTTGTAGAATTCATTCTCAGCTATTTACAGAAGAAAATAAAATCATTTGAAACTATTAATATGCAAGTGAGAAATTTTTAAAAGAACGCTGTCATAGGTTTAACATTAGCGGTCCAGTTTCTTCGCGTGAATAGTGTAAGCTCTTAACTCTCAAGCTAATGTTAATCCTATGGGAGCGTTGTTTACATATTTCCTTGTAGCATTTTAATTATTATTAAATGATTTTTATTTTTAAAGAATTTTTTTTTTCTTTTGCATAGGGTATCTGCGGTCGATATCTTTTATTGTGCGTGAGGAGAGGGGGGGGGGGGGGGGCGTCAAAATCCATATTTGTTCCGGGCTCAAAAAAGGCTAGTTTCGGCCCTGGTAAAAAAAATGTTTACATGAATACAAAAGCGGCACACTTAACATAATTTGGTGAATCTTAATTTATTTTATAATGCTATATCGAGAATTATCACCAATAGATTTAAATCTCGTACTTGAAATAGAAAAAAGTAATGTCATTGTTGGACTAGTTATTGTGAAGTTTTATTGAACTTGTTAGTTACTGCGATGTTTTGTTCGAAGTTGCGAATTTCAAAATACCTGTAAAAACTCGAATGTGATTATTCTGTTCTAAAACATGCTGATACGCTCTTTGTTGCAACAACGTCATAATTCAAAAATCGCAATTTTTTAGTTCTGATGTTGAAGTAAATGATCGATATATTATTTCAACTCTGTGAAATTTTTGTCAATCAGCAAACAAGAAAGAAGAAGCGAATTTTCTGAAGTTTTATGATCTATTTAAAATCGTAGAATCTTTGTCAAAAGATGACTTTGATAAAATTTTCTTTTGTTACACACACAGAGCTTTAGGCAAGGAAGTGTGTGTGTGTGTGGGGGGGGGGGGCGTCTGGATGCCCTTCCCGAATGAGGTAAGAGTTTACTGAATAAATCATATGCATACAGTCAAATCCGGTCAAATCTGTTGACTACCGTAAAGATTGGTAAAAAATTTAGTTTTTGTCAGGTTTTCGACTTAGCTTTCATAATAGTATCGTATTTATTTAATTTTCATTTAAGGCAAGATTCCGTTATAGACAGGTTCATTTTTCACAGGGTTAGAGTATACAGTGTATATGTATAGGGGAATGAAGTTTTAAGTTAAATAAAAGCTTATAATATATAAATAGTTTTTCTTTTGCAATATCTTCTAAAACAGTTGTCGTTTTCTACTTTAAAGTATACACATTTGGGGAGCATACTTGTATATGCTGTACATTCTAGCAAATATCGCAAAGCTCAAACATATTTACACACAGAAATGGTATTTAATAAATAACTGAAATAGTTATGCCACAATAATAAGTAACATTTGCATTAACAAATATTCTGGATTTATGTTTGAGCTGTGTGTTAAATGCTGAAATACATGGTATGTTACTACTAAGAAACAATCTAGGTTATTTAACACTTATTCACATTTTATTTCCGTAGAAAACTTTTTTTTTTTTTAATTAAGAGGTGGGGTTTAGTTGAGGTTCGAGTATTTTGGGTTCGGGTCGAAATGTGGAGGATGAAATTTTTTGTCGTGCTCAGATCTCATTTCGGGTTCGAATCTACCCTGTATCGAGTTGGGCAAACAAAACTAAACCCGACTGATAGTTTGAATCGGATCCGGCTAAACTGAATATTTTTTCAGAGAGGTTCGAATTGACTTATATTTTACGAGTTGAGTTAACTTAAATTGCTTTTGGTGGGTGGGTTCGATTCTACCCGATTTCTCAAAATATTCTCCAAAATATACTTAAAAATGAAACATTATATTACTTGGGTATCAAGGAGCACATATACAGAAATATTGTTTTTTCTTCATAAAAAATATAATTGATACTAGAAATACAATTGTAGGCTACTTTTCCATTATTCTATTGTGGATTTTTATGTTTATTTTTTCAGTTTTGGGGTGGGATTGGGTTCGGATTGAAACCTGTCCGTTCTGGGTCGAAGTTTGTCAGATTAGGATCAATTAATCCAACTCATTTTTTTAAACTGGTTCAGGCTGAGTGGATATATAATTTACAGGTTCGGGTCGGGTATGACCCAAACCACTCAGGATTCTATGCTCTCAAAATAATCCGTGAGTTAAACTAATTTTTCCCTTGATTATCTTTTATTAAAACATGAAAATTTACGCTTTTTTACCCATTCCCCTCCCCACACATATATATATATATATATTATATGCCCGACCCGCGCAGGACTGTAATCCGGCCACCCTGTCGGGATACTATGCCCTCCCCCCACCCCGTAGGGAAAGTTTTGGCGCCGCCCCTGACTGCAACCTTAATGTTAAACCTATGGGAGCGTTCTTTAAAAAACATTCTCGCTTGCATTTTAATAGTTTTAAATGATTTTCTTTCTATTTTCGTTGCATATTTTTTAAATTTTACTTTTGGTTATTTTTACGTGTTTGGATTTTTTAACTGCAAGACAATTTTATCAAAATTCCATCTATATATATACATTTTTGTATCAAACGACAAACAAAATTTCCATTTGGCGCCCTCTTCGCCTAGGGCCGAAACTAACCTTTTTACACCCGGGGCAAGCATGGATTTTGGCGCCCACCCCCCTCTTCCGCAAAGTATATTTACAAAGAGAATTTTACTAATTTTCTAATAGCCGACTTATTTAAAAATTTAAAACATGTAATCTTAAAATATGTAATACTGAACTACGTAATCTACAATGGCGGATCCAAGGGGGAGGTCACGGGTGTCATGACTCCCCTCTAAACACCAACAAAAATATTCTAAAGATCATTTTAAAAATAAAATATACAGTTAGAGTCCCGATTATCCGAGTCCTGCTTAACCAAGTTTCCACTTTCACCGAGTTATTTTTTCTGATGGACTGATGGCTTCTATTATTGTGAAACAGCCATTATAAAAGAAGTGTTAGGTGAAGATGAAACAGCAGTCGTAAAAAGTTAGAACTCTGATTTTCTGGTCAGAATGGAAAAAAAAAATGGCCATATTTTTTTTTGGCAAAAAAAAAAAATGGCCATTTTTTTTCCATTCTGACCAGAAAATCAGAGTTCTAACTTTTTACGACTGCTCTTTCATCTTCACCTAACACTTCATTTATAATGGCTATTTCGTAATAATAGAAGCCATCAGTCCACCAGAAGAAAATGATCCATTCCAAAGGTATAAGCCTTCATTTGGCGCCCCTTCGTTCTGGCGCCCGGGGCACATGCCCCCTCTGCCACACCTTAGTTTCGGCCCTGGCCTTTCGTTCTTACGCCCGAGCAAGTGCCGCCCCCTCTGCCCTAAACTAGAAAAACTATTACCTAAACTACTACCCTGAAAAAGTTAGAAAATTGCCCCCCCCGGGTTACAATTATCACTCCCTCTTATCTTTAATTTTTTTTATATGTTATAAATAATATATATCAGATTTAAAAAATTTGCTTGCGGTCCCTCTCATCTCCCGCGTATTTTAAATACACTTAGTCGACATTAACTTGTAATATATTAGAATGTAATCTAAGTTATATTTAAAATACATATAATTGGAATTGACCTACAATCCATTACGGGTTAACTGGATTATACAATTAAAAACGTAATTTAAATCATCTTTTAATCCATTGCAGGTTAATTAGATTATATAATTAAAAGAGTAATCGAAATCCGCACGTAATCGATTAAAATTAATCTAATTAAATCTTAAAATGTTAAATAAGAATTGATTTGTGATCCTTTACACAATTATCGGGTTATACAATTCAAAAGCTTAAATTGAAATTACTTTTCAGTGCTCTGCGTGTTAATCAATTGCATTATGAGGTGATTATAATGTATTTTAATTTAATCAATAATTTCATTACTCTGTAATCAGATTCTGCCCCAACACTGGTCATATCCATTGAAAATTATTCATATTTTATCTGTTTCGTTTAAATTTTTAAATCGGGTTCGACAGCCCATGGATTTTTTTTTCTTTGTTGTTGTTGCCCCAGCTCACCCGTTTAAAATATGTCCTAATGCTGCCGGGCTGACCAGTTTGAAAGTTTCCCTCCATTACGATGGCCCCATGCCGACCACTAAACGTTCTTTGAATAAAATCAAACCCAAATTCTTGAGAAAGCCCCCCCCCCCCCCTCCACACACAGACTACTTTCTTATCTAGCTTATATCTTTCCTCATCTGTGAGCTCGCCTTTCTGCCATTTCCGAGGGCATTTCTCATTTCTGCTTTTGCCTTCCCCCCTTCCCCAACTTCCGTCAAAACTGAAGACAGCGAGAGGAAGAAGGCAGAATGGCGACAAAATAGATTTTTCTCGAGATTTTTAATTCGAGATTACCTCGGAGATTACACTTGATTATACATGATTATACTATGATTATATTGATTACATGTGATTACGTTAAGATTTCATTGATTACCACCGATTACATGTGATGACATGATTACGCATGATTAAGACTTGATTACAGTATGATTTCACTGATTACAGGAACGGTTGTACGAGATTACACCCCATTGAGAGACCCCTCGGTTTAAAGCGCACAGCACGGAAAAGTAAAACAACTCTCTTGTGAGATAGGATATTCGGTATCTATTAACCCCAGTGGAATTGCTTCTATTTTTAAACCACTGGACGTTTGTCTAAATAAGACATTTAAAGACAGGCTTCATTTGAAACGGACTGAATGCATGTCATCTGGACTGGAGATGCAGCTGTGACAAATAGCGGCAATTTAAAAAATAGTTGACATCAACACTATCTCTGAATGGGTGAAATAAGCTTGACTTGAATTACTACAAGAAACGATCACCCACTTTTTCAAAAAATATTGCATCAGTAATGCGATGGATGGAACTGAGGATGACGGTCATTTTTGAAGAAAATGGCAATGATGAAGATGATAATGAATTAGATACTGACGATATTTATCCTGAGGTATCAATTAAAGAAAGTGATTTTAAACAGTTGCTTGAAAATTATGATAATGACTTTGATACTGAATGGTGATTGGTGATTTTTTTCATCGCAAACGAATAGATTCAAAGTATTTTAGAAACTTGCAAGTATTTTTTGTTTTTTATATTTACCATCTTTTTATTTTAGAATATGAATTTTTTTTTAGACTCGCGTATAAATCGACCTCCCCCCCCCCCCACTTTGGAGCCAGAATATACCCAAAAATTCTCGGCTTATACACGGAAATATACGGCATATGATGCAATTGCATCATTTGCTTAAGGAGACAGTTTACCTCAAAATTGAACAAAAAATTGATTTTTGAATATTAAATGAAAGCCTGTTTAATTGTGAATATTTTGGCACTTCATTTTTACCCATATGGAAATTACATTGCGATATATTGTAAATTTTGTTAATACACCCAGTGCAATTCTCCACACAAATTAAAACTTTAAACGGTTTTTTCTCCATGTTCACATTTTCTTCACTTTCATATTTTACGCATGGAATTAGCCTTCAGGTTATCATTATTTAAAAAATAATAATAAAAGTACATGAAGATGCGTTAGATTTCATCATTTGACAGTACATATATCAGCTAAAAAATTACATTAAATGTAATCAATGCAAAAACCCTTGACGGGTTAAAAGTTTCTGACGCAGCACTTTATCTTATGCTCTAAGAATTTTAAATATGGAACTTAAAAATACTGATATCAAATTTTGAGTGACGTTATGCTATTTCTTAAAAAATATATTTGTATTTATTTCATCATTTTATTTTTGTTTTATTTATAATCGCATGTGCAAAAGTTATGTTCAACATGAAAAGCTGCATAAAATTTTATTCGCTGTTGCTTTATCATTTACATCTCTCATAAATTCAAAATATGTGTTTTAAAAGATATGATATTGTGTTGTTTGACAAACAGCAGTCTCATGTCCCCTCCTTCCCCCCTTTTTCAAAATTTTTCAGACCAGTACCTAAGAATGGAACCGAAATATTTTTTTCTCTTCAGAAATTACGATAAAAAAATAGTATGCAGTACTCATAAATTTACTTTAATGCTATATAGGGTGATTATTAAGTTAATTATAACGTTTGGAATCTGTTGCATTGATGTCCGAAAGGTAGTTTCTGAGTTATGGAAGCTGGACCCATAAGGCGCCATAGAGGGGCGAAGCCCGCTAGTATCTATCATAATTATATCTGCCATGTGGACTAATTGCGATATTTAATCAAAATAGTTCCCCCCCCCCTCCTCATCCCCGGAAATATAACAAATACAAAATGTGTCTTTATAAACCTATCGTCAAATAGGTTTTTATTTCTTTTTCCCTAAAAAAAAAAAAAAAAAACATGATTTTTATATCCATAACGTAAATAGCGGACGAAGCCCGCTAGTTCCTATCATAATATATATTTTTAATAATTTTATATAGTCTATAATAAAAATCAGACTTAAAATAGTCTAGTTCCATGAGTACTTGTAGTGTCAGTTACATGCTACGATTTTTGGATACCAGTATTTTAGAACGGGAAAATGTGACTTATTTTATCGGAGATATCTCATTAATTGAATAAGGTTAAGCAAACTTTTTGAAAAAAAGGTGGCCAACAAGCATGGCAGTTATCAGCTATGTGACTTTGTGCTAAAGTCCATTAATTTGATCTGCTTTAAAAAGATTACGGAAGATTGAATTATAGTAGAACCTGGATTAACCGAGCTTCGATTAATCGAGGTTTCTGTTAACCGAGCCGATAACAAAGTCTGATTTTTTTTCCCTTTTGAATGAGCCTTAAAAATAACCACACTCTTTAGCTCACTGTCCGTGCTATACAGGCCCTTCTGCCCCCAAAAGCACTCAACTCCAAAGAAACATTGGACCCTGAGAAGTCAATAGCGAACAATGCTTTGTTTCCAGTGGCTGTGTGAACTTTCGTAAATTTTTCAATTTGCATTTTAAAATTTACTACTGGTAGTTGATTTTCTTTTTAAATTTGTTAAGCTGTGAAACCGAACTTTACATATATTTATTTTTATTATTTAAAAAACGTTCTATATATTTTTTTTAAAGAGATGTTAAATTCGCAAGCACGGCGAGTTTTTACACACAGTTTCTATTAACCGAGATTTCCGATTCCGATTTACTAACAGTCCCAATTAGCTCGGATAATCGAGGCTGCTCTGTATAATTAAAAAATCAATGGCGATCTTACTGTAAACGGGTTTCCCTTTTACTGAGGGATTTCAAGACCGAATCAGCTGATGTTAGTTGCTGTTTCCGTGCTTGATTAAATAAGATTAGTTAAACATTTGAAAATTACCAAATATAAAAGAACTAAGTCAACAGAGTCTTTGCTTTATGGTATTTTTTAACAACGCTATAAGAAAATGATTTTAAATAAGAGATTTTAAATGTAACGTTTTAAATCTGACATAATTTTCACCAAACTTTCCTTTCTCTTTCTAACATTCAACAGAAAATATTTTTATTATTAGAAAGATAATATTATTATTTGCGCTACCTTAAAATTGGCAACTATAGTTAAAAATATCATCTCGAAATTTGAAATAAATCTCTCATATAAATATATTTTATAATTTAAACTGTTTTGCAATATATTATTATTTGGCCACTTTGGCCAATATGACGTAATTTCCTCCATTTACGACTTTTAACACATATCAATGAATTTATTATTTAAAATTTTTCTTTTTCTTTTAATATTCACGTGTAAATATAATTTTTAAGACGTAATTTTCAATGTTTTCCTGCTTTTAATGCGTAATCATTTAATTCTAATTTGAAAATAATTGATTATTTTATAATTTTCTTTCATTTTAAGTAAGCATGTGTAAAAACAATTTTTATGACGTAATGTTTAATATTTTCCTGCTTTTAACACGTTATCACTTAATTCTAATTTAAAAGGATTTTTTTCTGTTTATAATAGTCACGTGTGAATAAATTTTTAATTTAAAGGATATATTATTCTTTGCGCTGTTTTAACAATTGGCAGCAATTTAAAATAACCTTTTCTAAAATATGTAAAAAATATCTCTGGAAATGCTGAAAATTTTAATTTAAAATTGAAATAAACCGTCAAAAAAATAGGCAAGTTAAAAATAATAAATGCACTCTGCAAACTTCGAGTTTCTATTGAATGATTAAATTGAATGAAAATGATTAAATTCCCATGTATATTTTTTTCCCTATGAGACTTTTTTAATGAGACAATTTTATCCAGATTTAACATTAAATATCTCTTAAAATAATTCTTCGATTTAAAAACTGTCTACTTCAACGTTTTTATCAAACATTTCTCTATAATACTACCCATTTTAATATTTTTTGTATGCAGTAATTTTCTTAATATTTGCGAAATAGACCTCTAGTCACAAGAGATTCTTTCAAAGCGGCGAAGAGCATTAGTTTTTTTTTTCCGAATAAGAGACAAAATGTAGTACGCAATTGCGTCAAAAGATGGCGACACCAGAATTCTGATATGCTTATTATGTAAACTGTAAATAATGCAAAGTTAAATAAAAACAATTGTCTCGGGGTTATCAAACTTCATTGATATTTATAAATAAAACATTTCAACTAAATTATTTATTATAAAAGAATTATTACATCACAATAGTTTTTATGCAAGGAAAATAATAATTATAATAATAATAATATTATGGATGTCAGTGATTATATATTGATTGACCGCCATAATAATAAAAAATGATATTATAAAAAGAAGAGCTGAAATGAATTATTTTTTTACGTTTCTGATCGTGTGATTTATATTCAAATAATAATTATTAATGTATATTTTTTGTAAAGTGATTGAAATTAAATATATTTATAAAATTTATGGTAATATTTTTATTGTTGAAAAATTGCCAAGAAATAATCATCATCAAATTGGCGTCATTATAATTGCAATTTTATTTAACTTAATAGCAATTAAAAAATTACAAAGGAACTGAGAATAATGGTCAACTAGCAGACTTAAAAAAAAAAACACATTTACATGTGAAAACACGTACTAGCGAGTATCGAACTGCCTATCTTAAGATCAGTAGACGATGGCCCTTAACCACTCAGCCAGTGGGAGGACAAAATTTTTCTCCCTAAAAGTGGTTAAAAAGAAAGCATGTGTATGAATACAGTGTCATGCATTTTCGGTGAAATTTCCATAGAATGGCGAAGAAATATAGTCCGATTTTTCATGCGCATTATAAAACGAACAAGAGTCTTGCTGGAAACAAGTAAATTGTTATTTGGTTCATCTGAAACATATTTATTTGATTTTTAAAAAATCGCCCGTGTCATTTTCGAGAGAAAAAAAATCGAATTATTTAACGAACGAGAGTTTTCCCAGAAAAAAGAAAAGTGTTATTCACCTCGCCTTAATCACATTTATATTATGATCAATTTAAAAATAATCGTTAGAACCGTTTTCGAGATTTTCAAATTAGGAACTTCCTCGATATCATACCAACGTTTTCACTTTAAAAAATGGCTATTTAGATCTCAAAATATACTGCACGTAGAAATGTAAAAATTTCAGTATACGATTAGACTGCAGATATAAGACTGTTCTAGAAAATTCAGAACAATAAGACTTATATCTGCTGAGTTATTAAAAGGCGGCTTTTCGCGTTTTCTTTGATGTCGAGTTAGCTGTATATATGAGTTCCGCCATCTACGAATTCTATGATACGATACGATACGATACGATACGATTTTAGGCTTAAGACTGCGTCACTCGGAATACTACCGTCTTCCATGATATTAGATGTATCTAAAAATCCATGTGCAGTCTTGTGTAATACACATTTGAAAATCTAAAAAAATATAATTGGGCAAAAATATTAATATTTAAAAATGTAGTAGGGATTTAAAAAAAATTCAAATTTTCATAAACTTTTTAAAAATTTTAATTAAATATGCAGTTTTTTTTTTGTTGTTGTTGTTGGTGTTGTTGTTTTTTGCTTTTTTTTTAATGTACTCTTAATTGAACATTGAAATGCAATCAGTTCACCATATGAACCATATTTTTTAAAATAAAAAAAATTGTTGAAAAGGTAAACTGTCTTCTTAATGACAAAACCCTTTCTGACAAGTATCACAATAGAATTTTTTCTTTTGAAGTCACTGTCCAAAACAGCATGATCAGAAACAAAATTCAGCAAACAATCACAATTCAATTCATACATTGCATTGCACAGTTTTTCTCAACTTCACAGGAAATTTCTTTACAGTCTCATACCAATTTTACATATAGTCAAACATGACTATCTCGAATCTCTTAGGAATGAGAAAAAATTTTTGAGACAGGTTTCGAGATACATGGGGGTTTTTCAAGTACACATTAAAAAAAGAATATTTTATATATTTAGATCAAAACAGTTGATTGTACATTAAAACAAAATATTGACATAACTTCACTTTCCAAGAAATGAGGAATTTCCTTTTACACAAATGTAGAATTGGTATAAAAGAAATATCTTCAACAAGTTTTTTTTCTCCCCTTCTAGTATGAATTGCAAGTGACGAAACAAAAATAATAATGAAGTGAGAAATTCAACGTGTTGTGAAAGAAAATTTTAAATTAATTCGGGATAAACTAATATACACTATAGATTCTTCATGAAAATGCAGGGATATAAATAAAATTCGAGACTCTATAAATAGTATTTTCTTCAGACTGTTTTATCAGGAAAAATTAACTTTGTTTTGCAGTATCGTGTTTAAGAATAATGTGATCCTTTAAATCAGGAAGATCATAGAATGCTTTATCACAAAGATTACATTTATAAGTCTTTTCTCGAGTATGAAGGCGAAAATGCATAACCAGAGACCTTTTCTTTTTAAAGGCCCTCTTGCAAATATGACAAATTAAAGATTTGGTGAGAGCATGGCTCTGATTATGAATTGCCATTTCTCGTTTAGTAGCAAAGTATTTTTTACAAATTAAACATCTAAATAGCTTCTTTGGAAGTAAATCGAAAAGATTTTGTTCAGTACTTTCAACAAAATCATTTTGTGTGATATTGTCACCGGATTTAAAAGGTAAAGTACGTTTTGCATGAGTGACATAATGATAACGCAAAGTTTCTTTCCGCTTAAATGTCTTATTGCAAAACTTGCAAGAAAATTGCCTTTCTGTAGCATGAGAAATACAATGATTTTTCAAAGAACTGTTATCAATAAAAGACTTTTCACACAATTCACATTTGAATTTCTTTTCCCCAATATGCAGCAAATAATGCTGTTTCAACAAACATTCCCTAAGATAAACCTTCGGGCATAAGTCACAGTTAAATAAGTTATCACCAATGTGTAACTTATTATGTAGATTCAATGCAGACACTTTAACAAATCCTTTTCCACAAACATCACAAACAAATGGTCGCTCACCAGTATGTATGCTACGGTAATGATACATAAGGTTCTCTTTGGAGTAAAGGCTTTTATTACATATCTCACAAACATATTTTTTTTCGCCAGTATGTTTATTATAGTGCAACTGCATCAAATACTTACTAGTGAATCTTTTTTGACAAACGTCACAAGAGAACTTTTTCTCTTTTAAGGAATAATTATCCAAAACAAGATCACCAGAAATTTTTTTTTTACAAACATCACTAGTCAATTTTTTTGTTAGACTGCATAGATTTTCCTCAACTTTAACAGAAATTTCTTTAGAATCCATACTGATTATGTTCATGTGTATTCTTCAGAGTTTTTACTAACTTGAAAAAGATTAAGGATTTAAATCTGAAAAAGAAAAAATAATATTACTAATAATTAAAACAAAAAATTAAAAATAAATAAGCATCTTTCTTTAAACCCAAAGCTTTATGAAAGATTCAAATTCAAATCTCTTATCATAGTTGATTATCACCAGGGTTGTAAGATTTGCTGTGCAGGTAGATATTCACTTTTCCCACTGGATTGGATCTTTTTGACAAGGAAGCCAGGAGTTTTTAAGGGAAAAATGGAATTTTAGAAAATAAAACATGATTTAACTTTTTTGAAGGACAACCAAAATGCAACCCATTTTTAGGCGCGTTTGTAATTATATAAATACGTAGCACCTATAGTCGTCGTACAATCTGTCTGTCCGCATATAACAGAGCAAAAACTACCCAACCGAATGGTCTGAAATTTTAAATATATAATTATTACAAAATTTTGTCGAGTCTTTTCAAATTTTATGAAAATCGGATGTATAGTTTAATTACAGGGCCAGTCAAAAGTTTTCCGGTACATTAAGGCCAACGGGAAAAAATGATTTCATGTGCATTTTAATGATGTTACAGCCTTTTGAACAGAATGAAATTGATATGCACAATGAAGTGCATTAAAATATACATTCATTACAATATGCGGTGCAAAAAATATTTATAAAACTAGATATAGTACGAACGTACCTCATTTACCATGTTTGACGAGCAATTTCCAACTTGTTTCCTTATATTCTCTTTCAAAAAAATTTCTAACTTAGTGGTCAGCACATGATGCTACCATGCCACAGGTCCAGTTTGACTCCGGGCTTGAGCATGGTGCACTGCGACATTCATCCCTTCAGGATTGATAAGACGTATGCCAGAACTTGCTTGGAGAGTTCTGCATTCACGGGGCATATGCAGTGTAGCATCCCAAGAGTCCATTACATGGTTTAGTAAACAAGGTTGTGTACTCAGGGTGTCCTACAGAAATTGTAAAAACTAGAGAACAGGAATTCTACTTTTTCAGAATTTAGTGTCACCCCCGACATTTCCATTACTTCATTTTCTTCTGATGGACTAGTGGTTTTTATTATTATGAAACAGCTATTATAACTGAAGCGTTTAGGTGAAGATGAAAGAGCAGTCGCTCTTTCATCTTCACCTAATGCTTCATCTATAATGGCTGTTTCATAATAATAAAAACCACCAGTCCATCAGAAGAAAATAACTCAGTTAAGCGGGACTCGGATAATCAGGACTCTACTGTAGTGCAAAACATATTTCAATTTTAAGACTTAAAGCACACGCTTTTATTTTATGTAAAATGACGTCATTTGCATTAATATAGATACTTAAAATTAAATATAGTTTATAATAGCTCTATGTTTTATCATAAAATCATTCATTTATATTTTTCTCAAAATAGCACATATTTTCATTACATTTTTTCAGTTTTTAAGGGGAAATGGCAACAAGAAGATATATTATTAACCCACCACGAGATGAGACTTGGGAAACACCCTCTTTTAGATGAGTCTATTTTACGGAAGGTGTACAAGGCGATACTGGAGGGGGAAAATGACCCCACTGTTTCAGTTTGACCATTCCCCACTAAGAGCTAGGGGTTGCAATGAAATAATTTTCGCGTCAATAACTTGATCATTCCTCTCTCGGTTATTAAAATAATAATAATATAATAATAATAATTTTTAATAGCTGTGTTTTACTCTCTCTCTCTGTCATTTAATTTATCTTGCCATTTTTAAACTCTTTTTTTCAAAACAATTTTGTTTTTAATTATTAAACATGTCCTCAAAAGGGAAAACAATTCATTCTAAAGAAAGAATGATTGTACATAAAGTACAGCACAGAAATAAAGAAAAAAAATTACTGCCATTCTGAAACAGCAAGTCGCTTATAATTTTACATCAGGAGCTCCCGCCACCTTTTTAAGTGCATTTCTTAATTTAACTTATTTCATATATATATATATATATATTCTTCATTTTAAAAAATGTGGTCTGGGCTACAGATTTTAGATACATCTATTTTTTAATATTTCCCTTCGTAGATTTTTTTTTCTGTCCATAGAGCAAAAAATAAACGTAGAAAAGATCAAAACAGGCGTTTTGGACGGAATTTTCGGACGTGACAGCACAGAAATAAAGAAGAAAAAAAAAATACTACCATTCTGAAACAGCAAGTCGCTTATAATTTTACATCAGGAGCTCCCCCCCCCCCTCCTTTTTAAAGTGCGTTTATTAATTTGACTTAGTTCATATATATATTCTTCATTTTAAAAAATGCGGTCTGGGCTACGGATTTTAGATAGATGCATTTATTTTTTAATATTTCCCTTCGTAGATTTTTTTTTTTTTCTGTCCATAGAGCAAAAAATAAATGTAGAAAAGATCAAAACAGGCGTTTTGAACAGAATTTTCGGACGTGACAGCACAGAAATAAAGAAAAAAAAATACTGCCATTCTGAAACAGCAAAAGTCGCTTATAATTTTACATCAGGAGCCCCTCCCCCCTCCTTTTGTCAAGTGCATTTCTTAATTTAACTTATTTCATATAGATATTCTTCATTTTTAAAAACGGTCTACATATGCATCTATTTTTAATATTTCCACTCGTAGATTTTTTTTTTCTGTCCATCGAACTAAAAATAAATTAAGAAAAAGGTCATAGTTGGATCATTAATTTGCCTTAAAATTTTTTAGTAATTATATTATAAATTAAGCTGGTAAATTAAAAATAAAATCTTTAATTATTACTTTATTTTTTTAATTTTTCATTGGGTATTGTGTTAAATTATATCTTTATTGGTTATTCAAAGTATTTAAAAATACATTAAGTTTTAAGATAATATAAGTTAAAAGTCCAAAATATGATATTATTACCTTTACAAAAATACACAATTGATTATTCTTAAAATGAAGGATGTGCTTAAATAAAGTAAATTAGTATTTCTTAAGTATTTCGCTATTACAAAAAGTCGAGATGTAATTCATTTATTAAAAAAATATATATACTATTTTTTAACAAAAATTTAATAAATTATACTTAAACAAAAATAATTAATTCTTTGTATTATCGTAATAATTAAAAAGTAACATAGTTTATATAAATTTTTAACGCTTTTATGTAATTCCCCTTTAAAGTCAATAATATATATATATAAATAACACCAAAACCTCGCATATTTGGGAAGGCAACCTTTCCTTTTTCCTCTACGGCACGGCGTAGAGAAGACAAATCCCCGCTCCGATTTGGAAGAAATGGATTCGTCTTAGTCATAGTAGACTTCTCATATAACTGGACTCAGAAATAGCAACCCTTTCTTGACGCCGGGATTACTACTCACCGTCATGTGATGATGGGCAGAGAAAAACGCGCCAAACCGGTTTTTCTCCCCTGGTTCCCGCTGAAACTTTCTTGCGTCGGTCGTTTCTCTCGCATAAATCAAATCCGACAGTTGCCAATAGTGTGATCACCACCAAAAAAGACAACCTTTTGGCGATGAAAGCAGAAACATGTGTGCCTCAAGTTCTGACCGAAATAACAATGGGATTCGGCCTCTACTTCTTAGTTCTTATCTTTACTCTGAGGTCTTAGTATACGTCACGTATGATTAACAGGTCTCTTTTCGTCGTGGGTCTATAATAACTGCTATTTTTCAACTATTTTTTTTTTTTACTTTCTACAGAAATGGAGTACTTGAGTTGCCAAAATGAACCAAATGTCGCTAACAAACTACAAAAAAATTAATATTTCAAAAACAAATGGAGATGCAGTTTTCAAACAAAGTGCATTAAAAAGTACTTTTTTCCCCAATACGACGGTATAAACATTGAAAATGTGCGATGCTTAGAAGTTTTAAAAAATGCTGCAGAGTATTTAATCGCACAAAGAAACATCGGCTTTTGTTTTACAGCTGGCTTATACAAGGTAACGTTATTTATTGGAGACGACACAAAATAAGCTGGGAGAAAGAAATAGCATACCGGGGGCTAAAAAGTTCCCTGATTTTTCCAGACTATCTTTATCTGACTTCCCCAATTTCCATTATTAACAATACATATGCAGTATTTTTTTGTGTATATCGATTCCTCGTATAGCACACTTATCCAGCTTGCTAATATCTTATTTGGGAGAAAAAACAAAAGAAAAACATAAAAATTGCCTGAAAATTCATTAAGTATTGGTTGACAGTTTAATAAATCCGAACTCAAAATTTAGTCCAACAACTTCATATAGTGGTCAATGGATATAGGGTGACCAGAAAATTTCCTCATTTTCTGAAAAATATTCAATTCTAAGATGTATCTACATCTGACAGGATAGCTAATTGGATTAAGCTGGGCACCTGGTCAGGTTATGCTAATGTATCATTTATAATTTTTTAAAATGGTTAAATTGCCTTCAATATAAGCACTATCTACAGAAAATGAAGACATCTGATCACATTAATTTGTGTTGAATATTAAAAACTCATACCATGTGCATCTTTTAAAAATATTGGGAGAGACTAATCAGCATGTGAAAAAATATGGTATATAAAATAGACGAATCAGTCTCGTTGGCATGGTGAAAAGGAAAATATTTTTGCATATAGACAAATTTCCCTGATTTTCGAGTACTTTTTGAAAGTTCCCTTACTTTTCCATGATTCCCTGATTTCCAGTAGGTCAAGATCCATCAGGAATTGTAGCGCTTCATATTTGTTTTTATATGTTTATGCCATGTGGTCATGTTTGTTGTATACTTATATTCTAATTCTACTGTACGTTAATCTAATGTTGTTTCTACTGTATGTTGCCTAGTTGAAAATCCTGCATGTTATATGTACAAGCAAAAATTTCTTTAAAATTTTAAAGAAAACCTTATATCTCCATGAATATCTGTGTTATTACAAAAAAATATTGTATAATAGCCACAGGGTCAAAGGAACGTAGATCCCAAATACATATATATATATATATATTTTTTTTTTTTTTGTCAATTTGCTGTTGTTTCTTTACTTGCTTTACAGACAAACCTTTGCTAAAAAACAAAGTCTAATGTTTTCTTTTAATTTTCCAAGCTTTAGAAGAATTTGTCAAGTGTTTCTCTAGATATTCGACAAGACATATAAAATCGGATGTGTCCAATTTTTTTTTTTTTGCCATAGAGTGTAGTTTAAAAGTGTTTAAGTATTCAATTTGTCTGCCCGAGGTTTAACTTGTGTAAATACACCCGCATTGCCATGTAACTGAAATATGTCATTGAAGTTCACCATGGTATATTTGATACTGAAAATGAGGTGTATAGCATTTACAGTTTGATTACAGGAGCACTCAAAAGAATTCCATTACATTATTTTCAAGTTTACGGGTGAAAAATTGTTTGTTGGTGTATTTTATTCATGTTACCCTAATGGAAATATGATGAAATTGATATGAATTTCTGAGATGCACTAAAACGTACTTTCTGTAAAAGATGGAGTGAAAAACATTATCATTCATTTATTAGACAACACAAAAGAATTCGGTTTCATAATGGTCTAAAACTATTTTCAATATGCTTTAATTATGTAAAAATATTTGAAATATCTTGTAGCAGAATATGCATCATTTTCATTTACAAGGACAGACAAAATATTTAAATTCAGTACTGTATCTGAAACACTATCTATAAGAAACAACTGCTGGAAGAGCATTTTCAGTTTCTGTATGAGTTTTTAAGTATAGCTAAATTTTTACATATTGCATGTTGCATATAAATTGTATAAATCATATATGGAAAAACAAAAGAATTTTTAAGCATTTTTTAAGTATGACGTCACTGTGTGGACTGCTTAAAGATAGTTTTTAAATGAGTTATGCATATTCAAGCTGAGCTATATTTACAAAATTAAGAGATGTTTGTAGAATATAAATAAAATCATATAGAGGGCCACACAATGAACTAGATACATGGCCACCTATGGATGATAATTTCTTGTAGTGAGATTTCAGTAATTTTAAGCATGTTTTAGCTTGAATTAAATTTTAGCTTAATACGAGGCATGTATAAAAATCTATGTGTAATATACAGAGCTGTATAAAAGAATCAAAGTATGTTTTCATCTTACTGATATCGTGCTGTCTACATGGCAGACCAGATGTTATGGCCAGTAAGGTTTCCGAGTGAAATATGTCGGGCGGATATCAGCCCAGGTAGCTCAAACGGTAGAGCATTGGCAATGTAAGTCAAAGATGCTGTGTTCAAGTCCTGGCTAGGGAATTTTTCACTTTTTTGGAAATTTGAATTCGTATGATAACTTTACCCATTAGTAGGGTTCAATTAAAAATAATAATGTTTTCATATATCTCTAGAAATTGCTAAAGATTAATTTTTAATTGTTATGAGTTTTCTTACCTAACTAAATTTAAGCATATTATGTGCAATGTATACATCATATTAGACTTACAGGTTATCCAAGGCAATTACAGATTATACAATATCCCGTAGAATTCTATGATTCATAAATGTTCATTAGATAAACAAAACTTAAGAAAATTATAACTAAAATAAACACAATTTACACTTCTCACATTTTAAAGTAATTTTATTTCTTAAAAAAATGTATTATAAAAGAGAAAAGCCTATGCATGACAAATGCAAAATATTTTTACATTTTTTTGAAATTACACATTAGTGTTCAGTTCGCTCATTTTAAGTGAACTCGGGGAAAATAGTGCAGTGGTACCAGTCCCTTCCTGGCACATATAATTATAATGATGGTTCTTGAGACCCATTTTACAAAAAAAGGCTTCCACTAAATGCCGCCTCACACACTCCCTCCCCACTCCAATATGTTGCTTATATGAGGCAATTGCATCATTTGATTAATTATGAAACTTTTATGACAAGTATCGCAAAATAATTTTTTCTTTTGAAGGTTATATGAACATGAATGACTAAAATAGCATGATGAGAAAAATGTTTTTCTCAAACAATCATAATTCCATTCCTTTATTGCATTGCATAGATTTTCCTCAACTTTGCAGGAAATTTCTTTAACAGTCTCATACTGATTTACATATACCGTAAAATCCCGATTGTAAGCCTCCCCTTTTTCAAAAGAAAATGCAGTTAAATTTGGGAGGGGGTCTTATAATCGAGATTTTTTTAAAAAAATTATTTTAAAACCTGTTTTTATCATTAATTTAGAAGTAAATAAGGTAAATACAGGGGTGAGAATCTTCCATATTTTGACAGCTTTCCGATTTGTAAAAAAAAAAAAAGAAAAAAATCTAACCCCCCCCCCCCCCAAAAAAAAAAAGAAAATTCCCTTCAAAAAAATATACAAAAATTTAAAAAATTACTTTTTTTTTTCAAATAAACTTATTTATTTGTTATTTTACTGCAACAATATTTAATCAATCATCTAAGCTTCCCCTCCAAAAATATTGCTTCCCCCTTTGCCCCCCATGGTACCAAACA
Source organism: Maratus speciosus (assembly GCA_963932465.1). Lineage (NCBI taxonomy): Eukaryota > Metazoa > Arthropoda > Arachnida > Araneae > Salticidae > Maratus > Maratus speciosus. Next base: position 426,205,512 of record OZ010794.1, read on the forward strand.
TGAATAATTTAACCTATAAAACTCTTGAAATTTCTTAATACACAATATGCTATACCAATACACTTACTCTAGTTACAATAAATAATCTATCAGATAAATTATTCTCTCCCTGTCTCTCCTGACTCTCATATCATGATCCTCCCCCCTCCCTCCCTGCATCTCATGCAGTTTAAAATCTGTAATTTTTTTTTTTTTAAATTTTTGCTTGATTTGTGATTTTGTCGTAAAATATTTAAGTAACCACCTAAATTATTTCGCAACCTCCCCCCAAAAAATGTCTCCCTTACTTTTTTGTTCCCCCCCCCCCCCCCCCTAACACACGCAGTATATTTAAACAAAATTATTTTTACTTTTTCTGGCCCTATTTAATCATAAAATACACATGTAATTCAAGGGTTAAAACAGCCAAACTGCAGAAAAATCTTTTGCTTTCCTTCTGCATATTTAGAAATCTCCCCACACCACCGCCATTTGGCGAGAAAGAAAGGAGACAGAGGATGAAGATTTTAGATGAGTGATACTTGTATGAGATTATGTAGATGAGATTTTAGATCAATCACCTTGATACAATCCTAACTAATGATTTCTGGTCTAAATTCAGGACATTTTTCTGATACCAGTTTTATTAATTTTTAAAATAAGACTGATGTATCTTTGATATTTCTCATTAAATTCAGTTAAATTCTTTCAACTATAAACACTAAATAAATAAATATAGATATATTCTGATATATTTTTATAATGATTAACTGTTAATTAAAAACTTTAATTATTACAAAAATGGGAAAGTTAAAAAATGACATAAAAAAGGAAGACTTGACTTAGTATGTTGATGACTCGAAGCTTCATATAATTTAATTCTAATAAAATCCCCAAAGTATATATTTATAACTAAAGAAACAAACATGCAATTTCATTTTCTTTTGATTGAACTGAAAGATAAACACACTTGATAGTCATTCTATTAACACCTACTCCTTCTCCAACAGAATGATCAACCTAGGGGCACATTGCCCTATGACCTTGACGAACACATTTGACGATCTCAATGTGTTGTAGTAAAAAAATGAGAAAACAAGATGTGCTTTTTTTTTTCTTTTTTTTGCGATCTCGACAAAATTCTCGTTTTTTTTTTTTTCTCTTCCTGCAATCCTTTGCAAACTTTGCAATGGATTTTTTTTCCAGCTCTCGATTGTTTGACAAAATTGGCAATTTTTTCTGTGATTGATTGAACAAATTGATTTTTTGGGGGGCAATCGTTTGTCGAAATTCATGATATTTTTCTGTGACCGACTGACAAAATACACTATTTTTCTTCTCACTCCTGACAAAATTTGCGATATTTTTCCTTGATCGTTTATTGAAACTGATTTTTTTTCTGCAACCTATGACAAAATTTGTGATTTTTCTCAGTGAATGTTAGACAAATTTGATTTTTTTCTCCCTTTAATTGATTATTGAAAGCAACTCTTTACAGAGATCAGTTGAAAAAAAAAATCTCGAATTGTTTCTTAGATAAGTGACGAAATTCACGATATTTTTCCATGATTATGAAGAAATTTTCTAAATATATTCTCAGAAGAATCGCGCAATTTTATATGTTATCTCAAACAACACCCCCCCCCCCCCTTCATGAAACTCTAGAAATGGCACTAAACCTTCTCAGATAAAGAACTTGTGATGTAACTACACGATTTCACTCATATTTAACATCCATTAAGAGGATTTTATGTTAAGAAATTTGTTTTCTTTTCCAGACTTTTTTATGAGGATTCTTTAATGTCCGAATTTTTGGACTGGTGACTGATATTTCTTTAACTTTCGAAGCCGAATGACTTAAATTTTCGGAAAATTCGGAATAAAATCGCTTCTGTATTATCTATTGTGTACTATATTTTAATTTATTGTGTTTTAATATGTATATTTAATTTCAGCACAAGTGTTATGTTTTAGTGTATCATTCCTATTTTATAACTTAATTTGGCAATTTGATCGCCGCTTCTTTGCACTAGGGGGAAAATGCATTTTGTATGCTATTATATTGTCGTGAAAAATATTTTTTAACAGATTTCCAAAATCAAGAGAATTTGAAAATTCGGAATCGCCGCGGTTTTTCCCACAAAAAATTTTGTGAAAAGAAGGGGGGGGGGGGGGCTTATATTTGGGAATTTAAAAAAAAATAAAAAGTGCTTAAAAGTGGGAGGGGGGCTTACTTTCGAGGGTGGGCTTACAATCGGGATTTTATGGTAGTCAAACAGGTCTATCTCGAGTCTCTTGGGAATGATAAAAAATTTTGAGACAAGTTTCCAGATAGGGTTTTTTCAAGCACACATTAGAAAAAGAATATTTTACATATTTACATCAAAACAGGCGATTGTACATAAAAACAAAATATTGACATATTTTATTAAAAAAAAATAATTGTTATGGATTTTGAAATGCCTTAAACATGCAAGCATCCAACACTTTCCAAGAAATGAGGATTTTTCTATTATAAAAATATAGAGTTTGTATAAAAGAAATATTTTCAACATGGTCTTTCCTCCCCTTCCTTCTAGTATGAGTTGAAGTAGAGAAACAGAAACAACAATGATGTGAGAAATTTAACTTCAACGTGCTTTGAAAGAAAATTAATTTAATTCAAGATAAACTTAGAAAATACACTAGATTCTTCATGAAAATGCTGGGATATAAGTAAAATTCGAGAGACTATATATAGTATTTTCTTCAGGCAGTTTTATCAGGAAAAATTAGCTTTGTTTTGCAGTATTGTGTTTAAGGATAATGTGTTCCTTTAAATCACGAATAATATAGAATGCTTTATCACAAAGATTACATTTATAAGGCTTTTCTCGAGTATGAAGGCGAAAATGTATACCCAGATACTTTTTCGTATTAAAGGCCTTCTTGCAAACATGACAAATTACAGATTTTGGCACAGCATGGCTCTGAAAATGAATTTCCATTTCTTGTTCAGTAGAGAAGGGTTTTTTACAAATTAAACATCTAAATAGCTTCTTTGGAAGTAAATCGAAAAGATTCTGTTCAGTACTTTGAAAAAAATCACTTTGTGTAAGATTTTCACCGCATTTAAAAGGCAGCGTATGTTTAGCATGAGTAACATAATGAGAACGCAAATTTGCATTCCGCTTAAATGTCTTATTGCAAAACTTGCAAGAAAATTGCCTTTCTGTAGCATGAGAAATACAGTGACTTTTCAATGATCTCTTATCAATAAAAGACTTTTCACACAATTCACATTTGAATTTCTTTCCTCCAGTATGAAGCAAATAATGTCGTTTCAACAAATATTTCTGGGCATAAACCTTCAGGCATAAGTCACATTTAAATAAGTTCTCTCCAGTGTGATACTTATTATGTAGATTCAATTCAGTGACTGTAACAAAACCTTTTCCACAAACATCACATTCAAATGGTCGCTCACCAGTATGTATGCCACGGTAGTGATTCATGAGGTTCACTTTGGATTTAAGACTTTTGTTACATATCTCACAAACATATTTTTTTTCGCCAGTATGTTTATTATAGTGCAACTGCATCAAATACTTACTAGTGAATCTTTTTTGACAAATATCACAAGAGAACTTTTTCTCTTTTAAAAGTATACAAACATGATTATCCAAAACAACATCATCAGAAGATTTTTTTTTGCAACCATCACAAGTCAATTCTTTTGTTAGACTGCACAGATTTTCCTCAACTTTAATGGCTATTTCTTTAGAATTCATACTGATTATGTTTATGCGTATTCTTCAGACTTTTTACTAACTTGAAAAGTATTAAGGATTTCAATCTGAAAAAGAAAAAAAAATTACTAATAACTTAAAAAAAAAAAAATCCAAATAAATACTTTTTTGAATCCAAAGTTTTACTTAAGATTCAAAGTCAGATCTCTTATAGTTGATTATTACCAGGGCTGTAAGATTTCCTGCACAGGAAGATATCTACTTTTCCCACTGGATTGGATCATTCTGACAAGAAACACAGGAGTTTTATGGGGGAAATTAGGAATTTTAGTAAATAAAACATGATTTTACAATGTATTAGACTATTTTTTGAAGCCCAAAATGCAAGTCATTTTTTTTTTCCTATATTTTCTAAGAAATTTCCTAGTTTAGTTATCAGCATGCCGTGCTACCAGGCCAGGGGTCCAGAGTTCGATTTCAGACTAGAGCAAGATGCACTCAGCCATTCAACCCCTCGAGATTGATAAAATGTGTACCAAAACTTGCTTGGGAGAGTTCTGCGTTCACGGAGTATATGCTGTATAGCACACCAGAGTCCATTACGTGGCCGAATAAACAAGGTTGAGTACTGTAGACCAGAGTTGTATAATGTAGACGCACGCCGTGCACGAAAAATTTTCTGCAAAATTCGGAACTTTGTGGAAAAGTTTTTGGGAAAAAATACCGAAAAATTAAAAATCTTCCCCAATTTTATGTACGATTTATTTATTGTTTGGCATGGGTGATTCTGTTCCTAATTTTCCGAAGATTTAAGGCATTCGGTTCCGAAAATTAAAAAAAAATCGGCCATCAGTCGGAAAATTCAGACATTAAAAAAATATCACTGAAAAATATTGCGAATGTCAACAAATAATCGCCGAAAAAAAGCTAATTTCGTCAATCGTTTGCAGAAAAAATCACCAATTTCGTCAAAGCATCGCAAAAAAACGCGAATTTCGTCAAAGGACCGCGGAAAAAACGCGAATCTCTTCAAAGGGTCGTGAAAAAAAAGATAATTTCGTCAAAGAATCACAGAAAAAACGCAAATTTCGTCAAAGGAGCGCAGGAAAAAAAACGAATTTTGTAAAAGCATAGCGGAAAAGCCCGAATTTCGTCAAAGGATCGCGAAAAAAACCGCAAATTTCGTAAAAGAATAGCGGGAAAAAACTAATTTCGTCAACGGATTGCGGAAAAAACACGATTTTCGTCAAAGGGCCGCGGAAAAAATGCGAATACTTCAAAGGATCGCGAAAAAACACTAATTTCGTGAAAACATCGCTGAAAAAACGCAAATTTCATCAAAGGATCACAAAAAAACGGAATTTTGTCAAATGATCGCGGAAAAAACGGGAATTATGTCAAATGATCGCGGAAAAAACGGGAATTTCGTCAAATGATCGTGGAAAAAACAGGAAATTTGTAAAATGATCGCGGAAAAAACGGGAATTTCGTCAAATGATTGCGGTAAAAACTCATTGGATTCTTTAATGATGATACCTATGAATGGACCTCTCCCTATAAAATGTGATTCAGTTTTTCAGAAGCAATACCACATTATTTCTGTGAACAGAGTGACTGGCATTTTGTACGAAGAGGCCATATTATTAAGGATTGGGCTGTTTCTAAATGCATTGAGAAAAGAATTCACAACCCTTTCTTATCATGGATTTTTAGCTTTATTATTTTTTTTAACCAAAACAGTTATTAAATTAATATCAATTAATTTTTAATGTAAAATGGTAATTATTTTAAAACTACTGCTTTTAATTCACGTCGTCAAAATAATATAACACGTTATTTTATTAAACACTAAATTAATTTGCAGAAAATTTTTGACCCAATATTTGTGTGCGCAGAAAGTTTTTGGTTTTATACAAGTCTGCTGTAGACTAGAGATGGGAAATATAGTTAATTTTGGTTAACAGGTTCCATCGTTTCACTCTTGCACAGGTAACAGGTTCCAACAACCTGTTATTTTTGTAACATATAACTAATCGCTGCGTAGGATGTCAACGGATGTTTTAATTAGCAGGTATTTAAACAAAATGCTTGAAATAATTTTGGGACGAAAGTATAGACGCTGTTTTCCATTGAAATGAATCCACGCCATTAAATTAGTTTGAGGTTAAAAAAATATTTTCTGCAAGACAAAAATTTACCCAGCTATGACACTATAAATTTCATGCATTTTCAGTGTTTTTTGGCACTAAAAACACATTTTTCCATTTATTGTAAAAGTTTCTAAAATTCAAAGTATCATAACTCAGTAATTTTTGGTTGTACAAGAATCAATTTTTATTGTTTTACTTATTAGAACACGGAGAAACATTTTCTAAATAAAACTTATGATGGGACCCAGGCATTGTATAAAGTTTGGAATTTCTTAACTATTTAAAAAATATATTATTTTAATATAAATTGTTTTTTATATGATGCAGAAGAATTTTGTAACTGGTTTTGTAAATTTTTGTAATTGGAAATAAACCTCTAAAACTGACGATTAGTAGCTATTGGTAAACGATAATAAAAGATGCCCTGTATAAACAAACACAGTTTTAAAAGCCCGATTGGTAAAAAAGCGAAATTTGATCCTGGACTTCATTGCAACCATATCCATTAACACATATTTAAAGCGAATACCATAAGAATACATAAATATTATTTATACACCTTTAATCAAATTCAATTCATCCAAACAAATTTCTTACGTACAAATATGTTTTTCAAATTAATTACAGTTATATAATAAAACTAAGTGTCTTCACAAATTTTACGATACTATTTTCTTTCTTTCATTTTTTCAGTAAAATAAAATCACAGATATAAGAAAAAGCTTTTCAGCTCTTATTTTTTAAAACGCAATAATAAAAAAGTGAAAAAAGAAATTAATAAAATAATAATAAGAAAATACCCCCCCCCCCCACACACACACACACACACGAAAAAAAAAATCTAGCATCAGAAACCTTCTCCCTCCAACTTTAAATACAGTAGAAGATCTTTATAACGCAATTCTCCATATAATGCACAACTTCTGAGATGTAAACAATGATTTTTGCAGTTAAAAAGTACCTACATTTTCACATTGTAAAATATAGCTACTCTCTAGAGAACTAAATTTGATACATTAGTTCAACTTTATCTTCTAATTTAAGACCTTTTTAATGAATAAAATGCTAATAATACAATAAACATTTTTGAAAATGTCTAATATAACGGATTGTTGTGTCAGTTATATTTGGATCATGTTTATAAAGTAAATTTAACAATTTCTGACCTATATTATGCAAAAATTTATAATTTGGATAACTCTTGGTAACAAGGAATGTAGTATAAACAAATTCTAATGTATTTTGATATGTTTTAGATTAATTTGGCCATGTTTACAAGGTGAATTTAATGCTGTGATTCATATAATGCAAAATTCTATATAACGCACAACCTTGTGTTTTTAGGTTTGCGTTATAAAGATCTTCTACTTATTTAAATTCAAAGAAACCACCACGCCAAGTCAATGAGTGCCGCCAAAAGAATCGAAATTAAAAAACACCTTTACACTTCCATCCTCTACTCATATCCGTTACCAGATCGAGACCGTCTTTTACCTTTCCATTCCAATACCAAAAATGCGAGAAGTCTTTTTCCGTTTCATTCCAAAATACTCTTCCAACTCAAACATTTTGCACTAGCTTATTTATCTACACAAGAAATTGCAATTATTTAAAGTTTTATGCACGGTCTGTGATTTTATAATTCTGAAGAGTAAAACAATCTTTGCTTCGTACAGATTACTTGCAATAAAATAACTGTCAAATTATAAACGATTGACTGAAACTTTATTAGTTAATGAAAAATGAATAATAAAATATTTTCCAGCCAATGAATGACGAGATTTTTCTAAGGAATTGGTGTGTGATTGGTTTATTGCGAAATCGCTTCCCAGCTTTATTCACTTTTTTTCAGCTGCTTGTTTATCCGCTGAAGTCTTGCAACGACCTGAAAAGCAGATGTTTGATTTATTCTCGCTTTGGCGCGTTGTAATATGAGTTCATAAGCATTTAAAATAGGACTTTTAAGTACATTTTTTAAGCTCGTTTTTTAATATAGAAAACAAATTTCGGAAATTATATTTTTATTATAATTTTAACGTGTACTTCTAAAAAATAATTGTTTGACCTATTTTTTAATACTTTGCTGGTATTGTGTTATAAATTTAACAGGGGCTTTTCGTTAATCTGTTACTAAATAATGAACTATACAACAATAACATTGTTATTTATCCTAATACGTTAATTAATGCCCATCTCTACTGTAGACCGAGATCCATAATGGATTGTAACGCCGTATATTTGATGTTGTATGATACTGTTGTATGACAGGGGTGGCCAACCTTTTTCTCTAAAATTCACTTGCCACCGTTTCCTAAGAATTGTAATTTTGTCCTTTTTAAATTGCAGACCTTCGGCCATTAAACAATGCATTTTTTCTGTACATAAATACTGGTATATCTGTGGCACGCGTGCCGCAGGTTGGCCATCACTGTTGTATGATGTTATTTGTTATATATTTATATTCTAATTGTACTATGTTGTTTATATATTTATGATACCTTGTTGAAAACCCTGAATGGTACACGTAAAAAACAGCGAAAACTTCTTAAATTTTTTAAAGAAAATCTTATATTTCCATGAATATATATGTTATTACACAAAATAAATAAATAAACACAAATGTTGTACAGCATCCACAAGAGCTGCAGATCACTTCGAACATTTTTTTTAACGTGGTAATCCTAAGTATATATTTTTTTCAATTTGATGTTATTCCTTTAATTGCCCTCACAGACAAACCTTCGCTAAATAATAAACAAGTTGGAAATTGCTCGTCAAACATGGCAAATGAGGTGCGTTCGTACTATAACTAGTTTTATAAATATTTTTTGCACCGCATATTGTACTGAATGTATATTTTAGTGCACTTTATAAGTGCATATCAATTTCATTCTGTTTGAAAAGCTGTAACATCAATAAAATGCATTTTTTTTCATTGGCCGTCATGTAACGGAAAACTTTTGACTGTCCATGTAATTAAACTATACATTCGATTTCCATAAAATTTGAAATGCCTTGACAAAATTTTGCAACAATTATCTATTTAAAATTTCAGACCATTCAGTTATGTAGTTTTTGCTCTGTTATATGCAGACAGACAGACGGACTGAACGACGACTATAGGTGCTACGTATTTATATAATTACGAATGCACCTAAAAAGTCAAATATTTTCTTTTTAATCCCAAAGTTTCAGAAGAATTCATCATTTCTCTAGATTTTTGACAAAACCTGTAAATTCTAAAGTATCGAAAGAGTTTTGGCCATGCAGTGTAAATGACAAGTGTTTATATTTTCAAATTTTCTGATCATGCTCTAACTCATGTAAATATCCATGGATTGCCATATAATTAATACACAATTAAATATTAATAAAACATTAATAACATAACACTAAATTAATATACAATTAAATATTAATATAATATTAAAATACTGAAGTTTACCATGGTATATTTGGTATTGAAAAAAAAGTGTAGCATTTATAATAAGTTTACAGGGGCACTCAAAAGAATTCCATTAAATTATGGGGGGGGGGGGGGTGAATTGTTTCTGGAGTATTTCATTCATGTTAAACAATTGGAAGTTTGATGAAATTGATATGAATTTCTGAGGTGCAGTAAAAAATATTATCTATGGAATAAGGAGTGAAAAGCATTATCATTCATATGCTGGGACACACAAAAGAATTCGGTTACATAATAGTCAGAGGGAAAAAACCGTTTGCAGTATGTTTTAATTTTGTTACACTACTACAAATATAATGAAATTGATATGCATTACTCAAGTTTACTACAAGATGTAGCAGAATATGATGTGCATAGCATTCATCATTCATTTACAAGAACTAATAAAAGGTTTCAGATACAGTACCGTATCCAAAGCCGTGTCTATAAGCAACAATCGCTGGAAGTGCATTTTCAGTTGTGGCATGCATTTTTAAATTTAGCTAAATTTCTGCATACTACATGGTGCATATAAATGTTATAAAGCATATACAGAACAACACAAAAAATTTATAAGAATTTTCTAATATGAGCTCAATAAATCGTGAATTGCTTAAAGGTAGTTTTTAAAAGAGTTATGCATTTTCAAGCTGAATTATATTTACTATATTAAAAAATGATTGTAGAATATAAATAAAATCATATACAGAGCCACACAAAGAACTGGATAGATGGCCGCCAATGGATGACAATTTCTTATAGGTGCGATTTCAGAATTTTTAAGGATGTGGTAGCCTGAATTAAATTTTTGCTTAATACGTGGCATGTACAAAAATCTGTAGGTAATAACAGGGCTGTACAAAATAATTCAAGTATGTTTTTATCTATTCAAAGAAATTGTTGAAGGTGAATTTTGAACTATGTAATGCGTTTTTTTATAAAACTAAATTTTAGCTTATTAAATTATGTACAATATACAGTAGACTCCCTCGAATCTGCAACCCTAAAATCCACAACTCTCTAAAATCCACACAGAATTTACAGGTGTAAACAATGAAACTTTCAGTTCAGATGTAGGGACAAAATTTGACTTCTTTAGTTTTATATCAATTCTATATATATTTTAATCTGTATTTTTTGTTAATATTATTGAATTTATGCTTTTTCATGAAGGAAGAATAAATTTGTTTCTGAAAAAAAAATCAAGATATTGCTGGCATCACTGGTAATCACAATCTTTTTTCCAAATGTATTTATGCATTAATCAAACTTTTTTGATTATTAAGTCTAGGTAAACCTGAAATCAAACTTCCCTATTTTATAATTTTGATTTGAATTAGTAGTGTACCTTTACGAAGAAAGTTTCATTGAATAATTTAGGAAAAATGCATCTCATCTTTATAATGAATATTCAATTATACATTATTATTTACTTGACCTTTGCTTTTAATATTTTAATCATTTAAAAAAATTGTCTAATTTTTTATTACTTTACTACTTAATTATTTTAATATTTTACTATACTGTAAGCATTCATTATAATTTCGATTGCATTATTAATTACATTCAAATTACTGTCTTAAAAATGTAAACAAAGCAATGACCAGAAATCCGCAAAATTCTAAAATCCGCACATCCTCTGGTCTCAAGCTGTACAGATTTGAGGAAGTCTACTGTATATCTCAATAGATCACAGTAGGCTTACAGGTTGCACAAAAGAATAGTAGTACTTTTGTTGCTATGTTGAAATCAGGTTTTCAAATGTGTTACACATTTTCTAAAATGTCTGCTTCTAAATGTTTACCTTATTAAACAACAAAGTTTTGTTAAAACATTCTGGAAGTGTTGGAAAGTGTTTCCTAATCTATGCTTGATGCATGATTTTTCTTTTTTGTTGTATCAAGTATGAGGTTTGTTTTTTATTCTGAATAAAAAACATAAATGAGTAACTTTTTTCTTGCAAAGAAAGATTCCATAGAATTCTCTGATTAATAAATGTTCATTATATAAACAAAACAAAAGAAAATTATAACTAAAATAAAACACATAATTCATACTTCTCACATTTTAATAAAGTAATTTTATTTCTTCAAAAAATTAGTCATTATGCATTATACAAAAGAAAAGCCAATGCATGACATATGCAAAATATTTTTTACAAATTGTTGTAATTACATATTAGTGTTTAAACATTTTAAGTAAACTGTTATAAATAGCATTCCATTGATAATTGATAGCAAAAATTACAACAATGCTACATGACAGTACATTTTACAGTAATGGATTCCGCTAATGCCTCACACACTGCGCCCTCCCAATTGGTTGTTTAAATGATGCCATTACATCATTTGTTTAATTATGCAACTTTTTTGAAAAGAATACGCACAAAAGAATTTTTCCTTTTGAAGGTTATATGCACATGATTGACTAAAATAGCAAGATCAGAAAATTAATTTTTGCAAACAATCATAATTCAATTCCTTTATTGCACTGCATAGATTATTCTCAACTTACTAAGGAAAATTAATTTTAATCTGCAGTATCGTGTTTAAGGATAATATGATCCTTTACATCATGAAGGACACAGAATGCTTTATAATAAATATCACATTTATAAGACTTTTCTCAAGTATGAAGGCGAAAATGCCTATCCAGAGAACTTTTCTCTTTGAAGGCTTTTTTGCAAATATGACAAATTAACAATTTTGAAGGGAAAAGATTACAATTTAAAATGCAGCAGAAAGGATTGTTGAAGAATGATTTAAGAGTATGCCTATATGAAGATTTTTCTTAAATAGAAAGTATTCTAATTTTTTTTTTAAGTCAAACTCGGATATCTCTTTAACTGTTGATGGTGGCAAATTACTGACAAATTAAGATACTTTTCTACCTTTCCCTATACAATTTGGTATTTGCTGTTGCCTGTAATTTTCTGCACTGTTATTCATCAATAAACCTATACCTCCAAACTGCTTTACCTCCTTATATATGGGAAAATTTCATGATTTTTTGCACTGATGACAGTATTCTGAATGATATTGAAACTAGTGTTTTTCATCTGCTTATAAATATTAATGCATATGAAAGAGACGTATATAAAAAAGGTTATAAGAATTTTATTTAAAATAATTTTCTTTATTTGGCTCTGATGACCTATTTTGTTTGTGATAGTAAATAAATTAAAATATGTAATTATTTTTTATGTAATGATAGACAATCATTCCCTTTTTTAAATCATCTTAATTTTAGTGTGCTGCACAAATTTAATTCTAGGTTTAAGTGCGCCATGAAATAAAAAAGGTTGAGAAACACTGATCTAAATGGAGAACTCCATCAAAATCCATTCAGTAGAACTTTAAATAAAAGATAATCTTTCATAATTAAGTTCACCTAATTTTAAAACTTTTCCATAGCCCTATAATCAAACAAGGTAGAGCGGTGTGTTTCACATTAAAGCATTTTTAAAACGAATTACCTAACTAACAGTTTAAGTTTTTAAAAAATCTGTTAAGTAGAATTTATAATCAATCAAAATGAAATATGAATTTATACTTTATATATCTAGTACATAGAGATGTGGCTTTCTGTAATAGGATTTGTTGTATAGCTTTCGCTTCAGAAAAAACAACACAGAAGAAAACTTCACTACAAATAAGCACCAGCAGAGTTTCCCCCAGGTTTAAAAAAAGGCAGGATGCTGTTTGTGCAAAAAGGGCACTTTTAGATTCCGAAGGGCATGTTTTGGATTCTTAAGGGCATTTCTTGAACTACTTTTTAATATTTAATAGACAGAAAACTATTTTAAAGACAGCAATGAGTCAATTTTTACTATGCAAGTAATTTTTTTAATAAACAAAGGAGTAAAGGCACTTTTTTTAGGTGGGGGCAACAAGGAAGCTAATTTTTTTAATGAGGGGCAACAGGGGTGCTATTTTGCAAATCTAAGGGCAGGCAGGGTCAGCACCCTTCTGAAACTGTCTGGGGGAAACTCTGGTACCAGCCATTCACAAAAAATTATCTAAGTAACATTGTAAGCCCAATAAAAATATTATCCAGCAGAACTCAATTTATAAATGGCCAGAATGAAATACAAATTTGCATTTTATATATTTATAGTAGATATATTTTTTATAATTGCATTCAAATTTCTACATAACTTTCCCAATAGCTATATAACTAAGCAACATAAAATGATATCTCATATACTAAAACTGCACCATATTCACATTTCATTATTTTCATTTAAAAAATAAACTTTTCACTCATTCCATTTAAAGTAATAAAAGGAAAAGAATAACAGAAATTAATACCAAAAACCAAAATACTTTATTTCTACATCAAAGAATTATTTCTAATTTACATACACAAAATTTAAATACTGCTATTGGTGATTTAAAAAATGCTGTTGGTGAGATTTGTGCACAAGGAACATAAAAGTGCCCAGTTTTCTTGTTAACCAGGAGCAAATGATAAATTGCCAAATAGTATTTCTATTCGTCTCTCCCAAAGAAAACTTTTTTTTAACCAGTAGAAACATTACTTTCATATTTAAATATTTTCACTTTATAATATTAATTTCATACTAAACTTTTTTCTTTGCCTTTTGAATAAAACCAGTAACAGTTTGTATTTAATTTTATTTTTTGAGACGTAATTTTTTTTCTAACTGATATAGACAGTTTAAAAAGATTTCATTTTATTTTCTTCCTTTGATATAGAAACTAATGCAGTATACGAATGAATATGGAGGAATTATCACTTCACTTGTAAAAATAAGTTCTTGTGACAAAAACATTGATCAAATTAGAAGAATATGAAATATTTCATGAACTATTGGGCTTGGAAGAATATTCTTTACATCATTCAATTCAGCATACAAAAATACATTATTAATATGTTATAATTTGTCAAATAACTATAACATTCGATTTTTAATGAATCTTTTTAAAGATTGTTCCCCTTTTACCCCCCTTTGGGATGGTATTTTAGAAAGTCCTTTCTTAGTTCACAAGTGCATGCTTACATCATTAGAAATATTTTTTCACTATTTTTTATGTTTCTAGGTTCAGTAGTTTGGGTTTTACATTGACTATAAGTCAGTCAAGACATACTCTTTTATAGATAGCTATACAAATATGTATTATATATACAGTACTCTTTCAAATCTGCAACCCTAAAATCCACAAATGCCTAAAATCCGCACATCTTTACAGATGTAAATAATGAAACTCATCTCAGATGTAGGGGCAAAATTACAGGATTTTTTAGTTTTATTTCATCCCGTATGTATTTTAATATGTAATTCATAATAATATGATTGAACTCATAGTTTTCCATGAAAGGAGTATAAATTTATTTTTAAAAGAATCAAGATATTGCTGATATCACTAGTAATCACAATCTTTTTACCAAATATACTTATGTATTTATTAATCAAGTTTTTTTGGTTATGAGTCGGGATTAATGAGATCGTCTCGTATTATTACGATGATTTTAATGTGAATTAATAGAGAGTACTTTTCATAAGGAAAGTTTCATTGAATAATTCAAGGAAAATATATCTCATATTTTTATGCATATTCAAATATACACTAATTATTTATTTGACCTTTACTTTTAATATTTTAATCAGTTTTTTAATTATCTTACTTTTTATCCTTTTAGTTTATTACTTATTTTAATATTTTACTACATACATTACAATCATTCATTATAATTTTGATTGCATTCAAGTTACTGTTTTAAAAATGTAAACAAAGCAATGACCAGAAATCTGCACAACCTCTGGTCCCAAGCTGTGCAGATCTGAGGGAGTCTACTGTATATATATGATAAACAAAAACAATAGAACATACAATACAGTTACAATGTTCAATTTAAAAAAAATAGCATAACACTGCTTGTAAATATAGCAAAATCCAAAAGAGAAGAACATTTTTATGAATCTAATACTTTCATCTTATAATGCAAAAAAGTAAAAAAAGGAAAGAAAAAACATAATAAATCTGCATTTCACAGAGATGCTGTACATTTATATCAAATTTAAAGGTTAAAAATGCAACAATTGACAGGCTTGGTTTTTGTATCAAGAATGAGGCACATGATATTAATTTTGGATACAATACATAAATAAGTTATTTTTCTTCAACAGAAATGATCCCATGGAATTCTCAGATTCATAAGCGTTTAGATAAACAAAACTAAAGAAAATTATAAGTGAAGTAAAGAGCACAATTCAAACTTCTCACATTTTAAAGTAATTTTATTTCTTATAATAATCAGTCATCAGGCATTATAAAATAGAAAAGCCTATGCATGACATATAAAAAATATTTTTTACAAATAGCAAAAATTACACATTAGTGTCTACTTATTTTAAGCAAATTTAATTAAAATGGGGAAATAGTACAGTGAGGGAAAATAGTACTCCCTGTCTGGCACACGCTATATTAATGGTATGTGAGGCACATTATGCTGTAAAAGCTTTTGTAAAATACCTCACAAACTCCTCCCTCCAATATGATGTTCATATGAAACGACTGTATTGTTTGCTTAATGGTGAACCTATTCTGACAAGTATGACAAAAGAATTTTCTCTTTTGCGGGTTATATGAACACCAAGGGTGGGGAATTTTCAGAAAATCTTACTAGCCAAGGATTTATTTTACCAGCCAGCAAAATGCAACATATAGTTGAAAATTGTTATGACAAAATGAATGTGGATGCAAAAATAATTAATTACTATTACTACAATGCATTTTCATATATCATTTTCTACAAAATTAAGAAATATAAACAACAGAGGAAAGTTTAGTATCAGATAGAACTCAGTACAATGTATCATACATTGCGATACATTTAGAACGTTGAAAATATAGCTAACTAGTAAAAAATAAACTTTTTGGCATGCCTCTATAAACTGAAGTTTTTCAAAGTTAACCGAAAAATTAGCTCACCCTGTCAAAAAATCAACTCAACAGTGACGAGTAAAATTATGTACCTCCCCACTCTTGATGAAAACAATCGTCCAAAATAGCATGATCAGAAAAATATTTTTTGCAAACAATCAAAATTCAATTCCTTTATTGCACTGCATACATTTTTTTTCAAAAATTTCTTCACAGTCTCACACTGATTTAATATATACAGTCAAACCTTGTCTATCTTGAATTCTTGGAAATGAGAAAAAGTTTGAGATAAACGGTTTTTAAAATCACACACTTGGAAAAAAAAAAATCAAGATCAAAACAGATTATTGTAGATTTTAAAAAAATCTACGTCTTACTACAAAAAAAAATAATAGTTATGAGATTTTGCAATACCTTAACACTTTCCAAGAGATGTGGAATTTTCAATCACAAACATATAGAGTTGGTATAAAGTAAACGTTTACACATATGTGATTTTTTTCTGCTAGTATGAAATGATGTGAGAAATTAAGGGGCCTCATAATTTAAAATCTCCGTTGCCAGCACAAAAGTGATTAGAGCCATACCGAGTACTTGGTAAATACTCGGTCAATTTGCCGAGTACTCGGTACTCGGCAAAATTTTGGCCGAGCACTCGGCCAATACCGAGTAGTTGTAAGAATTTCATTTTTTAAGCATATGAACTTATAACTGATCTGTAAAACGTTATTCGAATATCAATGTATAATATATGCAATAATTAATAAAACTATTTACTCGGTATTTAATAATATGTTTACAAAATATAGAAAAAGTTTAATTCCAGATTAAAATTTAGTTTCACATTTATACAAATAAAAATAAGTTTTTTAAAAATATATAGGAAAACAGAAAAGACTTATTTCGGATAAAGAAACTGAAAATGCAATAAAAAAATTAATAATTAAATTTATTATATTTCAAATTATGGTGCAAAAACACCAAACGTTCTACATTATCAGTAAACAGGACATTTTTCTTTTACTTCTGTAAATTTGGCCTGCCTCTGAAAATATACGTTCAGAATAAACAGTAGTTGAAGGTGCACATAAGAATTTTTTTGCAAGGTTGCACATAATCAGAAAATCCCCCCCTCCCACCACCATGCAAATGGAGTCAGTTTTACATAAGTCTTCTGTTAAGAAAGCCTGTATCTCTTTTTGTACCTCTCTTTTTATTTTTAATCAAAAGAAAGGTACAGTTACAAAATAAATATGAAATGTTTTGCATTATTCAATGAATTGTTACAGTAACCAATAAACATTTTTATTTTTGATAGACAGATTTCAGGTATCAGAATAAATTGGAAGATTGAAGAATGTTTTAAATGTTTTGATTTTATATTGGTTAATAATTGTTCTTGTTATGTGTCAATTCTCCTTTTTTTGCTACTGTTTTGAATTGTCAAAAATTGTCTTTAAAAGGTGCACAAATAAATTTCAAATTTAATTAGTTAATTTATATATACTATATATGTATATTATATATATGTACACACGGGTATATATATATGTACACAGGTATATTTATATATATGTACACACAAGCTCACATTATGTGCACATCAGTTTTTTTTTTTTCTTATTACACAACTACTCGGTATTCGGTACTCGGCCAAGTAGTCAGTGTCCAAGTACTCGGTACTCGGCCAAAGTACTACTCGGTACACCACTAAAAGTGACGCGATTTCAAGTTCGCATAGCTTTCTAAATACTTATTGAAATTACATAAGTCTTTGTAATATATTTAGGCCATGTTTAAAGTTTGAATAAAATGTAAAAGTAAATACTTATAATGTAATAAAATTAAAAATACAGTTCAGTTAATATTGCACAATTGGTATATCACAATTCACACGATAACTTAGAATAGATTATATAAAAATAAAATTAAAATGAGCTCAAACCTATATTTTATAGAATGAATATTATTAAGATAAGTAAATATTTTCATTATTTTGAATTAAATTTGTTTCCATTTTTCAAATGAAATTTAATTTTTAAAGTAGTTTCTGTCAAAGAAATTATATATCAGTAATTCTTATAAAGTATAGTTTAAAGTTCATTTTAACATAAGTTTAATGTTGATATATCTACTCTAAGTAACCGTGCGGATGGTGACATACAACATAAAAATATGGTGCAGTATTAATTGAAATGAATTTTTTATTGCAAATATTTTAAGCGTTTATTTTTATATTTTATAAAGCCACAAATATGGCTTAAATATATTATAAAGTTTTGTGAAATTTTAATAAGTATTTGTAAAGTTATGAGAACTCGAAACCACATCACTTTTGCACTGGTGAAGGAATTTTTAAAAAGTTTGAGACCCCTTAAACTTCAACAGGTTCTGAAAAAATATAATTAAAGTAATTTGTGATAAATTCAGAAAATACGCTGGATTGTTCATGAAAACACAAGCGTATAAGTAAATTTTCAGATTTATGAGTTTGACTGCATATATATTTGTCAGAATGTGTTAGCAGGATAATTAACATTGCTTTGCAGCATCATGTGTAAGAATAATGTGATCCTTTAAATCAAGAGATTCAAAGAAAGCTTTATCGCAAAGATTACATTTATAAGGCTTTTCTCGAGTATGAAAGCGAAAATGGATATTCAGGGAATTTTCTGTTTTAAAAGTATTTTTGCAAATATGACAAATAAAAGATTTCACAAAAGTGTGACTCTGAGTAATATGACGTTCCATTTCTCGTTTAGTAATATAGTATTTTTTACAAATTAAACATCTAAAAAGCTTCTTTGGAAGTAAATCGAAAAGATGTTGTTCACTACTTTCAGAAAAATCATTTTGATTAATATTTTTGCCAGATTTAAAAGGTAAAGTACGTTTTGCATGAGTAACATAATGCTTACGCAAAGAATGGTTCCGCTTAAAAGTCTTGCTGCAAAACTTGCAAGAAAATTGTTTTTCTGTAGAATGAGAAATACAGTGACTTTTCAGTGCTCTCTTATCAATAAAAGATTTTTCACACAATGAACACTTGAATTTCTTTTCCCCAGTATGAAGCAAGTAATGCTCTTTCAATGAACTTTCCATGGCATAAACTTTTGGGCATAAGTCACATTTAAATAAGTTTTCACCAGTGTGATATCTATTATGTATTTTCAAATAATGCTCTTTAATAAATCCTTTTCCACAAACATCACATACAAACGGTCGCTCCCCAGTGTGTATGCTACGGTAGTGGTACATGAGGCTCATTTTGCAGTAAAGGCTTTTGTTACAGATCTCACACACATATTTTTTTTCTCCAGTATGTCTCTTATAGTGCAACTGCATCGTTTGCTTAGTGGTGAACCTTTTTTGACAAACATCACAAAAAAACTTTTTCTCTTTTAAAGGTAAACAGATATGATTATCCAAAACAGTATTATCAGAAAACACTTTTTTGCAAACATCACAAGTCGATTCTTTCGTTGGATTGCACAGAATTTCCTCCACTTTAATTGAAATTTCTCTGGAATCCATACTGATTATATGTATTCTTCAGACTTTTAACTATATTAAAAAGCATCAAGGATTTAAATCTGAAAAAGAAACAAAAAGAAATATAAGTATCCTTCTTTGAACCCAATGCTTTACTAAAGATTCAAATTCAGATTTCTTTTCACAGGCGATTATTACAATGACTGTCAGAATTGCTGAGCAGGGAGATATCTACTTTTCCTTACAAGGATCCCTTTTGGATAAGAAATTCAGGAGTTTTTTGGGGGGTGAAATAGATTTTTAGTAAAAAAACGAGATTTTTCAGTTTATTTAAGTACATTTTGAATGTTAAAAAGCAGTCCATTTATTCCTTCCCTACATACTCTTTCAGGAAGGCTAGTAGCTTGGCAGTCAGTCTGCCATGCTTCTACTATACTACAGGTCCAGAATTAGATTCCAGATTTGATCAAGGTACACTCATCTCTTTCGGGTTGATAATTTAAATACCAAACTGGCTTGGAAGAGTTCTGCATTCAGTTAACTCCCTATGTTATATAGCACTTCAGGGCTGATGATCTAGTAACCCGGGTTGAGCAGTGTAGGCCAAGATCATTAACACGTTGAATGCCGAGTCTATTTTGTCTGTCTTTTCGTTTGGCCACGAAATAAGATTCGCGTTACACAGTCTATAAGTGTCGGTCACCAATGACTGATGCAGCCTAAATGGAAAGTTCAGTGTCAATCACCAGTGACTGACATGGCACTCAACATGTTAATAGATTGTAGCACCAGAGATTAAAAGATTAGAGACATTCTCTTTCACTGGTTTCTTCAAATCGCTTTCTGACTCAGCAGTTTCTTTTCTGTTTTCTTCTGTACTGTGATTGTTTTCTTTAATGTGCAGCTTTTTGTACACAATAAAATATCTTTTTTTTTAAATTAAAAAAAAAAAATATATTTTTTTTTTAACTATAGCTCCAGTACTTTTTTTGTTAGAAATTAAGTGCTCTATATCAATAGTGATACATACAGCCTTATACATGTCTATTCACTCAACTATATTTTTCAAAATTAATGTTATACCTCTCATGCATGAAATTGAAATGGTGCATATGTATGTACATACAGATAAATCTAAATCATAAACAGTTTTCAACTATGTTGAAAAACATTAAGAGATAAATAATCTTTTATTGTTGCCTTTAAAAATATATTAATAATAGATACTGTTAAAATTACATAAACTAAAGTAATAAAAAAAAAGGATGAAAAACTTTTCTATAAAATAAGTTTATTGATTAGTGATTAATACTAATTAAAAAAAAAAGTTATACAGCTGATATTATTATATTTAGTTTAAGAAAAAGTTCTTAAACATTGATAAATGCAGA
Source organism: Maratus speciosus (assembly GCA_963932465.1). Taxonomy (NCBI): domain Eukaryota; kingdom Metazoa; phylum Arthropoda; class Arachnida; order Araneae; family Salticidae; genus Maratus; species Maratus speciosus. The sequence goes on from OZ010794.1 coordinate 426,226,605, forward strand.
CCTGCCAACCTTTGAAAATGAGAAATCGTAGCACACAAAATTAAAATTAATCTGGATGTTGGTTGGTTTTTCGTGTTTCGCAGCCATCTTTCGACATTCGTAGAAAGAATAAGGTTTCAGTCTTTCAACTGAATATAGTAAATTTTTTTCTCTGAATATTTTTATATGATTTTTAGAGTTTCTTCTCGTTTCGCAACGTTTTTTTTTACATTTGTAAAAGAACCCTGGTTCCAATTCTTTTAGCCCAGTGCAGTAAAGTTTGGCGTAATTCGCAATTTTTCTCCCGTGATCATTTCAGGATATTCACTATTTTTTCCACAATCGTAATTCACATTTTTCTATCACGATTCTTTGTTGAAATCCGCACTTTTTACCATGAACTTTTGATGAAATTCGCATTTTTTACCGCAATCTTTTGACGAATTTTGCGTTTTTGCCACGATCCTTTGACGAAATTAGTGTTTTCTTTCTGCGATCTTTCGGTGAAATTTGCGTTTTCTTACTGATCTTTCGATGAAATTTGAGTTTTCTAATTGATCTTTTCACGAAATTCACGTTTTCTTTCTACAATATTTTGACAAAATTCACGTTTTTACCACGATCTTTGACGAAATTTATTTTCTTCTGCGACCAATTGACGAAATTGATTTTTTTTTACATGGTCATTTGTCGAAATTCGCGATAGTTTATCGCAACCGATCGGCAAAATTTTCGATATCTTTTCGCGACCGATTAACAAAATTCACTACTCGTTTCCACGACCTTTTGACAAAATTTGCAATATATTTCCCTAGATAGTTTATCGAAATTCGTAATTTTGGCGGAATTCGCAATCTATTTCAGAACTCAAAGAAATTAGCAATTTTATTAAGCGATCTATTGAAGATAATCACTATTTGTTTCTGAGATCTTTGACGAAATACTCCATTATTTTTACACGATCGTTTCAAGGAATTCTCAATTTTTTCCGCAATCGATTCACGAATTAATTTGGGGAAATTCCATTAAAAAAAAAAAAGAAAAGAAAAGAAAAGGGGAAAAAAAGAAATTTGCAGATTTCCAATAAATTTCAAAATATATTCGTAGAAGAATCATAGATCTGTGGAAGAATTTGCAGGGGGAAATACTGCACAGCAGTTTTCATTATGCCGGACTTTCATTTTCCATGTGCAAATCGTGCGATTTTGCACACTATTTCAAACCCTGCCCTTCAGAGAACACCCCCCCCCCCCCTCCCCTCCAGAAATTATTAAAGTGGCATCCCTGTTTCTAAGGAAGGAAATTCCTGTATAAATATTTACAGAAACACGATTCACTCGGGGTTAATACACATAAAGAGGGTTTTATGTTAAGAAATTTGTTTTGCAGACCAGATTTTTTTTTCCATGAGCAACTTTTAATGTCCAAATTTTCGGACTAATGACCAATTTTTTAAAATTTGCAGAAATGAATACTTTGAAATTTTTGAAAATTCGGAATAGAATCACTTTTGAAAAATATGCTGCGTGGGATAAAAATCGCAACTAGAAGCAAAAAATGCATTCATGTTTTTTGCAAAAAATCGTAGTTTAAGACAGATTTTCGTAGCATCGTAGTTTATAGGTCCAAATCGTAGCAACTGCGATTTTTTCGTAGCAGTTGGCAGGTCTGTAAATGTAATGGCTGCATTTGTTTTTTTATTTCAAAGCTTCACTATATGTAGTCTGGCATTTGAAATCAGTGTTGGGCATTTTGCTAAGAGAGCAATCAAAACTAAAATAGCCATACAAAAACGAAAAAATAATACAAAACATATATACTTTTTCATTTATTAACATTATTTATTTATTGTTACTACAAAGCAAGAAATAGGACACAAGAAAAATGAAAAATAGTTCTTAAAATAATGAAACTTTGTCTGCTGGGAAAAGGAGGATAAAAAAAGTAGAGGCATCGAAATGGGGGGTTATAGGATGGGAACCTCCCCCCTTCCCCCAATATATGAGAACTTGGGAAATTTGAGCTTAGAGTTGGGAAATTATAGATTTTTGAAACACTTTTTCTTTTTTTTTAATAAAAAGTAAAAAAAGAAAAAAAATTTTTTTATTGTTTTGCTGATTACCTTTCTGAGATCTGAAATAGTAAAATAGTTAAACTTTCAAAAGAAATAGAAAAAGCAGCCAGACTCAATTTCTCATTATGTTTCTCTGTGCTACGAAAATATCATACATCTACCAGACCTGAATTTCTCTACTGTTGTCCATCAGCAGTGTCTCTAATACATTTCCTCCAAAACTTTGTTCCTTTCTCAAAAATCTCAAAATATGAGGCTATTTTCATATGCAGTACGATTATGACAAGTACACAAATGAAGACAAAAACTTTCATTAAATGAAACAATAATTATAATTTTTATGTTTTTAGTTTCAGCATTTTTCTTTAGAAAGAATTTTTTTTTTTTTTTTATAAGTATCATTATTATTAAACATATCATTTTAGTTGGAAAATAGAGCAATTTGTTTCATGTTGGGAAATTTTTGAATTATAAGTTGGGAAAATTTTGAGCTCCCCTCCCCCCCCCCCCCCACCCACCACCACCCCTGAAAAAAAGAGAAGCGGAAATTTTGGAAGGAAAGCTAATTTAGATATTTAAATTATTTATTTACTGTTACAATATAGTAAGAAATGAAGCAAAAAATTACAAAAATTAGAATTTCAAAGGTTTGAAACTTTATGAATTGGGCGAAAGCAGAAATTTAGTGAAGAGGAGTTAAGGGGGAGTAAGCGGAACTTATATGAATTTTTTTCAAAAAGCAAAAGTCGGACAAGCACATACATTTTAAATGTATAAACTATGCATGTGCAGAAAACATTTTTTTTACTGTGAATTACTACTAAATTAAATAATAGTAATAATGGTCCCATAAACCAAATATGACACATGTGTAAATTTGATCATGATGCTTTCATTTAAGGTCAGAATGCAGTAAATTGGGCAGTAGTTATTTCTCAAGCATTGTTTAAAGAATTGACTGTATGTTTTAAATAAATAGATTTTACTCACTTATTTGATTCTTTTCACAAATCTTCAGGCTATGTGATTTAATGACACTATAGCCACTTCTTGTTCAAGAGTGTCAATCTGACTGGAAAGTCGCAAATCCTGGATTCAATTAGTTTTGATGATGTAAGTCATGCATTTATAGGGACAAACCTGTAAAATGTTTCATTAAATTAATACATGCACACAATTAAAATAGTATATGCAGCACTGCAAACATACATTATTTAGGCTTAGAAACTAGGACGAAATTATCGAATGTCAATAGCACATAATATTATTTTGTTATCAAAATGTTCAAGTTGCAAACTTTGTTCCACTCGTGCAAATTTGAAATTATTTAGTTTTGCTTATATTGCACGCACATAAAATTTTTTTGTTATCAAAATGCAAACTTTGTTCCATTCATGCAAATTTGAAATATTTAGTTTTGTTTATATCGCATGCACATAACATAAACAGACAGTGTAATGAGTTATAATAATAATAAACAAACAAAGGCATTTTAAAATTCATGAAGAGAAATTTATATACAGTCGAACCTCGTTATCCCGACACTCTAATGACTAGAAAAATGTCGTCATAAGCGGGGGGTCACGGTAAGCGGAGTTGGAGAAAAATGTTTATAAAAGCTGTATTTTAATTAATTTAAGACTATTTAAAACTCATTACTGTTCTTGCAGTTTTAAGCAATAAAACATTATTATTAAACAAAGTAAACACAAAAAACCAAATTGAAAAGAATAAAAAATCAGATTTATGACGACTTTTTTTTTATTATTACTTGAAATATTGCTAAATTAAGGTTTGCTTATCCCTAGATATACTTTCTACAAGTCTTTTTTCAGTATTATGCAATGAATTGTTATCAATATTCGTTGTTTCAGAAATGTATGTTAGATAATTTCTGATCGTTTCAATGCAAAGCATCAGTTTTAGTCGAATGAAAAACGCCATGTAACCAGAAGAAAGCGCCGCCTGACCAGAACAAAAAGAACACTAGTAGACAGATACGTCTATCGTTAGCTTAAGTGGGTCATTCATAGTGTTTGAGTTTACTTATTCAGATAAAGGATTAAAGTAAAAATTCTCATTTATCTCAATGGGTATTTTAGACACTTTTGTCAAAAGTTTGGGTAAGACATTTCTTACCGCTTAACTTCCGTGCTTATAAGATGGATTATGAAAAATGGATAATTTTCCTAAACCGTCGGGATATCCAGAGTTGAAATTTATTTAACGATGTAAAATCCAGAGTTTATTTACATTAAAATCATATGCAGAAAATTGGGAATTTGAAAAAGTGACATGATAAGCGGAGTGACGTGAAAACCGGGTGTCGGTATAACGAGGTCCAACTGTATATACAGTGAAACTCGTTTAAGATAGGCCCGCTTAAGATACGAATTGTCTTCGGTCCCTTGAAAAACGTCTTTTAAGCCTGTGTAAAATTGCCCGCTTAATATACGTACGCATAATATATGATCCCGCTTAATATACGAAGAAAATTTGTCCCTTGATGAAAAAAACCCCACTTAATATACGAAATGGTGTTTATGTAATCCGTTTTTCATGTGTCTTTAGGGCAGATTATGTAAAAAGAGCAACTGAATTGCGCTATTGAAAAAGTACTCAAGATGCGATGTTTACAATGTCGACGAGATGGGCTTTTTAAAAAAAAATTAATGCCTGATAAAACAATGGCGTTTAAGGGTGAGAAATGTTCTCGAGACAAACTGAGCAAAGAATGTATAACTGTTCTCGTTGGATCAAATATGAGCGGAACGGATAAATTAGAACCCCTTGTCATCGGCAAGTCGCGGAATCCTCGCTGCTTTAAAAATGCTAGAAATCTGCCCTGTGATTATAAAAGTCAAGCCAAAACATGGATGACAAGCGACATATTTGTTAAGTGGATTTGCAAGCTCAATGAACGAATGAAAAAGAAGTCCAGGAAAGTATTGTGTCATGCCGAAAGCTGTCCCGCCCATCCTAAGGATATCCCTGGTTTACAAAATATGGAACTAGTCTTTTTACCACTCAATGCGACTAGCGTGGTTCAACCCATGGATCAGGGCATAATTCATGCTCTCAAAATGAAATACAAATGTTGTGTCGTTGTACGTATAATCTATTTACCTCTTGGACGTATGCATTTCCTGAGTACGTCCTGGGAAGACGTAACATCAATCACCATTGTGAACTGCTTCTGTAAAGTCTTTGACGTCGACGGCACTTCACAAAATGTTGAAATCTCAGAAGAGGAGCAGCATCAAGAAGAATGCAAAGATTAGGACTCATTTGTCAAAATTGACAGTCAGGTTGTAACAAGTGAAGTTCGTTCTATCGCGGAAGTCAAAAGTTCCGATGAACCTAGGCCTTCAGGAGAAGCAAAAGATGACGTGAACGAAGAAGCTGATGTACCATCCATACCATCTTTCGCATCTGTAATGAGCTCGTTCAGCTTACTTCGACTGTACGCCTCTTCGATGGATGCTGGTCCGTCCGCCGAGGATTTTTTCTACCACATCAACAAGGCAAAAAACTTTGTGATAAAATCTCGACCTATGTTGCACTAAATCAAGGTAAATGATTTTTTTTTCAACAAACTAAAACTATTTCACGTATACTTTAATTTTGATAATCTATCAAATAATTATTGTTTCTTGCATACATTTAGTTTGTCTTTCTAAAAATAATTATGAAAATTTATTATTTTTCCTCTTTAAGTATGTAGTGTATTTTGATTTCTGTTTTCTAAACATTAAGAAAAATTTCGTTTTATGGCCTTTTTTTTTTTTTATTTGGCAGAGAGCATTGCATAAATGCGTTTTAATTTTGTTATTGTACAAACGACTCAATAAAATTTTGGAGAAAAATAAAGTTATTCTTTATTTCAAAATCTTAAACTCAAATTTTCTAGAATATCTAAAACTTGTTTATTTTGTTAGAAATGTACAAAATGAGAGATAAATTGCTAAAATACGTTAATAACAATTCACACTGACTTTATACGCATTATTACTCGAGAATCTATGAAATCCGGATAAGATACGATCCCGCTTAAGATACGAAATACTATCGGTCCCTTGATTCGTATCTTAAACGAGTTTCACTGTATATATATTTTTTCTTTTTTTTTTATCATATTCAACATTTTTCCATTTAAGATAATTGCATGCATTGTAATTAGTAAAACCTTATCCATATATAGCTTAGCAAAATAATAGATTAATGATTAAAAGAAGAAACAGACAAAATCTTGTTTATCTTTTAATTAAATTTGAATAGTTAAACATTCATCTGTACTTTCATGTATAAGAAAGAAAGACTGAATGGTGAGGATCAATGTGTATTGATTACATCTCCCAGTGTAACAGAATTTTCTATGTCAATCTGCAGCAAAAAGAAAAAAAAAAAAAATTATTTGTGATCCAACAATGCTTGTCGAAAGTTACTATCAAGAAATAAAAGTAACATCATAAAATGAGCAAAATTTTCTCTTATAAAAATATATATATATAATAAAGATAGGCAATAAATCTAGAGGCATTAAGTACATTTTAGCATTTTTTAAAGGCCATATTCTTTTTACACTGTCAAATTAATCTGTGGCACCTGCATCCATGCTACACTGTTTCTATCTTGTTCTACTGGAAAAAAAACTAAATATTTGATTGAGAAAGCTGGTTTGAAATTTACAAACAAAAGAAAAATTTTTAAGTTAGGTGCCAAAAATGACAACTGAGTGTAAAATCACAGTCATCAAATTGAAATTTACAATGTGCAAAATACAACTAACAACCACCACGGCTAATTTCAAACTCTGATCTTATTGACATAGTATAAGCTGTGTCCCCTAGCTTATTCTGCTTCTTACATTCATGCTAGTATGTACTACCTACTACATTAAATACAAAATATTGAGGAAATAGACAAAGAATAAAAAGTAATATTTCATTACACTGCAGGCATAAAATGATAATGTCATTTAGTATTGTTGAAAAGATTTCATTTAGTAGCTTTAAAAGAAAAAAAATACTATGTCAGAGGCACAATGGAAAATTCAAATAAGTATGATTCACAGACATATATGGATGTACACCAGAAGTAATAAGACAGCAATTATTAAAGAAATACCATAATTTTGAAATCAAGTTTCAGTACAGATTATTTAAGACCAACCCTCAAAGCAGGATATGCTTAAAAGTGTAACGTACGTCGCAGAACAATGGATTTCTCTGCAGAACATTTGAAATTTTCATTTTCAAGAAAATTTGTTATTCAATCGTTGGATAAAGCACGAAATTTGTCAGTCAAATTGTAAATTCGAATCTTAGGTATGAGAATGCAAAAATTTTAAACAAAGTGGAAAACCATTATATGAAATTAAACATTTTAACAATTACTTTAATCTGAAGAATGTTTAACAAATCTAGAATATATCCTATATATGATAAATGCCAATTTAAATATACAGTCGAGTCTCTCTATAACGAAACTCCATACATCGAATTTTTCTATATAACGAATTTTTAGTAGGAACGGTCCCCTTTTCCCATGATCTCATTAAAAACAGTCTCCATATAGCGAAATATCTATCTCCATATAACGATTTTTATCATAAAATGCTCTTTATTTATTGAGTTTTGAAAAAGCTTCCAAATCACATGGAATCAATTTTCCATCACTGATTCCTGATTTATTGTTCAGTGCTGAGTTTTTATCTTACTTTTCTACCTTGAATCTCCTTGTTCTTTATGTCCAACGAATTCATGTCCCCTCCTCCCTCCCACACACCTTCCAACATCCTTATTAAAACAATGTCAATTGGATTGTTACACATATAAGAGAGGGATCAGCGAGGTAATTGAATGTGAATGAGATCGAAGATCATTCAGAAGGTTAAATTAGAAAAATAAACTATTTTAATCAAGCACAATAAGTCAATATTCGTAATATTCTCTGCCAGAAAGCTCCCGAGATCCGCTGGCATGACACGTGACCTGATGCACCCCACAAAAAAGCGGGCGGGAAAGAAGCCGCAATCTGCTATTGGTCGAATGGAAAATTCTCCCTCGACAGCTGCAGCCACGAGAGCAGTCACTGTCACAATTTAGAACACGTTTTCATCTATCCAAACTGAAGCTCTCAACCCTTACAGTTGGAGTAGATGTTTATTGTTTCTGGCTTTCTTTAGTGTAAAAGATTCGCAAAACTTAATCTGTTTGAGTGCGTTTTTTTACTGCTTCTGCAAAAAATTTCTCTTAGGTACCGCATAACTCTCTGTGATAAAACTAGCCCTCGCAGAGGAGCTGTGTGCCTTCGTCTGGCAATGTAGGTTTTCGAGAACCCATAGTGCACGGAGCCGATATGGAGCGAGTCCGCCCCGAAGGAGTTTCCTCGCAGTGCCGACCCGCAATCGCCCAAGGACGTGCACTGCCCAGCACGCGTCACGAACCCTGCGCCCAAGCTTTGGTGTCCGGTCGATGATGACAGAACCCACCCAGCCTGAAGAGATGAATGGTTCCTTCGCTTGGTCTCCCCACAGTTCACCCTGACGACCCGCAGGAATCGGACACCTACAAAGGAGTCGAGCCCACGAGTCAATGCCAAGGATTCCTACAGACAGATTACTTTACGGATGTTCCTCAAAATCAGATACCATTATCCGGCAGAGACATTTTTGAGGAACAACCAATGGAAAGTGAAGGGAGCTCCTAGCTAAAACCCTCGGAGGGACGAGGAAAACCCCTCGTGGCGGACAGCGCCCCGCTCAGGGTTTTTCACCCGGCTTCCGCACCTCACGACAGAGCCCTCGCGGCTCGGCGTCGAGCTAGGTGCCATTAGCGACCCCAGGAGGTCATGGAAAGCTCCTCCTAAATGGGAAAAGATCGCACCTCGCTAGGGGGTTAGACGGCCCGGAGTCGCACCAAGTCCACCTGCCGTCTTCACCCAAGGACGGGGGTGACGGGAGAGGCCGGCCCCTCTCTACCTTACCTCACGGTCGCCGGGGTACCTGAGCACGAATGCTCCTTAACCAAGCAATAGCGACCGCTACCTGTTAGTCGACAAATCAAGAACAAGAACAGGGGACGTATCTGCAACGGCTACTAGACCCAGTCGATCAACCAGACATGTGTACCGAGATCCCTCGTGTAGCCCCAAAGCTACTGCCAGACCAACGGACCAGAAACACAAACAGGGACAAATATGCACAGCCCGCTTAACCAGTCCGAAGGTGAGTGACCCACGCGAGGCATCTTGGGACTTGTGTTTGAAAGTTATATCAGAAACCGCTATGACTCACCATCGGGCACAGTAAGCTCTGATAGCACTTAGACACGCAGGTCCTGAGTCCCGAGCATTTACCCGAGATTTGCCGCATTGCCGCATTAGTCGGCAAGCCTCTGGCCCGGTTCCCTGCAGAGATGGATTGAAGAGAAGGTACCGCAGCATTATGTTCAACCACTGCCAAGACAAGACAATATGGATTCGGGACGCGTCAGCCTCCCTCCACGGTCGCCCTTTGGTACGAGCGGGCTTCTCTACATTCTGCCAACCTAGGGGTCGGCTCACAACTACCTTCGCTACAGGAATCTTGGCAGAATGAGCCACCTGACGCAAGAAGTATGTCAGGTGCTGTTCGAACCTCACCCTTCGGTGGCTCCAGGAGTTCCTGCATGGCATTCCCGCAAGCCCCATCTTTACCAGTGAGTACCGAGACCCAGTTCTTCAAGGCCCGCAATCTCCTCTCAGTCAATTGGTGGGCAGGGTCCTACCACATTTGCTTACCCTTTGCCCAGAGTCACCACCCGGTCAGAGACCGGCTCTGGGATCAGTTTATGGAGCGTTGCTATCCAGCTTATCTCGAAAACTAAGGCGCCGGGGGTCGAGCAGCCCATGGGCCCGAAGACCCCACGACCCATCCCTGTCCTGCCCCTCTGGCTCGATACAACGAGCTGCCGGGCTCCAAGTTTCCTCTCCCACTCAAGGGATTAGTTTTGGACCACCCGGAGGGCGACCACAACTCTCTGCGATAAAGTGAAGATTTTGAAAGAAATCGATAAGGGATTGAAAAAAAAAGATGTGGCATAAAGTTTGGGATTCTGGCAAGCACTCTGTCAACAATCATAAAAAATAATGAGTCAATCATTGAGCAGAATTCAGATCTTGGTTCGGCGCGAAAAAGGAGGAGGACGTGCCAATACGAGGACTTGGACAAAGCAATGTTTAAGTGGATTAAAGGTATAAAGGAATGGAATCTACCACTTTCGTGACCCATGATTTTAGAAAAGACTCTAGAATATGCTTCATCTCTTGGGCACTCTGACTTCCAAGCCAGCATTGGTTGACTAGAAAAGTTCAAGAAGAGACATGGGTTATTCCAGAAAACTATCTGCCGTGAAAGTACGGATGCTCCAGTAATGAGAACTGGAGTCTTAAAGTAGCAGAAATTCTAAAAGAATCCTGATTACATTTCCTGAGAACATTTTCAATGCTGACGAAACAGGCCTCTTTTACAAGAGTCTCCCAAACAAGACTCTAGCGTTTAAAGAAGATAAATGTTTTGGTGGTAAACAAAGCAAACAAAGGATTACTATTCTATTGTGTGCTAACATGACAGGGAAAGAAAATTTAAAGATGCTAGTCATTGGGAAAAGTAAATCTCCTCGGTGTTATAAAGGCGTGAAGTCCATAGAAGTGGACTATGATTTTAATAAAAGGTCCTGGATGACCACTGAAATTTTTGACAAATGGTTAAAAGCACTTGACAATCAAATGAGTAAACAACGCCAAAAGATTGTTTTGCATATTGATAATTGTCCAGCTCACTCACAAAACTGTGGAGAAAAACTGCAAAATGTTGAAGTTATTTTCTTACCACCCAACTGCGCATCAAAACTGCAGCCCTTGGACTTGGGAATAAAAAATCTAAAGGTGCATTATAAGAAAATAATTCTTAAAGAACTGATCATAGCTCCTGAAAAAATGATTCCACCCAAGAAATCATTAGTCTTAGAAAGTGTATTGCGGAACTTTATAAAGCTTGGAGATTTGATGTAACTGAAAAAACAATTAACAATTGCTTCAAAAAAGCCGCCTTTTCTAAACTGGAGAATAATGTGGATTCTGAGGACGAAGAAGATATGGCTTTAGCAGACTTAAAAGAGAAATGGAAATTAACTAAGGAACGCGGAAATGTCGAAGAAAATGTTACTCTCTCTGATTTTTTGGAAGTGGATGACAATCTCACTATTGCACAGTATCCTACTGATAGTGATATTTTAAGCAGCGTTATGAACAATGATGGTGAGAGTGACAATGAGCATGAAAACAAAAATTTACAACAAGAAAAAAAAAACATCATGCAGTGAAATCATAAGTTCTTTTGATCTTATAAGGAGAGGACTTCAAATGTTCCCGATACAGTTTTTCATTCCTTGCTAAAGTGTGAACATTTTTTCGAGAGTGGAACAATTTTGAAATCAAAACAGCGAAAAATTACAGATTTCTTCGTCTAAAATTAATCTAAGTATTCATTATGTGATTTTTATTATGCTTTCAAATAAATGGCTGTTCTCTTTTTTGAAACTTTTTAAATAATTAAGAAATACAATATTAGGTTAATATTTATAGTTAAACATTTCAAATTCTTAATTAAATACCTCACAAATAATTTTTTTTCAAAATTTACACGTTAAATAGGAATTTTTACTCATTCTCTATATAACGAATTTTTTACTGGAACAATGGATTTCGTTATATAGAGACTCGACTGTATTTCAAAAGAATCAGATTTAAGGAAATTTCTAAGCAGAGATGGAATGACCGAAAAAGAAATTAGCTGTTAAAAAGAAAGAAGATTTTCATGCATATAATCTAAAATGCATCCAAATATTTTAAATGCATGCGACTTCTATAACAATCTGATTTAACATTTAACTGTTGCAATATATATGTAGCAAATGTTGCTAAAATTTTCAAAATTATTATTATGAATCCAATTTTTTTCAACAAAATAATAAATATTTATATACAGGCAAAGTTCTTTAATCCGCACAAGTTGGGACTAAAGGTTGTGCAGATTATGGAATATTGCGGATTATGGAGTATTATGGATTATATCTCATTTTCTTATTTCTGGACACTATTTTAATTCCATATTCAGTATAACATGAAAGAAAAATATGAAATATAATAATTAATTTTTCTGGACACTATTTTAACTCCATATTCAGTGTAACATGAAAAGAAAAATGTGAAATGTAATAATTAATTTAATATGCTCGTTCAAAAAATGCATTTTTCAAATTCTTGTATTAAAAAATTGATTATATTCACTTTTATATTTAAAATTTTCAGATATTTCTTTTAAAAAATCATTTTTGGATCAAAAATTTGTAAATTTGTTTAATTGTTTACATTCATTAAGCAATGCGAATTATAGAAAATTGCGGATTATGGGAGTGCGGATTATAGATCCTTGACTGTAAATGTTGTTGTCGTCAACTGATTTCTGATTGAAGCGAATGAAAGAAAGGATAACTATAAATTTAGCCTGGTTAATTTAAGGTAGGAATTATATAAAGAAATCACTTTGTAATTGGCTTAATATATCCTTAGTGCAGCAAACTAGTCCCATGAGATACAAATTTACCTTTTAATATTGTCCTTTTTTTTCTTTTTATATATTTATTCTTAATTCATACTTAATTAATGCAAAATTATACCCAGGTTTCACTGATAAGCGAAGAATTTGGGTATTATACAAATGAAACATAGAAGTTTAACACGTTAAGTGCCATGGTGACTGACACTGAAAAATTTACAATGTTTAATGTAATTTTTAAGAAAGTATAATCCTGTAATAAATAAAAGGTAAGTAAATTTTAAATAAATTTTCAGTAATTACTTAAAACGATATATATATGTATTTTTAGTTTTATATCATATTTTAGAAAGTCAGTCTTCGATAAATGACACATTTTAAATGGAAAGTTCAGTGTCAGTCACCAGTGACTGACGTGGTGCTTAACATGTTAAAGAGTTCTCTAAAAGAATCCGAAAAAACCTGGGTTTTTTACTAGTGGGCCACAGTAGGTTGGGTTTTTTAAAACCCTGATACCAATTTTTTTTAAAAATTCCAGGTATATCGAGATTTTGTGATATACAAAAAAACCTTAAAAATTGCCAAGGAAGGAGTGAAAGGGGATAGGTAAAAGAAATTGCATAAGAGGTTTTGAAACAGTTATGAAAAGCAAAGCTAGATATTTTTGGCACTGCAATTTCATACTCAGCTTTATGATGTATTTTTTTTTTTTTTCTGACTTTCAAATTTTTCCTCAGAAATGATACATTTTCCTGATTTTTCCAGTCCATATATAATTCTCTGACTTTTCCAGGTTATCCAGGTAGCTAGACACCCTGTTTGATTTCTTATAATAGCAAGTTTGGTTCAGCATTGTTATGTTGTAGATAAATTTTGGTTTGCTACAGATTGTTACAGAAAATTCTATTATTAGGCATGTACGTTTCCATTCCTTGATTGCAGCACCCATTTTGGTTCTTTGAAACTAAGAATACATTTATTTTATCAGACAACTTCCATGAGCAAAACTCAGAATATCAATTAAACTTTCATCATAGAAGAATTTAATCACACATCATTAAACAATTGTGTAAGCACAGAAAAATATTTCCAAAAAAGAAAAACAAATCTACTGTTCATCAGGAAAGGAAAATTTGATAGGAAAAAAAACTTATTAATGATGATTTATAATTGGGTTACTACAATTCTTTGTGAGGAAATAACAGTTTGCAGTTAAGTGGTGTCTATCTAACAAAGTACAAACATACAATCAGAATCAATGCAAAGAAAACAACAATCTTATCTTCAAATCAGAATTTTGCTGAATTATTCCTTAACATTACTCAAATAAAGTAAAATCCTGTTAATCCACACCCCAAACGCAATGAAAAATCTTAAAATAATCATGGGATTTTTTTGAGATTGTTTCACAAAATTTGTGTTTTTTTTTTTTTTTTTTTCAGGATATTTGACGAAATTTGCGTGATTTTTTTTTTGCAATATTTGAAAAAAATTTGCATTTTTTCTGCGATCCTTTGACGAAAATCATGTTTTTTCCACGATCCTTTGATGAAATTTGCATTTTTCCTCGATTCTTTGTCAAAATTTGCGTTTTTCTCTGCGATCCTTTGACGAATGACTTTTTTTCACGATCCTTTGTCAAAATGAGTGTTTTTTTTTCAAAATTCTTTGATGAAACAGGTTTTTTCTGCTACCTTTTGACAAAATTTGTGCAATTTTCTGCTAACTTTTTCGAAATTCATGTTTTTTCGGCAATCCTTTGACTTAAATCAACTTTTAACCATGATCCTTTGATGACATCTGTGTTTTTTCACGACTCCTTGATGTAATTCCCGTTTTTTCAGTAATTCTTTGACAAAATTAGCATTTTTTTCAGCGATCCTTTCACATAATTTGCATTTTTTCAGCAAACCTTTGGCTGCGTTTTTTTTTAGATCCAACATAATTCACATTTTTTCCTGCAACCTTTTGACGAAGTGTGTGTTTTTTCCGCAATCCTATGACAAAATTCACAGTTTTTCCACAATCCTTTGATAAAATTTTCTCTTTTTTCCCGATTCTTTGATGCAATTCATGTTTTTTGGCGATCTTTTGACATAATTTATGTTTTTAAAGTGATTTTTAGGGGCGCTTTTTCAGGATTTTTTGAAATTTGTTTATAAATTGAGTGGGGTGGATTAACAGAATGATATTATTTTAATTTTAAAAATATACCAATATCTATCAACAGCCTGCATTTCACTAATACACAAAATTCAAAAGAAGAAAAATTAAATACCCTTTAATAATTTCATAAAATTTTGAAAACATTTATCATTGGAGTAAATGTTTGAAGAGGACAAACTTTCTAAAGCCCCCATTAAAAAATAGATCTTTTAAAAGATAAAATGGAAATACAGTCATCACAAATACAAAATATACCTAGAAGTAATGGAAAAAGCATGCTTTTGAGTTTCAACTAAACATATAAAAGTAATTCTGTAAATTATGAAGCCATCATTCAGTATTTATATTTTAAAATAAAGTTAGACCACTTCCCAGCACACAGAAAAAAAAAAAAAAAACTGGCAACATTAATTGAAATAGCAATTTAAAGATCTTCATTCTAATACAAACTTAAAAAAAAATGCAATCACAAAAATAGGTAGCAATTTGTTTATATGACTGAACTTTTTATAAGTGACTTTCAGGAATATTACAAAATATACAGTAGGAAGCAGTGACCCGGAGCCGAACAATTTTTGATGCTCCAGCTCCGCTCCTAGAGAAAATACTGTGGCTCCAGCTCCGGCTTCGCGCTTTTAAGTTGCAGATTTTAATTTACACGTTTAATTTTTTGCTCACAAATACTTTCTACCTTCATTAAAGATCTAAAATGCATTTTTCTTCTCATCAAACTTGAAATGCTTGTTCAGAAAATATGACATCTTTTAGCTTTTGCTTTTAAAATAGAAAGTTTGGTGGAATTTCAAATACAAAAATCTTAAATTTTTTCTACACTTTTCAAACAGCCAAAATTGTACAACGACACATGTAAACAACAGGCGGCCATATTTGTTTTCAAATAGTGTTGTCACTTAGTTCAAGTAGAAAGTAGAAGTAAAGTAGTGTTACCATGTATTGAGAAGGTTTCCTTCACTAATAATAATAAAAACCTAAAAAATGATATAATTAAAATACTGAATAATGATGTAATTAAAATATTTTAAGCCTAGAAATTTAAAAGACTGAAAAAAAAAAAAAAGATTTAAAAGAATATTAAAAACTAAAGGAGCCCTGGAGCTGGGGGAAATTTAGAGCTCCAGCTCCAGGGAAAACACAGCTCCGGAGCGCTCCAGCTCCGGGTCCCTGGTAGGAAGTAAAAAGATTGCAGGGGTTGATGCAGGTTTTTATTCTTGGGGCCCATTTTGTGAAAAGTAAAAGTTATTTTTGTGAAAAATAACATTTTGTAACGAAAGTTGAAAACCAGTTACTGAAATTCGATTTCAAACCAAGAATTTATTAACAAAAACTTCTTTAAATTCCCTTGCTAAAGTTTTTGTTTTTCATGACCTAGTTTTATTTACAAATTACGCATTTTAAAACAGTTTCTATGAAAAAGAATGTTATGAAAGGGGCTTATTTTATTGTGAAGGGGCCTGTTTTATTAAGCTCCTTTTTGTGAAGGGGCCCATTTTAATAAATTTATTTTTGTGAAGGGTCCCATTTGATTAAATTTATTTTTGTGAATGGGCCTATTTTATTAAATATATTTTGTGAAGGGGCCCTAAATAGGCCCCAAATTTTGCCTGGATCGACCCCTGGATTGATCTAATCTTTGAAATCTAAAATACATTAAACTTTGAATGAAATGTGTGATTTTTAAGTCTTCTGCATGCATGCTCATTAGTGGAGATTTCAGGAATAGGGGTTACTACCCATCTCAGACTTTTGAAATTTTGTATATTTTTAGCACTTATAAAGTAATTCTAGTATAGCAAACTGTACACCGTGTGAAATGGTAAATTTTATGCCACTGTGGCAATTTTTACTGTGAATACCTCTAACAGCCCTAGAACCCAGCTGTGGAATCATCCTTGTTAATAGTTTGTAAGAATGAACACTACAATCAATTTAGGTAAATGTTATTACACACTATGAACAAAATTTGGTACTTTCAATTATATACTAACACCATGCCAAAATGTATGCTAAAACGCCATTTATTTCAACCCGCACCAAACAATGGGACTCATTATTTACTGAATGTTGATTTTTTTTTCCCCTCTAGATCATACAGCTAAAGCTTTAATGGCGGCAATTGAGAGAAATGTAGCTGACTGGAGTATTATCTTCATAGATTTCTGGAGTAGATATAGAATTGATGAATTGCGAGATACCGGTTACGAATACTTCAGAATAAATCAAAATTATAACTTTGTTGATTCTAACACCGGGTTTCATATGAAATCTATCGAGAGATTAAGAGCATCACAAAATGACTTAATAAAAGGCAAAGCTGCACTGTTCGTCATCATTTAGAATCCTATTTCATAGAGTTCATAGTAGAGATGTCTTTATTCGTGAAATGAAATATTTACTGCAATGCTAAAAGACATTTGAAATTTCATGCATGGCATGCAGTTTACATTGAGCTTATTTTATTTTATTACATAATATTTATTTATTGTTTTACTTTTAAAATAAAATAGTTCGTTAAAGTCTGAATTTTTGAAATATTATATTTTTTAAATGATAACTTTTGCAACATTATTTTTTTTTCAAACGTTTTCTTAGGCGCAACTGTTATGCCGGGCAACAATGGTGATAATATAACAAAATTTAGAATTAAACTTACGGATTACTGCAAATGCAGTGTAAATAACGACAAACTCACAATAGAATCAAATTACAAATAAATAAAAAGGACATCCTGTTTACAAAAACAGAAAATTGTGAGTGTGTTCAAGAAGCACGCGCGAGCTCAGGAGTCAGGAACATGGAGTGGGTCTATATCATGGATGTAGTGTGTTCAGGTAGTGTACAGGTAGACACATAGTGTGAGCTGGTAGCCATTGTATTTCAAGTGGAGGTCAGGGTAGTTCCACCAATCAGAACTGCCTATTTGTAGTGTGTGACCTCCAGCATGACGTCAATTGCAACTACCCTATAAAGATATTTTGATGCAGAAAAAATGTGTGCTAGATGGCCGAATGGATAAGGCAGTGAACTCGAGACTAGGGATTCTGGGTTCGATTCTTTCCGATCCCACACTGTGTCACATTTTTTTTTTGTTTTGTTGAATAAGATATTTTTGATGAAGATATATTTTTTATTTTTATTATACAGAGGCACGTGTATTTTTAATATAATAATAAAATACTTATTTAAATGTGAGAAAATGAGGTATTTCGAGTTGAAAGTTTTACATCTGAACACCTTTTAAATATTCAAAGTTTCGTTTCTAAGTATGTATATGTATAATGATATAAACATTAAGCAAATCCAAATGAAAAAATAATATATATCGCACGTAGGATAATTCCTTGATTTTTTTTTTTTTTTTTTTTGAGTACTTTACGAGTGAATTTTTATCGAGACTAGGCTGGAAATCATATTTTACTTTGAACATTATAAAAATAAAATGTAATAGTTGTAGATTATTTTAACTAAAAATATCTGTACATATATTTTTTAAAGAGATAAAATATATAGGTCTGCTGCCTAGTTTTGTAGTGAATAAAGTATGATTAGAATGTTTATAAATTTTCTACTGAAAGTATAAATAAGTATTTTGCTTATACTAACAGAATTTTGAATGCCATTTATTTTTCATGTTTTATGATGTATTTTGGTCTGTTATCCACACGGTATTGAAATATGCAATCATAAAATAAGAAATATATATATTAAAACCTTTTCTGAAAAACTGTCTAACTAACAGTGCAAATTCCATTGAAATCCATCCAGTATAGTAGATTACAAACAAATCTCATATGTTGATATCACAATCTTGGTTTACTAACAGCATTTTATTTATCACGGAAGATATAAATCAACTGATAAATCATTTTTAAATAAATAAAAAGAAAATTGTTAAAAAGTTAAATTTTTTAGATCACCAGTTGAATTCTTAAATTGTATCAATCAACCTACCAAACAAAGCACAACCAATAACACATAAGCAGAAAACGCACAATCACGTGATCAAATCGCCCACACAATTTTTTTGAGCGGCTCGCGCGGAGTTTGTGTGCGGTTGGTTAACTAATTTTAAATGCCAAATGGGCTAAAGTAGATAAAGAAGGTCACGTGATGTTTTTCCCGACGATTTTAGATTTTATCTGAGTGAACATAGGCATGTATTCCTGTTACGAAAACCATGTTTTGGAAGAATAAAGAAATATAGTCGTTGGTTTTACCTTTTTTTGAACCATAAAAATAATGAAATAATTGAATTATGTTAAAATTCCTTTCTTCGATAATACCTACTCCATGGCATAAACTTCTGAGCGCGCGCGCGGCGCGAAGTGCACTTCTGAACACACTCTGTGACAATACTAATTGGTTGGTTGGTTGTAGCTTCTAGCTTGATGACACTCTGCCCTGGAGCATGGAGGAAAGAGATAGATAGAGATGCAGTATGTCGTAAAAACGGTTTGCGTTATCGCTCAAATTTAAATGCTCCAAAATGCTCTCACTAGGCCCAAACAAAACAAGCACCTGGAACAGGGACCGAACTTTTTGACATCACCCGTGCATTTTTTTTTTCGCTGAATGAAAGTGATTAGCTTATTTTTAAGTATTCTAAAGCAGATTACTGAAAGTTTTCTTCTTTTTTTCGTGAAAGAACGTGCTTGTGTTTAGGTGCGTTTTCACTGGTCGTTCTAACGACCTAAAAAACCCTAGCGATCCAAAACCTTAACCTAAGAGCGTTTTCGCTGGTTACAGCTAAACCCTTACGCCAACCAATCAAAGGCAAGTTTTTACTGCGCAAGCGTCTACTTTACGGCTTCTATATCGAGCCTAAGCTCCGATAATCAATCAATCCATCAGCTGTCAATTATAAACAAATAATTGTTGGCTGCACTCTCAGAGTAAAGATAAGAAGTAGAGGCCGAATCCCATTGTTATTTCGGTCAGAACTTGAGGCACACATGTTTCCCGCTTTCATCGCCAAAAGGTTGTCTTTTATGGCGGTGATCACCTTATTGGCAACTGTCGGATTTGATTTATGCGTGAGAAACTCCGATGCAAGAAAGTTTCAGCGGGAACCAGGGGAGAAAAACCGGTTTTGTCGCTTTTTCTCTGCCCACCATCACGTGATGGTGGGTAGCGATCCCGGCGTCAAGAAAGGGTTGCTATTTCTGAGTCCAGTTATATGAGAAGTCTATGGCTGCACTGCACTTGTCATGTTTATGTTTAATAGTAAATATTTTGCATAAAAAATAATCGAAAGTTTTGATTGTTTTTCCCACTAAAGGTTTATCACCTGTGGCTAAAAAAAATGCCTTAAAATTCATTTATTACTGTATAATTAAATTCATAAAAATATTAATATTTACTGACAACAGAAGCACACAAGTGTACATCACTTTTGAAAAAAAACAATTATAAAATCCCATCTTGACATACTTAAAGCAAATTCAACAAAAGAGAGTAAAAAGAAAAAACAAAATCATAGGTTTAATGAAAATACAGCCTATAGTTATTTTGGTACTTTTCGGTTAGCCGGGCGCCAGTGTTATATATACATACAGTGGTGACCATCCCCCCCCCCCCCCAAAGCCAATGACGCAAATTCCCCCCAAAAAAATCTTCACACATTAACACTGAGTCCCCCCCCCCCCTCCTAAACAGCAAATTCAATAAAAGAGAGTAAAAAGAAAAAACAAAATCATAGGTTTAATGAAAATACAGCCTATAGTTATTTTGGTACTTTTCGGTTAGCCGGGCGCCAGTGTTATATATACATACAGTGGTGACCATCCCCCCCCCCAAGCCAATGACGCAAATTCCCCCCCAAAAAATCTTCACACATTAACACTGAGTCCCCCCCCCCCCTAAACAGAACATCAATTGTAAGATATATTCTTATTATTAAATTATTTAATAATAGTATTCTTATGTACTGTCATACAAACATGAAATGAAAGTTTTAACAGCGTAATAAATAATAAAATATATATTTTTTATTATTAGCAATCTGATTGTTTTCACATTTATAAGTCCTGACTGACAAGCCCGTGTTAATACGTTCACTATATACGTTTTAATAAATAAAGCTACTTTTTTTATGCAAATAAATATTTACTTACAAGTATTTAAAATAAAAATCTTTTATATTATTACAAAATAAATCTTAAATACAAAGATTGCATATCGTTTTAAGAAAACTAAAATATTAAAGACGAGTCGTTTATATCAAATGCATATCAAATACATTTGCATGTACATACGCCCTTGTTTAAGATTAAATCTTAACGCTTAAGATTTCCCAATCATTTTTTTAATACTATCTAGTCATAAATAAAACTTCATTCTTTTATGATTTCAATGTAAATTATTAGTGTACTTTTATAAAGTGAGTTTCACTGGATAATTGAAGAAAAATTTATCTCATCATTATTACTCATATTTAATTATGCATTATTAATTATTTAATATGTTTTAATATTTTAAACATTTTTAAAATTTTCTTATTTTTTAATATTTTACTTTATTACCTTATTATTTTAATGTTTTACTATATTGTAAGTATTCATTATAACTTTGGATGCATTATTACATTCAAATTACTGTTTAAAAGATAACAAAGCAATGACCAAAAATTCTCAAAACTCTAAAATCCACACAACTTCTGGTCCCAAGCAATGCGGATTTCAGGAAGTCTATTGTACTTTAGACTGTTTAATCAGGAAAAATTAATATTGTTTTGCAGTATTGTGTTTAAGAATTGTGTGAACCTTTAAATCAGGAAGAATATAGAATACTTTATCACAAATATTGCATTTATAAGGCTTTTCTCGAGTATGAAAGCGAAAATGTATATCCAGAGATTTTTTCGTATTAAAGGTCTTGCAAACAGCATGACAAATTAAAGATTTTGTAACAGCATGGCTCTGAAAATGTATTTCCATTTCTTGTTTAGTAGAGAAGTATTTTTCACAAATTAAACATCTAAATAGCTTCTTTGGAAGTAAATCGAAAGGATGTTGTTCATTACTTTCAAAAAAGTCATTTTGATTAATATTTTCGCCAGGTTTAAAAGGTAAAGTAGGTTTTGCATAAGTAACATAATGCTTACGCAAACCCTGGTTCCGTTTAAATGTCTTATTGCAAAACTTGCAAGAAAAAGGCCTTTCTGTAGCATGAGAAATACAGTGATTTTTCAATGAAGTCTTATCAATAGAAGAATTTTCACACAATGCACACCTCAATTTATCTTCAATATGAAGCAAATAATGCCGTTTGAGCTTAGTTTTCTGGACATAAACTCTTGGGCATAAGTCACATTTAAATAAGTTCTCTCCTGTGTGATATCTATTATGTAGATTGAATTCAGCCTTTTTAACAAATCCTTTTTCACAAACATCACATACAAATAATCGCTCACCAGTATGTACTCTACGGTAGTGATACTTTAGGCTTGTTTTGCAGTAAAGGCTTTTGTTACATATCTCACATACATACTTTTTCCCCTCAGTATGTTTCTTATAGTGCAACTGCATCGTTTGCTTAGTAGTGAATCTTGTTTGACAAATATCGCAAATGAACTTTTTCTCTTTTAAAAGTATACAAATATGATTATCCATAACATCATCAGAAAAATTTTTTTTGCAACCATCACAAGTCAATTCTTTTGTTAGACTGCACCGATTTTCCTCAACTTTAATGGAATTTTTTTTAGAATCCGTACTTGTTACATTTATATCATGTATATTCTTCAGACCTTTTACTAACTTGAAAGGCATTAAGGATTTAAATCTGAAAACGAAAAAAATAATATTACTAATGATTAAACAAAAAAAAGAAAATACTTTTTTGAATCCAAATCTTTACTTAAGATTTAAAGTCAGGTCTCTTATAGTTGATTAGGAGGACTGTAAGGTTTTCTGCACAGGAAGATATCTACTTTTCCCATTGAATTGGATCTTTCTGACAAGAAAGCCAGGAGTTTTATGGTGGAAAATGGAATTTTAGTAAATAAAACATGATTTTACAATTTATTTAACTATTTTTTGAAGGCCAAAATGGAATCCATTTATTTTTTCCCCTATGTTTTCTTTGAAGAAAATTTCTAGTTTAGTGGTCAGTATGACGTGCTACCACACCACAGGTCCAGAGTTCGACTCCGGACTAGAGCAAGATGCACTCAGCCTTTCAACCCTTCGGGATTGATAAAACCAGGGTTGGAAAAAAATCATGATTTTTTTTTATTTAAATCAGATTTTTTTGATTTAAATCGGATTTATTTGATTTTTTTAGAATTCTATTTTTAATTATTGTGTTTTTATGTTTTTACAATACATGAAACAGTTTTTTATAATAAATAACTAAAAAAGAATAAATAATATTTATAATTTATAAAAATAACATAAGAAATAATTATATAGTTAAGAAAATACTATATTCTAGTTACTGATTGGTACTAAAAATTAAACATCTAGGCTTTAATCTAAAGCCCTTCTATTATTTTGTAACTGAATTGTGCGCACTAAATAAGAAATAAACTTAAATATGTTGTAAATGAATAGAAAATGGTAAAATTTAAAAAAACAAATTAAATATTCATTTAATTCAAGCTATTTATTAAGGGATAAAAATCACAATTAATTCAATATTTTTTAAGTGAATAGAAATAAATCAGGGATTTAATTGTTTGAACAAAAACACTAATTTAGAAGTTTTGTCCACTCCTAATTTATTACGAAGCTTGAATGAACTAGTCCAAAAGAAGAAAATTGTCTTTCTACTCCAGCAGATGAAGCCACGGCAGTTGTTATTTGGTAAATAAATTCAATTTCGCTGATTCTCTCTTTACCTCCTACATAAAACGACTTCCACCAATCATACTCTGTGATAATATCTGAAACTTTTTTCTCAAGCAATGATAATTTTTGGAATGGGCCATTTTTTGCTTGAAAATGTGCTACAGTGGTGAGAAAGAAGATTAGAACAATTTTCTTTAAGGAATACCAAACCTTCATTATTTTCCTCTACACTAAGTGAAATTTCATTTCAATTTAAAACAGAGGGTCTTAATAAAACTCCAGCAAAATGAAAGCAATTAATAGCTTGTTCATATCTTGCTTTAAATTTTGTAATTCTATCTTTATCTAATACATTTTCTAACTTTTTACCCAAAATTTTCTATCAATATGTGCATTCGGCAAGGGAACAATCCTCGTTTTGGATTGTATCTAGGGCACAAGCAATGGGTTTCAAAACTTCGGTCATATACTCTGCATTTCTTTTAATATTTAAGTCCATTACTGTTTTCTTAATATCAGAACTTATATTTTCTCGGTACTCTTTACATACTTTTACTATTTTTGACCAATTTTTTATGCATGATTGAAAGCAGTCAACATAAGAATTCCACCTTACATCTACTGGAATAAGTAATGCAGTGCCGCCTTCACTATTGTACCAAGCTTTAGGGAGATGAGTATTTCGGAAATATTTCACTATTTTTATATTATCACTGATCGTTTTACTTAGTGGATCTTTTGCCAACAAGTTTAGAACATGAGCAGAACACCCATACGTAGTTATATTATTAAAACCTTTGTCTTCTAATTCATTTCACATTTTAGCCATGTTGGCAGCATTATCAGTGACGAAACTATGAACTTTGCATTTAAATTTGTTTTCTGTTAAAGGAATCATTTTAGTCACAAGTTCAGTCAAATATTCACCTGTGTGTGAAAATCCTGATGTATCGATTGTGTCAACTAAGTAGACTTTACCTCTATTTACCACACATGCACATACGATTGGTTAATTTCGTATGTTTGACCATCCATCAAATGTCATACACACAATTTCGCCACTTAAAACATCTATGCATTTTTTGCTCTCATCATTGTATATTTTTTCCAATAAAGTTCCAGCAATAACTTTATGATTTAGTGGAGTATATCCAGGACGAAGTTTATTACAGAAATTGATGAATTCAGGATTTTCAACTGTACAAAAAGGGCAATTATTAGCATAAATAAAACGAGCAAAAAAAAAAAAAAAAAAAAATTGATTTAAATCAAATGATTTTTTTAAAAAAATCAGCTGATTTAAATCTTGATTTAAATCATGCCAACCCTGGATAAAACGTTACCAAAACTTCTTTGGGTGAGATTTGTGTTCATGGGGTACATGTTGTATTGCACCCCATAGTCCATAACATGGTCTAGTAAACAAGGTTGAGTACTGTAGGTCCAGATGCGTAATGGGTTGTAGCGTTGTATGGTCAAGTTTGTTATATATTTATATTCTAATTCCACTATATTGTTTCTACTTTACCGAAAACATTTAGAAAACAATGCATGATATACATACCAAACATTTCTTAAATTTTTTAAAGAATATCTTATATCTCTATGAATATTCATGTTATTACACGAAATAAATAAGCACAAATGTTGTACAGTATCCACAAGAGTCACAGCAGCTGCAGATCACTTAAAACTTTTTTTTTCTTTTTACAGGGTCATCCTAAGAATTTTTTTCTTCTTCAATTTGATGTTATTCCTTTAATTGCACTCACAGACAAACATTCGCTAAATAATAAAAAAGTCAAATATTTTCTTTACATTCCCAAAGTTTCAGAAGAATTCGTCAAGTATTTCTCTAGATATTCGACAAACCTGTATTTTCTAAATAAGTGTCCAAACAGTTTTGGCCATACTCTAACTCATGTAAATATCCATGGATTGCCATGTAATGGCTATACATTATTGAAGTTTACCATAGTATATTTGGTATTGAAAATAAGGTGTGTAGCATTTATAGTAAGTTTACAGGGGCACTCAAAAGAATTCCATTAAAATACCGGGGGGGGGGGATTGTTTCTGGTGTATTTCATTCATGTTAAACGATTGGAAATTTGATGAAATTGACAGGAATTCTGAGGTGCAGTAAAAAATATTATCTATGGAATAAGGAGTGAAAAGCATTATCATTCATATACTGGGACACACAAAAGAATTCGGTTACATAATGGTCAGAGGGAAAAAACCATTTGCAGTATGTTTTAATTTTGTTACACTACTTCAAATATAATGAAATTGATATGCATTACTGAAGTTTACTACAAGATGTAGCAGAATATGATGTGCATAGCATTCATCATTCATTTACAAGAACTAATAAAAGATTTCAGATACAGTACCGTATCCAAAGCCGTGTCTATAAGCAACAATCGCTGGAAGTGCATTTTCAGTTGTGGCATGCATTTTTAAATTTAGCTAAATTTCTGCATACTACATGGTGCATATAAATGTTATAAAGCATATACAGGACGACACAAAAAATTTATAAGAATTTTCTAATATGAGCTCAATAAATTGTGGATTGCTTAAAGGTAGTTTTTAAAAGAGTTATGCATTTTCAAGCTGAATTATATTTACTATATTCAAAGATGTTTGTAGAATATAAATAAAATCATATACAGGGCCACACAAAGAACTGGATAGATGGCCGCCAACGGATGATAATTTCTTGTAGTGTGATTTCAGAAGTTTTAAGGATGTTGAAGCCTGAATTAAATTTTATCTTAATAAAAATCTGTAGATAATATACAGGGCTGTACAACAAAATTCAAGTATGTTTTCATTGATTCATAGAAATTGCTGAAGGTGAATTTTGAACTGTGTAATGTGTTTTCTTACTAAACTAAATTTTAGCTTATTATGTACAATATATATATATATGTCTATAGATTATATTAGACCTACAGGTTACACAAAAGAATAATAGTACATCTCTTGCTATGCTGAAATCAGGTTTTCAAATGTGTTACACATTTTATAAAATGTCTACTTCTAAATGTTCACCTTATTAAACAATGAAGTTTAGATAAAGCATTCTGAAAATGTTGGAAAGTGTTTCATAATCTATGCTTGACACATGATTTTTCTTTTTTGTTGTATCTAGTATGAGGCACATACTATTCTGAATAAAATACATAAATAAGTTGTTTTTTTCTTGCAAAGAAAGTTTCCATAGATTTCTCTGAGTAATAAATGTTCATTGGATAAACATAACAAAAGAAAATTATAACTAAAATAAAGAACATAATTCATGCTTCTCATATTTTAAAGTAATTTTATTTAAAAAAAATAGTCATAATGCATTATACAAAACAAAAACCCATGCATGACATATACAAAATATTTTTTTACAAATTGTTGTAATTACATATTAGTGTTTAGACATTTTAAGTAAACTGTTAGAAATAGTAAAGTGGGGAGAAATAGCATTACATTGATAATTGATAGAAAAATTACAATAATGCTATATTGACAGTACATTTT
The DNA here is from genome assembly GCA_963932465.1 of Maratus speciosus. Lineage (NCBI taxonomy): Eukaryota > Metazoa > Arthropoda > Arachnida > Araneae > Salticidae > Maratus > Maratus speciosus. The sequence goes on from OZ010794.1 coordinate 426,253,771, forward strand.
ACAGTAATGGTTTCCGTTAATGCCTCACACACTGCCCCCTCGCAATTAGTTGTTTATATGACACAATTGCAGCATTTGCTTAATTATGCAACTTTTTTGAAAAGTATCACAAAAGAATTTTTCCTTTTGAATGTTACATGAACATGATTGACTAAAATAGCAAGATAAGAAAAATAATTTTTGCAAACAATCATAATTCAATTCCTTTATTGCATTGCATATCATTTTTCTCAACTTTTATTATGAAAAATTAACTTTATTCTGCAGTATCATGATTAAGGATAATATGTTCCTTTACATCATGAAAGACACAGAATGCTTTATAACAAATATTACATTTATAAGAATTTTCTTGAGTATGAAGGCGAAAATGCATATCCACAGAACTTTTCTCTTTGAAAGCTTTTTTGCAAATATGGCAAATTAACAATTTTGCAAAAGAGCGACTCTGAATATGATGAACTTCTATTTGTTGTTTAGAAGTATGGTACCTTTTACAAATTAAGCATCTAAATAGCTTCATTGAAAAGATTTTGTTCAGCACTTTCAACTAAATCATTTTGTTTAATGTTTTCCCCAGATTTAAATGGTAAAATGTGTTTTGCATAGGTGACATAGTGATAATGCAAAGTTCTTCTTAAATGTCTTGTTGCAAAACTGGTGAGGAAATTGCCTTTCTGTAGCATATAATGTGCGAAGTTTCATTCCACTTTAACGTCTTATTGCAAAACTTGCAAGAAAACGGCCTTTCTGTAGCATGAGAAATACAGTGATTTTTCAATGAAGTCTTATCAATAGAAGAATTTTCACACAATGCACACCTCAATTTATCTTCAATATGAAGCAAATAATGCCGTTTGAGCTTAGTTTTCTGGACATAAACTCTTGGGCATAAGTCACATTTAAATAAGTTCTCTCCTGTGTGATATCTATTATGTAGATTCAATTCAGACTTTTTAACAAATCTTTTTCCACAAACATCACATACAAATAGTCGCTCACCAGTATGTACTCTACGGTAGTGATACGTGAGGCTTGTTTTGCAGTAAAGGCTTTTGTTACATATCTCACATACATACTTTTTTTCCCCAGTATGTTTCTTATAGTGCAACTGCATCGTTTGCTTAGTAGTGAACCTTTTTTGACAAATATCACAAAAAAAAAATTTTCTCTTTTAATGGTAAACAAACATGATTATCCAAAACAGCATTATCAGAAAATACTTTTTTGCAAACATCACAACTCAATTCTTTTGTTGGAGTGCACAGGTTTTTCTCAACTTTAATAGAAATTTCTCTAGAACCCATATTGATTATATTTATACGTATTCTTCAGACTTTTTAAAAACTTGAAATGTGTCAAGGACTTAAATCTGAAAAAGAAAAAAGAATAATAACTAAAAAAAATTAAGTATCATTCTTTGAACACTAAGCTTTACTAACTATTCAAATTCAAATTTGTTATCATAGCTAATTATTAACAGGATTGTCAAACTTGCTGTGTAGGTAAAATTCCACTTCTCACCACTGTATTCAATCTTTCAGATGACAACCCATATAGTTCTTTGAGGGGGGGAATGGAAAATTAATAAATAAAACTAGATTTTAGAATTTATCTATCTACATTTTAGATGGTAAATATGCAATGCATCTATTCTTTCACCACATTCACTTTCAATGGTTTCTTCATCATCAATTTCTAACTCAGGATTTCTTTTATCTTTCTTCTGCCACACTTTCTAACTCAGCATTATTATTATTTTTTAATCTTTCTTCCACCACAGTGACTGCTTTCTAAGTGCAGCTTTTTGCACATAATAAAGGATCATTTATTTTTAATCTGAAATAATATTGTAGGCTCTTTTAATATCTGTAATAGATTTTTCCCCTTTCATATAGATGATGAGTAAACAAATTATTAATTTCAATAACTACAGGGTGAGGTGTGAAAAGTGCAATCTAAATGAACAGAAAATTATAATAAACTACTAAATTTTAAAAATAAAAAAATCCGACTGCGTAAAAAGCGAACTAATTAATTATTTCTCATCAATGTGAAACTATTTTTTTTTTTCAATTCCTACTATTAGCTCACACTCTCGCTATATATATCTTGTTCAAATTTTCAACCGTTAATAAAATACTTATTATTCACCCAATCAAGCTCAAATAAATTTTTTAAAACTTGTAGTGGATGACACTTGATGTTAATCCAGTTTTTTTTCAAATATTAATTCATTAATTAAATTAAATTAATTAATTTTCAATAATCGAGAGAGCCCTCTTCTTGACCAAGGTATTTTAAGACCGAAAGAGCCCTCTTCTTGATCAAGGAATTTTAAGCGCCACTCACGAGGAAAGAAGAATGGGAGAAAAAAAAATTCTCTTATTGACCTAAGTAGAAATTGACTTAAAATATTTTTTTTTTTTTATTACTTACCTATTTTTTTTATTTACTTGTATTGATGACTTTTAAGTTGTGTTTAATTGCTAGTTCCTATCTATAAACACTGTTTTGATGAGGTCTATAGATGTCTATGATGGTTAGAGTTGCAGAAAAGCTAGAGATCCTACATACACAACTTCTAGGTTGTATAATATTTTAACGGAGCTTCTGACTGTAAAATAGTCAATGAAACATAGTCTTCATTTTGAAAGACCTATCCAATGATATGCCACTCAATAGGGTGCGTGAATATTTTTTCACCTCTACCGATTCTCTTTGTATTTTACAGCCGCCATTTTGAATTTATAAAAACAAAATCTAGCCTATAACCATCGGGCAGTTAAGACGAATTGATAGAGACCTCATTCATTAAAATCCATCCAGCCATTGGGATGTTTCGAGGGTATAAAGAAATCCACATACACAGATACGTGTGAAACACATAACCCTTCTTTTCAGTCGGGTAAAAATGAACTTTTATGTATATATATTTAAAATTAAAAAAAATCACAACTTTTAATTTTTGTTTTAGAATAAAATAGTTATAAACTATTTAAAGCTTATTCAAAATGTTAGGTATGATAAAGACCACAGTTATTTTTAACTCAATCATACTGATTGGTAAAGATATACGAATTGAATTTTCCAACTGCATGAAAAAATTCCCAAGTAGGGATGCACCGAATATTTGGTATTCGGCCATGCTACTGAATATAAAACTATTTGGTGTATCGAATATTCGGATTGGCCTACTATCAAACTATTCGGTGTGCAGAATATTCGGCCAAACCGAATACTTAAAAATATCTTTAAAAAAATATTTTTTAAAACCTTTATACAACTTCTACTTTTAACTGCCAATTTATAAAGATAATCAGAATAATTAGAAACAGAATAAAACAGTCTGACCTCTATTTAATGAAGTAGCTAACTCCCGAAAAAAAGTTCGTTATATGGAAAATTCGCTAAATAGAGAGTCACCTTTTAAAATAACTTTAAACTACATAAAACATATTTTAAGTCCATAAACACTGAATATAATTAAAAAAAGTAATTAGTCACACTGTTTTTTTTATAAATTATATCTATTTGTTTTATTTATTTTACCCACTAAAAAGAAATCTGCAAGAGAAATAAGAATGAAACAAAACACTGTCTGGAAATACATTGTATTTTCAGTTTAAAAAAAATTATTTTACTTTAAAATTACGATTTTTTAAAGATTTTTTGATAAACTGTTCAGAGGAATACCACATTTTAAAGCAGTATTATTTTTCTTCATGCTTTTATCCACCTCATCAAAAATAATTTGTTTTTTCTTTGATGCTCAATCACTTCTGTTTTGACAGTTTTGAGCTACAAGCACCGAAATTACCAACATGGTTGATCATGATCAACAATCTAAAAAACAGAAAACTACAGTTTAAGGACACGGGGCAGCTCCATTGAGGGTTAAAAGGGGATATTGAAAGTTTGCACTTCTTGGATGGAAAGCAAAGAATCACAGCGATTTTAGTGTTCCCGGTGAGTTAAGTGCCTGGTAAGACCTGTTCATGGTCATTGATCATCATAAAATGTGTTAAAAGAAAGAATAAGTTAGAAATGTCCAGTAATGTTTTAAGAAATAGGGAGAAAAAAAATTTAGATCCCAAGGACAAGTTTGTTAAATAGAGAATGCACTTCGCTATTTGGAGGTTATTTTACGAAGAAATTTGCAAAATGTTCTTGGTTCCAAGTAAAAGTTCGCAAAATAGAGAAATTCGTAAAATAGAGGTTCGTTAAATAGAGGTCCGACTGTATTTAAATAAAAGAGAATTCTGTTACATTATTTATTTGCTGTGACTTAAGGCTGTTCTCAACTGCTATGCTCAACAAGCGCAAAACGTTTTGACACATTTACAAATTCATTTTTTAACGGAAAGATATATAATTGGAAAGCCTGACCATGGAAGTGATTTGGAATCAAACTGTTTTTTCCATTCTTATATCAATAAATTAGCTATTGAGTTATAAGCGATTTTGATCACATGACACGGCATTTTTCTCCCCTTATTGACTGGATTTTCTTCTTTCGTTCGGAAGTTCGGTTCAATATGCCAGCTTTGACAGTATTTTCTGAAAGATCTATTGCGTTTACAAGAAAACGGAAAAATCAGTTCGATGACATAGTTTCTGAATAACAACACTTTCTAGTTTCAGGCATTTCCGAACAAAAATGATTTAAAACTTATGTCAGAAAGTTGACCCTTTGGATTTGAGAACAGCCTTAAGAAAAATAACCGCTAATGATGACCTTCATAGGAATAAATGATGCACAAATGAAATTTGCTGAACATTGTCTTGTAAATAATCTGTCTTTTGCTTTTTCGTACAAAGAATGTTTCTAAAGAAAATGGGAAAAACTTTCAGAGGTCATAATAGACATCAAGACAATTTTCATCCAAGAAATCAGTATCACAATCCACTTATTAGTCAAAAATACAGCTTATCTATCTGATCTCTTCCCAGATCAAACTTACATTTTCATTTGTTACTTTAACGAAGATATCGTAACTATATATTTTCAACAGAGTTACTTTGATTTCTGTGAAATATGATATCATGACAAGAAGTGCCAGAAATTGTGTATGTGCGTGTAAAGTTTACTTGCAAAAAGGTATAAAGTTTATCAAAATGGAAGTATCTATGTTAAATATTATATAGAATTGTTTTAAAATTTAACTTTTTAACATATTTAAACTTTGAATTTGGCCAGCCGAATATTCAGTATTAAGCCTAACATTCACTATTTGGCTAGCTGGGTATTCGATTTACCTGGATGATATCATGCTATATGATATCATAGTATGATATCATATACTATGATCATATAAGTATGATATCATATAAGTATCATATATATATATATAAGTATGATAGTCATACCTATATGATATCATGACAAGAAGTGCCAGAAATTGTGTATGTGCATGTAAAGTTTACTTGCAAAAAGGTATAAAGTTTATCAAAATGGAAGTATCTATGTTAAATATTATATAGAATTGTTTTAAAATTTAACTTTTTAACATATTTAAACTTTGAATTTGGCCACCCGAATATTCAGTATTAAGCCTAACATTCACTATTTGGCTAGCTGGGTATTCGATTTACCTGTACACCAAATATTCGGTATAAATCACTATTCGGTGCATCCCTAATACCCAAGCCTCAATTCGATTATTATTATTTGCAATGCTCTACCTATTCAGCTACATAGGCTAACAACTGGCAGGCATATTTCGCTCAATTAACCTTATTGGTAATAGCATGTGGTCTGCCATGTAGACAGCTCAACAGAATAAACTGCTGATATTGGAACTAACTCCATTAAACAATTTTCATTTAACCCTTAAAAAAACTTGACATAATATTAGATAATACAGTCAACTCTGTGAAATCTGAAAATGTATAATATGCAATCATGCATTATCCACACTACACGTTGGAAAGTAAACAATAAAAATCACATTTTTTTTTAATGAATTATCAATTTCTCAATTAAATAATATGTGATTTAAGAAAATTCACATGCTTTGCACTCTGCATTCGAGAATAATACTTAGAGCTAAATAAAAGTGACAATCAAATCGGAATCAAAATTTTTATTTTAATCATTGATGTTTGTTTGGTTACACCTAATGCAAATGTATGTTTTGTTCAAGTGCATATGAAATTGTAATGCTGACTGACTTTATCTTAACTAGAGATGCACCAAATATTCGGTATTCGGCCATACTACCGAATATTTGGTTAGGCCAAATATCAAACTATTTGGCCTACTGAATATTCGGTTTGTCTGAATATCAAACTATTCGGCCGAATATTCGGTCTGGCCAAATACCAAACTATTCGGCCAAATTGAATACTTAAAAAGCCTCTTAAAAATATTTTTTCAAGCCTTACACAACTTTAACTGTCAGTTAATAAAGAGATACAAAATAATTAGACAGTATCATCATATATATTATAAAGCAGTAAGCTCTGAAAGTTCCGCTTGAGTGTTTTCAAAAACTACCCAGTGGATTTTTTTCCAAATTGTATCATTCGATAGGAAATATTCCCGGGGTGGTTTATGAGAAAATATACAGGGATAGCTATGATTTTTGATAATAAATTTCGTATTTTGCTGTTATTTTGAACAAAAAGGTTGCCAGTGATTATCTTTTGGCGAAAATTATCTTTGATAAATGAATTGAAATGGCTATACCCGTTAGAAAACAATACAAACGTCTTGCAAACAAAAGAAGAAAATAATTACTAATATTTAATTTTTAAACAGTGAAAGAAAAAAACCGCTTTAATGAGGGAAAATATTATAAACGAAAATATTTAATTTAAACATGAAAGTAATATTCGTAATGCTTAAAAATGAATTCAATATGAAATATTTCAATTCATGCAATATTTGGCACGTTATCGCTTCTGCCAGGTTAAGAAAAATGATTACTACTTCATTATCCCTCTGACCAATTTCGCAAAATTATACAAATTGCCAAATTATTCGCCAAATTAAACACATGGAAGAATGTTGTCACTCTAAACTTTCAAGAAAGAAAAATTAATTAATCTAATTTTAAAAAATCACTAAAGAAAAGAACAGTGTTACTTTAATGATGACGTTCACTTATGGCATAAAGCGATATACCAATTATAAAATTTGATTTATTTAGATAATTTCTGACAAAATAATACTAATAGTTTACGTATTTACATGCAGAATTATTAAATTAAACCAGAAACAAAGGTATATTTTTAAGATATAGTATTTGTGAATAAGAAGTAAGTATTTTAAATGTAATAATCACATTTATTAAAGAACACACAATAAATATCAATGATAACGGAAAATTGCAAGGAACCTGATGCTCTTTATTTAGCATAAAAACGTAGACGGATATAACTATAAAATTATGTAAACATTAGATATCAGCTTAAAGAATAAAAATTTCAAATTTTGCAGTAATATTAAATAACGGAAGAACATGTAAATTAATAAAACAGTAATCAATTTACAAATAAAACGTCGAATTAAAAAGACTTGATGATGTAACAAACACGTTTAACATATTTAAAGTCAAGTGAATGTGACATTTATGATCATCCATTATTGGCATTTAACCTTACAGTTTGGTGACAGTTTTTTTTGTCGACGGGATAATCAAGGACACAGATGTCATATACGCACCACGTTGGCGCGATTTTTTTCTGATGCCAATCTCATTTATGCATCGGAGTACGTAACTGGCGCCAAAGTGTCGTTATTTTGATTGCTATGGTAACCCGGAGGTTGTTATTTATTTATTAATAAATTGTTTATTAACTTTTATTTTCTTTTTTAAAATTATACAAATTGTATTGTTCTATAGCTAGTAATTAAACTTTTTTTATTTATTGCTATTCCCTTTTTAAAAATATATATGTAACTGATATTCAAAGACAAGGTTTTTGCCAAATTGGCATCAGAAAAAAATCGTAGCAACGTGGTGCATATATGACATCTGTGCCTAATCAAGCACTACAGAAAAATTCAACTCAAAAATTTGATTATATAAAATCTCAGTACTATTTTTTTAAATTATTTTGATTTTTATCTCACTCCTTTTATGTGTCTTACCGGAGAAACTCGCAGAAATAGCTCTAAAAATGGCTCTACTTATGAGCTGTAGGAAAATGGTTTATTTAAAATGATATTTGTTTATTTAAAATGTCGTTTGGCACAGATGTCATATTCGCTCCATATTGGCGCGATTTTTTTTCGACGCCGATTTGGCGAAAACATCAACAGCATAAACAACAACATCCGGGTTACCATATCAAGCAAAATGATGACACTTTGGTGCTGGTTAAGTATACATTGCGTATATGACATTGGCGTCAGAAAAAATCGCGCCAATATGGGGCAAATATGACATCTGTGCCTGTTGTTTTTACTTTTGTCGCCAAACAATGCGATTTTAAGCCAAAAAGGCATAAGCGTGACTTCAGACGGGGCGATAATGTTTTTTATTTTTTTTTTTTAAGTGTATGAGAGAGGATAAATTTTTATTTTCCAATGTAAATTGTATAAATAGCAGTTAATATTATAAAAATGAATTCAAATATTTAAATTTCAACGTAAATGATTGAACACATACACATATTGTAAAAAATATTTAATTTCACACATTAAAAAAACAAAACAAAAACAAAACAAAAAAAAATATTGGTGCAATTTTTTTCTGCCGCCAATGTCATGTACGCAACGGTACTTAACTGGCGCCAAAGTGTCGTTATTTTGTGTGATATGGTAACGCGGATGTTGTTGTTTATGCTGTTGATGTTTTCGCCGAATTGGCGTCGGAAAAATTTCGAGCCAATATGGGTATCTATATTACATCTGTGCAGAAAATTCATGGCTTCAAAAGTTAGGAAATCAAGTTATTCTTAAGGAGGTTTTTGCAATTATGCGTTATTACTATAAAATAAACTCGACATTAAAAAAAAAAAAAGGCTGAAATAAATTTTCGATGTTCTTTTTCATTCGCCATTTCTTTTTCATTTTTTCTGCATAACTTCTATTCTTTTAGGAAGGTATTTAAAAGATATTGGGCTTATTTTCCGTAATCTGGTCACCCGCCAATTGGAGCATTTTTCTATATTTTTGAAAGATTGATTTATGATTGATGACTGTGGATGGTGAATCCGATTACAAAATATTAGAGGGATTTTGTAATTAGCTATTATTATATATATAATTTTTTGTTACAGAGCATACGAACAAAATTCAGTATTATATATTTTTCATCTTCTGTTATTGTAATGTCATGAAAAAAGTAATAATTGCAAGCTACTGAAAAACTTTTTATTACCAATGCATGGAAAAATATTTGTCAATTTATCAGTTAGCCTATATAAGAAAAAAATGCAATTCTGATTAAACAAAATTTAGATCATTATTAAGCAGTTTCGTCTGACAGACTGTCCTATAAATTAATCTTAGTGACAAATAAACGATTATTTTCAATATCGGGATTACTTAGGCAACATATCGAAGAATAATTTAATCTTAAATATAAAGGAAACAGTAAGTCTCTTTATCTCTCTGTGTTTTTATGCTCATTAGAAAAATGCAAAGAAAATCTTCGGTTCAAGTATTCACGAAAAGGATTTTTACTAAACATTTTGCATAACTAACACTTTATCATTGTCAGTTGTATTTAAGATATGGGCTTTTGTTGGCAAAAGATCTATAATTTTGTCAATAGCAATTTGACATAATGTAATGAAAAGTAGTTTGGTGCGTAATTAACTTTGTTTTTAACTAAATGTGTTATATTTGTAACTCTATCGTTGCAAACACTTCTAATGTTTGCGTTAACCTTGGCTTAATACGATTACGGAAGATTTTATTAGATGCAAACTAAATGTTTATTTTTCTATCAGTATCAGTCATCAAGGATTTTTCCAGGTTAATGGTTACATGATTGCAACTGGTCTATAAAATGAAAAAACAATGAAAATTATGTTCTTTTATTTTTATTCAAACAATTCAGATTTAAAAATCTACATTTTTTATTCTTCATTTTTCTTTTGAATATGATGGTTAATAATTTGTAACACTTTTGACTGTATTTTTGCCTTCTGGAATCTGAAGATGGAAAACTGTAATAGATCTGCCAGGAGAAGATGCATATTGCGAAATATAACATAATGCTTTGTGAAATTTTATTCAAGCTACACACAACACATTTCGTCAAGCTGAGAAGTCCGGAGTCCAAGAACTAACAAACGAATATGAATCACCCGAAAATTATTTTAGTTTAATGGTCATTCTCTGCAATCATTGTAATGTTCAATAATTTAGTACTGTGGTGACTAAAGATATTTCAACTCCTGTTGCCATAACTGCCTCATTCCCCTAGCAGACTCCACTATAACTGATAAACTAAAAGAGTTCTTCTGAATAGCCCAAATTTTGTCCAACGCATAAGATAGTACAACAGGACATTCCAGGTGTAGGTGCATGTTGCTTTAAAATATAAGGTCAAATTAGATCAAATTCATTATTTCATGTGATTTAAGGTTCGTGTGCAAAAAAAGACCAGCGCAGCGGGCATAGTCTGCTAGTCTTTAAATAAAAGAGAATGCTTTTATATTATTTTTTTCCTATTTTAAAAGTGTCACTTAAAAAAATTAACCATTAATGATGACCTTCATAGGAATTAATGATGTACAAATGCAAGTTTCTGTGTGTGAGCATTGTCTAGTAAATAATCCATTTCTTGCTTTTTTGCAAAAAGAGTGTTTGGTGTTTCTAAACAAAATGGAAAAAACTTTCAGGGGTAATAATAAGCATCAAAACAGGCAATTTTTTGTTCAGTAAACCAGGATTACAATTCCCTTATTCAGTTAAAAATACAGTGTATCTCATACCAGGTCAACTTTAATTTTCTTTTGCTACTTTAACAATAATGAAGGTATTGTAACTATATTGTCAACAGAGTTACTTTAATTTCTGTGAAGTATGATAACATGACAAAAAGTGCTGGAAATTGCAAACATTTATATCTAAACAGCACTGAACTAGACATTCCTTTATTACGAATGCAGCTAAAAGTACTTATACTGTATCATTGGCCAAAATTCAGGCACTTCAAATGATATTGTCCCATTTCATCTAAACAAATTAATATGATGCAAATCTCACTAAAATATCTTCAGTTTTGCTACAGTTGTGAACGAAAATTCAGTTACGGCTTGTGACACACCTTTCATTTTTGAAGGAATAAGTGGAATGATAAGTTGTTTCGTGTTCAAAAAAAAAAAAAAAAAGAAAATTTTGTTCATTTATTTGAAATTGCAGAAGATGGCATGGAATTAAAAACTTTTTAATACCATTAAACTCTGAGATATAAAAATATTTAATCAGCTGAATATTTGGTATTTGGCCGAAAAGTTACTATTTGGCTGGCCAAATATTCAGTATTCAGCCAAAAAGTTACTATTTGGCTAGAAATACTAAATATTCAGTATTCAATTTACCTGCAGGCTGAATATTCGACATTCGGTGCATCCCTAATCTCAACATCGTTCTTGTTTATTTTAGAATACACATGAATATTTCCTTCAGAAGATTTCTGCTAGTGTATTTATAACTACATTTGAATGTCACATGTGATTTTTCAAAGGAATTATGTCCGGATTAAGTGAATTTTCTTGTGAAAGAATTTGCCATAAGTCCAAGAAGGGTTTGACTTAAAAGTAAAACAGTACAATATCATGCTGAAAGCAATTCAAATGCAGGAATAAATATTTCAATATAAATGGGATATTAATATTTAAATTTTCTTGAGAAACAAAATTTTATCTTGGAGCAAGAAGTAATGAGTGTTCCTGTGAATAGATTACAGAAAAAAGACTTGCCAAACCAGATCTTAAACTACCATTTTGTTGTGTCAATGTTTGAAAAGATGAATAATCAGTAAAATTTATTTTGTATAACTAATTTCATTTTTCTCTAAATTATAATTTACTTATCAAATATATTAAACCAATTTTGCATTATATTTTCCTTTTTCTATTGTAATTTTTGTGTAAGTGTTTCTAATTTATAGTCAGAATTTAAAAAATAAAATGTAAACAAAGGGATGATCTACAATCTGCAAAAATCTATAATCCACAAAACTCTCGGTACCCAAGTGTGTGGATTTCACAGAGTTGATTGTACTTCATTTCAGTCTTTAACATCCTTTTTCATAAGTGAATGAAAAATATTATAATAAAATGTCTTAAATAAAATTGAAAGCTTTAGTGCAAGAAAGAAACACTGAATAAAATGACGAATTTATTTTATTGTATAACATAACTTTAAACTTTCTTCCGTATTTTCAAACGCATTTCCTAATTTTTGCTAATGAGTGATAAGTAAAACTTTTAATAACCAAAATTCTGTTTCTTCAAACTGTTCTAATTCCAACTTTCATATGATTGAAACTCACATACAAAATACTTTCTAATGGATGTGCATATTAGAGATGAGTTGGAGCTCTTTTTTTTTTTGGAGCCTGAGACATGTGATTAGAAATCTAAGCCTGAAAACTTATGTCATCAGAGTTCAAATCCAATACCAAAGTTTGCAGCACAAAATTGTCATAAATATTTAAAAAACGTTTTAAGTTTAATTTTCTCATTAAAAAAAAAAAGTATTAATCCTAAATACTCCCTCATGACAACATTTCGTGAATTTAATGCTCATGAGAATATACCTTTATAATAGAAAATTTGTTTATATACAACCACTGGCAGAAATCTGTAAAAAATCATAATCCTTATTCTTTTAAAATACAATTATATAACTGTTGCTGTTAGAAGTGCCATCTATATAAATTATTTAAAAAGTTGCAAGTTGGGTTTCAAACACCAATATGACAAGTTGTAAACCTCGGCTTTCGTTCTTTTACTTGTGATAGTGAAGTTAAATTAGTGATTACAGTCCACAAGATCTTTATTGTGAGTTGTGTGCAGTGAATAATTAATTTTGAGATATTGGCGGGACATTTTTTTGGGGGTGCGCTGAGCCGGAGTCAAACCAACAACCTATGAATTAAAAAAATGATGCCACAATAGCTCAAAATTAATTATTCACAGCACACATCTGATCTCATAATAAAGATCTCATGGCCTGTAATCACTAATTTAATTTCATTATCACAAATAAAAGTACGGGAGCCGAGCTTTATAAGTCCTCAGATCAGCGTCTCGAACCCAACTCACAAGTTTTTAAACAATTTATATGTAGATGGCGCTTCTAGCAGCAACAATAATTATGTCAGAAAGACATGCATTCTGAAAAGGGCTGCGGTTGGTTGTGAGCTCTTCGCTTTGAAGTGGGGGGCGTTTACCAACGTGGCAGCAGGTGTGTTGTGCTCGTGGGATTTCTCTCGTAATTTCTGCAGTGGTTTTGCTACTGCTGGTGGGTTTTCAGTGATATTTTTGTCTCTTCATCTGAGTTAAGCGTATTTAGTTATATTTTAGTATTGAATTTAGGTCTGTTACTAGGTTTTTTTCACTAGTTTTGTTTTGTGTTGTGTAGTGTAGCAGGTCTACCTACGGTTATGTCTAATACTATTATTAAAGTGGTTCCAGACTCGAGGCCAGAAATTATTAACGCGGTAATAAACGATGTTTCTGTTTCGAGCGTTGAAATGCAGAATTTTATCTTAAATATTGTTACTGAGTTAAATTCGGGAAATGAGTTGGCAAATATGGATATGACTGATGCAGAGGATGGCGGTGCTCAATTTACTGAAAATAACTCTTTTTTCGCACGTTCCTCTGCTCCTACTGAAGAATTGTTGATAAATGCGACGGGAAATGGAGGCAAGAACTTTAACATTTTTTTAACCAGCGCAGAGTCAGCAGCGATTCCTAAACGTAACCCTCGGGATGTACAAATTGAAATACGGTCTAAAGTTCAGAATTCTGAGAAAATTGGCAATGTGAAATTTACTCGAGCTGGAAGTATGGTTTTCTCTACCAAGGATGTATCGTGTGCCAGAAACATATGTAAAATTTCTTCGTTTCTGGGTGTTCAAGTTTCTTCCCGCGTAATTTGGGAAAATATCTACAACAGATTCCTCTTGTATAATATACCGGTGGATATTACATTAACAGATATTGCACGAGAGATAGAAGAGTCAAACAATCTACACATTTTAGAGGTGCGTCGTTTCATGAAGAAGGAAAGCAAAAATGAATCATCCCCTGTGCTTTTTACAACTTTGGGCACTTCCCTCCCCCATGAAATCAAAATATGGTTCTCAGTTCAGAGAATACAGCAATTTGTCGACCGTCCACGCCAATGCTCAAAATGTTTTAAGTACAACCATAATACTACTCGTTGTAATTCGGAAAATCTGCGTCCCACCTGTGGTATCCATCATGACGGTCCTTGCACTACCCCCCCTTTCCTGTGTCAATTGTGGATAATAATATCTGTGGAATAATATCTGGTGTTCTGGAGATATCCCGCAGGATTGGACCTCGGCCACTATTCTCCCTATACCGAAGCCAGGAAAATCGACCAAGGATGTTGCCTCATACCGTCCAATAGCACTAACCTCCGTAATGTGTAAAATTTGTGAACGTATGATTGCAAACCGCATCTCCAATTATCTTCTTGAGAGGAACATGTTTCATCACAGGCATCTTGTATTCCAGCCCTTCCGCGACAGTCAAACCGCCCTTCAGATGCTTCACCTGGACTCAGTGGAAGCGAAGAAAAACAAGAAGTTTCTTTTAGGCATATCTCTGGACTTGCAAGCTGCATATGACTCCGTTTATGTGGATGGTCTCATATTAAAGTCTGCACAAATCGGCATCACTGGCCGGATCCTCTGCTGCATTCACCGCTTCCTGCAGCTGAGAAGTATCAAGGTGTTTTGGAGAGGCTTGTTTTCTTCAGCTCACACAATTGGTAGAGGGGTGCCCTAGGGGGCAGTTCTTAGTCCCATCTTATTTTCGATTTTTATGCATGATTTCTTTGAAGTTCTGGATGGTCTTAGGGTCAAGTATCTGCTCTATGCCGACGACATCTTCATTTATTGTGCTGATACCACACTGCTTTTGTGTCAGACGAAACTTCAAGAGGCTCTCCGGCTGATCGCTCAATGGTATTGGAAGCTGGCTATCTGTCCGGACAAGTGCCATGCCATCAATCTCTCACATAGACGAGAGATTTGTGACTTTGATTTTAGCATCAACGGTGGTCTGATCGAGTGGTCTGAAGAAATCAAGTTCCTGGGTTTTTATATTACGAGGCGAGGAAGTCTCCTCAAGCACACTGAGTACCTCAGGAAGAAGGCTTTCAACAGGATCAACATCTTAAAGGCCCTTTCTAATAACCGTTATGGAGCCAGATCTTACCATCTTCTTACATTGGCGAACGCCTCCATCCAGAATTTGATAGAGTATGGCGCAGCCACTCTACTCTCTGCAAGCAATACTCTCCTCGGAAGGCTCGAAGTTCTTCAAAACACGACTATCAGGACAGCTCTAGGTCTCCCGAAATGGGCCCCCAACATAATTCTCCGTCAGCATGCTGGATCTCCCCTGATTGCTGCTAGACTCAATTTGTTGGCATCTAGGTTCTGGATTAAGCACTGCTCGTTGGGTTGCAAATCCCCGTTTTGGGAATTCCATGATGGCAATCTCTTCAACTTTGTTGAAACTATTCCCAGTATTGCAGACCTCCTAGAACAGATTGACGGTCAAATAGAGCATTTGATTCCTTTCCAGATGCCCATCCCTTGTAACCAGGATGTAGTGCAGTTTCACCTCGAAGATCTGCCCTTCCAACAGAAGGACCTGGATGGCAGTATTATTGGGCCCCTTTTCAAGGATTTTCTACAAAACTTTGCTGAAGATTGGCAAATAGCTACTGATGCTTCAAAATCCCCATCAACCGCCTCCATTGCTGGGTGCTCCGCGGGTTCTCAGTTCGGCTATAGAGTTCATACGGTAAATTCCATTTTTACGGCGGAAGCTTTAGCCATAGGGACAGCGTTAGACGAGATGGTTTCGTTGAATAGTCCCATTCTGCTGCTCTCCGATAGTCGATCTGTCCTCACTGCTCTTCAAGCTGTCTCCATTAAGTCTCCTAAAGTCATTCTGTGGCTCTCTAATAAACTTCAAAGGATTGCCTCTTATTCCCCAAGTATCTGGATTTGCTGGGTTCCGGGGCACTGTGATATTTCGCTTAATGAAAAAGCTGACAGTCTCGCTAGAAGTGTTTGTGATTCTGACGTTCTTTTGAACTGGATTTCTGCCGAAGATCTCATTCAGCATCAGAAAAGGAATACTTATCTTCAACTCTGACACCAGTACAGTTCAAGCAAATACCTGATCTCACATGGTGAAATTCCCAGTGTCAAGCTGACGCACCCCTGGTCTTCTAATAGAAGAGATGATGTTCTTATCTCGCGGCTGTTATGCAAGATGCTGATCACGCCGGCTCTCCTTTTTCGTTTCGGTCTCGTTGATGACAATAGATGCTGCATCTGCCTCGTTTCTGACTCCTTGGAACACATTTTATTTTCTTGTCAAAAGTACCGCTCGCAGCGTAATTTGTGTTGGGATAGTTTGGTGCTGCATGGTCCATGTTTTCGTTCCTTCCTTGAGTTCTTGCAGGAATTCTGCAAGTCTTCTGTTTTTCGGTCTTCGACTCTCAAGTTTTTGCATAGCATAAATCGGTTCTAACTCTCTTCTCTATGCCCTCTGTGTTTCTTCTTATTGGATCATTCGAGCCAACAGCCTTGCTGCTTAGTGGGCTCAAACTCTCCCCCTACTAAATAAATAAAAAGACATGCATTCTGTTTTTCAGTAATTCTGAAAAAAGACTTCAAACAAAAAGCAAGGACTGACAACAATCTGAAATTTGTTAAAGTGCTTACATTTATAATGGTAAACTATATGAACTTTTTTCAAATCTAAATAACATTCTTTAAACTGAAAAAATTGCTAAAGTGACATTAGTTGTAAAAATATTCTATTATAATTAAAATGGATACTTAAAAAAAAAGTTAGTATTTGGCTTAAAATTTGTCTGAATATTCAGTATTTGACCAAATCACTATTTGTTACATCCCTACTATCACTATCTGAATACAGCACTGTTGATAGTCTTTTTTTTGTTCATGTCATGTGAGGTCAGTAGTGTCTGTATTGAACTGAAAATAAGCAGCAACAATGTTATATGAATCAGAATAAGACGAGTTTTCAAATATATCTTGTAATCAATGACTTCAAACATGTCAGAAAATTGTCGATCATATGGCGTAAGTGATAAAGCTGACGGAAGATTTGAATTGAAACTCTGTGGAAATTGGTATTTGGGATAATTGAAGGGTAATAGAATTTTTTATTGTGTCAAATTTTAGCGATTGTTATTGCAAAAATAGCTGTGTTCATTTAATGTGAAAATAGAATGCCGAGAAAAAATTGAAAGCACCAAATAAAAGTAGACATTTTTCCTAATTGAATGGTGCCAGTTTTACTTTCCTACTGTTTATAACAGAATTAGTAGGGGATGTTCACTTTTTTAGATGAGCGTTGAATTGCATCATTATACATTTACTATATAATAGCATAAAAAATGATGAAATGTTGATCTGTGTTTCATTTTCATAAAACTTCACACAAAGAAACAAAATGAAGATTTTATTATTGAAGGGTTTATATTGTAGAAAAGTACACTTTAAAAATGACAAATGATTTCTACAAATACAAATGATGAGGATAATTTTTTTTTATTCAATATAAAGTGTCTGAAATAATTCAGCAATTGGACAAAACAAACAGTAGTATTTATTGCAACAATAATAATAATTAGCAAAGTGAAACACAATTTCTGAAGATTTCACAAAACATTGTAATTAAATATTCAATGTCTTAATGCTTTTTTTTTTTTTTTTTTTTTTTTTTTTAATATATTATGTTAGATATATTGTATTTGAACTCTGTGGGATCCACTTTTATTCATCTATGGAACTTTACATTTCGTTTCTAAATATGGATTTGGCATCATTTATCATCAATTAATATAAACAAAGGAACTTTTTGTTAAAATTATAGGGTTTTTTTAATATAAAATATGCAGGATGTATTGGTTTAATTCAAGATAAATTTTTTAAAGCTTCAGCTATAAAACTTTAAAATTTCATTCAGTATAAATAAAATCAAAAGTAATCAATTACCATTTTTTTTTTCGTAAAAATTTAATTTCATTTTATCAATTTTTAAGAGATTAGCTTAAATCCATTTGAAATTGGCTTACATTGTAAATAAAATTTACATTTCATATCAAGTGTAATTAAAATGTAAGGAATATACAATACCATGTATTGTACTATATATATTAATTATATCAATGCAGATAAAATTTCGACTTTTAAGATAACATTTGAACTTTGGATTGAAAACAAAATTGTAATTTAATAAGTGGAAAATTAATTTTCAGCCACACTATTGCAATCATGACAACATCCTGTATTTTAGTTATATCTAGGGGGGGGGGGGGGGAGTCATTTTATTTATAATGCAAAACAAAATAAAAATAAATAAATATGTGGATAAATATTAAGCTCTAAGAAATTAAAAAAACTAAATTAAAATTCTATCAAAGAAATCATAATACTAATAATATTCATTTTATTTATATTGAATGGAATTTTAAAATTATATAAATGAAGCTTTTAAAAATTGATCTCGAATTATATCATTATGCCCTCATAATGTTTAAAAATAAACGTAATCACACATGGAACAGCTGTCTTAACTCAATTTTTCACAAAAACATGAGTTGGAAAAAGTGAAAAACACATTTCAAAATAGTTAAAATCTTTAATATGTTTTCACAAATATTTTAAGAGCGGAATCAGATGTTAACCTTAAAACCTTTTAATAAAATGCTTTAAGTGTCGTTCATTTGTTTCTAGATTAGGAATTTGTAGTTCTAAATGGCAACAGTCTTTGTTTATACCTGGTTATCTATTGCTTATAATAGCTGATTATTCGTTATTTTCAATTAAAAACATTATAATTGGATGGTTTTTGAAGGTTTTAGAGAAAATAAAGAATAAATGACACAAAGCAGATTGTGTGTACATTTCAATGAGCTGAACAATCGACAAACTTATGACATTTTGAATACTTATGCGATAAGTTGCTTTTCTCGAAGATGAGTAAGAGCCAGAATCGTCACCTTAGTGTATTATATAGATAGACCTTATAAAAAATAATTGTAAGCAATAACTAAACACTTTGAAAAACATGCAGAGTTGATATAAAGTAAATGTTTTCCCTTATGTGATTTTTTTTTTCTGCTAGTATGAATTGCAAGTATCAAAAGAGAAATAACTTTGATTGTGAGAAATTAAAGGGTCACATACTTTTTAAAATCTCCATCACCAGTACAAAAGTGATGTAATTTGAAGTTCTTATAACTTTCTAAATACTTATTGAAATTATACTAATCTTTGTAATATATTTACGCAATGTTTAATATTTTATAAAATGTAAAAAGAAACACTTATAATATAATAAAAAATACAGTTCAGTTAATATTGCACAATTGGTATGTCATAATCCACATGATAACTAATATAGAAATAGATATTAGACTTTTATATGATATAGACATATACGAATAGATATATTAAAAATAAAATTTATGTTAAAATGAGCTCTAACCTATATCTTATAGAATGAATTGATATTATAAAGATAAGTAAATGTTTTCATTATTTCTAATCTCTCTTTTTTTTTTCATTTTTCAAATTTAATTGAATTTTTAAAGTAGTTTCTATCAAAGAATTTATACATCAGTAATTTCTTCTGTAATGTATAAGTTTATTTTAACATAAGTTTTATGTTGATACATCTATACTAAGTTACCATGCGGATTGTGACATACCACATAAAAATATTATGCAGTATTAATTGAACAAAATTTTTTATTATATGATATTATGCTTATTTTTATATTTTATAAAGTCTTAAATATGGCTTAAATATATTACAAAGTTTTACGCAATTTCAATAACTATTTTAAAAGTTAAGAGAACTTGAAACCACATCACTTTTGCACTGGCAAAGGAGATTTTAAAAATGTATGAGATCCTTTAAACTTCAACAGGTTCAGAAAAAAATAATTAAAATAACTCGAGATACACTCAGAAAATACACTAGATTGTTTATCAAAATGAAAGGATATATATAAATAAATTTTGAGATATATGAGTTTGACTGCATATGTATTTGTCAGAGTGTTTTAGCAGGATAATTAACTTTACTTTGCAGTATCATGTTTAAGGATAATGTGATCCTTCAAATCAGCAGAGACAAAGAAAGCTTTATCACAAAGATTACATTTATAAGGCTTTTCTCGAGTATGAAGGCGAAAATGGATATTCAGGGATCTTTCTCTTTTAAAGCTTTTTTTGCAAATATGACAAATAAACGATTTCACAAAAGTGTGACTCTGAATAACATGACGCTCCATTTCTCGTTTATTACTATAGTAGTTTTTACAAATTAAACATCTAAAAAGCTTCTTTGGAAGTAAATCGAAAAGATGTTCTTCACTACTTTTAGAAAAATCGTTTTGATTAATATTTTTGCCAGATTTAACAGCTAAAGTACGTTTTGCATGAGTAAAATAATGCTCACGCAAAGACTGGTTCCGCTTAAAAGTCTTGCGGCAAAACTTGCAAGAAAATTGCTTTTCTGTAGCATGAGAAATGGAGTGATTTTTCAATGATCTCTCATTAATAAAAGATTTTTCACAAAATGCACAGTTGAATTTCTTTTCTCCAGTATGAAGCAAATAATGCCGTTTCAACAAATTTTCCTTGACATAAACTTTTGGGCATAAGTCACATTTAAATAAGTTCTCACCAGTGTGATATCTATTATGTAGTTTCAAATAATGCTCTTTAATAAATCCTTTTCCACAAACATCGCATACGAATGGTCGCTCCCCAGTGTGTATACTACGGTAGTGGTATTTGAGGCTCATTTTGCTGTAAAGGCTTCTGTTACAGATCTCACACACACACTTTTTTTCTCCAGTGTGTTTCTTAAAGTGCAACTGCATGCTTTGTTTAGTAGAGAACCTTTTTTGACAAACATTACAAAAGAATTTTTTCTCTTTTAAGGGTGTGCAAACATGTTTATCCAAAACAGCATCATCAGAAAATACTTGTTTGCAAACATCACAAGTTGATTCTTTTGTTGGATCGCACAGAATTTCCTCCACTTTAATAGAAATTTCGCTGGAATCCATACTGATTATATGTATTTTTTAGACTTTTAACTATATTAAAAAGCATCAAGGATTTAAATCTGAAAAAGAAACAAAAAGAAAAATAAGTTATCTCCTTTGAACCCAAAGTTTTACTAAAGATTGAAATTTGGATTTCTTATCACAGCCGATTATTACCAGGACTTTTAGAATTGCTGTGCAGGTGGATATCTACTTTTCCCACAGGGATCCCTTTTGGATAAGAAACCAAGGCGTTCTGTTTGGGGTGAAATAGATTTTTAGTAAAAAAAACAGGATTTTTCAGTTTATTTAAATGCTTTCTGAATGTTAAAATGCAATCCATTTATTCCTTCCCTACATGCTCTTTCAGGAAGGCTAGTAGCTTGGCAGTCAGTTTGCCATGCTATCACATTACAGGTCCAGAATTTGATTCCCAATTTGAGCAAGACGCACTGAGTGCTGCTCATCCCTTTGGGGTTGATAATTTTAATACAAAGCTGGCTTGGAAGAGTTTTGAATAAGCTAACCCCCTATGCTGTATAGCACTTCAGCGCCCATGGTTTAGTAAAAAAAGTGGAGCCTAAATGGATTGTAGCACCACAGATTAAATTAGACACTCCCTTTCACTGATTTCTTCAACATCGCTTTCTGACTCAGCAGTTTCTTTTCTGCTTTCTTCTACCACTGTGATTGTTTTCTTTAATTATGTGCAGCTTTTTGCACATAATAAAGTATCTCTTTTTTTTTTTATCTAAAATAATATTGTAGCATTTTTTAAATTTTTTATGTTTGTTACAGATTTTTTTTGTTATAACTTAGAAAAAGCTTTATTGAACACTAGCTGAATCACCTGATATTGGCCAAGACCATTGATTTTTCTAAATGAAACATGAATGATCGAAACCTTGATTCACATTAAACCACTGAACCTGAGGTAAGAATGCACCCCTGCCGGTGTACCGTGTAACTAAAAACTAAAGAGTACTATACTAGACTAATAATAAGCTAGAAGCAGCAGGAGTCTTTCGGTATGTCCGTATATATATTCGTCCGCAGCCCTTTATTCTTCTACTCTAGTCCGACTCTTTTGCGGAAGCAAGATTCTTACGTCCCCAGACACGTCCCGAATGAAAGACTCTCTAGCGAAATCCAGATTGAAAAAAAAAAAAAAAAATCAAAAATTGAAACCGGACAAATTTAAAAGGGAAATTACACAAATTAAAGACAACGAAAAGCGGGAAGGGAGGGTCAACCGCCGCGGCGAGCGGCCCATCTTCGTCCGCAGCCCTTTATTCTTCTACTCTAGTCCGACTCTTTTGCGGAAGCAAGATTCTTACGTCCCCAGACACGTCCCGAATGAAAGACTCTCTAGCGAAATCCAGATTGAAAAAAAAAAAAAAAAATCAAAAATTGAAACCGGACAAATTTAAAAGGGAAATTACACAAATTAAAGACACCGAAAAGCGGGAAGGGAGGGCTCGGGGCGATGAAGCTACCGAAAGGCTCCTGCTGCTTCTAGCTTATTATTAGTCTCGGTGGCGGTTGAGGGTGGGCGGGGGGGTCAACCGCCGCGGCGAGCGGCCCATCTTCGTCCGCAGCCCTTTATTCTTCTACTCTAGTCCGACTCTTTTGCGGAAGCAAGATTCTTACGTCCCCAGACACGTCCCGAATGAAAGACCCTCTAGCGAAATCCAGATTGAAAAAAAAAAAAAAAATCAAAAATTGAAACCGGACAAATTTAAAAGGGAAATTACACAAATTAAAGACACCGAAAAGCGGGAAGGGAGGGCTCGGGGCGATGAAGCTACCGAAAGACTCCTGCTGCTTCTAGCTTATTATTAGTCTCGGTGGCGGTTGGGGGTGGGCGGGGGGGCTAACCGCCGCGGTGAGCGGCCCATCTTCGTCCGCAGCCCTTTATTCTTCTACTCTAGTCCGACTCTTTTGCGGAAGCAAGATTCTTACGTCCCCAGACACGTCCCGAATGAAAGACTCTCTAGCGAAATCCAGATTGAAAAAAAAAAAAAAATCAAAAATTGAAACCGGACAAATTTAAAAGGGAAATTACACAAATTAAAGACACCGAAAAGCGGGAAGGGAGGGTCAACCGCCGCGGCGAGCGGCCCATCTTCGTCCGCAGCCCTTTATTCTTCTACTCTAGTCCGACTCTTTTGCGGAAGCAAGATTCTTACGTCCCCAGACACGTCCCGAATGAAAGACTCTCTAGCGAAATCCAGATTGAAAAAAAAAAAAAAATCAAAAATTGAAACCGGACAAATTTAAAAGGGAAATTACACAAATTAAAGACACCGAAAAGCGGGAAGGGAGGGTCAACCGCCGCGGCGAGCGGCCCATCTTCGTCCGCAGCCCTTTATTCTTCTACTCTAGTCCGACTCTTTTGCGGAAGCAAGATTCTTACGTCCCCAGACACGTCCCGAATGAAAGACTCTCTAGCGAAATCCAGATTGAAAAAAAAAAAAAAAATCAAAAATTGAAACCGGACAAATTTAAAAGGGAAATTACACAAATTAAAGACACCGAAAAGCGGGAAGGGAGGGTCAACCGCCGCGGCGAGCGGCCCATCTTCGTCCGCAGCCCTTTATTCTTCTACTCTAGTCCGACTCTTTTGCGGAAGCAAGATTCTTACGTCCCCAGACACGTCCCGAATGAAAGACTCTCTAGCGAAATCCAGATTGAAAAAAAAAAAAAAATCAAAAATTGAAATCGGACAAATTTAAAAGGGAAATTACACAAATTAAAGACACCGAAAAGCGGGAAGGGAGGGTCAACCGCCGCGGCGAGCGGCCCATCTTCGTCCGCAGCCCTTTATTCTTCTACTCTAGTCCGACTCTTTTGCGGAAGCAAGATTCTTACGTCCCCAGACACGTCCCGAATGAAAGACTCTCTAGCGAAATCCAGATTGAAAAAAAAAAAAAAAATCAAAAATTGAAACCGGACAAATTTAAAAGGGAAATTACACAAATTAAAGACACCGAAAAGCGGGAAGGGAGGGTCAACCGCCGCGGCGAGCGGCCCATCTTCGTCCGCAGCCCTTTATTCTTCTACTCTAGTCCGACTCTTTTGCGGAAGCAAGATTCTTACGTCCCCAGACACGTCCCGAATGAAAGACTCTCTAGCGAAATCCAGATTGAAAAAAAAAAAAAAATCAAAAATTGAAATCGGACAAATTTAAAAGGGAAATTACACAAATTAAAGACACCGAAAAGCGGGAAGGGAGGGTCAACCGCCGCGGCGAGCGGCCCATCTTCGTCCGCAGCCCTTTATTCTTCTACTCTAGTCCGACTCTTTTGCGGAAGCAAGATTCTTACGTCCCCAGACACGTCCCGAATGAAAGACTCTCTAGCGAAATCCAGATTGAAAAAAAAAAAAAAAATCAAAAATTGAAACCGGACAAATTTAAAAGGGAAATTACACAAATTAAAGACACCGAAAAGCGGGAAGGGAGGGTCAACCGCCGCGGCGAGCGGCCCATCTTCGTCCGCAGCCCTTTATTCTTCTACTCTAGTCCGACTCTTTTGCGGAAGCAAGATTCTTACGTCCCCAGACACGTCCCGAATGAAAGACTCTCTAGCGAAATCCAGATTGAAAAAAAAAAAAAATCAAAAATTGAAACCGGACAAATTTAAAAGGGAAATTACACAAATTAAAGACACCGAAAAGCGGGAAGGGAGGGTCAACCGCCGCGGCGAGCGGCCCATCTTCGTCCGCAGCCCTTTATTCTTCTACTCTAGTCCGACTCTTTTGCGGAAGCAAGATTCTTACGTCCCCAGACACGTCCCGAATGAAAGACTCTCTAGCGAAATCCAGATTGAAAAAAAAAAAAAAAAATCAAAAATTGAAACCGGACAAATTTAAAAGGGAAATTACACAAATTAAAGACACCGAAAAGCGGGAAGGGAGGGTCAACCGCCGCGGCGAGCGGCCCATCTTCGTCCGCAGCCCTTTATTCTTCTACTCTAGTCCGACTCTTTTGCGGAAGCAAGATTCTTACGTCCCCAGACACGTCCCGAATGAAAGACTCTCTAGCGAAATCCAGATTGAAAAAAAAAAAAAAATCAAAAATTGAAATCGGACAAATTTAAAAGGGAAATTACACAAATTAAAGACACCGAAAAGCGGGAAGGGAGGGCTCGGGGCGATGAAGCTACCGAAAGACTCCTGCTGCTTCTAGCTTATTATTAGTCTCGGTGGCGGTTGGGGGTGGGCGGGGGGGTCAACCACCGCGGCGAGCGGCCCATCTTCGTCCGCAGCCCTTTATTCTTCTACTCTAGTCCGACTCTTTTGCGGAAGCAAGATTCTTACGTCCCCAGACACGTCCCGAATGAAAGACTCTCTAGCGAAATCCAGATTGAAAAAAAAAAAAAAATCAAAAATTGAAATCGGACAAATTTAAAAGGGAAATTACACAAATTAAAGACACCGAAAAGCGGGAAGGGAGGGCTCGGGGCGATGAAGCTACCGAAAGACTCCTGCTGCTTCTAGCTTATTATTAGTCTCGGTGGCGGTTGGGGGTGGGCGGGGGGGTCAACCACCGCGGCGAGCGGCCCATCTTCGTCCGCAGCCCTTTATTCTTCTACTCTAGTCCGACTCTTTTGCGGAAGCAAGATTCTTACGTCCCCAGACACGTCCCGAATGAAAGACTCTCTAGCGAAATCCAGATTGAAAAAAAAAAAAAAATCAAAAATTGAAATCGGGCAAATTTAAAAGGGAAATTACACAAATTAAAGACACCGAAAAGCGGGAAGGGAGGGCTCGGGGCGATGAAGCTACCGAAAGACTCCTGCTGCTTCTAGCTTATTATTAGTCTCGGTGGCGGTTGGGGGTGGGCGGGGGGGTCAACCACCGCGGCGAGCGGCCCATCTTCGTCCGCAGCCCTTTATTCTTCTACTCTAGTCCGACTCTTTTGCGGAAGCAAGATTCTTACGTCCCCAGACACGTCCCGAATGAAAGACTCTCTAGCGAAATCCAGATTGAAAAAAAAAAAAAATCAAAAATTGAAACCGGACAAATTTAAAAGGGAAATTACACAAATTAAAGACACCGAAAAGCGGGAAGGGAGGGCTCGGGGCGATGAAGCTACCGAAAGACTCCTGCTGCTTCTAGCTTATTATTAGACTAGTAAGCTAAGTTGAATTAATCAATTCCTGTTGAAATCAGACTCATTGAACCCGAGAAAAGAATGCACCATTAATGTTTGAAAATGGTGGTACCTTTGATCCTTGCAGGGTTAATTTGGTCCATCCCATAAAAAAAGTTTTTATTCTTTATGGGCACCCTTGCCTGATACCATTTGTCAGTTATTGATTCATAAATGTCAGTTATTGGATATTTACAGTAGTATAATTTAAAACATGAAAAGAAGAGTCACATGCATCTGTAGTATGACCTTATATACGAATAAGGTTTAAGTATTTTGTTTTTATAAAAAAGGTTAAAGTATTTTTAAAACATAAATTCTATCAATTATTGGTTTTTCAAAATGGGGTTGGCATCAGTTACTGGAGTTTTTCAATATATTTATGAAAAAAAAAAAAAAAACACTTCTAAATAATATACTGTATAATTTCTGATAATTTTGTCCAGAGTAATTTTTAAATGTATGTCTATTCTACTATCCTTTCAAAATAATAATAATAATAATAATAATAATAAATAAATAAATAAATAAGTATATATATGTAGAAGTTATTGTTTGTAAAATGTTAATATATAGATAATTTAAATAAGTAGACGTTTGAATCACAATACGTACACTTTAATACAATTCTATAAGGGTAACTTTACATCACTTCGTTGATACTTTTCTAAATACAGCACCTTTCTTACTTAAAACTTACAACATATTTCTTACGAATAATTTGATTAGGCTTAACAATACCTTCCTTGGCATCTAATGAGCCGCTGCTTCATGCACAACATTATTTTTTAGACTGACTCTTTTCTAATTTTTGAATATGTCCAAACCTTGATCTCGTGATTGTGAATTTTCATTACTCGTGCTTTCAAATTATGGATAATAAAAATACCAGAGCATCAGTTAATTTGTTTATCATGTACGTCATAAAGAAAATAAAGTATGTTTA
This sequence comes from Maratus speciosus, assembly GCA_963932465.1. NCBI lineage: Eukaryota > Metazoa > Arthropoda > Arachnida > Araneae > Salticidae > Maratus > Maratus speciosus. The sequence goes on from OZ010794.1 coordinate 426,281,155, forward strand.
AATTTAAATCCTACAAATCGGTCATCCTGACATGATGGCGTCCCGACATCATCATCTTGGCTTATTATTTCTTTTTTATGTTTAAACAGCTACACTCTTGAGACTTTTATACATTTTTCTTTCACATAAAATTTTGATTATAGGTTCAATACACATACACGTATATTTAATCTATCCGACTCGTCCAAGAGTTTAACCCATAGACCACGGCTTCATGTATTCGGCCCCGGTCGACGTCTTCCCTGGACCTTCATGATCTCCTACTTTCTTTACTTCATACCGATCATGATTCTTGGCTGCAGTTATCTCATATGGCCCCAAATATTTTTCTTTAAGTTTGATAGTATTGCCAAATTGCGTCCTCTTTATGGCGACGATATCTCCTATTTTGTATTTTCGTGGCTGTTTTCTTTTCTTATCAAACTGCACCTTGTTTTCTTCTTGTATTTTGAGTATATTTTTCTTTGCTTCTTCTCTCATGTCTTCGCGTTCTTCCATCATACATTCGGTAAATTCTTCTTCCAAAATTTTCTTGATGTTCTGCATGTTACTGTCCTTTATTTTAACTCCTGTCATTAATTCAAAAGGACTATACTTGGTGCTTCGTGTTAGTGTGCTATTGATAATTCTTTGTAATTTTGGTACATACTTATACCACTTGAATTCATCATTATATGCTTCAGGTTGAATTAAAATTTCGCCTGTAGATCTTTTTGCGTTATTATATTCTTTTTCTTTAACATTTTTTGTATTATTTTCGGTTTCCTTCTCAGTGTCTTTACTTTCGGATCTCTCCTGTCTAGTGATGATGAATTTCTTATCGGTTTCTTTTTCCTTACTCGGGATCACAGGAGCCATAAAATTTGAGGTGCTTCATTTGATAATGTCATTATCTAAATACTGTCGTACTCGTTTATTGATGATTTCCTTCTCAACTGAAGAGAATCTCTTTGGACGTTCGCAGATAGGTTTTCTATCTTCCCAACCTCGATTATCGTTGCTTATATTTGGTGTGGCTACTTCATCTGTTTTGGAAGGGACTTTATTAATTTTAATATAACCTACTCGTACTTTATTTTCATTTATTATTCTAACGACATCTTCCTCTACTTTTAACGTCAAGCCTTCGACTGCTTTTCTACCTATTATTAAATCATAGTCAGTTTCTTGTACTACGCAAAATTTATCTTGTATTTCTATACCATCTACATAAACTTTATGCAAGAAATAACCCGTTGGTTTAATCTCTTCTCCACCTAAGCCCGATATAGATATACTGTCGCTGGTTAACTTTGGCGCGTTTATTGCCGTATGATATCTTGAATTGGCGATTGAAATATCACTCCCTGTATCGATTATTATGTTTGTTTTTATTCCTTGAATATTCAGGATTCTTCCTTTCTTTCCATTTAACGTGCCCGTATTAACTACTTTTCTTTGCGTGTTTTGGCTCCAATCTTGGTATTTCGTTTCTCGCCAATTTTGATTACGTTGCGGGTTATAATTTGAATAATTTTGTTGTGTTTTACTTCCCATGGTACAATTCTTACTCACGTGATCAGGTCTGCCACAATTATAACATATTATATGTGCCTCGTTTCTTCCATGGTTCACATTGTGCCTATTGTCAACTTGGCGCCTTTTCGAATTGGCGTAGTCAGCCACTCTCGATCGTTTATCCTTAAAACTCCCACTTGTATTCCTTATAGCTTGTTTATTGCAAACCCTTTGTGCCGTTTCGTAAATATCTAATTTGTTTACTAATTCGTCTATCTTTTTTATTATTAACAATTCCTCTGCAAAATGTGTCTTTGTTTCCGCAGGTAAATTATGCCTAATTTGATTAACTACAATTAATTCCGATAATTCCTCAAAGCTATCTATTTCAAGGCCGTCGATCCATTGTTTAAAATATACCTTGATCTCATAAGCGAAATCGCGCCAATTAGCCGATGGCTCTTTTTTGAGTGAGAAAAATTTCAGCCTAAACTCTTCTGGCGATAGTTTGTACCGTTTTAAAAGAATACTTTTTATATAGTCATAATCCTGCATTTCGGGTTCACTCTCCCTGGTTATTATATTAATCACATCTAATGGCATTAGGTTAATTAAATAGTTGACCCATTCTTTTTTATCAATGCCCGTTTGCGCCATTTGCCTTTCATACATAGCCAAGTATAAACTAATATCATTTGTACTATCGTATTTTGTTAATAATCTAAGCAATTCATATTGCTTACCTGAATTTGTCCTTGTGTCCACATCGATGTGCTGTCTTGAATTTTCTTGTAGTTGTATTTTCTTAATCTCAAATTCTCTTTCGCGATCTTTTTCTTCCAATTCTATTCTCCATTTTCTCTCTTCCATTTCCATTTTCAGTTTCTTTTCTTCAAGTTCCGATTGCGCTTTTAGTTTCTTTTCTTCAGTCTCTGCTCTTAATTTCTTTTCTTCAAGTTCTGATTCCGCTTTTCTAGCTGCCACAATTACTTCTAGGCAGTCCTTTATAAAATCTTCATCGTAATCTTCCCAGTTTTTAATTAGCTTTATTAGGATATGGATTGTCGGTTTTTCTGGTGGTTGAATTCCGCATTCCTCACAGAGATCTATTAGATCAATTCTTTTAGCTTTATTTAAGGATACCATGTTTTTCAAAGTTGTACTTGGATAAATATGACTACGGTTTTTACACACTTGCCTTGTTCATTCACAATCCATTTTTTGACACTGGCGATTGACAACAATTTCTCTTCGATTAATATTTTACTATTTATTCCACTAATAGTCGCTTAAAATCCCGGCATCGAGCCCCCAAATTTGTAGAAGTTATTGTTTGTAAAATGTTAATATATAGATAATTTAAATAAGTAGACGTTTGAATCACAATACGTACACTTTAATACAATTCTATAAGGGTAATTTTACATCACTTCGTTGATACTTTTCTAAATACAGCACCTTTCTTACTTAAAACTTACAACATATTTCTTACGAATAATTTGATTAGGCTTAACAATACCTTCCTTGGCATCTAATGAGCCGCTGCTTCATGCACAACATTATTTTTTAGACTGACTCTTTTCTAATTTTTGAATATGTCCAAACCTTGATCTCATGATTGTGAATTTTCATTACTTGTGTTTTCAAATTATGGATAATAAAAATACCAGAGCATCAGTTAATTTGTTTATCATGTACGTCATAAAGAAAATAAAGTATGTTTAAATTTAAATCCTACATATATATATATTTTTTTTAATTTATAATAGTGATTTGAACAAGAATCTTTGAAGTGTCAGTTACTGGAGGCTTCACTCTACATCAAGTTATTAAAAAAAAAATAACAGATTAATAATAGAACATGAATTTGTTTTTAATTCTTTTTTTCATTTAAATATATATATATATATATATATATATATATAGATAGATAGATAGATAGATAGATAATCAAATAAAATTATTTTCTTTATTGGAAAAAAAAGTTGGCATTCAGCCTAAAATTTGGCTGAATATTCGGTATTCGGCCAAATCACTATTTGTCACATCCCCAAAACAAAACATATATTTTATTGATTTATTAATATTATTTATTTATTGTTACTACAAAGTAAGAAACAGGACATAAAAAAAATGAAAAATAGTTATTAAAATTCTAAACTTTGTCTGCTGGGAAAAAGGGAGAAAAAAAAAAGAAGTGGAAATTTTGGAAGGAAGGACAATTTAGACAATTAAATTAATTATTTACTGTTACAATAGAGTAAGAAATGAAGTAAAAAAATGATAAAAATTGGAATTTCAAAGATTTGAAACTTTATGAGTTGGGGGAAAGCAGAAATTTAATGACGAGCAGGGATGGGGAAGAAGAATTTATATGATTTTTTTCAAAAAGCAAAAGTCTAACAAGCATGCACATTTTAAATGCATAAATTATGATGTGCAGAATACAATTTTTTTACTGTGAATTACCACTGGCAACAGTTATTTCTCAAGCATTGTTGAAAGAATTGGTCATCTATATATTTAAAGCGCTAAGCGTTTTCCTTCGACAGTCCATGAGTACTGCATCAAATTACACCAATCTTTTTTAAATGAAAGATATTTGGCCGCAGATTTATTATCGTGCATTCGTTTGTTCAAATATTTTATTAATTAGCCGTAATTTTAAATTAAAATTCTACAGTTGCGCATGCGCAGTACATAAGTACAAATCCGTCTTTGGAGTGACACGCTGCACTTGCGCAAAGAAAGATGCTCGCTAAGTTGAACTATCACATCAGAGGAAGTTCGTCTGCTATTCGATTGTACTGTAAACAAGCTTTTCTTTCTTTCACAAAATTAATATTATTTGGCTTTTTCAGCAATTTAAACAATTCAAAAATTTATTATGTCAATATTAAGGGCTAGATACGGTTTATTTCGGAGGTATCATATTGTTTTGATCATATTACACACAGAAGATGCTGGTGATCCGTCTTATGAATTGCCAATAGTTACACATGAAGACTAGGAAATTAGCATGTTAAGGTTGTAGCTGCTTCTTTGAAAAAATAAGATAGCATAAATATTAAAACACAGAACTGTAAAATCAGAACTCAAATTCAAGACAACTGCGTATGCGTCAACTGTTTTTCAAACCTCTTCAGTTTACAAGGAAAAAAACGAGTTCCTGCTAGCGTAGCGGGTTAAAGCAGGAGTTTAAAGCTCTGAATTTTCGTAGAGGACGCAGGTTCGAGTCCAATCTTGGCAAAATGTGAAATATTTTTGTAGCTAATTCATTTCAATAATGACATTTTTTATTAGGAAGATGAGTTATTGGATTTTTATTTTATTATTATTATTATTTGAATGCTTTATAATTAAATAAAATTTAACATTCAATATATTTAAAAAAAAAAATTATATATATAAAGGAAAGTCTGGATTTTGTATTAATCAACGCACAGCCAAAACTACTGAACCTAAAAATTTGAAAATTGGGGTAAAAATACTTCTTATGACATAGAATGCCGCTAACAAAGGATTTTCTAAAATTCCACCCCTAAAATGGGTAAAAAAAGAGAAAGAACTTTTAAAAAATTCCTTTAAAATCTGATTTTATCGTTATTTTTCAACTGATAACATATTTTAGTGTATTTTTGTATGCTGAATCGAATGGTACTAACTAAATTCTTTTAAGTCCAATAGTTTGTGAGATGTTTCATATTTTTCAAATTTGGCGATGTTTTTGGTGCCAAAACCTCAAAATATCTAACATTACAAGTAATAATTCATCCATATTAATTCATATTGTAAATCGGTTACTGTAGCAACAGAAGAAATTCAAATTAAATCTTTTTGTTTATTCTTTTGGTTAAAGAATTAAACCAGCTACAGTCCTCCCCCCTTAATCGGGTCACGGATAATCGAATGCCCCGCTTATTCGAATAGAATCCTCCGGAACCGATTTTTTTCTATTGGTTCTATGCTATTTTCCCCGCTTAAACCAAACACATTTTACGAACGTCCCCGCTTAATCGAATAACCACTGTCTGACCGATATTTGAAAATAGGCGCGGAAAGCACGTTTCAACTGGAATTTCCTTCCACTTTTTGTCGTTTTCGGCTCCTTTACGCTGAAAACAAATTTCCAGTTCTTCCTGCAATGATTGCGGCCGGCAGGTATATAATGGACAGGTCAAATGATTCCCCCACCTTGATCTCCCCACCAGCACTTCATGCTGTTAATCGGGTTTTAATGGCAATACGCCATCACTTCGAGACTGGAGATGGTAGTTGTGATATTTTGCACTCATTCGGAAAATAACCCGATATTTACTCCTTTAAAATTTCACTTACTTAAACAAACCACTTTAAACGATTTTTTTAAGGCAGTATAAGTAACATAAATTAGAAGTAGCAAAGTTTTGACCCTATTTAAACGAGCTGCATTAAGTGTGATGTAAACCATATAAAATATGTTACTGACATTAAATTAATATGCATTTACTTTATATTAGCTTTCGTATTTATTTTAGTTTATGTTATTCTATTAACGATTTATTATGTTGTTAATTAAATAAACCGTAGATAGTTTTAAGATGGTTTAGATGATTTGCCTTTTTAGTACGCATTAAATATTACAGCTATGATTCCTCGCTTAATCAAATACCCCGCTTAATCGAATATTATTTCTGGAACCGCCGATATTCGTTTAAACGGGGGCGATTGTATATGAATTTGAAAAAAATAAATAAATACAAATGCCTTGAAAAAAAGAAAAAATATTGAATTTATTTAAAATACAAGGAAGCAATCCACTGAAAATTATTTCATATTTTTCTAATTTGGTGATGTCTTTGGCACCAAAACCTCAAATTTTCGAATGATAAATTCTAAAAACACACCCGTTACTATAGTAACGGAAAAATTTAAACTGAGTAATTTTGTTAATCAATTCTTTTGGTTAAAAAATTAAAACAGTTATATGAGTTAGAAAAAAAAATACAAACGCCTCGAAAACTAAAATTTTTTAAAATTGGTACTCTTTAGCTATACCAATACCATGTCAAAAAATATGCTATTGCGCATTTATTTCAACCCTAACCGTGCAAAGGATTTTTATTGCAAACCGTGCCAAACATTAAGTTTTGCTATTTATTAAACGTGAATATTTTTTATAAGTATATTATTTAATCATAGCATCACAGAACATCTTAATTTGTTATTTTTCGAATAAAAAATATTTATTATTAAATTATAACTTAAATTTATGGATGACATTGAAATGGATTTTTTACCATTTGGCAGCTACTTTATGATGAGGAAGCTGTAATAAAATCATTTCATAACTTGGGAAATACATATAAAAATATTTTGTTAAAAAAACATGAAGGTCTTCATTCAAAAAATGAAACATTTACTCTTTACTGCAATGACAGACATGCGTATTACGTACGCCACGCTACAATACTAACCTAAGAGACATTTACAATTTCAGACCTGCAATTTAAATTGACTTTATTTTATTTCTTTAGTTCTTTTAATTTAAGTATCGACTTGTATTGATTTAAAAATTTTTTTGGTGAAAGTCTGTAATTTACAAATGTTATGCTCATTTTTGTATCAACATTTTTTTTTCAAATGTTTCATTTCATTTTGCTATAATTATTATGCTTGACGGCAACGGTGTTGGTATAACGAAAAAATTCCAAAATCATTACTGCTTTTATTTAAAATACAAAGAAAAAACTTTTAATAAGAAATAAATATTGTAAAACAGAAATATTTAATTTAAATATGAAAGCAATGTTTGTACTGCTTAAAAAAGTTTTCATTTTCAAAGATTTTATTTGAAAAAATATTTCACAATTTGTCATTTGCTCCTGGATAAAAAGAAAAAATGGATACCTTTATGTTAGCAGAGCACAAATCTCGCCAATATATTTTTTTAAATCGCAAATACCAGCACTTATATTTCTACTCATCATCATCATCTATTATATATATAAAACACAAATACTTATTTCATTCTGATTGGCTGTAACTCAGGTTCTACAGAACAGAATTTTTTAGAACTTACACTGTTAGTTAGGTAATTTGTTTTAGAAGTGTTTTAAAGTAAAAAAAAAAAAAAAAAATAGTTCTTACGTTGCTTAATGATAGTTACGGGAGTTTTAAAACTAGGTGAACCCGATTATGAAAGATTACCCTTTATTTAAAGTTCTACTGAATGGATTTTGATGCTATGCGGGAAAGTTCTCAGTGGTGTAGTAAAAAACTAGTGGGTGTACGCTATATGCAGAGAATATATACTGGAGAATATATATATATGCTATAGCTACGAAAGGTGTGCTGAGTTTGTTAAAAAATTCAGAGGATAACATAGACCTACCCATAGATCCCCAAGAGTTCTAAAATCTGGTTAACGCAATTATGAAAGATATGTTTAAATTTAACTACCTATAATATATATAAAATGCAAAGAGAAATTTCATTTGGACCGCTTACAACTTGAGTTCTGCTGAATAGATTTTGATGAGACTTACATTGTTAGATAATATTTTAGAAAAGATTTTAGTATATCATATCGTTCTACGTTGCTTAGTTAAATAATTATGAGGGGAAATTCAAAATCAGATGAACTCAATTATGAAAGAGTGGGTTTTTTAATGGTTTTTCTGAATGGATTTTGATGGGACTTAAACTATTAATTAGACAATTTTTAGGGAAACTTTTGGTACATTTGCCAGTTTGAAAGATTCTGTTAAGTGGATTTCAGTGCACCTTGCTCGGTTAGTTAGTTTTTCGGGAAATTTTTTAGTATAAAACACATATCGTTCTAGGTTGCTTGGTTATAGAACTTTGGCGGAAAGTTCTAGAACCAAGTTAACTTAATTATGAAAAATTAGCCTTTTTAATTGGTTCTATTGGACGGAATCTGATGAGAATTGCATTGATAAATTTTCAGAGGAAGGGTTTTAGTGTATTACATATTGTTCTATATCGTACTTTACCAAATCCTACAGTAAAGGATCGACTAAAGAAGTTAGCCCTTAACTGATCAAATTTTTATCTGTCTCAATAGAAGATATAATAGCATAATGACGTCCATATCATTTGTAGCAATTCAGATCGCCATTCCAGGTAAATGTCCATATTGCTTTCAAGCGCATGATCAAATTCACAGATATATTTCGTTTGATTCAAGGTTTGTTTAGAAAACCGAGCAGCGTAGCAGCCAAAGGCTGCTAGTGATTTTATATTTAAAATATTTAAGATAAAATATTTTGCATGTAACTATCAATTAAATAAATTCAGCTGATCTACAATTTTCATTATATTTTCTGACTACAGTGAAATCCTGATTTTACATTTCTCAAGGGACTAAGTAAAAAACCCGTAAAATATGGGAAAAACGTAAAATACAGGAAATACATAGAAAGCAAAAAATCTTAGAAAAAACTAAAGGTAATAAAGATGACTCTTTCAAAAGGTATTACAATTTATAATTTATGAAAATAACATTATTATACATACCATATTAAAATCATTTTAACACATTTTGTTGCGAATCTTGGCGTTTAGGTTGAAAATAGTCCGTAATAGTGGATTGTTTTTTAGTCATTGAGTTCAAAGTGTATGCAGCATCTTCAAGGATTGAAAAACTATGCAAGTTTTTTTCCTGGTCTTTATGAGAAAGAAAATAGTCTTTCACTATTTGTAAGCTCTTGAATGCAATATTGAAAGAAGAGACGGGGAGCTGTGCTCAGGGCTCCCAACACGTTTTAGTCTCCTACAAGGGGGAAAGGGGACCATTTTTATTTTAAAAGGGGACTTTGGGGGTCTATTTATATTTAAAAAGGGGACTTTGGGGGGACCATGCCTAAAAATACTGCATCGAGTTTTCCTAAATATGCAAGCAAATTTTTAAAAATTACCCCTAAAAATATGTTAATTGGTTATCTTTGTAAAGATGGGTCACTAAAAAGTACACTCAGCTAAATATTCTACTGCAAGAAGATAGGAGGTATTCCAATATTCAGTACTCACATTGATAATTCTCCTTAAATGAGCTTTTAATTTAAATTGATGTTTTATTAAGGGAAGACAAGACTGTGTGCAATCCTATGGGAAATATGTGAGCTTTAAGACCTGTTTTCTCAGAACTACCTGACCGATTTTGATGGAATTTGGATTCCATATTCACTGGATTATGCTCAAGACTTATGGCAGACAGTTTTTTTCTGCGACTAAAGCTTTTTATTTTAGGGCAATGGCAATTTTTCAGAAATGTTATTAATTTTTTTTAACTGTCTGCCATATATGTATGATGTTATGTTATATTTATACTCTACCGCAAAAATATATAATCAAAATCGCCCGAGTACTAAATGAGCTAATGGGATTTTTACCTGAAAAATACAATTTTTCAGGAGATCCAAAAAATATAAATATTCACAATTCTCGCTTTTTGCGAATGACAAATTGAGTTTTCATATTGCTTATCAACAGAACAGAAACAGACACTGGGAGTGTCGATAGTCAGTCAAATATTCAATCAAAAGATGCCAGCTTTATGTGTTTTGTTTTGTGTTGAACTGCAACTTGTATTTTTTGAACTTGCACTTTTTGTTACAAAATTACAAAGCCGAAAATTGTTTTTGAAGGAAGACAAGAATGGGTGCAACCATAGGGGGGAAAAGACCTGTTTCCCCAGAAACTACCCGACCGATTTTGATGAAATTCTGAATCCCTATTCACTGGATAATGCTCAAGACTTATGGCAGACAGTTTTTTTCCTGTGACTAAAACTTCTTATTTTAGAGCAATCGCAATTTTTCAGAAATTTTCTATTTTCAGAAAAAAAAATTTCTGAAACTAATTAAAAATTTTTAAAACTGTTTACCACATATGATCTTATGTTTGTACTTTACCAACAAGATTTTTTTATCGAAATCATTCAAGTACTTTAGGAGTTAATGGGGTTTTTAGCTGAAAAGCATAATTTTTCGAAAAGATTTGTGTGAAAAATTTGTGTGAAGTTCTTGCAGTGCTTTATCAAACAAAAGAATTAAAGTATATATAAACACTTAGATAAAGTTTAGTTACGTATAATAAATGAGTATAAATTGCTAGAATAAAATTAATGTGAGTGGGCATGGCGTCCCAGTTGTGCCTTTCCTTAGTGTGAGTAGGTGTGGCGTCCCAGTCTTGTCTTCCCTTGGACAATTATTTCAATTATTTTACAATTATTTCTAATGGTCAGAAAAAAAAACTTTGCATACCAATGGATTAAGGAAGGGTCAAAGAATTTTTTAAGTCAATAAAAAAATGTAATTTTTTTCAAAGAATTTCACTGATGTCTCCCCTTAATATTTTTAAGAGAGAAAAAAAAAAAAAAAAAAAAAAAAAAAAACGATTTGCAATAAAATATAAACACTAAAAATTAATGCATCTAAGAAAATATCAAATCAATTGTTAACAGAGTTGCATATTAGCAATTACAAAGTATAGTGCATTTCTTCGAATTTAATACGGAGTAACAGGGATCACATCAGTGAATACATAAAAAGAAAAGCGCTCAGTTAAACTGATGGCATTGAGCTCACAGGCTATTCACACTAATTGTAAAGTATACTCTTATTTCAAAGAATAATGTCCCTTAAAAAATAAATTAAGGGGGGTGACAGGGCCGAAACTAAGGACAGAGGGGGCATGTGCCCCGGGCGCCAAATGAAGGATTATACCTTTGGAATGAATCATTTTATTTTGATGACTGATGTCTTCTATTATTATGAAACAGCCATTATAAATGAAGTGTTAGGTGAAGATGAAAGAGCAGTCGTAAACAGTTAGAACTCTGATTTTATGGTCAGAATGAAAAGAAAAAAAATGGCCATTTTTTTTTTTTTTTCCTTTTTTTGACAAAAAAAAAAAAATTCCTCTTTTCAATAAAATTGAATTCCCATAGCAATGTCTGATTTTTTTTTTTTTTTTTTTTTTTCAGTTTATGGCGATATTTTCAAATTCCATTTCAAACTTCTAGCTTATTGTAGTAAAATTTTGTCCTCTAACTTGAATTTTTAATGATTTTTAACGAGATTTTCAATGCATATTTTAACATATTTTCACATTATGCGGTAATTCTCTGACATTCATAAAAGAATTCCAGTTACAATGTTTTAGCTTGCTATTGTAAAACGCAATATTTGAACTTTTGTGGTTTTTTAGAGTTTTTTGAGTTTTGCGGCGATTTTCCCACATTAGTAAATTTTTTCCAGCCACAGAAAGGGAACTAAGGGGACCAAAATGCACAAAAGGGAACTAAAGGGGACCATTTTTCAAAAAGGGGAATTTGGGGGAAAAAAGGGGACCATTTGGGAGCCCTGTGTGCTTCTGTTTCTTCTTCATCTTCATGGGTGGACGAAAATTCCATAACGTCAGCTTCGGATGGAGCTGTAGCTCTTTCAGCTTCGCATGTTGCTACGTTTTTCAGGATGTAATCATCAAAATCATAGATAACTGTTTCGTTGTCATTCTCCGAGTCTACCGCAGCTGATTGGACAGTATTCTCGTGACGTCGCAGTGGGAATCACGTGGTGTAAAAATAGCGGCTAGCACATTTGTTTCGTTATTGCGTCATTTGATGCAGTATAAATACAGATAAATGCATGCGTAAAACACTGCAGATTTATTCTGTACGAATTATTTTCGATCAGTACTTATATACATACTAATTAAAATCCATATATACTTATTAATTAAAATTTAAAATTTTTATTTTATAAATAAAATGAAAAATGTGCATGCAATTGCTTTAAAATAGAGAAAAGAATTCATGTATAACTCATACCTGCCCCTGAAAAAGTTTAAAACTTCGTATGAAAATAAAATATAAGCATAAATTTTCTAACCACAATGCTTTTCAATGGCGCGGTTATGAATGTTATTCCCAAGCAGACGAATTTTTGTAGCCTCGAACCAAAAGGGAGAATATGGTCCATTCTTCATCTGCTCTCAGTTCATTAGATACTACGAAACCACTTTATTCGAAACAATGGGAAATGCATTGTTGTGTAACGTTTCTCCATGACGTAGAAATAAAATGCATAGCGTCTAGAACACTTAATTTTAATTTGCAAGCGTCATTTAGGTTTCTGTTTTCTATTTCAGCTACAGCTTTCCGGACAAGTTGCTTTCTATAAAAAACCTAGAAATATCGAATAATGCCGAGATCACAAGGCTGCAATTTGCCGGAAAAATTCGACATGCACATTAGACAGCTGCAAAATCGGATGTGAACTGCATTGATCAATGAACAAAATTATTTTACGATTTTGCAACTCTATTTTTTTGTTTAGTTTGCGCAAAAAGTCTTCGAAAAGTTATCCACGCATTTTTGTTTGCTTCGTACTTTGTCGGATAACTTCTCACGTTTTTGAAGCATCGTGGGTTGCGCGACTTTCCAACAACAAGAGGCGTCAGCTTCTCACTTTCATCAGAATTACTGAACAGTAAAAATGTAAGACGCAATTTAGACATCTTCCCTCCATGGCAGGAGTCTCCTTTAGCAACGTAACTGTTATGCGGGGTAGGAGGTTAAAGAGAAGTCCGGTTTCATCCGCATTCTTTTGGCTTGTATCCTTTGGTCAAATTTGGTAGATTTTTCTTCCAATCTTCTATTGTAGCTTCATTTACACTTGATGATTCTCCCAAAAGCGATCTATACACAAGATTATGCCTTTTTTTCATCTGGTCAATCCAGCCATTTGAAGCTGTGAAGTCTTTCAAACCTCCAAGTCTATCGGCGATTTCTAGCAGGCCCTTATTATCGCATGGGCAAATCGGGACTTTGCCCATGGGCCCCAGAACTCAAGGGGCCCCCAAATTCATATATTAATTTATAAAATATTTTTTCCCCAATTTCAACTCTGAAAAATTTCAAATACAAAATACAAATTTCATTTTGTAAAAAATTCTACTAAACTTTCTGGCAAACAAATTTTATTTTGAACTCACAGAGAGAGATCAATGATTTTGCAAAGTTAATTTCAACCACTATTAAATAAGAAATAATATTTTGATTTTAATAGATTGTATTAGCAATGAACTTAAATCATATCTAAACTTTAGTGGTTGAAAATAATCAGTTCTAATTGTCACAAGATAAATTTCCTTCGGTATTAAAAGTTTTTTCTTTTAACTTTGAGTAACATATGAAAAACAAACCCAAAATTGCCATCTTTTCAGATTTATTGAAAAAACACTTTCTACTTGCGAAGTAGAATGTATTTTATTTGGTATTATGTTGTGTGTAGTACAACTTAAAAAGATGTTAAAGAAAGTAACTTGATTAACTATATTTATATGTTACAGCATTTCACACTCTTCCATAAGTTGAAGTTATCAAATTCATCTTAAAGTAACATAGCAAGTTACTAAAGATATATAAAAGAGTTTGGTCTGTACGAAGAAAAAAAAAAAAAAGGGTATTTTTATAAATTAAGGTATTTAATTTCGAATTGACAGCATTTTCTTCTATTTAAAATCCAATTTTCGAAAATATTGTTTATGCATTACACTTCTACCTCACCATCAGTTCTATTTGAATAATGTTGCAAGGGTTCGAATGGGGCCCCCTAATTTATCTTTGACCAGGGCCCCAATTAGTCATGATCGGGGCCTGATTTCTAGAGCTTTGTCTCATAGTATCGTGCCATTTACAGGTACATTCGTGGCACGAGCTTCTTTAAACCACTTTAATAAGATACCTTCCAGCTCGTCGTATGGCAAGTTTTTCAATGTTCTTCGTTTCTTGGCTTTTTTCTACCACTTTCTCAATGTTTTTTTCAATGCATTCTTTTTTCTGTAGTATGTATTGCAGGGTTCTCATGGGAATTCCTTGCGACTGAGCGAACGCTACTTTGGTTCCGTGAAATTCATCAAATTGTTTAACAATTATAGCTTTCTCAACAACAGAAAAAATTTTGCATTTTTTACTCGTCACTTTGGTACAAAAAGGTTAGAAATGCGACCACAGCATGCTAAATGGCAACTGAATCGGAAAACATGAAGAAGGTTAAGGATCCCTTTCACTCCCTGACGAAAGAAATGAGCCACCCCATCTGATTGGTAACTGGAGTGTGTCTTCTCCTGCCCATCTCATTCCTACACCAATAAAGTGTGTTGTTTATGTACTTTTTTTCCGCGCCAGCTTGCAGGGGGAGGAACGGAGTGTCAGAGAAGGGAGCAGTCCACGACAGCAGATGTTCAACAAAGGAGGGGGGGGGGACCAGTTTCAGAAGACAGGAGTCTGTAGAATACTTTTTTGTTTTCATACATTACATAACTTTCAACAACGTGGATTAGCTTTAAAAAAGCACAAAAGGAAAAATTATTGCTTATTTTAGAACATTTTTTTACTTTCCAGAGAAAACGTAAAATGCGGGAAATTCCATAAATAAAAAACTTACGATCCGGGTTAAATTAACATAACAATTATACGGAAAAACTGGGACCTGATGAAAAAAACGTATAATGCGAGAAAAACGTAGATTCGGGGGACGTAAAATCGGGGTTTCACTGTATTATCAAGAATATATATATGAGTGTGTGTCAGAAAGAAAAGTTTGTCATTCATTTGCGTTTGCGTAAAAAAATAAAACAGAAAGA
This sequence comes from Maratus speciosus, assembly GCA_963932465.1. NCBI lineage: Eukaryota > Metazoa > Arthropoda > Arachnida > Araneae > Salticidae > Maratus > Maratus speciosus. The sequence goes on from OZ010794.1 coordinate 426,296,305, forward strand.
AAGAAAAATATTCGTATAAGAGCTATACAAGAAATTACCTTGGTAGTATCCAGGTTTAATATTTAAAAAATGTATAAAAATTTAAATAAAATTCAAGTAATAAAAATATATACTATTGTAAATCGTTAGCTGCATCAAGTTTCAAATTTAGGTTTTTAGAGAATGAGACAGATTAAAATATAATTTATAGCAGTTTTTAATGGTCGTGCAGTAAAAAAAAAAAAAAAAAAAAATGAAAATAAATGTTATTTTTTATTTTCAAAAAAAAAGATCTGTAGTAAGTAAAAATAAATTCTCTACCCAGTATTTCTAGGTAAATTTCTGATAAAAAGCAAACATAATTGGTTGTAAATTATAAACTTAAAATTCTTTCACTTCATTGAATAGGTTAGACTGACAGCACCATCTATCACCTTAAAGAAATATGAATCACTTATGCAATATAGAAATCCGTCACGTAATTCGTCATTCAATAATTAATTTAAAAGCAACTAAATAAAAATTCAAGAATTTTTCTAATGAAACATTCAAGTTATTTACCATCAAATCTTAATGGGCACTATCTAGTATGTTTTAAAACATTAAATAAATGAATTTTACTCACTTATTTGATTCTTTTCATAAATCTTCAAGCTGCATGATTTGATGACACTATAGTCATTTCTTGTTCAAGAGTGTCAATCTGACTGGAAAGCCACAAATCTTGGATTCAGTTAGTTTTGATGATGTAAGACATGCATTTATAGGGACAAAACTGCAAAAATTTTCATTACATTAATACATGCACACAATAAAAATAATATATGCAGCACTGCTGTAAAAGAAAATCACACATTATTTAGGCTTAGAAACTAGGAGGAAATAATCAAATGGCAATGGCACATAGTATTTTTTAGTTATCAAAATGTTCTACTTAGATCCAAATTTGAAATTAATTAGTTTTGCTTATATTGCATGCACATAAAATAAAGACAGTGTAGAGAGTTATAATAATAAGCAAGCAAAGTAGTGTTTCTTCTAGGCTTTTTCGTGAGGGCGCAGCGCCCTGTCTGTTTTTTTATAGCTGTAAATGCGCCCTGCCCATTTTCATGTAACTGCAAACACGCCCTGCACATTTTGGGTTTGCAAAACTTTGTCATCGGCATATTTCAACTAACGAATTTTAACAATAGGTCACGAAAAAATCTGGAAATTTGCAATCGGTCATTGGATCTGAAATTCTAGAATTGATCGCAGGAAAATTAATACAACAAAATTAGTCTATCGATCATGAAAAAATATTGTGAAGTTCGTCAGTCAGTCGAGGAAAAATATCGCAAAAAAAGTCTACCAATCGCAGGAAAAAATTGTGAAATTCATCAATCGGTCGGAAAAAACTTAAACTGTTTCAGCCAGACGCGGGAAAAAAATCGTGTATTTCATTAATCTAACACACGAAAAACTAAAAAAAATCTCTAATCACTCAAGGGAAAAAATTGCGAAATCTGTCGATCATTCGCTGAAAAAAATCATGTAATTTGTTTACGTTAGCATGAAAAAAAAAAAACGCGAGTTCCGCCAGTCAGCCCCAGAAGTAACCCAATCGGTCCCAAGAATAAAACCCACAAAATTTGCTAATATGTAGCAGGAAAATATTGGCAATTATGTTAATCAATCACAGGAAAACAATCACGAAATTCTCCAGTAGGTCACGGGGGAAATAATAGACATACAAACACTGTGTTTCTCATTGCCTCTTATCATCTCCTGTCATAAAAACCTCATTTCACAAACCTCATTTTATTTTTTAAGTTCATTTAACTTCACAGTCATTCATTTACTTATTTCATTTTTATTTACTTCTTAAATAATGACAGTAATAAATATCCCTTAAACTTTTACTTACCCTCTCTAGGGTCAGGTGGGGTAAAGTGGTCAGGCGGGGTAAAGTGGTCGTAATTCATAAAAAGGGCTAAAATCCTGACTAATATAGAAATTTGAATAATTTTTTTTAAATTTTAGATTTATTAAGTATTGATCAAAGTTTCTCACTCAAAAAAACATTTTTAGTAACATGTTTGAGCCACTGAGCACTCATTTTGTATGTCTTTGTTACACCTTGTTCTTTTAACTCTTTAATTAACTTTTCTGCTGCATTTTGTTTATCCCAAATTTTGTTAAATTGGCAGTTCAGAAAGCTTTTCACATATCTCAAGAACATATTTTCATTTATAGCTAAGTTATATTTATCACAGATTTTATTTCATAATAGTTTTAGTTACATGGGGTAAAGTGGTCATAGGGTTAGGCTTAACTTATAGATATTTGATCTGGGTTAAATTATTCATTATATACAATGCCAGTTTATTAAATACTAATAACTATTAAAAACTAACTGCAAATAGTTATTATTTAATAATAGTTTATAATATGGGGGTTAAAAAAGGTTAGGTTTAATTTTTAATAGGTTCAGAATAGTGAATGAATTAACTAAGTGTAAACCCGAATTGCTTGCAAAGGTTACATCAACTAATTTAACAACCAACACATTAACTACTTTTTCTAATACCCATACTTGTATTATATAAGAAAATAGTCCACAAGAAAATCCTGAAAGAATTTTTAATGTTGATGAGGCTGGAATGGATATGGATAGCCAAAATAGTTCAATTTAAAAAATTGTACGAAATGCAATGCATTATATAAAATTCAGAAACCAAAGGAAAGATAATGTTTAGTGCTCCTTTTGGTATATCAGCTAGTGGTTATTACATTCTTCCATTCGCGAGTGAGTATATATGAATTGTGGATAAAGGGTGGTCGTGCAGGAGCATTGTATGTATCATGGAATCTGGATAGATGCAGGATTCTGTACTTGAATCTTGGATGGATCATTTTTTTAAGTAGATAGTACACAGAAAGCTTACAAAAGCCTGCCCTTTTATTTATGATTGTGATGGACATAAATGAATTATGATGCTGTGAAAAATAGCTATCGACAATCATATTATAATGCTCTGCCTGCTACCTCATACTAGTCATAGTCTACAACCATTAGATCTAGGTGTATTTTCCCCCATTAAAAAAAGCCTGGGAAGGAATTTTAAAGAAACAGTATCAAGAAAGCAGACTGCAAAATATGTAAAAAAAATTTAAAATAATCTACATTGGCAACATTATCTACACTCATTTCAGATGTGAATAGAATTGTTAGACATAGTTTTAAAGGAAAAGGAAATGTGTCCAGTCCAAGATCAGAGTAGTATTGACAGAAAAAAAACTTGCATTATATCTGCAAAAATAACAAGGAGAATGGGATACTTAAAAGTTGCTTAAATTTCCAAAAGGAAAAAAACAACAAAATATCCCTAGTCAACATTCTCTTTTGAATCCATTTATAATCGCTAAAGATGACATCTCACACCATATCTATAGGACCTTGAGTGTTGCTAAGATATGAAATGAAGAAATCAATAAAGCAATTGGGAAAAACATGATTATTTTTCTTAAAGTATGTTAAAAAAAATCCAAATTTGGCAATCATTATAATTTTCCAGAATCAGATGTGATCAAAATCCTTGAAGAACCAAATTTTAACAACAAACAATTTTAACATTACAAATTTACACTTTAATAAAATAAAATGGCAGATAACTTATTATAAAGGTTGTTTAAAATGTTTGTAAATAATAAAATGTCACTTTTTATTCATTAGTTTATTTTTTTATTACACTTTTTCAATGTGACCACTTTACCCCATGCACTACTCACTTTACCCCACCCCCTGGGGTAAAGTGGTCATAAAAACATGCCTGGAAAAATATGCTATAAAAAGGTGTTATTCCCCAAAAATATTTCTGAAATGGATATGGATGCACTCTAGAGTAATGTAATGTAAAATAACACCCAAAATTTTAGAAAACATCACAGAAATTCTGATGTTTATATCCTCTGAAAGTTTGAAAAGCCTGTTTTTATGACCACTTTTCCCCACCTGACCCTATTGATTCTAGACAATATACAGCTGTAATAAAAGTTTCCTGACTCCTTTAACGTTCATAGTAATTTATGCCATTTTGCCGTTTCTACTTTCATTTTATTAATGTACTTCACCGGCAAAAACTTTCCTTCGACTAAGCTTAAACTTCCATAACGATATTTCTTCTGCCAGATGGCGACTTAGTGTATTGTTTTCAAATCGAATCTTTACATCGAATCTTGCTTTGCATCAATTCGATGCCGTTCTCTGATTGGTTCGTTTCGTGGGCGTTGCCTGAAACGACGTTTTCGATCCGATCCTTTTTATATAAATACAGATTCCAATATTCAATCTTGGCACTTTTATCTTCCTGTAATGGAAGAAATGTATCACGGTACTGAGCATTGGCAGGTCCAATGTTCTGGATGTGTTATTTTAAAACACCTTTTTATTTAAGTGATCATTCAGTTGTATTAAAATGTGTATTATCTGTTCATTTAAAAAGTAAAGTCACCATGTTGTTTCATCGATCTACTTGTTCTCAAGAATGTATCCAGCTGGTGTAATATCAAGTGTCTGTTTATGGAATACAATAAACTTTAATTTATTTTCAAGTAAGTCACGCTTCTGTTTTAATTGAACATCTTAAAAGTTATCTACGTTACTACTTATTTGCATATCAACACTTCCAGTGGTATTTCTCCCAGCAAAAACGGCCAACTGTGCTATCTGCTTTATTTAAAGGATTTAATGTTACATGAATAATCAATTCAGGTTATTTCATGACTATCATAATGGTTATGGTGAATGAATTAACCCTGGAAGTTGAAAAAACTGAAGTTATTTTTTTTATTTTCGTTACGATCGTCGTTTGTTTACATTTTCAATCTTCAAATAAATTAAGAAATATGCTTGAATTTTAGTTAATAGTTATTATTTGCAATAGTCAAGAATATTTATGCAATTTTATGAAGATCTGATTTAGTTTTATGAACTTTTTAAGTTATTTTTATGAACTTTTTATTTTCCTGAATTACGAACTTTAACTTTCTAATTTTGCCGACCTTTGAACCAGTTTGTTTTGAAATAACTTTGATTTGCAGTTTTTACAGAAGATACTCAAAATAACCAAGAAGATTTACTTTATACTGAAATTTTGATTTATTTTTGCTGAAATTTCACTTTTTAATGCTGGACTTTGATTTTGATTACTGAACTTTGTATTATTTAACGAACAGTTTTGCCGATTTCCGAACTTTTTTTTTCGTTTTACTACAGTTTATTTTGACAATAGACTGTTATTTTTATGATTTAGCTTTATGAAACTTTTATGTTTGAATTAGTCATTTTCCAATAACAAGAGCTTGACATAGGCAAGAGAACTGATCATTAAGTGGGGGCGGGGGGCAGTTATACTGTTGTTACTATTAATTTTTTTTTTCAAATATTGAAATTTCCTCTTTTCCCAAAAGGGCCACTAATACAATTTATAAATTAAGCTCCAGAAATTACTCGACATGGAGCTGTGATATGAAATATTTATTGCTTGAAAAGGGCTTTTGGGAAATAATAGAGAAAAAGCAAAGACCACTTGAGGTGAGTACAACAGTTACTGCAGAAGACGTTGAAAAGTTTAAAACCCGTGCAAATAAGGTATTATCACTGGTTTATTGAACCAGTTAATTGAACCAGAATTTAAAAGGTTGATAGCTGATTGTTCCGAACCAGTTGATGCATGGGAACGTCTTCATAAAAACTTTCACCCGGACTCCCGTACCCATCATATGACGGTTTTCAATAGTCTGATGGAGGAAAGAATTCGACATGGTGAAACGATGAACCTGTTTGCAACAAGGCTGAAGAAAATTTTCCTAGAAGTTAAACAAATTGATAAAAATTTTTCTGAGAACTATCTCAGCTATCAGTTTCTGCGTTTTCTTCCATCAAAATATGACACGTTGGTGCAGCAAATTTTGGCCAGTTTCAAGTTTGACCTCATCGTGGATGAATTGGTCGCTGAAGAAATCCACCAAAAACTGCATGACAAAGATGGTGCAACATATGTGAACATTTCTAACACCTACAAAGTGGCTAAAAAGCAATCTTCTGTGAAACGTAATCACAGTTTTCGTAAATTTCAACGTAAGAGATGCTGGAGGTGTGGCAAACCAGGCCATCTACAAGTAATTGCTATGAAAGAGTCCCAAGTAGCCTTCAGCGTTCCAGAGATCCTTCTCCTATGCCTTCTTATAGACGTCGCAATTCATCAGAAAGATCAAGTTCTCGCCATCGTCACCGGTATTGTTCTCCAGAAAGACACTGCCCTGATTCATCATCTGACCCATCTGCTGATTCCTTTACTGACCCTACTGATACATCACCTGTTGCTCCCAGACGATCCAGATGCTCCAGAGACCGGAACAAGTGTCCCAGATATGCCAGACGTTTTCATTCTCCTACTTTTTCTCAAGACAGGAATGGTGGCAACCTCGAAAACAGTCGATTGGTCGCAGGAAAACCCCGCAAAATTCGGCAAAAAGTTGTTAGAAAATAAAGCGAAAATCATCAATCAGCCGCAAGAAAAGAAATAGCGAAATTCAGAAATTGTACCTAGGAAAAAATTGTGAAATTTGTACCCGATAGAGTGAATAAAAACTCTGGAAATTAGTTAATCGGTCGAAAGAATAAAACCTACAAAATTTCGTGATTGGTAGCTGGAAAATATCGGCAATTATGTTAATCAACCATGGGAAAAGAATCAAGAAATCCTTCAGTTACTCGCGGTAAAAAAGCTGCGAAAATTGTCAACCGATCGCAGGAAACCTCCTTGAAATTCATCAATGGATCACAAGAAAAACCTCAAATTGTCTCAATAAGTTGCTGGAAAATATCACAAAAATCATCAATCAATCACAAGAAAAAAATAAATTCATCCATCGGTCAGGGAGAAAAAACGCAAATTTCGTCAAAAGATTGCAAAAAAAGTATCATGAGCTTCGTCAAGATTGTGCAAACAAACATCACTAATTTTGTTGATCGGCTGCGAAAAAATATCGCCAAATTGATCAATCGGTCGCAAAAAAAGAATCGCCAATCAAGCAAAGCAAAAAACACTAATTTCATCAAAGGAACGTGGGGGAAAAACGTGAATTTCGGCAAACGATCGTGGTAAAGAATCATGAATTTTGCAAAATAGTCATGAAAAAACCATGAATTTTGCGAAACGATAGTGGGAAAATAATGTGAAATAATCAAAACAATTGTGGAAAAAAATCAGGTATTTTGCGGAACGATTATGAAAAAAGAATGGTGCTTTTCGCGAAACGATCATGGAAAAAAAAAAACATGAATTTTGCAAAACGGTCATGGAAAAAAATCACGTATTTCTCGAAACGATCGTGGAAAAAAATCGTATTTCACAAAATGATAATGAAAAAAAATTGTGAATTTAGCAAAACAATCGTGGAAAAAAATTATGAATTTCACGAAACGATCGTGGAAAAAAAAAAAATCGTGAATTTTGTCAAATGGTCACAGAAAATATAGTTCTAGGAATTTTGTAAAAACTTAATTTAAGAGGAATAAATTTACTGTATTGGGCTAAAAGATTGAAACCGATTCCTTTTGCTAACATGGAAAATTAGCTGCAAATCGCGTCGCGAAAAATGCATAAAAAAATTAAATTTTAAAAATGTATGGTGCAGAACCATTTATCCAGGCTGGTTGAAGATATATTTCAGATAACTGATTGGTCATTAAACAGAATCTATTGGATTTGTAGAATACATGCAGTTGTAGTATTGTTTCTGATATCAAATCAATTATTACATTACACAGATTAAAACTCTGATCCAAACAAATTAAAAAATTGAGTTTCTGAGAAAGTAGTCTATGAGAATACCTTGCAATAAAGATGAAAATAAGGAATTTTGCTTAGTGGCCACTGGCCGGTAAGTTGATATGTTTTAGTAGCCAGTTACTGGCTAGTGAGAATAATTTCTTTAGTCGCCAGTAAGTACATTTATGTCACTGAATATTTAATTTTAAAATATATAAGTTTAGAGTAAATAAGTAATTTATGTAATAAATAAAAATATTTTAATTCATATTGTTTTGAATAAACTTAAGATACTAATTTCCAATCTATTTTAAATTAAGTTAACAGCAAAGTTATATGTAACATGCTTATATAGCTAACTGCATAAGTCCACTATACTCAGGTACTTTTCAAAATTAAAGAAAAAAAATCTGAAATTTACAGCAAATTTTCTGAAATGTAAGGTGGGGGGTGCTGAGGGGGGTCTCTTCTGGCACTAATTATGCATTTTTTACAAGATACTTTAACAAAATTCGCGTTTTTCCGCGATTTATTGGCGATGTTTGTGTTTCTTCCGCGATCCTTTGATAAAATGTGCGGTTTTTTCGCTATCTTTTGACAAAATTCGCGTTTTTTTCGCGATCTTTTAACAAAATTCGCACTTTTTTCGCGATCATTTGACAAAATTCGTACTTTTTTCGTAATTTTTTGATGAAATTCGCGTTCGTTTTCGTGATTCTTCGACGAAATTCTCTTTTTTACGCGATTCTTTGACAAAATTCGGATTTTTTCTGCGATCTATTGACGAAATTCGGGTTTTTTCTGCGATCTATTGACGAAATTCGCGTTTTTTCGCAATCTATTGACGATATTTGTGTTTTTTCGCGACCTATTGACGATATTTGTGTTTTTTCGCGATCTATTGACGATATTTGCGTTTTTTCGCGATCTATTGACGATATTTGGGTTTTTTTCGCGATCCATTCACGATGTTTGGGTTTTTTCGTGATCCTTCGACGAAATTTACGTTTTCTTCCGCCATCTTTTGACGAAATGTGCGTTTTTTTTCGCGATTCTTTGACGAAATTCGCGTTTTTTTCGCGATCTATTGACGATATTTGCGTTTTTTCTGCGATCCATTCACGATATCTACGTTTTTTCCGCGATCCATTCACGATATCTGCGTTTTATCCGCGATCACTTGACGAAATTTTGGCTTCTGAGCGATTCTTTGACGAAATTAGCTTTTTCGCGATCTATTGACGATATTTGGGTATTTTCGCGATCTTTTGACAAAATTCGCGGGTTTTTTTTCCGCGATTCTTTGACGAAATCCCTTTGGAAAATCCTGCATTTGGCCGGTACTTTCCATATTTTTAGTCGCCAGTTTTTCACGTTTAGTCGCCAAGTGGCGACTGGCGAGTGCTTATTTTCATCTTTACCTTGCAAACAAAAATTCCCCTGTTCCTTCTACATAAAAATCTAAATTCCAATATGTAGCTAAATCAAGTGTGATTCTGAGTGTAACAAAAAAAAAAAAAAAACTTGAAATTCATAGTAAATTTTCTGAAACGTTACAGCAGAGGGGAAAGGCCGAGGGGATCTCCTCCCGGCGCAAATTATGTGTTTTTTCTGTGGCCCTTAGACAAAATTCGTGTTTTTTCATCGATCTGTCGATGAAATTTTCTCGTGATCCTTTAGCGAAATTCATTTTTTTCTGCAATCTATTAACGAAATTCCTGCTTTTTCCGTGATCATTTGACAAAATTCATGTTTTTTCCGCGATCCTTTAACAAAATTCGCACTTTTTCTGCAATGTTTTGATGAAATTTGTGCTTTTTCTTTGATCTTTTGCCCTTTTTTCAAGGAGCACCCTGCCATTTTTTATTCTCCGGGAAACACTACAAAGGCATTTTAAAATTCATAAAGATAAATTTATGATGATTTTTTTTTTCGAAGTTTGCCTTTCTTTTTTGTATTCAACATTTTTCAATTTAAGATCACTGAATGCATTGTAATTAGTCACACCTGATCTATATAGCTTAATAAATAATAGATTAATGAATAAAGAAAGAAGTAGACAAAATCTTGTTTATCTTTTACTTTAAATTTGAATAGTTGAACCCCTTTTACATTCAGCCAGGCTCGGGCTAGCCCGCTGTGTCCTCATCCAGGAAGAACTTCACGCTCCTAAGTACCTAATCCGCTCCAATATTTTTTTCACTTGTTGAACGCCCGCATTGTGACTACTGCAATAAATTTCGAGAATTCGTTTAAGGAATAATTATCAATCAATAGACAGACAGCACAAGAGAGGTATTCTTTTATTATAACAAAGACATTACATACATCATTTTTCCGGATCGGAAACTGTCATATTTGTGTTTCAATTTAAAATGTGTAGAGGGCAGCGCTAAACCACACTCTCCTGAATTCATGAAAATAAATTACCGATGTAAATAGAACAGTCTAGAATGTGATTGTCTGTAGGTGTACTTATGCTCGTTTGTTGATGTTATAATTAAATGTTAATTATGCATCTCCATGCTTTCTCATCTTTGTGTAATGTGATTATTTATTAATTAATTAGTTAAAAACATTACAGAAGAAACCAAAGTGGGTATCTTTGTATTCGATTGAGATAGAAAACATGCACCCACGAAAAGCTTTAGTAGCGACGGCGCCCTGGGCTAGATTTTTTTCATCGCTTCTTTCAATGATATCTTTTAGATATTAACCAAATATTTTGAACATTTTTAGTCCTTTGGTTTTTAGTACCTTGCGCTTGCCCATCGCTTTCCCTTTACAGCCAGCCTTAAATGCAATTAGAATTGAGGCTGTGTATTTTGAAAATAACTTGAGAAAAGAAACAGATAAATTTGAGGAGGCAAAAACTTTTTGTGGGGATTTTGTTGTTGATTGGAAAACGTGATCCTTCTATGTGAGGAATGCAAGCTTGGATTACAATCCTGCAAGAGGTAGAATCTCGCAGCCAGCGTGTTTTCATTCTCAAAATCTACAGCTTAATTTTGGTTAGTAATCTTCGCTTTATTTAATGACAGACTTTCCCTGGTTAAAGAACTTTTAGGAAATTCTAGTATGTATTTTGAATGAAAAAAATGTTTAGTTTAATCACGGAAAAAACTATCATTAAACAAAAGTTATTACTACTCAGAAATTATAATAGGTTTTTTTCAATACAAAAAAAAAAGAAAAAAAAAAAAAAAAAAAAAAAAAAAACGCTGGCGACAGGATCCTGGAACTTGGATGAATACAGTCTGTGGAGCATTTCTCTCAATTACAGAAACTTACAAAAAAACCTTAAAAATTGTCAAGGAAGGACTGAAAGGGGATAGGCAAAAGAAATTGCATAAGAGGTTGAAACAGTACTCATGAAGAGCAAATAGATATTTTTGGAACTACAATTTCAAATACTCAACTTTATGATCCATTTTATTTTTTTATATAATATTTCTAAAAGTTTTAAATATTTCTGACTTTTTCCTCAGAAATTTCAAATTTCCATGACTTTCTTCAGAAATGATAAATTTCCCTGACTTTTCCAGTCCATATATATTTCCCTGACTTTTCCAGGTTATGCAGGTAGCTAGACATCCTATTTGATTTCTTATGATGGTAAGTTTGATTCAGCATTGTTGTGTCACAGATAAATTTTAATTTGCTGCAGATTGTTACAGAAAATTTTGCTATTAGGCATGTATATCTCCATTCTTTGATTACAACACCATTTTGGTTCTTTCAAATTAAGAATACATTTATTTTATCATACAACTTTTATGAACAAAATATGAATTAAACTTTCGTCTTAGAAGAATTTAATCACACATCATTAAACAATGGGGAAATTTCACCCGGGAGGAATACGTTTTCTTTTGTGTGTAACCGATAAAGTTTATCTTGATATCCTCAAAAATCCACTCAGAATCGTTAAAATAATAGAAAATAATTTTTAATTACTGTTTTTAATAATGCAAAAGCGTAAACAAAACCACGTGATACAAAAACGTGACAGGATTGGTTGTGACGTCATTTGCCACTAAATTGAAATGTTTACGTTTTGCGCGTATACTTTTTCCCATTGCTCTTCCTATTTGCAAGCTTGTTTCATCTGTTCCTTAAAATTTATTTAACGTTATGAACTTTAAATTTTTGAAAAAGTAAGATCTAACTTATCTTAACATAAAATATATCGTTTATTTTTTATTTTCATTAAAATTTTGGTTTGAAAATGCCGATTTCGACCAGATTGTGAAAGAGCACACACACAATAAAAAAAGTTCATAATAATTATATGGGAGTAATTGATGGTTTGTTTATATTTTATAAAATTTTACTTAACACTTTTATTAAAAACATACTACAGGGAAAAAATTTAAATGAGCTCAAGTTGAAACAAAAGGTTGTGACATACAATATTGCAGACTATGGATCATTTTCTTAAAACTACTGCACAACTTTTTAATACCATATTTATTATAACATTAAATAATGAACAGGAAATCAATCTAATTTTTCAGATTTATTCAGTTTTCTATTTAACAAACACAGGTCCAAGTGTGCCTTGTTTAAATAATTTAATTTCCTAACAAAGTTTATCTTGTAGTTGTAGTCGAGGTTTTTTTCTTTTTCTTTTTTTTGCCACTAAAATTTGAATAGTTAGTTTTCCTTTTGTTAATGAGTTAAAAAATAATCTAAGAAATTACAAATAATCATATTTATAATCTGAATACCCTCTAAAACATTTTTAAATAAAATTTCATTTTAGATATGAACATTTTTAATTTTAGAAGTTCCTAAAAGAAATATGGAACAAAATTATCCTTTTGACATAAATGTTTAATAGATAATTTCCACATAAAAAAAAAAAAAAAAAATACTGCAAAACACAAGTAATATTAAAACCTTTAAATATTCTAACTTCGTTTAAAACAGGCAAAATTAAAAATAAAGGATAATCATATAACACTGTGTTTCTTGTAAATACTTTGGCGCCATCTACCAGCACCAGCAATTAATATAAACAAACTTTACATTGTAATCGTACTTTTATTAAATGCATATTATCAGATTTGAAGGCATTGCAAATAAAATTAATATTTCTTATCAAATTCATTAGAATTGAAACAGAAAACATGTATAACACAGTGATAAGAACATATTTTAATTATCTTGCAGATAAAATTATGAATTTTAACATAATAAATTTGTAACGAAAAAAAAAAGCAATTTACTTTAAAAAACGATACAGATTAAAGTCATTAAAAATTTGCTGTTTAGCGTATTACAGAATAATTCTAAATTAGTTTCTGAGTAGTAAAATAATTTGCAAGTCACAAAATTAATATAGGACAAAGAATAATATGTAAAAAATAAACCTTTCTACTCAGTAATATGAATATGTAAAATACTTTAAGAACACTAAAAAAGTGCTTCTCAGGCAAATTTACTGTACTATTTGTGCAACATGGCACTGCACAATATTTATAACACATGTTGCTACTCATTTTTACACAGAAAATTTAAAAACATATAAAGAAATATGTCAAACACTTAAGCGAGCAACATAGAACGACGGTGTTTACATAGCGAATGAAGTCACAGCCGCTTTCGTCGGAGATGAAGCGTTTTCCCGCCGAAACAAAAACTGCAATTTTAAAATTAATTTAGTGAATTATTAAAGCTTCAAATATACATAAAAATGGTATCAATTTTCTTGATTTTTTGTGTTCTTCAACATAAAAGTGAAAATGAAAATTGTGAAATTTCCCCATTGTTTAAAATGATGATTTATTAATGGGGTTATTACAATCCTCTGTGAGAAAATAACAGTTTACCATAAAATTGCAAGTAATGTCCTTCTTACATAATAATCAAAGCAAACGAAACAACAATCTTATCTTCAAATCAGAGTTTTGCTGAATTATTCCTTAGCATTACTCTATTATTTTAATTAAGAAAATATATCAATAATCTATTAGCAGCATGCATTTCACAAATGGGTGATTTTCAAACTTGAGGCATTTTTCATTTCCACCAAGACTATTTTTTATTTTCAAATTAAATAATTCTGAGGGATTCGATGTTGGTTTTTTCAAAAGGTGCAAGTGTTAAGAGTTATTCCTGTATGCTACTGTAAGAATATTCCTTACATATTTGTTTTATGAAACTTTATCAAAGAGTAGAACGTTGAAAATGGGCTGTCCGAAATGACAAATTTTCATATTTCTTGAACAAATTTAACGCATTTCAAATCAAAAATAACTTTCAAAAATCTATGCATTTTTTAAAATACATAATATAATGTAACAAATATATAAATATTTTTTTAGTTTATATGAATTGTTTTGTTTTGTCCGAGAAAAATGTCAGATCTATTACCGTCATGTTTGTTGCCAAAAAAAAAGTTAGGAAAATTAGTCAGTATATAGCAGCTTAAAGATTATTTTCATGAATCAGTATTAGAAGCCATTTTGAAATCATACGCTGAGCCTAAAGGTTAATATTATCAATTTGATTTTTCAAAAGGTGGGTATTTTTTTATCCTGTTAGGTCTGTTACCAGTTTCGTTCAATTAAATGAGTGTAGCATTTTTTCTGCTTAGTACACCAAAGTCACTCTGAGAAGTATATTTAAGCTGCATAATCCAAATCTAAAATTTTTGCACATAGTAGCAAAAAATAAAACAAAACTGTTAATTTGTCATGTCTATTATCCAATAAAAGTAACAGATCTGACATGTTAACCACTTCAATGTTTGTCAAAGTCGGAGGTAAAAGCACTGTTTCCTTATACCCACTGCCGGTTGAAGCGATTAAATAATACTTTTTACTAAAGTCCTGCATTGGGTCGGGTTACCCACTTTTACCTGAAACTGACCTGACATGCAGTTCAAATCAGGTCGACGCTATATTTTCTGGCTGCTGATCGGGTTGGTTTTTTTACTCTTATGGGTCGGTTTCAGGTTCATCCGATTTTTAAAAAGAATGTCCAAAATATTATTTTACATTAAAAATCTCTTAAACCACAGATCAAAGTTTCACAAAAGCAAAATGCATGTCTGTCCGTTTTGTCTAGTCTTAGAATTTGTTTCTGGATATTAATATAAACATACTTTTTCAACTACTGGTACGATAAGGATTATAACGAATGCTTCTGCATTGCAAAAGCATTTTTGCTAAAAAAAAAAGAAAAACAGCATGTTTTTTTTGTTTTTTTTTAAACATTCGGTTTAAACCAAACAACCCTGCATTTGAGTAAAATAATAATCACCAAAAACACACAGTTATATTTTGATAACTATTTTTCATCTTTTGCTTTGTTCCAGATTTTGAAAAGTCATAAATTTTAAGCTTGCAGAACAAGAGTGAATGGATTTGGAAATACACCTTTCCTTTTAACCAAAATAGATTTTTTTAAAAAAATGGAAAGGGTTTTATAGAAGAGCTATAATGGTAAGAACAAAGATATAGTACTTGTAAATGTAAGATGGTATGATAACAAAAGTATGTATATTGCAAGTAACTTTTGGGTAAAGGAAACACTGATGAGAGACAAAAATTCTAAACAATACATTGATGTGATGCAACCAGAAACAGCGAAGATATATAATGCATCAACAGAATGTGTTGATAAGATGGATTTTCTAATTGGCTTGTACAGAATTTTTATTCAATCCAAGAAATGGCCACTTCGACTTATATCTCATGCATTAGACTTGGCTATATATAATAGTTGGCTAGAACATAAAAGAGATGCTACTGAGAGCAATACAGTGAAATACGTTTAACACGAAACTGAGGGGGTCAAAATTTGTTTTCGTGTTAAAAGAATTTTGCGTTTAAAGAATCATAAAAAAAAAAAAAAACATAACTCACAAATATTTTCGATGTCGTAAAATTTTATTTCGATTTCCTGTTAAACTACTTGTAGGTTGCATCCATTAGGATTAAAAATAAAATTGGGAAAAAATGAGATATCTTTTTTTGAAGTGTATTTTTCAGCATTCTGAGATCTAGCTTGTTTGAATCAAATAAGCAAAGTTGGCTCTAAATCTTCATGCTTAGCAGTTCTCATACGTTTTCTTTAAGGCTTAAACATACTGCCCCCAAACATTAACGTAATGGGGTCCCTGTTTCTTATTATCAGTGATAAAGTAGAGTTGGCAATGCCAAACTCTTTGCAGATTTCTGTTTTTGTCCTCCTTTTTCATCAACTTCATTAAGCAGCTTCATCTTCATTTGAAGCAAAATAGCAGTTTGTTTTCGGACCGAATTCTCAGCCATTGTGCTCATAAAACATAGGCTAATTTACAAAAAAAAAAACACGGAATTCGCTGATTTCCACAATAAATTTAGTGGTTTTAACACAAAATTCACAAATGTCAACTCAAAAGAATCAGATCGAAAGCAATTTTTTTCATGTTAAACGATTTTTGTTTCGTGTTAAAAGAAAAAAATTGTATTAAATTGCATAGTGTACTGTCCGGACCGCTATATCATTTCGTGTTAACCGAATTTTCATGTTAAGCATTTTCGTGTTAAACGTATTTCATTGTATTTGAAAGGCACAATTTAGGGATTTATTGCACTTAAGGATGACCATAACTCACTACCTAGTGAAAGCTGCAAAACCATCACCATCAAGAAAACATGGTCAACCAAGTAAAGGTGAAGACATGCCAGAAAAGCCTCAACACGAAATTTCGCATAAAAACACAAAAGCAAAACCTAAGGCAATACAGCTCAATGCAGTAGATAATTAAACTATTCATAATGGTTCCAAGGAAGCAGCCCACTGTAAAAAAAAGTACTGCAAAGGAAAATCACATTTCAGGTGTGAAAAATGCCAAATACATCTATGTTTGTGTAAAGGATGCAACTGTTTTAAAGATTTCCACTTAATGCACAGCTATCAGTATCACTACATATATTAAATGTATGCATTTTAAAACAAAATTTTGTAACCATATAATAAATTTATTTTTCCAGTGTATTTTCTCTATAGTCTACAACATTCCTATTGAATACAAATGTCCTTGATCAAGGACATTCTCTAATTATTAAAATTATCGTCACAAATTTTTTAATTAGATTGTTTATAGCTTATTTTCAGCATTATTGACAATATGTCAAAACTTCATAATTTTTATTTCATTTTTTAAATGTTGGTAGTGAAAGGGTTAATAGTTTGTAGGAAAACTACAATTAATTTAACCCGGGAGGACTTGCGCCGGGCCTGATAGACCCAGACTGTATATGGTTTTTACAATAGTCATCACTATTTTTTTTAAAGTAATCTTCAACTTATTTTATCGCAGAATTTGTAACAATTGTTTCTACCTAAATAAGGAGGTGATTATTACTTATATTTATTAGTGACAAAGTAAAAACTATTCATACCCTGAATATGTGCGCATTCTCCCAGGTCCCGGTAGCAGAAAGTTCGAGACGCGCGACGTGCGTCACAGATTTATTTTGGACCTTGCAGATAAATTTGCCAACTTGAAAAAAAAAAAAAAAGTATGAAAATTCTGACAAAAAATATTGCGAATTCGACAAATGGTCGTCGAAAAATATCAATTTCGGCAATCGTTCGCATAAAAAATCGGTAATTTATAGCCAAAGGGTCGCTATAAAAACACGAATTTCGTCAAAAGAGACCGGAAAAAAAACATGAATCTCGTCCCAGGATTGTAGGAAAAAATGCAAATTTCTGTCACAGGATCGCGGAAAAAACACTAATTTCGTTAAAGGATCGCGGAAAGAATGCGAATTTAGTAAAAGGATCGTGGAAAGAATGCGAATTTAGACAAACGATTGTGGGAAAAACGCAAATTTAGTCAAACGATCGCGAAAAAACGCAAATTTATGTCAAAGGATCGCGAGCAAATGCAAATTTATGTCAAAGGATTGGGGAAAGAAGGAGGAATTTCGTCAAAAGATCTCGAAAAGCGTAAATTTCTGCCAAAAGATCGCTGTACAAACTTGAATTTTATCCAAAAATCCCGAAAAAACATGGATTTCGGTCCAAGGGCACAAGAGAAACATAAATTTCTGTCACAAAATCGCGGAAGAAACTTTAATTTCATCAAAGGATCAAGGGAAAAAAACATGAATTTAGTCAGACAATCGCGGAAAAAATGCAAATTTTTGTAAAACAATCGCAAAAAAATGCAAATTTCTGTAAAACGATTGCGAAAAAACACAAATTTCTGTCAAGGGATCACGAAAAACGCAGATTACTGTCAAAGGATCGCGAAAAAAGGAAAATTTGTCAAAAGATCGGAATTAAATTTGCGGAGTTTCGTCAAAAAATCGCAAAAAGTGCAAATGTCTGCCAAAGGATCGCTGTAAAAACGCGAATTTCATCAAAAGATCCCGAGAAAAACGTGAATTTCGTCCCAGAGGTGCCGAAAAAACGCAAATTTCTGTCGCAGAATAGCAGAAAAAACACGAAGTTCGTCAAAGAATCGAGGAAAAAACACGAAGTTCGTCAAAGAATCGAGGAAAAAACACGAAGTTCGTAAAGAATCGCAAAAAAAGCTCATTTTTGTCAAAGGATCATGAAAAAGGGACAAATTTCGTCAAAAGATCGTGAAAAAACCCAAATTTCATCAAAAGTGCGCAAGAAAAAATATAATTAGTGCCGGTAGTGAATTTTCGCTACCTGCCCCCCCCCCCCCCTTGCTTCCCCTTTGTTGTAACCTTTCGGGAATTTTGCTGTGAATTTCAGAATTTTTTCTTTTTACTCAGAATCACCTCTGGTAATCAGTAAGAATGCTGTTTATTTTAACACTCATAATGTTTGTACATAAGAAAATGTAACATGCTAGTCCCACAGACAATTTTCATCCCACTAAATTGCTGTCGCAGACACAACCATAACTTTCTGCTACTGGGTCCCAGGTTAAGTAAATGTTATTACACACTACAAACAAAATTTGGTACTTTCAATACTAACACCATGACAAAAGGTAGGCTAAAACGTCATTTATTTCAACCCATGCTAAACAATGTGACTCACTATTTATTGAAAGGTGTTTTTTTTTTGTTTTTTTTTTAAAGTTCTAGATCATACAGCTAAAGCTTTGATGGCGGCAATTTAGAGAAATGTAGCTGACTGGAGTATTATCTTCACATATTTCTGGAGTAGATATAAAATTGATGAATTGTGAGATGCCGGTTACTAATACTTCACAATAAATCAGCGGTTCCCAACCTGGGGTACCTAATGGGCCTGCTGGGGGTACATGAAAATAATATCGGTAGGGGAGATGTGGGACAGTTGATCCCTAGGTCAAAAACCAAAGAAAAAATACAATTAAGTCTCTGAAACTGGAAACATTAATAAAGTGATCCTTTATCAACATATTTAGCAACATACTTTGATTCAGCCATTTTTATTTTTGTTGTAAAAAAGGAATCTGTTTTCTTACAATCAAACTTCTTTTTGAGTACGTAGTTTGTGTTTCATATTTTTTGCTAAATATAACTAAATTACTTAATTTTATTGATATAATATACTAACGTACCTTACTCCTTAAATGTTGTTATTTAAATTCAACACAATATCTTTATTTTTGATTTAGCAACTTTTTTTCCCAAACATGCACATTAGGGACACTTGATCCCTGTTGTATGGGGAGACTTGATCCTGGGGATCGAGTCTCCCCAAACCAAAGTTAAGCTAAATTAATGTTAAATTTTATTAACCACCTACTTCTCATTGTGATATTTAGATATTATCTGTATTAGTTAGAATATGGTTGCTTGATTTTAGATGGTTGACAAAGACAGAAAGTTAATATGTGGCTGCATATGATAGTTAGCAAGCACATGGTGGATGAATGCATATGTGAGACATACGTCTAACTTTGCAAAATTTTTACAGCACTTCGTAAAGAATGCAAGATATTATAACCAAAACAGTAAAGTGTTAATCATAATGAATAATCATGATAACCATATAAGCATTGCATTGAGAGTTTGAATTATGACAAAGAAAATGGAATAATTTTGTTAACAATATCACCGCACACTTCTCACAAATTGCAGCCTCTGGATAGTACTGCATATGGACCATTTAAAAGATATTTTAATGCAGCTGCTCAAGAGAACATTTTATCAATTTGCTGAACTGATCGGAATTGCCTATCCTAAAGCCATGATGACAAATAACATAATAAATGGATTTAAAATCACTGGAATATCCCTTAAACAGGAATTTCTCAAGATGATTTTTTATCATCTTTCATCTCAAATCAACCATTAACTCCAACAAGCAGTAAAAAGAATACAGTTAAACCAAACATAGAGGCACCGGCAGACATACAAGCCTTCCCTAAAGTTTCATTATCAAAAATGGGAAAATCTAAAGAAATGAAAAAAGGGTCTTCAAAAATTTTGACAAGCACACCAACTAAAAGACAGAATGAAGAAGAAATACAAGATCGTCAACTGAATAAAAAACAAAAGTCAGGAAAAACTCTTTTCATCCCAAGAAAAAACACTAAAAGTGAAAGACCCAAATCTTCAGAAAGTTATAAAAGCAGTTATAGTGTTTATGATTCAACAGACCGAGATCCACTTGATGACAATTCTAATGAAATCACTGAAGATCCAAAATATTTGTTGATTGGTGAAAATGACTTTGTCATTGTGTGATTTCTGAGAAAGAAGAAAATTAGTCATTTCGTAGGAAAAATTTAAAAGAAGATTTTATCATCTGAATGTGAAATCAATTTTCTAAGAAAATGAGGACTTAATTTCAACCAATTTATTTATCCAGATTTATCCAATAGTGTTGTGGATAATGATGACATTGAGAAAAAACTACCCAAACCAACCATACTTGGTGGAATTCTTCAAACTGCCATAATCTTAACATTTACATTTGGTTTTTCAAGCTTTGAAAATGCTTTTGATCATTGTGTTTTTTTTTTCCTTTTTACATCTTAGTCAACAATAAATTTGATTTCTACTACTTAATTTGAATCATTTCAATGCATTTGTTTCGAGGATCAAGTCTCCCTTGGCCCAAGATATCAAGTCTCCCTCCAATTGGGGAGACTTGATCCTTTTTTTATTTTTTGGAAAACTATTTATTTTTATTTTAAAAATAACTTTTCAAAAATAAAAAAATACTGTAACAAGAAAGACACATGAGCCTTTAAGAATAACTGGAAACATTTTTTAAATATTTTGTTTTTTCCAAAATAAAAATTAAAAACTGAAAAAGGGATCAAGTCTCCCCTAATGGTGGAAATCACAAAAATGTTAGAAATGACAGACTAATTTGAATCGATTTATTATATGGTTGTGATAAGAATACTAATGAAAAAAATCCCTGCCGGCCCGGCCTACAGGTAGAGGTAGATTTCGAAGTTAAGTATACTAATTTCACCAACAAAAATTAAATCATTATTAGATATAAATCCACTTAAACAGTTTTATCTATCTGCTTTTGACGAGTTTTTATTTCCTTTTTATAAAACAGCTGGTTTTATCAGAATCATGTTAAGGCGATATTAAAAAAGTATTTTTCCATGCTCAACAACTCCAAATTTTCTGGCACATTTTCAGATTCATTAATATATATATATATATATATATATATATGAAACATGCTGACGTGATTTTTGAAAAGATTTATAAGCGACCTGTGTTTTCATTTTTCCTTCAATTAATTAAAACTTGATTAATAAACAATTATTTTCTCAGTAGGGCAATATTTTTCATTTCTAACACAATCGCTTCGGGAAATTCTGTTCAAAATTCCCAATTTGACATAGTTTTTTGAAATATATTCTGCCTCTATCAAAAAAATTGATCATTACTGTACATTATATAGTTTCTGAATAAGAGAATCTACCAATTGGAAGCCTTTGCGAGCAAAAATGAATTATAAAATGAGTAAGTAAATAAGCAGTTTGGATTTGAGTGCATCCTTAATGCAATGATTTTTCCAACACAATCCGCTTCGGGAAATTCGGTTCAAAATGCCCACTTTAACTGCATTTTTTAAAATATATTCTGCCTCTATCAAAAAATCGATCATTGCAGTACATTATATAGTTTCTAAATAAGCGAATCTACCAATTAAATGCGTTTGAGAGCAAAACTGAATTTAAAAATGAGTCAGAAAATAAGCAGTTTGGATTTGAGTGCATCCTTAATGCAATGATTTTTCCAACACAATCAGCTTCGGGAAATTCGGTTCAAAATGCCCACTTTAACAGCATTTTTAAAAATATATTCTGCCTCTATCAAAAAATCGACCATTACGGTACATTATATAGTTTCTGAATAAGCGAATCTACCAATTAAATGCGTTTGAGAGCAAAAAGGAATTTAAAAATGAGTCAGAAAATAAGCAGTTTGGATTTGAGTGCATCCTTAATGCAATGATTTTTCCAACACAATCCGCTTCGGGAAATTCGGTTCAAAATGCCCACTTTAACTGCATTTTTTAAAATATATTCTGCCTCTATCAAAAAATCGACCATTACGGTACATTATATAGTTTCTGAGTAAGAAAACATACCAATTGGAAACCTTTGAGAGCAAAAATGAATTATAAAATGAGTCAGAAAATAAGCAGTTTGGATTTGAATACACCCTTAATAAGATGATTTTTTTCTTCGACCGCTATGTATTTTTAATTTGTTTTTGCTGTAAGAATTGATCCTATCCAAAACTTGTCTATATAGATGTTGTAGACAATATTAAGAAGATATATGATAAATTCATGGGGATTTTATATCTTTTGAATTGACGGAGTTATGGATTTTTTACTTCTTCAAACCCCCTTTATGTTTTCATTTTTAACTTTTTTTTTGCAGTACGAATTGGTCCTATCAAAATCTTGTGAATATAAAAGTTGTAGATAATATTAAGAAGATATATGATAAATTCATGGGGATTTTATATCTTTTGAATTGATGGAGTTATGGATTTTTTACTTCTTCAAACCCCCTTTTTGTTTTCGTTTTTAACTTTTTTTTGCAGTACGAATTGGTCCTATCAAAATCTTGTGAATATAAAAGTTGTAGATAATATTAAGAAGATATATGATAAATTCATGGGAATTTTATATCTATTGAATTGACGGAGTTATGGATTTTTTACTTCTTCAAACCCCCTTTTTGTTTTCGTTTTTAACTTTTTTTTGCAGTACGAATTGGTCCTATCAAAATCTTGTGAATATAAAAGTTGTAGATAATATTAAGAAGATTTATAATAAAATTAATTGGAACTGATATCTTGAGAATTGACGAAGTTATGAATTTTTTTCTCCCAAAAACCCTATTTTTTGCGCCCTTTGAGCCCATTTTTAACTTTATCAAAAATCTGTGATATATAAAATTTTGGCCCTATTTTTAGAAGTAATAAAAACTTTAAACTGATTTGATATGTACAAAAATTAAGAAGTTATGAGGGGTTTTCGGTTTTCACAAAACCCCTCCCTATTTCCACCCCCTTGGTCCAATTTTGCCCATTAACGAACTTGACCGAGATTTTATGCCCATTGATTCTATGTATCAATTTGGAAGAGATTGGTGCAGAATTACTAAAGTTATCGTGCCCAGAAGAAAGTGATATATATAGATAGACAGATAAAGTTTTTTACTGAGGGTGGTTTTAGGTTCTAGGGGTCATGATCGGTGTAAATCTGCAAAAATGCTTCAGAAATTCCAACATAGGAACGATCCCAATAGGTAGTATTTCATACGAAATCTACCTAAAAAAATATGAAACATGCTGACGTGATTTTTGAAAAGATTTATAAGCGACATGTGTTTTTATTTTCTTTCAATTAATTAAAACTTGATTAATAAACAATTATTTTCTCAGTAGGGCAATATTTTTCGTTTCTAACACTATTGCTTCGGGAAATTCTGTTCAAAATAGGGATGCAACGGATATCCGGCAAATATCCGATATCCGGCATATCCGGCTGATTTTTCAATATCCGAAATACTGTCGGATATCTGGATCACAATCCCCGGATATCCGACTTCTTTGCCGGATATCCGGCAGAGCGCAGCGAAGTGAATATATAAGGATAACAGAAATAGTTTGACCCCAAACAATGCCGAACAATTTTGTTTATAATGCAAAATATGAAAGTAAGTTCACTATACATGAGTAAAAGGTAATTCTCACAAGTTTAAAGAATTGCCAGCTTTCCTAACATTGATATTTGAACTCTTTATAATAAATTTAAGAACTTATGTTTACTTCTTTCAGAAAATTGTAGCTTTACTTTCAGAATGCAAAATAAAATTTGAAGTTGTTTATTAAAGTATGACTTTATTAATTTTCTTTCTTTTTTTTAAGTTTAACAATTAAACAGGCCAATTTTTAGAAGGAAGTATTGTAATAGAAATTTTTTCGATTTCCGGTTTTTGACGGATTTAGATGTTTTAGAGGTCAGCCTCCTTCAATATGGAAACATTCCGCTGGAAGGAAGGGGGGCCACGTAATCGCGATTTTTGTGCCATTTTCATTACTGTACCACCGAAAAGTGTATGAAGTTATCCATATAATTGAACAAAATTTTTTGTATTTGTTTTTGGCTATGTCGAGCAGGTTCTCCTTTAAATTGGAAATATTCTGCCAAAATGGGGCGCTGTAATAGAGATTTTTGTGCAACTTTCATTCTTGTATCATCGAAAAGTGTATGAAGTTATGCATAGAATTGAACCAATTTTTGGGGGTATGTTTTTGGCTATGGCCAGCAGGTCCTCCTTCAGTTTGAAAATATTCTGCTGGAAGGGGGCGCTATAATACGGATTTTTGTGTTATTTTCATTATTTTACCATTGAAAAGTGTATGAAGCTAAGCATAGAATTGAACCAATTTTGTGTATATATTTTTGGCTATGGCCAGCAGTTTCTCCTTGCATTTGAAAATATTCTGCCAGAAGGTGGCACTGTAACAGAGATTTTTGTAAATTTTTCTCGATTTTTCGCAGTTTTTTTTTTTTTTTTTCTGTATATTGGCGGCTTATGAAGCGAAGGGAACTTCGCATCCTGCTAAGCTGGCTATTCACAAACAGCTGAGGTACAACAGAATAACGAAAAAATTATTGATTTTAATAAATATCATGATCGAGATTAACTTATTCTTATTCTGATTAATTGACTGGAGCAGAAATTTTAGATCAAAATCAAAGTTGGTATAATATTGAACTAATAATATTGAAGTATGGTAACATTTGGAACTACTTTTTGAAATATTAAGATGTATGGGATAGAAGAAAGTTTTGGGATTGGCAAATCCAACTAGTTATTTTTGTAACTTCCTTATAAATATCTAAAATTAAAAGTAATTTTCTTTTTACTTATAAATAACTTAACTTAATTTTAATAATAATTTATAATTTTAATTAATAATTTTAATTAATAATTTAACTTAAAATAAAACTAAAAGTGACTTAGAGCAAAAACAATATTAAATAATTAAAACAGAAAAAGGGCATCAATTAAACCTATGTTTGGCGAAAATAACTCTTTAATCATGGGTATATTAGTAGATATTTTATGTTTAAATTATAAAAAGAAAGTATGTAGTATTTCTTTGTGGAAATACTCTACAATTATATGCATATTAATTGGTTAAAATTTACTATACAAATTATCAACATTTTATTTTACAAATTAATTAATTATTAGCAATTATCAATATAGTCAATCCCATATCCAAATCCAGTAGCAATTATCAGCATTTCATTGTACAAATAAACAGAATATTTTAATGTTTAAATTACATTTTTTATGCAATATTATTAATATACATTACAGGGCTTGAATGGCAGATACAGGGCTTGAATTTCGAGACGGGATGGCAGGATTCGTGCCCAAAAGATTATTATTGTGTCCTATTTATTATGCCCTATTGTGGGCGGTCGGCTCCTGTTTCCAAAAAATCATTTTCCGAAAATGTTTCTTTGTAAAACAACGATCAAGTCTCAGGATCGACCGACAAATTTCGTGATATTTTCTACTATCGATTAGCAGATTTCACAGGTTATTCTTACGACAGATTGACAAAATTCATAGTTGTTTTTTCTGCATCTGACTGAAAAATTTTGTGCTTTTTCTCCACGACCGACTGACGAATTCCACGATTTTTTCTAGAGACTGATCAGTGAATTTCATAATTTTTTTTCTCGAGATCAATTGACAAATATAGCAATTTTATTCTGTGACCGATTGGCAAATTTTCCTGTTTGTTCTTGGGAAATACTGATGAAAATAACGATTGTTTTTTTCATCCGATTGAAAAATTTCGCGTTTTTTCTCTGCGACTGGCTGAGGAATTTCATGATATTTACTCGCGACGGACTGGCAAATTTCACGATATTTTTCCATGGTCGATTGACGAATTTTGTGATATTTTCCCGCTGCCGATTTCCCATGAACTTCAGTTTTCTTTTTGCGACTGGTCGACAAATTTTGTTATTTATTTTCACCATAATTGACGAAATCGGCGATATTTTTTTTATGACCGATTTATATATTTTGCAATGTTTTTTCCCTGTGCTCAAAATAGGAAATAACTAAAAGGGCAGTAATAGCCACTGGAGACTGAGCCCTACCAAATTGGCCATTAGTCAGCCCTAAACAAAATGAGATTACACTTGTGGCACTCATGAAGAAAAAAAAAATTGCTGAACTTTAAAAAACATGTTTAGAAATAACAAACTAGTTGATTTTTGCAATTCACAGAAATTAGGACATGACTTTTAAAATCAACCTTTTATCGTGTAATAGAAGAAATCAATTGACTATTTCCTTTTAAAACTTTGGATTAGGGATGCAACGGATATCCGGCAAATATCCGATATCCGGCTGATTTTTCAATATCCGAAATACCGTCGGATATCCGGATCACAATCACCGGATATCCGACTTCTCTGCCGGATATCCTGCAGAGCGCAGCCAAGTGAATATATAAGGATAACAGAAATAGTTTGACCCCAAACAATGCCGAACAATTTTGTTTATAATGCAAAATATGAAAGTAAGTTCACTATACATGAGTAAAAGGTAATTCTCAAAAGTTTAAAGAATTGCCAGCTTTCCTAACATTGATATTTGAACTCTTTATAATAAATTTAAGAATTTATGTTTACTTCTTTCAGAAAATTGTACCTTTACTTTCAGAATGCAAAATAAAATTTGAAGTTGTTTATTAAATTAATAAAGTATGACTTTATTAATTTTCTTTCTTTTTTTTTTAAGTTTAACAATTAAACAGGCCAATTTTTAGAAGAAAGTATTTTAATAGAAATTTTTTCGATTTCTGGTTTTCGACGGATTTAGATGTTTTAGAGTTCAGCCTCCTTCAATATGGAAACATTCCACTGGAAGGAGGGGGCCATGTAATGGCGATTTTTGTGCAATTTTCATTATTGTACCACCAAAAAGTGTATGAAGTTATCCATATAATTGAACAAAATTTTTTGTATTTGTTTTTGGCTATGTCCAGCAGGTTCTCCTTTAAATTGGAAATATTCTGCCAAAATGGGGTGCCATAATAGCGATTTTTGTGCCACTTTCATTCTTGTACCATCGAAAAGTGTATGAAGTTATGCATAGAATTGAACCAATTTTTCTGGGGTATGTTTTTGGGCTATGGCCAGCAGGTCCTCCTTCAATTTGAAAATATTCTGCTGGAAGGGGGCGCTATAATACGGATTTTTGTGTTATTTTCATTATTTTACCATTGAAAAGTGTATGAAGCTAAGCATAGAATTGAAACAATTTTGTGTGTATATTTTTGGCTATGGCCAGCAGTTTCTCCTTGCATTTGGAAATATTCCACCAGAAGGTGGCACTGTAACAGAGATTTTTGTAAAATTTTCTCAATTTTTCGCAGTTTTTTGTGCTGTATATTGGCGGCTCATGAAGCGAAGGGAACTTCGCATCCTGCTAAGCTGGCTATTCACAAACAGCTGATGTACAACAGAATAACGAAAAAATTATTGATTTTAACACGTTCATGCCGGCGCGGTGGGTCACACTCGATTGTCTCAGAGTTGTCAAGTCTCCGGCTTTTTGCACACCACTGTTATTTTAGAAAAAATGTTGTTCCTTTAAATCACTCAATTGTTCTAATTAAATAAAACATTTTCTGTATTAAAATACTGGTATCCAAAAGGCCGGGGACTTGCCAGCTCTGAGTCAGTCGAGTGTGACCCACCACGCCGGCGTGAACGTGTTAATAAATATCATGATCGAGATTAACTTATTCGGATTAATTGACTGGAGCAGAAATTTTAGATCAAAATCAAAGTTGGTATAATATTGAACTAATAATATTAAAGTACGGTAACATTTGGAACTACTACTTTTTGAAATATTAAGATGTATGAGATAGAAGAAAGTTTTGGGATTGGCAAATCCAACTAGTTATTTTTGTATCTTCCTTATAAATATTTAAAATTAAAAGTAATTTTCTTTTTACTTATAAATATCAAAATAATTTAACTTAAAATAAAACTAAACGTGACTTAGAGCAAAAACAATATTAAATAATTTAAAAAAGCATCAATTAAACCTATGTTTGGAGAAATTAACTCTTTAATCATGGGTATATTAGTAGATATTTTATGTTTAAATTATAAAAAGAAAGTATGTAGTGTTTCTTTGTGAAAATACTCTACAATTATATGCATATTAATTGGTTAAAATTTACTATACAAATTATCAGCTTTTCATTGTACAAATTAATTAATTATTAGCAATTATCAATATAGTCAATCCCATATCCAAATCCAGTAGCAATTATCAGTATTTCATTGTACAAATAAACAGAATATTTTAATGTTTAAATTACATTTTTTATGCAATATTATTAATATACATTACAGGGCTTCAATGGCAGATACAGGGCTTGAATTTCGAGACGGGATGGCAGGATTCGTGCCCTAAAGATTATTATTGTGTCCTATTTATTATGTCCTCTTGTGGGCGGGCGGCTCCTGTTTCCAAAAGATCATTTTCCGAAAATGTTTCTTTGTAAAACAACGATTAAGTCTCAGGACCGACCGGCAAATTTCGTGATATTTTCTACTATCAATTAGCAGATTTCACAGATTCTTCTTACGACATATTGACAAAATTCATAGGTGTTTTTCTGCATCTCACTGAAAAATTTTGTGCTTTTTCTTCACGACCGACTGACGAATTACACGATTTTTTCTAGAGACCGATCGGTGAATTTCATATTTTTTTTTTCTCGAGATCAATTGACAAATATAGCAATTTTATTCTGTGACCGATTGGCAAGTTTCCCTGTTTGTTCTTGCGACATACTGGTGAAAATAACGATTGTTTTTTTTGCATCCGATTGAAAAATTTCACGTCATTTCTCTGCGACCGGCTGAGGAATTTCACAATATTTACTCGTGACGGATCGGTAAATTTCACGATATTTTTCCATGATCGATTGACGAATTTTGTGATATTTTCCCGCTGCCAATTTCCCATGAACTTCAGTTTTCTTCTTGCGACCGATCGACAAATTTTGTTATTTATTTTCACCATAATTGACGAAATCGGCGATATTTTTGAAGTGAAAACTTCTTTAGGTGCGTTGAGTTTTTTTTGAGATGGGGAAAAACCACTGATTTCGAGACACTGTAACGTAACCGACATGCTAGCATTTTGACACATAGACACTAGCACGCCAAGCAGTGAATGACAGGAACTTTTCCCTCTTCAGCTCAATCCGCAAAAGAAGAAGGAGGCTAAAACTCACTTTTTCTCCCGGCGTATTGCTAAAACAAATTATTATTTTGTTTTTCGTCAGTTAAAATGAATTATACCGTATTCGTGACCTACCTATTTCGTGTAACTAAAAACCGATAACGCTGTATTTTATCGTGTTGATGGTCTGGTCAATGACCAACAGTATTGGCGGGAATTTCGATTACGGAAGATAAAATACGGGCCACAGATGTCAGATACGCACTTGGGTACCTAATTGACAACAAAATGGCGTTACTTTATTTTACAAGGTAATCCGGCTACCGTTGCTTATTTATTAATAAACTGTTCATTTACTTTTATTTTATTTTTGAAGTGAAAACTTCTTTAGGCGCGTTGAGCTTTTTTTGAGATGGGGAAAAAACCATTGATTTCGAGACACTGTAACGTAACGACATGCTAGCATTTTGACACATAGACACTAGCGCGCCAAGCGGTGAATGACAGGAACTTTTCCTTCTTCAGCTCAATCCGCAAAAGAAGAAGGAAGCTAAAACTCACTTTTTCTCCCGGCGCGGCGTATTGCTAAAACAAATTATTATTTTGTTTTTCGTCAGTTAAAATAAATTATACCGTATTCGTGACCTACCTATTTCGTGTAACTAAAAACCGATAACGCTGTATTTTATCGTGTTGATGGTCTGGTCAATAACCAACAGTATTGGCAGGAATTTCGAGTATGGAAGATAAAATACATCTCACAGATATCAGATACGCACTTGGATACCTAATTGACAGCAAAATGGCGTTACTTTATTTTACAAGGTAACCCGGCTACTGTTGCTTATTTATTAATAAATTGTTCATTTGTTTTGTTCTATAGTTATTAATGAAATTAACGTTTATTTATTGTTGTTTACTTTTTAAAACATAATTTAAAATAATAATTAAACAAATAAATAAATAAAACATAATTAAAACATAATTGAAAATAATTTAAAAATATATATTGTAACTGGTATTGGAAAACGGGCTTTCGCCAAATTGACGTTAAAAAATCGAGCCAAACCTGGTTCGTATATCACATCTCTGCCATATTCTCGGTTTTTTGATTTTTCGACTTTTTATCCAAAATTTCCAGATTTTTAAAATTTTCCCTTTCATTGTATCCCAAATACTACCTTCATACCAAATTTGAAGATTCTAGGGATACAGGACGTACCTCTGAGTTTTGATGATCGGTGAATCAGTGTCGAAAAGGCGAAAGTTTAAGTTCATATATCTTCTGAAATAAAAAAGATAGAAACGTGAAATTTCAGCATTTAGTTCCATTTCCACATTACTTTAGATTCACGAAGTTTCAAGTTTCTGGGAATCACCAACACAAAAATATTGGGAGTCAAAAGTACCCTGAGTTGTTTCCAGAAAAGATGCTTACGGCTGTGCTTTCAAGACTTGGCAGGGGCACTGCAGTGTCCCCAGATGCTTTCATTAGTGCTGCTACACAATTCAACGCATAAAACATTTCTTGATGATTAAAAACACACACACGTAATTGTTGAAGTTTTCACTTCTCTATTGGCACTCCCGGAGTGCCACTGTTTTTTTTTATGACTGATTTATGTATTTTGTTTTTTCCCTGTGCCCAATAGGAAATAACTAAAAGGGCAGTAATGGCCACCGGAGACTGAGCCCTGCCAAATTGGCCAATAGTCAGCACTAAACAAAATGAGATTACACTTGTGGCACACATGAAGAAAAAAAAAATTGGTGAACTTAAAAAAACATGTTTAGAAATAACAAACTAGTTGATTTTTGCAATTCACAGAAATTAGGACATGACTTTTAAAATCAACCTTTTATCGTGTAATAGAAGAAATCAATTCACTATTTCCTTTTCAAACTTTGGATATGGATTTAAAATTCCAATGCATTTGCAATTCCATGCAAAAAAATCAAACCGAAATCGAAAAAGTAAAAAACAGCCATATGAAAGATCGAGCTCAGCTATCTTATGCAAAAAGAATCTTTTAAAACTTTTCAAATTTAAACAATTAAAAAAACCCTGCCCATTGGTTTAACATTACGGAATGGCCCTTTTCAAATTGGTGAAGGGTCCCCTTAAGTGTTTAACTGTGCGATGTGAATGAAAAAAAAAAATTAAATTTGGTAACAATATTATGATAGTGTTAGAAAGTGTTTTATAATGTATGACTAATGTATGATTTTTTGTGCTTGCTAAAATTTCCATTGGTTAATATAGAATTTCATGATTTGAGAAGGGAAAACCAGTTCCACTGGAATGTCCCCTTAACAAAAGAAATTACTTTGAGGAAATAAATGTTTCTTAAAATCTTACAAAAATAAAATATTTCTTAACAAAAATAAATAAATAGGAAGGATTCACAAGGAGTTTATTTAATATTATTAATTCATACTCAATAGATTGAAAAAAATTCAATATAAGCATAACATTTATTCATTAATCTTTCAAGTACAGTAAAACTCCGGTTATCTGAAAAGCAAGGGACCAAAACATTTTTGTTGACTGGGGTTCCATAAGAATTTTCAGATAAATGGGAAGCTTTCTTATTTACCCTGCCAGATGCCACTACTCAGCCTTCTCCTCTCCTCCCCCCCCCCCCCCAATCTATAATTGCAATGAAACAGATTTGAATAATGAAATATTGCCAAGCTACACATTAGCTTCTGGAGCAGAGAACGGCTCCTTGAGAAAATTAAGAGACATTACAGGAAAAGGTTGATACAGTTTTTGATTGAAGGACTGACTGATGGAGCAGAAGTTGTTGAAAATTTAAAACTTATGGATATGAAGAAAGTTGACTACTGGTTAGATTCTTGATGGGAGTGAATGAAAGTGAATTAAAATTAAAACGTTAGTAACATTTTTACATAAGTTATGGCCTAAGGTTCAGTTGCTAGCCTTTGAAACACAGTTGCAGTTGGCAGAAACTGATGTCATTAGAATTGTGGACAGAAATGATGACAATATATACACTGAAGTGTTTTTGGACATGTTGAATGCATTTAAAATTCCATAGTTCAATTTTAATGAAAATACCAGTGATTACAGTTTTGACTATAATTCCATTAAGGGTATAATAAAACAAGTTTGTTCAGAAGTGACATACAATCACCGTAGGATATTGACAATAGAATCACCGATATGCATTATTCATGCAAGTAAGTTAAAAAATAATGCACATCAAATTTTGCAAAGTTTTCTAAAATTTTTTAACAGTGCATAACCATGCGTTTCCGATAATTTCTAAAGTTATGAAAGTTGGTCTGTGCTGTTTGTCAAAAGTGTAACTTGTGAAAGAGGCTAAAACATGCAAAATGGAATAAATTCTAAATTAAGAAATTTAGCAACCCAATTGTTAATTGCCCATAACATTAGGTGAAAGTTGAAAAGTAGACATGGTATATAAAGCTTGATTCTGTTCCTTTGTTTTAATAAAAATAAACATTTTTGATAATAAATTATCATGAGTTGTTAATTTAAATTATTTCAAAGGTATTTTGTCATGTCTGTATAAATGTAATTCTTTAAGTGGCACATAAAAAATAACGGGGTTTAAAGATATTTTTTGTTCCTTTCTAACAGTTCAACTCCCCTGTATTTTTAAATGTTGGCTCGGAAAAACTTGAATTTCAAGCCCTGATGTTCAAAGAGATATAGTTTTTGTAAATTATATTTCAATACATTTAAAATGTTTTAATGATGTATGAAACATGTTTGTAATTTATTGTTCTGAGATGGCATTATATAAAGAAATAATTCACCATATAACTAAAAACATATCTGGTGCCGGATATCCGGCCGGATATCCGAATCCGGCAGGAAAAGGAGCTTCGGATATCCGGTATCCGGCAAAATCAATATCCGGTGCATCCCTACTTTGGATATGGATTTAAAATTCCAATGCATTGCAATTCTATGCAAAAAAATCTGCAACCGAAATCGAAAAAGTAAAAAACAGCCGAATGAAAGATCGAGCTCAGCTATCTTATGCAAAAAGAATCTTTTAAAACTTTTGAAATTTAAACAATTTGAAAAAACCCTGCCCATTGGTTTAACATTACGGAATGGCCATTTTCAAGTTAGTGAAGGGTCTCCCCTTATAAACATTTAACTGTGTCATGTGAATGAAAAAAAAAAATTAAATTTGGTAACAATATTATGATAGTGTTAGAAAGTGTTTTATAATGTATGACTAATGTATGATTTTTTGTTCTTGCTAAAATTTCCCATGGGTTAATATAGAATTTCATGATTTGAGAAGGGAAAACCCAGTTTCACTGGAATGTCCCCTTAACAAAAGAAATTACTTTGAGGAAATAAATGTTTCTTAAAGTCTTACAAAAATAAAGTATTTCTTAACAAAAATAAATAAATAAATAGGAAGGATTCACAAGGAGTTTATTTAATATTATTAATTCATGCTCAATAGATTGAAAAAATTTCAATATAAGCATAACATTTATTCATTAATCTTTCAAGTACAGTAAAACTCCGGTTTTCTGAAAAGCATTTAACCAAAACATTTTTGTTGACTGGAGTTTCCTTAAGAATTTTCAGATAAATGGGAAGCTTTACTACTCAGCCTTCTCCCCCCCCCCCCCCCCAAATCTATAATTGCAATGAAACAGATTTGAATAATGAAATATTGCCAAGCTACACATTAGCTTCTGGAGCAGAGAACGGCTCTTTGAGAAAATTAAGAGACATTACAGGAAAAGGTTGATACAGTTTTTGATTGAAGGACTGACTGACTGATGGAGCAGAAGTTGTTGAAAATTTAAAACTTGTGGATATGAAGAAAGTTGACTACTGGTTAGATTCTTGATGGGAGTGAATGAAAGTGAATTAAAATTAAAACGTTAGTAACATTTTTACATAAGTTATGGCCTAGCGTTGAGTTGCTAGTCTTTGAAACACAGTTGCAGTCGACAAAAACTGATGTCAATGGAATTATGGACAGAAAAGATGACAATATATACACTGAAGTGTTTTTGGACATGTTGAATGCATTTAAAATTCCATAGTTCAATTTTAACGAAAATACCAGGGATTACAGTTTTGACTATAATTCCATTAAGGATATAATAAAACAAGTTTGTTCAGAAGTGACATACAATCACCGTAGGACATTGACAATAGAATCATCGATATGCATTATTCATGCAAGTAAATTAAAAAAGAATGCACATCAAATTTTGCAAAGTTTTCTAAAATTTCTTAACAGAGCATAACCATGCGTTTCTGATAATTTCTAAAGTTATAAAAGTTGGTCTGTGCTGTTTATCAAAAGTGTAACTTGTGAAAGAGGCTAAAACATGCAAAATGGAATAAATTCTAAATTAAGACATTTATTTAGCCACCCAATTGTTAATTGCCCATAACATTAGGTGAAAGTTGAAAAATAGACATGGTATATATAAAACTTGATTCTGTTCCTTTGTTTTAATAAAAATAAACATTTTTGATAATAAATTATCTTGAGTTGTTAATTTAAATTATTTCAAAGGTATTTTGTCATGTCTGTATAAATGTAATACTTTAAGTGGCACATAAAAAATAACGGGGTTTAAAGATATTTTTTTTTCCTTTCCAACAGTTCAACTCCCCTGTATTTTTAAATGTTGGCTGGGAAACTCCCCTTCTGGGGAAAACTTTAATTTCAAGCCCTGATGTTCAAAGAGACATAGTTTTTGTAAATTATATTTCAATGCATTTAAAATGTTTTAATGATGTATGAAACATGTTTGTAATTTATTGTTCTGAGATGGCGTTATATAAAGAAATAATTCACCATATAACTAAAAACATATCTAGTGCCGGATATCCGATCT
The DNA here is from genome assembly GCA_963932465.1 of Maratus speciosus. Lineage (NCBI taxonomy): Eukaryota > Metazoa > Arthropoda > Arachnida > Araneae > Salticidae > Maratus > Maratus speciosus. Next base: position 426,331,693 of record OZ010794.1, read on the forward strand.
GATATCCGGCCGGATATCCGAATCCGGCAGGCAAAAGAGCTTCGGATATCCGGTATCCGATATCCGGCAAAATCAATATCCGGCGCATCCCTAGTTCAAAATGCCCACTTTGACATAATTTTTTTAAATATATTCTGCCTCTATCAAAAAATCGATCATTACTTTACATTATATAGTTTCTGAATAAGAGAATCTAGCAATTGGATGCGTTTGAGAGCAAAAATGAATTTAAAAATGAGTAAGAAAATAAGCAGTTTGGATTTGAGTGCATTCTTAATGCAATGATTTTTCCAACACAATCCGCTTCGGGAAATTCGGTTCAAAATGCCCACTTTAACAGCATTTTTAAAAATATATTCTACCTCTATCAAAAAATCGACCATTTCGGTACATTATATAGTTTCTGAGTAAGAAAACATAACAATTGGAAGCTTTTGAGAGCAAAAATGAATTGTAAAATGAGTCAGAAAATAAGCAGTTTGGATTTGAATACACCCTTACTTACATGATTTTTTTCTTCAGCCGCTATGTATTTTTAATTTCTTTTTGCTGTAAGAATTGGTCCTATCCAAAACTTGTCTATACAGATGTTGTAGACAATATTAAGAAGATATATGATAAATTCATGGGGATTTTATATCTTTTGAATTGATGGAGTTATGAATTTTTTACTTCTTCAAACCCCCTTTTTTTTTTTTTTTTTTTTTTTTTTTTTTTTTTTTTTTTTGGCGGTACGAATTGGTTCTATCAAAAACTTGTGAACATAAAAGTTGTAGATAATATTAAGGAGATTTATAATAAAATTAATTGGAATTGACATCTTGAGAATTGACGAAGTTATGAATTTTTTTCTCCCAAAAACCCTATTTTTTGCGCCCCTTGAGGCCATTTTTAACTTTATCAAAAATCTGTGATATATAAAATTTTGGCCCTATTTTTAGAAGTAATAAAAACTTTAAACTGATTTGATATGTATAAAAATTAAGAAGTTATGGGGGGTTTTTGGTTTTCGCAAAACCCCTCCCTATTTCCATCCCCTTGGTCTGATTTTGCCCATTAACGAACTTGACCGAGATTTTATGCCCATTGATTTTATGTGTCAGTTTGGAAGAGATTGGTGCAGAATTACGAAAGTTATCGTGTCCAGAAGAAAGTGATATAGATAGATAGATAGATAGATATAAAGTTTTTTACTGAGGGTGGTTTTGGGTTCTAGGGGTCGTGATCGGTGTAGATCTGCAAAAAATTTTCAGAAATTCCAACATAGGAACGATCCCAATAGGTAGTATTTCATACGAAATCTACCTAAAAGCATGTTTGCATTATTTAGTTGAGTGATGGGGAAGGAGGGGGACGTGTTTATGAGAAATGGGGGTACTCAGAAATAAAAAAACCAAAGAAAGGGGTACGTGAAAGAAAAACGGTTGAGAAGCGCTGCAATAAATCAAAAATATAATTTTGTTGACTCTAACACTGGGTGTCATATGAATTCAGAGATTAAGAGCATGACAAAATGACTTAATAAAAGACCCAAAGTGGAACAGATGTATTATAATCCCGCATCTGCAGTCTTGGATTTGTTTCTTGCATGAAAACTCCGGCACAGATGTCATATACGCCCCATATTGGCACGATTTTTTTCTGACGCCAATGTCATATACGCAACGGGTACTTAACTGGCACCAAAGTATCGTTATTTCGCTTGATGTGGTAACCCGGATTATGTTGTTTATGCTGTTGATGTTTTCGCCAAATTGGCAACCGAAAAAAATCACGCCAATATGGGGCGAATATGACATCTGTACCAAAACGGGAATATAACAATTATAATTATTAACTAAAAAACAATTTTTAATTCACGCCAAGAAAAAAATCCAAGAGGGCGGATGCGGGATTATAATACATCTGTTCCGACAGAGCTGCGCTGTTCGTCATCATTTAGAATCCTATTTCATACGGAATTTCATACAGTTTTTGGCGCGGAGTGGCGCTGATGGGATACGAACCAGGGATTCCATGATCAGGAGGCGAGAACACTAGCGTCGAGCAAAAGGCCAAGCCAGTTACTCTAATCTAGTAACTCGCTTTATACTGATCATGTGAGATGAGATCGCTACACACTCCCTCCCCAGTGAGAAAGACATCTTGTCGATGTCTAACGAGCGATTTGCACTCGTGAGTCGTGAGTGATGCGTGCAGCATACCAGGCTTAGTGCTGTGAGCGTTTAAGCAGTTGGTTTCACAGGCTTATTGCTGGAGATGATTTGTTTGGTGCTGCCATCTGTCGGTTATGAGGGGAGGTGATTGTTGTTGTTGAAGGTTGGGGATGAGTTCCATATCCTGTGCCGGAAGATTTTTGGCGAAAAAAAATCTCGCCAAAATGCCGTTTTGGCAACATGAAAATTTTTCCAAGATTGCAGAAAAACATCATTTTAAAATCTTTATATTATTTATAAATCAATGATTTTGCACCATTTTTAAAGATAGAAAATGATATAAAAACATGGATTTATAAATTACACAAAGATTTAAAAACGAAGTTTTTGCGCCATCTTGGAAATTTTCTTCCGATACAATTACACAAATTTTAGCAACATTCTAAATAAATGTTCTTTTTGAGATGAATACTTGTTATTGTCAGGGGGGCTCTGCCCCCCTGAACCCCCCGTTCTTAAAACATTTTCGACAATAAAAAAGAGAAAAAAACTGGCCAGGAACTTTTTATAAATTTCAACAATATTTCAAAAACTATTATTTTTAATGCAGGTAAAATCCCGCTCACAACTGCCAAAAAGAAAAAAAAGTATTAAATCATAGAAAAAATGTATAAAAATAATTTAAAAATGTTTACACACAACATCAACAACAACAACAAAAAAAAAACAATCAGCAAGAATTTAATGTTTATAAAAAGATCCCAGTTAAGGTCTGAAACAGGATACCAACTATTCATCTGAAAAAGCACATGTTTAGATTTATTTAAAATACTGCTAAAATTTGTGCAATTGCATCGGAAGAAATTTTCGAAGTGGCGCAAAAACTTCGTTTTTAAATCTTTATGTAATTTATAAATCCATGTTTTTACATCATTTTCTATTTTTAAAAATGGTGTAAAATCATTGATTTATAAATAATATAAAGATTTAAAAATGATGTTTTTCCGCAATCTTGGAAAAATTAACGATATTTTACTTACATCGACCGGCACAGAGAGTAATCCAAGTGTGGCGTCGGCGTGATCGCGGGAACAAATTCTTATCTAACCGAAATCAAAATTTGCTGACTAACAGTTCCCGTGATACTAGTAAACCAATAAGCTTCAAGATCCCACGTCATCCAGTTGGCCGGTTTTGAAAAGGCATTTCCGAAAAAAAGCAACCCTAAAGCCGTTCGAACGATCCGAAATCCGACGAACAAACTTAAACCAGATCGAAACATTTATCGCCAACCAAAGCGCGCCAAAAAATCGCCAAATCTTCCGGCACAGGATATGGGACTCTTCCCGAAGGGTGCATGTTTTTCTCCAGGTCACCACTTTGGCGCGAAGTGGCGCCGATGGGATACGAACCACGGGTCCAATGATCAGGAGGCGATAACGCTAGCGTCGAGCAAAAGGCCAAGCCAGTTACTCTAATCTAGTAACTCGCTTTATACTGATCATGTGAGATGAGATCGCTACACAGTTCATGTAGCGATGTCTTTATTTAAGAAATGAAATATTTACTGTATGATAAAAGACATTTACAATTTCATGCATGGCATGCAGTTCAAATTTAGTTTCATTTTACTTTATTGCATATTTATTGTTTTACTTTTTAAATAAAATAGTTCGTTAAAGTCTGTACTTTTGAAATAGTATATTTTTTTAATTGATAACTTTTGCAACAACATTCATCTTTTTTTTTTTTTTTTTCAAAAGTTTTCTTTGGCATGGCGCCAACTATCATGATGGACAACAATGGTATTAATGTAATGGTACAGTACTCAAAATTTGAATTAAACTTACGGATTACTGCAAATGCAACGTAAATAACGACAAACTCACAATACAATCAAATTACAGAGGTAAATAAAAGAAAATCCTGTTTATAAACACAGAAAACGACAATAGCAATTGGTTGGTTGGCTGGCTATAGCTTGACACTGAGGTTGGCAACTAAAGGCTACTCCCACACATAGATCGCCCTTAAAGGTGCGTTTTCACTGGTCTACCCAAGGTCTAACTTAGAGCTAACTTTTTACCTAAGCACAAGATTTTAGGTCGTTAGAACGTGATTTTGAAGGAATGCTCTCTGTTCAATCCTAAGCACGGCTAACCTAAGCTCAGCCAATTAGAAAAGAGATTTTCGCTAAATATGGCGGTGGTTTAATATGGTATAAAAAATAATATTTATATTTCACATCGGTGTTTTTATTTAGAATTACTCTTGCTTTTGCATCAAACAAGAATCTATGTTCTGTGATTCGAGAAATATGGTACGTTTTATTAAATTGTGTTGGATATACCATCTTTTATTAATGTGTTTTCGTTTAACAAATAGTAATCGGTAAGGATTGTTGAAATGTTGCACCTTTGTAGAAGGATACATATCTATCTGTCTTTGGTAATTATTCAGATGCATTTTATTAAAATACTAATTATATAGTTCGTTTATGGATTTTATTTCGGGTAATAATGAAGATATAATACGCTGTTCTCAAAATTTTATTGAAAGTTAACAGTACAAAGAATAAAAGTATTTTTTTATATGAATATTTGTTTCTTAAATTTAATTACATGCTTCATTAATTATAATTGGTTATTTGATAGACTATTTCTAATCAATTTCGAATTAAATATCTCTTTGCTCACTTAAAATAATTGTGTTAAGAATTATTTGTTACTGTAGCTCATATCGGTTTTTAAATGGAAAATTAGTTAAAGGCAAGCTCCAATTCAGTTTTGTTAATAGTACTTGATTATGCATATTTATGCAAGGATGTAGAAAAGCTTATAAACTTTAAAATAAATAAGCCTCTGTATTTTGTATTTTCCTATTCTCTTTTAAGAAAGAAAGATTCAATTGCAAATGAGTTTGCTCTTTACCCATTTACTGAGATTTACTTGTGAACATTGTCATACAAAGAAAACTCTGACTGTTCTACTTTTTATTTTATTTTTAATGCATTTCCCCCACAGATGTGCCATCTTACTTCTTGTTCTTGGATTCATGCTGAAAATTCTATGAAGGATTATAACTTTGTATGAGATTTTAAATCAATTGAAATCATGTATAGCTTTTTTTTGTCTGGGTATTTCTAAGAATTTGTATGCATTTTCATGTGTGGTTTGTTGCTAATTGAGCAATGTTTTCGTATGTAGGCATAGTATGATAGGCATTTAAGTTTTATTCCACTAGAGTTTACCCATAAATCCTGTAACTTTGATCAGAATTAATGCTCCCTTAACTTTGTATTGAAATTGTTTGATATTCTCCAAGTGTGCTAATGAATCTGAAAGTTATACGATTGAATTTGTAATTATACACTTTGATTGGTTAATTAGAAAGTAGCTTAAAATTATAAACAAGGATTGTTAAATTTTGATTCTTCGACTGCTTTGTAGTGTTATTGTTTTGTTAATAATTATAAATGCAGAAAAAAGAAAAATTTAAATGTGAAGCCTTTGTTTATCTTTAGAAAAATTTTAAAACTTAGATTGAAAGTAGGGATTTTTAAAGCATGTTATTTGCATAAGAAAAAAAAAAACCTAAATAAAAATACTGTCACATTGTATAAGGTATCTAAATAAACTGGTATGTTTCAAATAATATTGAAAAAAATTAATGGAGGTAAGGTAATCTTTCATAAATTAAAATTATGTTGACAAACATTTTTATAATTAGAGGTATGTTTTATAAGTTTAATCTTTTGCAGAAAGATTTTAAAGTCCACCAAAACAATTTTAAGTATGTGCAGGTAAGATAATCGGTACAGATGTCATATTCGTCCCATATTGGTGCAATTTTTTCTGACGCCAATGCCAAAGTGCCGTTATTTTGCTTGATGTGGTAACCCGGATTATGTTGTTTATGCTGTTGATGTTTTCGCCAAATTGGCAACCGAAAAAAATCATGCCAATATGGGGCGAATATGACGTCTGTACCGGACAATCAACTTTTAAAGGATTAATATAACTGTTTTTGTATTTAAATGTAGTTTAAAGTCTCATGACAGTTGATGGAATTTAGGCCTAATCTAAGTGAAAGCATGTGTAATTTTATACTAAATCATTGCTTAGGATAAAATTCTTTTATGAGGTTTTCGTTAATGTTACACCCTATACTATTTTAACAAATACATATATAGTCAGCTGTTTTCAGTTTCCCATGTCTGATTTTGAGTAGTACTTTAACAAAAAATCAACATTTAACGTTTGAATCAAATATTTGTTTTATTACATTTTGTCTTTCATTTTTTAAATATTATATGTATGCATGCATTACATTATTTTCTCTTTTAATTTGCTAGTTGCTTTAGCTGCTACAGTTGATAGAAATGCAACAAGGATGGTGTGAATAGATGTTAAGCAGTATTATCTGTTCATCAGCAGCATCAGTTATTGCCACTAACATTTTGACGATCGGTACAGAAAGCAGCAAAGCCAACTAATTTCTAGTAGAGTTGCAGCTTGTTGGTTCCTTACTTCTGTGTTGGCCCGTTGGAATGTGCCTGGGGGACTATTAGGTTAGAAATAATCTTTAGTCCTTTGGATGCAAACTTGCAGGCTAAAACACATTTTATATTCTGCATGGATGTGGAAGCTACGCTTCTTTTTTATTTTGCTGAAGATTACCTATATTTTGCTTTATTGCCTATCTTTATGAAAAGTAAGTCACTTTTTGCTTAATTTTTTTTTTATGTTCTATTATGTACTGCAATGTAAGAGTAAATTCAATTTAATGTTTTCTGATTCAAAACATTAATTTTTAAGGGATTTAGTAATTATCAATTACGTAAATTAGAACAATCGCTTCGATTAAAATAAAGACTTTAATATAAAATTAGATTATTGGGTATTTTTTGGTTAGCCGCAGCGCCAGTGTTATATATACATATATGCATATGTTGTATATATACACATATATATATATATATATTATGCATATATAACACTGGCACCTGGCTAACCGATTATTGTTTAAGAAAACATGCTAATATAAGCAAGCATTAAAAAAAAAATAAAAAAAATTAAAGCATCTTTTTATTAGACTACTCAAATAGAACAGAATATTTATAAATAATGTGGAGGTGAAAACAAATTATAAAAGCATGTGGCATTGACAGAAATATTCTGTTCTTTTCCTTTAGATGGATACCACTTTGCGCTGAATGTAAATGTTGGCTCAGAATTTGCAGACATGTATAAATGGCTGTACAATATATTAATATATCATGCATTCACCATTTTTTACTTTTGGTTGCAGATTTTTTAATTAATTTTCTTTCACTTTAGGAACCTGTTCTAAACGTAAAAATGTCCTCATTAAAAAAAAAAAAAAAAAAAAAACTGCAAGCAAAATTAAAAAAATAAAAATCGAATGTAGAAATTTACAGCTATCTGATGACAATATATATATATTGAAATGTAAATAATATTTTTTTAAAGAATCTTCCCATTGGTTTAACATTAGCTTGTGAGTGTCTTTGCATGAAAGGATGGAAGCCTTAACCTATTGATCATACTGATGAATTAAAAAAACTAAGAAGAATGAAATTAAATTTTGCAACTCTTAATAATTTAAAAAGAAATGGATGGAGTGCAAAGTCTTTTTTGCATATTTTTAAGTATAAGAACTGAATTTTTTTAAAACAAGACTATACTCTTCTAGAAAAATTTCCTTGAATGTAGAATTAAAACATTTCTTTCATTACAGTATTTATTTTTCATACCATTTAAAATATTTTCATATTATAGTATTTTATAAATAAGAATAATACATATATAGATATCTAAATTATCATAACATGTTTTTTTAGATCGAAGACATCCTCTTCTTCGAAGAGGAAGTACAGTAGACTCCTTCAAATCCGTGACCCTAAAATCCGCGTATTTTTTCAGATGTAAACAATAAAATTTACAGTTAAGTTGCAGGAACAAAATTCAAGATGGCGCCGAAATCAGCGACTACCGCAATGTTTTTTTTACGAAATTTTTTGTTAATCATTCTCTTTTGGTTATCACAGCTGATTTATTACTAAATAAATTTACTTTTGATTTTAATATAAATTAGCATATCTATTATCAAAAATTCCAGGGTTCCGAATGGAAAAATCCATGAACCGGAACATTATTTTAAAATTATTTTTTGCAGAATTTTTTTTTAAATTATAGATAAATTTATTTCTAAACATACAGAGCAGTATAAGAAAAGCATTCAATACTCTAAATAACAATGAAAAAAGTTACAGTGAGCGCAATAAGCTATATATACTGATAATAGCATTAACACTGTTCTCCTTGCTATCACTAGATGGCAGCATAGGACTTTTGGAATCGAATCGATTTCATTCGTAATAATTTAATATTATTCTAAATTTTAATTTTACATAATTATTTTAAAAATTACTTACTTTTAAACTAATAAATTGTTTTAATATTTTACTTATTTTAATGTTTCACTTTATTGTAAGCATTCATTATAATTTCCCTTGCTTAACTACCAATGAAATTAATGTTTCAAAAATGTAAACAAATCAATGACCAGAAATCCGCAAAATTCTAAAATCCGCAAAACCTCTGGTTCCAAGCTGTGCGGATTTGAGGGAGTCTACTGTATATTATTTTTACATTAAAAAAAAAAAATTCCTTTTTATAATCTAGAAGACAAGCAAATACAAAAGTACTATATTATTATGTTTTCCATTATTCACAAAACCAATGAATGAGGAAATACCTTTTAATTCCTCTTCTCCTTAGATTCATAAAATGTTTAGAATACACTCCCTCCCCTCCCTCATGAAAAAAAAAAAAAAAAAAAGCTATGCCCTGCTTCTAGCAAATTTTTCTCTTCTGATGCAGGTGAGATATTTTTCCAAGTATGAATGATACCAGTGTTGTACAGTGCTGCCATCTATTAATTGATTTTAGCATTATTTTGAATTTTATATACTGTAGCATGTTGTTATGTACAAACTATGTCATTGAGCTGTTTTTTCCATTTTTTTTTGCAAACGCAATAGATCTTTCAGAAATGAGTGTCAAAGTGGGCGTTTTGAACCGAATTTCCATGCGAAGGGAGAAAGAGCACTCAAGAGCGGGTGAAAAATGGGTTTGTCACGTGATCGAATTCACTTATAACTCAATAGGTAATGGATGGATCCAAAAATGGAAAAACAGTTCTATTCCAAATCATTTCCATGGCCAGGCTTTCCAATTTTATATGGTTCCGTTAAAAAATGAATTTTTAACTATGTCAAAATGTTTTGCGCTTGTTGAGCAGAGCAGTAACCAAAAGCAGAAAAGATTCTAATGAAGCTATAAATAACTTCTCTAAATTTTACAGTTTATCTTTAAATAGCTTTTATAGTAAATATTGTCTCACATAATTATCAGTTCTACATTCTAGATTTAAAAATTCAGCTTGAAATATAAAGCTTGGAAAAGACTTTTTTACAGAAGGTGGAGAAGCTAAAAACAGCCTGCCAAAGCAAAAGTTCTTAACTACAGAATGACACAATCAATAACAGTTAAAAAATTCATTTACACTTTTTTCGACTGAAAATATCAAAAAATTCATTTACACTTGTTTTGACTGAAAATATCATATGCAATATTTTGAAAATTAGTGTCAGTCAGATATATGAAAATATCAAACTTCATGATATTTTGAAAATAAATATCAGATATATATCATGTATACATCAAGATATATATCCATCGATATATATCACCGAACCCCAGAGACCTGGAGCTGGAGCACAGGGAAAACACAACCCGGAGTGCTCCGGAGCTGTGTTTTCCCTGGAGCTGGAGCTCTAAATTTTCCCCTGCCCCACGCTCCTTTAGTTTTTAATATTCCTTTAAATCTTTTTTTTTTTCAGTCTTAAAATATTTTAATTACATCGTTATTCAGTATTTTAATTATATCATTTTTTGAGCTTTTTGTTTTATTAGAGATGGAAAACTTCTCACAAAAACATAGTAACACTACTTCACTTCTTCTTTCTACTTGAGCTAAGTGACAAAACTATTTGAAAACAAATATGGCCGCCTGTTGTTTACAAGTGTAGTTGTACAATTTTGGTTGTTTGAAAAGTGTGGAAGAATTTTAAGATTTTTGTGTTTAAAATTCCAACCAAACTTTCTAGTTTAAAAGTAAAAGCTAAAAGATGTCATATTTTCTGAACAAGCATTTCAAGTTTGATGGGAAGAAAAATGCATTTTGTCAGATCTTTAATGAAGGTAAAGAAGTAAGAAAGAATTTGCGAGCAAAAAATTACATGTGTAAATTAAAATCTGTAACTCAAAAGCGCGGAGCCGAGTTGGAACAGTTGCCGGAGCCACAGTATTTTATCCAGGAGCAGAGCTGGAGCATCAAAAATTGTTCAGCTCCGGGTCACTGCTGGACCCAATTCAATATCTTTTTCTTGTTAAACCCACTGTTTACTTTAGTAGAATTCATTTGTATTTTTTTAAGAAGTGCGAGCTGTATTATCATTAAACTGTGAATTTGTCTTTTAATTATTAATTAACTTATTTAACTATTAATCTTTTTACACTATTTTATTTAACTTGTAAATATGTCAAGCTAGAATTATATAATAGATTTTTTACTCACTTCTTGATAGTCCAGAATTATAAAAAATATGTACACAAGTGTGCTTCTGACGATAATATTTTAAGGAACTTTATTGTAATATAAGAAATGAATTTTACGGCATTTTTGAGTTAGCCACATGTGATAAATCACCAAACATTCTTTATAGTTACAAGTTACAACAACAACAGAGTTAATTATGCTCCAAACAACACACCAACAAAATATGCCAACTGGCTGTGAAATAGTAACAACAAAATATTTTAAAACTCTTAATTGTAGAAAATAAAATGTAAATAAAAAATAATGAGTAATATGTATTTTTATAAATCTGCTTTTATCAATTAACAGCTTAATATTAAGTAAATTATAAGTTAAGAAAACAATTTAAAGATTCTGAATACATAGTTTTTAAAATGCTTTTTTCCCCTTTCCTGTTGTCATATCTGAAAAAAAAAAAAAAATTATAGAGCAAGTGTAATTTTTTTTAATAAATTCGGCAATTCATGCTTTCTTATCAAGTGTAAATCAAACCGGTGAATTTTCAATAATTAGAGTCATGCCAAATTCATGTATTGTAACAAGTTTTTTGGACCAACATGATTTGCAGTCTTGAAATTAGACATGATTTTTATAAATATTGAATGCTTTAGGGGTGGTGGTTAAAGAAAAAAAAACTATTTTTGATACTTGTGTATTATTCGGTCCAGGTCATACTCACTGTGCCAAAAATATTACAGTAACCCCTTATTATTATATACTTTTTTTTCATTTTAAGTGCATATTATATAGTTGCCCTATTAAAGGCGATGACAGAAATATTTATATACATATAACTAGATAATATGATATAGCATACTATATATATACATAATATATTATATACATATTACTATATAATATGATATAGCATACTATATATATACATATATAGACATAATATATTATATTCATTCTGGTGAGCATAATTAATTGTTCAAAATAAAACTACCATCGTTAATATCATTTATTGCTAAAAGCCATCATTTTGATGTTATGTATTTAATAGATGTATACTAAATTACTGTTTTGTATTATTCTAGTTTGCTTTTATGTTATTTATTCTTTTTAACGATATTTTGTATTAAATTACCATTTTGAGCAACATGGACAATTCACAATGATAAACAAAACTGGCAATTGACAACCATTTTTGGAAATCTCTTTACCTGGCCCGGATAAATAAATATCCTGGCCCAAATAAACACAAGTACTCTATTTTTACTTTTATACTTGTCCAGTAACAATGCAACAACTTTTTTCATATTTTAATTTTTAAACTAGCTGAGAGATAATAGAATGTGTTTTATTTGCATGTTATGGATGGAGAGATATTTAATAGTGTAATCCTTGTTATGCCGTTTGATCCTGTTGTTTAAATTCACAACACTTTTGGGCACTTTATGTCAGCCAAGCACATCAGATAAATCGTTAAATATCGTTCCTACAGGAATTATTAATTTCTTTTGAAATATAAAATTTTCATTCATTTCATTAAAAAAAAAAAAAAAAAAAAAAAAAAAAAAGAATAAATTAAATACAACAAACAGCTTCGGAGTATTTCAGCATCAAGGCGTTGTTTCTAAGTCACACAAATGAAAAATAAAAGGTTCTATTGCTGAAAGGAAAAAATATTGCAAGATTTACACCCAACTAACATTGAAGTATCCTTTTTATGACCTACTGGCAGAACCAGGGAATTGCACAAGGCAAACATTGTCACTCCTTCACAAAATTCTCCTAAATAAAAACAAACTCTTCACAAAATTATTTTCCATAAAAGTGACTTCAAACTATACGGAAAAAATTGTAAGGATTTAAGATGTGGGTAATTTGTAAACAAAACAAACTCACAAGAAAAGTAAACTTCAGAAAGAGGGGGAGGGCAAAGGAATTTTAAATGCCAGATTTTTTGTTACAAAAGTTTATTTTTCTCAAATCTATAATAAAAAAAAAAAAAACGGGTACCAACACAAGAAAGAAAAACAAAAACTGCCATTGACCCCTAATGTAAAATTATAAAGTAAAATTTACAATTTTAAATATTTATTATGGTTATCTATAATTTATTTTGCCCTTTTTCTATGAAGTTAATTTTTTACATACAAAAAGTAGATGAGTACCTACATTGGATAATTTTAATTGTAGTAATGATATAATATGAGAAATATCCATTGTGTCTAAATATCAGTTTCATCGCCAATCAAATTATTTGCCTCTAACACAGGATATTAATACAACCTGATTATTTTTATAGAGTGCTAATAACTGAAGAGCTTAGATGATAAAAGCAGTGTATGACATTTAAAAAAAAAGGGAAAAGAGTTGATCATGTGATTGAAGATAATCAATGATCCTCTACCATCTGTTAAATTACTATTTAAAAAAAAAAAAAAAAAAAAAAAAAAACAATACTCACAGAGATTTTAATTGATAAAAGAGGCATTTGACAGTAAAAACATTGCAATTATCCAATTTATTAGTTGATTTTCTGAAAGTATCACTTAACACCTTTATCAATCTAGCTCTTCAAATAATAAAATTAAATATTTACCCAGGGCAGGCACTACACATTTTGCTAACTCTTCTAATATGATAATGTACTTATAACATAATATAGGAATCAACCAACACACATTTAATTAAAATGTACTTTGAAGCAGCCTCATGTACAATAACAATTTTGGGTTAAGTATATCACTCATCACTGTATCTCTGAAGTGAAAAATTACCTCTGAGTTTTAAAATTAATCATTAAAACATTATGATTTATTAACAGTAATTTTTAAATAAAAACAATATTTTATTTATTTCAGTGTATAACTGCACTGCCACAAAATACATATGTACAGCACTGAATGAGCACAGCACTGAAATGAACATCAGAAACACATATTTAGGCTTTTAATTTGTCATAAGAAAAGCTAAAAAATAATTTTAGATGCGAGCTATATGGTATCAAAACTACTGACAGATAAAATGACCTTCTGGATTATTTCTAAATCTTTAGATTCACGAGCGTCATTATTTAAAAAATTATTGTTTGAATCCACAAGGTAATAATAAGTTTCGTCGATTTTTTATTATGCATAACAAGAGCTTTTTATAGACATTGATTTGTGAGGCATTATTTTCAAGACCCTTTAGCGGCGAAAACCCGTCAAAATTTGCGATTATGCTCTATACAAAGTGTTTGCTTTTGTTTTTTATTGAACACATACAACTTGTGTGCTTGACATTAAATATTTGCTACTAATATGACAAGAGGAATTATATTTTATCTTGTGTTGTTTATAACTGAGACAGCTGATCGATCTGTAGACTGTAGACGCTTGCGCAGTAAAAACTTGCCCTTGATTGGTTGGCGTAAGGGTTTATCTGTAACCAGTGAAAACGCTCTTAGGTTAAGGTTTTGGGTAGCTGAGGATTTTTAGGTCGTTAGAACGACCAGTGAAAACGCACCAGGGAAGAAACTCCCCATGCTTGTAGTATGCTTATTATTGAGTATCTACCTTATTGTGATCTTTCTTTTTTTAATGTTGCATGTTTACGTTTTCGTTAGAACCTTACACCGATGCATGAACATAGAATAGACATTCTATTTTATATATCTAATATCTATTCTATGTTCATGCACGGATAAGTTTTTTTTTTTTCTTTACATGATTAGTGAACGGTTTTAAGGGTGCTGATCACTTACAATCCCGTTTTTCGTTCTCCATGTAAACCTATGGGAATATTTTTTCTCACTTTTCTAAGGATATCTCATGAAAAAATTAAGATTTTTGAATTTTGTTTTCTGTATGCAATTCTTAAAACTTGCCACTATTCATCCTAGTTTTCATTTTATATTAAAAATAATTTTAAATATTTGATTTTACGTGAAATACTCGGAGCATGACCAAAAAATTTTCTAGCTCTCATTAAACTGTAAATTCTGACAGTTCTATTAGGTCGTTTAGAAATTTAAAAAAACACGAAAAAATGTACAGTTTCTAATTTATCCATTGATATAAATATATTTCATTTCAATTAATTAGGGAGGGAGCTATAATTAAAACAAAATGCATATATGTATATTCTGATCAGTCCATTGCCTACCCCCTCGACACAATCCATCACTCCATGGGGAGGGACACCCCGCCGCGTTTGCTCGGACTCCGGGATAATAAAAGTTGGGTCGGGGAAATAGTTAAAGGGAGTAGAAATAGGTAAGAGATATGGAAGTTTTCAAAGTCAATTTAGCAGGCCTTGATTACCGAACAGGCACGTTTAGCTTCTGCTTCCCTCAGAAAATTTTGAAGGGACTCGAAATTGAGAAAACAGAATTCGAAACTGAGAAAACAGGCGGCCCCAAATGTTATATTAAATTAATTCCATTCAAAAATTGTATATATATATATGTGTGTGTGTTTGTAATGCGCGCGTGTGTGTATTTATAAGTGTTTCATGAAAATATCTTTCATAACACATTAATTTTTCATATACATAATACACCAGTAGTTTAAACCACATGATCACAATTCTTCAGTTTGTCCATTATTTTAGATGTATGTTTATTTTACACATTGAATTTGAACAATATTGAACTTGATTTGTATGCACAACATAAAATCCCAGGTAGCACAGCAGTATCGGCCCGATACTGCCCAATATCGGCCAATCTTGGTGTGCATCGGCAAAAACCGGTCATGTTTACCGACATTGGCCAGTATTGATCGATGTTGTCCAATGTTGGATTTGTATCATTAAAACTTCTGAAATCATGAATATTTAAATTTTTTATTCACATATTGTACTTTTTTTAGGAAGGTAGAAAACAGGAAACAATTATAATAACATTTTAAGTTCTGTAAATCCATGTGGAAAAACTCACATTGACCAACATCGCCCGATATCGGGTTATATCGGTAGCAATGATGCACAAGGATGTACCAGCCAGCCAACCAATCAAATACAAGAGAAAGACAAGTTCCCAACATGGCCGCCGTGTTTTTCGCTTTCTCGCCGTATATCTACTCCACCTTCATGGCTGTTGCAGATTAAAAACGAGAATATTTATTGTGATGGTAGTATGGAAAAGTGAGGTGTGTCATTCTTGAAATCCGAAAGTCACATGTTTATGTGAAACGGGTAAGTGCTCTTTATATTTCATATAATGTTTGTTTATTGAAAACATATAATCAGACTCATTTCATATATTCAAACTTGTTTTTTAAATATTGTTTTCTGTTCACATTGGTATTATTACTTGATTAGTTATCCATATTCTTGTGTAGTGTGTATTTTCTGTTCATATCATATTTATACTTGTCTCGCAATGTATATTATCCTTAAAGATTTTCGTCACTAATGATTGTAAACAATGCATATGAATTTTTGGTAGTGTTTGAGTCAGTATATTATTTAACCGTTTAAGTAACACCAAAACACTTTTTCATTGTTTATATATTAATTAAATTGTCCGTTTACTTTATTCTTGAAGTAATTATTTATATTAAAACGTGATTTTCTTTTTTTATTGTACGTAACTGAAACGATTTACTTACTTAAATGGCACAAGTACAATTAAAGTTGTGAGCAATTTATATAACCTTGAGGTCCTTTTTATCAGAATTCGGAATAAATATTTCAGATATCCTAATTCAAGTGTGAGAAATTTTTTTTCTTCCCTTATAAGGGAGAGTATAGAATTTTTTGTTTTTGTTTTGTCATACTTGCTACTTTAAACATAATTTTCCAAATATAAAAATCGTTAAAAGATTCAAAATCAGTCATCAAACAATTACAATCAAAGGTTATTTATACTTTTTATATTTTCTTTGTTATTTATTTATTTATTGGTTTATTTTTTATTCCATCCAAAAATAAAAATATGATACATTGTTAAAGCTGATTCTTCTTATTTAAGTTTAATCATTTGTGATTTTTTTAAAAGATTTCTACTGATAAATTATCTCTGTGTGTGTGGGGGGGGGGGGGGGGGGGGGTTAAGATTTCAAGATTCTGTATAATGCTTCTTCCCATAGGCGTAGCGTGACCAGAAATTTTGGGGGTGCACCAAAGCCGTGAGAAGTGCGCCCTTAACGAATTTTCAATTTTGCGCCCCCCCCCCCCCCCCAATAAAAAAAAATCTTTCTCTTTGTAATGAGTGTAATAAAATTGATAAAGTGCAGAAACATAAATAAATTCTATAATATTTATAATATGAATAAATATTTCGCGTTTATTTTGGAACTTTAAAATGTTTAATTTTAATTTAGAAATTCAGACCAACTAAATAACATAAGAAAAAATTGCAATTATTTGTTAGAGAGTTCATGATGTTTTGCGACAGGAAAAAAAAAAAGATCAAGAAAGAGAAAAGAAATTCCCCTGAAAATGATCGGTGGACAAAAACTGAATAAATAAACAAATAAAACCGTGGTTCGCAGCATAAATTTTGCGCCTGGGGCGACCGCTCCTTTAGCCCCCTCTTTGCACGACCCTGGGGGGAACACTAGAGGTCTGCACGGGCCACAGTTTCCAGGCCGGCGTGAAAATTAAAAGTTCCACCCGAGCCCGGCCCGTTTATATTTTCACAGTTTATGGTCAGGCCCGGTTCGTAAAAAAATTAGTGAAAACAAGCTCGGCCCATAAAAAAAAAAAAAATCAATTAATTCAGGCCTGGTCCGGCCCGACTCAATTTCTCAAAAATTCCAGTTTTTCTTAACATGCAATTGCAGGGCTGCCACTTGCTACTAAAATGTTAACCTAGCGACTATTTTCCAGCATCCGGCGGCTATGGCGACTATTTTTACTGAAAATATTCGGTCTTTTTCTTCAAAGCGCCTGTAAAATCATCTTCCCAAACGCACTTATTCAACGGTTGTTTGAGGAGATTCGCGATTTTTTCCGCGACGAATTCCAAAATTCGGGATCCCCCCCCCCCCCCTAAACCATTGACGAAAATAACTATTTATTTCCGAGATCTTTTTATACTATCGCTGAAGGAGATTTTGCGATTTTTTCCGCGATCCTTTGCCAAATTTTGCAGCTTTTTCTACTACAGATTGACGAAATTGATTTTTTTTTCCGCCACCACTTGTCGAAATTCGCGATATATATATTTTCCGTGATCGATTGATGGTATTCGCTGTTTGTTTCAGATATCATTTGACGAAATTCGCGATTCTTTCCCACGATAGTTTATCGAAATTCGTGATTTTCTTTTCAAAACCAACTTACGAAATCCTTGATTTTTTGTGCAATCATTTGTTTAAATTCTCGATTATTTACGCGAATATTTGATCAAATTCGTGTCTTTTCAGGGATGATTCCGTTCTGAATTTTCCAAAAATTTAAGGCATCCGGTTCCGAAAATTTTAAAAATTCGGGAAAATAAAATATCGCGAATTTCGGCAAATGATCGCCGAAAAAATCAATTTCGACAAACGTTCACAGAAAAAAATTGCCAATTTCTTTAAAAGATCGCAGAAAAAGCAAATTTTTTCAAGGGATCGCAAAAAAACGCGAATTTCTTCGAGGGATCGCAAAAAACGCAAACTTCGTCTAGGGATCGCGTGAAAAATACAAATTTCACAAAGGGATCGTAAATTTTATCAAAGGATCGCGGGAAATACGAATTTTGTCAAAGGATTGCGGAAAAAACACATAATTGGCGCCGGGAGGCGATTTCCACCCCTTTCCCTCCCTCTGCTGTAACTTTTTAGAAAATTTGCTGTGAATTCCAGATTTTTTTTTTTTTTTAAACCCAGAATTACACCTGCCGTCTTTTTGTTCGCGACCATTTGACGAAATTTGCAATTTTTTTCTCTTCATCGTTTGACAAAATTCGTAATATTTTGTATATTCTTTTGACGAAATTTGTGATGAAGGACGCGACCGAAGGACGAAAATCGCCATTTGTTTCCACAACCTTTGATAAAATTCAAGATATTTTTCCACGGGCGTTTAAGGAGATTCGCGATTTTTTTCCCCGACGAATTACCAAAATTCGCATTTTTTTCCGCCAATTGTTTTGTGGAATTCACGATTTTCTTTACACGATCCCTTGCCAAATTTCGTGAATTTTTCTACGACCGGTTGACGAAAATGATATTCGGTATTTGTTTCAGGGATTTTTGACGAAATTCGCGATTCTTTTAAACGATCTTTTCTTTTGTCGACTGACTGAGGAAATTCTTGATTTTTTGCGCGACTATTTGACCAAATTCGCGGGTGTAATTTTTTTTTCTGTTCGCGACAGTTTGACAAAATTTTCGATTTTCTTTCCGTAGTCTTTAGGTGAAATTTACAAGTTTTTTTTTTCGCGACTGATGGAAAACTTCTTTTTTTCTAAGGCCAATTGTTGATATCGGCGATTTTTTTTTTTTTTTTCGTTACCGAATGGCAAAATTCGCGAATGTTTGATGAATTGATTTTGTAGATTTCTCGAAGAAAAAAAAATCGTGGTTTTCACGAAATTAAAAAAAAAAAAATCGCATACGAATCATATGTCTGTTCAAGAAATAAATTTGGAAGATTCCATCCAAACAAATATTTTTATTATGCGGGATTTTCCTTTTTTGTGCGGGATTTGCGATATCCCACACGTTATTTCTAACCCTGCCCCTCAAATAAAACTTTTCTTCCTTCTCTCCAAGGAACTCTTGAAATGAAAGGCCTGATGGAAAGTAGTTACCTGGATGATCTGCAAGAAGTTTTTACTGCTATGTTTCCAGGTGCTGTACATATTTTTTATTGTGGAAGAACCAAGTTACTTCGTAACTGAAACATTAGGGCCTTATTTTCTGGATAACTTGCATTCTCATTAGAAGAAATCACTCTATTCTTTATTCACTGATTTGAGCAGAAGCATAAAATGTGGACATATAAAATACTTTCATTGTTATGGATAGAATTTTTAGAAGCCTAGAAATGGCAAAAGGACGAGAAACGTAATTTGGGAAGGTAAAAGCAAGGGCGGCTGATGGCGCCCTGGGTGAGTTTTTTTTTTTTTAATTACGGGCAGCCGCCCAAGCTCGCCTCCTCTCTCTAAGACTGGATTTGGTTGGTTGCAAAAAACAATTGCCCCAAAAGTAATGCAAAAAGTAATGCAAAAAAAAAAAAATTGCACCAAAAGGAACAGAGCTGCATTTTACAATTTCCGCCTAGGGTGGCAAAACGCCTAGAAATGGCAAAAAGAAGAGAAAAAATCATTTTGGGGGGGGAATAAAGGCAGGGGCGACTTTATTAGCCATGATGACGCCCTGTGAGAGATTTTTTTACTGTACCACTGCAAATGCTATACTCTTTTTTCCTTTTAAGAGGCTTTACTAAAACATTTTACTTTGTGCACTCCTTCCGGGGTCGAAAATAGCTATATTTTCACCCGGGGAAAACGTCGATTTTGGCGCCCCACCCCCTGCCTTCCTCTGCAAAGTAAATTTACAAAGAGAAATTTACGAAAGTTTCTAGTAGCGGACTTATTTTAAAATTTAAAATGTGTAACAATAAAATACATAATATTGAAATATATAACCAGCTTTATCAAATATTTATTCATTAAAACCTGGGGGAAAAATTGAAAGGAAGCGGAAATAATTCCGCTTTATACAGGTTTTCGTCTTAGGAGGTATAACTGTTGGTATTCTTTCTGTTGGAACCATGTAGTTTTTTTCATTTAAGACACGATTCCATTATAGACGGATTTCATTTTTCGAGATTTTACTGTTGTTGTAGCATTACAAATTATTACAATTGGGGCACTTTAATGTCATAGTAATATGAGTCACATTGTTTTAGGAACTAAAAATCAGGATTTACTGTAGGTATAAAAATGAATTCCAGTTTTGTAAAATACCTTCCTGTACTATCTACATCAGTTTTTCGTAATTATCACTTATACCACTCTTCTTATTTATAGGCTGATATGTCTAGATACTTTCCTGAACTTAATGCCAATTTTCAAATTTATGTCTGACTCAAAACAACAACAACAACAAAATTATTAAGTTTTTACTTCTTATTTTGTGAATTTTCGACCGCTTGGTTTTTATTGTCCCAGTCGGTCACCTTACCTCGCGTCCTCTAAGATATGCATGTAAAAAAGTAATTATAAGAAAAAGAATGGGGTTATTCATTTGTTGTCTTGTACGCGAATCTTTTTATCTATTTGACATTTTTAATGCACTGTACTAAGCTTTTCTTTTTGACTTTTCGGGTAGAAAATATTTTTTACACAAATTTCGCACGCATATATATATATTGTATAAAAAGGCAAACCAAATTTTCATCTGACGTTCCCTGCGCGAGGCGCCCAGAACACATGCCCCATCAGCCCCCCCCCCCCCCCCTCATAGTTTCAAACCCTGACTCCTTCTCCCATTTGATTTTATTGCACCGGACAATCATTTGACGTCGCGCCCATAGCAAGACGGGAAAAAAGAAAGCTCCAAAAAGAATAGAATAGCCTTCATGGAATCTTTTCAACAGAAAAGTCACATTCAAACAAAATCTTCATTTGGCGCCCTTTTCGCCTTTCGTTCTGATGTCCGGGGCACATGACTCTGCACCCCCCCCCCCCCCTCCCAGGAAATCGGTTATCGGCGAGGGACAGTTTTACACAAAAGAGAGGAGTAGGGACTGACCTATTGGCCTTGGAAAATGTTAGTGGTTCTCCTATTTGCAGTCTTCTATTATAGATGAATCTTTTTATATATTTGTAAATTTTAATGCATTTGGTTCAGTTTTCCTTTTGATTTTCCGGCTGCGAGACATTTTTATGCAAATTCGATATGTATACATATACATTTTTGTATGTAAAGACAAAAAAAATCTTCATTTGGCGCCCCCTACGCTTTCTGTTCTGGCGCCCGGGGTACAGAAGGTTGGGGGGGCACGTGCCCCCCCGTGCCCCCCCGACGCTACGCCTATGCTTCTTCCTACCATCAATACAGTTAAAAATCTTTAAACTTCTTAGTATTTTGTTTATCTTTAATTTGCATAATGTGTTCTTATTTAAGTCATATACAGAAATTTAACCATTTGGGAAGAGTTCCCTATCTTGTGCCACTTGATGCGACTGGCAAAAAAGTAAGCAATGTTGTCAAAAGTCTGTTTTAGCATCTTACCAAATTTTTATTTTTATTATATTTTATTAATATTATTTGTAATATTTTATTTTTAAATTTACCAAATCATCTTACCAAGCGCCAAAAGATTGCAACAACCACATCGCCCAAAATAACTTTCAAAGTTTTCTGGCACATTGCACATGTTATGGAACTCTTGTCATGAATTTTATAATGGCTGTGTTAAAGCACTATTATTTATCTGATGTCTATTAGGAAACAATTAAAAATGCAAATTTCCCAAAAATTTAAGGTTTTTGAATAAACTATTTCTACCTGTTAAATTCCTCTTGGGCAAACTAAATGTAATAAGTTCATCATTGAATTTGGGTTAATTTGAATTCGTCTTCTATTATGTAATGTTATTTTTCACAAAAATTTTGTTTCACATTAAACGGGCCAAAAGAAGAAAAACCTTGCATTGACCCTTGGAATTTTTTTTCTTATGCAACCTCCAATTTTAGTGATTAAGTAATAATTACAAGAAGAAAAAATTCGTCAACTGGTATTGAAGAATTAAAAGTGTAAAATGCTTTTTGTGTATAAAATAAAGTTTGTTAATACAGTAGACTCCTTCAAATTGAATAATTGAAGGAAAATGATTTCATTTTTTTTTGTGCATATTCAAATATGCATTATTAATTATTTACTTGAACTTTACTTTTAATATTTTAATCACTTTTTATCCTTTTAGTTTATTACTTTACTTATTTTAATATTTTACAATATCACAATCATTCATTATAATTTTGATTGCATTACTGCATTAAAATTACTGTTTAAAAAATGTAAACAAAGCAATGGCCAGAAATCCGCACAACTTCTGGTCTCAAGCTGTGCGGATTTGAAGGAGTCTACTGTATTATATTGAAACATGTCAGTTTTTTAATCATTCATACATATATTTCCTGGTTTGTGTGGGCCCATAGGGACAGAGGGGCTTCTGCCTCTGTGCTGTCTGTTGGAGATGCCCTCAAAAATGGTGTAAGATTGAGTGTTAACGCACATAGCATGGGTCTCTATATTGTAGTCAATATTGTATTTTTACACTCTTTTATTTAACTTTGTTTTTATATGTAAAGAAGGAATTTTGTAATTGATTTTTCACTCTTTTCTTGATATTCTAGAATTATAAAAATTATGCCTGTGTATTTCCAATGACAGTATGCCATTTTAATATTTTTAGAACTTCATTATAAATTGATTTTAAGGCATTTTTGTCGTACCTAGCCGCAGGTGATAAATCTCAAAATAATCTTTATTATTACAACTATTTATGATTTACAAAAACAAGTTAATTATGCACCAAACCATTTACATCAAAATATGTTTAGTGGCTGTAAAACTGTAACAGTGAAGTATTTGGAACAATAAAAATTAAAAAATATGAAGAAAATAGCTTTTTATTTTTTAAGTTTCCTAATTTTTATTGATTATTTTTAATTATTAATAATAATTTATTTTATTAATTTAATTTTAATATTTCTTTAAAAAAAAATCCTTGTTTATAATTTATTACTGTATACTGTCATATTAGTCAACCCCAAAATTTGAGAGATATAACATGTCCATCCGTTTGAATAACAATATTTAATAATAGACAACAACAATAGATATAACGATAGTAATCTTGGTTTTAATTTAATTTTAATCAAGGAAGATTAATATGAATTCTGCAATCAAATAGGACAATGAAAACTATTCCAAAATACTGATAATAAAATGGAATGATTTTCATTCCTTTAAAATTTTGGTGTTTATTTACATGTGAGTACATATAGTAATTAATTTATGATTATATGTTAAAAAAAATAGTTTAGAAATCCTGTATAACAGTTTAAATAATAATTTTTTCCCCTGTTACCTACTATATTTTAAAAGATAAGTAGAACAAATATTATATTTTAAATAAATTCACGTATTCGTGCTATTTATCAAGTAATACATCAAAGCAGTGATTTTTCAATAGTTGGGCTCTTTGTAAAATTAATGCATTGTAACGGATTTTTTTTTTTAACGACATAAATTGTAGTCATGAAATTAGGTGTGATTCTCAAGATAAACATTGAATGCTTATAAAAGTGTACTCTTTTAGAAACTATTTTTATTATTTACGGAAAGAGTTTGTTTGTAAAATTCACTTTAATTCGAAAATGCATTTTTGAATATTATGTTCAAATTTTGTAAGAGAGAAAAAAAAAAACAGGTAAAATTTTAATATTGTAAGTTTGCAGTTTGTAAGTTAAGTAGTTGGTTTGCAATTTTGTTTTCTGATTTATAAAACCATTAAACAATAAAGTTGTGAGTACTGTGTGATTTTAGCACTAACTATTGGATACAGTAGACTTCCTCAAATCCGCACATCATCGAATATGTAAACAATACAACTTTCACTTCAGATGTAGGGACAAAATTACAGACTTTTTTATTTTTATATAATTCCATGTGTATTTTAATATGTAATTCTTGTTAATGTGACTGAACTCTTGCTTGTTCATGAAGGAAATAGTATAAATTTATTTCTGAAAAATTCAAGATATCGCTGATATCACTGGTAATTGCAATCTTTTTACCAAATATATTTATGTATTAATCAAGCTTTTTTGGTTATTAAGTCTGCCTAAACCTGAAATAAAACTTTTTTGTTTTATGATTTTGATATGAATTAGTAGGGTACCTTTGTGAGGCAAGCTTGTTTGAATAATTGAAGAAAAATGTATATAATCTTTATTATATATATTCAATTATGCATTATTATTTACTTGACGTTTACTTTTAATAATTTAATTATTTTTTAAATTATCTTAATTTTTATTATTTCAATTTATTATTTTACTTAGTTATTTTAATATTTTACTATAAGTAAGCATTCATTATAATTTCGATTGCATTATTACATTCAAATTACTGTTTAAAAATATAAACAAAGAAAGCAATGACCAAAAATCCGCACAACCTCTGGTCCCAAGCTGTGCGGATTTGAGGGAGTCTACTGTATTAATATAATAAAGTAAAAATATTTCATTTTCAAGCTGAAATTTTGGTGAATAAATTCAAATCTCCCATTTAAAATTTGTTTATGAAATTAAAAAAAAAAAAAGCTATAGCAAATTATAAATTGTTATAGCAAAAATGTACTTGGTCTGATTGTGATTTTGGTTCATTGTACTTTTCTAGCTAGTGTGGAAATGAAGTTTGAAGGAACAGAAACCACTGCTATCTCTAGCTGCATTGGAAAGGTGCTTGCAGAATTTGACGACAGGGATGGAAACACTTTTCAAATGAGAAGAAGATGACTAACAAGAAATAGATGATTTGTCGAAAAAATTTTTGTTAAATAATAAATATGATTAATAATAGTTTGTAAATAAAAAAACATTTAATTCTTTTTTGTGATTAATAAATTTTATTTGTTATACATGGTAAGTTTTTATTTAAATTCTAAGAATTGACTTCTAATGTTTATATTATCATTTTTAAAACTAGTATCCAATGTTTAAGATATTTCAATAAAATACAATTTATAAAATAAATTTACAAACTTTTAAAATCACCTTGTAAATTTTATCTTAGAGAAAAACAGTTGATAAAAATTGACTCATATAAAATCTATCTAAAATTAGAATTTTTAACGAAATATAAATTATCATGATATTTAAATGCTAAGTTTTTAGATTTCTAATTATTTCAAATGCCTTACTTATGTGCAATTGAGAGAATCTATCAATTTCAATTTCTAAAATGTATTTTATAGCTTCACACCTCCCACCTCCCTCCCTGACTCAAAAGAGAAAACATATAAAGAAAATAGCTATTTTGTCCTTTATATAATTTCTGATATTTTCAAAGTGTTTTTTATCTATTAATTTTTTTGAGGGGTGGGGAAATGTCCTGAAATATATTTAAAAAAGTTTCTACCTTCTATCAGTCACAATTTCTTTCTGCTTACATAAACTTAAGTAGGTATTGTAAATTCTGAAATGGAATTTAGATAGCCTTAATGTCATGTTAGTCTACTTTTTGTAGGGATGTATAATTTCTAGAAAGACTGAAGTGTTGGGAAAAAAAAAAAAAAAAAAAAACATTTTTCTGTAATTTTTTTTTTTTTTTTTTTTTTTTTTTTTTTTTACAAATAAGAGCTTTTTTGTTGCTAAATTTTCTTTGAAAATATAAAATAATATACATTTTTTGAATATACGTATGTACATTAAAAATAGAAAGATTTTATTTTTACTTCATATGAATATATTACAAATAGAAATAATAAACTTACTATTAAAATTTTAGTTCCAGAATAGATTTTCCCGCTTAGTTTAATGACATTGTTTGTAACATATTTTTTTATTCTTTTAAATGATCATTTCAGTTGCTCTTTCAATTTTACACTGCCATTAAAACTTGTAATATAAATATTTGCCTCAATATTTGCTGGCAATTGTGTTTATTTAATGAAAAAATTCCATCGAAGTATTTATCCCCCAGTAGTATACTTCAGACTCTCATTCAGAATGAAGGGAGTATAAAGATAAAATATAAATTAATGTTTTACTAATTTTTAATGTAGGAGTAACTAAAATAAAGTTGGTTAAATAAATAAAAAAACAACAGGTGGATTTACTTTTTTCAATTAAATTTTGCTTGCATTTTTCAGTTAGCCGGGCACCAGTGTTATATTTACATACATATATATGTACACACGCACACATATATATGTGTATGTAAATATAACACTGGTGCCTGGCTAACCAAAAAGTACCAATTTTTTTTTTCAGGTGTGGCAGAGAGAGGGGGTAACATTTTATTTATACAGTAGAAGATCTTTATAATCCTATATAATGCACAGCTCCTGAGATGTAAGCAATGAATTTTGTACTTTAGAAGCACCTGTAATCCGTATTGCAAAAATATTGACACCTTTTAGAGGATTAAATTTCAAGCATTATTTCTTCTTTATCTCCTTAATTCAGATTTTTTTTAAATGAAAATATTGCTATTATTAAATGTAAAAATTTTGGGATTGAGTAATGAGATGATTTTGTCCCAGCATGTTTGTATAATTTTTATAGGTGATTTAACAATATGCGAAATGATCAATATTATGCAAAAATTTTTTAACCTGCACAACTTTTGGTCCTAAGGAATGCAATATAAATATCTACTGAGATTGTTTTGTATATTGCCGTATTTACAAGGTAAGTTTTAATGTTGTGCGAGATGACCTATATAATGCAAAATGTTGCATCTTTTGGTTTGCATTATAAAGATCTTCTACTGCATATAAATACTATGTTACGTTTATTGTAAAGACAAAAAAAAAAAAAAAAAATCATTTCAACTACGTTATTTTTATTATTTTTTTTTTTTATAATGGTTAAGTGTTTATTGATTATGTGAAAATAAAATATGGAAATCTGCTTATGATAAATTGATTTTTTTAAATATTCAATTTTTCAACCTCACTATAACCACAAATTGGTATTACGGACATAATTTTGCATATGAATTTTTAATGAGGAAAGTAGCATTTACTTATGGGTTTTTCAAAAAGTTAATGTTTCAATGTAGAACGTTGAACATTGGAAAGAAAAAAAAAAAGAAACCACCAGAATGTAGAGTGAACATAAGAAAGAGAGTATTCATCTTCCAACACTATAGAATCGGTAAGTTCCTACTCTGATTCAGGATGATGGCCATACACATAAAATATAAATTTTCTTCTGAGTTAATTGGGTTGGAATAATTAATAAAAGTTAAGTTTGGAAAAACAACAAAGGTAGAATTTTGCATATGTAACTTAAGAGGACACAGTACCTTTTAAACTATTTTTCAGTTTTCAATAGTATTGTAATATGGCATTATGTTTAATACTATAATGCAAATATAATTATTATTTTTTTTAATCTTACAGAAATGCCTATTTAACTAAATTTTAAATTTTTTGAATAATTTTTAACTTTTTAAAAATCCCTACTACTTTTTTAAATATGAATATTTTTTGCTTCAGAAATTTCTGTAATTTCAATTATGAGTTTGTTGAATTTCCTTGATTTTTTATTATACAAAAAAAGAAAAAGATTTATATTAAATGTAATATCCCATACATCTAAAAATCCATGGCACAGTTTTATGTAGTATAATCTAAGGAATGTGGGGAAAAAATTTGAAACGAAAAATATTGATATTTAAAAAATCAGCTGGGATTTAAAAATATATATTTTTTTTTATTTAAATTTTAGTTAAATAGAAATAGGCCAGATTTTTTTTTTTTTTTAAATTACATGAAATTTAATTTGCTTTATAGTATTAAATATAATGTCACTACAGATATTACGGTATTATTCAAAATTGAAAAAGTAGTTTAAAGGGTACTGTGTCCCCTTAACATAAATTGTTTTTGACTAACTTTTACTAGTTTTTTTTTTTGTTTTTTTTTTTGCAAAGTTTATACATCAATACAGTTAAACAAATTTGAACATCTATATTTATGGTAAAGGCAGAAAAGAATAAATCATTTCAGTTAAATATTTGTTTTAATTTTAATATGTTGAATATTTTTATTGATTATATTAAAAAAAGTTATCAAGATTGCTTATATGGTAATAAAAGTTATTTTATTCAAATAATACAATATAACACTTTTCAACTTTACCATTTCCATAAATTGGTATTATAGATATAATTTTGCATATGACACTTTTAATGAGAGAAGTATAATTTAATTATTAATTTTACACAATATTTTTACGTAAAATACTGAACATGAAAAGAAAAAATTAAAAAAACATCAGAATGTATAAAATATTTGAATAAATTATTTTATTAATGGTATTTGAATTTTCGTAAAAAGATACCTTTTCATAAAAGAAAAAAAATTCCCCAAAATTTTTGGGTTATTTCAGAGCCATCACTTTCAACATAATCATGAAAAATTTTCCTTTTAAATATTTTTTACATTATCATGGCAGTGAACTTAGCTATAATTTTCCATATAAACAATATATAAATATATATTTCTATCATAGCAAAAAAAAAAAATATTTGAAATAGTTAAAAAATATATATTTATATGCATATGTTTTCAAACCTGGATTCATCAATATAAAATGTCAAACTTTTTTTCACTAATATAAAGAGATATTTATTACCAATACTATGTCAAGACAGGTAATCAATATCTCTCTATATTGAAAAAAGAAAGCTTTGCTATTTTATAGTGTCGAATCCAGTTTTAACCAATATCGGCCGGTCCGGCGTTCCCCGATATTGGCCGGTCCGGCGCTCACCGATATCGGCCGGTATTGGGTCCCGATATCGGCCAGTCCGGCATTCTCCGATATCGGCCGGTATTGGGTCCCGACATCGGTCGGTATTGGGTGCCGATATAGGCCAATATTGGAAAAAAAGTTTGCCATGCAATATCGGCCAATATCGGTATACCGATATTGCGAAATCGCTGTTCCCGATATTGGCCGATATCGCTGTGCTACCTGGGATATTAGTAACTTAAACTACTGCTAAAATTGAAAGAAATATTTCAAAATATTGATATTTTATATTGAGCATACATGATGAATTTAACATTTTTATGTCAATACTATGCAAAATTATTTTTCCATATTTTTCTTGATTGCGTCCAATTTTCCTGTTCATAGTATATATAAGAGAATATAAAAAGTTGTTTTATTAGCTATATGTGTTTAATTTTAATTTAAACCTTTTATAGCTATATGTGCACTCAAATAAGCCACTCTTTGGTGTAATATTTATAGCATTGGTGAGTTACAATTTAGAAAACCCTTCTGGTATAACCCTTCTAGGGGGCACCGAAATGAAGCTGTACTTCCCATAGCTTCAGAGGTCGGGCCCTGCTTGGAAGTGCATTTAATTTTCAGGAATCGTAATTTTATAACCAAAATTTCTTTCCATGCTTTTAAACTGAATATTTTAAATCTTTATGTAGTTCATTTCAATAATTTTCCAATAAGTTTTATTATAGTTTTTCATAATTGTTCACGTTTTAAGTTCTTATATTCAATTTTAGATTATTTATATTAGCTATGTAGCTAAGTTATAACGGAAAAATACAGCAAATTGCATTTAACAATAAAAAAAATCTTAATTCTCATTACTCTTATTTTTAGAGTAATAATTTTAATTTAAACTGCTTATGTTTTTTCTTTTTTTTTTTCTTTTTTTTTCACAAAATATTTTTTAAAAAGGTGAATTAAAGTTTTTCACCTATGTCAAAGTATTAATTTAGAATTAGTATTCGTTTCTTTAAATATAAATCAAGGAGTTTCAAGAGTCAAAACAAAATACCTCAAGAATCAAAAGCCTTTTTTTAGTCCTTTCGAGACTGCATCCCTTGCACAAATTTTATTTGGATGGCACCGCTTTTTTTAAAATAGTTCCCTTTACTTGTAAAATACCAAACAATACTGTAATTAAAAAGAACAAAAAAATAATTTATTAATGAAAAAAAACAGATTCCACATGAACTGAAACTTTTGATGATGCATATATGCATCACCCGTCCCGAAAAGGTTATTATAGACCAATTCGTTAGATGGCAACGAGTCACGTGATGCCCATATTTTTCCATGTTTTTGACGTCATCACCGCTAATGGGGCGGGAGATTTGGTGATTTTCTTGGCGATTTTCTGGCAACCTCGTATACTTTTGTTGACACGCTAAAAGTGTAAACAAGAAGCTATTAACCAGGATAATAACTTATAAAAACATTATATAAGATAATATATTTAAGAATATTAATAAAATCAGTGTTACAGATTATCACCTAAATATTTATTAAATATACAGTGGATAAAAAGGTTCCATTAGCAGCTATAATCATATAATAAAAAAATGATTTTTCACTCAAGATTATTTATTATGAAGTAAATGAAAATTTGTAGTTACAAAAAATATAACGATTGATTGACATATTGTGAACGGAAACTTCCATATTTATTAAAGGTTTCAATCGTAACGCCTATTGTATATATGTATTATATATATATAGGGTAGATGTGCCAGTAATGGACACCCTTAAGGAATTTCTTTAAAAATTATTTTTTTATTAATAGTTATAATTATTATATTCCAGTTTTTTCAATATTATATTAATCTATCAACAATATTTAACCATTCTTATAGCCTCATTTCCCCATATGAATAGAAATTTAATTTTAAATAACAGAAATATATCAAAACACCCAAAAGCCCAGTAATGGACACCCTCTGGCCCAGTAGTGGACACCCTCTGTTCCAGTAATGGACACCCCATAAAAAGTAATAAATATAATTGTTTTTATGACTGTATTTAGAACCAGAATTTAATGAATACATACTAATGAAACAAAATAATTATTTTTAAATAAATTTAACAATTAGGATACCAGTAATTAATAAAATATTTGTGATAATCATTTACTGTTTGCATCAATTATTGTAATTATCAGAAGATCTATGTTTTAATTATTTTAGATGGATAATTTAAAATACTAAATATCAGACAATTACAGCTATCAAATTATTGAAACAGTGTTGGATTTAAAAGGTAATAAATAAATAAAAAAGTTTTGGAATTAATGTTTAGTTTTGTATCACTATTTTTAACAATCTTCCAGAGATTACTTGATATATCATTTATAATAATTAATATTACAAATATGACAGAAATGATATTGTGAGTTGAATATTTTAAATACTAAATAAAATAATTTCAAAATAAAACTGTAGAACTGATGATTGAGGCCACTGATCTGCAGATTTACTAGTTTCATGAATATTACCTATAACTTTCATTATTACATTTTTTTTTTTTTTTTTTTTTTTTTTTTTTAAATAAGGAAACATTTAAGACAGAAAATGGATTTTTAATAGCTTCTGTAACTTAATTGTTTTTATTTAAACGGAGAGGGATTAAGCCCTATGAGCCCCTCTTTGACTGTGCTCAAACAGTATTTTCTGCTTCCTGGCTCGTTTGATTGCCAGATTATAAAATATGTGAGGTATAGTATATATGTACTACATAAAAATAATAAAAATAAAATATCGAAATTTTATAAATCACATAAAATAACTTAAAAGCAGCTATTTATAAAAGTTTTGGTGTTATTACATTTTGGTAAGTATAATTTAAAAATTAAATTTGATTATTTAGGTTTGCAGTTAAGCCAAAGTATTTTATGCACTATAAACATTACTGAAATTGCATTTTTAGCAATGTCTACATGGGGTGTCCATTACTGGAAAATGACTAATTAACCATCCCAGTAATGGACACCCCCTCTAAAACCTTAAAAAGAAATGAAATTTTGTAAATAGCCATTAGTATATAAAATTCAAAGTTTTCTATTGCTACTCAAACAAAAACATTCAAATTTTGCAAGAAAATAACTAATATATAAATTAATTAAACGAAGCCAGCTCTTAACCTCTTCATTAAGATTTTCACAGGAAAAGAGCAAAACTTTGAAACATTATTTTCTGCTTCCTGATTGATTTGATTAAAAGTGTCAACAATAACATAGTTTTATAAAACATACAAGGGGGAATTATAAAAAAAATAATTAAAGCTAAATATTTATTAGTTATTTTTTTATGAACCAAAAACATCAAGGGGTGTCCATTACTGGAAGGGTGTCCATTACTGGCACATCTACCCTATATAACCGTATTTTAATATACTAGGCTGTAATGTCAAACCAGGATTCATTTTTTTTTTTTTAATAATAATAAAAGCATGACGCACAGAAATTGTATTTAAATTTCTTGTTATTTCTTTATTTTACTGTATTAGAATTTATCAAATTACAAAACTAATTAAATACTAATGTAAAATCAATACTTAAAATAAATGATATAATTCAAAAAATTGAGCATATATTAATATTCATTAGCAATATTCACAAGTCATAAAATGTCAGCTTTTTAGCTTTTCCTTTACAGCACTCATCACTGCTCTAAAAAATTAAGCATTCTTTTAATATTAATTAACACTGATAAATTGAATGTGTGCTGTAGATGTTTCTTAAAATAAATCTGATGGCACATTTGAAACTCTGAAAAATATTTTGAAAGTTTTTACAGATTATGTTTGTTCTGTTTTCACAGATTTATTTTACTTTAAAGTTCATTATTAATTGTTAAGTTAATAGAAAACTAATGTACTAAAACTTGTTAAGACAAAATCGCTAGAGACGAAGGAAAATTTTCATTTTAGATAGATTTCACTCGGCAAATATAATTATATGATATTTCTTTCACCAGAGCCATGAAATTTTTGTATGTAATGAAAAGACTGTCTTTACCAAAATCCTGCACTAATGAAAGAATATCACAAACCCCAACGAAAATAATACCATAACATTAAACATATTAATAATTAATATCTGTCTAAAGCAGAACTTTTACTTTACCCTCCAGATACTGGAATGTCCAGCTGTCGTGAACTTTTCTTCTAATAAACCCCCTTTCCTTCCTCTTGCAAAGCCAAACTGCTCATAGAGTGCTCACTCAGTGAAATTACTGGTCTCTAACTAGAGAAATCTCAAATCAAGGCATAGAACTTTTGTAGAATGGGTCTCCTAATACACAATAAAAACACTGGAGAGCAAGATTTTTTCTTTTTTTTTTTTTTTTTTTTCAGTACCGGACTCTATAAACTCGGCCCCTAAAATAGAGGCCGTATCCGACTCGACCAGACAAAATGAATCCTAACTTTGAAATCGGCCGGGTAAGCAGAATTAGTACAGTTTTTTTGCTGAGCCAGATTGGGAGATAAACAAAATAATTGGTCCTGACCAATATAACAAATTAAGTGGGACGACTTCCGCAACATAAATATTGGGCCATTTTGCTCACGCAAAAACACCGGCTCGTTAATGTAAATCCTAAGAAAGATATTTTTTAAAAAATATGTCGTTTGTATTCCATTATTTTTAAATGATCTTTTTTGCATTGGATAGCTGAGGTTGATCTCTACAAAAAGTCATTTTTACTTTTTCGATTGTGTTTATAGGTTTTTTTTTTTTTTTTACTAGAATACTTTCACTTACGAAACTGATTCTGAAAATCAAAGTATACTACAAAGCAGAGTCAGATAATATAGACGAACACGCGAACGCTGTTCGCAGAAAATTTTCAAAGTTTGCAGATAGTTTTGATGATTGTTTTTTTTTTAAGCAAATTTCTTTATAATAAAAAAAAAAATTATCAAAACCATGAGCTGAGAATCGGTGTGATGCTCGTTGCAGACTCTTGAGAAGTTTTGCAGACTATTTTTCAACTGGAAAAAAAAAAATACTTTTGAAAATTCTTAAGAAATTGTCAATATTAAGGAATGGTTTGTCTCAAAAACAGTAGATAAACTTTTGAGTAAGAGTTCATCTCTTCCATTCATGGACTAATAACTTTTTTTTTTATTTTAACATTCATTTATTCATATTTCAGTTATTTTATATAGATTAATAAAATAACAGTTTTGTTGAACAATCATAAATTGATATGTTATATAAGTTAATGATTAAAATATTTCACATTTTAATAAATATATTTTTTAAATTTTTCATTAGTTTTTCTTTCATTCATTAGTTGTCTGTATTAAGCATACCATTCAATTCTACATTTCTTGACTGAGTTTTAATAATGCTTGTAAATTAATATTTTTCTTTTAGTGGTGTTGCTTAGTGGCACTCCACTCGCATATAATTTTTCCTTTTTGCTGTTAGCGGCGATTTAGAACTCGGGTGGGGCGCAGTATTTTTTTGCAGAAAATTTTTAAGAAATTATTTGAGTTCGCAGGCAGTTTTACATTTTATCTAAGTCTGCTACGAAAAAACATCTGTAAACAAAATCGAAAAAGGGTCGAGTTCGACCTCAGCTATTCAACGCAAAAAAAAAATAAATCATTTAAGCATATTGAAATGCGAACCATGTATTTAAAAAAAATTCTTCCATAGGATTAACATTAGCGAACAGCCGTTTACCCTTGAGTGAAGTATCTGATCCATAGGGGAAAAAAATTGGCCTGGCCCGTACAAAAAATAAATTAATTAATTAATGGCCCAGCATAAAAGCTAAAAGTTTGGCCTGTCCCAGAAGACATTTAAAATCTCAGCCCGACCCGACTGAATTTCTTCAAAACATTGATTTTTTTGCTGATATGGTTAAAAATTGTTTCGTATGAAGAGTTCTCAACAAAAATACTTATTTTTTTTTTATGTTTATAACCTTTATTTTTAAAGAAGCACCTAATAAAATCACTCAAGTACTCATTTATAACTAATAAACAAACATAATTTTGTTATCTCTTGATGCAACTAAAAGATAAACACACTTGATTTCAAATTCACTCCATATATGTATAGATTTACAGTCAAAAAACACATTTTTTTACATATCATAACAGTATCTCCAAACAACTAACTCTGTCAAAAACATTGTCAATACAAATGTTGTACAGCTTAAAATTCTGAGTAAAATGAGTACCTACACTTAATATTTTTGTTGAACATTAAGGTCCCAATTCCAGTTTAAAGTTTTAGACCTGTGGTCAGGGGGTTGAACTCAGAATTAAATAGGAGAAAACTGGAAATTATTTTAATCCCTTCAGTTTAGGTCTAGTACTATGTTTTCTTCCTCGTACTTGGGTGAATGTTAGAAAATATGCACATATTTATTTTCGAAATAGCCCACATTGGTTTTTATTTGCCAGATATTGTATCATGCAAGGAGTAACAATTCTCCAAAACCCCTTCCAAATAAGTATATTGGCTTCATCACTGGTATAAGGAATATACACACAAATAATAATTATGAAAAATTAGGCATAGATTATGAAATTCTCACCAACAATAGCTAATAAGAACTTTATTTTTTTCATACAATGAAATGAAATATATTAATGAGCCATTTAAAAAAACATAACTGAATAAAAATCCATTTTCAGCACTTGTTGGTCCCATAACACTTTTTGATGAATTATATTTATTGAATTTTGCATTTAAATAGCACACAATGGACCTCATTAACATTAAATAATTACATGGCAATCCCAGTATATTTATGAGAATTAGAAAGTGGGAAAATAGACAAATCAAAACTATTCAACTTACTGAATAAACACTTTTCAACCATGTTGAAAGTGTTAAAAATGAGAATATTTTCTCATTGTTTTATATCTTAGCCATTTTCTTATTAAAAATAAATAGATAATTAAAACTATTTCTTACATGATAAACAAAGCAAAAATATAATTGCTTGAGTGATTGAAATACCATTTATAATAAAATCGTATAGTCAAATGAAAACAACAAATTTTTAATAAATTTCTTTTATTTGACAGTACAAGTTACAGAAACAAAATAAAACTTCTTTATATTATAAATATTATTACATAATAAAATTTATTATTGAATATAATGATTACTACGTATAATAAATAAAATAACATTGACACAATACTTTGCAGAAAACTTTATTGATCTGCAGAAACAGATATTTATATTTTAATTTAAAAGAAAGATAAAGCATTTGTAAAAATTGAGTAAAATAGACGGTACTTTTCTGTTATATGGACACCATTGTTGCCAAGCATAATAGTTGACACAAAATGAAAATCACGTAAATTGAAACATTTGAAAAATAAAAGAAAAAACATTGTCAATAGTAAAGTGAGCTTTTTTAAAAATATAACATTTGAAAATTACAGACTTTTAAGAACTATTTTATTAAATCACCAATATATACTTAAAATAAATGAACTAATAACTGTTATACAATAAAGTAATAAAATAAAACTCATATTAAACTACTGGTACAAAATTAAAAATATCTTTTAGCATTGCAGTAAACATTTCATTGATCAAAGATCAGGATAGAAATAATCGGCACATTAAGTACCAAATAGACTGTATAACTAGCGAAATTGTGAACTATTAAGACAGGTTTTATTTTATAAAGAAGTGGGATAATCAATTAATAATTTTCAGTTCGTATAATAATTAAAAAGTAATAAATAGTACATCAAAATTAAAAAGCATGTTTCTTGACATACTTAAACAAAAAAAAAAAAAAAAAAAAAAGGAAAGAAAGAAAATTTCAGTTGATCAATTGAAATAAACAATAATTGGTAAATAATATTTAGTGAGACAAAATGAAATAAGCCTCATTCAAACTGCTAAGAATATCAGCAGAATCATCCATCTGCTGATCATCTGCTGACATCAGAAATGCAAGTGATTTACACTCCTGTTCTATTAAAAAGAAAACCTTTATGGTTTACACATCAAAATTTCTAAAAACATTACAATAATACATTTAGAATACTGTATTCACTACTCATAAATAAGAGAAACTTACTGTGTGGGCAGAATATAGGCAAGACAAAATAGCTTTGGACTATTGGTGCTAAATATTTATATAATTAGAAACACATCTAAACAGAGCTTAAAATTATTCAGTATCTGTATTTACTCAAGTAAGATGGAGTGATGAAATCAGAAAAGTAGCCGGTGTCAATTGGATGACTAATGCACTACACAGGAAAGATGAAACATTGGAAAAATCTGGGGGAGACCTACATCCAGCAGCGGATTGAAAATGGTTGTTGTTGTTGATGATGATATCTCATTATGTCGCATGCCAAGAGATAACAAAAAAGTATGATATACAGTCGAACCTCATTATGCTGACACTCTAAGGACCAGAACAAAGTGTCGTCATAAGCGGGGTGTCGCCGTAACCTGAGTTGGAGAAAAATGTTTATAAAAAGCTGTATTTTTAAGTAATTTAAGACCATTTGAAATTCATAATTGGTCTTGCAGTTTTAAGCAATAAAACATTATTATTAAACAAAATAAAAACAAAATTGAAAAGAATAAAAATCATATTTATGCTGACTTGTTTTTTTATTGTTACATGAAATATTAATGAATTAAGGTTTGCTTATCCTTAGATGTGCATCCTACAATTCTTTTTTCAATATTATACAATGAATTGTAATCAATATTTGTTGTTTCAGAAACGGATGTTAGATAATTTCTGATCGTTTCAATGCAAT
The DNA here is from genome assembly GCA_963932465.1 of Maratus speciosus. Classification (NCBI taxonomy): domain Eukaryota; kingdom Metazoa; phylum Arthropoda; class Arachnida; order Araneae; family Salticidae; genus Maratus; species Maratus speciosus. The sequence goes on from OZ010794.1 coordinate 426,369,712, forward strand.
GCAATTCTTCGGTTTTAGTCTGATGAAAAATGCCTTGTAACCAAAAGAAAGCGCTACCTGACCAGAACAAAAAGACCGTGAGTAGACTGATACGTCTATCTGGAGCTTAAGTGGGTCATTCATTCAGATAAAGGATTGAAGTAAAATTTCTAATTTGTCTTAATGGGTATTTTAGACACTTTTGTGAAAAGTTTGGCTAAGACATTTCTTACCGCTTAATTTCCGTGCTTATAAGATGGATTATGAAAAATGGACAATTTTTCAAAACCGTCGGGATATCTGGAGTTGAACATTATACAACGACGTAAAATCCGGAGTTTATTTACATTAAAATCATATACAGAAAATCAGGACTTTGAAAAACTGATGTAATAAGCGGAGTGACGTGAAAACCGGGTGTCGGGATAACGAGGTCCGACTGTATTTGAAAGTGTAATATAACCTGAAGACATTTTTTAAAAAATAAGAAAGATAGAAGTAAATGTCTTACATTTGCCCCCAGAACATTGTTTAAATGCATGTTGCAACTTTTTAAAGCAAAATTAAGAACACAGACTCATTTATTGTAATCAGAAAATTATTATAAAGTACAAATAAACAGTAAAAATTACAAAGAAGTACAAATAAAAAGGAAAAATTATTTAAAAGTATTAACGGGTACAACTTACTTTTTTTTCAGGCAGGGGAGAGATCATGAATAAAAACAGGGCTACATCTGAATAAACAATGTAATGCAAATAAGAAAAATCATAAGTGAGGCTAGTTTTCATGTTAAAATGACTATGAGTCGACTCACAATAAGAGCCTATGATAGTAGTAACGGGTGAACACAAACTAAATGTTAAACCAATGGCAGTGTTCTTTTCAAAATTCTTATCTGCATTTCGATACTTTGAATTTTTTTTTTTTTAGGCCTAGGTTACCTGAGGCTAATATCTAATTAAATATCTTTACTTTTTTTTTTTATGTGCAGTTTTTTTTCTCTGAGGGCACTTTTAATTTTGGAACAGGATCTGAAACTGAAATTTTCCTCTGAAAAACTGTACCTGAAATAAAGAGTAAAAAGATACCAAATTAGACATTGACCTCAAATATCCCATGCAAAACAAAAATCATTTTAAAATATTGAAATGTAAACAAGAAATTTATAAAGAAAGTTGCCATTGGTTTAATATTAGTTTGCGAGCATCGTTGCATAACTAGCATCATTCGCATTGCATCCATTTAATTTTAAATATAAGTCATTCACTCATTTCATTTAAAATACATGTTGCATACATTTAAAATATATATGCCTTTCACCCATTTCAATTAAAACACAGAGAAAAAGAAATACCATAAAATTATCATCAAAATATTGTTTCTAATTTAGTAAAAAAAAGCTGTTATTGGCAAGATTTGTGTATGACTAACATAAAAGTACCAAAAATACTCTAAAGTTGTTAATAAGCATTAAATAGTTTAGCCAGCATGAGTATAATAGTCATTGTAGAATAATTTAAATTGAAAAAATATGAGAATATGCTTTCCACAAATGGAAGGCTTGAATAAAATGCAATTATTTATAAAGTTTTTTTTTTTTTTTTTTTTTAAGGAGTAGGAAGAGATAATACAGCTGATGTGCAATATGTGTTACAAATAAGAATCATTATTTTCTATGCTGAACTTAGCTTATAAACTGTGTACTAATTACAACTTAAGAAAATAACCAAACTATATGAATATCTGTGGCAACTATGGTCACTTAAATTTTTCCACACACTTTCGAACTAAATTCCGATTCAATAGCTATTAGCATTAACATCTCAAAATTAATCTTCTGAGCTAAAAAAAAGTCATGTGATATACTTAAAATTTCTTAGTTAATTCATATATTTAAAATAAAGTATGAAGTTACCCTTTACTTGCAAAATATATTATAGGGAAATATAAATTCAGTAAGCTAAATCTAAAAGCATGGCTTCCAATTTCATTGAATTTTTCTGTAACGAATTTTAAAGAATTCAGTGATGCAAAAATTTAGAAGACTCTTTTCAAACTATAGCCTTTTATGGCACTGGATATCATTGGTGCACACACGAGAGAGCTGAAACCCCTCCCAGACTAGACATTTAATTTTTTTTTAAATTATGAAAGAGTTACTATTATTTTTTAATAGGTCCTTAAAAAATCAGAATTTTTGAAAAGATATTCATTTTGTCACACAATTTTTTTTCTCTTTTATTTATTATGAAATTCAAAATATTAACATGTTTAAAATTTACTTAAAAATTTTAGGTACTTCTTAATTATCCCGTCGACCAATTTCGCCAAATTATATAAATCGCCAAACCACTCGCCAAAATTATACACATTGACATAATTTTTATTTTAAATAACGAAAGAACAAATAAATTAGTAAAACATTAATAAAAATACAAATAAAGCATTGAATGAATGGTTTTAATGGCCATTATTGACATTTAATCTTACAATTTGACGACAGTAATTTGGTCGACGGGATAACTAAGAAGTACCAAATTTAATACCCCATGCAACTTATTGCTATCTTTAACCTTCATAATATTTTGATAATTAATAATAAAACTTTAAATTGTTTGATTGCAAACACAATGTAAAACTATTCAGGTGCAGAAACACACCAAAAAATCACAAAAACTAAGATATATTTTAGTACAGTTATTTTATTATGTAATATCTTAAAAGCATTCAGAATTAGCCCCACCAAAACTTTCCAGAGCTTTATCTGACTCTGCTCAAGTCAGCAGAAAAAATTTACAAGAAGAGATTAACTGCAGCTCCTCTCTAATATGATGCTCATACACTTAATTAAAGGTCAAAACTGGGAAATTTCATTACTGGCCAGTGGCCAGTAGTACCAGTTTTATAAGTGGCCACTTTCTTTAAACTAGCGGCCACTTTTTTATTTAAAAATACTAAACAGTAAACTTTTGTTAAAATTTTTATTAATATTAATCTAAAATTGAATAGCACAAATAAATATGCTAATATAAACATACTGCAACCAGAAAAAATAGAATAACATGATGAAATGCAAAAAAATTTTACTCTCTCCTTGTAGGAAAGTGGCCATAATGTGGCCGATGACAGCCGATTTTTTAATAGCCACTTTTTCTCATTCACTGGCCCTGTGGCCAGTAGCTAGTGCTAATTTTGACCTTGACACTTAATGTTTTTATAAAATATAGCTTGCTTATACATAACTACATGCTTAAAAAAAAAAAAAAAAAAAAAAAAAAAAAAAAAAGATCATTTAACACAATTTTATAAATCTGAAAGCTAATACGAAAGAAACCTTGGTTAAAAAATTAATTATAATTATTGTGTTACAAATTGACATAGCTTTAAGTGATTCTCTAAGATGCAGATCCATTTTATGGGAAAAATGACTTTATATAAAACAACATGACTTTATGTAAAACAACATTTATAAATATATAATGTAGTGTTTAGAAAAGTAACTTACTTACAAGCATCATACTTACAAGTACCTATTACTGAAAACTCATATCATCAAAAACAAGCATGAAAAAGTCCCTTAACAGGATATTTACAAAAGTGAAAGCGGGGTCAACAGGTAGTAATCAACAAGCATACGCATAATTCTTGAAAAAGTCTCATTGAAAACATTCTATAATTTAAATAAATAAATTATAAGAATCATAATAAACTGATTAAAACAACATAAACAATGTAGAATGCATTTTAAAATTCCCTTTGCTTAGGGAACAAAAAATGTATTAAAAAATTACATACTTACAGTCAGTCATAATAAGTTAATACTTACTGGTTGAGTAAACATTTACGACTGCTCCTGATTGACGAGTTTCAAAAATAGCACATAATTGAAGGGCATTGGAAGAAATTCCACTTTCTTGCAGAAGACCACAAATGGTAGTCGCTTATTATACAGAACTACACACCTGTGTTCCCCTGAGAGCAAAAAACATCGTAAAATGTGCATCTATCTTGACACCAGCAGATTCTCTAGACACTCTGTATTAAAACTTTTATGGATTTTGAAAGTTTTTCAAACTCATTCTGAAAAAAAAAAATTATGAATTTTTCCAATTTAAGCCACCCTTGGTCTGGAAAAAGGCGGGGAGGGGTGAAGAAAATTCATATTCTAGATTTTACAGTTTTAATTATACTACTACTGAACAATTATTAAAGAAAATTTCAGAAAAATAGCATCTCAAATTTTTAAAAAGAATAGTAAGGGGTTTATTAATAGTACCTAATAATAACTAATAGTAAAAACTGTTTATTTTAAAAACAGGTTTGTTCATTTTAACACAAGTTAAATTTTATATCTCATCAATTTTTCTTTTTTTTTTGGGGGGGGGGGGGAGGGGAGGATTACACATTTATTTATTTAATGTCTCATTATTTAATAACATCTGCATTTCTAATTAAATAACTCACGGTTAATTTTGGAATCATCAAATTGATACATTTCCCATCAATAAAATCAACTTTGACTGTAAGAAATAAAATTTAATACTCACTTTTTTCCGATGAAGAAAGATTTAAAAGCAAATTTAGAGCAAAACTATTATTTTATACAGATGAAACATTATTTGAGGCCCCTAACAAGACTCCAATACGCACAGGGCCCTGGGCAACCACCCTTTTTGCCTGACGAATGTGCCAACCCTAGCAGTAAATATAATTGACTTACTACAACGCATTTTCAGGGAAACATTTTAATAAAAAATTAAGATTGATAGCTATGCATTATACAGCAAAGGAAAGTTTAATATAGAACTTAAAGCCATGGTTACATTTTTAAAATGGAAATTAACAATTTTCTTCTGTTTACTGCTATACCCTGCAGTTTTATAAAGGCTATGTAAAATTCCACCAGCCTTTTTAGAAAAACTACTCACTGCTGGTAAGCACACTGAAAAAGTTCCTAAATCTGATCAAAGTGAGAGTTTTAGTAATGAATTTTTCCATCAATTTTACATTGCAATGAAAATTATAAAATCAAACACATTAAAAAATCGTTTTATTTATTTTTAGCCTTAATATTTTATTTAAGTTAGCATAACACGAAAGCTAAATAATAGTGCAGTGTACAGAGAAGGATTGAACACATTAAATTTTTTCAAGAATAAAAAACTGGTCAAACTATTAAGAGTTGTAGTTTCTTTCACACCATTTTACTGGCGAGAGATCATAAAAAAAATTTAAGAGGGAAAAAACTCAAACAATTATTCAAAAAAGCACAAGGAATATTTATAAAACTAAAAACAATGCGGGAATTTGAAGATACGGAGAAAATTTATCAATTTTACATAATACGAAACGGTCCATAGTGTTATAATTTTTTTTTATGGTGATCTTCAAAAAAGTGTTCCACTTTAATGTGTAACACATGATAAATTAATGACAATTGTCGTCATTTAAGCACAACAGCAATTTAGTATCTTCATAACACATTAAATACTAACAAAAAGATTAAAACAAACCAGAAATAAAATGATCTTTGCACATCCAGAAATTTTTTCTTTTTGATTCTGTTAAAGCATCTATTTTCAAGGCAGCCAACCACTTTGAATGTCTGTTATACGTTATTTCATAGTGACTTTTTCTAATCCCAGGAAAAGCAAAAAAAAAACATTATTTTCAGTATTATTATTACACCCAACAACTTTACAATACCTTACCATTGTTATCCGATTATTTACCATACTTATCCGAATTTCATAACTCTTGAATAGTCTTCCACATCTGCCTTCAAAGGAGTCGAGAAACGCGATATTTACTAAAAACACTGACAATATAACAATGACAAGACAATTTTAAGCCTGCGTAAAATGTGGATAAATTATAGCACACTTGGCAATGACATCAAGTGAGATAAAGAAGCCAATATGGTAAACAGAAATACACTAAAAAGATGCTCACAAGACATCACAAGATGGGCAGTAGATTGCGCAGATAGGAGATTTTGGTGTCCATGTTTTTGACGTCATACCAAAATGCCCTACCAGACCAATTCGTTAGATGGCAACGAGTCACGTGATGTCCATATTTTTCCATGTTTTTGACGTCATCACCGCTAATGGGGCGGGAGATTTGGTGATTTTCTTGGCGATTTTCTGGCAACCTCGTATACTTTTGTTGACACGCTAAAATTGTAAACAAGAAGCTATTAACCAGGATAATAACTTATAAAAACATTATATAAGATAATATATTTAAGAATATTAATAAAATCAGTGTTACAGATTATCACCTAAATATTTATTAAATATACAGTGGATAAAAAGGTTCCATTAGCAGCTATAATCATATAATAAAAAAATGATTTTTCACTCAAGATTATTTATTATGAAGTAAATGAAAATTTGTAGTTACAAAAAATATAACGATTGATTGACATATTGTGAACGGAAACTTCCATATTTATTAAAGGTTTCAATCGTAACGCCTATTGTATATATGTATTATATATATATAGGGTAGATGTGCCAGTAATGGACACCCTTAAGGAATTTCTTTAAAAATTATTTTTTTATTAATAGTTATAATTATTATATTCCAGTTTTTTCAATATTATATTAATCTATCAACAATATTTAACCATTCTTATAGCCTCATTTCCCCATATGAATAGAAATTTAATTTTAAATAACAGAAATATATCAAAACACCCAAAAGCCCAGTAATGGACACCCTCTGGCCCAGTAGTGGACACCCTCTGTTCCAGTAATGGACACCCCATAAAAAGTAATAAATATAATTGTTTTTATGACTGTATTTAGAACCAGAATTTAATGAATACATACTAATGAAACAAAATAATTATTTTTAAATAAATTTAACAATTAGGATACCAGTAATTAATAAAATATTTGTGATAATCATTTACTGTTTGCATCAATTATTGTAATTATCAGAAGATCTATGTTTTAATTATTTTAGATGGATAATTTAAAATACTAAATATCAGACAATTACAGCTATCAAATTATTGAAACAGTGTTGGATTTAAAAGGTAATAAATAAATAAAAAAGTTTTGGAATTAATGTTTAGTTTTGTATCACTATTTTTAACAATCTTCCAGAGATTACTTGATATATCATTTATAATAATTAATATTACAAATATGACAGAAATGATATTGTGAGTTGAATATTTTAAATACTAAATAAAATAATTTCAAAATAAAACTGTAGAACTGATGATTGAGGCCACTGATCTGCAGATTTACTAGTTTCATGAATATTACCTATAACTTTCATTATTACATTTTTTTTTTTTTTTTTTTTTTTTTAAATAAGGAAACATTTAAGACAGAAAATGGATTTTTAATAGCTTCTGTAACTTAATTGTTTTTATTTAAACGGAGAGGGATTAAGCCCTATGAGCCCCTCTTTGACTGTGCTCAAACAGTATTTTCTGCTTCCTGGCTCGTTTGATTGCCAGATTATAAAATATGTGAGGTATAGTATATATGTACTACATAAAAATAATAAATAAAATAAAATATCGAAATTTTATAAATCACATAAAATAACTTAAAAGCAGCTATTTATAAAAGTTTTGGTGTTATTACATTTTGGTAAGTATAATTTAAAAATTAAATTTGATTATTTAGGTTTGCAGTTAAGCCAAAGTATTTTATGCACTATAAACATTACTGAAATTGCATTTTTAGCAATGTCTACATGGGGTGTCCATTACTGGAAAATGACTAATTAACCATCCCAGTAATGGACACCCCCTCTAAAACCTTAAAAAGAAATGAAATTTTGTAAATAGCCATTAGTATATAAAATTCAAAGTTTTCTATTGCTACTCAAACAAAAACATTCAAATTTTGCAAGAAAATAACTAATATATAAATTAATTAAACGAAGCCAGCTCTTAACCTCTTCATTAAGATTTTCACAGGAAAAGAGCAAAACTTTGAAACATTATTTTCTGCTTCCTGATTGATTTGATTAAAAGTGTCAACAATAACATAGTTTTATAAAACATACAAGGGGGAATTATAAAAAAAATAATTAAAGCTAAATATTTATTAGTTATTTTTTTATGAACCAAAAACATCAAGGGGTGTCCATTACTGGAAGGGTGTCCATTACTGGCACATCTACCCTATATAACCGTATTTTAATATACTAGGCTGTAATGTCAAACCAGGATTCATTTTTTTTTTTAATAATAATAAAAGCATGACGCACAGAAATTGTATTTAAATTTCTTGTTATTTCTTTATTTTACTGTATTAGAATTTATCAAATTACAAAACTAATTAAATACTAATGTAAAATCAATACTTAAAATAAATGATATAATTCAAAAAATTGAGCATATATTAATATTCATTAGCAATATTCACAAGTCATAAAATGTCAGCTTTTTAGCTTTTCCTTTACAGCACTCATCACTGCTCTAAAAAATTAAGCATTCTTTTAATATTAATTAACACTGATAAATTGAATGTGTGCTGTAGATGTTTCTTAAAATAAATCTGATGGCACATTTGAAACTCTGAAAAATATTTTGAAAGTTTTTACAGATTATGTTTGTTCTGTTTTCACAGATTTATTTTACTTTAAAGTTCATTATTAATTGTTAAGTTAATAGAAAACTAATGTACTAAAACTTGTTAAGACAAAATCGCTAGAGACGAAGGAAAATTTTCATTTTAGATAGATTTCACTCAGCAAATATAATTATATGATATTTCTTTCACCAGAGCCATGAAATTTTTGTATGTAATGAAAAGACTGTCTTTACCAAAATCCTGCACTAATGAAAGAATATCACAAACCCCAACGAAAATAATACCATAACATTAAACATATTAATAATTAATATCTGTCTAAAGCAGAACTTTTACTTTACCCTCCAGATACTGGAATGTCCAGCTGTCGTGAACTTTTCTTCTAATAAACCCCCTTTCCTTCCTCTTGCAAAGCCAAACTGCTCATAGAGTGCTCACTCAGTGAAATTACTGGTCTCTAACTAGAGAAATCTCAAATCAAGGCATAGAACTTTTGTAGAATGGGTCTCCTAATACACAATAAAAACACTGGAGAGCAAGATTTTTTCTTTATTATTTTTTTTTTTTCAGTACCGGACTCTATAAACTCGGCCCCTAAAATAGAGGCCGTATCCGACTCGACCAGACAAAATGAATCCTAACTTTGAAATCGGCCGGGTAAGCAGAATTAGTACAGTTTTTTTGCTGAGCCAGATTGGGAGATAAACAAAATAATTGGTCCTGACCAATATAACAAATTAAGTGGGACGACTTCCGCAACATAAATATTGGGCCATTTTGCTCACGCAAAAACACCGGCTCGTTAATGTAAATCCTAAGAAAGATATTTTTTAAAAAATATGTCGTTTGTATTCCATTATTTTTAAATGATCTTTTTTGCATTGGATAGCTGAGGTTGATCTCTACAAAAAGTCATTTTTACTTTTTCGATTGTGTTTATAGGTTTTTTTTTTTTTTTTACTAGAATACTTTCACTTACGAAACTGATTCTGAAAATCAAAGTATACTACAAAGCAGAGTCAGATAATATAGACGAACACGCGAACGCTGTTCGCAGAAAATTTTCAAAGTTTGCAGATAGTTTTGATGATTGTTTTTTTTTTAAGCAAATTTCTTTATAATAAAAAAAAAAAATTATCAAAACCCTGAGCTGAGAATCGGTGTGATGCTCGTTGCAGACTCTTGAGAAGTTTTGCAGACTATTTTTCAACTGGAAAAAAAAAAAATACTTTTGAAAATTCTTAAGAAATTGTCAATATTAAGGAATGGTTTGTCTCAAAAACAGTAGATAAACTTTTGAGTAAGAGTTCATCTCTTCCATTCATGGACTAATAACTTTTTTTTTATTTTAACATTCATTTATTCATATTTCAGTTATTTTATATAGATTAATAAAATAACAGTTTTGTTGAACAATCATAAATTGATATGTTATATAAGTTAATGATTAAAATATTTCACATTTTAATAAATATATTTTTTAAATTTTTCATTAGTTTTTCTTTCATTCATTAGTTGTCTGTATTAAGCATACCATTCAATTCTACATTTCTTGACTGAGTTTTAATAATGCTTGTAAATTAATATTTTTCTTTTAGTGGTGTTGCTTAGTGGCACTCCACTCGCATATAATTTTTCCTTTTTGCTGTTAGCGGCGATTTAGAACTCGGGTGGGGCGCAGTATTTTTTTGCAGAAAATTTTTAAGAAATTATTTGAGTTCGCAGGCAGTTTTACATTTTATCTAAGTCTGCTACGAAAAAACATCTGTAAACAAAATCGAAAAAGGGTCGAGTTCGACCTCAGCTATTCAACGCAAAAAAAAAATAAATCATTTAAGCATATTGAAATGCGAACCATGTATTTAAAAAAAATTCTTCCATAGGATTAACATTAGCGAACAGCCGTTTACCCTTGAGTGAAGTATCTGATCCATAGGGGAAAAAAATTGGCCTGGCCCGTACAAAAAATAAATTAATTAATTAATGGCCCGGCATAAAAGCTAAAAGTTTGGCCTGTCCCAGAAGACATTTAAAATCTCAGCCCGACCCGACTGAATTTCTTCAAAACATTGATTTTTTTGCTGATATGGTTAAAAATTGTTTCGTATGAAGAGTTCTCAACAAAAATACTTATTTTTTTTTATGTTTATAACCTTTATTTTTAAAGAAGCACCTAATAAAATCACTCAAGTACTCATTTATAACTAATAAACAAACATAATTTTGTTATCTCTTGATGCAACTAAAAGATAAACACACTTGATTTCAAATTCACTCCATATATGTATAGATTTACAGTCAAAAAACACATTTTTTTACATATCATAACAGTATCTCCAAACAACTAACTCTGTCAAAAACATTGTCAATACAAATGTTGTACAGCTTAAAATTCTGAGTAAAATGAGTACCTACACTTAATATTTTTGTTGAACATTAAGGTCCCAATTCCAGTTTAAAGTTTTAGACCTGTGGTCAGGGGGTTGAACTCAGAATTAAATAGGAGAAAACTGGAAATTATTTTAATCCCTTCAGTTTAGGTCTAGTACTATGTTTTCTTCCTCGTACTTGGGTGAATGTTAGAAAATATGCACATATTTATTTTCGAAATAGCCCACATTGGTTTTTATTTGCCAGATATTGTATCATGCAAGGAGTAACAATTCTCCAAAACCCCTTCCAAATAAGTATATTGGCTTCATCACTGGTATAAGGAATATACACACAAATAATAATTATGAAAAATTAGGCATAGATTATGAAATTCTCACCAACAATAGCTAATAAGAACTTTATTTTTTTCATACAATGAAATGAAATATATTAATGAGCCATTTAAAAAAACATAACTGAATAAAAATCCATTTTCAGCACTTGTTGGTCCCATAACACTTTTTGATGAATTATATTTATTGAATTTTGCATTTAAATAGCACACAATGGACCTCATTAACATTAAATAATTACATGGCAATCCCAGTATATTTATGAGAATTAGAAAGTGGGAAAATAGACAAATCAAAACTATTCAACTTACTGAATAAACACTTTTCAACCATGTTGAAAGTGTTAAAAATGAGAATATTTTCTCATTGTTTTATATCTTAGCCATTTTCTTATTAAAAATAAATAGATAATTAAAACTATTTCTTACATGATAAACAAAGCAAAAATATAATTGCTTGAGTGATTGAAATACCATTTATAATAAAATCGTATAGTCAAATGAAAACAACAAATTTTTAATAAATTTCTTTTATTTGACAGTACAAGTTACAGAAACAAAATAAAACTTCTTTATATTATAAATATTATTACATAATAAAATTTATTATTGAATATAATGATTACTACGTATAATAAATAAAATAACATTGACACAATACTTTGCAGAAAACTTTATTGATCTGCAGAAACAGATATTTATATTTTAATTTAAAAGAAAGATAAAGCATTTGTAAAAATTGAGTAAAATAGACGGTACTTTTCTGTTATATGGACACCATTGTTGCCAAGCATAATAGTTGACACAAAATGAAAATCACGTAAATTGAAACATTTGAAAAATAAAAGAAAAAACATTGTCAATAGTAAAGTGAGCTTTTTTAAAAATATAACATTTGAAAATTACAGACTTTTAAGAACTATTTTATTAAATCACCAATATATACTTAAAATAAATGAACTAATAACTGTTATACAATAAAGTAATAAAATAAAACTCATATTAAACTACTGGTACAAAATTAAAAATATCTTTTAGCATTGCAGTAAACATTTCATTGATCAAAGATCAGGATAGAAATAATCGGCACATTAAGTACCAAATAGACTGTATAACTAGCGAAATTGTGAACTATTAAGACAGGTTTTATTTTATAAAGAAGTGGGATAACCAATTAATAATTTTCAGTTCGTATAATAATTAAAAAGTAATAAATAGTACATCAAAATTAAAAAGCATGTTTCTTGACATACTTAAACAAAAAAAAAAAAAAAAAAAAAGGAAAGAAAGAAAATTTCAGTTGATCAATTGAAATAAACAATAATTGGTAAATAATATTTAGTGAGACAAAATGAAATAAGCCTCATTCAAACTGCTAAGAATATCAGCAGAATCATCCATCTGCTGATCATCTGCTGACATCAGAAATGCAAGTGATTTACACTCCTGTTCTATTAAAAAGAAAACCTTTATGGTTTACACATCAAAATTTCTAAAAACATTACAATAATACATTTAGAATACTGTATTCACTACTCATAAATAAGAGAAACTTACTGTGTGGGCAGAATATAGGCAAGACAAAATAGCTTTGGACTATTGGTGCTAAATATTTATATAATTAGAAACACATCTAAACAGAGCTTAAAATTATTCAGTATCTGTATTTACTCAAGTAAGATGGAGTGATGAAATCAGAAAAGTAGCCGGTGTCAATTGGATGACTAATGCACTACACAGGAAAGATGAAACATTGGAAAAATCTGGGGGAGACCTACATCCAGCAGTGGATTGAAAATGGTTGTTGTTGTTGATGATGATATCTCATTATGTCGCATGCCAAGAGATAACAAAAAAGTATGATATACAGTCGAACCTCATTATGCTGACACTCTAAGGACCAGAACAAAGTGTCGTCATAAGCGGGGTGTCGCCGTAACCTGAGTTGGAGAAAAATGTTTATAAAAAGCTGTATTTTTAAGTAATTTAAGACCATTTGAAATTCATAATTGGTCTTGCAGTTTTAAGCAATAAAACATTATTATTAAACAAAATAAAAACAAAATTGAAAAGAATAAAAATCATATTTATGCTGACTTGTTTTTTTATTGTTACATGAAATATTAATGAATTAAGGTTTGCTTATCCTTAGATGTGCATCCTACAATTCTTTTTTCAATATTATACAATGAATTGTAATCAATATTTGTTGTTTCAGAAACGGATGTTAGATAATTTCTGATCGTTTCAATGCAATGCAATTCTTCGGTTTTAGTCTGATGAAAAATGCCTTGTAACCAAAAGAAAGCGCTACCTGACCAGAACAAAAAGACCGTGAGTAGACTGATACGTCTATCTGGAGCTTAAGTGGGTCATTCATTCAGATAAAGGATTGAAGTAAAATTTCTAATTTGTCTCAATGGGTATTTTAGACACTTTTGTGAAAAGTTTGGCTAAGACATTTCTTACCGCTTAATTTCCGTGCTTATAAGATGGATTATGAAAAATGGACAATTTTTCAAAACCGTCGGGATATCTGGAGTTGAACATTATACAACGACGTAAAATCCGGAGTTTATTTACATTAAAATCATATACAGAAAATCAGGACTTTGAAAAACTGATGTAATAAGCGGAGTGACGTGAAAACCGGGTGTCGGGATAACGAGGTCCGACTGTATTTGAAAGTGTAATATAACCTGAAGACATTTTTTAAAAAATAAGAAAGATAGAAGTAAATGTCTTACATTTGCCCCCAGAACATTGTTTAAATGCATGTTGCAACTTTTTAAAGCAAAATTAAGAACACAGACTCATTTATTGTAATCAGAAAATTATTATAAAGTACAAATAAACAGTAAAAATTACAAAGAAGTACAAATAAAAAGGAAAAATTATTTAAAAGTATTAACGGGTACAACTTACTTTTTTTTCAGGCAGGGGAGAGATCATGAATAAAAACAGGGCTACATCTGAATAAACAATGTAATGCAAATAAGAAAAATCATAAGTGAGGCTAGTTTTCATGTTAAAATGACTATGAGTCGACTCACAATAAGAGCCTATGATAGTAGTAACGGGTGAACACAAACTAAATGTTAAACCAATGGCAGTGTTCTTTTCAAAATTCTTATCTGCATTTCGATACTTTGAATTTTTTTTTTTTAGGCCTAGGTTACCTGAGGCTAATATCTAATTAAATATCTTTACTTTTTTTTTTTTATGTGCAGTTTTTTTTCTCTGAGGGCACTTTTAATTTTGGAACAGGATCTGAAACTGAAATTTTCCTCTGAAAAACTGTACCTGAAATAAAGAGTAAAAAGATACCAAATTAGACATTGACCTCAAATATCCCATGCAAAACAAAAATCATTTTAAAATATTGAAATGTAAACAAGAAATTTATAAAGAAAGTTGCCATTGGTTTAATATTAGTTTGCGAGCATCGTTGCATAACTAGCATCATTCGCATTGCATCCATTTAATTTTAAATATAAGTCATTCACTCATTTCATTTAAAATACATGTTGCATACATTTAAAATATATATGCCTTTCACCCATTTCAATTAAAACACAGAGAAAAAGAAATACCATAAAATTATCATCAAAATATTGTTTCTAATTTAGTAAAAAAAAGCTGTTATTGGCAAGATTTGTGTATGACTAACATAAAAGTACCAAAAATACTCTAAAGTTGTTAATAAGCATTAAATAGTTTAGCCAGCATGAGTATAATAGTCATTGTAGAATAATTTAAATTGAAAAAATATGAGAATATGCTTTCCACAAATGGAAGGCTTGAATAAAATGCAATTATTTATAAAGTTTTTTTTTTTTTTTTTTTTTAAGGAGTAGGAAGAGATAATACAGCTGATGTGCAATATGTGTTACAAATAAGAATCATTATTTTCTATGCTGAACTTAGCTTATAAACTGTGTACTAATTACAACTTAAGAAAATAACCAAACTATATGAATATCTGTGGCAACTATGGTCACTTAAATTTTTCCACACACTTTCGAACTAAATTCCGATTCAATAGCTATTAGCATTAACATCTCAAAATTAATCTTCTGAGCTAAAAAAAACGTCATGTGATATACTTAAAATTTCTTAGTTAATTCATATATTTAAAATAAAGTATGAAGTTACCCTTTACTTGCAAAATATATTATAGGGAAATATAAATTCAGTAAGCTAAATCTAAAAGCATGGCTTCCAATTTCATTGAATTTTTCTGTAACGAATTTTAAAGAATTCAGTGATGCAAAAATTTAGAAGACTCTTTTCAAACTATAGCCTTTTATGGCACTGGATATCATTGGTGCACACACGAGAGAGCTGAAACCCCTCCCAGACTAGACATTTAATTTTTTTTTAAATTATGAAAGAGTTACTATTATTTTTTAATAGGTCCTTAAAAAATCAGAATTTTTGAAAAGATATTCATTTTGTCACACAATTTTTTTTCTCTTTTATTTATTATGAAATTCAAAATATTAACATGTTTAAAATTTACTTAAAAATTTTAGGTACTTCTTAATTATCCCGTCGACCAATTTCGCCAAATTATATAAATCGCCAAACCACTCGCCAAAATTATACACATTGACATAATTTTTATTTTAAATAACGAAAGAACAAATAAATTAGTAAAACATTAATAAAAATACAAATAAAGCATTGAATGAATGGTTTTAATGGCCATTATTGACATTTAATCTTACAATTTGACGACAGTAATTTGGTCGACGGGATAACTAAGAAGTACCAAATTTAATACCCCATGCAACTTATTGCTATCTTTAACCTTCATAATATTTTGATAATTAATAATAAAACTTTAAATTGTTTGATTGCAAACACAATGTAAAACTATTCAGGTGCAGAAACACACCAAAAAATCACAAAAACTAAGATATATTTTAGTACAGTTATTTTATTATGTAATATCTTAAAAGCATTCAGAATTAGCCCCACCAAAACTTTCCAGAGCTTTATCTGACTCTGCTCAAGTCAGCAGAAAAAATTTACAAGAAGAGATTAACTGCAGCTCCTCTCTAATATGATGCTCATACACTTAATTAAAGGTCAAAACTGGGAAATTTCATTACTGGCCAGTGGCCAGTAGTACCAGTTTTATAAGTGGCCACTTTCTTTAAACTAGCGGCCACTTTTTTATTTAAAAATACTAAACAGTAAACTTTTGTTAAAATTTTTATTAATATTAATCTAAAATTGAATAGCACAAATAAATATGCTAATATAAACATACTGCAACCAGAAAAAATAGAATAACATGATGAAATGCAAAAAAATTTTACTCTCTCCTTGTAGGAAAGTGGCCATAATGTGGCCGATGACAGCCGATTTTTTAATAGCCACTTTTTCTCATTCACTGGCCCTGTGGCCAGTAGCTAGTGCTAATTTTGACCTTGACACTTAATGTTTTTATAAAATATAGCTTGCTTATACATAACTACATGCTTAAAAAAAAAAAAAAAAAAAAAAAAAAAAAAAAAAAGATCATTTAACACAATTTTATAAATCTGAAAGCTAATACGAAAGAAACCTTGGTTAAAAAATTAATTATAATTATTGTGTTACAAATTGACATAGCTTTAAGTGATTCTCTAAGATGCAGATCCATTTTATGGGAAAAATGACTTTATATAAAACAACATGACTTTATGTAAAACAACATTTATAAATATATAATGTAGTGTTTAGAAAAGTAACTTACTTACAAGCATCATACTTACAAGTACCTATTACTGAAAACTCATATCATCAAAAACAAGCATGAAAAAGTCCCTTAACAGGATATTTACAAAAGTGAAAGCGGGGTCAACAGGTAGTAATCAACAAGCATACGCATAATTCTTGAAAAAGTCTCATTGAAAACATTCTATAATTTAAATAAATAAATTATAAGAATCATAATAAACTGATTAAAACAACATAAACAATGTAGAATGCATTTTAAAATTCCCTTTGCTTAGGGAACAAAAAATGTATTAAAAAATTACATACTTACAGTCAGTCATAATAAGTTAATACTTACTGGTTGAGTAAACATTTACGACTGCTCCTGATTGACGAGTTTCAAAAATAGCACATAATTGAAGGGCATTGGAAGAAATTCCACTTTCTTGCAGAAGACCACAAATGGTAGTCGCTTATTATACAGAACTACACACCTGTGTTCCCCTGAGAGCAAAAAACATCGTAAAATGTGCATCTATCTTGACACCAGCAGATTCTCTAGACACTCTGTATTAAAACTTTTATGGATTTTGAAAGTTTTTCAAACTCATTCTGAAAAAAAAAAATTATGAATTTTTCCAATTTAAGCCACCCTTGGTCTGGAAAAAGGCGGGGAGGGGTGAAGAAAATTCATATTCTAGATTTTACAGTTTTAATTATACTACTACTGAACAATTATTAAAGAAAATTTCAGAAAAATAGCATCTCAAATTTTTAAAAAGAATAGTAAGGGGTTTATTAATAGTACCTAATAATAACTAATAGTAAAAACTGTTTATTTTAAAAACAGGTTTGTTCATTTTAACACAAGTTAAATTTTATATCTCATCAATTTTTCTTTTTTTTGGGGGGGGGGGGGAGGGGAGGATTACACATTTATTTATTTAATGTCTCATTATTTAATAACATCTGCATTTCTAATTAAATAACTCACGGTTAATTTTGGAATCATCAAATTGATACATTTCCCATCAATAAAATCAACTTTGACTGTAAGAAATAAAATTTAATACTCACTTTTTTCCGATGAAGAAAGATTTAAAAGCAAATTTAGAGCAAAACTATTATTTTATACAGATGAAACATTATTTGAGGCCCCTAACAAGACTCCAATACGCACAGGGCCCTGGGCAACCACCCTTTTTGCCTGACGAATGTGCCAACCCTAACAGTAAATATAATTGACTTACTACAACGCATTTTCAGGGAAACATTTTAATAAAAAATTAAGATTGATAGCTATGCATTATACAGCAAAGGAAAGTTTAATATAGAACTTAAAGCCATGGTTACATTTTTAAAATGGAAATTAACAATTTTCTTCTGTTTACTGCTATACCCTGCAGTTTTATAAAGGCTATGTAAAATTCCACCAGCCTTTTTAGAAAAACTACTCACTGCTGGTAAGCACACTGAAAAAGTTCCTAAATCTGATCAAAGTGAGAGTTTTAGTAATGAATTTTTCCATCAATTTTACATTGCAATGAAAATTATAAAATCAAACACATTAAAAAATCGTTTTATTTATTTTTAGCCTTAATATTTTATTTAAGTTAGCATAACACGAAAGCTAAATAATAGTGCAGTGTACAGAGAAGGATTGAACACATTAAATTTTTTCAAGAATAAAAAACTGGTCAAACTATTAAGAGTTGTAGTTTCTTTCACACCATTTTACTGGCGAGAGATCATAAAAAAAATTTAAGAGGGAAAAAACTCAAACAATTATTCAAAAAAGCACAAGGAATATTTATAAAACTAAAAACAATGCGGGAATTTGAAGATACGGAGAAAATTTATCAATTTTACATAATACGAAACGGTCCATAGTGTTATAATTTTTTTTTATGGTGATCTTCAAAAAAGTGTTCCACTTTAATGTGTAACACATGATAAATTAATGACAATTGTCGTCATTTAAGCACAACAGCAATTTAGTATCTTCATAACACATTAAATACTAACAAAAAGATTAAAACAAACCAGAAATAAAATGATCTTTGCACATCCAGAAATTTTTTCTTTTTGATTCTGTTAAAGCATCTATTTTCAAGGCAGCCAACCACTTTGAATGTCTGTTATACGTTATTTCATAGTGACTTTTTCTAATCCCAGGAAAAGCAAAAAAAAAAACATTATTTTCAGTATTATTATTATGCCCTATTTTGGTATGACGTCAAAAACATGGACACCAAAATCTCCTATCTGCGCAATCTACTGCCCATCTTGTGATGTCTTGTGAGCATCTTTTTAGTGTATTTCTGTTTACCATATTGGCTTCTTTATCTCACTTGATGTCATTGCCAAGTGTGCTATAATTTATCCACATTTTACGCAGGCTTAAAATTGTCTTGTCATTGTGGCAGACGGTAGTTGTCGGGAACCTCGGCTCTCCAACAACCAATCACAGTGAACCATTGAAGGAGACTCTTCCCACAGATCGCCAACGCGCCAAGAGCAATTTCGAGCTTCCCGACGCGAGCGGAGCGAGCTCCCTCGACTCATGAATGCAAGCAGCTCCGTGTCGTTGGCGTCCCCGTTCTCGCAAACATCCACATTAATGGATTAGATTAATGTATAGTAAGAAATCATTAATATTTTTTATAAAATTTTAAAATTTAATATCAAAGTTACTAAAGACACATTCGTATACGAAGTTCTTAAGAAGTGACTATTAATCGCAATAAATGTGACGATACACGTGGTCTGACTTTAAGCGAGGTGGAATCGGACAAAAATCTACAATCTGTTATTAAAGAAGTAACAAATCCTCTTTAATTGAATGTGTATTGCTTTTGATATATGTTATAATTCGTATCATATACACTAGCAATATTTTTTTCGATTATGCTCAACGTGATGACGGCTGCACAACATGACATTCTAGGAAACGTGGTAGACGAATTGCTGAATTCCATCCAAGATCGTATAGCTTGATGTAATTGTTTTGCTTGTTAAAATTGTATTATATTTAATTAAGGTAAGTATTTCACCTTTTATCCGTAATTTTGGAAAATATTTATTAGTGTGAAATTTGTTTTGCATTTCCTTTTATGTTAAAACTTTCATTTGCATAATGTTGAGAGTAAGAATGCTT
Source organism: Maratus speciosus (assembly GCA_963932465.1). Classification (NCBI taxonomy): domain Eukaryota; kingdom Metazoa; phylum Arthropoda; class Arachnida; order Araneae; family Salticidae; genus Maratus; species Maratus speciosus. Next base: position 426,389,849 of record OZ010794.1, read on the forward strand.
ATTTTATTTTAAAAACAAATTTAGAAATTTTATCCAATAATGTATTCAATTATATAATTAAATATGTAAATTCTGAGCGTTGACCATATCCGTCTTTTTGGTTGAATAAATCCATTCGTAAAAAATGTTACAACACAACTAAAATTTAAGTAATGTCATGTAAAAAAATTAACTTGCGAAATATTGACTGAAAAAAACATCAAACTAAACGTAATCCTTATGCTGAGCTGAAAAAAATGTCAATGCTGAGCGATATTCCTCTCGCTTTTTTTAAAGACAGTTGCATGTGTGATATGTCAAAAAATAATGAAATAATCATGTTTTAATAAAACATTTTAATATAATATATTTATATGTTATAAAAATTCAAATCCAAAATGATTGTAAAAAGAAATCCATTGAATTTTCTTCCATGCATTATAAGTAAATTTTCCATTAAGTTCCAAAAAAATTCTGTGATTTTAGAAAAAAAAAAAATTAGTCGATTGCATTATTTATTAATGAATTTCAAATGCACAGCATAAATGTATCATGTTGCTATTTTATGCTTTTCTTCATTTCCCATATTGACAGGTATGAAATTTTCACCTTTTTTAAGGGGATTAAATAAAATTTCAATGTACAAATTCTGTTCTTTAAGTTTCTTTGTAATGTAACATAAAACAGTAATAATATTAACTTATAAATTTATTTTAAAATGCATAACAATGACTATTGTACATGTAGACCTTTTTTCCCAGTGTTTCTAATTTCACGAAATACAAAATCAAAGGGGCTGAAGAATATAATAAAGAATAAAATTAATAGCATGGGTCTGTCCAGCCTTTTTTTACAGGGTCCTGTTTTTGTGAAATTGTGAACAAATGAATTGTGTCTAGTCATAATTCTGTGAATTTGAAATGATCGTTACATTCAGGTTCTTGTTTATACATTTTTAAGAAGATATATGTAAGTAAAATATACATTTTTTCTTTATATATTTAAAAGTGGCAGGTCAGATTTTACTTTTAAATGATTAAATTTGTGGAATGTTCAGTTTAGAGGTTTTTAAAAAATTATAAAAGGCCTATTTTTAAGACAAATTTCTGAAGGGTCCTTTAAAGAACCAATTTTCTTCCTAAAGAGATCCCTGAATAGAATAGTCTAATATTTTTTTAAAAAGTAAAAAAAAAAAAACTGAAATGTACATATTCTTGTGGTCATACAGGATGCAAATTTTGTGTTTTCTAGCAACAATGCTGTTGGCTTCATTTTGATTAGCTTCGCTAATACAGTGAAGAAATTTTAACACATGTGTATTTAAAACTCTATCATATATAAATAGAAGTGAATAGTTGTTTATAAAAATAATGGCTTTGGTGTCCTTAATTTCACATGCATAGTTATTTTTCATATTGTGTGCCTAAAGCAATTATTTTTGTTGATATTTTCGCATGCTTATGTGCAAAGTTGCTGCATTTTAGCCAGCCTAAAAAAAAAAAGCCAATTTTTTTTTTAATTTAATTAAAGCCTGCTTCTATATATATATATATAGAAGGTAATTTACAGCCATTTAAAACAGGTTTGGCAAGTTTTTGACATGCGACTGATTTTAACCATAGTTTAAACCGTCGTGTCAAAAGCCTTTATGCAAAAAAGTGTTAAAAACCTAGATTTAATAAAATAATATCAAAGAATTATTTAGCAGAGTTAGACTTTAATCAATAAATTCTAAATAAAACTGCATAAATACATTGAAAGTGTGGGGGTATAAACTGCACAGATATATTCTTGAAACATATTTGCATAGAATATGGTAAACTGCAAATAGTTTGAGTTGCATGATTATTTTTATTATTTGAATAATGCATACTTTTAAAATGAGGAGTTAATAAATCCTTAATTATTTGTAATCATTAAAATTATGTAGGTTTAATCTAAATTTTGCAGAAACTAATCTATCAAAATTCGTATCTAATGAGCATATTTACCTTCCTTAAGATCGAACAAATTCGAAGATATTTCACTTCTAGTACAAAACCAGTTTTCTTGCACCCTATTATTTTTTTTAAGGAAAAGGTTTCTTAAGCAGCTACTTTACTAATGCGAAAACACCCACCCGCTAATGTTAATCCTATAGAGGAGAATTTTGTTTGAAATTTCATCCATTTAAATGATTTTTCTTAAAGTAAAAATGAAAAACCTGCTCAATAACGTTAATTCTATAGGAGTTTTTATTAATATTTAGTTTGCATTTCAATATTTAAATGTTTTTTGCACTGGATAACTAATATCGATCTACAAAGACCGGTTTTTACTTTATTGATTTTGCTTGCAATTTTTTTTATTATTATTAGGATACTTTCACTTTTGAAACAGGTTTTGAATTAAGTTAAATAACTATTTTTTTCCTACTGGTATGGTAAACTATAGATAATATGCACGTTTGTCAACAAACTGGCTTGTTGCATGATAACTCAACTTAATGTAGGCGAAAATTCTAACTTCGCTTGAAATTATGCTAAAATGGTCGTAATTTTCATGTAGTTATAATATATTGTATTATATGTAGGAAATAATACTTAATAAATACTAACTCTGCAAGAATTGTTACTTTCTGGCTACTCCAAGTTGAGAAGTATGTCTTTCTTTTGGGTGAGTTATGTCGCATTCACATTATCTATTCATTTGTCCTAATTTCAGGAGATATTCCGTAAATAAGATAATTTTATAAGTAAGATGTGATTGTCAGTCACTAACAAAAAATTAATTTTTGGATAAAAGGTTTAAAGTATCACATTTTAATCATTGTATCCCAACATTTAATTATTTTCTCTTTTATAAAATAAATGTTACTTTAATTTTTCTGTGTTCGTACTAAATGGAAAAATAATTAATGCTGCAGAGAAAGTATTTATTAAAAGTTATATATATATATGTTTAAAAATAAGGTATTCAACCATCCAAGTATGGAAAAAAAAAAGCACACCAGAAATCCACATGACTTGGAGAGTTAGTCATAAACAAAGAAAAAAAAATATAATTTCATATTTGATTACAATTTAATGTACACTAAAACTACATTGCACTATCAGTAAACAAAAGCAATGCTATATTAACAGCATTTTTTCTGTTTTGTTCTGAGTTTACTTACATATTTGTGTTTTTGAAGGTTTAAACCAGTTAAAACTAAAGCACTTGTTAAACCTATGCCACATCAAAAACCCAACCCTGGTTTAAAATGAACTCTTATAAAACTGCTCCTTCCAGCTGCTAATGAAATTTCCCAGTTTTGCCCTATCTGAAGTAATTCTTAAGAACATTCATATTTGGTTAGTAATCAGTATTCTAATGACTTATAAAAATAATGTATCTGAAAAATATTTTCTGTTACTAAGTGATAAGTCCATATGAAGAGATTAAATCATAGAATGGCCAATGTTGAAAGATCAATTAAGAATATTCAAGGGTATCTTAAAGTTAGGATACAGCCTTAATTGTAATCCCTCAACATTTGAACATTCTTCTTGAGATGGCATGGCAATACGAATACAGCCAAATAATTTGGCTTGTAAAGGCTATGGCGCACATGTGATTTACCCTGTGGTAGGAACCAGTGTTTGTTTATGCTTTTAAACAGCTTGCTGCTCAGCTTACCTACTGTTAAATTTTTTCCCCAAAAAAACATTTATCTGAGTATAAAATATTAATGTCTAATCATGTTTGTTTCTTAAAGTTATACATTCAGACATGCCAAGTCTCCTGATGTTGGCAGGAGACTCTTGATTTTTGCTTATTTTTACATACTCCTGATTTTTGACATATTTCTCCTGATTTTCTAACACATTTTTTCTCATTGTTATTTTATATCTAAATATGCTAGAAAAATCTTGGATGTTTATTTCTTCTCTCTGTTTGATTAGTGCTATTTGATATGACACAAATTCAGATAAAATATATAGGATGCCTCTTTAAAACTTTGACTTACTATGGGCAAAATTTCAGTTTTCCTTCTTAAATGCAAAAATCTGGTACCATTAATTTTATTTTCTATAATGAATAAATTGTAATGTTATGTTGCACACTGTAAATTAGTCTCCTTTTTTAATGGAATCACCATGCATAATTTTATTTTTGTTAATAATTTCTTTATTAAGAATTATCATTTGTAACTTTTCTAATTTTTCAGAGGCAAAATTTGTATGAGAAGACAAAATCCATTCCTTGTATTTATAATGATGAATTTTAAATTGTTTTAACACTTTTATCTCATTTGCTTAGTTAAAAGTACCTTGAGCCCCTTAATTAAAAGCATTTTTAATTTATTAAGTACATATAACTGCAATATTATTTCAAATAAATTAATTTTTTTTTAATGTTTATTGTTTAAAAAGAAAAAAAAAAACTCCTGATTTTTCCTCTGGAACTTGGCATGTCTGTACATTCCAAAATTAGTTTTTTTTCCCTTTATTTTATTTTCTGCTCAGATTTCTTGTTTTCATTTTAACATATATACAGTGAAACCTCCCTGTGTGACCACCTCCCATAGGCTCAATACTAATTTTACCTCCATTCAGAGACCATCCCAGTTGAACTCCCTCCATGAGCGACCCATTTCTTTGAAGAAAAATTAAGCAAATTCCATTTTTTCCAGGTCGCTTGAAGATTTTATCTTAAAAATAATTCCGGAGAGTGCATTTTTCATCAAATTTCTAAACTAAGTTTAGATTTTTTTTTAATTCCGGTAACTTTTAAGTGTTTAAACCCCTTTGTGCCTTTTTAGGCAATGAATTTAACTCTGATGACAAATTAAAAATGACAGCCAATAAACTCCATTGCTTTATTCTGTCAGGAAACTCTCAAATTAATGAAATCGTCATTGTTTCCATCCAAAAAAAAATTTGCATTTATTTACTGAACTTTGAAAAGACTTGTAAATAAAAATTATAAAAGATAAAACAGTAAAATCATAGCAAACGTCACTGTATTCATTTTTTAAACTCTGCAGTAATTAACTTATATAATTAATTTTTGTTTTGATACTTAAATTTTTATATTTTTTCCTAATATGAAAAATAAATTTTAGTAACTTTAATTGGAACGGAAAGTGGTCGCTTTAGGGAGGTCTAACTGTATATTAAATGAAAATAGTTTGCAGGATTAATTGTATGGTATGCGAGTGTCAAAGCATTTGACATATTTTTAATAAACTCTGAAATTCTTTATCTGTGTTCCTAAAGTGTCAACTTTTTTTCAGTGACGATTGCTGCTCAGGCCATTATCATCACCCACAACTCATATCATACCATTCACAATATTTTCTCAATTACACCTAATTTTGTTTATTGTTGTCTGTGGAAATGAAAAAAGAGAGAATTTATTGCTGGGTGTTGAATGTTGAAAAATTGATAATCCAATCAACATTCTATTTCAGCATTAATTCAAGAGGTATAATTTTTTATTATTATATTGTTGACACATGTGTCATTTTTTTTTTATTATACTGAGTACTTATTCTTTATTTACATTCATTCTCACTTTGAGAATGTTGAAATAGCAAGGTTATAGTAAATATTATGGATAACTGTTAATTTCTCTAATTGGTTATTTGTTTAATGATAACACTAACATTTCTATAAAGATACTGATTATTTTTCACAAGTCTGACCAGCTGTTTTAGATTTTGTAAGATTAAGGAGTGCTGTACAGTGATCAATGCATTTTAGATGCATCGAGTTTCTGAGGTGGCCAGCTGCTTCCCCCAAATGGTATCCCTGACTGTTGATTAAATATAAGTTTTTGGTTTGTTTTATAAATTATATCTTGTATCTTTTTTTGAGAGTGGCTTCATTTGCAATAACATACTTTCCCAGGATTATGATTTATGTTCAGTTGTTTGATTTGTGTTCAGATTGTAAAAGAATGAATATTAACTGTGAGTTATTCCTACAAATTTTGTATATAATTATTTTTTATTTTATATTAAAGAATAATAAACAATTATTCTGATTTAAAATTTTAAGTTCGTTTAATATAGGAAATTTCATGTCATGAAATTAACCCTCCGTCGATCACTATAGGCCTGACAGACACAGCACAATTATTTCTGTTTACCACTAGAGCAAAGAGCATGCAGGGTTACTTATTTTGATTGAATTTTTCATTCAAATTTGAAATATTCTCTTTGTACATCCTAATGAAGGTCATTGATCACTTTAAGAGTGTTAGAATTGTGTCAATTAATTGCTAAAGACTATTTTCTAACAGGCGCCTCTCAGGGGCTGTGCATATATGTTATCACTTTTTTGGCAATTTTGAACCCCCTCCCCCCCCTAATGATATCATACGTTATCATCCCTCGAACCCCCGTAATGATATCGTTATCAATGTCTAAAAATTCTTTTCATTTTTGAATTTTTTTTCTTTTGCTTGGAGTGATATACAAATATGGTTACATTTATTTTTCACATACTTCATTGATTCATATGAAGGGAATTCAATAAAGTATCACTTTATATATGAAAAAACTTTTTATCAAATAACACTTAAAATAAATAGTTACTATTTAAAAGTATTTTATAATAGCTTTTTGTTACATAATACATTCAACAGTAATAATGTTTTCTTGCACTTGACCCCGCAATGGGGGGGGGGGGGAATACAGAGCTTCTTATCATCAAAACAGGTGGACAACATTCTTTCTCTTTTATTTATTAGTAAACACAGGTATCATTTAAAACATACTTCGCATATGCTTTCTCGAACAAAGAATTATATATGCGTACACATATGACAGAAGAAATAGGAAATTTGGAATTAAATAACTTTATAATCACTTAATGATTTTAATAATAACTTTGTACTTTCATAAAAATAGATAGCAGACTAAAAAAAGATAGCATTTTATTTTGATGTAAAGGCTAAGTTATAAATAAAAAGAGAAAATTTTGGTTGGATCAAAAATGATAACGGTATCAAAAGACAAAACCCCCCTCCCACTAGAGATATCTAACGATATCATTTGCCAGACTCCCCCTCCCCCCTAAAATGATAACGTTATATATGCACAGCCCCTCATGCTTATTGCGCCCAAACTCGGGTATCCCAGAGTTGAAACCAGTGGATAGTTAAGGGAGTGTTACAAACTGTTTTGTAATTTTATATAATAATGGAAATTTTCTGTTGACAGTGTTAGAAAAAAAAGCATAAAAGTTGGCAACTATCATTATTATGACATTTATTGGTTCTAAATATTAAAAATTAAAATCCTCCTGTATGTTTTTTTAATAAAAATTTCATTTTACTTTTTAAAAATAACTTATAAGGGTTTTTAGCACAGTAAAAGTGAAGAAGTGGGACATTCCTGATGAATTTTTACAAAAAAAACAGTTAATAGTAAAAAAAAATTCATTGTTTCACCTAATTCCATTCAAACAGTTCTGAAATTATGAATATTTAATTATTGTTCAGAGCATTTTATTTATTTAATGCCTTAACAGAATATCAATTGCTTTTATTTTTTAATGTATGTGTTTATATCTCAATCTATAAGTTATATTCGGAACTGACTATATGTACTCAAGTAGGGTTAGAAATTAGCGGTTGTTAGTCATCAAATGCAACTAAATTATTGGATTTCATGACCACATAATTATGCCTAGTCGTTAAATTTGACGCTTAGCTTTCTTTCACTTTAATTTGTGTTTACATGCGCTATCATTCATACCTTAGCAAAAGTATTTTTCCCTGCCACCAAGAGCAGCTATTTTTAATAAGATACTGTATCAAGAATGTTTTAAAATTTTAGTGCTACCCTCTTTAAGTGATTTAAGTACATTAACACTAAGAGAAAATGGATCAGAGAATTTTTTACCCCCCCCCCCCCCCAAAGTGGAAGACAATTTGTAGTTTTGATTTCCTTTATATTTTTTTGTGTTTAAAGATAGTCTTAAACTGGGTATTCAGAAGGATGAATATAGTACTCTTTCAATTCTTTGCCTAATGCCAGTAGAAGCTTATTTTTTGGACCTTTAATATGTGTTATTTTTTTTAATTCTGTATTGCTTTTATGCTGATATGTTAAAAATAGATTTCCATGTGGGTTTCTGATTAAAAAAAATTCTTAGAGCAGTATATTTCTATTCCTGATTCTCATAAAAAATTGAAGTCTTGGCTGTGCACTACAGGCACATATGTTCAAAAATCTTGTACTCTCTGGATTTTGTTCTGCAGGCATTTATAAACTGGGTAGTTTCAAATTAACCTAGTGTTTGGCTATCTCACAGCCTTAGCAGTCAGCAGCATAGACACAGGATTTGTTCATCTAGCCAGTTAGATCTTCCAAAAACCTTTTTATTAATCCTCTATAGTACTGGCAAATTCTGATACATGGTTTTCTTCTTACCTCCATAGAATAATATTAGTATACAGTAGACTCCCTAAAATCTGCATATCATCGCAGATGTAAACCATGAAATTTAAGTTCAGATGTAGTGACAAAATTGCAGAATTTTTTAGTTTTATATCATTTCATATGTATTTTAATGTGTAGTTCTGGATAATATGACTGAACTAGTGGTTTTTAATTAAGGAAGTATAAATTTTGGAAAAAAATCAAGCTGATATCACTGCTAATCACAATCTTTTTACCAGAATATATTTATGTATTAATCAGTTTTTTTTTTTTGTTATTAACCCTTTCGGGACGGGTGGTGCATATATGCATCATCAAAGGATGCATGCAGAATTTGTTTTTGGCACCATTAATAAATAAATGTATTATTTATCATTTTTAAGTATTTTCTGGTATTTTACAAGTAAAGGGAACTGTTTAAAAAAAAAGTGGTGCTATTCAAATAAAATTTGTTTAAGGGATGCCGTCTCGAAACGGTTAAGACTTTCTAAACCTGAAATAAAACTTCCTTTCTTTATGATTTTGATGTGAATATGATACCTTTATGAGGAAAGTTTCACTGAATAATTCAAGAAAAATGTATCTCGTTATATTTAGTTATACACTATTTACTTACTAGTAACTTTTAATAATTTAATGCTTTTTAAATTATCTTATTTTTTATCATTTTAGTTTATTACTTTATGTAATTATTTTAATATTTTGCTGCATTGCAAGCATTCATTATAGTTTTGATTGCATTGTTATATCAAAATAAATGTATCAAAGTATGCCAGTCAATACTATAACATGACATTTCCACTTGGCATGATGTAAACTGGGAGTATTAACACTTATCTGTATTCTGTCTCATATCAACAAAATTTTTATCAGGAAGTAGGAAAATGCAAGGGCTTTTGGGGCCTAAGCACTTCCCATTCAAATCAAAATACTTTTTTAAAATCATATCAACTTTTTCAAAAACTAAATTTATATCTTCTGTGTTTGATAATTTATCTATAGAAAGAAAACCCTAGTACATAAATAAGTAATAAATATTGATTAAATTACTAAATATAAATCAGATCATAGGCTTAAATGACATCATCTCTTCAAGTATTATTTATTTTAAATTTTATTTAATGCTAAAAGCTTTTAACCGAGGAGGGTTTTTTTTTTTTTTTTCATGACAGTATTATTTTTAATTTGACACGCCTTATATTTTATTTATGCTAAAATCTAGACAGCTTCAATAACAAAAAAATGGAAAAGTTACCTCTTATTATAATTATGTATGTTTGCATAAAATTTGGGCACCCTTCAATAATTAGAGCTAAAGTTATAGCCATTTAGCCATTTTAATGTGTCCAAGAGCTTCTATTTATATTACCATTTTTGGGGTGGGGGGGGGGGGGTAGAGGGTTTTAACAAATAAATCCCCTTGCTTATGTTTTTTTTATTAAAAAAAAATGCACACCTACATGAATTATAGTGAAGTTTTAGTCGTTTGAATGTGTTGTGTCTAGTGATGTGGAGAAAGATAAATACCAAGTGCATAAGTATTTATTTTTTGGTTATATACCCAGTTATTAACTGAATCCAGGAATAAATATCCAAAACTTGGGTATTTTCATATTTTGTTGTAAAATATCATAATCTGGAATGGAAATCATAGGATAGAATGTTTCAAATAGGATCGCAGCTTTGAGTTTAGTTAGAGAAAAATGCCTACATGTTGTTCGATTGTGTATGCAAACCTTTTCTATTTACTATGTTCTGATAATGCTAGTACATTTAGAATTATTATTTTTTAAACAAATGTAATTGTTGTACTGAGGACCATCAAGCAAAGTAACCATTTGTATGCAATATTCAGTTGAATTCAAAATGAAAAATGATTCCTTGAAATTACCAAGAAAACTAAATTGAGAAGTTATTTGCATTTTCTTTTAAACATTTAACACCCAAGTGATTTTAAAGTTTGTTTTTAGTGCATAAAAAAGGGGCTATAATTTTGTCTCATAATACCAAATAAATACACTTCTTTAAATACAAGAGCAGGAGAAAGTTTTCTTTCTAATTTCATAGTGGTAATGTACGATTCAGGTAGGATGTGCATCATGTTAATTGTAGCCCTTTATAAGGGGAAACAGGGATTTACTTGAGGGAAAAAAAATGGTAGTAGACCGGGAGGCAGCTACACAGACCATCACCTCATCGAGTTCACAGCTGAAATTCTAGAATTAGACAGAACTCGATTAGCATATTAAAATGCATCTGATCTGCCAAGTGGTGAAGATGCTTAGTGGTTGATCGGCAGGTTTATCATTGTGTTTTCCTGCACTGAAAGGTATGAAAACATGGAGGGCTGGGAGCAGAAAAACACATTGGTAAACCTACCAGTCATCCAAGATATGACTTTGCAGACCAGTTGCATTTCAATATCCAAATGGAGTTTTAGGTAATCCTGGAATTTCAGCCATCAACTCTATTAGGTGATAGTTTGTGCAGCTGCCTTCCGGTCAATGGTGTTCATGTTCCAATAGTGGATGAAAAAGTAAGACTATACCAGCATCCAGTCATAATGAGAAATGTGTTGTGATACATTAACATGCACAAAAGAACCAATAACATGCATTAAACCCTTTAGAAAGCGATATTAAAAATACACTTTGATGACAATCTATTACCCAAGAGAACTGTCAAATTATGACAGTTAGTAAAGAAGCTTAGCAGCTAAAGCAAAATGTTTTGGATTTGTATTGGAAAAAAAAAAATTCTATTTTTAAACCAGTTGTAGAACAAATTCAATTCTTTCAATCAAGTGAACATTGGATTGATTTAGTAGTATATGGAAAACTTAACACCATAATATATTGTCCATGTAACTATTTCAACTATCTTTATTATTGAAAAAAAAACTATAATTAATCCCTTCCATCTTGCAACAGATATTTTAAATCACATAGTGCAAGGAGCTACAGTTGATTCAAAGAAACTTTTTAATGTCCAAATTGTCAGAATGGGAAATAAGTAAATAGCTATTCGTATGGAAATTAAGATTTTTCAATTTATGTTTGTAAAAAAAAAAAAAAAAAAGAGGTTAAGATCATCTTCAAATTACTCGCTTGAATTTCAATATTTTTAAATGATTATTTTTGCATGTGATAGCTGAAGTTGGTCATCGTTAATAGAGCCTTTTTTAACTTTTTCAACTTTGGTTGCAGATCTTTTTAAAATAAAGGTACTTTCCCTTTGAAACCAGTTCCAGGAGCGAAAGTACATTTTAAAAAATCTGCAACCAAAATCGAAAAAGTAAAAAATGGCCCTATTAGAAGTCGACCTTATCTATCCTATGCAAAAAAATATATTCAAATAAGAAATTTGAAAAGAACCGTACCATAGACTTAACATTAGTTTGTGAGTGTCTTCATATAACTTAAGAGTTCCCTTAAGCTGCCAATGTTTTACCAACTGAGCTATCCTGGACAAATCTAGCGAATACAATTCCCTCAGACAACCTTTTGATAATGACATCTGGTTTATTATCTGCAACAGAGAATCATTAGTAATCAGGGCTTAATTTCTAACAAAAAGGTACCGGAGCCCTAATATTCTGCGGTACCGGTACTAACGACTGTGTCGTCCCCCCCCCCCCCCCCCGTAATTAAAAATAAAAAAAACATTATTATTAAACATAAAAAAATTATTAAAAATTATCCTACTGTTACAAAAGAAAATCGAACTGAAAGCAAATTCATTGTTCAGTCTCTTGAGTGGCGTCGCCGACATAAATTTGCAAATTCGGTTTTTTGGAAGTGCTATTGCACTGGGCTCCGGAGCCCTGTACAGTCAACTGTGAAATCCGCAAACGTCCATTATCTGCACTACACGTTGGAATGTAAACAATAAAAATTGTCATTTAAGACTTAAACTCATAAAGTTGAATTGGTATATATTTTTTTCCAGTTATCAATTTTCCAATGAATAAATATTTAAATATAAATTCGATATAAATATAAATTTCCTTGAGTAACAAAGTTTTATCTCACAGCAAGAAGTAATAAGTGTTCATGCAGTACAGAAAAAAATTATTGACAACAAACCAAATCTGAAACTTCCGTTGTACTGTGTCAATTTTTAAAATAACGAATAATCAGTAACATTTGTATTGTATATAATTTTTTTTAAATTAACTTAGTTATTGAATATTTTAAATTAGTGTTGCATCATGTTTTTCTTTTCCATTGTAATTGTACAGTTGTTTCTATTTTATACTCAAGACTTTAAAAAATAAAATGTAAACAAAGGGATGGTCTATAATCCACAAAACCCTTGGTACCTAAGTTTGCGGATTTCACAGAGTTGACTGTATTTATGAGCTCCGGTGAATTTCAACCAATATTCAAATATTTACTAAAACAGAGAAGTACCGGAGCTGGGCTCCAGCGCAAATTAAGCCCTGTTAGTAACGGAAGTTTATGTAAGTAAACTTCATTAATTCAACGCAATTATTCTAATTTGTAAATAAACTGTAGAAGTTCAACTGACTGAAAAAGTGTCTAGACTGCGATTTGAACCATAGACCTTAGCAGCTGCCAATGCTCTACTGACTGAGCTACCCTGGACAAATCCAGGGGACGCAGTTTGCTTGGACAACTTTTTCATGATGATATCTGGCCTGTTATCTGAAACAGTTCAACAGAATAAATTGCAAATTATGTATGCCCAAGTAAACGTTGGATATATAATTTCACTTCATTAATGCAATACAATTACTCTAATTGGTGACAAAATCATGGGAGTTTTTCCAACTGAGGGAAAAAAAGGTGTCCAGCTCAGAATTTGAACCCAAGACCTTGTATTAAGCTGACAACACTCTACCAACTCATCTATCCTGGACAAATCCAGTGAACACAATTTACTCAGACAACCTTGTCAGGTCTCTGACTTTAATGAGACAAATGCCTAATGAGAATTACTTTTAATTAATTTTACTTTCTTTATTATTCTATTTATTCTGTATATCATTATCTACGTACTTCAGTTATGGACAGTTTTTCATATTTATGTGATTAAGAGTACCACTGTATTCATATCTGTATTGTATGAAAAGCTGTATTGTATAAAAAGAAATACTAGAAGAGGTTTCTTTCTATATCGGAATGTGGATAACAATAGGGAGCCAGATAGTGACAAGCAAGGATGATGAACAAAAGACAACCTCCTGTAATGACCGGTCAGTGAAGAAGCGGGGTCTAAAGGGACATGTTGGTTAAGGGATGTAGTGGAGGGTATATGCTGTATACCTTAAGTGCTCCATATACCATCTGTTTCTCAAATAAAGCTATAGTATATACTCTAGCCATTAACGTTCATGACTCTAATCTATTCCCTCTGGTTTATTTATGACACTGCGTGGGTTGCCCTTGATTTTACAGGTGGAAACCCTGAAGTCAACAGAAGTACCAGTAAGGGAATTCGGTTTTCGTAAAGATGAAAATAAGCAGTCGCCACTCGGCGACTAAACGTGAATAACTGGCGATTAAAATATGGAAAGTACCGGCCAAATGCAGGATTTTTCAAAGGGATTTCGTCACAGATTCGCGGAAAAAACCCTGCGAATTTTGTCAAAAGATCACGAAAAAAACGCACGTTCCGTCAAAGAATGACGAAAAAACGTAAATTTCGTCGAAGGATCGCGAAAAATCCCAAATATCGTCAATAAGTCGCGAAAAAAAGCTAATTTCGTCAAAGAATCATGAAAAAAAATCGCTAAGAAACCCAAATTTCGTCAGATCGCGGAAAAAACGCAGATATCGTCAATAGATCGTGAAAAAAACGCAAATTTCGTCGAAGAATCACGAAAACCCCCAAATATTGTCAATAGATCGCGAAAAAAAGCGAATTTCGTCAAAGAATCGTGAAAAAAACGAGACTTTTGTCAAAAGATCGCGAAAAAAACGCACATTTCGTCAAAGGATCGCAGAAAAACCCGAATTTCGTCAAAAGATAGCTAAGAAACCCAAATTTCGTCAAATGATCGCGAAAAAAACGCAGATATCGTGAATGGATCGCAGAAAAAACGCAAATATCGTCAATAAATCGCGAAAAAAAAGGCGAATTTCGTCAAAGAATCCCGAAGAAAAAACGAGAATTTTGTCAAAAGCGCGCAAAAAAACCCCGCGCATTTCGTCAAAGCATCGCAGAAAAACCTGAATTTCGTCAAAGGATGGCTAAAAAACCCAAATATCGTCAAAGAATCGCGAAAAAACGCAAATATCGTCAAAGAATCGAGGAACAAACGCAAAATATCGTCAATGGATCGCAGAAAAAACGCAAATACTTTCAATGGATAGCAGAAAAACGCAAATTTCGTCAATAGATCGCAGAAAAAACGTGAATATGGTGAAATAAACGCTAATTTTGTCAAAGAATCGCGTAAAAAAAGAGAATTTCGTCAAAGAATCGCATAAAAAAGAGAATTTCGTCAAAGAATGGTGAAAACGAATGCAAATTTCATCAAAGAATCACGAAAAAAGTGCGAATTTTGTCAAAAGATCGCGAAAAAACGCACATTTTACAAAGGATCGCTTCAGAAACACAAACATCGCCTATAGATCGCGGAAAAACGCGAATTTCGTTAAAGTATCATGAAAAAAACACATAATTAGTACCAGGAGGGACCCCCCCCCCCTTTTACATTTCAGAAAATTTGCTGTAAATTTCAGATTTGTTTTTTTTAATTTTGAAAAATACCTAAGCATAGTGGTACGTATGTAGTTAGCTATATAAGCGTGTTGCATATAACTTTGCTGTTAACTTAATTTAAAATAGATTGGAAATTAGTATCTCAAGTTTATTCAAAACAATATGAATTAAAATATTTTTAGTTATTACATAAATTACTTATTTACTCTAAACTCATATATTTTCAAATAAATATTCAGTGACATAAATGTACTTTACTGACTACTAAAGAAATTATTCTCAGTAGCTGGCTACTAAAAAAAATCAGCCTACCGGCCAGTGGCCACTAAGCAAAATTCCTTATTTTCATCTTTGGGTTAGAGGTGAAACACATGGTTTGGAGAAATTAACTACTTGTGCTGCGGGCATAGACACATAGAGTATTTTTCTAGTGAAAAGTATGAGAGTTCTGGATAGACCTGTGCAGTTATCGGACTGAATAAGCCTAGTTGAGTACAGTCAATAGAAATGAGAAGAGTATATACTTTTAATGATATGACCTAGTATGTAGATAATATCTTAATGTGTAATTTAACATTTGGCAAGATTTACTATATCCATGTCTATAAATGAAATTAGTGTTTTGTTGTAAATGTAAATAAATTTTTCATTCAGTATTATTTGAAGTATCTTAGTTACTAATTCCCAACCTTCTTGCATCTTTACGTGTGGTGGACTAAAATTTAAATAATAATTATCGTATCGACAACAAATGACTACAAACCTTTTGAATAAATGGAAGTCCAAGTATGCATTGAATAAGTAATTATATATACATCATTAATTCAACACAATTATTCAAGTTTGTAAATAAATCATAGGAGTAGTAATTTTCCTACTGAGGGGGAAAAGTGTCCTGACTGGGATTTGAACCCCGGACTTGTCTTAAACCGACAACGCTCTACCAACTCAGCTATAATGGACAAATCCAGTGAACACAATTCACTCTGATAACCTTTAAAGACATCTGGTCTGTTATCTGAAACAGTTCAACAGAATAAATCAAAAGTAATGGAACTCGAAGTAAATGTTGTTGGTGTTTTTTATGACGGCACGAGGGATATTGGTGCCGAGGGGGATTGCCCTCCGTGTGGGGGGGGGGGGGTCTTTCTGAGAGTACCTAGCTCGTATTTGCGCATGAAAATCCAAGGTTCGAAGAAAACCACGAAAAACTCCGAACGATTAAGCTTACGGTCGTGATTGAGTTCGAACCTAGCATCTCGCGTCTGCCAGCTAAGTAAATGTTGAATGTGTAATAACACTTCATTAACTCTCATTCTACTATATATTTATGCCATATTTACATAAAAGCGAGTTCTAAAATTTCGAAAAGCGAAGTAATTTTATTTAAAAGAGTAATTCATAAAATATTTGAAAGCTTAATTTTTTAGTCGCATTTAAAAGGTTGTCCACAAGTGAGTTTAAAAAAGAAATCAGAGTTTAAGAGTTACCTCTTCCTTTTGTCATACCACCACTTTGTATGCATGCGTTTTTGTCCAAAATCACCTCAACCAAATCAATTTTATTTCCTGTATGTGGCATTTTATATAGAGACACCTAGCAGTAGGCTGCCGCAATAAGAAAATAGTGAGATACGAGGTATTAGTCCAAGAGCCGACAGCACAAAAACCTATGTTATCAAGCACAAGAAAAAAAACCCTTCATTTTATTGAAGAGTAGAAGTAGGGGAATCTGATCCATGTCAGCCGGATGTGAAGTGGTGCATAAGATAAAAATTAATACCACTAGTGGTTGACTCGTAGGTTTATCATTGTGTTTGTCCTACAAACAAAGATATGAAAACATGGAGGACTGGGAGCAGGAAAACACAATGATAAACCTACGAGTCAGCCACTGGTGGTATTAATTTGTGGCTTATGCACCACTTCACTTCCGACAGACATGGATCATTAGATTTCCCTACTTTTACTCTCCCATAAAATAAAGGTTTTTTTCTTGTGCTTGATAACGTAGGTTTTGTGCTGCCGGCTCTTGGACTGTATAGTCAGAGACTTTTAAGATACAAAGACCGGCAAACTGTCAGTTTAACTGAGGATTTTTTTATCACAGCTGTTGTACGGCAGTATATATGTTTTATATTTTAATTTACCAAAGAAAATGCTTTTATCAGCATATTTGTTTATTGCGGGTCATTAAGTATTAGCCAGTGGCGTGGCGTCCGGTCATCGCTGGATGCGGCGATGACCAAGCAATATTTTAAAACTCTTAATAAGCTTTTAAAACTCTACGATCCAGTTTTAGCAGAATATTTGGAGTTCATGTATAAGTGAAGGTAAGATTTAAAGTTTCTTTTGTGAACATTCAACCATTGAATTTTAGAGTTAATAATTTTTCACCACAAATTTAAATAATTGCGATGACCACCGAAAATTTTCACGCCACGCCACTGGTATTAGTCTACCCTATTTCATTTAGGCTTTAAAAAAAAAATACTTTTATTATTATTTAACTTTATTTCTGGAAATTCAATATTTATAACGCATATTTAGCTATAAAAAATAGCTTCATGTAAAAAAATATGGCATAAACTTGATATATATTCATAAAAATTAATTTTTAAAGCTCATTCCAGGCATAGTACTTAATGGTAAATAACTCACAGCTGACGTACAAACCTCGAATTTCAGATGTTTCAATTTACAAATCAGATGGCTGTCATGATTTCGCATGCTTTTGAATGGAAATTGCCGGTCTATGTATCTTCAAAGTCTTTGGGTATAGTATTTGATTCCTTAGTCGATTGTGGACAAAAACAAATCGCCAAGTTAACGCTTGTGAAGTTTCAATCGTATAATCGAACTCATGCAGGCGAGTATTGCCAAGTTCTGAAATAAAATACGCCTACCAATACTACTAAAGATTGCCTCTGGACCATACCATATAGAGCTGAATCGTCCCATAATTGTCATTTCCTATACAAGGCATAATGAACTTTACCCACGAATGGCAACAGCCACACCTCTGCGACTATAGGTACCCACCGAAAAAGACCGTTGAACGAAGGAGAAGCAGTGTTAAAATGTTCTTCATATCTATGGACTTCAGCCGAGGCTAACGAGAAAGACAGGCTACCGCGGTGGGTCCGATTCTTCTTTTTTTACAGACCGCTGGAGTCATGTGATGCTCGAATGCACCAATGAAGGTGTGCGAAAATAGCATCACGTGACTCCAGCGGTCCGTAAAATAAGAAGAATCAGACCCATCGCGGTAGCCTGTCTTTTTCGTTAGCCTCGACTTTACCCATGTGATGTCAGCCGCGGGTAAGAAGAAGAAAAACACCAATAGGTGGGAAGAACATTTTAAAACTGCTCCCCCTTCGTCCAATAAACAGTTCTTTTCGGAGGGTATCTACCGGGTCTTTTTCGCAATGGTTTTCAACGCAGAGGCGTGGCTGTTGCCTTTCGCGGGTAAAGTCCATAGGCATGAAGAATATTTTAACACTGCTCTCCCTTCGTCCAATAAACAGTCTTTTATCTACCCGCGGCTGACGTCACATGGGTAAAGTCCAGGCTAACGTGGTGCATCCCAGGTGTCTTTTTTTACAGACCGCTACAGTGACGTGATGCTCTTTTCACACACCTTCATTGGTGCATTCGAGCAACACGTGACTCCAGCGGTCTGTAAAAAAAGATACGTGGAATGCACCGCGGTAGCCTGTCTTTCTCATTAGTCTCAGGTAAAGTCCGTAGGCGTGAAAAACCTTTTAACACTGCTCCCCCTTCGTCCAATAAATAGACTTTTTCGGAGGTTTTTCCCCCGCAGAGGCGTGGCTATTGCCCTTTGTGGGAGGCGTGAAGAACATTTTAACACTGCTCCCCCTTCGTCCAATAAATAGACTTTTTCGGAGGTTTTTCCCCCGCAGAGGCGTGGCTATTGCCCTTTGTGGGTAAAGTCCATTTGTTTGGACAAACGCGCATGTCTAAGCAAAATCTTAACATCATATGTCGCCACTCATATAGAAGCACGTTACTTAGCAAGAGTGGTTAGGTATAAGGAAAGGGCAGCTGACGTCACTGTTGGTCGAATTACTGTTGGTCAGCAAGGAAAACCTGTTCATTCATTATTACGCCTACTATACACATGACCTCCGGGAATTTGATTGGTATTTAACAGATCTATGATATGATTGGCCTACGTCGCCATTCCTGCAATCATCGCTATGATAAAAATGTAGTGGTAGATTGGTTGACGGAAGTGTTTGTAAACGTGCCCTTTCCTTATAAGCCACGGAGTAAAGAGAAAGGATAGTGTTGAGGTGTGGTGTCTGGGGGTGACGCCGGAAATGCAGCTCTAAAATTCATATTCATTACATCCAGCCCAACACACAATAACTTGCTTTGACGCGTCTGTCAATTCAAACCTACATTTCTTTGCTTTTGCTTTTACCATTAGGAATTGTTATTCCTTATTCGCGTGTTGACCATAGATATGATTAAAATTTGGGTTTAAAATGACTAATATATCATTTCACAAGTAAGAATTATTTGATTATTTTATCATGTATTTTAGCATCAGTATCAGAAGCGTAAGTTCGAAAGGAACAAAATTCTTTTGTTGGACGTTTGTTATTGCCCAAAAATCGCTGTTACCATTCTTCTTTTTTGTTTAAAGGATTAAACTTAAACATAAACAGCTCACTTTTATTTAGAGAAATGCACAGGTGACGTCAAAGAATTCGGCCCTTATTCCACGTGCTTGTTTTATTTGGGCCAAATGAGGGCCTTTGAATTTGAGCGATAACCGGCATCATATTGCAAACCGTTTTTACGTCATACTGCATCTATATTATTTCTCTTTACTGTATGGGTATTGTACGAGGTACTATACCTACGTGCTATGAGGTGGATATAAGAGAAAGTACTATTTTTGTGACAACATTGGCTGTCATCTGCATTAATTTACGGTGTTGCTGGTAGAGTGTTTTTATCAGGGTGCGTCCAATGGAGCTAACAAAAGTGACTACTTACTTCACGTCACGGTTAGTTTCAACCAAAGACATATATCTTGTTGGTTTCAATGTAACAGCTTCAAGCACTTGATCGCAACAGGGTCGCCTTAACCATCGGGTAAACCAGGGTTCCGACTCTTTATATATAATTCAAAAGAACGTTTCCTCCGCATAAAATAATATTTTTTTTGTTCTAGATTTGTTTTTAAATCTTTCTTCGCAAGAAAAAAATCACTATTAACTTTATTTCTTACAGACGAAATTGACATAATTGTCAGGGCTGTATAGATTTGATGATCCTGGGAATGTGAATTAAAACAATATTTTTTGTATAATCTATATTACGTATGATACACATAATTAAAAAAATTATTAGTCTACTATCTTAGTATACATTGAGTAATACTAACTGCTTTGCCAAAGCCCCACGCGATGTTGCGCCGGACCTGGAATGCAATCTTTCAGTTTGTATCCACCTAATCAAAATCATCAATTTGTCAGCCTGTATCAACATCGACGAAATCTGATTTGCAAACAAAATGCCTATCGATTTGTTTTGAATGAACTTTCACTTTTGAGATAAGCTCTTAAAACTAGACTCTACAAGGTTTTAAACTTACATCAGCAGTCGACAAGCATCAGCAATGTTTCCAAACTATACGTGACTTATTTTAACGAATACTATCTAAGCATGATGATGACAAGCAATTCTGACAAGATGCTATGGAATAATCAAGCATCTTCAATACAATCAGCTGTGATTGAAGAACTTCAGGCGCACGGACACGAAATTTCTGAGGGGCACAAAATTTTTCATAATTTCATCTAAATTTCTATTAAAAGTCATATTGTGAAAAAATAGGATATTTGAGATATTAATACGATGAAATGGCAAAAATATATCTGAATGGTTAAAAGCACATTTCAATAAATAATAGAAAAAATAATTTATTGGAACTATTTTTCAATTTTCCGGAATACTTAATTTTTTTTACTTTACACTTTTCGGAAAAGTGTGTAATATCTAATATGTAAAAAAAAAACTAGTATCAGTAAATCAACCAATCTAAGGGGCACGAAATTTGAAAGTACCCTGAGCTCAGAAACTTGCTAGTCGGGCCCTGAGAACAACGGCCATTTTAGAACAAAAATCGTGCCCACATGCACGGTTTGATAATTGGATGGTTATAGGATCGTCAAATTTCTGCCCAAATTCCTGTCGATGAATAAAATTTTAATTGGCACCGTATTTGTAGATTTAGGCTCTGTTCGTATGACGGCGATTAGATCGCCTCTGGTCGCGCCATTGGTCCTTGACTCGCTTCTTGCCAGTCAAGGACCTGTGGCGCTACTCATAGCTATGCAGTATTCCTCGCTGTGCCCCAAAACCTTTGAAAACCTGTTCATTCCTACAACAACGCGTTGGACGAAAAGGCGTGCATGATTCGGGTACGATCTTCGGATATCCCAAGCAACCCGTAAGTTTCAAATTACACTGGACAATTTGAAGAGACAATAATTACCGCAAAACGACGAACAAGGCTGGCTCCTCCTGTGACAGTTTTCCAAATATTTCATTGGTTCCTATCTACGTTGCTCCGTTACACCACAAAAGAAACACTATGCAACATACGTACAGGATATATGCTCATACTGTGCTTAGACGTTAGGCGCGCTACACACCAGGGAAACATGCGGCAGAAAAGAGTGAGGCATGCGACAATTGCACCCTGTTAACAAAGAAAAAACCGGTTTGAAGAGCAGAATTTGCCTCATGTCTCATGATTATTGCCGCATGTCTCTCTGGTGTGTGGCGCGCCTTATTGTCCAAATTATGACGAACCTTCATTCCAAACTTCGCGATACTCATCTGGGCAAGTTCGATATTCGATAATACGATCATAACTAAGATAGTTAGGAAACATCAGCTTGGCGTTAGTGGAATTCGCTTTAGTCAAGAATCGATGGGAACTAATCGAATTTTCTATTCCACATGCCGGCAATCTCATCTCGAGGAGCCCTAGTCTCACTCGAATAATCAAATTTGCCCAGGTGAGTATAGCCAAGTTCTGGAATGTAGGTTTGGGTTTGACATAGTTTGGACAAACGCGTCTGGTGGCTGAGAGGTTCTACTGTCAAAGCTGACGAGAAGCAGAGGTGCTGGGTCGAATCCAATCGCGCCCGTTGACCTAAACGTTTGGAGTATTTCGTAGTTTTCTTCAAATCTTTGGAAACCTTGCGTAAATACGGGTTAGGTTCCTTTTGGAAAGACCTGAGAGCTCCGGAGAACACAGCGCATCTAAGGCTTATATTTCTCATGTAAATATTCGGCCGTCATAAACAGCAACAAAACACAGATGCATCTGTCTAAACGTGATCTGATTATCCTACGTCGCCATTCTCGTACAGAGGCACTCTGGGCTGAATTTCAGATGGTTTCTTGAGAGATTGAGAATCAATTTGCGATTCGTTTTTGGGATGTATGTAAAAACTTCATCCTGGCTCATTCAACTCTTTAGTTTTATTAAAAGTATCCTGATATTGAAAGTCTATAGAGATGAGGACTTGCCCTTCAACAGTGGATTGAAAGAAGATATTACTAAGCGAGCACGAAAACGTGCGAAGAGTTTCTTTTAGAGTGCATAGACACATCCTCGTTGATGTATTGTGAAAAGAAAAATTGGCAACATATTTTTCTGTAAACAAACGTTTGGGCGTCAGGGAGAATCGCGGCACATTGCATGAGACAGGATACAAATTTTGAAATTCGAATTTATTTCTCTTCTGTTAACAGTTAACAGAAAAGAAACAGAACTAGCTGTTTCCGGATTCACGCTTTGTGCCTCATGTCTGTACCGGTGTACCCGCCGGGTCTATGCCCCCTAGATATTTGAGAAAGCCTTGACAAACGTCACACAAAGCAGGCAAAACAAAGAAAAAAGATCATTCATTAGCTGGTGGATATCCACGAGGTAACGAATGATCTTTCTTGTTTGTTTTGCCTGCTTTGTGTGACGTTTTTATGACGCGTGTCAAGGCTTTCTCAAATATCTAGGGGACGTTGATATGGCGCACCATAAATAGACGGCTTGCACATGACGTCACATGTTCAGAAGCGAGGCTAACGAAATAGACAGGCTACCGCGGTGGGTCCGATCTGTCTTTTTTTACAGACCGCTGGAGTCACGTGACGCTCGAATGCACCAATGAAGGTGTGCGAAAAGAGCATCACGTCACTCTAGCGGTCTGTAAAAAAAGACAGATCGGACCTACCGCGGTAGCCTGTCTTTCTCGTTAGCCTCGTTCAGAAGAAACTGGCATCGCTTCATATGGCGCCCAAATATAAGGCGAATGTGGTGTTCTCCATTTGACTTATTAGCACTATAATAATAAAAATAAGAAAAATCTAAATTAAACAGAAAGGCAACACGTGCTTTTAACGGTAAACGGAGAGTTCTGACGTTCCGTGTGGGCTCCAGATGCAACACCAGATTAGAACATTAGTCATTGCTAATAGCAACGTGACGTCAATGCAAGCTGTCTATAGTAATAGGGAGCCTAGATATGTGAGAGGTGACATATGATGCTCAGACGGTGCCTAGACAGATACATTTGCTCAAATTATGGCAAATCTTGGCATTTCCTATTCCAAAATTTGGCGATATTCGCTTGAACGAGTTCGATTATGCCAATAGGAGCTTAGATATAAGAGGCAACGGATACGGTGTAAAATATTTGATTGGTTGAAACGATTCTGGACAGGAGCAAATTACCAAACATCTTGGCGGGTCTGCCGTCGCCAAGCTAATGTTTGTTAGCTTGTCATACCGTGACCAACGACATACAAGGCCAGTTCCTGTCTTTTAAAACGTCACATAGAGTGGGTCATCTTTACACGATGATTGGTACAGGTACACCCGTCGTTTTGTGCCAATAGCCGTGTAAAGATGATCCATTCCGTGTGACGTTTATAGACCTGACAGGCCATATAGTGTAAACGCAGCATTAAAGTCATGAACTGGCCTTGTATGTCGTTAGTCGCGGTCATATATAATTGAACTCGTCCAAGCGAGTATAGCCAAATTCTGGAAAATAAAAAGCCTATGTTTACCATAATTTCGACAAACGCGTGTGTATCTCTAAGCACAAACTGAGCATCATATGTCACCTTTCTCATATCTAGGCGATTTGCTTTTCTTCAAAATCGTCTCATCCAATCAAGTTTTATACAGTCCGCCATTCTGATGTCGAGGTAGGCTATAAACACGACCAGTTGTGGTTGGTAAACATGATCATGTTGAGAACAAGTATGAAGCGTTCCTCCGTATGAGAGTGGTGACATATGGGAAATGAAGATTGATTGAAACGATTTTGCTCAAAAATGAATCGTCAAACATCTTTGTGACCCTGCCATTTTCGCTAAAGCTAATATTTGTTGACTTGTCTCATTCGTCTTATAGACCAGTCACCACCCCCTAAATACAAGGCTTGAGTGCTGACACAACAATGGCGGATGCCGAAGGCGGATTTTTTTAACATATGTAGGGTCCCTTAAATTTAGACACTAGTATTTTATAAAAGATTTCTTTGACTTGTTTAATCTCAGAAAAATAAAGTGAAAAAACTTTTGAAAATTGTTGGTGCCAAAATTCAAGGGACCGTGCAAAACATCCTGAAAAACATCCACCTTCAGCAGTCTCCATTTTTGTGTAAACGCTCAGGCTTAGGCGGTGGACAAGTTTCAATAGACGCTTTCAGTGTGACGTCAGTCATGACGTTTTGCTTGGAAACTGACTCCAAACAAACGGTTGCTATACGTCATTTGTTTTTAAATATAAATCGTGGAAAATGTTACCAGTACATATCAAGTATTAAAACACTTAGACGTGAGATATAGACATAAGATATAGCTGCAACACACAAACAAAATAGAAAATACAACATAGCAACCGTTTGTTTGGAGTCAGTTTCCAACCAAAACGTCATGACTGAAGTCACGACTGAAATCGTCTATTCCCGTCATATCCTAGGAAATAACTTAGCAAGGTGGTATGCATTTTGTTAATCCACTAATTTCTGTTGATTTTTACTAGTTTTATAATAATTGTTGGTTGGGGTCACGTGGCTGAAATTGATCAATCGAATTCATTCAGGCGAGAATTGCCAGCTCTGAAATTGGGATTTGCCATAGCTTGGACAAAACCTCCAGTCTGGCCATGCGCGTATGTCCTACTCTCTTATAAAGACACCCTATCTTATAATGGAGGTTATTCCAAATATGGGTTCGAGGCTGAAAAGAGTCACGTGATACCGGTAATGGAGGATATTCCAAATATGGGTTCGAGGCTGGAAAAAGTCACGTGATACCGGTAATTTACCCAAGGAACTTCTAACTGATAAGAAGGGAAGATACTACTGCTTTGCCTCATGAACTGTTTCATTGGCTAGCGGGGATTTACATTACACGTCTACGGAGCCTTCCCTTCTTTACGCTAGAAGTTTTTACCTTGACCACGTGATCAAAACGGAGGGAGATGGAATATCCTCTATTACCAGGGGCACATATACCCTTTAATTTTCAAAGGTCTATATTTACTGATCGAATGGACTTTACCCACAAATGGTAACAGCCACGCCTCTGCGGGAATATACCCTCAAAAAAAGACTGTTTATTGGGCGAAGGGGAAGCAATGTTAAAATGTTCTTCATGCCTATGGACTTTACCCACGAATGGCAACAGCCACACCTCTGCGGGCAGGTGCCCTTCGAAAAAGATTGCTTATTGGACGAAGAGGAAACAGTGTTAAAATATTCTTCATGCCTTGTATTATACATATCTTCATGCCATATTCTTGTGTTTTTCTTCTATCTACCCACGGCTGACGTCCCATGGGTAAACTTCATTGGCGTTTTCCTTCTGCTTACCTGCAGCTGATGTCACATGCGTAAAGTGGAGCCCATTTCGCCACTCTCTAATACATAAAGGCAGATTGCAAGTACACTGCGTTATCAAACGTTTGTGATATTGGAAATTACAGTTTTTATAAAATGCGATATAGAGCAGTTCACATCATGTGACTTTTACCGGAGAACAATGAAAAAAAGCTGTAGGACAGACAAACAGAGAAAGCATTGATAAAGGTAGCGATAGCTGTCCTACAGCAGCAGCAAAAACCTGTTCGTGACGTCACCCTGCACAGCTCTATTGAAAATTACAGTTTACGCATTGGACTTTACCCACGAATGGCAACAGCCACGCCTATGCGGGTAGATACCCTCCGAAAAGAACTGTTTATTGGACGAAGGGAAAGCAGTGTTAAAATGTTCTTCACCCCTATTGGTGTTTTTCTTCTGTTTACCCGCGGCTGACGTCACATGGGTAAAGTCCTTTACAAACGCGTGTGTATCTCTAAGCACAAACTGTGCATCATATCTAGGCTCCGCCACAGATTAAATACTTTACATATTATTTATGAGATATTTAATCTGTGGGCTCCGTAGTCAGACATGCTGGACGACAGTGGATATCACTCCAAGGTGCTTGGCGATTTGCGAATCATCAGAATCGTCTCATCAAATCAAATCTTATACACTCATCCATTTTCATGTCTAGGTACGCTATAAACACGACCAGTTGTGGTTGGTAAACATGATCATGTTGAGAACAAGTACGGGTTCCTCCGTATGAGAGTGGCGACATAGGGGAAATAAAGATTGATTGAAAGGATTTTGATCAAAAATTAATCGTTAAACATCTTTTTGACTCTGGCATTTTCGCTGAAGCTAATATTTGTTAACTTGTCTCATTCGTCTAATAGACCAGTCACAAATTACAGTTTCGAGGCTAACGAGAAAGACAGGCTACCGCGGTGGGTCCGATTCTTCTTTTTTTTATAGACCCGCTGGAGACACGTGATGCTCTTTTCGCAAACTTTCATTGGTGCATTCGAGCATCACATGACTCCAGCGGTCTGTAAAAAAAGAAGAATCGGACCCACCGCGGTAGCCTGTCTTTTTCGTTAGCCTCGTTACAGTTCCAAATGACGTCACAAATCGGTCAAATATCCGTTGAAGGGCAATGGAGGATATTCCAAATATGGGTTCGAGGCTGAAAAAAGTCACGTGATACCGGTAATTTACCCAAGGAACTTCTAACTGATAAGAAAGGAAGATACTACTGCTTTGCCTCATGAACTGTTTCATTGGCAAACGGGGATTTAATTACACGTCTACGGAGCCTTCCCTTCTTTACGCTAGAAGTTTTTACCTTGACCACGTGATCAAAACGGAGATGGAATATCCTCCATTGATTGGTAGCGGAGAAGATTGTGCGTGCGATTGGAGGTCACCCGGGCAGTTGTGATTGGCTGATAAAAAGATCATCAGCTTATTACAACTTGCGTATTGCAAATGTTTGTATCACAGAAAACAATCGTAAATTAAGGCTGGGATTACGGTGCCTCACTTAAGATCAACTTGGAGACTTACGATATAAACAAAACGTAAACAGCATTACAGTGCCTCGCGATCTTACGACAGCTTCGAAGCAGCCGTAAGTTAAGACGCAAGTGGATGCGCGCGCAACCGCAACAAATGTAACTGCGGCCTCTGATTGGCTGACTGCAAGAGGACTTACGCCGAAGCACGAGGACTTACGCTGAGGCACCGTAATACGAAGTTACGACTGATCGCAGGAACGCCTATCCTACGATCGAGCGTAAGATACGGTAGAGCGAGGCACCGTAATCCCAGCCTAAAATACACTGTTAAAAATAGTCTGAAAAATTACCTCTGTTTTTTAAGGTTATCTATTTTCTGACCAATGAGAACGCTACATAACCACCTATGTAGCGTTCTCATTGGTCAGATGGTTTATATTAAAAGAGTTCATACATAATATGATGACTACTCTGATATTAAAACCTTCCGTAATGCAAGGTGCAGTGAAAAAGGTTGCCTTTAAATTCGTTCAGCGATTGATATGAGAACATTGCGGACATACATGTATAACTAAGGATGGACAAAAACAAATCGCCAAGCATCTTGAGAATCCTTTATCGCCAATTTAGTACTCGTTAATGTGTATCACTAGCTCAAATAGGTATTTTGAAGCTCTGGAAGATGCAAGTTTGCTATGACAGACGTTTGACTATGAATTCGATTCTGAACGCTGTCGTTGTTCATTTCAATGGCAACATTTTTCTCTATTATTGTTTCCGACACTAATAATATTGAAATCGTTCAGACAGCGCTCAGAATACGCTCCTGGCGCTGCGTGCGATCTGATTATTAAAAGATTCAAGAGACGAGTGGACATATCAATTTTCCACGGTGGATAGCTCTGCAGACGAAAAACGCGTTCTTTCCGCACCATCCACGGAACTTTGATCGATAGTCGTCCTCTGCACAAGATGCGGCTAAATATGGCAGACGTAGACGGGAGTAGGAAAGGTATCAAGTGACCTCATTTATGAATGCTCCATCTACTGGATCTTACTTAGGCGACATACGATAAATATCCGATAGGTTAAAAGGGTTTTGAACAAAAGCTTGTCATTATCTCCATTCTATTTATTTATTGAACATATACGTCTGACTTTTGTGCTTGACATCAAATGCCGCTTATAAGTCATCGTCAATATACAAGGACAAGATGGCACAAGGAAATTTACAAGATTAGAGAATTACATCCGGGAGCTCCACTAGGAGTGTGCAACGGAGCCAGCGGGAGTTGAACCTACCTACGCTCTCAGGTGATTAGCGACGCGGTGCTTTAATCCCTCAACCACGGTGGGCCCTCTTCATTCTATTTGTTGATGAGTATCGTCAAGTTCAAGAATGTGGGTTGGTAGTTAGGACAGAAAATAACTTCTACTTCGTGTAGGGTAATCAGATTTTATTTCATTGCAACTCGGGACTCGGGTAGATTTTAATCGTTTCAAGTTTGGGTTGACCCATTTTTTCAAATAAAAAATTATTCTAAGTATCTTTCAGATGAAAACTATATGATGTGATATGAATATTAATAAGTAGACTAGCTGGCTTCGCCCAACAGCGGGCTCCTAATTACATCGGAACCTCTAATTTATACGAACCTTGAATAAAACGAATGTCGAATTAATATGAAAATTTAACAATATACGAGCCTCGTGTTCGAATTTCCGCGCCATACGGCATCGTATAGTGGACGTGCTGCGCACGCGCCGGCGAAATTATATGAATTTTATCCAAAAAACGAACCTCCGACATGTGTCCCTGCTGCTCCAGCCATCGTATAGGACTGCTGCAAAACCCATTAGTACCTCCTTCCACTGCTAGAGGACGCAATATGTTTCATATGAATCTCTGATACGCGTCCCTGTACCGTACGGGCGATTCAAGCAATCGAATACGACCTCTGGTGGAGAAAAGATAATAACTTATCGCTTTTGGAAAATCCCGTGCCAACACATTACGTTACATGTATTTTTAATTTGTTCAAGATTACTTTTTTGCACAATTTCAGCTTTCATGTGACATTAGCGTTGTGTGTTATATGAGAAGTTAAACATTATCGAATTATTTGAAAACTTAAAACTTTCAAATGCGTTTACAATGAATAATGATTTCAATGGCACTTTAGCATTAGTTAAAGGGACAATTCTCCTATACCGACAGCTGCGATTAGCGCACACTATAAGCCTTTTTAAGTTCCAATAGCAGGTGTGCTGCAAAATTTTCTAATTCCACCTTCTACCGCCAGGGGGCGCACTGTTCTAAACAAACCACCTTCCGAACGAAACTCAAACTTGTGTCCACGCTGTCTCCTGCATCGTTTAGCAGGCGTGCTGCTAAATTCTTTAGTTCCACTTTCTACTGCTAGAGGGCGCAATATGTTTTATATGAACATCCAATACAGGTCCCGGTACCTGTGGCACAATACAGCATGAGTGCTGCACATGCTTTGCAATATCTGTTAGTTTCACTTTCTACCGCCAGAGAACGCACTCTGTTCTAAACTAAATCGTCTATATCCAAACGAAACTAGGTTATTCAACCTATCCATAGATACTTGTATATTAGTCGAGGAGGCGAGGACTCGAATAAGAATTTAAGAAATTTTCTGAAATTATTATTCAGAAATAATGGTAATCATTACACATAAATTAAGACTGTGAGAGGTTATAAACGAAATACTAATGTAATTTGGAATTAGTTTCGATGATATATGAGTAATAGAAGTTTAGTTATTAAGATATGGCTCAGTTAAGCAGAAATCCACATAGGTAGGAGGCGGGGGAGGGGAGATGGAAGTGCTCTTCAACAAATATCTAATTAAGACTACTTAAGTACTTTGTCAAAAATTGCGACTGGCAGATGAGCCAGGAATATAATTTAAAGATTTTACTGAAATTACTATTCTAAAATAGTGGTAACTACTACTAATAAATTAACTTTAAGACAGCATGAGATGATAATTAAGATATTAATGGATATTGGAATTAGTCTCGAAGAGGTATGAATAACAGAAGTTGAGTTATTAAGATAGGGCTCGGTTAAGCAAAAATCAACAAAGGGGAGAGAGGAGATGAAAGTGCTCTGTGACAAATGATTAATTAAGTCTACTGAACTAGTCTATCGAAAATCGAGGATGACAGATTTGGTAGGAATATAATTTAATGATTTTGATGAAATTACAATTTGAATGAATTTTAATAAGTAAGCTAATTGGTTTCGCCTGCTAACGGATCACTCCTTTAAAACGAATCTTTAATTTATACGTAAATCTCGAACCGGGTTCCCACAGCCTGCAGCAACGTAAAGACCCCTTGCATTGACGTCACGTTGCTATTAGCAACGACTGATACTATAGCTTCTGGAGCATACACGTGGAGCACAGAACTCCCCGTTTGCCGTTAAAAGCACGTGTTATCTTTCTCTTTGATTTAGATCTTCCTTATTTTAATTATTATAGTGCAAATAAGTCTAAAAAATCAAATGGAGAGCACCAAATTCACCTTATATTTGGGTGCCATAGGAAGCGATTTCAGACATGTGACGTCATGTGCAACCCGTCTATAGCATTCACCGGGGTCCTTGAACTCATATTAAATTTGAAACCGAACAAACCTCGAACCAGATGCCCGCTGCCTACGGTACAGTAATCTTCGATTCCACTGCTCAGGGATTTCCAACAATATCTCAGGAGGGGTGCCGGCAAAAGTTTGGGGAAGGGGCACGCACGGGAAGTGCAGAGTATGAATAAGTGGTCACGTGGCTTTCTAACACTATATTGCATGATGAGTGTTGGCAAAATTTAGAAAAGTGACTCTCCAGCCCACAAAGTAGGGGAGGTGCATATTATGAATGAGTGGTCACAGGCCTTTCTAATGATATATCACATGAGGGGTGTCGACAAAATTTAGAAAAGTTCTTCCCCAGGGGGAAAAGTGAGGGGAGGGACACCGGAGGTGCATAACATGAATAAGTGGCCACAGGACTGTCCAACGATGTCTCACATGAGGGGCGTCGGCAAAAGTTAGAAAAGTGCCCCATAGTGGGGGCCCTACCATCATTACTTCCGAAATACCCCCTTTTGAAATTCTTACATATCATAAATAACATTTATGGGAAAGCTCTGTAAAATAATCCAATCTAAAATGATGAAAACGCTGAGATTTCAAAAAATTTAGAAAAGTGCCCCCCGGGGGGGGGACAAATTGGGAGAAGGGGGGGGGGCAGAAAGGTTCATAATATGAGGAGTGATCGGAGGGCTTTCTGATCATATATCACGATAGGTTCGGAAAAAGTTTGAAAATCCCCCCACTCCATGGGTCCACTCTCGTGCACCCTGAATACCACTCGGAATTCACACAACCACCCCTCTTTGAAATTTTTACATTTAATAATTATTTAACTGAGGGATCTGTCAAAAAACCGCATCTGAAACTATATTTATTGTATAAAAAACTATGTTTTAAAAATTTCTTTGCATGCCCCCCCCCCCTCCTCCGAAATCCAACTCCTCTGACTTATTTAAAATTTGTAGGTGTTTTTTTATAAAATATCTGAAATTTTAAAATCGATCGGTTAGTTAGTAATTTTCCTGATTTTTATAAATTGGCGATTGGACTTCGAAAAGTGAAACCAAAATTTGCATTCTTTTTGTGCGCTAGTTTCCCGTTTTTAGCTCACAGGCTATCAAAGCCCGAGAGCTAATGGGCGGGATAAAGGGGGAAAAGAGGGGTTAGTCCACCCCCTTAATTCAGATAAATGGGTTTTTCATGAAGAATCATTCGATTTGCTCCGAATTTGGTATACCGGTTTATTATGTTAAGGAAGTTCCCTGATTAGTTTTGGGTGTTCATTGGTTAAGGATAAAAAGGGAAAAGGATGGTTAGTCCACCCCTTTTAATTCAGATAAATGGGTTTTTCATGCAGAATCATTCGATTTGACCGAATTTGGTATACCGGTTTATTATGTTAAGAAACTTCCCTGATTAGTTTTGAGAGTTCATTGGTTAAGGATAAAGGGGGAAAACGGGGTTAGTCCACCCCCCTTAATTCAGATAAATGGGTTTTTCATGCAGAATCATTCGATTTGCTCCGAATTTGGTATACCGGTTTATTATGTTAAGGAACTTCCCTGATTAGTTTTGGGGGTTCACTGGTTAAGGATAAAGGGGGGAAAGGGGGGTTAGTCCACCCCCTTAATTCAGATAAATGGGTTTTTCATGAAGAATCATTCGATTTGCTCCGAATTTGGTATACCGGTTTATTATGTTAAGAAACTTCCCTGATTAGTTTTGAGAGTTCATTGGTTAAGGATAAAGGGGGAAAACGGGGTTAGTCCACCCCCCTTAATTCAGATAAATGGGTTTTTCATGCAGAATCATTCGATTTGCTCCGAATTTGGTATACCGGTTTATTATGTTAAGGAACTTCCCTGATTAGTTTTGAGAGTTCATTGGTTAAGGATAAAGGGGGAAAACGGGGTTAGTCCACCCCCCTTAATTCAGATAAATGGGTTTTTCATGCAGAATCATTCGATTTGCTCCGAATTTGGTATACCGGTTTATTATGTTAAGAAACTTCCCTGATTAGTTTTGAGAGTTCATTGGTTAAGGATAAAGGGGGGAAAGGGGGGTTAGTCCACCCCCTTAATTCAGATAAATGGGTTTTTCATGAAGAATCATTCGATTTGCTCCGAATTTGGTATACCGGTTTATTATGTTAAGAAACTTCCCTGATTAGTTTTGAGAGTTCATTGGTTAAGGATAAAGGGGGAAAACGGGGTTAGTCCACCCCCCTTAATTCAGATAAATGGGTTTTTCATGCAGAATCATTCGATTTGCTCCGAATTTGGTATATCGGTTTATTATGTTAAGGAACTTCCCTGATTAGTTTTGGGGGTTCACTGGTTAAGGATAAAGGGGGGAAAGGGGGGTTAGTCCACCCCCTTAATTCAGATAAATGGGTTTTTCATGAAGAATCATTCGATTTGCTCCGAATTTGGTATACCGGTTTATTATGTTAAGGAACTTCCCTGATTAGTTTTGGGAGTTCATTGGTTAAGGATAAAGGGGGAAAACGGGGTTAGTCCACCCCCCTTAATTCAGATAAATGGGTTTTTCATGCAGAATCATTCGATTTGCTCCGAATTTGGTATACCGGTTTATTATGTTAAGGAACTTCCCTGATTAGTTTTGGGGGTTCATTGGTTAAGGATAAAGGGGGAAAAGGGGGGTTAGTCCACCCCCTTAATTCAGATAAATGAGTTTTTCATGAATAATCATTCGATTTGCTCCGAATTTGGTATACCGGTTTATTATGTTAAGAAACTTCCCTGATTAGTTTTTAGAGTTCATTGGTTAAGGATAAAGGGGGAAAACGGGGTTAGTCCACGGGGTTAGTGAATAGCCTGTGAGCTCAATGCCATCAGTTTAGCTGGGAACTTTTCTTTTTTATTGTTTTTGGATTGTTTCCCAATGTTTTCTAATGAGATGGTAAGTTATTAATTTCCATGGTATTTCCCTCAGGATTACCTTGAGACATGAAAGTCCGGGTTCCCCCGATATTTCCTTTTTATACACTGCTCTCGCATCTCTGTGTGAAAAGAGTAGTTTCGGCCGACCCCACCCCCACAGGCACCTACCAACATTAATAGTATAGAAATTTGTTCATTTTGCTACTTAAGAGATAAAATTGATATTCAAGATATTATTGTAGACTACTTTTATCAATTATATTAGCATATGGTTTAATTTTGTTTAATTTCAGTTTCAGTTTGAAGAGTGTGATGATCAGGTCGGGTTGTCTTAAAGTAGAATTTTCGGGTTCAGGTCCATTAAAACACAAACTGCTGGACACACTAAATATAAGCATGTGCTATGTTTTTATTCATAAAGTCAATCAATCTACTGGCAGCAACGTAGATAAAACTGACTTGCAAAAAAAAAAAAAAAACTGTTTTCAAAACACTCTTGGTAAAATATGCCAACTGGCATGCAATAAATAAATGAAAATATCGGAAATATTAAGCTATACTAATAAAGCATTAAGTTTGCCTGTGTGCGATGGCTAGGAAAATCTATTGCAAGTAGAGGTTTGAAAATGTGCATGACATAGTCCAAGACTTGTGCGAATGCACACACCTGAGACTCAAATATTTAAATAATTAGCTGAGATATTAATGACAAATAACAAGTAAAAATTAAATTAAAAAAAATATAAAAACCCAACTGCGTAAAAAGCAAACTAATTAATTATTTCTCATCAAAGTGAAACTATTTTTTATATTACTTACCTATTTTTTTTATTTACTTGTATTGATGACTTTTAAGTTGTGTTTAATTGTTAGTTAACACTGTTTTGATGAGGCCTATAGATGTCTATGAAGGTTAGAGTTGCAGTAAAGCTAGAGATCCTACCTACACAACTTCCAGGTCGTGTAATATTCAAACGGAGCTTCTGACTGTAAAATAGTCAATGAAACATCGTCTTAATTTTGAAAGACCTATCCAATGATATGCCACTCAATATGGTACGTAAAAAAAATTTTCATCTCAACCGCCATTTCGTATTTTACAGCCACCTTTTTGAATTTATAAAAACAAAACCTAGCCTATAACCATCGGACGGTTAAGACGAATCGACAGAGATCTCATTCATTAAAATCCATCCAGCCGTTGGGATGTTTCGAGGGTATAAAGAAATCCACATACCCAGATACGCGTGAAACACATAACCCTTCCTCGCAGTCGGGTAAAAATGAACAATCATCAAAAAGATGAAATTTTTCTCAAAATGGCATGTAACATCCACACTGGAATATCACTAGCAGAGAAGATCCAAAGCCTCATCAGCTAAACAGTTTAAAATATTGAATATAAAATATCCACCAAAGTATAATACTTTTAACTTTCTAACGGAAAAATTTGTTAAAAAAATATGAATGTTAACTCTGAGAAAAAATTTCTTTTAAAAACTTGTTTTTCCCCATCTTTCCAAGCTCGGATCGGCTAGAATTTTCAGAATGCAAGAAAATAAAAAAATACCCACTTAATCTTGGTTTAAGGAAAAGTTTTCTAATGTTCAAGAAAAGAGTTTTCTATGAAGTTTCAAGGTTTGGTTATGTAATGCTCTGCAATGCTGAAAAATCTGCATCGGCCTTGGAAATCAAAGTATGTAAATAAGAAAAATTCCAAACTACATAGTTATATGTTAGATTTTCATTTGAACAGTGCAATCCGTTTAAAATATACAAACATTAACCCTTTTCAACCAAATTCCTTTCTGAAAGTTCCTTCGGGTGAATTAAAATTTTTTTAGCACACTTTGAAATTCTGCATCCACTATTTTTTTTTATCAAAATATGGAAAAGCAAATAACTCTTACTTAAGGATAGTATATTTTACTTTAAAAAGACATATTAGGTTTTTTGAAATATTAATATTAACCCTTCCAGAGAAATTAGCCTCTGAGAATTACTTGCAACTTCATCTACTATTACATTATTGGAAATCCTGTATCCGATTAGGAAATCAAAATACGGTAAAACAAAACATATCTACTTTAACCCTTTAAGACCACAAGATTTTTGGTAGAAATGAAAAGTTTTGGTGGTTTCCCCTAATTAATAGGATCATATTTGATTAAAATATACATCAATGTCAGGTTATGTCAAGGGAGTATCCACACAATTTTGTGGGTGCAGGCTCGACTTTAAATCGAACAAAAAAGAGGAAAATGTTTTTTCTTTTTCTTTAGGATCACCTACACTATTGTGTAGGTCAGGTCTTAAAGGGTTATGAGCATAAAATAGCTTGTTTTAAAAAATAATACAGTGAAATCTCATTACAACAAATCTCTGGGGATTAAATTTACTATACTGAAAAATCCGTTAAATTGAATATTTTTATAATGAAATAGATTTTTTTTTTCAGCAATTCAAATATTTGTTAAACTGAAAAATTCGTATAAGTGACATTCACTGTAATGTATTTCTACTGTATTAGTTAACATTCTTTTTTCAAGGCTAAAAGAAACTAAATCTCGATATTTTAACACAATTTCTTTACACAGTCATCTGATACATCCATTATATAACATATGAAAACCAAATTTAGAGAATTAGAAGCATTTTAAAAAAATAAAATCTGGTTAATATTTGCTTACATCATGAATATTACACCAGTGGCTTTTGCAACTAAATATCAATATTTTTGCATATATATATATATATATATATATATACAGGTCTTGCAAATATAGTTATAACTCATAAAAATTTCAAAGAGTTTCGACAATAAAAAACTATTTAAAAAAATAAATAATGGATTTAATGACGGTCAATGTGAAATAAAAAGCCTCCTAATTTTTTTTTTTTTTTGGGGGGGGGGGGGGAAACCAGGAGAGATTTAGTTTTTTTTTTATGTCTTAAAGATATCACTATTTTATTCGCTATTGTGCAGGCGATCATTTCTGCACGTGCATTTATTTTTATTTTTTGCTGTAGCATTTAAAAAAGGGCCAGACATTAAGTGACAGTTTTCTTTCTCTACCTCACCGTTTTTTTTCTTTACTTTGCCTTATTAAAAATACAATATTTTAAACAGGTGATTCAATGAGTTTTTAAAAACCTATTTACTTTATTTAAGGAGAGGCAAATAAGAACATAACAATTAAGGTAGTGGGTCTCCCAACATTATGTTTGTTTGGAAAGATTTTCATGTTCAATTCATACAACACTGACTTTAGGTATATTTAAGGTTAGTATTACATCCAGTCTTTCGTTTAAAAATATAAATAGACCAGAATGCAAAAATCCTTACTTACCCAATAGTATGCTGCCGGCAGCAGGGATTCCCCTACTTCAATACATTTGGATAGATACGGTACATACTCTGATACATTTGGATAGATTTTCATTTAAATATATAAAATCCTTCTACACCTCGAAACAAGCTTTTTTTCAATTTTTTTAATTGAATTTTTTAATGCAATTTTCACAGTTTTTTCATATTGATTGTTCAAAATTAATAAAAAGAATTCAGTTTCAATAATTTAGTGCAATATAGTGAGGTCTGTGTGATGCGGGTAGAAAGCAGTCGCTGAAATATAGGGGGCCAAATTTATACTATTAACCTCGGTTTTCCTACCTATTTTACTGTAAAATATACAGGGTGTATCTGAAATGCTTCGAAAAACTTAGGGCGATGATATTACTCATCAAGATGAACAAAAAATGCAATGGAACATTGGGTCTCAACTGATGTTTAAAGGGTGATAATCACAAAACTAATAAAAATATTGAAATCTCGCATGCTGCTTTTCTGCAGAACTGGCTAGTAGCACGAAGCTGGTTTTCCTTTCACTTTGTGCATATCCAGTCAGAAAGAGATAACAAAAACTTGGAAGAAATCCAAACAAATCTTTGAGCAGGAATCCACATATGCAAATTTGAGTGTGTCCGCCAGTCATTCCTCCGTAGATGTACCTACTCTGTGTAATAAAGTCAGCAGTCAACACTTTGAACAATTATTGTAAAATATTTGTTTTCTCTGGGCATCACGAGCTGTGTTGTGCCTTTTCTGTGCAATAAATAATTTTCTGGAGTGTTTCTTTCTTGTCCAGTTTGTCCATTTCCAGACGCTTTTTCTCGATTTTCGCCCTTTAAACATCATTTGCGACACCATGTTCCATTGCATTTTTTGTTCGTCTTCATAAGTACTATCATCCCTCTAAGTTTCTTGAAGCATTTCAGATACACCCTATATATATATATATATATATATATATATATATATATATATATATATATATATATATATATATATATATATATATATATAACCATTAATTAAACATTACTGACCACCAATATATATATATATATATATATATATATATATATATATATATATATATATATATATATATATATATATATACATATATATTTATCAGGAATTTTTTACCCATGAAAGTACATACATTTATCGTTTCAAAGTTATTGAACTGTACTTTAATTCACACACCAAAACAAATTTCTGACTAAGAACTTCTTTTTTAAAACTTGTTTTAGGTCTTTATCCCTTTTGTTACCTTCTCTTTCCTGAGTCTGTAATTTTATTTTTGTACTAAAGATAAAAACATAACTTTTAAAATAGTATGAGGTTTCTATCTTGGAATCCAAAAGGGTTGCATTTACACTGTTGTACTGCACTGTTAGACACATTTTTTTTCTACACTCAGTTCCCAAATCCTCTTTGTCAAAATATAAGTGCTCTTACATTATTTAGTTGTTCTGAATTTCTTAACTAAAATTAAACTTTTAAAGTTCTAAAATAAATGTGAAATATGTATTCAGTACAACTTATTTCTATTTCTGCCTTTTTTCAATTTTGTAACACCTGTCATAAAGAGAAGGTGGTGGCGGCAGTGCAAATTGAAACCTTGGCTCAGAAGCAATTTTTCCTTCACAGGGTGCTGAATATAGCAAATTTTTTCTCTGTAATTTTTTAACTTTTCAAAAAAAGTTTATAAAATTTTTGGCATGTAATAGATATTTTTTTTTATATTCACAAAAAATCTTGTTTCAATCTTTTAGCCTAATATAGTGAAGTTTGCTCTCAGCAATTTTTTGGCATTTGTTTCCTGAACGAGAACTCCCTGTTAAAGTTTGCTATTGCTGCGGTTAAATTGGAGATGGAAGAATGTAAATTGATTCCTATAGGAACGTGAACGATTGCATCAAAATAAAATATCGCAATAAGTAAGGGTACATTTCATTTGAGAATAGAGCAGATGTCGCCCAGATGTGTATACATTTTATAAGGGAATGCATTGTCTTTGATTTCTTTTTAAATTTGTGAAAAATCAGGATATTAACATATTTCAATTTTTTAAAAATATTTTCCAAATGATTCCCCCCATTCAGCAATGTAAAATTTAACTTTGGGTGGCAAAACATGACTGTAATTTTTTGTGCAATTTTGCTATAGAAACATATGTAAATGTTCCCCTTGAAATGAGAACAGAGAAAATTTACGCATGAAGCATAGATTATGAAACACTTTCATTGTTTAGTAAGGTAAAGAAAATACCCAAATAAACAAATTAGGAAACACACAGCAGATTATTTGAAAACTAGATTTCAGCAAGCACCATCCATAGCGAAAAAGGTATTCAAATTCTTTTGTACAGCCCTGTATATGATCTATAGATTTCTATATATAATACATAGGAAGGGAAAATTTAGTTTAGTTAAGAAATACATAACCCTGTTAAAAATTCACTTTTGCCAATGAGCGGAAATGTACTTAAATTCATTTCTAAAGTCCTATATATTATCTTACAGATGTTTATCCTCCTCAGACCCGATGTATCCTATAGGATACACATCTTTACAATTTTTTTCCACATATATAAATAATGTTTAAAAAAAAGAAAATTGGTGTGTATGGAGCCTTACAGATAGCAGAACTAAATAAAAAAGCAATTTCTTTCTTATAGTGTTTTTTTAGCGAGATACGTGCTATATCAAAATGGCTTGCAGCAAAAATGCACGAAATTTACAAAAACGAAAATGTAAACAGTTTTTCAGTATGTTAAAATACATTTGTAGAGTCCATTAGAAATAAAAAATTATTAAATGCATAATTATTTCACGTTTTGCATTGTTTTTTCAATGCAATGCAAAATAAAGTAAAATAAAAAATCCTAACAAACTGTCAAAAAATGTACTTATTGGGTCCCCATGTATCATCGAATTTTATGTATAAAAAATACATTTTAATTTTTTTCGCTTTTCAATCTTTCTTAGTTATCGGTTTGTTAATATAAATTCATAACGGAAGTTTAAAAAAATATAATAATAAACCCTGGGGTCTGAAGAGGTTAAACCACAAGACAAACTAAAATTAATTTTAGGCAAAAAATGCTTAAAACTACTAGCATCACACTTCCAGAAATTACTATCTACAGACAGCAATGTATCCTGTTCTTTAAGTAGCCTTGTATATAAATTTATTTATACTCTTCAAATATAGTTCAGCTTGAAAATGAAAAACTCAGTAAAAAACACTTTTAAACAATTTACACCCATGCTATTTATTGCTTACGAATTCTTTTATGTAGCCTTGTACATGATTTATAAAATTTATGCACACAACATAATATACAAAAACTTAGTTAAAATTATCAATGCATACTATAACTAAAAATGCTTTTACATCAATAATCGATAATATACAGTACTCTGCCCACAATATCTGCTGTGCTTTCCTGTAAATTAATATTAAATACTATGCACATCATATTCTACAGCAAACATCTTGTAGTGAACCTCAGTAATATGCATCAAATTCATTATGTTTGAAATACATAAAATAATTAAAATACACTGCAAAAAGCTTTCTTTGTAGGCCATTATGTAATCGAATTCTTTAGTGCAACACTTTAAATTAATGATAAATGCTTTGCACTTCATATTTTACAGAAAACATGTTTTAACACACCTTAGAAATGAATATTAGTTTAATTACGTTTGTAATAAAGTAACATGATTAAAATATATTGCAAAATATTTTTCTTTATAGATCATAATGTAATGGAATTCTTTTGAAAGTCCATGTAAATGAACTATAAATGTACACACTTCATTTGAAACATGCCATAGTAATTATCATTAACATATACGAATTACATGGCACTCCGCATATATGAAAATTAACGCACAGGAAGATGGCAGAGAAAATTGAAGTTATAAATATTTTTCAACTGTTTTCAGGCTCCCCCCCCCCCCCCCCCCTCATGCTTAGTGAAGTTTCATAAAAGTAACTTTTTAGCTCACTTGCGGAGAAAAAATGAGTAAACCTTCATTTAGATGAAAAGTATTTTGATCTTTAAACTTCCTTATATGCACATACACAAAAAAAAGAAGAAAAGAAAAACACTAATGACGAACATATAAAAATGGTGGCTTTGTATTTTCATATTTCGCTACCAATGCTCTTGAAGGAAATATGAATTAAATAAAAGAAAGTTTTCTGCCTTCCGTGTATGAAACTTGATATATTCATTAGTATACAGCACTACCACATGCGTTTTGTGATGCATACACATTTTTCAAAGTAAGGAAGAGTGGGGAGGAATGGGACACTTTTGACAAAAATAAGAACATTAACTTAGTTTGACACAAAAACAAAAATTTCAATTTATAGAATAGAAAATGAATATATTTCTAATGTTTTTGAACAATATGGAAACATAATTTGCAGAAACAATTTCACAACTAAAGAAATTGTAAGATTCAAATGTGTGTCATACCTCCTCACTAACAGGGAGATATGGGACAGCTATAAAACAAGGTATGATAAGCACAAGTGGTCTAGTGTTGGCTATATATACAGTCTAACAAAGATTGTAAGTTGATAATGTCTGTGCCACAATATCAAATTCTAGTATCTTCATTGAGGATTCCAGAATTCAGGATTGTCAGTCACAGATGACGTTGAAAAAATCATCAGTTAAATTTATTTACATTTTGAAGTAAATGAATATAATATCAATGTTATAATTAACACGTTGAATGCCAAGTCAATTTTGTCTGTCTTTCCGTTTGGGCCATGAAATAAGATTCCCACTACCAGGAGTGGGAAAATGCATCATTTTACTTGCCACTGGCGAGTAAATTTTTTGACAGGGTGAGTGACTTTTTAGGTAGTCTTTGAAAATTGCAAACTATAGAGGTATGTCAAAAAGTTTTTTTATTTAGTAGTTAGCTATATTTTTCAACTTTCCTAATTACTGCAATGTAAACATGGTATGAAGTTCTACTTTGCATTAAACTTTCATCTCTTGTTTATATTTCTTAATTTTATAGGAAAAAATTTATGAAAATAATAGTAACCAACTATTTTTGAGTTGCGTAATTTTGTCATAAAAATTTTAAACTGTACGTTGCATTTTACTGGCTGGTGAAATAAATCCTTGGCTGATAAAATTTTCTAGAAATTCCCCACCCCTGCCCACTACACAATCAATAAGTATAAGTCACTGATGACTGACACAGCCCAAACGGAAAGTTCAGTGTCAGTCATCAGTGACTGACATGGCACTCAACGTGTTAATATATTACCCTCTTAAATATATATATTTTAGCAATTAACATTCATCTTATTAAAAAGAAGGAATTGGACTTGTCCCATATCTCCCTTTGCTGGAATGTCCCACTCCTCCCTACTACCTTCTTGTATAAACAAAAATGCTGCTTTTAGCTTTTAGGCTTAGTTTAAATTATGGATAATATACAGTTTAATGTTCCATAAATAGGGAAACTATTACATCTTTACATAAACAAGTCATTAATACATAGAAAGCATAAAAAGTATATGAAGCAAATTTACTTTTGATTTTGATTCTTTAAATAATCTTTTTCTGTATACAAATGCAAGATTATGCAGATCAGCAACTTTTTTCAAATGAAGATTGGGCTACTATTGCTTCATCTAGTGTGTGATTGATGATATGTTTAGAATGATACATAAAGAAAAAGTCTACTGTCCCATTCCACTCCACTCTCCTCCCCTACTATCTTTTCCATAATAATTAGTAGCTTGTGTTAAGTGTAGGAATTAGAATTAAATGGATATAACTAATTTTTTTTTTCACCTTATTAGAATACACATACATAGGTTTAAATTTATGCAATTATATAATGATAAGATATAATCATTTTAGATACTCATGAAGGTATATATTTGAATTTCGTACAGTCACATACTTATATGATTGAACAAAACTGCTGATTGTAGATTCGGTGAAAAGATTTTGAAGTAATAAAATGAATATTCTTAAACTGGTGGTGGGCAATTCCATTGTAACAGACTAACAGTCATAGAGGGAAAAATGCCTGTACCTTATTTAAATAATAATAATTCTGTAATTCAAAGATAGCTACAAGTAGCATTTGACAATTAATTAAGATAAATTAATATAGTTATTATGAATAAATTACTTAATGTAAATAATAATTATTAAAAAAATGGTATATTGTAACAGACAAACAGAAATTATCGTGCTTTTTGGATAGCTCAATGTTTATCTGTTTCTGTATTATAAAACAACATACAATTTATTATAACAAAAATGTATTTTCATTCAGAGGGAGTTCATAAATGAACATCTTTCACAAAATTTGAGTGTTGCCACAATATATGTATGAAAAATATGTCATCTTACCTGTAACAGACCAACATTGAACATCTAACAGACAAACAAATAAATACATAAAAAGAAGCTAGGCTGATTATGAAGGATTTTATTGATTTTGACTATTCAAAATTTTATAAAATGCATTGTAAATAGAAAAATATATATAGGTTTAATGCTATCAGAAAAAAAAATATATATCACCTATTTGATGTAAAAAATGAAATACTGAAAATGGTAACATTGGTTCGGAATTGCCCTGGTACTGTTGATCATATAAATTTCTAAAAGTGATGATATATTTTTTAATCATTCATTAAATAAACAGTTTTTAAGTGAATTATTTGTATTTTCAGTAGATCCTGATTTTTATTAGCATTAACAACATATAGATAGCAATTTTCTATTTCATAAAGATCTGATTACTCTGATAAAGTTTCAAAATGTAAACAAATCAGACTTGAAATGCACGAAATAAACAAAGCTTTTAGCCTTAAATTGTATGGATTTTTCAATGCACTGTGTGTATATATATATATAAACAAAGTTTATCAACACGAAACTTTTAATTAAAAAAATGAGAAAGCAAACATCTACAACACTTGCTTCTTAAGATCACAATGGACAT
Source organism: Maratus speciosus (assembly GCA_963932465.1). Lineage (NCBI taxonomy): Eukaryota > Metazoa > Arthropoda > Arachnida > Araneae > Salticidae > Maratus > Maratus speciosus. The sequence continues at coordinate 426,434,261 of OZ010794.1, forward strand.
GATATAAAAAAAGGAAATAAATATTGTGTACTGCTATATTATTTACATGAATTATAGGAGATGATTATCTTATTTCGGCTTTGTTTTTATTTATTGTTACTTTAAATTATAATCTTTTAAAACAGAACATTTTATTTTTAGTTGGAATTTTCAATCAAATATTATATCCCATCTTGCAACTTATGAAAGTTTCACGAGCTTTATTAATTACCAGTATGCTCTTTTAAAGCAAAATGTGACTTCATTATTATTTTACAGTCTTTTCTTCCTAATAATAGATATAAGAAATATTTAATCCTCTTTAGAGATATATTGTAACAAACTGATCCACTGTTGTTACATCACATGAATAAAATTGAATTGAAAATAATTATCTGAAAAAATTGCATAGAATGCAGGTTGAATACACTTTGCATTGGCTGTAATACGTCTCAAAGCATCCATGGAAGAAAATGATGATAAATTAACTTTAAAAAATCCTTAAAACATATAAACACAATGCTCCTCGTAATAAATGAACGAAGGAATATTTTTTATTTACTTATTCATATAATGCAACCCTGTGCTGCAAAACATCAAACATGGCTACTAGGATTCATTTATCTCACGTTGGCGAAGCTTTGGCTTCGATTTGCCGTTCTTTTACTCTGATTGGTTGTTCGAGAGCCCGAGCTTCCCGACATCTACTTTCTAGTGTCATTGTTATATTGTCAGTGTTTTTAGTAAATATCGCGTTTCTCGACTCCTTTGAAGGCAGATGTGGAAGACTATTCAAGAGTTATGAAATTCGGATAAGTATGGTAAATAATCGGATAACAATGGTAAGGTATTGTAAAGTTGTTGGGTGTAATAATAATACTGAAAATAATGTTTTTTTTTTGCTTTTCCTGGGATTAGAAAAAGTCACTATGAAATAACGTATAACAGACATTCAAAGTGGTTGGCTGCCTTGAAAATAGATGCTTTAACAGAATCAAAAAGAAAAAATTTCTGGATGTGCAAAGATCATTTTATTTCTGGTTTGTTTTAATCTTTTTGTTAGTATTTAATGTGTTATGAAGATACTAAATTGCTGTTGTGCTTAAATGACGACAATTGTCATTAATTTATCATGTGTTACACATTAAAGTGGAACACTTTTTTGAAGATCACCATAAAAAAAAATTATAACACTATGGACCGTTTCGTATTATGTAAAATTGATAAATTTTCTCCGTATCTTCAAATTCCCGCATTGTTTTTAGTTTTATAAATATTCCTTGTGCTTTTTTGAATAATTGTTTGAGTTTTTTCCCTCTTAAATTTTTTTTATGATCTCTCGCCAGTAAAATGGTGTGAAAGAAACTACAACTCTTAATAGTTTGACCAGTTTTTTATTCTTGAAAAAATTTAATGTGTTCAATCCTTCTCTGTACACTGCACTATTATTTAGCTTTCGTGTTATGCTAACTTAAATAAAATATTAAGGCTAAAAATAAATAAAACGATTTTTTAATGTGTTTGATTTTATAATTTTCATTGCAATGTAAAATTGATGGAAAAATTCATTACTAAAACTCTCACTTTGATCAGATTTAGGAACTTTTTCAGTGTGCTTACCAGCAGTGAGTAGTTTTTCTAAAAAGGCTGGTGGAATTTTACATAGCCTTTATAAAACTGCAGGGTATAGCAGTAAACAGAAGAAAATTGTTAATTTCCATTTTAAAAATGTAACCATGGCTTTAAGTTCTATATTAAACTTTCCTTTGCTGTATAATGCATAGCTATCAATCTTAATTTTTTATTAAAATGTTTCCCTGAAAATGCGTTGTAGTAAGTCAATTATATTTACTGTTAGGGTTGGCACATTCGTCAGGCAAAAAGGGTGGTTGCCCAGGGCCCTGTGCGTATTGGAGTCTTGTTAGGGGCCTCAAATAATGTTTCATCTGTATAAAATAATAGTTTTGCTCTAAATTTGCTTTTAAATCTTTCTTCATCGGAAAAAAGTGAGTATTAAATTTTATTTCTTACAGTCAAAGTTGATTTTATTGATGGGAAATGTATCAATTTGATGATTCCAAAATTAACCGTGAGTTATTTAATTAGAAATGCAGATGTTATTAAATAATGAGACATTAAATAAATAAATGTGTAATCCTCCCCTCCCCCCCCCCCCCCACCCAAAAAAAAAGAAAAATTGATGAGATATAAAATTTAACTTGTGTTAAAATGAACAAACCTGTTTTTAAAATAAACAGTTTTTACTATTAGTTATTATTAGGTACTATTAATAAACCCCTTACTATTCTTTTTAAAAATTTGAGATGCTATTTTTCTGAAATTTTCTTTAATAATTGTTCAGTAGTAGTATAATTAAAACTGTAAAATCTAGAATATGAATTTTCTTCACCCCTCCCCGCCTTTTTCCAGACCAAGGGTGGCTTAAATTGGAAAAATTCATAATTTTTTTTTTTCAGAATGAGTTTGAAAAACTTTCAAAATCCATAAAAGTTTTAATACAGAGTGTCTAGAGAATCTGCTGGTGTCAAGATAGATGCACATTTTACGATGTTTTTTGCTCTCAGGGGAACACAGGTGTGTAGTTCTGTATAATAAGCGACTACCATTTGTGGTCTTCTGCAAGAAAGTGGAATTTCTTCCAATGCCCTTCAATTATGTGCTATTTTTGAAACTCGTCAATCAGGAGCAGTCGTAAATGTTTACTCAACCAGTAAGTATTAACTTATTATGACTGACTGTAAGTATGTAATTTTTTAATACATTTTTTGTTCCCTAAGCAAAGGGAATTTTAAAATGCATTCTACATTGTTTATGTTGTTTTAATCAGTTTATTATGATTCTTATAATTTATTTATTTAAATTATAGAATGTTTTCAATGAGACTTTTTCAAGAATTATGCGTATGCTTGTTGATTACTACCTGTTGACCCCGCTTTCACTTTTGTAAATATCCTGTTAAGGGACTTTTTCATGCTTGTTTTTGATGATATGAGTTTTCAGTAATAGGTACTTGTAAGTATGATGCTTGTAAGTAAGTTACTTTTCTAAACACTACATTATATATTTATAAATGTTGTTTTACATAAAGTCATGTTGTTTTATATAAAGTCATTTTTCCCATAAAATGGATCTGCATCTTAGAGAATCACTTAAAGCTATGTCAATTTGTAACACAATAATTATAATTAATTTTTTAACCAAGGTTTCTTTCGTATTAGCTTTCAGATTTATAAAATTGTGTTAAATGATCTTTTTTTTTTTTTTTTTTTTTTTTTTAAAGCATGTAGTTATGTATAAGCAAGCTATATTTTATAAAAACATTAAGTGTCAAGGTCAAAATTAGCACTAGCTACTGGCCACAGGGCCAGTGAATGAGAAAAAGTGGCTATTAAAAAATCGGCTGTCATCGGCCACATTATGGCCACTTTCCTACAAGGAGAGAGTAAAATTTTTTTGCATTTCATCATGTTATTCTATTTTTTCTGGTTGCAGTATGTTTATATTAGCATATTTATTTGTGCTATTCAATTTTAGATTAATATTAATAAAAATTTTAACAAAAGTTTACTGTTTAGTATTTTTAAATAAAAAAGTGGCCGCTAGTTTAAAGAAAGTGGCCACTTATAAAACTGGTACTACTGGCCACTGGCCAGTAATGAAATTTCCCAGTTTTGACCTTTAATTAAGTGTATGAGCATCATATTAGAGAGGAGCTGCAGTTAATCTCTTCTTGTAAATTTTTTCTGCTGACTTGAGCAGAGTCAGATAAAGCTCTGGAAAGTTTTGGTGGGGCTAATTCTGAATGCTTTTAAGATATTACATAATAAAATAACTGTACTAAAATATATCTTAGTTTTTGTGATTTTTTGGTGTGTTTCTGCACCTGAATAGTTTTACATTGTGTTTGCAATCAAACAATTTAAAGTTTTATTATTAATTATCAAAATATTATGAAGGTTAAAGATAGCAATAAGTTGCATGGGGTATTAAATTTGGTACTTCTTAGTTATCCCGTCGACCAAATTACTGTCGTCAAATTGTAAGATTAAATGTCAATAATGGCCATTAAAACCATTCATTCAATGCTTTATTTGTATTTTTATTAATGTTTTACTAATTTATTTGTTCTTTCGTTATTTAAAATAAAAATTATGTCAATGTGTATAATTTTGGCGAGTGGTTTGGCGATTTATATAATTTGGCGAAATTGGTCGACGGGATAATTAAGAAGTACCTAAAATTTTTAAGTAAATTTTAAACATGTTAATATTTTGAATTTCATAATAAATAAAAGAGAAAAAAAATTGTGTGACAAAATGAATATCTTTTCAAAAATTCTGATTTTTTAAGGACCTATTAAAAAATAATAGTAACTCTTTCATAATTTAAAAAAAAATTAAATGTCTAGTCTGGGAGGGGTTTCAGCTCTCTCGTGTGTGCACCAATGATATCCAGTGCCATAAAAGGCTATAGTTTGAAAAGAGTCTTCTAAATTTTTGCATCACTGAATTCTTTAAAATTCGTTACAGAAAAATTCAATGAAATTGGAAGCCATGCTTTTAGATTTAGCTTACTGAATTTATATTTCCCTATAATATATTTTGCAAGTAAAGGGTAACTTCATACTTTATTTTAAATATATGAATTAACTAAGAAATTTTAAGTATATCACATGACGTTTTTTTTAGCTCAGAAGATTAATTTTGAGATGTTAATGCTAATAGCTATTGAATCGGAATTTAGTTCGAAAGTGTGTGGAAAAATTTAAGTGACCATAGTTGCCACAGATATTCATATAGTTTGGTTATTTTCTTAAGTTGTAATTAGTACACAGTTTATAAGCTAAGTTCAGCATAGAAAATAATGATTCTTATTTGTAACACATATTGCACATCAGCTGTATTATCTCTTCCTACTCCTTAAAAAAAAAAAAAAAAAAAAACTTTATAAATAATTGCATTTTATTCAAGCCTTCCATTTGTGGAAAGCATATTCTCATATTTTTTCAATTTAAATTATTCTACAATGACTATTATACTCATGCTGGCTAAACTATTTAATGCTTATTAACAACTTTAGAGTATTTTTGGTACTTTTATGTTAGTCATACACAAATCTTGCCAATAACAGCTTTTTTTTACTAAATTAGAAACAATATTTTGATGATAATTTTATGGTATTTCTTTTTCTCTGTGTTTTAATTGAAATGGGTGAAAGGCATATATATTTTAAATGTATGCAACATGTATTTTAAATGAAATGAGTGAATGACTTATATTTAAAATTAAATGGATGCAATGCGAATGATGCTAGTTATGCAACGATGCTCGCAAACTAATATTAAACCAATGGCAACTTTCTTTATAAATTTCTTGTTTACATTTCAATATTTTAAAATGATTTTTGTTTTGCATGGGATATTTGAGGTCAATGTCTAATTTGGTATCTTTTTACTCTTTATTTCAGGTACAGTTTTTCAGAGGAAAATTTCAGTTTCAGATCCTGTTCCAAAATTAAAAGTGCCCTCAGAGAAAAAAAACTGCACATAAAAAAAAAAAAGTAAAGATATTTAATTAGATATTAGCCTCAGGTAACCTAGGCCTAAAAAAAAAAAATTCAAAGTATCGAAATGCAGATAAGAATTTTGAAAAGAACACTGCCATTGGTTTAACATTTAGTTTGTGTTCACCCGTTACTACTATCATAGGCTCTTATTGTGAGTCGACTCATAGTCATTTTAACATGAAAACTAGCCTCACTTATGATTTTTCTTATTTGCATTACATTGTTTATTCAGATGTAGCCCTGTTTTTATTCATGATCTCTCCCCTGCCTGAAAAAAAAGTAAGTTGTACCCGTTAATACTTTTAAATAATTTTTCCTTTTTATTTGTACTTCTTTGTAATTTTTACTGTTTATTTGTACTTTATAATAATTTTCTGATTACAATAAATGAGTCTGTGTTCTTAATTTTGCTTTAAAAAGTTGCAACATGCATTTAAACAATGTTCTGGGGGCAAATGTAAGACATTTACTTCTATCTTTCTTATTTTTTAAAAAATGTCTTCAGGTTATATTACACTTTCAAATACAGTCGGACCTCGTTATCCCGACACCCGGTTTTCACGTCACTCCGCTTATTACATCAGTTTTTCAAAGTCCTGATTTTCTGTATATGATTTTAATGTAAATAAACTCCGGATTTTACGTCGTTGTATAATGTTCAACTCCAGATATCCCGACGGTTTTGAAAAATTGTCCATTTTTCATAATCCATCTTATAAGCACGGAAATTAAGCGGTAAGAAATGTCTTAGCCAAACTTTTCACAAAAGTGTCTAAAATACCCATTGAGACAAATTAGAAATTTTACTTCAATCCTTTATCTGAATGAATGACCCACTTAAGCTCCAGATAGACGTATCAGTCTACTCACGGTCTTTTTGTTCTGGTCAGGTAGCGCTTTCTTTTGGTTACAAGGCATTTTTCATCAGACTAAAACCGAAGAATTGCATTGCATTGAAACGATCAGAAATTATCTAACATCCGTTTCTGAAACAACAAATATTGATTACAATTCATTGTATAATATTGAAAAAAGAATTGTAGGATGCACATCTAAGGATAAGCAAACCTTAATTCATTAATATTTCATGTAACAATAAAAAAACAAGTCAGCATAAATATGATTTTTATTCTTTTCAATTTTGTTTTTATTTTGTTTAATAATAATGTTTTATTGCTTAAAACTGCAAGACCAATTATGAATTTCAAATGGTCTTAAATTACTTAAAAATACAGCTTTTTATAAACATTTTTCTCCAACTCAGGTTACGGCGACACCCCGCTTATGACGACACTTTGTTCTGGTCCTTAGAGTGTCAGCATAATGAGGTTCGACTGTATATCATACTTTTTTGTTATCTCTTGGCATGCGACATAATGAGATATCATCATCAACAACAACAACCATTTTCAATCCACTGCTGGATGTAGGTCTCCCCCAGATTTTTCCAATGTTTCATCTTTCCTGTGTAGTGCATTAGTCATCCAATTGACACCGGCTACTTTTCTGATTTCATCACTCCATCTTACTTGAGTAAATACAGATACTGAATAATTTTAAGCTCTGTTTAGATGTGTTTCTAATTATATAAATATTTAGCACCAATAGTCCAAAGCTATTTTGTCTTGCCTATATTCTGCCCACACAGTAAGTTTCTCTTATTTATGAGTAGTGAATACAGTATTCTAAATGTATTATTGTAATGTTTTTAGAAATTTTGATGTGTAAACCATAAAGGTTTTCTTTTTAATAGAACAGGAGTGTAAATCACTTGCATTTCTGATGTCAGCAGATGATCAGCAGATGGATGATTCTGCTGATATTCTTAGCAGTTTGAATGAGGCTTATTTCATTTTGTCTCACTAAATATTATTTACCAATTATTGTTTATTTCAATTGATCAACTGAAATTTTCTTTCTTTCCTTTTTTTTTTTTTTTTTTTTTTTGTTTAAGTATGTCAAGAAACATGCTTTTTAATTTTAATGTACTATTTATTACTTTTTAATTATTATACGAACTGAAAATTATTAATTGATTATCCCACTTCTTTATAAAATAAAACCTGTCTTAATAGTTCACAATTTCGCTAGTTATACAGTCTATTTGGTACTTAATGTGCCGATTATTTCTATCCTGATCTTTGATCAATGAAATGTTTACTGCAATGCTAAAAGATATTTTTAATTTTGTACCAGTAGTTTAATATGAGTTTTATTTTATTACTTTATTGTATAACAGTTATTAGTTCATTTATTTTAAGTATATATTGGTGATTTAATAAAATAGTTCTTAAAAGTCTGTAATTTTCAAATGTTATATTTTTAAAAAAGCTCACTTTACTATTGACAATGTTTTTTCTTTTATTTTTCAAATGTTTCAATTTACGTGATTTTCATTTTGTGTCAACTATTATGCTTGGCAACAATGGTGTCCATATAACAGAAAAGTACCGTCTATTTTACTCAATTTTTACAAATGCTTTATCTTTCTTTTAAATTAAAATATAAATATCTGTTTCTGCAGATCAATAAAGTTTTCTGCAAAGTATTGTGTCAATGTTATTTTATTTATTATACGTAGTAATCATTATATTCAATAATAAATTTTATTATGTAATAATATTTATAATATAAAGAAGTTTTATTTTGTTTCTGTAACTTGTACTGTCAAATAAAAGAAATTTATTAAAAATTTGTTGTTTTCATTTGACTATACGATTTTATTATAAATGGTATTTCAATCACTCAAGCAATTATATTTTTGCTTTGTTTATCATGTAAGAAATAGTTTTAATTATCTATTTATTTTTAATAAGAAAATGGCTAAGATATAAAACAATGAGAAAATATTCTCATTTTTAACACTTTCAACATGGTTGAAAAGTGTTTATTCAGTAAGTTGAATAGTTTTGATTTGTCTATTTTCCCACTTTCTAATTCTCATAAATATACTGGGATTGCCATGTAATTATTTAATGTTAATGAGGTCCATTGTGTGCTATTTAAATGCAAAATTCAATAAATATAATGCATCAAAAAGTGTTATGGGACCAACAAGTGCTGAAAATGGATTTTTATTCAGTTATGTTTTTTTAAATGGCTCATTAATATATTTCATTTCATTGTATGAAAAAAATAAAGTTCTTATTAGCTATTGTTGGTGAGAATTTCATAATCTATGCCTAATTTTTCATAATTATTATTTGTGTGTATATTCCTTATACCAGTGATGAAGCCAATATACTTATTTGGAAGGGGTTTTGGAGAATTGTTACTCCTTGCATGATACAATATCTGGCAAATAAAAACCAATGTGGGCTATTTCGAAAATAAATATGTGCATATTTTCTAACATTCACCCAAGTACGAGGAAGAAAACATAGTACTAGACCTAAACTGAAGGGATTAAAATAATTTCCAGTTTTCTCCTATTTAATTCTGAGTTCAACCCCCTGACCACAGGTCTAAAACTTTAAACTGGAATTGGGACCTTAATGTTCAACAAAAATATTAAGTGTAGGTACTCATTTTACTCAGAATTTTAAGCTGTACAACATTTGTATTGACAATGTTTTTGACAGAGTTAGTTGTTTGGAGATACTGTTATGATATGTAAAAAAATGTGTTTTTTGACTGTAAATCTATACATATATGGAGTGAATTTGAAATCAAGTGTGTTTATCTTTTAGTTGCATCAAGAGATAACAAAATTATGTTTGTTTATTAGTTATAAATGAGTACTTGAGTGATTTTATTAGGTGCTTCTTTAAAAATAAAGGTTATAAACATAAAAAAAAAATAAGTATTTTTGTTGAGAACTCTTCATACGAAACAATTTTTAACCATATCAGCAAAAAAATCAATGTTTTGAAGAAATTCAGTCGGGTCGGGCTGAGATTTTAAATGTCTTCTGGGACAGGCCAAACTTTTAGCTTTTATGCCGGGCCATTAATTAATTAATTTATTTTTTGTACGGGCCAGGCCAATTTTTTTCCCCTATGGATCAGATACTTCACTCAAGGGTAAACGGCTGTTCGCTAATGTTAATCCTATGGAAGAATTTTTTTTAAATACATGGTTCGCATTTCAATATGCTTAAATGATTTATTTTTTTTTTGCGTTGAATAGCTGAGGTCGAACTCGACCCTTTTTCGATTTTGTTTACAGATGTTTTTTCGTAGCAGACTTAGATAAAATGTAAAACTGCCTGCGAACTCAAATAATTTCTTAAAAATTTTCTGCAAAAAAATACTGCGCCCCACCCGAGTTCTAAATCGCCGCTAACAGCAAAAAGGAAAAATTATATGCGAGTGGAGTGCCACTAAGCAACACCACTAAAAGAAAAATATTAATTTACAAGCATTATTAAAACTCAGTCAAGAAATGTAGAATTGAATGGTATGCTTAATACAGACAACTAATGAATGAAAGAAAAACTAATGAAAAATTTAAAAAATATATTTATTAAAATGTGAAATATTTTAATCATTAACTTATATAACATATCAATTTATGATTGTTCAACAAAACTGTTATTTTATTAATCTATATAAAATAACTGAAATATGAATAAATGAATGTTAAAATAAAAAAAAAGTTATTAGTCCATGAATGGAAGAGATGAACTCTTACTCAAAAGTTTATCTACTGTTTTTGAGACAAACCATTCCTTAATATTGACAATTTCTTAAGAATTTTCAAAAGTATTTTTTTTTTTTCCAGTTGAAAAATAGTCTGCAAAACTTCTCAAGAGTCTGCAACGAGCATCACACCGATTCTCAGCTCAGGGTTTTGATAATTTTTTTTTTTTATTATAAAGAAATTTGCTTAAAAAAAAAAACAATCATCAAAACTATCTGCAAACTTTGAAAATTTTCTGCGAACAGCGTTCGCGTGTTCGTCTATATTATCTGACTCTGCTTTGTAGTATACTTTGATTTTCAGAATCAGTTTCGTAAGTGAAAGTATTCTAGTAAAAAAAAAAAAAAAACCTATAAACACAATCGAAAAAGTAAAAATGACTTTTTGTAGAGATCAACCTCAGCTATCCAATGCAAAAAAGATCATTTAAAAATAATGGAATACAAACGACATATTTTTTAAAAAATATCTTTCTTAGGATTTACATTAACGAGCCGGTGTTTTTGCGTGAGCAAAATGGCCCAATATTTATGTTGCGGAAGTCGTCCCACTTAATTTGTTATATTGGTCAGGACCAATTATTTTGTTTATCTCCCAATCTGGCTCAGCAAAAAAACTGTACTAATTCTGCTTACCCGGCCGATTTCAAAGTTAGGATTCATTTTGTCTGGTCGAGTCGGATACGGCCTCTATTTTAGGGGCCGAGTTTATAGAGTCCGGTACTGAAAAAAAAAAAAAAAATAAAGAAAAAATCTTGCTCTCCAGTGTTTTTATTGTGTATTAGGAGACCCATTCTACAAAAGTTCTATGCCTTGATTTGAGATTTCTCTAGTTAGAGACCAGTAATTTCACTGAGTGAGCACTCTATGAGCAGTTTGGCTTTGCAAGAGGAAGGAAAGGGGGTTTATTAGAAGAAAAGTTCACGACAGCTGGACATTCCAGTATCTGGAGGGTAAAGTAAAAGTTCTGCTTTAGACAGATATTAATTATTAATATGTTTAATGTTATGGTATTATTTTCGTTGGGGTTTGTGATATTCTTTCATTAGTGCAGGATTTTGGTAAAGACAGTCTTTTCATTACATACAAAAATTTCATGGCTCTGGTGAAAGAAATATCATATAATTATATTTGCTGAGTGAAATCTATCTAAAATGAAAATTTTCCTTCGTCTCTAGCGATTTTGTCTTAACAAGTTTTAGTACATTAGTTTTCTATTAACTTAACAATTAATAATGAACTTTAAAGTAAAATAAATCTGTGAAAACAGAACAAACATAATCTGTAAAAACTTTCAAAATATTTTTCAGAGTTTCAAATGTGCCATCAGATTTATTTTAAGAAACATCTACAGCACACATTCAATTTATCAGTGTTAATTAATATTAAAAGAATGCTTAATTTTTTAGAGCAGTGATGAGTGCTGTAAAGGAAAAGCTAAAAAGCTGACATTTTATGACTTGTGAATATTGCTAATGAATATTAATATATGCTCAATTTTTTGAATTATATCATTTATTTTAAGTATTGATTTTACATTAGTATTTAATTAGTTTTGTAATTTGATAAATTCTAATACAGTAAAATAAAGAAATAACAAGAAATTTAAATACAATTTCTGTGCGTCATGCTTTTATTATTATTAAAAAAAAAAATGAATCCTGGTTTGACATTACAGCCTAGTATATTAAAATACGGTTATATAGGGTAGATGTGCCAGTAATGGACACCCTTCCAGTAATGGACACCCCTTGATGTTTTTGGTTCATAAAAAAATAACTAATAAATATTTAGCTTTAATTATTTTTTTTATAATTCCCCCTTGTATGTTTTATAAAACTATGTTATTGTTGACACTTTTAATCAAATCAATCAGGAAGCAGAAAATAATGTTTCAAAGTTTTGCTCTTTTCCTGTGAAAATCTTAATGAAGAGGTTAAGAGCTGGCTTCGTTTAATTAATTTATATATTAGTTATTTTCTTGCAAAATTTGAATGTTTTTGTTTGAGTAGCAATAGAAAACTTTGAATTTTATATACTAATGGCTATTTACAAAATTTCATTTCTTTTTAAGGTTTTAGAGGGGGTGTCCATTACTGGGATGGTTAATTAGTCATTTTCCAGTAATGGACACCCCATGTAGACATTGCTAAAAATGCAATTTCAGTAATGTTTATAGTGCATAAAATACTTTGGCTTAACTGCAAACCTAAATAATCAAATTTAATTTTTAAATTATACTTACCAAAATGTAATAACACCAAAACTTTTATAAATAGCTGCTTTTAAGTTATTTTATGTGATTTATAAAATTTCGATATTTTATTTTATTTATTATTTTTATGTAGTACATATATACTATACCTCACATATTTTATAATCTGGCAATCAAACGAGCCAGGAAGCAGAAAATACTGTTTGAGCACAGTCAAAGAGGGGCTCATAGGGCTTAATCCCTCTCCGTTTAAATAAAAACAATTAAGTTACAGAAGCTATTAAAAATCCATTTTCTGTCTTAAATGTTTCCTTATTTAAAAAAAAAAAAAAAAAAAAAAAATGTAATAATGAAAGTTATAGGTAATATTCATGAAACTAGTAAATCTGCAGATCAGTGGCCTCAATCATCAGTTCTACAGTTTTATTTTGAAATTATTTTATTTAGTATTTAAAATATTCAACTCACAATATCATTTCTGTCATATTTGTAATATTAATTATTATAAATGATATATCAAGTAATCTCTGGAAGATTGTTAAAAATAGTGATACAAAACTAAACATTAATTCCAAAACTTTTTTATTTATTTATTACCTTTTAAATCCAACACTGTTTCAATAATTTGATAGCTGTAATTGTCTGATATTTAGTATTTTAAATTATCCATCTAAAATAATTAAAACATAGATCTTCTGATAATTACAATAATTGATGCAAACAGTAAATGATTATCACAAATATTTTATTAATTACTGGTATCCTAATTGTTAAATTTATTTAAAAATAATTATTTTGTTTCATTAGTATGTATTCATTAAATTCTGGTTCTAAATACAGTCATAAAAACAATTATATTTATTACTTTTTATGGGGTGTCCATTACTGGAACAGAGGGTGTCCACTACTGGGCCAGAGGGTGTCCATTACTGGGCTTTTGGGTGTTTTGATATATTTCTGTTATTTAAAATTAAATTTCTATTCATATGGGGAAATGAGGCTATAAGAATGGTTAAATATTGTTGATAGATTAATATAATATTGAAAAAACTGGAATATAATAATTATAACTATTAATAAAAAAATAATTTTTAAAGAAATTCCTTAAGGGTGTCCATTACTGGCACATCTACCCTATATATATATAATACATATATACAATAGGCGTTACGATTGAAACGTTTAATAAATATGGAAGTTTCCGTTCACAATATGTCAATCAATCGTTATATTTTTTGTAACTACAAATTTTCATTTACTTCATAATAAATAATCTTGAGTGAAAAATCATTTTTTTATTATATGATTATAGCTGCTAATGGAACCTTTTTATCCACTGTATATTTAATAAATATTTAGGTGATAATCTGTAACACTGATTTTATTAATATTCTTAAATATATTATCTTATATAATGTTTTTATAAGTTATTATCCTGGTTAATAGCTTCTTGTTTACAATTTTAGCGTGTCAACAAAAGTATACGAGGTTGCCAGAAAATCGCCAAGAAAATCACCAAATCTCCCGCCCCATTAGCGGTGATGACGTCAAAAACATGGAAAAATATGGACATCACGTGACTCGTAAATACAGTATTTGCGCATTCAATTCAAATGGCGAGGAGTTCCGGCATGTAGCAGTAGACTTTTAGAAGACTGTTTACAATTCGTTATTTCAAAATAATATAGTATTTCAAACTCAGTGTGCAGGAAGAAAAGGAAAGGAGGGGTGTGGGGTAAACATTTTGGAAGGGGTAGGGATATAGTGGGAGAGTAGAAAAATAAATAAATAAAAATGAGGAGTGATGAGTTTTAAGAGTGATTTTGCCTGAATTAAATTTCAGCTTTATATATTACGCGCATAAAAATATATATGTAATATACAGGGCTGTACAAAAGAATTCAAGTACGTTTCTGCCTATTGGTAGTGAATTTTTAACTGTGTTATGCGTTTTCTTATTATACTAAATTTTAGCAGACTGTGTAGAATATGTAACAGATATATGGGTCATATACAGAGCTGGAGAGACGAATTAAAGTACCTTTCCGACTGTGGACGGTAATTACAGATATCCGATTTTCAAATGCGCTATTTCTAAAATGTTTCCTTGGTTATCATCTTATTTACATTTTTAAACAGCGAAGTCTTGATAAAGCATTTTGGAAGTGTTGGAAAGTGTTTTATAATCTATGCTTGGTGCATGATTTTTCTTTCCTATTATTTATTTATTATTTTTTCTTTTAGTACTAAAATTATACTCTGATATTTATTTTTTAATTGAATATACATATATAAAGTGTGTGCGATTTACAGAAATAAATTTTGATTAATTATTATGTATTCGCTGACCTGCCAGTTGTTGCCTTGGGCCATGATAATTATTTCAAACATGCCAAAATCAGTGTTGAAGGATTTTATATTTTAAAACGAAAATCTTTACAAACGACCATCATGGTGGAGGACCCAGTGCCTTCGACTGCGTACACGGGAGGTGCTATGCAGCTCGTCGATAGTGAACACACTGTATATGCTGCGTCAGGCTATCACACTCAACTTTTTTCTTTTTTGTTTTTTTTTTTGAGCATTTTAAAATTTTATGAAAGATGCAATATGTACGATTAAGTTATCTACTTATGTAAATAAGAAAAAAAAATTAATTTTTATGTATAATCAAAATGTATATGATATATGTCGATTTTGTAAATGAATTTAGTGTTCAAAGCATACATTTTTCATCTGTTACGCTCCATATATTTCCTTTTATATTTTGTTTGTTTTATTTTCTATCTGAAATTTTGCTGTTATATAATCGAGAATTAAAAAAATACGTAAATATCTTAGGGGCTGTACATATATAACGATATCACTTTAGAAGGAGGGGGACTCTGGCATTTGATATCGTCCCAGTGGCAGAAAGTTTTGTAGCTGTCTGCGACAAGCTTTTAAAATTTCATAATCTGTCTGCAAATTTTGCTTGTCATTTTAATGAATAAATATAAATTAAACTAGGAATTTTTTATCATTCTTTTTAAAACATGGTAAGCATGATGCATTCTCATTAATTATGCTTATAACTTTTCATCATCTAACTTCTTGTAGAATTTCTAAAGAGTGGAGGATAAGCAGAACCAAACATAGGCAATAACGATGCTTTTAAAAACCTTTGGAAGCTTCAGAGGCCTCAAGCGCAAAAAGCACTGAGTTTTTTCTAAAACCCTTGAATGAAAAAAAAATTTTTTCCAATCCTTTGACAAAACTTGTGTTTTTTCGCGCACTTCTGATGAAATTCGCGTTTTTCCCCCGACCCTTTGACGAATTTTCCGTTTTTTCCGCGATCCCTTAACAAAATTCGCATTTTTTCTGCGGTCTTTTGAGGAAATTATTATTATTATTATTATTATTTCTATTTTTTTGGTGATATTCACATTTTTTTCACGGCTTTATGATGAATTTCTCTTTTTTGCCGCAATTTTTGGACGAAATTTGTTTTTTTCCATAATTCCTTGACAAAATTCGAATTTTTCTATTCTGCGACCTTTTGAGGAAATTATTATTATTATTATTATTATTTTTTTTTTTTTTTTGTAATTCTTCGGTGAAATTCACGTTTTTTCCATGGCTTTTTGACAAATTTCGCGTTTTTCCCGATATTTTTGGACGAAATTTGAGGGGATTTTTTGCGATCTTTTGACAATATTCGCGTTTTTTCCATAATCCTATGACGAAATTCGCGTTTGTTCCGCGATCCTTTGACGAAATTCGTACTTTCCGTGATCTTTTGATGAAAGTTGCGTTTTTTCATGATCCACTGACGTAATTCGCATTTTCCGCGATCTTTTGATGGAATTTGCATTGTGTCCGCGATCCTTTAACGAAATTTGCGTTTTGTTCGCAATCCTTTGACAAAATTCGCGTTTGTTTCACGATCCCTTGACGAAATGTGCGTTTATTTCACGATTATTTGACGAAATTTGCGTTTGTTTCACTATCTTTTACCGAAATTCGCGTTTGTTTCACTATCTTTTACCGAAATTCGCGATTTTTACGCGATCTTTTACAGAAATTTGCGCTTTTTAGGCGATTTTTTTTTGCCAAAATTCGCGTTTTTTACCCGATCTTTTGCCGAAATTTACGCCATTAACACGATCTTTTGCCAAAATTTGCGCTTTTTACGCGATCTTTGGCCGAAATTCGCGCTTTTTACGCAATCTTTTGCCAAAATCACGTTTTTTACACGATATTTTGCTGAAATTCACTTTTTATGCGATCTTTTGCCAAAATTCACGCCATTAACACGATCTTTTGCCGAAATTTGCGCTTTTTGCGCTATCTTTTGCCGAAATTCACGCTTTTTACACGATTTTTTGCCAAAATTCATTCTTTTTACGCGATCTTTTGGGGAAATTTACGCTTTTTATACGATCGTTTGACGAAATTCGCACTTTCTACGCGATCTTTTGGCGAAATTCGCGCTTTTTACGCGATCTAACGCCAAAATTCACGATTTTTGCGCGATCTTTTGCCAAAATTCAAAATTTTTATGCGATATTTTGCCAAAATTGACGTTTCATTCGCGGGAAAAAATTGTCCAAAAGTTGCGGACACTTTTTTAAATTGATTTCATTAGTGCACACAATAATTGTCCGCAAAAGATTATTTTTGTCCGCGACTATGTCGCCGTGTCGCGTTGTTACTGCCGCTGGAGATATCGTAAGGTACCTGTAGGAGGTGTTGTCTTTTGATAATCTTTATCATTTTTTATCCAAGTTTTTTTTTTTTTTTTTTTTTGCATCAAAATAGTCTTTTAACTTTTTGCTTAGTCCGCTATCTATCTTTATGAAAGTACAAAGTTGTTACTAAAACAAATTAAATAATTATAAAATATGGAATATACCAACGTTTGGCATTCCTACTCTTCTGCCATATGAGCATATAATGCGTTGTTAGAGTAACCAGGTTCGAAATTATACTTGTTTTTTTACTCGTAAAAAAATGGGGAAGAATACTGGCCAGTTGTTTTGTTGATAAGAACTTACTTCTGCTTACTCTTTTCCCATACAGGGAGCAAGTGCAGGAAAATGTATTATGTAATAAAAAGCTATTATTAAACACTTTTATGTAATATTTCCTTAAAATGTTTTTTGGTATAAAGCTATTTCATGTTTAATAGTGCTTTATTGACTTTTCTTCATTAAAATCAGAAAAATATGTGAATAATAAATGTATAATATCACTGCAAACGTATGAAAAGAAAAAGGAAGAAAAAATTGTAAAAATATAAAGAATTCTTAGACATTGATAACGATTGGGGGGAGGGGGGGCTCGAGGAATGATAACGTATGATATTGTAAAGGGGGCAAGAGGTCCACAATTCCCCTAAATTTGATAACGTTATATATGTACAGCGCTTTACAAACAAATTCTTTGTTGTAAAATTTGTTTATGAATTTGTGAAGTATTTTGAATAATACTTTTGCAGCTTTTATGTGGTAATATTACTATAAATTATTTAGTTTAAACTAAACTCGTAATATCTAATTATTATAATATAGTATTATAATATATAGTACATTATTCCTGGTGTTTTAATTGTTTGAAGAGCATTATATATAGATAGATATATGCTGAATTTAATATTTAATTTGTAATATACATAATCTAGGATTTAATTGTACATAATACTGCCTTTTTCAGTGATATTTATTATTATTATTTTTAAATCAAGATTTTGTTTTTCTTTCATGTTTTACAGAAAAAATTTCAATGATCAAAAATTGTATGGTAATAAAAAGTGAGCTTTATTTTATTAGAAAGTAGGTATAAATAAACATTATGCAATCATTCAATGTATCCAAGTATATTTCAATTATGATATTCTTGACAAATTTTATTCCAAAGCATAGTTTTTACAATAAATGAAATTCTAAAAAAATAGAGAATGAATAAATAAAAAAAGATAAATAAATGGATTCCGTTATGTATTGTTGTACACCATTACAAATAAATCAGTTTTGCTTTTCATGCAATCTTTCGGAAAAAATTTCTGCGAGAAAATTATAAAAATGTTTGTTATGTGTAAATAAGGCCATGAAATTCTGAGATGATACCTTTTATTTTAATCACCCATGTATTTTTCCTGAAATTTTGTAATTTGCGCAAAATTTTTGCAGTTATATATTATGCAGCATGTATATTGATCTATATTGAATGTTGTATCTTTAAATTGAATAGATGACAATGCCAGAATGAACTGAAAATTAATTATATGTATTGAGCTTAGCAATTTTGGATATTTGTTAATAGTGTAAATTTTATTGAAAGATCATCAAAATTAAAAAAAGAAAAGAAAAGAATTTGATAAAATATGTGAAAGATATCTATGAATCTTCCTAATGGATGAGAAAACTCTACTATGGCATATCTTGAGTAATTAATGCTTTTTAAATAACTTTTAATCCTAAGTTTTAATCTACATAAAAAATGTGCTTTATTTACACTGGCCTCCAAAAGTTAAGGTACAGGGACTGGATGCTTTCGATTGCACACGTTTTGTCGAATATCTACAAAAAATATTGGCGAATTGTTCTTGAACTTCTGGGATGAAAAGAACATGTTTGATTTTATATTTATCGGTGAAGATTTAGTCGGGGGGTACAATTAGGGGGCTAATAATAAATTTAATAATAAAATAATATTTGCGATCACCTATGTAACAGGAAAGGCTGGAAATGGTTTGTCACTGTGGTAAATGGCTAATTGGGTCCTGTTCAATGTTTGTATGCATTTGTGTAAGCATAACACTCCTATTCGTGAAGATGTTAACGTTTTTGTGAAAAATTCAAAGGGTTTTTGTTTATAGCATACAGAGTTTTCAACCAAATTTAACGCAACTTTCCAAAAACCTGACAAAGAGTAGTAGAAACATTATACTGCAATTAAAACATGAATATATTGAATATTTGATGAGATATGGGCATTTTTACGAGATAATTTTTAACTGCGCATGCGCGGAAGATTTCAAAATTTTTATTTCATAATTTGGTAGTAAGCTATTTAAGTCAACTTATATAAAAAGTCCAGTCAAATATCGCGAAAATTCACAAAGATAGGGTCGATATAGTGAGTTGCTTCCTAGAAATAGCTTTATTATAAGGGATTTTCTACAACTTTTCAATCAGCTCGCTATATCTTTCTAAGTTTTCACAATATTTGATTGAACTTTTTTTTGAAGTTGCCCCAAAATACTGACTACCAAATTATGAAATAAAAATTTTGAAATCTTCCGCGCATGCGCAGTTAAAAATTATCTCATAAAAATGCACATATCTCATCAAATATTCAATATATTCATGTTTTAATTGCAGTATAATGTTTCTACTACTCTTTGTCAGGTTTTTGGAAAGTGGTGTTAAATTTGGTTGAAAACTCTGAATGCTATAAACAAAAACCTTTTGAATTTTTCACAAAAACGTTAACATCTTCACGAATATGAGTGCTATGCTTACACAAATGCATACAAACGTTGAACAGGACCCAAATAGTCATTTACCACAGTGACAAACCATTTCGAACCTTTCCTGTTACATAGGGGATCGCAAATATTATTTTATTATTAAATTTATTATTAGCCCTCTAATTGTACCCCCGACTAAATATTCACCGGGAAATATAAAATCAAACATGTTCTTTTCATCCCAGAAGTTCAAGAACAATTCGCCAATAATTTTTGTAGATATTCGACAAAACGTGTGCAACCGAAAGCATCCAGTCCCTGTACCTTAACTTTTGGAGGCCAGTGTAAATGATCTGTAAGAAAAAAGACAGATCGGGTAATATTTACATTCGGATGTAACTATGTCAATGCAGAATTAATACAGAAATTATAGTTTTTTGTTCTATAACAAAATGTTTATATTCTTAAGGAAAGGTGTAATAATAAGCTTCGGGGAAAAACATAAAATAATAATAATAATAATAATTTTTTGACAAGCATTCTGCATCTTTTTAATCTGAATTTACAATCACATAATTTAAAAAATGAATATTATTTGAAAATTTAAATATGCAGCACAAACCTATTATTATTTTTATTTCCCTTTCAGTTAATATTGTTATGAATATTTTTGGTGGGAGCAAGGTTGAGGGGGAGGGCAGGGGTGTACTTAACATGCGAAATACTAATATTCATTTGATAATACTTTCCCCCTCATTTGTATACATGTATTAATAATACTTTGATATTTTGTCTTTGTGAATCATATATATATCGCATGTATTGCTGCATGTATGTTGTATCTAGTATATTTAATATTATATCATTTGATTGAATAGAGAAATAACTGAAGAATTACTTTATTCATCCATTTCAAAGTTCTTGCCTCTAAAATGTACAGTCGGAAAAAAAAAAAAAAAAAAAAAAAGAGGGAGAGAATGAGTGAGTGAGATAAACACCTTATACATTTTAATCATCAAATTGTCCCTGAAATAAAGAAAAATAGCCATTATCTGGAAATTATATCTTAAAGATAAGTTTTGGTGTCGTCTTAGTAGTGAAATTGGACTAAACTCTGAAATTTTCAATTCGAACACATAATTTTGTCAACATATTTTTTTTTTTCGGTAATATTTACATTAGAAATCAAAAGAGAAGTAATTCAGCAAAGTAGTTTTGGAGTTAGACAGGTTTCAAGTTTGGAATTCCTCATGTTAAATCAATCTGTAACGGTTGCAAACCAGATTGAAAGTGGTCAGTTTTTTAAACATAACTCAAAACTACTTCGAGGAGCTGTAATTTTGGTTTCCTATATCTAAAACTTTTAAAATTCGATTTTTTTCCTGCATTGTCATCAATTTCTTTACAATGAAGATATGGTTAGTAGTTATTACAATATATTTATTAAAAAAAAATAAATAAAAAAAAAATGGCCATTTTTTCCCCCATTCTGACCAGAAAATCAGAGTTCTAACTTTTTACGGCTGCTCTTTCATCTTCACCTAACACTTCATTTATAATGGCTGTTTCATAATAATGGAAGCTATCAGTCCATCAGAAGGAAATAACTCGGCTAAAGCGGAAATTCGGTTAGCAGGACTCGGATAATCGGAACTTTACTGTACTTGCAAAAAAAAAAAAAATTAGTCGACAATAATTTTGAAAATAGTGTTTTTCCATTTCCAGCCCTGATAAAAAGGCATATTTCGAATAAAATTAGCAATAAATGAGTGCCTTACACTACAACAATTTCTCCTCTCTAATTCTTATCCTTATTATCAAAATATCTAAGCTAAAAAAAAAAATACTTTTGATTGTTAAACACAACATAATGAATAAGTTTTGATTTGAGCACAGGATTTATGGTTGAAAGTATTCTTTACAATACTGCTATTGATGAGTACAAATATGAAATTAAAACAGGTAAAATAAATATATTTTGATGGGATGTTCCAATGTGCGACATATTCCCCTGTCATTAAAAATATTTTACAGGATTATATTTTTTTACAGTGAACTATGAAAATACCCAATTTTTGGGTATTTACCCAAGGCTCGGATAAATACCCAGGTGCATACTCCGGGTAATACCTGCGTATTTACCTATCCCATATCACTGTGTATAACTAATAGAATAAAATCGCCACTCTCTGTCCATATTTTCTTTACATAATGACCTATAATAATATTTTTATCTATAAACAGTCTTTTATTTAAATACATATTGTAGTAATTAATTATAATAGATTGTGTTTTGACTTTTCAGTAGTAAATTAATGTTGCTTTACATAAACAAAAGAAGAAATTCAGAAACTTTGAATATTACGTAATTAAATTTGCAAAACGAGTCATAAACAATATGTTTATTATTTAATTGTTTAAAATTTACAATGGTTAAATTTGAAGGCAAAGATGATAATATAATAAACACGATATAAATAAGTAAAGGTGAAACATGTAAATCATTTTAGCCAGAAAAACTATACTGAATCACTTTTTATTGTCATATTTCATTTTCATGAAACATTTGCTAAAATTTATGCATTTATAAAAGTCGTAATTATTCTACTTTAACTTACATGAAACAGCGACGGCTGCGTCGCTGTAATAATAATAATAATAATAATAATAGTAAAATTGTTCAAAGTGATCTCGACTATTTTAAAAACTGCCAAAGCATTCTGTAAATTGAAGTAATGTGCCCCTTCTATCTAACGAAAATGACTGCTAGAATATGGGCTGCTAGAAAAGTCCCTACCCCCACTGGGTCATAAATTTTTGTCAACAGAGAGCTGATAAGATGTTGGACAGTTGGACTTCACGGCAATTAAGGATAAATGCTTCTTGACAGCTTGTAAGGGGGGTAGGAACAAACTACTCTCTCAGCCGAACGTGATATTTTCTGCAAGTGACCAACAGCCTTAAGTGCAACGAATACTACGTAAAAATTTCGTCACATAAAAATATACGAAATGTTGAACTCTACAAGTCCCAGAAAATTTCATAATTATTCCCCTTTGGCAGGAAAATTTTTATAACCCGTGTTTTATAAATTTATGAAGTTTAACGTATTAAACAATCGTTACAATAATCTTTTAAAATTTATGCATTTTCACTTCCTTACAGATAAAATAAAAATATTGTAATGTAAATAACGTACAATCAATTCAATAATGTTTATAATATTAACATATAAGAAATAATAATATTAATATTACAGATAGGGGAAATTCCTTTCGACAAATTTTTAGAATTGTATAAATCTAAAAGTTAAAAATAAATAGAGGTACTGACATTACACTCAATAAAATTTTTTTCGATATGAATAAATTGACACAATACCTGAATTTGATTTTTTACAATTTAATCTTATAAACTTACATATTTGCATTCTTAACAGAATTTTCTGGCGGCTTTCTTTTATATTATTAGTCTAATTATCATTTTGTAAGTTAAAAATGAACAATACAAGTACGGTAAAAAAAAAAAAAAAAAAAAAAAAGCAGCTAAATAAATAAAGCAAGCATGAACAAAATATCGTCTGACACCTTGATTCGTTTTAGGAACGAATAGATATTCAAACCATAGAGGATAAACATATTTCTTCAACATAGGTAAATTTCGGGGTTTGTTAGTTCTTCCCGAGGGGTCTCTCAATGGGAGAAATCGTGTACGAGATTACGGAATCACCTTGATTACAGCTGATTACTATGATTACATGTGATTATACCTGATTACACCTAGATTACAGCTGTTTACACTTGATTACAGTTGATTTCACATGGAAATACGTGATTAAATTGCTAAAATTTATGATTTAACAGTTTTACTCGATTTTATTGCCTTCCAAAAATCTGTTTTTTTTTTGTTTTTTTTTAAAGATTTGTCCAAAATAAGAAATAAGTATCAAGCAGGACGGTGATTTGCCTATCACTGTTCTGCTGACAGTGGCGTAGCTAAGGGGGTGGGGTCTGAATCTCACCCCAAATGATGGGCTCGTACACTAAATCATGAATAATAAAAGTAGTAACTTCTGCTAAAACGGCAATTTTTTTTTCTTTTTTTACATGTTAACTTTTTAGATTTGTCCAAAATAAGAAAATAGTATCAAGCGGGACGGTGATTTGCCTATCACCGTTCTGCCGACAGTGGCTTAGCCAAGGGGTGGGGGTCGGAATGTCCCCCTCTAACGATGGGCCCGTACACTAAATCATGAATAATAAAAGTAGTAACTTCTGCTAAAACGGCAATTTTTTTTTCTTTTTAGCTCACAGGCTATCAAAGCCTGAGAGCTAATGTGCCCGCCCGTTCTGTATGTATGTACGTACGTATGTATGTATGTACGTAACGCGATAACTCTTGATAGAAACATCCGATTTGCTTCAAAATTTTTTTCTAGGTTCATTGTGATAAGGCGCTTCCCTGATTAGTTTTGGGAGTTCATTGGTTAAGGATAAAGGGGGAAAAACGGGGTTAGTCCAACCCCTTAATTCAGATAAATGGGTTTTTCATGCAGAATCATTCGATTTGCTCCGAATTTGGTATACCGGTTTATTATGTTATGGAACTTCCCTGATTAGTTTTGAGGGTTCATTGGTTAAGGATAAAGGGGAAAAAGGGGTGTTAGTCCGCCCCTTTTAATTCAGATAAATGGGTTTTTCATGCAGAATAATTCGATTTACTCCGAATTTGGTATACCGGTTTATTATGTTAAGGAACTTCCCTGATTAGTTTTGGGGGTTCATTGGTTAAGAATAAAGGGGGAAAAGGGGGGCTAGTTCACCCCTTTAATTCAGATAAATGGGTTTTTCATACAGAATGATTCGATTTGCTCCGAATTTTGTATACCGGTTTATTATGTTAAGGAACTTCCCTGATTTAGTTTTGGGGGTTCATTGGTTAAGGATAAAGGGGGGAAAGGGGGGGTTAGCCCGCCCCTCTTAAATTAGATAAATGGGTTTTTCATGCAGAATGATTCGATTTGCTCCGAAGTTGGTATCAAGGGCGGCGCCAGAGGGGGGACCGGGGGGGCATATGCCCCCCCGTCGGGCACACCTGGCCCCCCCGTCGGGGTCAAATTTAATCGTCGTCGGGGAAAATTTTTTGACTTGAGTGTTGAGTCCTGCATCGGGTCGGGTAATCCGATTTTTCCTGCACACGACCCGAGTCGTGTCGAGTCGGGTGTAGTTTAATTTTTTAAAAAAAGATCTTAGGTTTGTTTATAGAAAATACGACCCACGGAATAGCAGGGCACTGATTTTTTTTCTTCGGAAGCCGGATTGGCTTGACCACATGTTGGTTAAAGGCTGTCGTACAGCGGCCGGATGTTACCGAAAACTTGTCTAGAGCTCATTCATGTGCTTTCCTGTTGGATGTTTATTCGATTGACCGCAAACTTACGCCCCTATGAGAAATACGATTTCAAGAGGAGACATGACGTTTAAATTCATCTGCTCGCTTCGGTCTTCTCATTAAAAAGCGTAGGGTAAGTATTTTTTTTTTTAATAAATGAATGGGTAAATAAAAAGAGAGTTTTGTATAATTATTCAAGCAAACTTAGTATCGAATTAAAATTTCATTCTTTCTTCATTAATTTCAATATACAGTGAGTAGAGTCTCATTTTATAGATATTAATCTCTATTTCATATATAGAAGAGAAATGGAAGGTATAAATAAAAAAATAATTATATAAATACATAACTTCATTGTAAACTACGGGAAGACGTATATATAGCAACTTCTAAAATCTTCATCGGGTCAGTTAACCCGATTCTACCCGATCGTGTTGGCCATCGGCTCTAAATTTTTTTTTTTTGCTGTGGATCGGGTTGACTAGTGTTTCCATTTTCGGATCATCTCAGATTAGAGTTTTTGTTTCTTGGGAGTCGATTCGAGTACGCCAAATATTTCCAAAGATAAGTCCGTCCCACCAGTGGCCGAGAGGTTCTGTGCTCTCGAAGCTGGTCGACGGAAGGTGCTGGGTTCGAACCTAATCGCGCCCGTCGGCCCAATCGTTTAGAATTTTCGTGGTTTTCTTCGAACCTTGGATTTCCATGTGTGAATACGGATTAGGTTCTCTTAGAAAGCCCTCTCTCCCTTATGGAGGGCACCTTGGGCCTATATCCCTCGAGTAGATAATCGGCCGTCAAAAATCAACCCAACCCAAAGAAAAGTCCAGATTATTGTTTCAAATGATAAAAAATACTTGTATATGAATAAGTAAATGTATGCATTCATTTTTTGAAATATAAAATTGATTTTAGAGATATGATTGCAAACTATTTTTCAGAATTGTTTTACATTTAGGATTGATTTTTTTTTTCATGCTTAGGATCAAGTTGCAGGTTCAAAAAAAATAATTTTGTCGATTTCGGGTCGGGCATAACTCGAACAGTGCAGGGATGTAATTAACAATTCTTGTTTAGGGTCGTAAGTTCGTATTTAGAAATTTTAAAAAAAAATCGTGTATAAAACAGATTATTAACTTCATAATTTAAACTTGATTGTATTGTTAGACTGAACAATTTTAATTAATAACTTGGTTATACTTTGTAGAGTTCTGTATGGGCCGAAATTTCCAGGTTCGGGCTCAGCCCGACTCGTAGAAAAAAAAGTTCGGCCCGGCCCGGTATAAAAGTTAAAACTTCGGCCCAGCCTGGTCCGTACAAAAAGCAATAATGAACCGACCCGGTATAAAAATTGAAAGCTCGGTCCGAGCCCGGCCCGGAAAAAAGTTAAAATCTCAGCCCAAGTCCGACGGAATTTTACGTCGATTTTGTTAAAAGGAGTTCTGACCAAAAATAATTATTTTAGCTCTTTTTTCATGTTTATAATTTTCATTTTTAAAGAAGATTGCGATATACATTTCTTTAATGAATCTATATTTGTATTTTAATGTTTCAGCTATAACTGATATCGTTAATCAAAAAATTATGTATTGGAGACTTAAAAATCTGAAAAATGCTATACAATAAAATCTTCTGGGACATCGCATAGGAAAGAAAAAAAAATGCGTTATAAGCAAGTTCTCTTCTTAAAAGGTGTGAATGTATTATATTCTTTTCTCACGTATTATTATATTCATTTTGCATGGACCAATAAATTTTTCTATATAAGACAGGATTCCGCCATAGCTGGTTCTTTTTCACACGTTTTACTGTATTTTAATATTATTGCCTAGAAATCTACTATTCTTTAAAACGAATAAAGTTTAATGTTTAATTGTAGAATAATGTCGATTTAAAAATATATACACGTTTTGCAAAAATTTTTGGCCTGGGCCAAATTTTACTGATTTTTGCACGGACTAGGCCATGCCGAGACAATTATTTCATACAAGCTGGATCGAGACGGGACTGAAAATATCGGCTTATGAAGACCTAGGAAGAATGAAACCTGCCTTATCTCGGTACGAAAAAAAGAAGTTAGGCCCGAGTGCCATGAATGAAAATAGGCCCGAGCCCGGCCCGTGCAGACCTCTAAACTTTGGATGTTTCAAAATAAGCATGAATTTAAAGATTTTTTTAGCATCAACAAGACTTTGTTTTATGATTGAGCTGATAGTAATGAACTTTTACATTCTAAGTTATTTTACAAGTTTTCCTTTAACTTACATTTTTCATCGGAATTTCGTATTTCAGCTTTAATCTCAGATTTAAATTCTGTATCTTATCAGAAGTTAGAGGATCATACTGTCTGGTTTCGAGGAATATATATTAAAAAAAAAAAAAAAATACGTGAGTTGAAGGTGTTTCTTCAATTGCTTTTATTATTATTGAAACACGAAAATTCCTGTTTTGATTTGCCCATTTCCCCCCCCCAAAATACAGAAAATTCATTATTTTAAGGCTGTTCTCAAATCCAAAAGGGCAACTTTTTGACATAAGTTTTAATTTATTTTTGTTCGGAAATGCATGAAACTAGCAGGTGTTGATGTTCAGAAACTATGTCATCGAGCTGTTTTATCCGTATTTTGCAAACGCAATAGATCTTTCAGAAAAGAGTGTCAAAGTGAGCGTTTTGAACCGAATTTCCGCGCGAAACGAGAAAAACCAGTCAAGAAAGGATGGAAAACGTGTTTGTCACGTGATCCGAATCGCTTCTAACTCAATAGGTAATTGATGGAACCAAAAATGGAAAACACAGTTCGATTCCAAATCGCTTCCCTGGTCAGGCTTTTCCAATTTAATATCTTTTCGTTAGAAAACAAATTTGTAAATGTGTCAAAACGTTTTGCGCTTGTTGAGCAAAACAGTTCAAAACAGCCTTAACGTAAAAATTATCTGAAGTTGCATTTTCGTCAAATCACAGGGGTGTTCCAGTAACTGTGCTGCATGTTACTTTTTTGTACCAGAAACTGAATTTTTACGTATGTCTCTTTTCCTCCAAAACACGAAAAATTCGCGAACTGAAACTCATTTTTTTTTTTTTTTTTTTAATTCTCCGGTCAAAACACGGACTCTTCTTTAAATAATAAAAAAATCTGTTCCAACCACAGGCGCGTTCCGGCAACTTGCTGCCTGTGCTTTTTACGTTTGACGAAATGTTTTCTTGAGAATGAAAGCAATAATTGCGCTTTTTCTTAAACGGCTGAAAGGCAAAATAATGAAAAAAATAATAAAACGCGGTATTTGTAAAGTGAGCATTATTGTCATAAAATTACTGTTAATTATTTAGAAAGCTCTAGTTCGACTAATTAATTTCACACCATTCCTTTATGGATAAAGTATAATTCACTTATATTCAATACGATGAAAGGAAGCTATTTAATACATCAACCTGTTAAGACAGAACGACAAAGAATTGGAAGAACTTTCCCATTTAGACAATTTTAGCCTGTTTTAGCTGATATTGCGAAATTTTTCAGGTTAAAGCGTTATTCCATCACACTGGTTCCGTTTTAACAGGTTTTACTGTAGTGCTTAAAATTTCTCAATTTTCAAGCGTCTGTCCGGCTTTTTTACCAGACTGCCAAGAAGGGTTATGTGTTTCACGCGTATCTGGGTATGTGGATTTCTTTATACCCTCGAAACATCCCAACGGCTGGATGGATTTTAATGAGTGAGGTCTCTATCGATTCGTCTTAACCATCCGATGGTTATAGGCTAGATTTGATTATATAAATTCAAAATGGCGGTACACACGAAATTTTTTTTACGCACCCTATTGAGTGGCATATCATTGGATAGGTCTTTCAAAATGAAGACGATGTTTCATTGACTATTTTACAGTCAGAAGCTCCGTTTAAATATTACACAACCTGGACGTTGTGTAGGTAGGATCTCTATCTTTACTGCAACTCTAACCATCATAGACATCTATAGGCCTCATCAAAACAGTGTTTATAGATAGGAACTAACAATCAAACACAACTTGAAAGTCACCAATACAAGTAAATAATAATAATAATAAAAAAAAATAGGTAAGTAATATAAAAAAAATAGTTTAATATTGACGAGAAATAATTAATTACTTCGCTTTTTTAGCCCAGTGGTTAGAGAGTTGAATTCGGAAATAATTA
The DNA here is from genome assembly GCA_963932465.1 of Maratus speciosus. NCBI lineage: Eukaryota > Metazoa > Arthropoda > Arachnida > Araneae > Salticidae > Maratus > Maratus speciosus. Next base: position 426,463,694 of record OZ010794.1, read on the forward strand.
GGGGAAGCTGGAAATTGTTTTAACCCCTTCAGTTTAGGTCTGGAATGAATATGCTACGTTTTTCCCCTCGTACTAGGTGAGCGTTAGGAATTATACATTGATTTAAAGTCAAAAAACACGTTTTTTTTTTTTTTTTTTTTTAATACCATAACACTATCTCAAAATCTCTAACTTTTTCAAAAACATTGTCTACAAAAGCTGTAGAGCTTAAAATTTTGAGTAAAATGAGTACCTACACTTAATACTTTAGTTGAATATTAAGGTCACAATTCTACTTTAAAGTTTTAGCACCGTGGTCAGAGGGTTGAACTCAGAATTAATTAGGGGAAAACTGGAAATCGTTTTAATCCCTTCAGATTAGGTCTAAAATGAATATTCTATGCTTTCCCCCTCGTACCAAGTGAGCGTTAGGAAATATGTACTTATTTACATTCGAAAAACATGTTTTTCCTTAATATTTTAAACAATACCTCAAAATAGTTAATTCTATCAAAAACTTTGTCAATACAAATGTTGTAGAACTTAAAATTCTGAATAAAATGAGCACCCACATTAGTATTTTTGTTAAAAATTAAGGTTGCAATTCTAATTTCAAAATTTTGCTTTAATCGCTAATCAAGAGCTTGAAGTCCGGAGAGACCAAGTTACCTGAGAATATCTCAAAACAGCTAAGTCTATCAAAAACATTGTCAATACAAATATTGTATAGCATAAAATTCTGAATAAAATGAATACCCACATTAATATTTTTGTTCAAAATTAAGGTCGCAATTCTATTTCAAAATTTTGCCTTAATCACTAATCAAGAGCTTCAAGATAGGAGAGACCAAATTACCTTAACAATATCTCAAAACAGCTAACTATATCGAAAAATTGCCAATATAGATGTTTTAGAGCTTAAAATTTTGAATAAAATGAATACTCATATTAATATTTTTGTTCAAAATTAAGGTCGCAATTTAAGATATTGTTAAAAATATTAAAGAAAAACGTGTTTTTCGAGTGTAAATGTGTACATATTTCCTAACGCTCACTTAGTACGAAGGGGAAAACATAGAATATTCATTTTAGGCCTAATCTGAAGGGATTAAAACGATTTCCAGGTTTCCCCTAATTAATTCTGAGTTCAACCCTCTGACCACGGGGCTAAAACTTTAAAGTAGAATTGTGACCTTAATATTCAACAAAAGTATTAACTGTAGGTACTCATTTTACTCAGAATTTTAAGCTCTACAACATTTGTATTGACAATGTTTTTGAAAAAGTTAGTGATTTCGAGATAGTGTTGTGGTATTTTAAAAAAAGTGTTTTTTGACTATAAATCAATATATAATTCCTAACGCTCGCCTAGTACGAGGGAGGAAACGTAGTATATTCATTCTAAACATAAACTGTTGAAGTGATTAAAACAATTTCCAGCTTTCCCCTAATTATTTCCGAATTGGGCTTTTTTTTTTTTTTGCTCCCCTACCACTGGGATATTTACGCAGTCGGTTTTTTTTTTATTTTTTAAATTTAATTCCCTCTCTGTCTCGTTGTTTGACCTGACAACACTAACTTACGAGCCAAGCTGGATTTAGCTCAATTTTACAAAAAGAATGTCTAAGTTATTGTTTGACATGAAAAATTATATATTTAAATTTGAATGAGTCGCTTTACGTGTTTATTTTCTACATAAAAGCTAGAATTGATATTACGGATATAATTGTGGACTATTTTTTCATAACTGTATTCAATTATAGATGTTTTTGTGTCGAGTTGTGTTCGGGTTGAAGCGAAGTATTTCGGTTTAGGGTTAACAGAAAAATTGTTGTCGGGTTTTGCGTCAGCAAAAATTTTTGTTAGGTTTCGGATTGACTTTAAGTTGAACATTTGGGTTGGGTATAACCCAACACGCGCAGGAATCTATTTCAGATGATAAACTACGTATTTGAATATGAATGACTCCTTGCATGTTTATTTTTTCACATAAAAGATAATATTAATATTAGAGATATGATTGCAGACTATATATTTTTTTTTTTATAATTACATTATATTGTGGATCAATTTTCTCTGATTCCGGGTTTCAGGTTGGGATTGGAATTAAGTATTTCGGGTTCGATCGGGTTGCGGGTAGACAGAATATTTTTGGTTGGGTTCGGTTCGGGTTGCAGCTTTGTTTTAAATAAAATTTGTAAGGCATCAAATTTTATTTATTACCCCGGAAGGACCCTAGTTAGGTTAGGTGTAACGTTTAACTGTTAGTCTTCACGATGACACTGTCACTGACAAATTTAAATAATTTTATTTTTAAATAATTTTTGCTCACTTTATGCGTTTTTAATAGGGATTTGTCAACTGATTATTTTCAGTTGTCTCCGGCATTAAAATACATGGTCAACCTGACCGGAACATGAACCGCGTTTCGAAAAAAATTGGTTACCTACCTTATCTGATGCGCGACTCTTTGGTTCGGCTCATAAGCGGAGAACTGCTGCATACTTTGTCTTTCACACACTGCTGCGTACATGCCATATATGTGCACGTAAAATCTATAGTATTGAATGACCGCTTATTGGGAGTTTTCTGTATGGAAGAAGAGTACAAAGCAGAGTTTTTCCTTTTGGGTAATGCTCAAAAATGTGGAAACTCTTTTTGTTGTGGATTCCTTCGCCTATAAAGATTAGGTGACTAGTGAGGTGTTTCAAAAATAACCTTAACCTTAAGAGATTTTTTTTCACTTTATTTATCTACAATATTCTTTGACAAGCTTCGAAATACATGTTTCGAGTAAAAATCGTTTGGCCCTCTGCAATTTGTCTCTAATTTAAATAGCAGTGTGAGTGCTAGAGATCTGCGCGTTTCGGGTTATGCCAAATCCGGACGCGAAAATTTCAAGTTTTACACGTGATTGATCAACATATTCCACCTGTTATTTAAAAAAGGGGGGGGGGGGGGGAAGAAACAAAGAAATGTTTTATTGTTCATTTGCTCCAAAAAAATTCTGAAGTATAAATACAGTCCCGGTCCGGCCCGAATCTACAGAAAAAATGCAAGACCCGGACGTGTCCCGGGGATAATGAAGTTCAGGACTACACCAACATTTCAAAAGCTAAAATTTAGTCCGAGCCCGTACAGAGTTTTCAGATAAAATTAAGCCAATCCCGAGTTTAATGAAAGAAACTTTTACCGAGTTCGGGCTTCGGAACAGGGCAGGGCTCGTGGAAACCTCTAATATATATTTTGAATTAGGCCCCCCTGTCGGGGATACTGTGCCCCCCCGTCGGGCAAGTTCTGGCGCCGCCTCTGGTTGGTATACCGGTTTATTATGTTAAGGAACTTCCCTGATTAGTTTTGGGGGTTCATTGGTTAAGGATAAAAGGGGAAGGGAGGCTAGTCCACCCCCCTTAATTTATATAAACGGGTTTTTCATGCAGAATTATTCGCTTTGCTCCAAATTTGGTATACGGTTTATTATGTTAAGGAGCTTCCCTGATTCGTTTTGGGGATTCATTGGTTAAGGATAAATAGGGGGCTAGTCCACCCCCTTAATTTAGATAAATGGGTTTTTTGCAGGATTATTCGATTTGCTCCAAATTTGGTATACCGGTTTATTATGATAAGGAGCTTTCCTGATTAGATTTGGAGGTTCACTGGTTAAGCATAAAGGGGGAAACGGGGGCTAATTCCCCTTCACTTATTTTTTTGAGGGGCATTATTCTTTAAATAAGAGTATGATATACAATTAGTGTGAATAGCCTGTGAGCTCAATGCCATCAGTTTAGCTGGGCACTTTTCTTTTTTATTTTTTACATGTTAACTTTTTAGATTTGTCCAAAATAAGAAAATAGTATCAAGCGGGACGGTGATTTGCCTATCAGCGTTCTGCCGACAGTGGCTTAGCCAAGGGGTGGGGTCGGAATGTCCCCCCTAACGATAGGCCCGTACACTAAATCATGAATAATAAAAGTAGTAACTTCTGCTAAAAAGGCAATCTTTTTTTTCCTCTTTTTTACATGTTAACTTTTTAGATTTGTCCAAAATAAGAAAATAGTATCAAGCGGGACGGTGATTTGCCTATCAGCGTTCTGCCGACAGTGGCTTAGCCAAGGGGTGGGGTCGGAATGTCCCCCCTAACGATAGGCCCGTACACTAAATCATGAATAATAAAAGTAGTAACTTCTGCTAAAAAGGCAATCTTTTTTTTCTCTTTTTTACATGTTAACTTTTTAGATTTGTCCAAAATAAGAAAATAGTATCAAGCAGGACGGTCATTTGCCTATCACCGTTCTGCCGACAGTGGCGTAGCCAAAGGGGTGTGGTCGGAATGTCCCCCCCCCTAACGATGGGTTCGTACTCTAAATCATGGATAAAAAGTAGTAACATCTGCTAAAACAGCAAAAATTCCGAAATTTTTCATTTTAGCAGGTATAATTTTAAAGTGTTTCTTTCGCCGGAACCATTTATTTTTTTCCGTTTAAAACAGGATTCCATTATAGACGTTTTCACATGTATTCTCTAAAATTTATCCACTCTATAATAACCAAGGGTGGATCCACCACTCAATTTAGAGGGGGTCATGGCTCTTTTTTTTTTGGGGGGGGGGGGTTACACCACTTCATGATCAATTTTTATATTGAAGGCTATTCTCAAATTAAAACTGACGATTTTTCTGATACTTTCGCGAAATCATTTTCATTCCTAAATACAAAATATTTGCATTAGTATTCGTTAATATATATATATAGATTTCATTGAGATACCAAGAAATCGTAGCATTTCCCATTTTCTTATAAATGCGAAGAATGATTCAGAAATGTCATCATGAGAGAGCAATTTGCATTCGCGTCCGGAAATTTAGTTTAAAATGCCAAATTTTATGGAATTTTTGGTAAGATTCTTCGCTTTTATTGAAAAATGGAAAACAGTTTCGATCACATCGTTTCCGAATAAGTGCACTTTTAAATTTCTTGAGATTAGAAATATTTTCACGGATGTATCAGAAATTACCTAATTTTGATTTGAGTAGAGGTTTAAAGAGTAAGAGAGATTCGCATTGTTGAACAAACTTCGGAGGAGGGGGATTGAAAGAATTTAAGATATATTTCATTTTTTAATAACTTTTAGCATTTTTCTGTTGTTTACGAGGGGGAAGGTCATGACCCCCGTCTTCTTCCCCTTGGATCCGTCACTGATAATAACCGCTTGAGAGCATAAGTGTACTATAGTTAAATCTACGACATTAGAACATGTTTGTAACGAAGCGTGCCATAAATGGAAAAAAAATTAAAGTTTGACGAAATTAACACTGTACAATTTATACCCGCTAATATAAAAATCTATTTAAAATGGAACATTTATCCAGACCTTTGCGATTCCTTCTTTGTAGCAGTAAAGCCTGTGGAAAATTAAAAACAGAAACATTTCATGATCCCGATTACGAAAGGATGGATAATCTTAGAAATACTCTGGCTAAAGCGGATACCTGTTTAAAACGGTATTTTTATGATCTCTAGTAATTCCGTTTTGAGAGATGTTATTGTAACTAGATAAAGTGTAAAACTTCATCAACGGAGAATTTGGTGGGACCAATGTTGCTAAAACTTGCAGTAAAAAACAGGGCCGAAACTAGGGGGATGCAGAGGGGTCATGTGCCCCAAGCGTCAGAACGAAAGGCGGGGAAAGGGGTGGGGGCGCCAAATGAAGATTTTATTTTTCATTTCATACAAAAATGTATGTATATTATATATATATATACATTAAAGACAAAGTAACTCGCAAGCTAATGTTAAACCTATGGGAGCGTTCTTTTCAAATTTGTGAAACTGAAAGTAACTTTATAAAAAAAAAACAAATCTGCAACCAAAATCGAAAAATTAACCACTAACCCAGTTAGAATTCAATCATTGGTTTTCAAACATTACATCTTCGGCAAATGTCCTTTAATGCTTTTTTGTTTTAATTTTGTCCGCAATAGAACATTGAACTGGAATCTTCAGAATGTTTTGTTATCCAAATCAAATTATAAAAAAACTCTGCATCCTATACAACGAATTTAATAAACTCTACTCTTTCATCAAATATCGCTTTTAAAGAATCTTTTTTTTTTCTACGGTGTTTCTGCCTGTTTATCTTCGTGAACTTTTATTGAACTTTATTATTTTCCTCATTCCTAAGCCTTTCGTATTTGTAAATAACTTTAAACACTGTTTTCATTTTGTTTTTATTTTAATTTTTGTGTTTACATAGAAGTCATGTGTTATTTTTGTATATGTCTATACTTTGTTTTTATTCCGTTTTCTTTATGATTTTGTGTTTACTTATAAGTCATATGCTTGTAAATGACTATAATTGCTGTTTCTTATACTTTTATCTATGGTGCTTGGAAGCCATAGTTTTGTAATACAGTCGGCCCCACTTAATCGGGTAACGGATAATTGCATACCCCGCTTATATGCATAGAATGCCGTGGAACAAAAACGTTCCCCATAAGGTTAATGTTAAATATACTCGTTTTATCGCATAACAATCCCGGTTAATTGCATAAATATCTCCAATCTAGTAATCGCATTTTATAAATTCCTGTTATAGTGATGAATGGGAAGAAAGGAAGAACTTTTTGTTGTTGTAACAATGGTTTGTTATATCTACGATCGAAGAACAGAAACCGTCGTGAAAGAAGACTTTATTATCTAAATTCTAGGAAACTCATAGGAGTGTTGAATTTGGACAATTATGTTTTTCTTGTCTTTTAAAGCTTGTCGTACATACAGTGACTCAATATGTTGGGGGTACTTTTTGGAAAATCCTGGAATCGGGGGAAAATACAATCGGGATGGTCAAGAGAATAAAGGAACGATATTTAGCGCCGGAAATTAAGAAATACAGTATCCAAGGTAGGAAAAAACAAATTTCCCTAAAAGATTTTTTGTGTAGGCAACAACAACAAGAAAAAAAAAGTGATAAATTGACAAATAATTGAAAAATAAAATTAATATATGCAGAATTTATTTATTTTCAAAGGTATGATTTAAAACAATTTTTTTTTATTTTACTTTCATTTTAATTTTACATACATTATAATGAAAAATTAAACCATGTAACGTAAATAGTGTAATAATACATTATACCTTATTCCACATATTGTTATATAGAGAGTAATAATAAATTATTTAAAATTAATAATTAAAATCTAAATTATTAAAAGAATATTTTTTAAAGTATTAGGTAAATGATGTTCATTAATATTTATCATATCTGTGGTATATAATCAATTGATAACGTATACTGCTAACATTAATTGCTGTCCTCGCTTAAACGCTTAACCCGCTTAAATGCATACAATTCAGTGGAACCAACTATATGCAATTAAGCGGGGCCGACTGTACTTTGTTTCCATATATGTGTCGCTGTTTTCTGGGTCAGTTTTCTTGGCTGATTGGCGGAGGGGTTTTTTCTGCCAGGGGTTCATGCATTTGCCATTTTTTGGTTGGCTCCCTGGTAGAGTGATTGTAGCCCTTGTAGAATTCATTCTCAGCTATTTACAGAAGAAAATAAAATCATTTGAAACTATTAATATGCAAGTGAGAAATTTTTAAAAGAACGCTGTCATAGGTTTAACATTAGCGGTCCAGTTTCTTCGCGTGAATAGTGTAAGCTCTTCTCTTAACTCTCAAGCTAATATTAATCCTATGGGAGCGTTGTTTACATATTTCCTTGTAGCATTTTAATTATTATTAAATGATTTTTATTTTTAAAGAATTTTTTTTCTTTTGCATAGGGTATCTGCGGTCGATAACTTTTATTGTGCATGAGGAGGGGGGGGGGGGACGTCAAAATCCATATTTGTTCCGGGCTCAAAAAAGGCTAGTTTCGGCCCTGGTAAAAAAAAAATGTTTACATGAATACAAAAGCGGCACACTTAACATAATTTGGTGAATCTTAATTTATTTTATAATTCTATATCGAGAATTATCACCAATAGATTTAAATCTCCTACTTGAAATAGAAAAAGTAATGTCATTGTTGGACTAGTTATTGTGAAGTTTTATTGAACTTGTTAGTTACTGCGATGTTTTGTTCGAAGTTGCGAATTTCAAAATAACTGTAAAAACCCGAATGTGATTATTCTGTTCTAAAACATGCTGATACGCTCTTTGTTGCAACAACGTCATAATTCAAAAATCGCGATTTTTTAGTTCTGATGTTGAAGTAAATGATCGATATATTATTTCAACTCTGTGAAATTTTTGTCAATCAGCAAACAAGAAAGAAGAGGCGAATTTTCTGAAGTTTTATGATCTGTTTAAAATCGTAGAATCTTTGTCAAAAGATGACTTTTGATAAAATTTTCTTTTGTTACACACACAGAGCTTTAGGCAAGGAAGTGTGTGTGTGTGGGGGGGGGGGGGTCTGGATGCCCTTCCCGAATGAGGTAAATAAATAATATGCATACAGTCAAATCCGGTCAAATCTGTTGACTACCGTAAAGATTGGTAAAAAATTTAGTCTTTGTCAGGTTTTCGACTTACCTTTCATAATAGTATCGTATTTATTTCATTTTCATTTAAGGCAAGATTCCGTTATAGACAGGTTCATTTTTCACAGGGTTAGAGTATACAGTGTATATGTATAGGGGAATGAAGTTTTAAGTTAAATAAAAGCTTATAATATATAAATAGTTTCTCTTTTGCAATATCTTCTAAAACAGTTGTCGTTTTCTACTTTAAAGTATACACATTTGGGGAGCATACTTGTATATGCTGTATATTCTAGCAAATATCGCAAAGCTCAAACATATTTACACACAGAAATGTTATTTAATAAATAACTGAAATAGTTATGCCACAATAATAAGTAACATTTGCATTAACAAATATTCTGGATTTATGTTTGAGCTGTGTGTTAAATGCTGAAATACATGGTATGTTACTACTAACAAACAATCTAGGTTATTTAACACTTATTTACATTTTATTTCCGTAGAAAACTTTTTTTTTTTTTTTTTTTTTTTTTTTTTTTTTTTTTTAACGGTGTATATACTCAGCCTTTTTATATTATAGAGATTCTAAAATCCTTTTCTAATCTAAAAAGTTATTTTAGTAATACATTCAATTACAGAGATTGGTCTTACTCTTTATCTTCATAAGCTATTTTGTAAAGTATAAATAAGGAAATACAATCTTAAAGTTTATTAAAATTCTGTTACTACACAAATATTCTAATATATATATGTGTGTGTGTGTGTGTGTGTGCATGCATGTTTGCGTATGTAAAATATTTTATGTATGTAAAAGAAAGTCTGTATTAAAAGAATAGCAAGGGGCAGTTAAAAAAAATTCTGTTTCAGACATTTTTTTGTCTTTAGAGGTAAACGTTGAGAATGGACCACGAAAATCTTCCTTTGTGAAAACAAAATCGTAAGATATCTAAAAAAAAATCGTTTTATACAAGTTTCCCTTTTATAAGTTATATTTGCAAGTTTAGTAACTCTTCAATCGAGACAATGAATTTTTCTGTTTAAGATTACATTGTATACAGGTTCTGTTTTCATAGGATTTTTTTTTTTTTTTTTTTTTTTTTTTTTTTTGTATATATGACAAGGTTTGGACCTATTCCGAAAAAATTTCCTGGCTTCGGAACTGTCTGCCGAGGCAAGCCATAAAAAGTAACCAAGCGTCAAACAAATGCCAAGAACTTAACCGAACTTAACAATAGACAACTTAACTGCTTATTATACAGGATACAACTTTTCCATATTAAATCGAATAAACATGGCAAAAAAAATCTGGTTTTTGAGTTCATATGATCTTACACTTGGCACGCGAAGAAACTCGCAAGCTAATGTTAAATCTGTGAGAGCGTTCTTTTCAAATTTCTCACTTGCATTTTAATATCTTTAAATAATTTTGTTTTCTTAGTTTATCTGAGATTGATCTTTAATGTTTCTAGTTTGTACGTTTTCGATTTTAGAAGATTTATTTTTCGCAATCTGTTCTAAAAGTGACAAATAACATATATATACACATATATATATATATGCAACTAAAATCGAAAAAGTAAATACTGTTAACCAACCTCAGCCATTCCAAGACAGAAAAATAAAACATTTAAAAGAAAGAGAGATTTTCAATAGAGCAATCCCATAGGTTTAACATCAGAGTTCCAGCTTCTTTGCGTGACTAGTTACACGAAGAATCTCAACTCTAATGTTAAACCTATGGAAGAAATCTTTATACATTTCTTGCTTATATTTTAATATTTTTAAAGGATTTGTTTTTGCATAGAATACGCGAGGACGATTCGATAGATATCCATCGTTGTGCATTTCGATTTTAATTAGTTTTTTCATATGCAAACGCTTTCATTTTTGGAACCGGTTCTGAAAATAAAATTATCCACATTTAAAAAAACTAATCAAAATTGAAACAAACACGACAATGGGTATCGACCTCGGGAATCGTATACAAAAGAAATTATTTTGTGTACGATAATTTAACAGTAAATTTTAAAATATTTCGAGAAATCTGTAAAAATTGCTCCTATAGGTTTAGCATTAGCATTTAAGTTTGTCAGAGTGACGGAAAGGGTTGAAAAACACTCGCACGCTAACGTTAAACCTATGGGAGCGTTCTTTAAAAAACATTCTCGCTTGCATTTTAATAGTTTTAAATGATTTTTTTTCTATTTTCGTTGCATATTTTGTAAATTTTACTTTTGGTTATTTTTACGTGTTTGGATTTTTTAACTGCAAGACAATTTTATCAAAATTCCATATATATATACATTTTTGTATCAAACGACAAACAAAATTTCCATTTGGCGCCCTCTTCGCCTAGGGCCGAAACTAACCTTTTTACACCCGGGGCAAGCATGGATTTTGGCGCCCCCCCCCCTCTTCCGCAAAGTATATTTACAAAGAGAATTTTACTAATTTTCTAATAGCCGACTTATTTAAAAATTTAAAACATGTAATCTTAAAATATGTAATACTGAACTACGTAATCTACAATGGCGGATCCAAGGGGGAGGTCACGGGGGTCATGACTCCCCTCTAAACACCAACAAAAATATTCTAAAGATCATTTAAAAAATAAAATATACAGTTAGAGCCCCGATTATCCGAGTCCTGCTTAACCGAGTTTCCACTTTCACCGAGTTATTTTCTTCTGATGGACTGATGGCTTCTATTATTGTGAAACAGCCATTATAAAAGAAGTGTTAGGTGAAGATGAAACAGCAGTCGTAAAAAGTCAGAACTCTGATTTTCTGGTCAGAATAGGAAAAAAAATGGCCATAATTTTTTTTGGCAAAAAAAAAAATATGGCCATTTTTTTTTTCCATTCTGATCAGAAAATCAGAGTTCTAACTTTTTACGACTGCTCTTTCATCTTCACCTAACACTTCATTTATAATGGCTGTTTCGTAATAATAGAAGCCACCAGTCCACCAGAAGAAAATGATCCATTCCAAAGATATAAGCCTTCATTTGGCGCCCGGGGCCCCGCCTCCTCTGCCCTAAACTAGAAAAACTATTACCTAAACTACTACCCAGAAAAAGTTAGAAAATTGCCCCCCCCCCCCCCGGGTCACAATTATCACTCCCTCCTATCTTTAATATTTTTATATGTTATAAATAATATATATCAGATTAAAAAAATTTGCTTGCGGTCCCTCTCATCTCCCGCGTATTTTAAATACACTTAGTCGACATTAACTTGTAATATATTAGAATGTAATCCAAGTTATATTTAAAATACATATAATTGGAATTGACCTACAATCCATTACGGGTTAACTGGATTATACAATTAAAAACGTAATTGAAATCATCTTTTAATCCATTGCAGGTTAATTAGATTATATAATTAAAAGAGTAATCGAAATCCGCACGTAATCGATTAAAATTAATCTAATTAAATCTTAAAATGTTAAATAAGAATTGATTTGTAATCCTTTACACAATTATCGGGTTATACAATTCAAAAGCTTAAATTGAAATTACTTTTCAGTGCTCTGCGTGTTAATCAATTGCATTATGAGGTGATTATAATGTATTTTGATTTAATCAATAATTTCATTACTCTGTAATCAGATTCTGCCCCAACACTGGTCATATCCATTGAAAATTATTCATATTTTATCGGTTTCGTTTAAATTTTTAAATCGGGTTCGACAGCCCGCGGATTTTTATTTTTGTTGTTGTTGCCCCAACTCCTCGTTAAAAATATGTCCTAATGCTGCCGGGCTGACCAGTTTGAAAGTTTCCCTCCATTACGATGGCCCCATGCCGACCACTAAACGTTCTTTGAATAAAATCAAACACAAATTCTTGAGAAAGCCCCCCCCCCCCCCCCACAGACTACTTGATTCGAGCCCCCGTGGCACGGTTCAAATCACACAATAAGAAAGCCATTCATCATTTTCCCCGACCTCGCATGGGGAGAAAAACTAATCCTTTCTTTGAAATGATGGATTTCCTTAGCGGTGATCCGTATAAGCATCCATTCTGTTGCCTGGATGGAGTGGAAGTGGGTGTTTTAATTTATGTATCAGGTACACTTATGCGCACATGTGCAATAAATATGCGCCAATTCAACTGTTAGTACTACGTAGACTTATCCAATAAAAGGGACTTATTCTGTAATCTTTCTGAGAATTTTTTTTTTCTTATATACTTTTTTCTTAGTAAATAACTATATATGCCCCTTTTATGTACTGAATTATGAATTCATGAAAATTTTATCTTCTAAAGCATTTTTCGTGAATTGTTTAAACTACATTAGAAGATTTACATAATCATTTAATATATTTTAGAAGAATTTTAGAAAGATTGAAGGATTTAGAAGGATTCATTAAATTTGAATTTAAGGGATTTTGTGCAATATTGATAACTTCTCTCAAATCTTTTATTTTAAATATTTTTCTTAGGTTCATGTAAATGGTCACCACGTTTTCGGATAACGTCATTACTTTCACTAACTAATATGGATGTTTTACAATTTTGAAAATTGCATAAAAAATATTTAGACAATTTCCTGTTGCATTTTAACTTATATAAATGGTCTTCATATACAAAGTATTTTGTACCATTCTTTCCCTCAAATATTCGTCGTTGCTCCATAATTTTTAACTGATTGCTTGAGATCACCGAGAAAAATACAAAATTTAAAGTTTTATTAACTGAACAAGTTTTAAGAAAGTTTTTCTCTTAAATAATAATTCAAAGTTTTTTTTTTTTTTTTTTTTTTTTATGTATTAGAGGCCGTTACGAGCTAAGCCCTCAAAACCCTGTCCTAACCTCGCCGGATTGTTAAACATGGTAATTTGAGTTGTTTCATAAAATAAAATTTGATTATAGTAGATTGAAGGGTATTCCACAAATGAAAATGTAGTCATATTTAAAGGAATATTGTAACACATGAAATTGGCAGGTGTTTTCATGCAGATACTATGCGATCGAGTGTTTTCCATTTTTTAATAAAAGCAAAAGATCATTCATCAAATACTGTAAAAGGAAAACATGTCGTCACGTGAAAAAAATCGCTTATAAATATATAACTCATTGATCAACGATTGGTAAACACTATTAAATGCCAAATCGCTTCAGTAGTCATGCTTGCAAACGTCATGCTTTTGCATTTAAAAATGTGTCCGTAAATATTTAAAAGCTCCGTGTTGTCGGAGGGACATATTTCTTTGATAAAGCCATTAAAAGGTGACATAATCTTAGATTTGAGATTAGTTCGAATGATGAAACTGACACCCTTTTCAAAAGAAAAGTTCCTTTTCATATATGGAACAAGTTAGTGTGATTGCGTCAGTATAATGTCATATTCAATAAACTTTAGCTTGCATTTAAAGTTCCTAAAATTTATTAGTTTATTTCTAAATTTCTTTTCTTGTATCCCTTGAAATCAAAATTAACCAATAAAACTAAAATCTGAAACATTTAAAAATAATTGATGGAAATGATGCACTAATCTTAAACGCATAGACAATTCTGTTGGGGAAAATGACATAAATTCCCAGAAGAAAAAATGCCTTTTCATCCAAAAAAAATGTACATCAGCACAGATTGTTTAGAACAATATTTTAATTAAAATCGTATTATATAATTTTTATATTCCCTTATAATTGAATTTTCTGTAAAAACATTGTAGCAGAATTTCAATGAAACGAAATAAAAGGCTAATATATATGTTTAAAAAAGGGGAAACATTATAGACACAGTTTATTTACTTCAAGAACTTTTTTAAATTATTGTATTCCATTATAATGTAGTCTTTTTAAAGAAATGTAGTATTTGATTAAAGTTCTCAACAAAAAAGAGAAAAAAAAAACCTTTTTTAAAATTCTATACTTCACCAGGCTACAAAATGGATGCCCTATATCCCTGCAGATTAATCGAATGCGTTAATCCAAAGAGGAAAGCTCCCCGTTCCTTCACTTGACAGCCCAACACCACCCATCTTGACCTTTGAGGGGGAATAGCGGGCTGTGTGGGTTTCCACGAGACTACTTTCTTATCTAGCTTATCTCTTTCCTCATCTGTGAGCTCGCCTTTCTGCCATTTCCGAGGGCATTTCTCATTTCTGCTTTTGCCTTCCCCAACTTCCGTCTAAACTGAAGACAGCGAGAGGAAGAAGACAGAATGGCGACAAAATAGATTTTTCTCGAGATTTTTAATTCGAGATTACACTTGATTATACATGATTATACTATGATTATATTGATTACATGTGATTACGTTAAGATTTCATTGATTACCACCGATTACATGTGATGACATGATTACGCATGATTAAGACTTGATTACAGTATGATTTCACTGATTACAGGAACGGTTGTACGAGATTACACCCCATTGAGAGACCCCTCGGTTCTTCCCCTTTGCCGATAGTGACGCTAGTACTGTTGCCATTACAGATTTTGCCGTAAATGTCCCATCTTGGTCCTTAATCTATTTAATCTAGGCTCCCACACTAGAAACGATCGCCATCTACTCTAAAATTTTACACCACAGAGCTTCTTCTCTTATGGCATCTTCCAAGCAAACTTGACCATAACGCTGAGATGGCCGCATCGTGGCGCTGTGCACATTACACGCATCACTTTATAAATTAATATTTTTACATTATAATTTGATATGGCACGGAATGTTTTGTGTATGGATGTGACATGGGCTCTGTCAAAGCCAAAAAATGAAATAGAGAGCTGGGAAATAAATGCATTGACTAATTAACTTCGTTATGACTTATACGAGACGTCTTATATTTGACAATGAATCTTCTATCACCATTTCTGTAAATAAAAGATTGATATATATATACATTACAACTAGCATTTAGTGAAATTTAAACTTGAAATTTGTAACTAAAATGTTTGATTCTGTTACATATTGAATGTATATTTAATAATATTTATTTTTTTAGTAAATGGACCCTATGAACTTTACCCACGAATGGCAACAGCCACGCCTCTGCGGATGAAAACCCTCCGAAAAAGACAGTTTATTGGACGAAGGGACAGCAGTGTTGAAATGTTCTTCATGCCTATTGGTGTTTCTCTTCTGCTTGTTCGAAGCTACAAAAATTCGTCTGCTTGGGAATAACATTCAGAACGTAAGCACTGATCGAAAATAATTCGTACAAGATAAATCTGCAGTATTTTACGCATGCATTAACTGTTAGATTTCTGCTGCACCAAATGACGTAATAAGGTAAACAAACGCGCTAGCTAAGGCTCCTATAATACGGGCTGACTCACGCCGCCATTTAATTGCCGGTAGGAGAAGAATGATTGGTTACGCCGCGTGAGCAACAATCGCTCATTGGTCAAAGTGGGAAACAAAATGCTTGACGATTCAGCCTGTATTATAGGAGCCCTAGCGCTAGCTGTTATTTTTACACCACGTGATGCCCTTTCTGACGTCACGAGAAGGAATCTTGCTGCAGCTGCCATTCAAAATAAAAACGATATTCTCTTGCGGAACAATATTCAATTGTTAAATAATTATTTCGTAAATAAAGCCAATGTACATTTTCTTATGTAATCTTTATTTAAATGTACCAACATAGAGATTTAATTTATCGAAATACCTTTATTAAATGCAATATAAAAACACCAGCTTATATTTTGATTGGAGGCGGGGAATGGAGGATATTCCAAATATGGGTTCGAGGCTGAAAAAAGTCACGTGATACTGGTAATTTACCCAAGAAACTTCTAATAACTGATAAGAAGGGAAGATACTACTGCTTTACCTCATGAACTGTTTCATTGGCTAGCGGGAATTTACATTACACGTCTACGGAGCCTTCTCTTCTTTACGCTAGAAGTTTTTACCTTGATCAAGTGATCAAAACGGAGATGGAATATCCTCCATTGTCAATAAATCGACTTTATCCTAATGGAACAAGAAGTTATTGACGAGTTTCTTGATTACACGAATTGATTCATACTACACAATATACAATTGCATTAATTTTGAAAAACAGTTAATTTCATTTGTATTTATTTATATTGCATTTAATATAAGAATAAAAATATAAGTACAATAATCCAATAATATACACTGCTCAAAACAATTAGGGGAGCACATGGTTTTAACAAAATTACGCAAATATTTACACCGAAAGTAACGTAAAATAAAACATCCATAATTTAAAGCGTAGAAAACAGATAACAAAAAACTTCACATGCAAATTAAAGTTTATGACGTCAAAAAGTAGAAAAAGGAGATAAGTGTAGAACTCGGGATTTTGCAGAAACGTCTGTTTCACTGTTTCAGTAGTAAAATTCAATTGCTCAGCTTGTGTTTTGAGAAAAGGTGGCTTGAAAATGCCACAACAATGTGATTTAACGAAATCTATGACTTGCGTGTTATCGGCATAGTTGAATCTGGGGGAAACACAACGAAGTGTAGCGGAAGTTGTTGAGGTCGCAAGAAGTGTCAATGCAAAGCTGTGGGGAATCGATTTTAAGACACATGGAATGGTAGACATCGACAAGGGTATGGTTGGCCATGTGCTACCACAGAAACTGATGACTGATATATTCTGTAAGAGCTCGTCGAGACGGAACGGGGAATACTACTCTGCTGAAAACACAGTTGTTCTTGGCCACAGGACGAAGGGTGTCCAGCCAAACAGCCTGCAATAGAATTCATCAGGGTGGTCTGTATGCACGTAAGCCAATAGTCTATATTCCGTTCATCTCAAGCAACTGTGCGGCCCAAAGAAGGTGCGCAACTGAACATAGAGTGTGGAGGCAACGTTGTTGGAGTCAAATTCTGTTTACAGACGAGTTCAGATTCATTCTGGATGTGACATCTGATGCATTTTGGCATGGAGAGAAAGAGGCACTCAAAATAATCCCACATTCGTTCGTGAAAGATCACATTACAGACGAGAGGTGGGTTGATGCTATGGGCTGGAATCAGCATAGTTGGACGTACGGGCCTGCATATCATTCGGAATGGCACTTTGACGGTCCGAAGTGATACAGACGAGATACTGAGACCTCATGTCGTATTTTATGTTGCAGCAATTAGCGATTTCTTTTTTTCCATGCATGATAATGCCAGACATACAGTTCGTCTTGTGGAAAACATGCTTGAAGCTAAAACAATACAGCGTATGGAATGACCAGCATGCTCTCCTGACCTAAATCCGATCAAGCATGTTTGAGACATACTCAGACGTCGCATTGCTGCGGGACCAAGGCCTCCTTTTACTGTCCGGGACTTGGAGATTGCAATTCTTGAGCAGTGGAGCAGTATTCCCCAAAGTCTTATCGATAACGTCATCGCATCCATGGAAAACAGGTGTGCAGCAGTCTTAGCTGTTCGAGGAGACCACACGCCATATTAAAAATCTTGCATCATTTCTAAACAATACTTTTTTTTAATCATTTACATGAAACCAAATTGTTGCCCTAAACCCTTTTTTCATGTTCTTTCTATCTTTTCGAAGAATAGAAGCTTCCTTACAATTTTTTTTTGCGTCTTTTTTTCTGTATTGCGCATTGATAAACATGTACTATCCATTCTATGCCCATACATGGCTGTCTTGCACTGTTCTCTTCACTTTTTTGCTTGCTCCCCTAATTTTTTTGAGCAGTGTATAACACATTTTCTCTTTCTTCTAGTGTTGTCTATTTATTGACAAAAATGTGAGCATTTTCAATCTGTTTTATACGACTATTAACTATACTGTAATTGTATGCTGCTCTAAAAGTGTAAAATCTCAGCAATGACATGATGCTGTCTAAATTATTTAAAAAAATTTTGAGTACAGTAAAACTGAAAATAAAAAAATTAACAATGTCTAGGACTTATTTTAAAAAACAATAATTTCTACCCATTTTGTGCTTCTTTTAAATAATGCAGCTGAAAGAAAAAAAATGTTTCTACTTATTTGTTTGTCAAATTTATTATGAAATTCATAAGCTGAATTCTTATTTTCGTGGGTTTTTAATAAAATAAAATACAAATAAAACATTGTAGCATTTATTTTTTCTTTAAGTTAATCTATAAAGTATTTGCAATCATTACATGCCAAATCTAGAACACAATTTTTATGTAGATACACTCTTGTAAAATTTAAAATAAAAAATGTATTCTAGATTTGTCTTTGAACAAGAATTAATATTTTTTCATGTTAAATACAGTTGAAAAAAAAAAGAGTTTGTCAAATTTATTATGAATATTTAATAAATTCATAAACTGAATTCTTGTTTTCATGGTTTTTTAATAAAATAATAAATGCAAACGAAAAAAATGCAGCATTTATTATTTTCTTCTACCGGGTGTCCCAAAAAGGACTGACTGATTTTAAAATTCAATAACTTGCAAACGGTGACAGATATTAAAAAAATTCTTGCAGGAGGGTTATGCATAAGGTCAAAAGTTTTATTACAGTGATTTTCAATTTTAGTTGGATTTACAAACAATAGATCTTTACAAACAAATCCTTTATCTTGTTCCATGCAGAAAAAGGAGATGGAAATGTATTATCCGGGCCACGAAGTACCAAAAATCGAGCCTGAATTTAGCGTCTATTGATCGTAGCGCCATCTATTGTTTGTAATTCGAACTAAAATTGAAAATCACTAAAAAAACTTTTGACCTCATGCATAACTCTCCTACAAGAATTTTTTAAATATCTGTCACCGTTTACAAGTTATTGAATTTTAAAATCAGTCAGTCCTTTTTAGGACACCCGGTACCTTACAAGAAGAAAGTATTGGATTCATGAAAATTTTCGAATTCCGGTTTTCGACGGATTTACACGTTTTAGAGGTCAGAGAACCCGAAAAACATGTTTTTACAAAACGTCTGTCTGTGTGCGACACAAATATTGTGGGCGCTCTATCTCAAGAACTGATGCACGGAATTTAATAAAAATTCATATTCAGTTAGTCCCTGATACAAATTGATGCTGATTAGTTTTTGGTGCAAATCGCTCAACAGGTGGCGCTGCTATGCTGCATTTTTTATGATTTCCGCAATGGCTCTATCTCAAGAACTAATGCACGGATTTTCATGAAACTTCAGATTCAGTTAGTTCTTGATATGACGTGATGCTGATTCGTGTTGGTGCAAATCGCTCAACAGGTGGTGCTGCTATGCTGCATTTTTTTACGATTTCCGCAATGGCTCTATCTCAAAAACTAATGCATGAATTTTCATCTAACTTCAGATTTAGTTAGATGAAGTTGCTGCTGATTAGGTTTTGGTGTTAATCGTCCAATAGGTGGCGCTGCTATGCTGGCATTTTCATGATTTTCGCAATAGCTCTATCTCAAAAACTAATGCACGGATTTTCCCCAAACTTCAGATTCAGTTAGACTTTGACGTAAGTGGTTGCTTGGTAGTTTTGTTTAACATAGGTTTTGGTGTAAAGTACCCAATAGGTGGCGCTGCTACGCTGAATTTTCCTGGATTTACACGATTTCGGAGATAGCCATATCTCAAGAACTAATGCACGGAATTTCATATCTATAGAATCCTCATGATGGGCATAGATTGCCGTTACATTTTGGTAGTTTGATAGCAAATTTTCAAGTATTAACATGCATGAGATAGAAGAAAGTTTTGGGATTGGTATATCCGACTAGTTTTATGAATATAGGTTATTTTTTTTTTTAAGTTAACCTACAAAATAGTTGTGAAAATTACATGCCAAATTCAGAGCACCATTTTATATAGATACTCTTGATTCAAATAAATCTTACTTAAAATAATCTGAATACAGTAAAATTTAAAAGCGGAAAAAAAATGTATTCTAGACTTGTCTTGAACAAAAATTAATATTTTTGTTCCATTTAAATAATACAACTGGTAAAAAGGGAGTTATTTTCAGTTTGTAAAAAGTATTCTGAATGATTTACAAATTTTGAAATTGTTTTTTTATTATTATACAAATAATAAAACAAACTTACAAAAGGGGGGGGGGGAAACTACTATATATTTAAAAAAAAAAGATTCTCGTTTCTAACTTCAAATGGAGATAATAGATGGCGCTCCGGCCAGTACATGCATCATTAAACTTCTCTCTTGTGGTCAATTCTCAAACACAGCAGAGTAGAAGGAAAATGGGGGTTCTATGCCAGCAGGAGGAGTGAGGAGGGAGGATGATTGACAGGTGGGCGGAGTCGAGTGATTGACAGGTGAGGGGAGATAAGAAAGTGATAGACAGGTGGGCGGAGTCGAGACAGACAGGCGCCAGCGCGTCATGCTATAGTAGAGGGGTTAAAACAAAGAAGCGATAATGAAAAGTGTACTGTAAGAGAAGGGTTAGAACAAAGGATAATGTTAATGAATCAATAAAAGTCTAATGAATTAATAAAAGTCTACTGTAAGAGAGGGATTAGAACAAAGGAAAATGTTAATGAGGATGATTAATGAAGGAAAGTCTGTTGTAAGAGGAAGGTAGAACAAAGATAATGATGAGGTGATTAGAAAAGATCGCATGCAATTAAAAAATACTTACCACGGAGCGGTGTCGAGACACGTCCTACCTGTATGACATCCACCGGCCTAATGAACGAAGAAGCGTGCAACAACCGGTTTCATCAAGATAAGGAGCTTGCTTCTGATTGGACGAGAGACGAACCTAGGGGGCAGCACCATCGTTTCCGGCGACACGAGCGCCCTCTCTCGAGAGGATGATTCACTTACCTGCGATGTCGTCATCCTATTTGAACTGACTTAAAGAAGTGAATACATTTTTTTATGAATTTAACGAAATAAGTTTTTTTTCATTTGCTAATTTTCGAATCATTATTTTTTTTTTATTTAGGCCTTGCAAATAAAGCTTTAATAATTAATTCATTTTTAACTGTGATGACATCATCATCCTATTTGAACTGACATAAAGAGGTAATTATTTTTTTTTTCTGAGTTTTAACGAAATAAGTTATAATTATTTTTTAGACATTTGTTAATTTTCAAATCATGTTTTTTTTTTATTTAGTTATTACAAATAAAGTTTTAAATAAATTAGTTAATATTTTTTATAATCATTTGTTCATTTCGATACAAGTTTTTTTTTTTTCAGATAAAGCTTTTTTTAATAAACAAGTTTAATTTTTTTCAGTAAGTAATTTTTTTAAGAATACATTTTTTTTTAAATCTAAAGAGCGTGAATAAGTTTTTGATAATAATGTTTTCTGTTTAATTAACCAAGGGTGGATGTTTATCGAAACACAAGCTGAAAATTAGTTTACCATTAAACTAAACTCTTTAATTTAGTTATTTCAGTGACTGATGAAGTAAAGTATAATTTTCCAGAAAAAGTGGTGTGAATTGAATATATTTTTTTAACATGTTAGTTGTTTTAGAATTTTTTTTTTTTTTTGAATTATAAAAAACAATTATTTACTTACTTTTATCAATTAGTATAGTTAAAGATTCGATTTTTTTTCTTAAGATCAACAGAATTCATTGATTTCAAGACAAGATCTGCTGAATAAATATAGTTAATATTGTCGTTGACATACCGCATAGACTATAGAGAGGTTAAGTGAAAACGTTAACATATTCAAGTAGTTACAAATTCGATTTTTTTTTCTTAAGATCAACAGAATTCATTGATTTCAAGACAAGATCTGCTGAATAAATATAGTTAATATTGTCGTTGACATACCGCATAGACTATAGAGAGGTTAAGTGAAAACGTTGACATATTCAAGTTTTTATAGAAATGTCTTTAGAATTACTCATAGGTTTCAAACAGATTAACATATAACTATTTTTAGCTTTCACATAATTTAACGATTAACAAAAATAACATGTATAAACATTGGATAATAAAAATTTTCCTAACTAGTTTAACGTTTTAGAAAAAAAGACTTTCACACATTGAAAACACTTATAAAAATTATTTTAGCAATCTCTCAAAAATATATATAAATAACGTTTAAAAACTTACCTTTTTAAAATCCTGTATATTAGTTCAAGTCACACGATATATCACAACAAATATTACATTTCAAAGTTCGATATCATAAACAAAATAAATATATAACTTAGGGCGAACAACACTTTATAAAAAATAATCAGAAAATGACATGACTATTTTCTAGAACCTTTAATATTTCTTTTAAGAAAGCAATATTCTAGTTTACCCTGTAACACACTCCCCTTGAAATAAATAGATTATATCAGTATATCTTCGGATTTTTTTTTTTTCCTTCCCAAGTGAAAACTTGATCATTATCAGATCTCTCTCTCGGAGAGGATACATTTTACACAGATTTGCTGAAATAGGTTATTATTGCAAAAGCATAAAGAAACGTGCTTATTTCAATTGCGTTTGAAAACAAAGAATATTTTGAACAACTGTTTATATTAAAAGAAAATAATTTGAAATGTGCGAGCTACTGAACTCTTTTCAAATGGAATGAACAAGTTCTTTCAGTAGTTTGAATCTTATACCAAAAAAGGTTAATGATAATATATTTTATCATATAGCAATGTAGACAATTAGATAATTGTTTTTTAACTAGTAAAATAAATATTTTAAAAACAGAAATTTTATTTTTAATTCTTAGTAATATATGTTTTAAAACAAAATTTCTCAACATCTGTAAACAAAATCTTACTTCTTCAAATTGAAAATCCTCATTTAATATCCTGATCTTGAAAACACACTAGCAAACAATTTAGAAGATAGCAGTCCGCAAATGATTTCCAAATGAATGTTTTCAGTGTTGTCATATTATTTTGTTTTCAATGACATCATTTTTAGACCCTCTGATTTGCTGAAACTAACATTGCTTTGAACGAATGAGAGTCTCGGAAAATGACGTATAGTTTTTACCTTATATATAAGTTTTAAATAAGTAACTTTCTAAGAATTTCGATTGCACGCGCATTATCGAGTCACGAGATCTCCCTTGCGTTTCTTTTGCAAGGCAATCTTTTCATATAGGGACCTTTATCTCACGGTTTCAGACACCCCTCTGATATGCATCTACCCTTAGCTTAATTGGTTGGGGAGAGATGTCATACAATAAGCAAGCATTTCCTTATCGAAGGAAATATCTGTTATCTACCTCTCTTTCATACAATCTATATTGCAACTCAAGAAATGGGCAGCTGAAAAAATTCATAACTTCTGTTTGCTTAAGGTTAAAAATATAATTTCATGTTCTTTACCTAATTAGAGATTATTAATTTACTTTTTAATTAGGAAAAGGAACTTTCACAATTTATTTTATTTTATAACTTAAAAACAGCTCATTTAATTTATTTTTAAACTAGCAATTTTTTATTTAAAGAAATATGTTTGGATAAACATTTATAAAAAATAGTTTCAATTTTTAAGCAAAACTAGATATTGTTTACAAGACACTTTGTTACCCGTTTTTAGTTTTACTAAGTTTTTAAATAGAACAACCCTTCGTTTTCTAAAAAACAAAATAGATTTTTTTAGTTATTCTTAATTGCATAGAAATAACTTTTCAAAAAAAGTTTTTTTGAATTAGTATTTAAGGGTTTTTTGCTGAATCTGAAATCGACTTTTAACTAAAGCATTTTAATGATTGACGAAGTAAAGTTTTATTTTCTAGAAAAGAGGTATAAACTTAATATTTAGTATTTGTAATGCGCGAGCTACTGTATTCTTTTCAATTAGAATGAACAAGATCTTACGATAGTTTGAATATTAAACCAAAAAAGATTAATAGTAATTTAGTTTAACAAATACCAATGAGGACAACTATATGAAACATAAACTCAGTTTACAAATAAGTTTTAATGTCAGAGCTAATTGGACACTTTGTTTTCCTAATCATAGATGTTAAAAAACTTTCTTAGGAAAGTTTTTTACTTTGATTCGAACTGAAGATAAAATACTTTGCTAATTTAGGATATTTTTTCCATATCTCGTTTAAAATTATATTTAACTAAAAAAATAATTTATGTTGCATTGTTTTAACAATTTTTCTAATCAAAGAACGTGTATTAGTTTCAACTGATAATAAAGGGTTTATTACCTATTAGCAAAAGAAAAATTAGTAGTCACACTTACATTTAAGTTATTGAAAACATATGATGAACATCTCTGCTGTTGAAAGGATGAAAACTAACATACATACATAGGAATCGACTGATTTATGTTGCACTGGTTGTGATGTATATAATAGATGTGATTATATATTGAAAATGATATATACGATGGTTGTGATGTATCCAAAATAGATGTCTTTAAACTAAATTATCAAACATATGAGTGAGGATTGCTACGTGACAAAAATCGCCTTTAACAGTGAATTTTGAGTCAGTTTTAATTTAGAAAAAAGTAAATGGTTAACTTTAATGACATATTTTTAGTTTTGTTGTTAGAAATAATGTTGTTTGAAAATATATTTTTTCGAGTTTATTTTCAACAATTGTTTTTTAAATGAAATCACATATAAAACTAAGGAAAGCTAAACTTGTGAAACACAAGTTGAATATCGAGAATGACAGAACATGTTTTGAATTAAGTAATGTAGAATGTGCAAACTTTTGAATTCATTCATTCACAGTAACAGAAAGTGTGAAATTTTAAGTTTAGTTTAATAAAGCAAATAATTAAATTGAAAGATACATTTAACCCTCCGTCTACCAGACGGGTCCATTGGACCCGACAGGTACATACAAAATATTCATTCAAACCAGAAATTTCTTTAAAATAAACTAAGTATATAAACCAGACAAAAATAAGGTAAATAAATAAGTTAAATAGTTTTAAATAAAAATTCTGGTGTAGAACGTTTTATTAAAACTTGAATAAAATTCCCGGTAGATCTAGGGTTAAAAAGGATTGTTAAAAGTTTGTTAAAACTTTTTTGTTTTAAGAAATACTAGACAAACATTACACTTAAAAGACAAAATAATTATACATACCTTTTGTTGATTGAAGCAAGCAGACTCATTGAAAATAGCAAGAAGCTGAAAAGTCGACGGTGATTTTACTCAGCAGGATGCCGAAAATAGTAGGGATAGATGACGCAGAGCTTAAAGCCAAATGTCCGGTAAACGGGAGCTACGAAACAGACGACCTTCATCCACCAGATCCAAGACACAACTGATGTGCGCGGGGTCTAACACCTGCAGATGAAGGTCACTGATTAGAGATCAAGGTCACTGATAACAGATCACGTGACCGCTAACAACCAATCAGAAGCGAGCTTTCAGGTATGACATCTTGTGGCAATACCTGTAGACAATCTGGCGCCAGTTGATTGACAGGGGGCGTCGTGGAATGTTAGGAATGCAGACAGAGTGGCGCCTACCTTCTGCTTCATAGTATTTTAGGGAAAAATATATTTACGTTGATGTAAAAGACATTATTTTTTAAACTAACTGTTAATAATTTTGAAATAACATACTTTTCTCATACAAGCGAAAAAAGAATGTTTCAGAACATGTCTCTGATCATAATTAAACATAACTTTAAGCATAGTTAACCATCTCAGAGTATGATTAAACAAATTCGAATATAACTTTGGGCATGTTTAAACAATCCGAACTATATTAGAACATATCCGAACATGTTCATTCATAACTTTGACAGTTTTTAATCTTTCAGAATTTAAAAAACATATTTAAAACTATTTTATTTTAAAAAATTTTGTAAAAATTTTAATTTATAATTTTCTTTTTAAGGTTTTAACTTTTTTTTTGTTAAAACTTTTTTTAACGTTTTAACTTTTTTTTGTTAAAAATTTTTTAAACTTTTTAAACTTTTTTGTTAAAACTTTTTTTAACTTTTTTTGTCAAAACTTTTTTTAACTTTTTGTTGTTAAACATTTTTTTAAAATTTTGTTAAATTTTTTTTTTACTTTTGTTAAAAAAAAATTTTTTACAAACTTTTTTTTAAATTTTGTTAAAACTTTTTTTTATAAAACTTTTTTTATAAAACATTTTTTTTTCTTAAAACTTTTTTTTTCTTAAAACTTTTTTTTTGTTAAAACTTTTTTTTGTTAAAACTTTTTTTTTAACTTTTTTTTTACTTTTGTTAAAACTTTTTTACTTTGTTAAAACATTTTGTTTTACTTTTGTTAAAAAAAATTTCTGTTAAAACTTTTTTTACATATTTTTTGTAAAACTTTTTTGTTAAATTTTTTAAATTTTGTTAAACTTTTTTATATTTGTTAAAATTTTGTAAAACTTTTTATCATCTTTGTAAACTTTCTATAATTTTTAAAACTAATAAATTTTATACATACATATGTGTATGTATATGTATATATATATATATATATATATATATATATGTAAATATACATATATATACATATACATATATGCATATACATACATCATATATATATATATATATATATATTTTTTTACACAAGAACCCATACATAAACATTTAACTTTCATATATTTAGAGACACGTAGTCGTGGATGTATGCTTTTACTTAAACATTTATATAGATAAATACTACCCTTAAATTTACGTTCATGCAAAAAAACATTATTTTTCTTAAACTGTTAATATTTTTGAAATAACATACTTTTCTCATGCAAGTGAAAAAGAATGTTTCAGAGCATGTCTCTGGCCATGGTTAATCATAAATTTAAGCATAGTTAACCATCTCAGAATATGATTAAACATGTTCGAACATAACTTTAGACACGATTAAACATATATCCTGACAATATTTGAACCTATCCAAACATGGTTAAACATGTTTGAACAAACTTTGAGCATATCCGAACATTGTTAAATATATCCCAACTAACTTTGAGCATGATTAAATATACACGAACTATCTTTGAGCATATCCGAACATGGTTAAACATGTTCGAACATAAGTTTGGTCATGGTTAAACATATCCTGAAGAAAGTGCGAGCTACCGAACAAAATTTAGTAAGAAAGACAAACTCATGAATTTAGTAATCACAAGCCAGTTCCAACTTTTAAAAAGCAACTGATTAACTTAATTTGGAAGAACTGTTATAAGTTTTTTTTAAACACTTTGTTAGAAACTGACGAATGAGTTTAACAAATTTTTGGAAATAATAGAGTATGATAATACTCTTAGAGTACATATACTACTTAGAGTATAATAATACATTTGATGTCAGAACATGTTTTGAATGAAATCGTGAATTCATAGTATGCTGAAAACGCGAACTTTGAAATTTATAGTTAGGTTAAATGAAGAAAAGTAAAGCAAATTACTAAATTGAAAGACACATTTTGAAAGGATCGTTATAAGTTTGTTAAAACTGTTGTTGTATTAAACACTATATTAGACAAAAAAAATTTACATACCTTTTGGAAAGAAGTTTCCCTAAGCTTTTGATGATTCGAACAAGCAGACTCATTGAAAAGTAGCAAGAAGCTTAAATTCGACGGTGATTTTACTCAGCAGGATGCCGAAAATAGTAGGGATAGATGCCGCAGAACTTAAAGCCAAATGTCCGGTAAACGGGAGCTACGAAACAGACGACCTTCACCTACGAAATCCAAGACACGAATGATGTGTGCGGGGTCTACACCCGTAGATGAAGGTTACTGATAAGAGATCACGTGACCGCTATCAACCAATCAGAAGCGAGCTTGTAGGCATGACGTCATCGACTGTGCTGTCTTCCCCCATCGCAAACGAGGATGATGACATCATACGGCAATACCTGTAGACAACCTGGCGCCATTTGATTGACAGGAGGCGTGGTGGAATGTCAGGAATGCAGACAGAGTGGCGCCACCATCTGCAAGAAACGATCATGTCGAAGCATGCTGCGACTGACTGGCGCCAGATGATTGACAGGTGGGCGGGGGAATGCAAGGAATGCAGACACAATGGCGCCCTCCTCCACCGCCTACTCCTTTCACATGTCAGGTGATCTTCGCATCCAATCACATACAAATATTAGATGGTAGAGGGTGCTCGTGTTGTCTTCAAGTACGACGTCATCACTTGTTTTGTGCTTTGTCATCAACCATTTCCCCTTCAGTCGATGTCCTGAGCAGGTGCTTCGCAGTAAGTAACACCATTTAAATTTTAAGTTTTTTTGTTAGTAATATTTTTATGTATAAAAAATAACAAAAAAGACATTTTGTTTAAAATAACAAGTGTCTTTCATCACTTTTTCGAATATCAAGTTTAACTTTATCGAATAACACACTACTTAAATTCTCACAATTAGAAATATCCACTTAACAAGTTGTTGAACAAGTTTATTGTTCCGACGAATTTAGTCATGTTTTAGCATGATCTAAGCATGATTAGTCATGCTTAAATAATCTTTTTCTGTTTAAAAAAATTAGATTTAAAAATCTGTTTAAGTAAAATATTTATCGGAGAAAATTTTTTACTTAGATTTTTAAATCTAATTTTTTTTTTCAACATTATTTCTAACAACAAAACTAAAAATATGTCATTAAAGTTAACCATTTACTTTTTTCTAAATTAAAACTGACTCAAAATTCACTGTTAAAGGCGATTTTTGTCACGTAGCAATCCTCACTCATATGTTTGATAATTTAGTTTAAAGACATCTATTTTGGATACATCACAACCATCGTATATATCATTTTCAATATATAATCACATCTATTATATACATCACAACCAGTGCAACATAAATCAGTCGATTCCTATGTATGTATGTTAGTTTTCATCCTTTCAACAGCAGAGATGTTCATCATATGTTTTCAATAACTTAAATGTAAGTGTGACTACTAATTTTTCTTTTGCTAATAGGTAATAAACCCTTTATTATCAGTTGAAACTAATACACGTTCTTTGATTAGAAAAATTGTTAAAACAATGCAACATAAATTATTTTTTTAGTTAAATATAATTTTAAACGAGATATGGAAAAAATATCCTAAATTCGCAAAGTATTTTATCTTCAGTTCGAATCAAAGTAAAAAACTTTCCTAAGAAAGTTTTTTAACATCTATGATTAGGAAAACAAAGTGTCCAATTAGCTCTGACATTAAAACTTATTTGTAAACTGAGTTTATGTTTTATATAGTTGTCCTCATTGGTATTTGTTAAACTAAATTACTATTAATCTTTTTTGGTTTAATATTCAAACTATCGTAAGATCTTGTTCATTCTAATTGAAAAGAATACAGTAGCTCGCGCATTACAAATACTAAATATTAAGTTTATACCACTTTTCTAGAAAATAAAACTTTACTTCGTCAATCATTAAAATGCTTTAGTTAAAAGTCGATTTCAGATTCAGCAAAAAACCCTTAAATACTAATTCAAAAAAACTTTTTTTGAAAAGTTATTTCTATGCAATTAAGAATAACTAAAAAAAAATCTATTTTGTTTTTTAGAAAACGAAGGGTTGTTCTATTTAAAAACTTAGTAAAACTAAAAACGGGTAACAAAGTGTCTTGTAAACAATATCTAGTTTTGCTTAAAAATTGAAACTATTTTTTATAAATGTTTATCCAAACATATTTCTTTAAATAAATAATTGCTAGTTTAAAAATAAATTAAATGAGCTGTTTTTAAGTTATAAAATAAAATAAATTGTGAAAATTCCTTTTCCTAATTAAAAAGTAAATTAATAATCTCTAATTAGGTAAAGAACATGAAATTATATTTTTAACCTTAAGCAAACAGAAGTTATGAATTTTTTCAGCTGCCCATTTCTTGAGTTGCAATATAGATTGTATGAAAGAGAGGTAGATAACAGATATTTCCTTCGATAAGGAAATGCTTGCTTATTGTATGACATCTCTGCCCAACCAATTAAGCTAAGGGTAGATGCATATCAGAGGGGTGTCTGAAACCGTGAGATAAAGGTCCCTATATGAAAAGATTGCCTTGCAAAAGAAATGCAAGGGAGATCTCGTGACTCGATAATGCGCGTGCAATCGAAATTCTTAGAAAGTTACTTATTTAAAACTTATATATAAGGTAAAAACTATACGTCATTTTCCAAGACTCTCATTCGTTCAAAGCAATGTTAGTTTCAGCAAATCAGAGGGTCTAAAAATGATGTCATTGAAAACAAAATAATATGACAACACTGAAAACATTCATTTGGAAATCATTTGCGGACTGCTATCTTCTAAATTGTTTGCTAGTGTGTTTTCAAGATCAGGATATTAAATGAGGATTTTCAATTTGAAGAAGTAAGATTTTGTTTACAGATGTTGAGAAATTTTGTTTTAAAACATATATTACTAAGAATTAAAGATTAAAATTTCTGTTTTTAAAATATTTATTTTACTAGTTAAAAAACAATTATCTAATTGTCTACATTTCTATATGATAAAATATATTATCATTAACCTTTTTTGGTATAAGATTCAAACTACTGAAAGAACTTGTTCATTCCATTTGAAAAGAGTTCAGTAGCTCGCACATTTCAAATTATTTTCTTTTAATATAAACAGTTGTTCAAAATATTATTCTTTGTTTTCAAACGCAATTGAAATAAGCACGTTTCTTTATGCTTTTGCAATAATAACCTATTTCAGCAAATCTGTGTAAAATGTATCCTCTCCGAGAGAGAGATCTGATAATGATCAAGTTTTCACTTGGGCAGGAAAAAAAAAAATCCGAAGATATACTGATATAATCTATTTATTTCAAGGGGAGTGTGTTACAGGGTAAACTAGAATATTGCTTTCTTAAAAGAAATATTAAAGGTTCTAGAAAATAGTCATGTCATTTTCTGATTATTTTTTATAAAGTGTTGTTCGCCCTAAGTTATATATTTATTTTGTTTATGATATCGAACTTTGAAATGTAATATTTGTTGTGATATATCGTGTGACTTGAACTAATATACAGGATTTTAAAAAGGTAAGTTTTTAAACGTTATTTATATATATTTTTGAGAGATTGCTAAAATAATTTTTATAAGTGTTTTCAATGTGTGAAAGTCTTTTTTTCTAAAACGTTAAACTAGTTAGGAAAATTTTTATTATCCAATGTTTATACATGTTATTTTTGTTAATCGTTAAATTATGTGAAAGCTAAAAATAGTTATATGTTAATCTGTTTGAAACCTATGAGTAATTCTAAAGACATTTCTATAAAAACTTGAATATGTCAACGTTTTCACTTAACCTCTCTATAGTCTATGCGGTATGTCAACGACAATATTAACTATATTTATTCAGCAGATCTTGTCTTGAAATCAATGAATTCTGTTGATCTTAAGAAAAAAAAAATCGAATTTGTAACTACTTGAATATGTTAACGTTTTCACTTAACCTCTCTATAGTCTATGCGGTATGTCAACGACAATATTAACTATATTTATTCAGCAGATCTTGTCTTGAAATCAATGAATTCTGTTGATCTTAAGAAAAAAAATCGAATCTTTAACTATACTAATTGATAAAAGTAAGTAAATAATTGTTTTTTATAATTCAAAAAAAAAAAAAAAAATTCTAAAACAACTAACATGTTAAAAAAAAAATATTCAATTCACACCACTTTTTCTGGAAAATTATACTTTACTTCATCAGTCACTGAAATAACTAAATTAAAGAGTTTAGTTTAATGGTAAACTAATTTTCAGCTTGTGTTTCGATAAACATCCACCCTTGGTTAATTAAACAGAAAACATTATTATCAAAAACTTATTCACGCTCTTTAGATTTAAAAAAAATGTATTCTTAAAAAAATTACTTACTGAAAAAAATTAAACTTGTTTATTAAAAAAAGCTTTATCTGAAAAAAAAAACTTGTATCGAAATGAACAAATGATTATAAAAAATATTAACTAATTTATTTAAAACTTTATTTGTAATAACTAAATAAAAAAAAAAACATGATTTGAAAATTAACAAATGTCTAAAAAATAATTATAACTTATTTCGTTAAAACTCAGAAAAAAAAAATAATTACCTCTTTATATCAGTTCAAATAGGATGATGATGTCATCACAGTTAAAAATGAATTAATTATTAAAGCTTTATTTGCAAGGCCTAAATAAAAAAAATAATGATTCGAAAATTAGCAAATGAAAAAAAACTTATTTCGTTAAATTCATAAAAAAATGTATTCACTTCTTTAAGTCAGTTCAAATAGGATGACGACATCGCAGGTAAGTGAATCATCCTCTCGAGAGAGGGCGCTCGTGTCGCCGGAAACGATGGTGCTGCCCCCTAGGTTCGTCTCTCGTCCAATCAGAAGCAAGCTCCTTATCTTGATGAAACCGGTTGTTGCACGCTTCTTCGTTCATTAGGCCGGTGGATGTCATACAGGTAGGACGTGTCTCGACACCGCTCCGTGGTAAGTATTTTTTAATTGCATGCGATCTTTTCTAATCACCTCATCATTATCTTTGTTCTACCTTCCTCTTACAACAGACTTTCCTTCATTAATCATCCTCATTAACATTTTCCTTTGTTCTAATCCCTCTCTTACAGTAGATTTTTATTAATTCATTAGACTTTTATTGATTCATTAACATTATCCTTTGTTCTAACCCTTCTCTTACAGTACACTTTTCATTATCGCTTCTTTGTTTTAACCCCTCTACTATAGCATGACGCGCTGGCGCCTGTCTGTCTCGACTCCGCCCACCTGTCTATCACTTTCTTATCTCCCCTCACCTGTCAATCACTCGACTCCGCCCACCTGTCAATCATCCTCCCTCCTCACTCCTCCTGCTGGCATAGAACCCCCATTTTCCTTCTACTCTGCTGTGTTTGAGAATTGACCACAAGAGAGAAGTTTAATGATGCATGTACTGGCCGGAGCGCCATCTATTATCTCCATTTGAAGTTAGAAACGAGAATCTTTTTTTTTTAAATATATAGTAGTTTCCCCCCCCCCCCCCCTTTTGTAAGTTTGTTTTATTATTTGTATAATAATAAAAAAACAATTTCAAAATTTGTAAATCATTCAGAATACTTTTTACAAACTGAAAATAACTCC
The DNA here is from genome assembly GCA_963932465.1 of Maratus speciosus. NCBI lineage: Eukaryota > Metazoa > Arthropoda > Arachnida > Araneae > Salticidae > Maratus > Maratus speciosus. The sequence continues at coordinate 426,497,055 of OZ010794.1, forward strand.
CTTTTTACCAGTTGTATTATTTAAATGGAACAAAAATATTAATTTTTGTTCAAGACAAGTCTAGAATACATTTTTTTTCCGCTTTTAAATTTTACTGTATTCAGATTATTTTAAGTAAGATTTATTTGAATCAAGAGTATCTATATAAAATGGTGCTCTGAATTTGGCATGTAATTTTCACAACTATTTTGTAGGTTAACTTTAAAAAAAAAAAAACCTATATTCATAAAACTAGTCGGATATACCAATCCCAAAACTTTCTTCTATCTCATGCATGTTAATACTTGAAAATTTGCTATCAAACTACCAAAATGTAACGGTAATCTATGCCCATCATGAGGATTCTATAGATATGAAATTCCGTGCATTAGTTCTTGAGATATGGCTATCTCCGAAATCGTGTAAATCCAGGAAAATTCAGCGTAGCAGCGCCACCTATTGGGTACTTTACACCAAAACCTATGTTAAACAAAACTACCAAGCAACCACTTACGTCAAAGTCTAACTGAATCTGAAGTTTGGGGGAAATCCGTGCATTAGTTTTTGAGATAGAGCTATTGCGAAAATCATGAAAATGCCAGCATAGCAGCGCCACCTATTGGACGATTAACACCAAAACCTAATCAGCAGCAACTTCATCTAACTAAATCTGAAGTTAGATGAAAATTCATGCATTAGTTTTTGAGATAGAGCCATTGCGGAAATCGTAAAAAAATGCAGCATAGCAGCACCACCTGTTGAGCGATTTGCACCAACACGAATCAGCATCACGTCATATCAAGAACTAACTGAATCTGAAGTTTCATGAAAATCCGTGCATTAGTTCTTGAGATAGAGCCATTGCGGAAATCATAAAAAATGCAGCATAGCAGCGCCACCTGTTGAGCGATTTGCACCAAAAACTAATCAGCATCAATTTGTATCAGGGACTAACTGAATATGAATTTTTATTAAATTCCGTGCATCAGTTCTTGAGATAGAGCGCCCACAAAATTTGTGTCGCACACAGACAGACGTTTTGTAAAAACATGTTTTTCGGGTTCTCTGACCTCTAAAACATGTAAATCCGTCGAAAACCGGAATTCGAAAATTTTCATGAATCCAATACTTTCTTCTTGTAAGGTACCGGGTGTCCTAAAAAGGACTGACTGATTTTAAAATTCAATAACTTGTAAACGGTGACAGATATTTAAAAAATTCTTGTAGGAGAGTTATGCATGAGGTCAAAAGTTTTTTTAGTGATTTTCAATTTTAGTTCGAATTACAAACAATAGATGGCGCTACGATCAATAGACGCTAAATTCAGGCTCGATTTTTGGTACTTCGTGGCCCGGATAATACATTTCCATCTCCTTTTTCTGCATGGAACAAGATAAAGGATTTGTTTGTAAAGATCTATTGTTTGTAAATCCAACTAAAATTGAAAATCACTGTAATAAAACTTTTGACCTTATGCATAACCCTCCTGCAAGAATTTTTTTAATATCTGTCACCGTTTGCAAGTTATTGAATTTTAAAATCAGTCAGTCCTTTTTGGGACACCCGGTAGAAGAAAATAATAAATGCTGCATTTTTTTCGTTTGCATTTATTATTTTATTAAAAAACCATGAAAACAAGAATTCAGTTTATGAATTTATTAAATATTCATAATAAATTTGACAAACTCTTTTTTTTTTCAACTGTATTTAACATGAAAAAATATTAATTCTTGTTCAAAGACAAATCTAGAATACATTTTTTATTTTAAATTTTACAAGAGTGTATCTACATAAAAATTGTGTTCTAGATTTGGCATGTAATGATTGCAAATACTTTATAGATTAACTTAAAGAAAAAATAAATGCTACAATGTTTTATTTGTATTTTATTTTATTAAAAACCCACGAAAATAAGAATTCAGCTTATGAATTTCATAATAAATTTGACAAACAAATAAGTAGAAACATTTTTTTTCTTTCAGCTGCATTATTTAAAAGAAGCACAAAATGGGTAGAAATTATTGTTTTTTAAAATAAGTCCTAGACATTGTTAATTTTTTTATTTTCAGTTTTACTGTACTCAAAATTTTTTAAAATAATTTAGACAGCATCATGTCAATGCTGAGATTTTACACTTTTAGAGCAGCATACAATTACAGTATAGTTAATAGTGGTATAAAACAGATTGAAAATGCTCACATTTTTGTCAATAAATAGACGACACTAGAAGAAAGAGAAAATGTGTTATACACTGCTCAAAAAAATTAGGGGAGCAAGCAAAAAAGTGAAGAGAACAGTGCAAGACAGCCATGTATGGGCATAGAATGGATAGTACATGTTTATCAATGCGCAATACAGAAAAAAAGACGCAAAAAAAATTGTAAGGAAGCTTCTATTCTTCGAAAAGATAGAAAGAACATGAAAAAAGGGTTTAGGGCAACAATTTGGTTTCATGTAAATGATTAAAAAAAAGTATTGTTTAGAAATGATGCAAGATTTTTAATATGGCGTGTGGTCTCCTCGAACAGCTAAGACTGCTGCACACCTGTTTTCCATGGATGCGATGACGTTATCGATAAGACTTTGGGGAATACTGCTCCACTGCTCAAGAATTGCAATCTCCAAGTCCCGGACAGTAAAAGGAGGCCTTGGTCCCGCAGCAATGCGACGTCTGAGTATGTCTCAAACATGCTTGATCGGATTTAGGTCAGGAGAGCATGCTGGTCATTCCATACGCTGTATTGTTTTAGCTTCAAGCATGTTTTCCACAAGACGAACTGTATGTCTGGCATTATCATGCATGGAAAAAAAGAAATCGCTAATTGCTGCAACATAAAATACGACATGAGGTCTCAGTATCTCGTCTGTATCACTTCGGACCGTCAAAGTGCCATTCCGAATGATATGCAGGGCCGTACGTCCAACTATGCTGATTCCAGCCCATAGCATCAACCCACCTCTCGTCTGTAATGTGATCTTTCACGAACGAATGTGGGATTATTTTGAGTGCCTCTTTCTCTCCATGCCAAAATGCATCAGATGTCACATCCAGAATGAATCTGAACTCGTCTGTAAACAGAATTTGACTCCAACAACGTTGCCTCCACACTCTATGTTCAGTTGCGCACCTTCTTTGGGCCGCACAGTTGCTTGAGATGAACGGAATATAGACTATTGGCTTACGTGCATACAGACCACCCTGATGAATTCTATTGCAGGCTGTTTGGCTGGACACCCTTCGTCCTGTGGCCAAGAACAACTGTGTTTTCAGCAGAGTAGTATTCCCCGTTCCGTCTCGACGAGCTCTTACAGAATATATCAGTCATCAGTTTCTGTGGTAGCACATGGCCAACCATACCCTTGTCGATGTCTACCATTCCATGTGTCTTAAAATCGATTCCCCACAGCTTTGCATTGACACTTCTTGCGACCTCAACAACTTCCGCTACACTTCGTTGTGTTTCCCCCAGATTCAACTATGCCGATAACACGCAAGTCATAGATTTCGTTAAATCACATTGTTGTGGCATTTTTAAGCCACCTTTTCTCAAAACACAAGCTGAGCAATTGAATTTTACTACTGAAACAGTGAAACAGACGTTTCTGCAAAATCCCGAGTTCTACACTTATCTCCTTTTTCTACTTTTTGACGTCATAAACTTTAATTTGCATGTGAAGTTTTTTGTTATCTGTTTTCTACGCTTTAAATTATGGATGTTTTATTTTACGTTACTTTCGGTGTAAATATTTGCGTAATTTTGTTAAAACCATGTGCTCCCCTAATTGTTTTGAGCAGTGTATATTATTGGATTATTGTACTTATATTTTTATTCTTATATTAAATGCAATATAAATAAATACAAATGAAATTAACTGTTTTTCAAAATTAATGCAATTGTATATTGTGTAGTATGAATCAATTCGTGTAATCAAGAAACTCGTCAATAACTTCTTGTTCCATTAGGATAAAGTCGATTTATTGACAATGGAGGATATTCCATCTCCGTTTTGATCACTTGATCAAGGTAAAAACTTCTAGCGTAAAGAAGAGAAGGCTCCGTAGACGTGTAATGTAAATTCCCGCTAGCCAATGAAACAGTTCATGAGGTAAAGCAGTAGTATCTTCCCTTCTTATCAGTTATTAGAAGTTTCTTGGGTAAATTACCAGTATCACGTGACTTTTTTCAGCCTCGAACCCATATTTGGAATATCCTCCATTCCCCGCCTCCAATCAAAATATAAGCTGGTGTTTTTATATTGCATTTAATAAAGGTATTTCGATAAATTAAATCTCTATGTTGGTACATTTAAATAAAGATTACATAAGAAAATGTACATTGGCTTTATTTACGAAATAATTATTTAACAATTGAATATTGTTCCGCAAGAGAATATCGTTTTTATTTTGAATGGCAGCTGCAGCAAGATTCCTTCTCGTGACGTCAGAAAGGGCATCACGTGGTGTAAAAATAACAGCTAGCGCTAGGGCTCCTATAATACAGGCTGAATCGTCAAGCATTTTGTTTCCCGTTTTGACCAATGAGCGATTGTTGCTCACGCGGCGTAACCAATCATTCTTCTCCTACCGGCAATTAAATGGCGGCGTGAGTCAGCCCGTATTATAGGAGCCTTAGCTAGCGCGTTTGTTTACCTTATTACGTCATTTGGTGCAGCAGAAATCTAACAGTTAATGCATGCGTAAAATACTGCAGATTTATCTTGTACGAATTATTTTCGATCAGTGCTTACGTTCTGAATGTTATTCCCAAGCAGACGAATTTTTGTAGCTTCGAACAAGCAGAAGAGAAACACCAATAGGCGTGAAGAACATTTCAACACTGCTGTCCCTTCGTCCAATAAACTGTCTTTTTCGGAGGGTTTTCATCCGCAGAGGCGTGGCTGTTGCCATTCGTGGGTAAAGTTCATAGGGTCCATTTACTAAAAAAATAAATATTATTAAATATACATTCAATATGTAACAGAATCAAACATTTTAGTTACAAATTTCAAGTTTAAATTTCACTAAATGCTAGTTGTAATGTATATATATATCAATCTTTTATTTACAGAAATGGTGATAGAAGATTCATTGTCAAATATAAGACGTCTCGTATAAGTCATAACGAAGTTAATTAGTCAATGCATTTATTTCCCAGCTCTCTATTTCATTTTTTGGCTTTGACAGAGCCCATGTCACATCCATACACAAAACATTCCGTGCCATATCAAATTATAATGTAAAAATATTAATTTATAAAGTGATGCGTGTAATGTGCACAGCGCCACGATGCGGCCATCTCAGCGTTATGGTCAAGTTTGCTTGGAAGATGCCATAAGAGAAGAAGCTCTGTGGTGTAAAATTTTAGAGTAGATGGCGATCGTTTCTAGTGTGGGAGCCTAGATTAAATAGATTAAGGACCAAGATGGGACATTTACGGCAAAATCTGTAATGGCAACAGTACTAGCGTCACTATCGGCAAAGGGGAAGAACCGAGGGGTCTCTCAATGGGGTGTAATCTCGTACAACCGTTCCTGTAATCAGTGAAATCATACTGTAATCAAGTCTTAATCATGCGTAATCATGTCATCACATGTAATCGGTGGTAATCAATGAAATCTTAACGTAATCACATGTAATCAATATAATCATAGTATAATCATGTATAATCAAGTGTAATCTCGAATTAAAAATCTCGAGAAAAATCTATTTTGTCGCCATTCTGTCTTCTTCCTCTCGCTGTCTTCAGTTTAGACGGAAGTTGGGGAAGGCAAAAGCAGAAATGAGAAATGCCCTCGGAAATGGCAGAAAGGCGAGCTCACAGATGAGGAAAGAGATAAGCTAGATAAGAAAGTAGTCTCGTGGAAACCCACACAGCCCGCTATTCCCCCTCAAAGGTCAAGATGGGTGGTGTTGGGCTGTCAAGTGAAGGAACGGGGAGCTTTCCTCTTTGGATTAACGCATTCGATTAATCTGCAGGGATATAGGGCATCCATTTTGTAGCCTTGTGAAGTATAGAATTTTAAAAAAGGTTTTTTTTTTCTCTTTTTTGTTGAGAACTTTAATCAAATACTACATTTCTTTAAAAAGACTACATTATAATGGAATACAATAATTTAAAAAGGTTCTTGAAGTAAATAAACTGTGTCTATAATGTTTCCCCTTTTTTAAACATATATATTAGCCTTTTATTTCGTTTCATTAAAATTCTGCTACAATGTTTTTACAGAAAATTCAATTATAAGGGAATATAAAAATTATATAATACGATTTTAATTAAAATATTGTTCTAAACAATCTGTGCTGATGTACATTTTTTTTGGATGAAAAGGCATTTTTTCTTCTGGGAATTTATGTCATTTTCCCCAACAGAATTGTCTATGCGTTTAAGATTAGTGCATCATTTCCATCAATTATTTTTAAATGTTTCAGATTTTAGTTTTATTGGTTAATTTTGATTTCAAGGGACACAAGAAAAGAAATTTAGAAATAAACTAATAAATTTTAGGAACTTTAAATGCAAGCTAAAGTTTATTGAATATGACATTATACTGACGCAATCACACTAACTTGTTCCATATATGAAAAGGAACTTTTCTTTTGAAAATGGTGTCAGTTTCATCATCCGAACTAATCTCAAATCTAAGATTATGTCACCTTTTAATGGCTTTATCAAAGAAATATGTCCCTCCGACAACACGGAGCTTTTAAATATTTACGGACACATTTTTAAATGCAAAAGCATGACGTTTGCAAGCATGACTACTGAAGCGATTTGGCATTTAATAGTGTTTACCAATCGTTGATCAATGAGTTATATATTTAAAAGCGATTTTTTTCACGTGACGACATGTTTTCCTTTTACAGTATTTGATGAATGATCTTTTGCTTTTATTAAAAAATGGAAAACACTCGATCGCATAGTATCTGCATGAAAACACCTGCCAATTTCATGTGTTACAATATTCCTTTAAATATGACTACATTTTCATTTGTGGAATACCCTTCAATCTACTATAATCAAATTTTATTTTATGAAACAACTCAAATTACCATGTTTAACAATCCGGCGAGGTTAGGACAGGGTTTTGAGGGCTTAGCTCGTAACGGCCTCTAATACATAAAAAAAAAAAAAAAAACAAAAAAAAAAACTTTGAATTATTATTTAAGAGAAAAACTTTCTTAAAACTTGTTCAGTTAATAAAACTTTAAATTTTGTATTTTTCTCGGTGATCTCAAGCAATCAGTTAAAAATTATGGAGCAACGACGAATATTTGAGGGAAAGAATGGTACAAAATACTTTGTATATGAAGACCATTTATATAAGTTAAAATGCAACAGGAAATTGTCTAAATATTTTTTATGCAATTTTCAAAATTGTAAAACATCCATATTAGTTAGTGAAAGTAATGACGTTATCCGAAAACGTGGTGACCATTTACATGAACCTAAGAAAAATATTTAAAATAAAAGATTTGAGAGAAGTTATCAATATTGCACAAAATCCCTTAAATTCAAATTTAATGAATCCTTCTAAATCCTTCAATCTTTCTAAAATTCTTCTAAAATATATTAAATGATTATGTAAATCTTCTAATGTAGTTTAAACAATTCACGAAAAATGCTTTAGAAGATAAAATTTTCATGAATTCATAATTCAGTACATAAAAGGGGCATATATAGTTATTTACAAAGAAAAAAGTATATAAGAAAAAAAAAATTCTCAGAAAGATTACAGAATAAGTCCCTTTTATTGGATAAGTCTACGTAGTACTAACAGTTGAATTGGCGCATATTTATTGCACATGTGCGCATAAGTGTACCTGATACATAAATTAAAACACCCACTTCCACTCCATCCAGGCAACAGAATGGATGCTTATACGGATCACCGCTAAGGAAATCCATCATTTCAAAGAAAGGATTAGTTTTTCTCCCCATGCGAGGTCGGGGAAAATGATGAATGGCTTTCTTATTGTGTGATTTGAACCGTGCCACGGGGGCTCGAATCAAGTAGTCTGTGGGGGGGGGGGGGGGGCTTTCTCAAGAATTTGTGTTTGATTTTATTCAAAGAACGTTTAGTGGTCGGCATGGGGCCATCGTAATGGAGGGAAACTTTCAAACTGGTCAGCCCGGCAGCATTAGGACATATTTTTAACGAGGAGTTGGGGCAACAACAACAAAAATAAAAATCCGCGGGCTGTCGAACCCGATTTAAAAATTTAAACGAAACCGATAAAATATGAATAATTTTCAATGGATATGACCAGTGTTGGGGCAGAATCTGATTACAGAGTAATGAAATTATTGATTAAATCAAAATACATTATAATCACCTCATAATGCAATTGATTAACACGCAGAGCACTGAAAAGTAATTTCAATTTAAGCTTTTGAATTGTATAACCCGATAATTGTGTAAAGGATTACAAATCAATTCTTATTTAACATTTTAAGATTTAATTAGATTAATTTTAATCGATTACGTGCGGATTTCGATTACTCTTTTAATTATATAATCTAATTAACCTGCAATGGATTAAAAGATGATTTCAATTACGTTTTTAATTGTATAATCCAGTTAACCCGTAATGGATTGTAGGTCAATTCCAATTATATGTATTTTAAATATAACTTGGATTACATTCTAATATATTACAAGTTAATGTCGACTAAGTGTATTTAAAATACGCGGGAGATGAGAGGGACCGCAAGCAAATTTTTTTAATCTGATATATATTATTTATAACATATAAAAATATTAAAGATAGGAGGGAGTGATAATTGTGACCCGGGGGGGGGGGGGGGGGCAATTTTCTAACTTTTTCTGGGTAGTAGTTTAGGTAATAGTTTTTCTAGTTTAGGGCAGAGGGGGCGGGGCCCCGGGCGCCAAATGAAGGCTTATATCTTTGGAATGGATCATTTTCTTCTGGTGGACTGGTGGCTTCTATTATTACGAAACAGCCATTATAAATGAAGTGTTAGGTGAAGATGAAAGAGCAGTCGTAAAAAGTTAGAACTCTGATTTTCTGATCAGAATGGAAAAAAAAAATGGCCATATTTTTTTTTTTGCCAAAAAAAATTATGGCCATTTTTTTTCCCATTCTGACCAGAAAATCAGAGTTCTGACTTTTTACGACTACTGTTTCATCTTCACCTAACACTTCTTTTATAATGGCTGTTTCACAATAATAGAAGCCATCAGTCCATCAGAAGAAAATAACTCGGTGAAAGTGGAAACTCGGTTAAGCAGGACTCGGATAATCGGGGCTCTAACTGTATATTTTATTTTTTAAATGATCTTTAGAATATTTTTGTTGGTGTTTAGAGGGGAGTCATGACCCCCGTGACCTCCCCCTTGGATCCGCCATTGTAGATTACGTAGTTCAGTATTACATATTTTAAGATTACATGTTTTAAATTTTTAAATAAGTCGGCTATTAGAAAATTAGTAAAATTCTCTTTGTAAATATACTTTGCGGAAGAGGGGGGGGGGGGGGCGCCAAAATCCATGCTTGCCCCGGGTGTAAAAAGGTTAGTTTCGGCCCTAGGCGAAGAGGGCGCCAAATGGAAATTTTGTTTGTCGTTTGATACAAAAATGTATATATATATGGAATTTTGATAAAATTGTCTTGCAGTTAAAAAATCCAAACACGTAAAAATAACCAAAAGTAAAATTTACAAAATATGCAACGAAAATAGAAAAAAAATCATTTAAAACTATTAAAATGCAAGCGAGAATGTTTTTTAAAGAACGCTCCCATAGGTTTAACGTTAGCGTGCGAGTGTTTTTCAACCCTTTCCGTCACTCTGACAAACTTAAATGCTAATGCTAAACCTATAGGAGCAATTTTTACAGATTTCTCGAAATATTTTAAAATTTACTGTTAAATTATCGTACACAAAATAATTTCTTTTGTATACGATTCCCGAGGTCGATACCCATTGTCGTGTTTGTTTCAATTTTGATTAGTTTTTTTAAATGAGGATAATTTTATTTTCAGAACCGGTTCCAAAAATGAAAGCGTTTGCATATGAAAAAACTAATTAAAATCGAAATGCACAACGATGGATATCTATCGAATCGTCCTCGCGTATTCTATGCAAAAACAAATCCTTTAAAAATATTAAAATATAAGCAAGAAATGTATAAAGATTTCTTCCATAGGTTTAACATTAGAGTTGAGATTCTTCGTGTAACTAGTCACGCAAAGAAGCTGGAACTCTGATGTTAAACCTATGGGATTGCTCTATTGAAAATCTCTCTTTCTTTTAAATGTTTTATTTTTCTGTCTTGGAATGGCTGAGGTTGGTTAACAGTATTTACTTTTTCGATTTTAGTTGCATATATATATATGTGTATATATATGTTATTTGTCACTTTCAGAACAGATTGCGAAAAATAAATCTTCTAAAATCGAAAACGTACAAACTAGAAACATTAAAGATCAATCTCAGATAAACTAAGAAAACAAAATTATTTAAAGATATTAAAATGCAAGTGAGAAATTTGAAAAGAACGCTCTCACAGATTTAACATTAGCTTGCGAGTTTCTTCGCGTGCCAAGTGTAAGATCATATGAACTCAAAAACCAGATTTTTTTTGCCATGTTTATTCGATTTAATATGGAAAAGTTGTATCCTGTATAATAAGCAGTTAAGTTGTCTATTGTTAAGTTCGGTTAAGTTCTTGGCATTTGTTTGACGCTTGGTTACTTTTTATGGCTTGCCTCGGCAGACAGTTCCGAAGCCAGGAAATTTTTTCGGAATAGGTCCAAACCTTGTCATATATACAAAAAAAAAAAAAAAAAAAAAAAAATCCTATGAAAACAGAACCTGTATACAATGTAATCTTAAACAGAAAAATTCATTGTCTCGATTGAAGAGTTACTAAACTTGCAAATATAACTTATAAAAGGGAAACTTGTATAAAACGATTTTTTTTTAGATATCTTACGATTTTGTTTTCACAAAGGAAGATTTTCGTGGTCCATTCTCAACGTTTACCTCTAAAGACAAAAAAATGTCTGAAACAGAATTTTTTTTAACTGCCCCTTGCTATTCTTTTAATACAGACTTTCTTTTACATACATAAAATATTTTACATACGCAAACATGCATGCACACACACACACACACATATATATATTAGAATATTTGTGTAGTAACAGAATTTTAATAAACTTTAAGATTGTATTTCCTTATTTATACTTTACAAAATAGCTTATGAAGATAAAGAGTAAGACCAATCTCTGTAATTGAATGTATTACTAAAATAACTTTTTAGATTAGAAAAGGATTTTAGAATCTCTATAATATAAAAAGGCTGAGTATATACACCGTTAAAAAAAAAAAAAAAAAAAAAAAAAAAAAAAAAAAAAAAGTTTTCTACGGAAATAAAATGTAAATAAGTGTTAAATAACCTAGATTGTTTGTTAGTAGTAACATACCATGTATTTCAGCATTTAACACACAGCTCAAACATAAATCCAGAATATTTGTTAATGCAAATGTTACTTATTATTGTGGCATAACTATTTCAGTTATTTATTAAATAACATTTCTGTGTGTAAATATGTTTGAGCTTTGCGATATTTGCTAGAATATACAGCATATACAAGTATGCTCCCCAAATGTGTATACTTTAAAGTAGAAAACGACAACTGTTTTAGAAGATATTGCAAAAGAGAAACTATTTATATATTATAAGCTTTTATTTAACTTAAAACTTCATTCCCCTATACATATACACTGTATACTCTAACCCTGTGAAAAATGAACCTGTCTATAACGGAATCTTGCCTTAAATGAAAATGAAATAAATACGATACTATTATGAAAGGTAAGTCGAAAACCTGACAAAGACTAAATTTTTTACCAATCTTTACGGTAGTCAACAGATTTGACCGGATTTGACTGTATGCATATTATTTATTCAGTAAACTCTTACCTCATTCGGGAAGGGCATCCAGACCCCCCCCCCCCCCCACACACACACACACACACACTTCCTTGCCTAAAGCTCTGTGTGTGTAACAAAAGAAAATTTTATCAAAAGTCATCTTTTGACAAAGATTCTACGATTTTAAACAGATCATAAAACTTCAGAAAATTCGCCTCTTCTTTCTTGTTTGCTGATTGACAAAAATTTCACAGAGTTGAAATAATATATCGATCATTTACTTCAACATCAGAACTAAAAAATCGCGATTTTTGAATTATGACGTTGTTGCAACAAAGAGCGTATCAGCATGTTTTAGAACAGAATAATCACATTCGGGTTTTTACAGTTATTTTGAAATTCGCAACTTCGAACAAAACATCGCAGTAACTAACAAGTTCAATAAAACTTCACAATAACTAGTCCAACAATGACATTACTTTTTCTATTTCAAGTAGGAGATTTAAATCTATTGGTGATAATTCTCGATATAGAATTATAAAATAAATTAAGATTCACCAAATTATGTTAAGTGTGCCGCTTTTGTATTCATGTAAACATTTTTTTTTTACCAGGGCCGAAACTAGCCTTTTTTGAGCCCGGAACAAATATGGATTTTGACGTCCCCCCCCCCCTCCTCATGCACAATAAAAGTTATCGACCGCAGATACCCTATGCAAAAGAAAAAAAATTCTTTAAAAATAAAAATCATTTAATAATAATTAAAATGCTACAAGGAAATATGTAAACAACGCTCCCATAGGATTAATATTAGCTTGAGAGTTAAGAGAAGAGCTTACACTATTCACGCGAAGAAACTGGACCGCTAATGTTAAACCTATGACAGCGTTCTTTTAAAAATTTCTCACTTGCATATTAATAGTTTCAAATGATTTTATTTTCTTCTGTAAATAGCTGAGAATGAATTCTACAAGGGCTACAATCACTCTACCAGGGAGCCAACCAAAAAATGGCAAATGCATGAACCCCTGGCAGAAAAAACCCCTCCGCCAATCAGCCAAGAAAACTGACCCAGAAAACAGCGACACATATATGGAAACAAAGTACAGTCGGCCCCGCTTAATTGCATATAGTTGGTTCCACTGAATTGTATGCATTTAAGCGGATTAAGCGTTTAAGCGAGGACAGCAATTAATGTTAGCAGTATACGTTATCAATTGATTATATACCACAGATATGATAAATATTAATGAACATCATTTACCTAATACTTTAAAAAATATTCTTTTAATAATTTAGATTTTAATTATTAATTTTAAATAATTTATTATTACTCTCTATATAACAATATGTGGAATAAGGTATAATGTATTATTACACTATTTACGTTACATGGTTTAATTTTTCATTATAATGTATGTAAAATTAAAATGAAAGTAAAATAAAAAAAAATTGTTTTAAATCATACCTTTGAAAATAAATAAATTCTGCATATATTAATTTTATTTTTCAATTATTTGTCAATTTATCACTTTTTTTTTCTTGTTGTTGTTGCCTACACAAAAAATCTTTTAGGGAAATTTGTTTTTTCCTACCTTGGATACTGTATTTCTTAATTTCCGGCGCTAAATATCGTTCCTTTATTCTCTTGACCATCCCGATTGTATTTTCCCCCGATTCCAGGATTTTCCAAAAAGTACCCCCAACATATTGAGTCACTGTATGTACGACAAGCTTTAAAAGACAAGAAAAACATAATTGTCCAAATTCAACACTCCTATGAGTTTCCTAGAATTTAGATAATAAAGTCTTCTTTCACGACGGTTTCTGTTCTTCGATCGTAGATATAACAAACCATTGTTACAACAACAAAAAGTTCTTCCTTTCTTCCCATTCATCACTATAACAGGAATTTATAAAATGCGATTACTAGATTGGAGATATTTATGCAATTAACCGGGATTGTTATGCGATAAAACGAGTATATTTAACATTAACCTTATGGGGAACGTTTTTGTTCCACGGCATTCTATGCATATAAGCGGGGTATGCAATTATCCGTTACCCGATTAAGTGGGGCCGACTGTATTACAAAACTATGGCTTCCAAGCACCATAGATAAAAGTATAAGAAACAGCAATTATAGTCATTTACAAGCATATGACTTATAAGTAAACACAAAATCATAAAGAAAACGGAATAAAAACAAAGTATAGACATATACAAAAATAACACATGACTTCTATGTAAACACAAAAATTAAAATAAAAACAAAATGAAAACAGTGTTTAAAGTTATTTACAAATACGAAAGGCTTAGGAATGAGGAAAATAATAAAGTTCAATAAAAGTTCACGAAGATAAACAGGCAGAAACACCGTAGAAAGAAAAAAGATTCTTTAAAAGCGATATTTGATGAAAGAGTAGAGTTTATTAAATTCGTTGTATAGGATGCAGAGTTTTTTTATAATTTGATTTGGATAACAAAACATTCTGAAGATTCCAGTTCAATGTTCTATTGCGGACAAAATTAAAACAAAAAAGCATTAAAGGACATTTGCCGAAGATGTAATGTTTGAAAACCAATGATTGAATTCTAACTGGGTTAGTGGTTAATTTTTCGATTTTGGTTGCAGATTTGTTTTTTTTTTTTATAAAGTTACTTTCAGTTTCACAAATTTGAAAAGAACGCTCCCATAGGTTTAACATTAGCTTGCGAGTTACTTTGTCTTTAATGTATATATATATATAATATACATACATTTTTGTATGAAATGAAAAATAAAATCTTCATTTGGCGCCCCCACCCCTTTCCCCGCCTTTCGTTCTGACGCTTGGGGCACATGACCCCTCTGCATCCCCCTAGTTTCGGCCCTGTTTTTTACTGCAAGTTTTAGCAACATTGGTCCCACCAAATTCTCCGTTGATGAAGTTTTACACTTTATCTAGTTACAATAACATCTCTCAAAACGGAATTACTAGAGATCATAAAAATACCGTTTTAAACAGGTATCCGCTTTAGCCAGAGTATTTCTAAGATTATCCATCCTTTCGTAATCGGGATCATGAAATGTTTCTGTTTTTAATTTTCCACAGGCTTTACTGCTACAAAGAAGGAATCGCAAAGGTCTGGATAAATGTTCCATTTTAAATATATTTTTATATTAGCGGGTATAAATTGTACAGTGTTAATTTCGTCAAACTTTAATTTTTTTTCCATTTATGGCACGCTTCGTTACAAACATGTTCTAATGTCGTAGATTTAACTATAGTACATTTATGCTCTCAAGCGGTTATTATCAGTGACGGATCCAAGGGGAAGAAGACGGGGGTCATGACCTTCCCCCTCGTAAACAACAGAAAAATGCTAAAAGTTATTAAAAAATGAAATATATCTTAAATTCTTTCAATCCCCCTCCTCCGAAGTTTGTTCAACAATGCGAATCTCTCTTACTCTTTAAACCTCTACTCAAATCAAAATTAGGTAATTTCTGATACATCCGTGAAAATATTTCTAATCTCAAGAAATTTAAAAGTGCACTTATTCGGAAACGATGTGATCGAAACTGTTTTCCATTTTTCAATAAAAGCGAAGAATCTTACCAAAAATTCCATAAAATTTGGCATTTTAAACTAAATTTCCGGACGCGAATGCAAATTGCTCTCTCATGATGACATTTCTGAATCATTCTTCGCATTTATAAGAAAATGGGAAATGCTACGATTTCTTGGTATCTCAATGAAATCTATATATATATATTAACGAATACTAATGCAAATATTTTGTATTTAGGAATGAAAATGATTTCGCGAAAGTATCAGAAAAATCGTCAGTTTTAATTTGAGAATAGCCTTCAATATAAAAATTGATCATGAAGTGGTGTAACCCCCCCCCCCCCCGCCCAAAAAAAAGAGCCATGACCCCCTCTAAATTGAGTGGTGGATCCACCCTTGGTTATTATAGAGTGGATAAATTTTAGAGAATACATGTGAAAACGTCTATAATGGAATCCTGTTTTAAACGGAAAAAAATAAATGGTTCCGGCGAAAGAAACACTTTAAAATTATACCTGCTAAAATGAAAAATTTCGGAATTTTTGCTGTTTTAGCAGATGTTACTACTTTTTTATCCATGATTTAGAGTACGAACCCATCGTTAGGGGGGGGGGACATTCCGACCACACCCCTTTGGCTACGCCACTGTCGGCAGAACGGTGATAGGCAAATGACCGTCCTGCTTGATACTATTTTCTTATTTTGGACAAATCTAAAAAGTTAACATGTAAAAAAGAGAAAAAAAAGATTGCCTTTTTAGCAGAAGTTACTACTTTTATTATTCATGATTTAGTGTACGGGCCTATCGTTAGGGGGGACATTCCGACCCCACCCCTTGGCTAAGCCACTGTCGGCAGAACGCTGATAGGCAAATCACCGTCCCGCTTGATACTATTTTCTTATTTTGGACAAATCTAAAAAGTTAACATGTAAAAAAGAGAAAAAAAAGATTGCCTTTTTAGCAGAAGTTACTACTTTTATTATTCATGATTTAGTGTACGGGCCTATCGTTAGGGGGGACATTCCGACCCCACCCCTTGGCTAAGCCACTGTCGGCAGAACGCTGATAGGCAAATCACCGTCCCGCTTGATACTATTTTCTTATTTTGGACAAATCTAAAAAGTTAACATGTAAAAAAGAGGAAAAAAAGATTGCCTTTTTAGCAGAAGTTACTACTTTTATTATTCATGATTTAGTGTACGGGCCTATCGTTAGGGGGGACATTCCGACCCCACCCCTTGGCTAAGCCACTGTCGGCAGAGCGCTGATAGGCAAATCACCGTCCCGCTTGATACTATTTTCTTATTTTGGACAAATCTAAAAAGTTAACATGTAAAAAATAAAAAAGAAAAGTGCCCAGCTAAACTGATGGCATTGAGCTCACAGGCTATTCACACTAATTGTATATCATACTCTTATTTTAAAGAATAATGCCCCTCAAAAAAATAAGTGAAGGGGAATTAGCCCCCGTTTCCCCCTTTATGCTTAACCAGTGAACCTCCAAATCTAATCAGGAAAGCTCCTTATCATAATAAACCGGTATACCAAATTTGGAGCAAATCGAATAATCCTGCAAAAAACCCATTTATCTAAATTAAGGGGGTGGACTAGCCCCCTATTTATCCTTAACCAATGAATCCCCAAAACGAATCAGGGAAGCTCCTTAACATAATAAACCGTATACCAAATTTGGAGCAAAGCGAATAATTCTGCATGAAAAACCCGTTTATATAAATTAAGGGGGGTGGACTAGCCTCCCTTCCCCTTTTATCCTTAACCAATGAACCCCCAAAACTAATCAGGGAAGTTCCTTAACATAATAAACCGGTATACCAACCAGAGGCGGCGCCAGAACTTGCCCGACGGGGGGGCACAGTATCCCCGACAGGGGGGCCTAATTCAAAATATATATTAGAGGTTTCCACGAGCCCTGCCCTGTTCCGAAGCCCGAACTCGGTAAAAGTTTTTTTCATTAAACTCGGGATTGGCTTAATTTTATCTGAAAACTCTGTACGGGCTCGGACTAAATTTTAGCTTTTGAAATGTTGGTGTAGTCCTGAACTTCATTATCCCCGGAACACGTCCGGGTCTTGCATTTTTTCTGTAGATTCGGGCCGGACCGGGACTGTATTTATACTTCAGAATTTTTTTGGAGCAAATGAACAATAAAACATTTCTTTGTTTCTTTCCCCCCCCCCTTTTTTAAATAACAGGTGGAATATGTTGATCAATCACGTGTAAAACTTGAAATTTTCGCGTCCGGATTTGGCATAACCCGAAACGCGCAGATCTCTAGCACTCACACTGCTATTTAAATTAGAGACAAATTGCAGAGGGCCAAACGATTTTTACTCGAAACATGTATTTCGAAGCTTGTCAAAGAATATTGTAGATAAATAAAGTGAAAAAAAATCTCTTAAGGTTAAGGTTATTTTTGAAACACCTCACTAGTCACCTAATCTTTATAGGCGAAGGAATCCACAACAAAAAGAGTTTCCACATTTTTGAGCATTACCCAAAAGGAAAAACTCTGCTTTGTACTCTTCTTCCATACAGAAAACTCCCAATAAGCGGTCATTCAATACTATAGATTTTACGTGCACATATATGGCATGTACGCAGCAGTGTGTGAAAGACAAAGTATGCAGCAGTTCTCCGCTTATGAGCCGAACCAAAGAGTCGCGCATCAGATAAGGTAGGTAACCAATTTTTTTCGAAACGCGGTTCATGTTCCGGTCAGGTTGACCATGTATTTTAATGCCGGAGACAACTGAAAATAATCAGTTGACAAATCCCTATTAAAAACGCATAAAGTGAGCAAAAATTATTTAAAAATAAAATTATTTAAATTTGTCAGTGACAGTGTCATCGTGAAGACTAACAGTTAAACGTTACACCTAACCTAACTAGGGTCCTTCCGGGGTAATAAATAAAATTTGATGCCTTACAAATTTTATTTAAAACAAAGCTGCAACCCGAACCGAACCCAACCAAAAATATTCTGTCTACCCGCAACCCGATCGAACCCGAAATACTTAATTCCAATCCCAACCTGAAACCCGGAATCAGAGAAAATTGATCCACAATATAATGTAATTATAAAAAAAAAAATATATAGTCTGCAATCATATCTCTAATATTAATATTATCTTTTATGTGAAAAAATAAACATGCAAGGAGTCATTCATATTCAAATACGTAGTTTATCATCTGAAATAGATTCCTGCGCGTGTTGGGTTATACCCAACCCAAATGTTCAACTTAAAGTCAATCCGAAACCTAACAAAAATTTTTGCTGACGCAAAACCCGACAACAATTTTTCTGTTAACCCTAAACCGAAATACTTCGCTTCAACCCGAACACAACTCGACACAAAAACATCTATAATTGAATACAGTTATGAAAAAATAGTCCACAATTATATCCGTAATATCAATTCTAGCTTTTATGTAGAAAATAAACACGTAAAGCGACTCATTCAAATTTAAATATATAATTTTTCATGTCAAACAATAACTTAGACATTCTTTTTGTAAAATTGAGCTAAATCCAGCTTGGCTCGTAAGTTAGTGTTGTCAGGTCAAACAACGAGACAGAGAGGGAATTAAATTTAAAAAATAAAAAAAAAACCGACTGCGTAAATATCCCAGTGGTAGGGGAGCAAAAAAAAAAAAAAAAAAAAGCCCAATTCGGAAATAATTAGGGGAAAGCTGGAAATTGTTTTAATCACTTCAACAGTTTATGTTTAGAATGAATATGCTACGTTTCCTCCTTCGTACTAGGCGAGCGTTAGGAATTATATATTGATTTATAGTCAAAAAACACTTTTTTTAAAATACCACAACACTATCTCGAAATCACTAACTTTTTCAAAAACATTGTCAATACAAATGTTGTAGAGCTTAAAATTCTGAGTAAAATGAGTACCTACAGTTAATACTTTTGTTGAATATTAAGGTCACAATTCTACTTTAAAGTTTTAGCCCCGTGGTCAGAGGGTTGAACTCAGAATTAATTAGGGGAAACCTGGAAATCGTTTTAATCCCTTCAGATTAGGCCTAAAATGAATATTCTATGTTTTCCCCTTCGTACTAAGTGAGCGTTAGGAAATATGTACACATTTACACTCGAAAAACACGTTTTTCTTTAATATTTTTAACAATGTCTTAAATTGCGACCTTAATTTTGAACAAAAATATTAATATGAGTATTCATTTTATTCAAAATTTTAAGCTCTAAAACATCTATATTGGCAATTTTTCGATATAGTTAGCTGTTTTGAGATATTGTTAAGGTAATTTGGTCTCTCCTATCTTGAAGCTCTTGATTAGTGATTAAGGCAAAATTTTGAAATAGAATTGCGACCTTAATTTTGAACAAAAATATTAATGTGGGTATTCATTTTATTCAGAATTTTATGCTATACAACATTTGTATTGACAATGTTTTTGATAGACTTAGCTGTTTTGAGATATTCTCAGGTAACTTGGTCTCTCCGGACTTCAAGCTCTTGATTAGCGATTAAAGCAAAATTTTGAAATTAGAATTGCAACCTTAATTTTTAACAAAAATACTAATGTGGGTGCTCATTTTATTCAGAATTTTAAGTTCTACAACATTTGTATTGACAAAGTTTTTGATAGAATTAACTATTTTGAGGTATTGTTTAAAATATTAAGGAAAAACATGTTTTTCGAATGTAAATAAGTACATATTTCCTAACGCTCACTTGGTACGAGGGGGAAAGCATAGAATATTCATTTTAGACCTAATCTGAAGGGATTAAAACGATTTCCAGTTTTCCCCTAATTAATTCTGAGTTCAACCCTCTGACCACGGTGCTAAAACTTTAAAGTAGAATTGTGACCTTAATATTCAACTAAAGTATTAAGTGTAGGTACTCATTTTACTCAAAATTTTAAGCTCTACAGCTTTTGTAGACAATGTTTTTGAAAAAGTTAGAGATTTTGAGATAGTGTTATGGTATTTAAAAAAAAAAAAAAAAAAAACGTGTTTTTTGACTTTAAATCAATGTATAATTCCTAACGCTCACCTAGTACGAGGGGAAAAACGTAGCATATTCATTCCAGACCTAAACTGAAAGGGTTAAAACAATTTCCAGCTTCCCCTAATTATTTCCGAATTCAACTCTCTAACCACTGGGCTAAAAAAGCGAAGTAATTAATTATTTCTCATCAATATTAAACTATTTTTTTTATATTACTTACCTATTTTTTATTATTATTATTATTATTTACTTGTATTGGTGACTTTCAAGTTGTGTTTGATTGTTAGTTCCTATCTATAAACACTGTTTTGATGAGGCCTATAGATGTCTATGATGGTTAGAGTTGCAGTAAAGATAGAGATCCTACCTACACAACGTCCAGGTTGTGTAATATTTAAACGGAGCTTCTGACTGTAAAATAGTCAATGAAACATCGTCTTCATTTTGAAAGACCTATCCAATGATATGCCACTCAATAGGGTGCGTAAAAAAAATTTCGTGTGTACCGCCATTTTGAATTTATATAATCAAATCTAGCCTATAACCATCGGATGGTTAAGACGAATCGATAGAGACCTCATTCATTAAAATCCATCCAGCCGTTGGGATGTTTCGAGGGTATAAAGAAATCCACATACCCAGATACGCGTGAAACACATAACCCTTCTTGGCAGTCTGGTAAAAAAGCCGGACAGACGCTTGAAAATTGAGAAATTTTAAGCACTACAGTAAAACCTGTTAAAACGGAACCAGTGTGATGGAATAACGCTTTAACCTGAAAAATTTCGCAATATCAGCTAAAACAGGCTAAAATTGTCTAAATGGGAAAGTTCTTCCAATTCTTTGTCGTTCTGTCTTAACAGGTTGATGTATTAAATAGCTTCCTTTCATCGTATTGAATATAAGTGAATTATACTTTATCCATAAAGGAATGGTGTGAAATTAATTAGTCGAACTAGAGCTTTCTAAATAATTAACAGTAATTTTATGACAATAATGCTCACTTTACAAATACCGCGTTTTATTATTTTTTTCATTATTTTGCCTTTCAGCCGTTTAAGAAAAAGCGCAATTATTGCTTTCATTCTCAAGAAAACATTTCGTCAAACGTAAAAAGCACAGGCAGCAAGTTGCCGGAACGCGCCTGTGGTTGGAACAGATTTTTTTATTATTTAAAGAAGAGTCCGTGTTTTGACCGGAGAATTAAAAAAAAAAAAAAAAAAAAAAAATGAGTTTCAGTTCGCGAATTTTTCGTGTTTTGGAGGAAAAGAGACATACGTAAAAATTCAGTTTCTGGTACAAAAAAGTAACATGCAGCACAGTTACTGGAACACCCCTGTGATTTGACGAAAATGCAACTTCAGATAATTTTTACGTTAAGGCTGTTTTGAACTGTTTTGCTCAACAAGCGCAAAACGTTTTGACACATTTACAAATTTGTTTTCTAACGAAAAGATATTAAATTGGAAAAGCCTGACCAGGGAAGCGATTTGGAATCGAACTGTGTTTTCCATTTTTGGTTCCATCAATTACCTATTGAGTTAGAAGCGATTCGGATCACGTGACAAACACGTTTTCCATCCTTTCTTGACTGGTTTTTCTCGTTTCGCGCGGAAATTCGGTTCAAAACGCTCACTTTGACACTCTTTTCTGAAAGATCTATTGCGTTTGCAAAATACGGATAAAACAGCTCGATGACATAGTTTCTGAACATCAACACCTGCTAGTTTCATGCATTTCCGAACAAAAATAAATTAAAACTTATGTCAAAAAGTTGCCCTTTTGGATTTGAGAACAGCCTTAAAATAATGAATTTTCAGTATTTTGGGGGGGAAATGGGCAAATCAAAACAGGAATTTTCGTGTTTCAATAATAATAAAAGCAATTGAAGAAACACCTTCAACTCACGTATTTTTTTTTTTTTTTTTTAATATATATTCCTCGAAACCAGACAGTATGATCCTCTAACTTCTGATAAGATACAGAATTTAAATCTGAGATTAAAGCTGAAATACGAAATTCCGATGAAAAATGTAAGTTAAAGGAAAACTTGTAAAATAACTTAGAATGTAAAAGTTCATTACTATCAGCTCAATCATAAAACAAAGTCTTGTTGATGCTAAAAAAATCTTTAAATTCATGCTTATTTTGAAACATCCAAAGTTTAGAGGTCTGCACGGGCCGGGCTCGGGCCTATTTTCATTCATGGCACTCGGGCCTAACTTCTTTTTTTCGTACCGAGATAAGGCAGGTTTCATTCTTCCTAGGTCTTCATAAGCCGATATTTTCAGTCCCGTCTCGATCCAGCTTGTATGAAATAATTGTCTCGGCATGGCCTAGTCCGTGCAAAAATCAGTAAAATTTGGCCCAGGCCAAAAATTTTTGCAAAACGTGTATATATTTTTAAATCGACATTATTCTACAATTAAACATTAAACTTTATTCGTTTTAAAGAATAGTAGATTTCTAGGCAATAATATTAAAATACAGTAAAACGTGTGAAAAAGAACCAGCTATGGCGGAATCCTGTCTTATATAGAAAAATTTATTGGTCCATGCAAAATGAATATAATAATACGTGAGAAAAGAATATAATACATTCACACCTTTTAAGAAGAGAACTTGCTTATAACGCATTTTTTTTTCTTTCCTATGCGATGTCCCAGAAGATTTTATTGTATAGCATTTTTCAGATTTTTAAGTCTCCAATACATAATTTTTTGATTAACGATATCAGTTATAGCTGAAACATTAAAATACAAATATAGATTCATTAAAGAAATGTATATCGCAATCTTCTTTAAAAATGAAAATTATAAACATGAAAAAAGAGCTAAAATAATTATTTTTGGTCAGAACTCCTTTTAACAAAATCGACGTAAAATTCCGTCGGACTTGGGCTGAGATTTTAAC
Source organism: Maratus speciosus (assembly GCA_963932465.1). Taxonomy (NCBI): domain Eukaryota; kingdom Metazoa; phylum Arthropoda; class Arachnida; order Araneae; family Salticidae; genus Maratus; species Maratus speciosus. The sequence goes on from OZ010794.1 coordinate 426,520,412, forward strand.
TTTTTTCCGGGCCGGGCTCGGACCGAGCTTTCAATTTTTATACCGGGTCGGTTCATTATTGCTTTTTGTACGGACCAGGCTGGGCCGAAGTTTTAACTTTTATACCGGGCCGGGCCGAACTTTTTTTTCTACGAGTCGGGCTGAGCCCGAACCTGGAAATTTCGGCCCATACAGAACTCTACAAAGTATAACCAAGTTATTAATTAAAATTGTTCAGTCTAACAATACAATCAAGTTTAAATTATGAAGTTAATCTGTTTTATACACGATTTTTTTTTAAAATTTCTAAATACGAACTTACGACCCTAAACAAGAATTGTTAATTACATCCCTGCACTGTTCGAGTTATGCCCGACCCGAAATCGACAAAATTATTTTTTTTGAACCTGCAACTTGATCCTAAGCATGAAAAAAAAAATCAATCCTAAATGTAAAACAATTCTGAAAAATAGTTTGCAATCATATCTCTAAAATCAATTTTATATTTCAAAAAATGAATGCATACATTTACTTATTCATATACAAGTATTTTTTATCATTTGAAACAATAATCTGGACTTTTCTTTGGGTTGGGTTGATTTTTGACGGCCGATTATCTACTCGAGGGATATAGGCCCAAGGTGCCCTCCATAAGGGAGAGAGGGCTTTCTAAGAGAACCTAATCCGTATTCACACATGGAAATCCAAGGTTCGAAGAAAACCACGAAAATTCTAAACGATTGGGCCGACGGGCGCGATTAGGTTCGAACCCAGCACCTTCCGTCGACCAGCTTCGAGAGCACAGAACCTCTCGGCCACTGGTGGGACGGACTTATCTTTGGAAATATTTGGCGTACTCGAATCGACTCCCAAGAAACAAAAACTCTAATCTGAGATGATCCGAAAATGGAAACACTAGTCAACCCGATCCACAGCAAAAAAAAAAAAAAATTAGAGCCGATGGCCAACACGATCGGGTAGAATCGGGTTAACTGACCCGATGAAGATTTTAGAAGTTGCTATATATACGTCTTCCCGTAGTTTACAATGAAGTTATGTATTTATATAATTATTTTTTTATTTATACCTTCCATTTCTCTTCTATATATGAAATAGAGATTAATATCTATAAAATGAGACTCTACTCACTGTATATTGAAATTAATGAACAAAGAATGAAATTTTAATTCGATACTAAGTTTGCTTGAATAATTATACAAAACTCTCTTTTTATTTACCCATTCATTTATTAAAAAAAAAAATACTTACCCTACGCTTTTTAATGAGAAGACCGAAGCGAGCAGATGAATTTAAACGTCATGTCTCCTCTTGAAATCGTATTTCTCATAGGGGCGTAAGTTTGCGGTCAATCGAATAAACATCCAACAGGAAAGCACATGAATGAGCTCTAGACAAGTTTTCGGTAACATCCGGCCGCTGTACGACAGCCTTTAACCAACATGTGGTCAAGCAAATCCGGCTTCCGAAGAAAAAAAATCAGTGCCCTGCTATTCCGTGGGTCGTATTTTCTATAAACAAACCTAAGATCTTTTTTTTAAAAATTAAACTACACCCGACTCGACACGACTCGGGTCGTGTGCAGGAAAAATCGGATTACCCGACCCGATGCAGGACTCAACACTCAAGTCAAAAAATTTTCCCCGACGACGATTAAATTTGACCCCGACGGGGGGGCCAGGTGTGCCCGACGGGGGGGCATATGCCCCCCCGGTCCCCCCTCTGGCGCCGCCCTTGATACCAACTTCGGAGCAAATCGAATCATTCTGCATGAAAAACCCATTTATCTAATTTAAGAGGGGCGGGCTAACCCCCCCTTTCCCCCCTTTATCCTTAACCAATGAACCCCCAAAACTAAATCAGGGAAGTTCCTTAACATAATAAACCGGTATACAAAATTCGGAGCAAATCGAATCATTCTGTATGAAAAACCCATTTATCTGAATTAAAGGGGTGAACTAGCCCCCCTTTTCCCCCTTTATTCTTAACCAATGAACCCCCAAAACTAATCAGGGAAGTTCCTTAACATAATAAACCGGTATACCAAATTCGGAGTAAATCGAATTATTCTGCATGAAAAACCCATTTATCTGAATTAAAAGGGGCGGACTAACACCCCTTTTTCCCCTTTATCCTTAACCAATGAACCCTCAAAACTAATCAGGGAAGTTCCATAACATAATAAACCGGTATACCAAATTCGGAGCAAATCGAATGATTCTGCATGAAAAACCCATTTATCTGAATTAAGGGGTTGGACTAACCCCGTTTTTCCCCCTTTATCCTTAACCAATGAACTCCCAAAACTAATCAGGGAAGCGCCTTATCACAATGAACCTAGAAAAAAATTTTGAAGCAAATCGGATGTTTCTATCAAGAGTTATCGCGTTACGTACATACATACATACGTACGTACATACATACAGAACGGGCGGGCACATTAGCTCTCAGGCTTTGATAGCCTGTGAGCTAAAAAGAAAAAAAAATTGCCGTTTTAGCAGAAGTTACTACTTTTATTATTCATGATTTAGTGTACGGGCCCATCGTTAGAGGGGGACATTCCGACCCCCACCCCTTGGCTAAGCCACTGTCGGCAGAACGGTGATAGGCAAATCACCGTCCCGCTTGATACTATTTTCTTATTTTGGACAAATCTAAAAAGTTAACATGTAAAAAAAGAAAAAAAAAATTGCCGTTTTAGCAGAAGTTACTACTTTTATTATTCATGATTTAGTGTACGAGCCCATCATTTGGGGTGAGATTCAGACCCCACCCCCTTAGCTACGCCACTGTCAGCAGAACAGTGATAGGCAAATCACCGTCCTGCTTGATACTTATTTCTTATTTTGGACAAATCTTTAAAAAAAAACAAAAAAAAAACAGATTTTTGGAAGGCAATAAAATCGAGTAAAACTGTTAAATCATAAATTTTAGCAATTTAATCACGTATTTCCATGTGAAATCAACTGTAATCAAGTGTAAACAGCTGTAATCTAGGTGTAATCAGGTATAATCACATGTAATCATAGTAATCAGCTGTAATCAAGGTGATTCCGTAATCTCGTACACGATTTCTCCCATTGAGAGACCCCCTTTGCCGATAGTGACTCTAGTACTGTTGCCATTACAGATTTTGCCGTAAATGTCCCATCTTGGTCCTTAATCTATTTAATCTAGGCTCCCACACTAGAAACGATCGCCATCTACTCTAAAATTTTACACCACAGAGCTTCTTCTCTTATGGCATCTTCCAAGCAAACTTGACCATAACGCTGAGATGGCCGCATCGTGGCGCTGTGCACATTACACGCATCACTTTATAAATTAATATTTTTACATTATAATTTGATATGGCACGGAATGTTTTGTGTATGGATGTGACATGGGCTCTGTCAAAGCCAAAAAATGAAATAGAGAGCTGGGAAATAAATGCATTGACTAATTAACTTCGTTATGACTTATACGAGACGTCTTATATTTGACAATGAATCTTCTATCACCATTTCTGTAAATAAAAGATTGATATATATATACATTACAACTAGCATTTAGTGAAATTTAAACTTGAAATTTGTAACTAAAATGTTTGATTCTGTTACATATTGAATGTATATTTAATAATATTTATTTTTTTAGTAAATGGACCCTATGAACTTTACCCACGAATGGCAACAGCCACGCCTCTGCGGATGAAAACCCTCCGAAAAAGACAGTTTATTGGACGAAGGGACAGCAGTGTTGAAATGTTCTTCACGCCTATTGGTGTTTCTCTTCTGCTTGTTCGAAGCTACAAAAATTCGTCTGCTTGGGAATAACATTCAGAACGTAAGCACTGATCGAAAATAATTCGTACAAGATAAATCTGCAGTATTTTACGCATGCATTAACTGTTAGATTTCTGCTGCACCAAATGACGTAATAAGGTAAACAAACGCGCTAGCTAAGGCTCCTATAATACGGGCTGACTCACGCCGCCATTTAATTGCCGGTAGGAGAAGAATGATTGGTTACGCCGCGTGAGCAACAATCGCTCATTGGTCAAAGTGGGAAACAAAATGCTTGACGATTCAGCCTGTATTATAGGAGCCCTAGCGCTAGCTGTTATTTTTACACCACGTGATGCCCTTTCTGACGTCACGAGAAGGAATCTTGCTGCAGCTGCCATTCAAAATAAAAACGATATTCTCTTGCGGAACAATATTCTATTGTTAAATAATTATTTCGTAAATAAAGCCAATGTACATTTTCTTATGTAATCTTTATTTAAATGTACCAACATAGAGATTTAATTTATCGAAATACCTTTATTAAATGCAATATAAAAACACCAGCTTATATTTTGATTGGAGGCGGGGAATGGAGGATATTCCAAATATGGGTTCGAGGCTGAAAAAAGTCACGTGATACTGGTAATTTACCCAAGAAACTTCTAATAACTGATAAGAAGGGAAGATACTACTGCTTTACCTCATGAACTGTTTCATTGGCTAGCGGGAATTTACATTACACGTCCACGGAGCCTTCTCTTCTTTACGCTAGAAGTTTTTACCTTGATCAAGTGATCAAAACGGAGATGGAATATCCTCCATTGTCAATAAATCGACTTTATCCTAATGGAACAAGAAGTTATTGACGAGTTTCTTGATTACACGAATTGATTCATACTACACAATATACAATTGCATTAATTTTGAAAAACAGTTAATTTCATTTGTATTTATTTATATTGCATTTAATATAAGAATAAAAATATAAGTACAATAATCCAATAATATACACTGCTCAAAACAATTAGGGGAGCACATGGTTTTAACAAAATTACGCAAATTTTTACACCGAAAGTAACGTAAAATAAAACATCCATAATTTAAAGCGTAGAAAACAGATAACAAAAAACTTCACATGCAAATTAAAGTTTATGACGTCAAAAAGTAGAAGAAGGAGATAAGTGTAGAACTCGGGATTTTGCAGAAACGTCTGTTTCACTGTTTCAGTAGTAAAATTCAATTGCTCAGCTTGTGTTTTGAGAAAAGGTGGCTTGAAAATGCCACAACAATGTGATTTAACGAAATCTATGACTTGCGTGTTATCGGCATAGTTGAATCTGGGGGAAACACAACGAAGTGTAGCGGAAGTTGTTGAGGTCGCAAGAAGTGTCAATGCAAAGCTGTGGGGAATCGATTTTAAGACACATGGAATGGTAGACATCGACAAGGGTATGGTTGGCCATGTGCTACCACAGAAACTGATGACTGATATATTCTGTAAGAGCTCGTCGAGACGGAACGGGGAATACTACTCTGCTGAAAACACAGTTGTTCTTGGCCACAGGACGAAGGGTGTCCAGCCAAACAGCCTGCAATAGAATTCATCAGGGTGGTCTGTATGCACGTAAGCCAATAGTCTATATTCCGTTCATCTCAAGCAACTGTGCGGCCCAAAGAAGGTGCGCAACTGAACATAGAGTGTGGAGGCAACGTTGTTGGAGTCAAATTCTGTTTACAGACGAGTTCAGATTCATTCTGGATGTGACATCTGATGCATTTTGGCATGGAGAGAAAGAGGCACTCACAATAATCCCACATTCGTTCGTGAAAGATCACATTACAGACGAGAGGTGGGTTGATGCTATGGGCTGGAATCAGCATAGTTGGACGTACGGGCCTGCATATCATTCGGAATGGCACTTTGACGGTCCGAAGTGATACAGACGAGATACTGAGACCTCATGTCGTATTTTATGTTGCAGCAATTAGCGATTTCTTTTTTTCCATGCATGATAATGCCAGACATACAGTTCGTCTTGTGGAAAACATGCTTGAAGCTAAAACAATACAGCGTATGGAATGACCAGCATGCTCTCCTGACCTAAATCCGATCAAGCATGTTTGAGACATACTCAGACGTCGCATTGCTGCGGGACCAAGGCCTCCTTTTACTGTCCGGGACTTGGAGATTGCAATTCTTGAGCAGTGGAGCAGTATTCCCCAAAGTCTTATCGATAACGTCATCGCATCCATGGAAAACAGGTGTGCAGCAGTCTTAGCTGTTCGAGGAGACCACACGCCATATTAAAAATCTTGCATCATTTCTAAACAATACTTTTTTTTAATCATTTACATGAAACCAAATTGTTGCCCTAAACCCTTTTTTCATGTTCTTTCTATCTTTTCGAAGAATAGAAGCTTCCTTACAATTTTTTTTTGCGTCTTTTTTTCTGTATTGCGCATTGATAAACATGTACTATCCATTCTATGCCCATATATGGCTGTCTTGCACTGTTCTCTTCACTTTTTTGCTTGCTCCCCTAATTTTTTTGAGCAGTGTATAACACATTTTCTCTTTCTTCTAGTGTCGTCTATTTATTGACAAAAATGTGAGCATTTTCAATCTGTTTTATACGACTATTAACTATACTGTAATTGTATGCTGCTCTAAAAGTGTAAAATCTCAGCATTGACATGATGCTGTCTAAATTATTTAAAAAAATTTTGAGTACAGTAAAACTGAAAATAAAAAAATTAACAATGTCTAGGACTTATTTTAAAAAACAATAATTTCTACCCATTTTGTGCTTCTTTTAAATAATGCAGCTGAAAGAAAAAAAATGTTTCTACTTATTTGTTTGTCAAATTTATTATGAAATTCATAAGCTGAATTCTTATTTTCGTGGGTTTTTAATAAAATAAAATACAAATAAAACATTGTAGCATTTATTTTTTCTTTAAGTTAATCTATAAAGTATTTGCAATCATTACATGCCAAATCTAGAACACAATTTTTATGTAGATACACTCTTGTAAAATTTAAAATAAAAAATGTATTCTAGATTTGTCTTTGAACAAGAATTAATATTTTTTCATGTTAAATACAGTTGAAAAAAAAAAGAGTTTGTCAAATTTATTATGAATATTTAATAAATTCATAAACTGAATTCTTGTTTTCATGGTTTTTTAATAAAATAATAAATGCAAACGAAAAAAATGCAGCATTTATTATTTTCTTCTACCGGGTGTCCCAAAAAGGACTGACTGATTTTAAAATTCAATAACTTGCAAACGGTGACAGATATTAAAAAAATTCTTGCAGGAGGGTTATGCATAAGGTCAAAAGTTTTATTACAGTGATTTTCAATTTTAGTTGGATTTACAAACAATAGATCTTTACAAACAAATCCTTTATCTTGTTCCATGCAGAAAAAGGAGATGGAAATGTATTATCCGGGCCACGAAGTACCAAAAATCGAGCCTGAATTTAGCGTCTATTGATCGTAGCGCCATCTATTGTTTGTAATTCGAACTAAAATTGAAAATCACTAAAAAAACTTTTGACCTCATGCATAACTCTCCTACAAGAATTTTTTAAATATCTGTCACCGTTTACAAGTTATTGAATTTTAAAATCAGTCAGTCCTTTTTAGGACACCCGGTACCTTACAAGAAGAAAGTATTGGATTCATGAAAATTTTCGAATTCCGGTTTTCGACGGATTTACACGTTTTAGAGGTCAGAGAACCCGAAAAACATGTTTTTACAAAACGTCTGTCTGTGTGCGACACAAATTTTGTGGGCGCTCTATCTCAAGAACTGATGCACGGAATTTAATAAAAATTCATATTCAGTTAGTCCCTGATACAAATTGATGCTGATTAGTTTTTGGTGCAAATCGCTCAACAGGTGGCGCTGCTATGCTGCATTTTTTATGATTTCCGCAATGGCTCTATCTCAAGAACTAATGCACGGATTTTCATGAAACTTCAGATTCAGTTAGTTCTTGATATGACGTGATGCTGATTCGTGTTGGTGCAAATCGCTCAACAGGTGGTGCTGCTATGCTGCATTTTTTTACGATTTCCGCAATGGCTCTATCTCAAAAACTAATGCATGAATTTTCATCTAACTTCAGATTTAGTTAGATGAAGTTGCTGCTGATTAGGTTTTGGTGTTAATCGTCCAATAGGTGGCGCTGCTATGCTGGCATTTTCATGATTTTCGCAATAGCTCTATCTCAAAAACTAATGCACGGATTTTCCCCAAACTTCAGATTCAGTTAGACTTTGACGTAAGTGGTTGCTTGGTAGTTTTGTTTAACATAGGTTTTGGTGTAAAGTACCCAATAGGTGGCGCTGCTACGCTGAATTTTCCTGGATTTACACGATTTCGGAGATAGCCATATCTCAAGAACTAATGCACGGAATTTCATATCTACAGAATCCTCATGATGGGCATAGATTGCCGTTACATTTTGGTAGTTTGATAGCAAATTTTCAAGTATTAACATGCATGAGATAGAAGAAAGTTTTGGGATTGGTATATCCGACTAGTTTTATGAATATAGGTTATTTTTTTTTTAAGTTAACCTACAAAATAGTTGTGAAAATTACATGCCAAATTCAGAGCACCATTTTATATAGATACTCTTGATTCAAATAAATCTTACTTAAAATAATCTGAATACAGTAAAATTTAAAAGCGGAAAAAAAATGTATTCTAGACTTGTCTTGAACAAAAATTAATATTTTTGTTCCATTTAAATAATACAACTGGTAAAAAGGGAGTTATTTTCAGTTTGTAAAAAGTATTCTGAATGATTTACAAATTTTGAAATTGTTTTTTTATTATTATACAAATAATAAAACAAACTTACAAAAGGGGGGGGAAACTACTATATAATTAAAAAAAAAAAGATTCTCGTTTCTAACTTCAAATGGAGATAATAGATGGCGCTCCGGCCAGTACATGCATCATTAAACTTCTCTCTTGTGGTCAATTCTCAAACACAGCAGAGTAGAAGGAAAATGGGGGTTCTATGCCAGCAGGAGGAGTGAGGAGGGAGGATGATTGACAGGTGGGCGGAGTCGAGTGATTGACAGGTGAGGGGAGATAAGAAAGTGATAGACAGGTGGGCGGAGTCGAGACAGACAGGCGCCAGCGCGTCATGCTATAGTAGAGGGGTTAAAACAAAGAAGCGATAATGAAAAGTGTACTGTAAGAGAAGGGTTAGAACAAAGGATAATGTTAATGAATCAATAAAAGTCTAATGAATTAATAAAAGTCTACTGTAAGAGAGGGATTAGAACAAAGGAAAATGTTAATGAGGATGATTAATGAAGGAAAGTCTGTTGTAAGAGGAAGGTAGAACAAAGATAATGATGAGGTGATTAGAAAAGATCGCATGCAATTAAAAAATACTTACCACGGAGCGGTGTCGAGACACGTCCTACCTGTATGACATCCACCGGCCTAATGAACGAAGAAGCGTGCAACAACCGGTTTCATCAAGATAAGGAGCTTGCTTCTGATTGGACGAGAGACGAACCTAGGGGGCAGCACCATCGTTTCCGGCGACACGAGCGCCCTCTCTCGAGAGGATGATTCACTTACCTGCGATGTCGTCATCCTATTTGAACTGACTTAAAGAAGTGAATACATTTTTTTATGAATTTAACGAAATAAGTTTTTTTTCATTTGCTAATTTTCGAATCATTATTTTTTTTATTTAGGCCTTGCAAATAAAGCTTTAATAATTAATTCATTTTTAACTGTGATGACATCATCATCCTATTTGAACTGACATAAAGAGGTAATTATTTTTTTTTTCTGAGTTTTAACGAAATAAGTTATAATTATTTTTTAGACATTTGTTAATTTTCAAATCATGTTTTTTTTTTTATTTAGTTATTACAAATAAAGTTTTAAATAAATTAGTTAATATTTTTTATAATCATTTGTTCATTTCGATACAAGTTTTTTTTTTTCAGATAAAGCTTTTTTTAATAAACAAGTTTAATTTTTTTCAGTAAGTAATTTTTTTAAGAATACATTTTTTTTAAATCTAAAGAGCGTGAATAAGTTTTTGATAATAATGTTTTCTGTTTAATTAACCAAGGGTGGATGTTTATCGAAACACAAGCTGAAAATTAGTTTACCATTAAACTAAACTCTTTAATTTAGTTATTTCAGTGACTGATGAAGTAAAGTATAATTTTCCAGAAAAAGTGGTGTGAATTGAATATTTTTTTTTTAACATGTTAGTTGTTTTAGATTTTTTTTTTTTTTTTTGAATTATAAAAAACAATTATTTACTTACTTTTATCAATTAGTATAGTTAAAGATTCGATTTTTTTTCTTAAGATCAACAGAATTCATTGATTTCAAGACAAGATCTGCTGAATAAATATAGTTAATATTGTCGTTGACATACCGCATAGACTATAGAGAGGTTAAGTGAAAACGTTAACATATTCAAGTAGTTACAAATTCGATTTTTTTTTCTTAAGATCAACAGAATTCATTGATTTCAAGACAAGATCTGCTGAATAAATATAGTTAATATTGTCGTTGACATACCGCATAGACTATAGAGAGGTTAAGTGAAAACGTTGACATATTCAAGTTTTTATAGAAATGTCTTTAGAATTACTCATAGGTTTCAAACAGATTAACATATAACTATTTTTAGCTTTCACATAATTTAACGATTAACAAAAATAACATGCATAAACACTGGATAATAAAAATTTTCCTAACTAGTTTAACGTTTTAGAAAAAAACACTTTCACACATTGAAAACACTTATAAAAATTATTTTAGCAATCTCTCAAAAATATATATAAATAACGTTTAAAAACTTACCTTTTTAAAATCCTGTATATTAGTTCAAGTCACACGATATATCACAACAAATATTACATTTCAAAGTTCGATATCATAAACAAAATAAATATATAACTTAGGGCGAACAACACTTTATAAAAAATAATCAGAAAATTACATGACTATTTTCTAGAACCTTTAATATTTCTTTTAAGAAAGCAATATTCTAGTTTACCCTGTAACACACTCCCCTTGAAATAAATAGATTATATCAGTATATCTTCGGATTTTTTTTTTTCCTGCCCAAGTGAAAACTTGATCATTATCAGATCTCTCTCTCGGAGAGGATACATTTTACACAGATTTGCTGAAATAGGTTATTATTGCAAAAGCATAAAGAAACGTGCTTATTTCAATTGCGTTTGAAAACAAAGAATAATATTTTGAACAACTGTTTATATTAAAAGAAAATAATTTGAAATGTGCGAGCTACTGAACTCTTTTCAAATGGAATGAACAAGTTCTTTCAGTAGTTTGAATCTTATACCAAAAAAGGTTAATGATAATATATTTTATCATATAGAAATGTAGACAATTAGATAATTGTTTTTTAACTAGTAAAATAAATATTTTAAAAACAGAAATTTTAATCTTTAATTCTTAGTAATATATGTTTTAAAACAAAATTTCTCAACATCTGTAAACAAAATCTTACTTCTTCAAATTGAAAATCCTCATTTAATATCCTGATCTTGAAAACACACTAGCAAACAATTTAGAAGATAGCAGTCCGCAAATGATTTCCAAATGAATGTTTTCAGTGTTGTCATATTATTTTGTTTTCAATGACATCATTTTTAGACCCTCTGATTTGCTGAAACTAACATTGCTTTGAACGAATGAGAGTCTTGGAAAATGACGTATAGTTTTTACCTTATATATAAGTTTTAAATAAGTAACTTTCTAAGAATTTCGATTGCACGCGCATTATCGAGTCACGAGATCTCCCTTGCATTTCTTTTGCAAGGCAATCTTTTCATATAGGGACCTTTGTCTCACGGTTTCAGACACCCCTCTGATATGCATCTACCCTTAGCTTAATTGGTTGGGGAGAGATGTCATACAATAAGCAAGCATTTCCTTATCGAAGGAAATATCTGTTATCTACCTCTCTTTCATACAATCTATATTGCAACTCAAGAAATGGGCAGCTGAAAAAATTCATAACTTCTGTTTGCTTAAGGTTAAAAATATAATTTCATGTTCTTTACCTAATTAGAGATTATTAATTTACTTTTTAATTAGGAAAAGGAATTTTCACAATTTATTTTATTTTATAACTTAAAAACAGCTCATTTAATTTATTTTTAAACTAGCAATTTTTTATTTAAAGAAATATGTTTGGATAAACATTTATAAAAAATAGTTTCAATTTTTAAGCAAAACTAGATATTGTTTACAAGACACTTTGTTACCCGTTTTTAGTTTTACTAAGTTTTTAAATAGAACAACCCTTCGTTTTCTAAAAAACAAAATAGATTTTTTTAGTTATTCTTAATTGCATAGAAATAACTTTTCAAAAAAAGTTTTTTTGAATTAGTATTTAAGGGTTTTTTGCTGAATCTGAAATCGACTTTTAACTAAAGCATTTTAATGATTGACGAAGTAAAGTTTTATTTTCTAGAAAAGTGGTATAAACTTAATATTTAGTATTTGTAATGCGCGAGCTACTGTATTCTTTTCAATTAGAATGAACAAGATCTTACGATAGTTTGAATATTAAACCAAAAAAGATTAATAGTAATTTAGTTTAACAAATACCAATGAGGACAACTATATGAAATATAAACTCAGTTTACAAATAAGTTTTAATGTCAGAGCTAATTGGACACTTTGTTTTCCTAATCATAGATGTTAAAAAACTTTCTTAGGAAAGTTTTTTACTTTGATTCGAACTGAAGATAAAATACTTTGCTAATTTAGGATATTTTTTCCATATCTCGTTTAAAATTATATTTAACTAAAAAAATAATTTATGTTGCATTGTTTTAACAATTTTTCTAATCAAAGAACGTGTATTAGTTTCAACTGATAATAAAGGGTTTATTACCTATTAGCAAAAGAAAAATTAGTAGTCACACTTACATTTAAGTTATTGAAAACATATGATGAACATCTCTGCTGTTGAAAGGATGAAAACTAACATACATACATAGGAATCGACTGATTTATGTTGCACTGGTTGTGATGTATATAATAGATGTGATTATATATTGAAAATGATATATACGATGGTTGTGATGTATCCAAAATAGATGTCTTTAAACTAAATTATCAAACATATGAGTGAGGATTGCTACGTGACAAAAATCGCCTTTAACAGTGAATTTTGAGTCAGTTTTAATTTAGAAAAAAGTAAATGGTTAACTTTAATGACATATTTTTAGTTTTGTTGTTAGAAATAATGTTGAAAAAAAAATTAGATTTAAAAATCTAAGTAAAAAATTTTCTCCGATAAATATTTTACTTAAACAGATTTTTAAATCTAATTTTTTTAAACAGAAAAAGATTATTTAAGCATGATTAATCATGCTTAGATCATGCTAAAACATGACTAAATTCGTCGGAACAATAAACTTGTTCAACAACTTGTTAAGTGGATATTTCTAATTGTGAGAATTTAAGTAGTGTGTTATTCGATAAAGTTAAACTTGATATTCGAAAAAGTGATGAAAGACACTTGTTATTTTAAACAAAATGTCTTTTTTTGTTATTTTTTATACATAAAAATATTACTAACAAAAAAACTTAAAATTTAAATGGTGTTACTTACTGCGAAGCACCTGCTCAGGACATCGACTGAAGGGGAAATGGTTGATGACAAAGCACAAAACAAGTGATGACGTCGTACTTGAAGACAACACGAGCACCCTCTACCATCTAATACTTGTATGTGATTGGATGCGAAGATCACCTGACATGTGAAAGGAGTAGGCGGTGGAGGAGGGCGCCATTGTGTCTGCATTCCTTGCATTCCCCCGCCCACCTGTCAATCATCTGGCGCCAGTCAGTCGCAGCATGCTTCGACATGATCGTTTCTTGCAGATGGTGGCGCCACTCTGTCTGCATTCCTGACATTCCACCACGCCTCCTGTCAATCAAATGGCGCCAGGTTGTCTACAGGTATTGCCGTATGATGTCATCATCCTCGTTTGCGATGGGGGAAGACAGCACAGTCGATGACGTCATGCCTACAAGCTCGCTTCTGATTGGTTGATAGCGGTCACGTGACCTCTTATCAGTAACCTTCATCTACGGGTGTAGACCCCGCACACATCATTCGTGTCTTGGATTTCGTAGGTGAAGGTCGTCTGTTTCGTAGCTCCCGTTTACCGGACATTTGGCTTTAAGTTCTGCGGCATCTATCCCTACTATTTTCGGCATCCTGCTGAGTAAAATCACCGTCGAATTTAAGCTTCTTGCTACTTTTCAATGAGTCTGCTTGTTCGAATCATCAAAAGCTTAGGGAAACTTCTTTCCAAAAGGTATGTAAATTTTTTTTGTCTAATATAGTGTTTAATACAACAACAGTTTTAACAAACTTATAACGATCCTTTCAAAATGTGTCTTTCAATTTAGTAATTTGCTTTACTTTTCTTCATTTAACCTAACTATAAATTTCAAAGTTCGCGTTTTCAGCATACTATGAATTCACGATTTCATTCAAAACATGTTCTGACATCAAATGTATTATTATACTCTAAGTAGTATATGTACTCTAAGAGTATTATCATACTCTATTATTTCCAAAAATTTGTTAAACTCATTCGTCAGTTTCTAACAAAGTGTTTAAAAAAAACTTATAACAGTTCTTCCAAATTAAGTTAATCAGTTGCTTTTTAAAAGTTGGAACTGGCTTGTGATTACTAAATTCATGAGTTTGTCTTTCTTACTCAATTTTGTTCGGTAGATCGCACTTTCTTCAGGATATGTTTAACCATGACCAAACTTATGTTCGAACATGTTTAACCATGTTCGGATATGCTCAAAGATAGTTCGTGTATATTTAATCATGCTCAAAGTTAGTTGGGATATATTTAACAATGTTCGGATATGCTCAAAGTTTGTTCAAACATGTTTAACCATGTTTGGATAGGTTCAAATATTGTCAGGATATATGTTTAATCGTGTCTAAAGTTATGTTCGAACATGTTTAATCATATTCTGAGATGGTTAACTATGCTTAAATTTATGATTAACCATGGCCAGAGACATGCTCTGAAACATTCTTTTTCACTTGCATGAGAAAAGTATGTTATTTCAAAAATATTAACAGTTTAAGAAAAATAATGTTTTTTTGCATGAACGTAAATTTAAGGGTAGTATTTATCTATATAAATGTTTAAGTAAAAGCATACATCCACGACTACGTGTCTCTAAATATATGAAAGTTAAATGTTTATGTATGGGTTCTTGTGTAAAAAAAAAATATATATATATATATATGATGTATGTATATGTATATGCATATATGTATATGTATATATATGTATATTTATAAATATATATATATATATATATATACATATACATACACATATGTATGTATAAAATTTATTAGTTTTAAAAATTATAGAAAGTTTACAAAGATGATAAAAAGTTTTACAAAATTTTAACAAATATAAAAAAGTTTAACAAAATTTAAAAAATTTAACAAAAAAGTTTTACAAAAAATATGTAAAAAAAGTTTTAACAGAAATTTTTTTTAACAAAAGTAAAACAAAATGTTTTAACAAAGTAAAAAAGTTTTAACAAAAGTAAAAAAAAAGTTTAAAAAAAAAGTTTTAACAAAAAAAAGTTTTAACAAAAAAAAAGTTTTAAGAAAAAAAAGTTTTAAGAAAAAAAATGTTTTATAAAAAAAGTTTTATAAAAAAAAGTTTTAACAAAATTTAAAAAAAAGTTTGTAATTTTTTTTTTTTTAACAAAAGTAAAAAAAAAATTTAACAAAATTTTAAAAAAATGTTTAACAACAAAAAGTTAAAAAAAGTTTTGACAAAAAAAGTTAAAAAAAGTTTTAACAAAAAAGTTAAAAAAGTTTAAAAAATTTTTAACAAAAAAAAGTTAAAACGTTAAAAAAAGTTTTAACAAAAAAAAAGTTAAAACCTTAAAAAGAAAATTATAAATTAAAATTTTTACAAAATTTTTTAAAATAAAATAGTTTTAAATATGTTTTTTAAATTCTGAAAGATTAAAAACTGTCAAAGTTATGAATGAACATGTTCGGATATGTTCAAATATAGTTCGGATTGTTTAAACATGCCCAAAGTTATATTCGAATTTGTTTAATCATACTCTGAGATGGTTAACTATGCTTAAAGTTATGTTTAATTATGATCAGAGACATGTTCTGAAACATTCTTTTTTCGCTTGTATGAGAAAAGTATGTTATTTCAAAATTATTAACAGTTAGTTTAAAAAATAATGTCTTTTACATCAACGTAAATATATTTTTCCCTAAAATACTATGAAGCAGAAGGTAGGCGCCACTCTGTCTGCATTCCTAACATTCCACGACAGGTATTGCCACAAGATGTCATACCTGAAAGCTCGCTTCTGATTGGTTGTTAGCGGTCACGTGATCTGTTATCAGTGACCTTGATCTCTAATCAGTGACCTTCATCTGCAGGTGTTAGACCCCGCGCACATCAGTTGTGTCTTGGATCTGGTGGATGAAGGTCGTCTGTTTCGTAGCTCCCGTTTACCGGACATTTGGCTTTAAGCTCTGCGTCATCTATCCCTACTATTTTCGGCATCCTGCTGAGTAAAATCACCGTCGACTTTTCAGCTTCTTGCTATTTTCAATGAGTCTGCTTGCTTCAATCAACAAAAGGTATGTATAATTATTTTGTCTTTTAAGTGTAATGTTTTAAGTGTAATGTTAAGTGTAATGTCTAGTATTTCTTAAAACAAAAAAGTTTTAACAAACTTTTAACAATCCTTTTTAACCCTAGATCTACCGGGAATTTTATTCAAGTTTTAATAAAACGTTCTACACCAGAATTTTTATTTAAAACTATTTAACTTATTTATTTACCTTATTTTTGTCTGGTTTATATACTTAGTTTATTTTAAAGAAATTTCTGGTTTGAATGAATATTTTGTATGTACCTGTCGGGTCCAATGGACCCGTCTGGTAGACGGAGGGTTAAATGTATCTTTCAATTTAATTATTTGCTTTATTAAACTAAACTTAAAATTTCACACTTTCTGTTACTGTGAATGAATGAATTCAAAAGTTTGCACATTCTACATTACTTAATTCAAAACATGTTCTGTCATTCTCGATATTCAACTTGTGTTTCACAAGTTTAGCTTTCCTTAGTTTTATATGTGATTTCATTTAAAAAACAATTGTTGAAAATAAACTCGAAAAAATATATTTTCAAACAACATTATTTCTAACAACAAAACTAAAAATATGTCATTAAAGTTAACCATTTACTTTTTTCTAAATTAAAACTGACTCAAAATTCACTGTTAAAGGCGATTTTTGTCACGTAGCAATCCTCACTCATATGTTTGATAATTTAGTTTAAAGACATCTATTTTGGATACACCACAACCATCGTATATATCATTTTCAATATATAATCACATCTATTATATACATCACAACCAGTGCAACATAAATCAGTCGATTCCTATGTATGTATGTTAGTTTTCATCCTTTCAACAGCAGAGATGTTCATCATATGTTTTCAATAACTTAAATGTAAGTGTGACTACTAATTTTTCTTTTGCTAATAGGTAATAAACCCTTTATTATCAGTTGAAACTAATACACGTTCTTTGATTAGAAAAATTGTTAAAACAATGCAACATAAATTATTTTTTTAGTTAAATATAATTTTAAACGAGATATGGAAAAAATATCCTAAATTAGCAAAGTATTTTATCTTCAGTTCGAATCAAAGTAAAAAACTTTCCTAAGAAAGTTTTTTAACATCTATGATTAGGAAAACAAAGTGTCCAATTAGCTCTGACATTAAAACTTATTTGTAAACTGAGTTTATGTTTCATATAGTTGTCCTCATTGGTATTTGTTAAACTAAATTACTATTAATCTTTTTTGGTTTAATATTCAAACTATCGTAAGATCTTGTTCATTCTAATTGAAAAGAATACAGTAGCTCGCGCATTACAAATACTAAATATTAAGTTTATACCACTTTTCTAGAAAATAAAACTTTACTTCGTCAATCATTAAAATGCTTTAGTTAAAAGTCGATTTCAGATTCAGCAAAAAACCCTTAAATACTAATTCAAAAAAACTTTTTTTGAAAAGTTATTTCTATGCAATTAAGAATAACTAAAAAAATCTATTTTGTTTTTTAGAAAACGAAGGGTTGTTCTATTTAAAAACTTAGTAAAACTAAAAACGGGTAACAAAGTGTCTTGTAAACAATATCTAGTTTTGCTTAAAAATTGAAACTATTTTTTATAAATGTTTATCCAAACATATTTCTTTAAATAAAAAATTGCTAGTTTAAAAATAAATTAAATGAGCTGTTTTTAAGTTATAAAATAAAATAAATTGTGAAAATTCCTTTTCCTAATTAAAAAGTAAATTAATAATCTCTAATTAGGTAAAGAACATGAAATTATATTTTTAACCTTAAGCAAACAGAAGTTATGAATTTTTTCAGCTGCCCATTTCTTGAGTTGCAATATAGATTGTATGAAAGAGAGGTAGATAACAGATATTTCCTTCGATAAGGAAATGCTTGCTTATTGTATGACATCTCTCCCCAACCAATTAAGCTAAGGGTAGATGCATATCAGAGGGGTGTCTGAAACCGTGAGATAAAGGTCCCTATATGAAAAGATTGCCTTGCAAAAGAAACGCAAGGGAGATCTCGTGACTCGATAATGCGCGTGCAATCGAAATTCTTAGAAAGTTACTTATTTAAAACTTATATATAAGGTAAAAACTATACGTCATTTTCCAAGACTCTCATTCGTTCAAAGCAATGTTAGTTTCAGCAAATCAGAGGGTCTAAAAATGATGTCATTGAAAACAAAATAATATGACAACACTGAAAACATTCATTTGGAAATCATTTGCGGACTGCTATCTTCTAAATTGTTTGCTAGTGTGTTTTCAAGATCAGGATATTAAATGAGGATTTTCAATTTGAAGAAGTAAGATTTTGTTTACAGATGTTGAGAAATTTTGTTTTAAAACATATATTACTAAGAATTAAAGATTAAAATTTCTGTTTTTAAAATATTTATTTTACTAGTTAAAAAACAATTATCTAATTGTCTACATTGCTATATGATAAAATATATTATCATTAACCTTTTTTGGTATAAGATTCAAACTACTGAAAGAACTTGTTCATTCCATTTGAAAAGAGTTCAGTAGCTCGCACATTTCAAATTATTTTCTTTTAATATAAACAGTTGTTCAAAATATTCTTTGTTTTCAAACGCAATTGAAATAAGCACGTTTCTTTATGCTTTTGCAATAATAACCTATTTCAGCAAATCTGTGTAAAATGTATCCTCTCCGAGAGAGAGATCTGATAATGATCAAGTTTTCACTTGGGAAGGAAAAAAAAAAAAATCCGAAGATATACTGATATAATCTATTTATTTCAAGGGGAGTGTGTTACAGGGTAAACTAGAATATTGCTTTCTTAAAAGAAATATTAAAGGTTCTAGAAAATAGTCATGTCATTTTCTGATTATTTTTTATAAAGTGTTGTTCGCCCTAAGTTATATATTTATTTTGTTTATGATATCGAACTTTGAAATGTAATATTTGTTGTGATATATCGTGTGACTTGAACTAATATACAGGATTTTAAAAAGGTAAGTTTTTAAACGTTATTTATATATATTTTTGAGAGATTGCTAAAATAATTTTTATAAGTGTTTTCAATGTGTGAAAGTCTTTTTTTCTAAAACGTTAAACTAGTTAGGAAAATTTTTATTATCCAATGTTTATACATGTTATTTTTGTTAATCGTTAAATTATGTGAAAGCTAAAAATAGTTATATGTTAATCTGTTTGAAACCTATGAGTAATTCTAAAGACATTTCTATAAAAACTTGAATATGTCAACGTTTTCACTTAACCTCTCTATAGTCTATGCGGTATGTCAACGACAATATTAACTATATTTATTCAGCAGATCTTGTCTTGAAATCAATGAATTCTGTTGATCTTAAGAAAAAAAAAATCGAATTTGTAACTACTTGAATATGTTAACGTTTTCACTTAACCTCTCTATAGTCTATGCGGTATGTCAACGACAATATTAACTATATTTATTCAGCAGATCTTGTCTTGAAATCAATGAATTCTGTTGATCTTAAGAAAAAAAATCGAATCTTTAACTATACTAATTGATAAAAGTAAGTAAATAATTGTTTTTTATAATTCAAAAAAAAAAAAAAAAAAAAAAAATTCTAAAACAACTAACATGTTAAAAAAAATATTCAATTCACACCACTTTTTCTGGAAAATTATACTTTACTTCATCAGTCACTGAAATAACTAAATTAAAGAGTTTAGTTTAATGGTAAACTAATTTTCAGCTTGTGTTTCGATAAACATCCACCCTTGGTTAATTAAACAGAAAACATTATTATCAAAAACTTATTCACGCTCTTTAGATTTAAAAAAAATGTATTCTTAAAAAAATTACTTACTGAAAAAAATTAAACTTGTTTATTAAAAAAAGCTTTATCTGAAAAAAAAAACTTGTATCGAAATGAACAAATGATTATAAAAAATATTAACTAATTTATTTAAAACTTTATTTGTAATAACTAAATAAAAAAAAAAACATGATTTGAAAATTAACAAATGTCTAAAAAATAATTATAACTTATTTCGTTAAAACTCAGAAAAAAAAAATAATTACCTCTTTATGTCAGTTCAAATAGGATGATGATGTCATCACAGTTAAAAATGAATTAATTATTAAAGCTTTATTTGCAAGGCCTAAATAAAAAAAAAATAATGATTCGAAAATTAGCAAATGAAAAAAAACTTATTTCGTTAAATTCATAAAAAAATGTATTCACTTCTTTAAGTCAGTTCAAATAGGATGACGACATCGCAGGTAAGTGAATCATCCTCTCGAGAGAGGGCGCTCGTGTCGCCGGAAACGATGGTGCTGCCCCCTAGGTTCGTCTCTCGTCCAATCAGAAGCAAGCTCCTTATCTTGATGAAACCGGTTGTTGCACGCTTCTTCGTTCATTAGGCCGGTGGATGTCATACAGGTAGGACGTGTCTCGACACCGCTCCGTGGTAAGTATTTTTTAATTGCATGCGATCTTTTCTAATCACCTCATCATTATCTTTGTTCTACCTTCCTCTTACAACAGACTTTCCTTCATTAATCATCCTCATTAACATTTTCCTTTGTTCTAATCCCTCTCTTACAGTAGACTTTTATTAATTCATTAGACTTTTATTGATTCATTAACATTATCCTTTGTTCTAACCCTTCTCTTACAGTACACTTTTCATTATCGCTTCTTTGTTTTAACCCCTCTACTATAGCATGACGCGCTGGCGCCTGTCTGTCTCGACTCCGCCCACCTGTCTATCACTTTCTTATCTCCCCTCACCTGTCAATCACTCGACTCCGCCCACCTGTCAATCATCCTCCCTCCTCACGCTGGCATAGAACCCCCATTTTCCTTCTACTCAGCAGCGTTCCCCTAACTTCTATTCTAATATCTAATACCATGCTTTACACACTGAAAGGCTCTTTAAATTAATTTTACAATTCTTTTTTCTTCTTAATAATGAATTAAAAACATTCTTTAATAATAATAATAAAAAAAATTACTATAACATGTTCTTAAAAATCTCGCTGCGTAAGTAATTCTTCGCGATGAGCGTCTTTTACAGAATTTTTAATCTTTTATGTCTTGTTTAATTAGACAAAGTTTTCGCTAAAAAATAACTGGTGGGAATAACAAATAGCATTAATTAGACGGGAAAATGAACGCCCGAGTATTTCTCAGGTTACGCAGCGAGACGGTTAATGCGACTACGCATAAAATTTTCATTTTATGATATGGCATCATAAGCTAGTAAGGGAGTGCAGTAATAGCGATTTTGATTATTGTACCATGATAGTGTATGAAGTTATGCATAGAATTGAACCAAATTTAAAAAAAAGTTTTTGGCTATAGCAAGTAGGACTTCATTACTTCTTATTGAAGATTGAAGAACGTAAAAAATTGGTTCAATTCTATGCATAACTTCATACACTTTTCAAAGGTACAATATTGAAAATGGCACAAAAATCGCTATTACAGCGCCCCCTACCGGTGGAATTTTTCCACACTCAGGGAGGACCTACTTGCCATAGCCAAGAACTAAAAAAAAATTTCGGTTCAATTCTATGCATAACTTATACACTTTTCGATGGTAAAATATTCAAAAATCGCTATTACAGCGCACCCTAGCGGCGATTTTTCTTCAAAATTAAGGAAGGACCTGCTTGCCATAGCCAAGAACTTCCTAAAACATATAAATCCGTCGAAAAAAATTTCGATTACAAAACTTTCTTCTATTGAAGATAAAAGAAAGTAAAAATGACACAAAATCCACAGACTTCTCATATAAGTAGACTCCAATTTGGCAACCTTTCCTTGACGACTACATCTCTGCCCTCCGTCACGTGATGGAGGGCAGAGATGCGTACCAAACCAGTTTGTGGCGACAGACAAGCATTTTCTATAAACATGTTTTTTGGGGGGATCTCTGACTCCTAAAACGTGTAAATCCGTCGAAAAAATTTCGATTATAATACTTTCTTCTATTGAAGATAGAAGAAAGTAAAAAAAAGATGGTTCAGTTCTATGCATAACTTCATACACTATTCGAAGGTACAATATTGAAAATGGCACAAAACCGCTATTACAGCGCCCGCTTCTGGCAGAATTTTTCCAAATTCAGGGAGGACCTTGCCATGACAAAAAACACACAAAAAATTTGGTTCAATTCTATGCATAACTTCATATTTCAACAGTACAATATTCAAAATGGCACAAAAATCTACTACACCGCCTCCTACCGTCGGATTTTTTTCTAAATTAAGGAAGGACCTGCTTGCCATAGCCAAGAACTTTTGGTTCAATTCTATGCATAACTTATACACTTTTCGATAGTACAATATTCAAAATCTCACAAAAATCGCTATTGCAGCGCCACTTTCCGGCCGATTTTTTCCAAATTAAGAACCTGCTTGCAATAGCCAAAAACTAAAAAATTGGTTCAATTCTATTTACAACTTCATACACTTTTCGATGGTACAATATTCAAAATGGCACAATATCGCTATTACAGTGCCCGCTACCGGCAGATTTTTTCCAAATTAAGGAAGGACCTGCTTGCCATAGCCAAGAACTACACTTTTCGATGGTACAATATTCAAAATCGCAATTGCTATTACAGTGCCCCCTTCCGACGGATATTTTCCAAATTAAGGGAGGACCTGCTTGTTATAGCCAAAAACTTAAAATTTTGTTTAATTCTATTCTATTCATATGTATACATAAACACTAGTGTCCAAACATTAAGGATCAATAGCAAAATGCTAACTTATCTGTCATAAAAGTGTTTATTTTATAAGAGTTTTATTCACAACCCTTTATAAATATTGAAGGAAATAATTTGTGAATGAGTGAAATAAAACCATTCAACTGACTTCTGTAAATTAGCAAAGTCATGTTTCAAATATAACTAGTTAATAAAAAATTCAAGTATAACCAGTCAAGTTATAACCATTCTTCAAATTATTAACTTTTTTATGCAGGGTGTCCAAGGCTAATTCCTAAACTTTTACCCATGGGCATAGAGTTCAAATTACAAAAATGTTTAAAACGAGGTAAAAAATTATCTAAATACTCATTTGGACCAATAAAAACATTTCTTAAAAAGTTATGAAATTAAATTTTTTATATGGCCTCCCTGTCCTATAAGTAATATTTAGTAAAAATTTCTTATCATGCTAACGAGCAACATAAAAAAAAGTCTCATTCATTTAACTCCAAAATTGTCTGAGTTATGAAACTTTGAATTCCATGACTAATACCAATTTTCTGCATCTGAACACAGATGAATTGGGCCATGCTTTGAGGGATTCTAAACAAAATGCTTAAAGTATTAGAAGAATTTATTTTGCGTGTATATCTGCACTTTAACTGAAAGTAGTCAAATCGTACAAGTATTATGATAGTGTTAATTTTTACTAATTAAGTTTTAGATTGGTTAAAATAATATTATTTTAACACATTTTTTATTTTGTAAGGAAAAGATGCTGTTTCTTTTCATGATTTCTTTCAATGAAAATTGCGTTATTTTTTGCTTTAATATGTCAGAATGAAAATAGATTTCAAATTTATATTGTAATGTTAATTTTACTCTCAGCTTTTATTTTATTTATTTATTTATTATTATTATTATTATTATTTTTGTATCTGATAATTATTCATATTTCTGGTAAATTTGTGAATGACCTCTATTTCACAACAAAAAGGATTCAACTTTAAAGAGCTACTAGGTCAATTTTAATCGCTGAAGAATGGGACTTTTGTTTTTGTCTTGCTTCTTAGTGTAATGGGATATTTTTACTAGATATAACTTAAAGGACCAGGGGACCATATAAAAAATTCCACATTTTTAAACAAAAGTTTTTATTGACCCAAATAGCTTTTAAAATACTTCTTTACCTCATTTAAAATGTTTTGTAATTGGAACTATATGTCAATGACTAACGGCTTAGGACTAGCCATTGGACACTGCTGAGAGTGGACCATGTATACTGTACTATAACTGCAGATGTTTGAATCAGATGAGACTATATAATTAAAAACATGTTTAATATGTTACTTATACTCAAGGTCCACAGAATAAGATGTTAACAGCTGTGTTTGGCTCTCCTCTACAAGGGAAGACTTTTTTTTTTTTTTACACAAGATGTCAGTATATCTGACATGAATGTTACTTCAGTAAGTCTAGATTTTAGAAAAATATGAAAATAAAAATATTTGGCACAGAATGGTGAACAATAGCAATATCAAGAAGTAGAACTGAAATTGGAATATGCTAAAATTGTCTTTATTATAGCTGCCAAACCTTCTGATTTTTGTATATCACTATATCTAAATAATAAATAAAAATATTCGCTTTATTCAATGATAGGAGTTTTATGATTAATTGATGATGAAAATTACTATTAATTCAAGATGAAGTTTTATATACTATTTGGAAATAGTGTTACTTAAAAATTGAAAGGTTTAGCAGCTATGTTTTTATTATAACCTTAATAATTTAAAGACAACTTTTAGTAAACTTTCATTCGTATTGGAATATAATGAGATTAATTTTAGGCTCTAAATATAGATACAGAGTTTGATTAGAACACACACAAACATCTCAAATTTTGCATGTTCCAATTTTTTGAATCCATTTTTTGTAGTTTTTTTTATGTATTATAGTTCAAATCTAGCACATTTTTAGCTTATTATAGCTCATGCTAGGATGAAATCATACATGTTTTTTGGAATCTATAGAAATTTGGGTTTGATTATTCTACTTTACATTCGACAATTTTATCAATATTTTCAATTCTGAATCATTTATCACAACAGAGTTTCATCCCCCCCCCCCCTCCCAGTTGTGTCTGTTGAATTCTACTGCCATCTATTATGGTTATCTACATATATAAAAAAGCCATTCTCTGTGTGTATGTCCTTTATACAAATCTTTAATTTTTGACCGTTTTGCACGAAACTTGCTGTACATAGGCTTTAGAACGAGGAATAGATCCCTGTCACCTTTAAAAAATCACCAGACCAATATTTATCCCTTTTTTCTATCATCTTTCATATTTTAACATTATAGAAATATCTCATTTTAAATTTTCAAATTCAATAGCTTTTTTCCTGTTGCTACACGTCTAAAAAACTGCTCAATAATAATAAAAAAAATGATAACTCGAGTACTTTGTTTTATTAGCCAATAAAAATTCAGACTCGACTGCTATATTTGTACATTTTTGAAATCGACGTCATTCTAATCAGAAAATGCACATTTTTATATATTTATGTAAAAATTTTAACTAAGCATGTTTTAAAATGACCTTAGAAGTACTTTAGTTGAATGTTAAAAAATCTATTTTAATGAAGTTGTTTCAATATCAAGAATCAAATAAGGAAAATGATAATACTAAAAAAAAAAAAATCGTTTGCTAGATATGACGTCAATGTCATCAATATAATTTCAAACTGGCTCTAAAAACTGGATGCTACAATTTAATCCCTATTTCTTTGTAATCTTTAATTATATCATTTAGATAAATGCTTTAATACCTGAAATGCAATGATAACATTCTACGATTTGTATCGAATACAGTTATATAAAATACGATTTTTGTACGATTTATATTAAATAGAAATTATAGCTACTATTTTTTAGGGCAAGCTTTTTTTCTTTTTTAAACAAAATTTCATGATTGACAGACTTTTTTGTTAGACGTTGAAATAATGGGATGCATGATGTTTAGAGATCAAATTGCAGTAAAAGCGTAATTTATGGTACGGTTAGGTTGTTGCCACCAACAATATGGTGCTAGGCGTTACTCATAGATATGTCTTTTCTTCATAATATTGCATTAATAGCAAACGGATATATCTTTCTGAATTGGGTTACAGGTATATTTAAAAATATATCCGTTATTGAAAATTAATTTAAAATGGATAAACAATCCGTAAATTGAGATAAGCTTTTCAAAAAAAAATTACTGAAAGTACTTTTTGTATTCTATTAGATTTTGGAATAATCAAATGTGCGATGTTTAAAGGTCAAATTGCAGTAAAAGTTAAATTTATGGTTGGGTTAGGTTATTGCCACCAACAATATGATGCTAGAGTTACTCATAGTTCATCAATGTCTTTACTTTATAATATTGCATTAAGAGCAAACAGGTATATCTTTCGTAATTGGGCTGCATGCAGGGATGCATGTCCACATTTTTGCACACCGGTATATTCTTAAAGAAAATGTTGTTCTGTTAAATCAAGAGAGTGTCCCGATTAAATGAAATATCATTTACTCTAACAAAATACTGGTGTGAAAAAATGCAGAAATCTTATCCCTGGCTGCATGCAAATCAAAAATATCCATGATTGAAAATTACTTTAAAATCCATTCACATGAAAAAATAGAGATACAATTTTCAAATAAATTTCATTTGACAGAAGCTTTTTCTATTCGGCAGTGTGAAAAATGAAATTGTATGATGATCATAAGTTAAAAAAATTTTAGTAAAGGCAAAATTTATGGGTTAGGTCATTGCCATCATCAGTATAATGTCACAATTGGCATTGTGTTTGTAGTTTATATATATATATATATATATACTGAAGATGACTCAATGAAAGAGTCGAAACATGTAAATTTTTAATATTTTTAATGTTTTTTATTATTTAAATGACGCTTTTTAAGCAAATAATTGTACTTTAATATATGTTATGACATTTGTTTGGAATATACATTATTATGGTATAGTTAATAGTAACGCAATTAAAACTATTTTACTTATACAGTACAGGACCCATTATCCAGAACTCCAAAATCCGGAAGGACCTGAAATCCAGAAAAAAAAACTTGAAAATTTTCTAAATTTGTAAATTTTTACTAAAATTTTGAAATTCCTGAAATTTTTCGAAAATTTTACAGATTCCTAATTTTTTTTTTGGTCTATTGTGTTGCAATGTGTAACCACTAAAATATGTTACATCAGTGATGGGGGAACACGGTGCCCCCCCCCCCCCCCAAAATTAGAAAAAAATCATTTTTCTGTCAAATTTTAATTTAAAATTAATTTATATTACGATTCGTTTTTTAAAAGAATCTTCAGATATTTCACTCCCTACCTCTCACTTCGACAAAACATTATGGCTACACAATTGTGTTACTTGAAACAGGGGTGATTCTGAGTAAAAAAAAAAGAAAAATCTGAAACTCACAGCAAATTTTTCGAAAGTTTACAGAAGAGGGGGGGGGGACCCTTCTCGGCACTAATTATGCGTTTTTTCTGCAATCCTTTAACGAAATTCGCGTTTTTACTCGATCTTTTGACGAAGTTAAGGGTTTTTTGTGATCCTTTGAAGAATTTTTTTTTCGCAATTTTTTGACGAAATTTGCATTTTTTTTCGCGAGATTTTGACGAAATTTGCGTTTTTTCCCGCGATCCTTTTACTAAATTTGCGTCTTTTTCGCGATTCTTTAACGAAATTTTGTTTTTTTGCAATCTTTTGACGTAATTTGTGGTTTTTTTTTTCGCAATCTTTTGACGAAATTTGCCGATTTTTTCGCGATCTTTTGATGAAATTGTGGGGAGCTTTTTCGATCCTTTAAAAGAAATGTTTTTTTTCGCTATATTTTGACGCAATTTGAGTTTTTTTTGCGGTCCTTGGAGGAAATTTGTGTTTTTTCGCGATTCTTTGACGAAATTTGTGTTTTCTCGCGATTTTTTGCCGGAATTTAGGAAGACCCGAAATCCGGAAAATTCCAAAATCCGGAAAGCCTTTGGTCCCGAGAATTCCGGATAATAGGTCCTGTACTGTATTTCTTATCGGTCTTTTAACGATTCGTGGACGGTAATGCACCAATCTCAGTTATTGTCACTGCTGCATTATTTCATTTTAATGTATTTTACCCGGGTGGACCATTATTATTGACACGAGCGAAGCCGGGTAGATCTGCTAGTATATAGATAATTGAATTACATGAAATCATATGCATAAAAATAAATAATAAATGAGAGTAAAAATACAGAAATAAACTATGAATGTGATAAGGAATCTTCAGAGGAACTTTATAAGCTACAATTCATTATGAAAGTAAGTTATTTCATCAAATTTTGTTAGCATAAGGCTTAAAAATGACAATAATCTTCCTTATAATATATTAAGAAAACAGGAATGATGAATAAGTATTAATTAGATAAATGTAAGCAAATATACGTGAAACAGATGGGTAGGAAAAAGATTTTTTTCGAAAAGTAAAATGATTCGAAATTTAAAGGATAATGAGGAAATGAAACAAAAATGTAATAAAAGTTAATATTGATTTAAGGGGGATACAAGTAGGGACTAGAATAAGGTACCACTATGTAGATTAAGATATGAGATATAGGGACTAGAATAATGTGCCACTATGTAGATTAAGGTATGAGATATAAATGTTCAAGTGGCTTTTTTTGTTTTGTTTATATATAAATATTAGAAACTTTTTTTTAGCATTCCCAACCTCAACCCTCCATAGCAGCATTTCGATTTTATAATATATTTTTTTACTTTAAAGATTTTTACACGCACACATGCACAACTTTAAAGTGTGTTACACAAGTGTTTACAAAAATATTCTTTTAAATTGCTGTAATTGTATTAAACATTTATGTTCTTTTCAACATATACAGCCAAATTTAATAAATTTAAAACAATGTTGATATATAACTATTCCCTGGCATTTATTTTATCATGGATAAAACAGTAAATATTTAATCCCATTACCATGTAAGGATAGGTATTATTCTATACATAAAAAGCAGCTTGTAAATCCGCTACAATAAGATTATTGAATAAATCCTTGAAGTTCTACATAATAATATTGTTTATGCTTTTTAATGCCTGTATTTTATCTACTAATTTGTATTTTTTTTTTTTAATACAATGAGTGTTGTCTTTTTTAAAAGTTAAATCATAAATCTGTACAAGAATATTTAAAAATAGAGTATTAGTATATATATATATTATAAATATTGCATCCTTTTGTGGCAGTGTGGATTTTCCCTTTTTTTTTTTAGATGAAACTTAGAAATCATAATAATGTATGGAGAATTAAAGTTTACTCTTTTTAAGCCGAGTAATGTATGGTAACTTAAGATAAGCCAACTGTTTTTCTCTAATGAGACATTATGAATTGCAAAAATATTAATTGATGTTATTGCATTTGTTAAAGTGTAATGTAAAAATGCTAGTAATATTTGCATATGATAGAATAATTATTGGTAGCCTATTAGTATATGTAATGATGAAATTGTTTTGAAGATTGAGAGTATGCTGTTTAAGAAAGGGGGGAGGATAAAAGCGATTTTTTTGGTATATGTAATTTCTGTAAAAGAATAATAAAACTATGCTTCCAACTTGAAAAAAAAATTAATGGATTTATTATTATTGATAACTATTTCATAAATGAAGAAATCCAAATCATATGTGAATCGTTACCCCATAGTGGATATTAATGTATTTTTTTAAATGGTGTTCATTGCATTTACATGGATGTGTCAATGTGTTTAAATTTTTTTGAGAATTTGCTAGCATTAAAAAAGTATATGCCCACAATTAATAAGGTATTTGAATGCACTTTTAACCATTTGACTAAAAAAAAAAACAGAATACAAAAATTACAATAATGCACCCAAACACAGTTAAAATTCATTATTTTTTATTCGATATTATTTTTAAATGTTTCTGGATTTTTATGAACTTAGATCTAAAAATATGAGTTTACAAACCAATTTCTTAATTTTATCGCATTCAGCTGGATTTTACTGTATTTGAACTAATTCTGCTTTTTCTATTGGGTCCATTGGACCTGTCTGGTAGGCAAAGGGTTAAGAATTACACTATGCAGTAGAAATTATTCATTGTGAAAAATAGGATTAAGTTTTAAATTATTAAATGCTGGGTTGGCAGAGGTAATAATCAGTTTGCAAATACTTTTTATTTAAGTTCGTTTTATTATTATTATTATTAATGTTAATATTGAACCTAAAGTAGAGCAAGTCAAAAAAACGGGTGGTGAATGTGTTGGAAGTGAATACTTTCAAATACTGACTGATGTGAGCCTTAGAATAGCAAAAGTAAATTTGAAAAGTGATTCAGTTACAGTTACAGCAGAAAGAAGATTGCAGTGTTTTCAACATTTTTTTCATTATGAGTATTAGTTATTTTTTAAAATTTAGATGAGTGATCTATGAGAGTATGTGTAGTTTGTATAAGTTATAATTTAATGATGGGTAGAGTGAATTGTAATTGAG
This sequence comes from Maratus speciosus, assembly GCA_963932465.1. Lineage (NCBI taxonomy): Eukaryota > Metazoa > Arthropoda > Arachnida > Araneae > Salticidae > Maratus > Maratus speciosus. The sequence continues at coordinate 426,551,145 of OZ010794.1, forward strand.
GGTATGTAATAATGTAGATATACAAATTGTTTAAGATTTGGTTTAATCCATAGGGTTAGAGTGTGTTCTAGAGTTAAATGCATGCAGACTAAAAAGAAGACATTCATGGTATTTGTTTTTGATGTTAAAGACTGTAATAATATATATATATATATATATATTTATATATATATATATATTAAATCTATGCAACTTAAAGTGTTTGTACTCACAGTTATGTGGTGTTTGAGATTTTTAATAGTTTTTGTTTGCTGAGCAATGCAAATTAATACATTTATGAAAGGGTCGACTAGTCTGACTTATATATTGCACATTTCAAGAATTGCATTTAATACAGTATGTACAACATTGTAAGTTTTAGAAAAATTAATTTGAGAATTGTTACTAACAATTTATGACCAGTGGTGTAGTCATGAAAAAAAAAAGAGTTAATACAGTATGTACAACATTGTAAGTTTTAGAAAAATTAATTTGAGAATTGTTACTAACAATTTATGACCAGTGGTGTAGTCATGAAAAAAAAAGAGGGCATAAGCTCTAAGCAGAGGGTATATGCTCAAGGCAGAGGGTATACCCTACAGTGTATATACTATAGCTTTTTTTGAGAAACAGAAGATATACGGGGTTCTTTAAAAAATTCCAGAAGGTATATGGCGTATACCACCGTATACCCTCCACTACATCTCTATTTGTGATGGCTCTGAATGAGGGAAAGTCAAACAACGCGAAGAGGAGCATTCGCTAAATTGAAGCTGTGGTAACAGAGAAAAGAATAGGTAGTAGGATGATGATCGCTAACACTATAATTAGTAATGTACACTATATAGCCACAGGTGACCGGTCACTTGTGATTTTAGACGTTTTGTTAAATATCTAGAAAAATACATGAGAAATTAACCTGAAACTGCTGGCGTGTAAACAGTATAGGTCATATATTTCTGCGAAGATTTTTTACCGAAATCCCATAGGGGACCATCAAAAAATTGAAAAAGTATGAATATCTTTTGGATAACCCTGTAAAAACTAATGTAGCAAAAGCGTTCAAACTCAAGATTATTAATAAGTGGCTTATTGTAATATACTGTGTTCATTTTTATGACGATAGCATGTATACTCGTAGAGAAATTAAGGTTTTTATAAAAACAGTCTCAAATATTGCCAAGTTTTTTGCTTATAATTTGCAGAGTTCTTAATATAAAAAAAAGTTCTTTTTAGAAAATATGACAAACAACATTGTACATAAAAACCTGCAATCAGAATTAAAAAATAAAAATTGGATGAAAAATGAGCAGGTTTACTAAAACGTGTTTCACTGCACATGCACGAACGCAATCAAAATATATAATGTGCATAATGTATTAGCTAAGTATATAGAGCAACTTTTGTGAAAGCCTCAAAATCATGGCTTGAAAATTCTGAAAATTATCGTCGATAAAATAAGCTTGAAATCCATTGTTCCCGAAAAGATGAGGGATTGTCTCAAGTATCTGTTGATTAGTGCCAAGATAGCGTACACAATATTGCACGTACTACTATATTTGGATAAAACCCCTCATCTTTTTGCTTCCTTTTGGGAACAACGGATTTAGAGCTTTTTCTATCAACAATAATTTTCAGAATTTTCAAGCTATGATTTTGAGGCTTTCACAAAATTTGCTCCATATACTTAGCTAATACATTATGCATATTATATTTTGATTGCATTCACGCATGCACAGTGAAACATTTTTTTAGTAAACCTGCTCATTTTTCCTCCAATTTTTATTATTTTTTAATTCTCATTGCAGAGTATTGTACAATGCTGTTTGTCATATTTTCTGAAAAGCAATTTTTTTTATATCAAGAGCTCTACAAATTATAAGCAAAAAACTTGGCGAAATTTGGGAGTGTTGTTATAAAAACCTTAATTTCTCTACGAGTATACATGCTATCCTCATAAAAATGAACACAGTATATTACAATAAGCCACTTATTACTAATCTCGAGTTTGAACGCTTTTGCTACATTAGTTTTTACAGGGTTATCCATAAGATATTCGTTCTTTTTCAATTTGTTGATGGTCCCCTACTGGGTTTCGGGAAAAAAATCTTCACGGAAATATATGACCTATACTATACTGTTTACACACCTGGAGTTTCAGGTTAATTCCTCATGTATTTTTCTAGATATTTAACAAAATGTCTAAAATCGCAAGTGACCGGTCACCTTTGGCCATATAGTGTATCAGGCATTATACTGAGATTTAAGAACGTAAATTGCCAATCGCTAATAATTTACTAAGAGATGACATAATATAAAATAAAGCAGGTAGGGAGTGAATTCTATCATTAGAAAACAATAGAGTGATAAAATATAGAATATATATATATATAATATTTTGTAATTTTTATTTTATTATTTTGAATTGGTAAATTTATTATTTTAATTATTATAAGAGAAGGTAATATAGTAAATAAAACATGGGTTAAATACCAAATAGACAGTAGTATAATTCCACAAAGCATATATGATTCACTAGCATAAAATGCATAGAATGGATATAAATTATACTTAGAAATGCCTTAACTCAAACAAATGCAGCTAATAAAAATAAACCACAAAATTGATATTTAAAAATATCTAACTTTAGTGCTATTAATTAAATACATGGTAGAAATAAATAACAATAAAACAAAATTAAAATTAGAAATAAATTATGAGAAAAAATTATGTTGAGAAAAGCGTAAAGCATAAATAAATGTGTTGTATGTAATAAAAATGCATGAATGGTGGATGTGAATGCCTCAGAAACAGGTAGTAAATAAAAATACAGTAAAAAAAAAATCTCACAAAGATAATAATAATAATTAGAATGGTAAAAACTATGAAATAAAGTATAATGTAAAAGATTTGAGCACGAACACATGTTGATTTCGAGTAAGTAGAGTAATAATGATATTGAAGATTTAATAGAAAATAATGCAAAAGAAAAGTACAAATTCATCTCTAAATATCTGTGAAACGAATAAAAAAAGAAAACAGCAACTAAAAAAGAAAAACTATACTGATATATCAAGCAAAATTTACCGAGAACTTGATATAGAGAGTACCAATAATAATGCTGGATTGAAAAGAGGTTATATAACTAAAATAACACAAATACATAAAATGCATATACAAATTTATTATTATTTTGTTGTTGGTTATGATACACACACACATATATATATATATATGTGTGTGTGTGTGTGTGTGAAATGTGGCTACTAGCATTAGGCTATTGACAAATATGTCTACCTCCACATCCCATCCTATCAAATCCTAAAATAACAATTATTTTTGTTAGCAAAAATATCTATATTTAATAGTTTCAGCAGTTGAAGAAAACTAATATAATAAAAATATCAATAAAACCTGAAAAAAACTTTATTTCACTACATAACATCTAAGAAGTAAATCATATGAAGAATGAATAAATCATAATCCCATGTACACCTTATAAATGACATTGAAATTTACACATGAGTATAGAAATGTACAATCTAGCTCTTTTGCAAACAAATTGCAGCCATTTATTTTTTGCACTTGCTAAGTTTCTCTATTGGGAGAAAAAGTAGCACCAGATAATCTATTTTTTATTTTACTTCTTTATAAAAAGTCATTAACCAATTCTTTATACTCAAGCAATGCACGGGGAATGTACAGCTGCAGAATAAAGAACAATAAAGCTCTACCTCTTGTTATTTACAAAGAGCTTATTGGAGAGAGAATATAGAGGTTCAAGTTAATTGGAAAATATTTTCACTACAAATTGCTAAGAATAAAATTTGCTTGATGACCTGAGTTTACATTAAAAAATACATAAACATTGAAATTTTTATTAAAATTTTGGTATGAACTGAATTTGAGTTTGCAAATTGTTAATCTTAAATCTGAAAGGGGGGGGGGGGTGCCCATGAGTTTTTATGCCAATAACTCTCAATGTTGAAATAATTTTCATTCTTTTATAAGGATCTTTCGCAGTTATTTCCTCAGCAAGAATGCAAGGAGGATTTAAAACCCCTTCCAGATAAATTATGAATGGATAAATAGAAAAACTCTTTCCTTATGATGAATAAATGATGATAAAAGATAATAAAAAGCAAAGCAAAAATATACCTAAAAAATTATCATAAAATTGTTTCAATGCTTTATATAAATGATCCTTTGCAGTGCAATTAAAAACACTTGTTTTGATACTGCTGTTTCTCATTTCCTTCTAAAAGAAGGGAGCTCCTTTATGAAGCTTCCAGCTCATTATCCAGCTTTAAGTTTAATGTGGCTGCTTAATGTTTTGCTTTACTTTGGTTATTACACATAATATACAGGGTGTTTCATAAAAGATGGGCAGAACTTTAAGAGGTGATAGTACACATCCCAACAAATAACTTTCATCAAAGAATGCATGGTCAGAATTAAAATGCAAAGGTGCCAGAGGGCGCCGAAGGTGGTGATGTTATACAAGGCAAAAACACACAAAGAACGATTAAGTGACAAAAGCAAGGTGGGAAACTACTCTCCGTACAATCACTGAGCCTCTGAGCCATTTCCATTTGCAGTTCCGTAGATAAAATGCACATAAGCCTTTTCCTTATTAGTCAAGAGCAACATCTCCCATTATGTTCCTACTGAGATTGACAGTTGCACACTCGGATCAGTGGTTTTTATGTATTTATCGAGGCGAAATTTTGCATATGCGTCGTTCTTCCCCATATCTCATTTACATGCTATTAATGTCATTCTTCTCTCTATAACTCGCAACAGGAATGGAGCTTTAACATTTGCATGGATGAAGTTTCCAAATGCACAAGCACCTTTGCGTTTTATTTCTGAAAACGCATTCTTTGATGAAAGTTGTTTATTTGGATGTGTATTATCATCTCTTAAAGTTTTGCCCATCTTTTATGAAACACCCTATTTAATTAAAGGGATAAATCCATGCACATATAAAAGAAGAAAATATTTGCCCAAGGTTCACAATATGAAAAAAAATAATATTCCCATCTTAATTAAACTTTTGAGTGATATTTTAAAATTTTAATGATAAATGAGTTTTTTTTTTTCTTTGATAAACATAATATTAGGTTGTAACAAAAGTTTTCTGCCAAATCACCATTACATAATACTAATTATAATATATATAACTAGCAAAAACCATGCTTTGTTTGGATTCGCGAAACATATAAGATAAATATTTGAAAGTAACAATATTTTTCTATATTATCTTTGCATCTTTATTAAGCAAAAACGTTATTTTATGTTTTGGCGCATTTTAATTTTAGAAATGTAAATTCAGCCAAATAACTAAGAATTTCCTCAGAATTTTTTATTTATGATATAACGAATTTAACAATTAATTTTATTTGTTTACAATTCTTTTGCTGCTACTTTACAAAAAAAAAAAAAAGTATCATAATATAATTCTCTTAAAATGTTGTAAGTATCGTCTGCGTAAATGATTTCACATAATAAGAATGAATTGTGTACTGGAATTCTTAACACTGAAAAATACTTTTATAATTGAATGTAAATAATTGAATTTTCACATATTTTAATTCATTAAAAATATTCTACAATTTTCATAAAAAAAGGTATTTTAAAAATTTCATAAAAGAAATCGTAATTCCATGATTTATTTTTTCTTCTGAAAATATACGTGTTTCATTTTTTATTTGTAAAAATGCATCCGTTATGGAAAAACATAATATTGTGCAAATCTACAGATTATAATTTATTTTTATGTTTAATTTCAAGTCAAAATACTGAATAGTTTTTTTGTAAAGTGTACGAAAAATGTAATTTGTGTAGCCTAGTAGAGGATTCGTTTCGTTCATCCTAATTAACTGTAATTTTATATATAACCACCATTCCACCAAACTTTTACAGTGTCATATGATACAAGGCTAGTATCTAAAGCTGTACACTTTATTCGGTGACATTCTGTAGCTGACTTTTTGCAACAGAACTGGAAGTAAATGATGATTCTAATATGGCAGCGTGATAGTTCAATTTCAGACACCTTCTACTTAATAATAATGATATTTTTGTGCAGATTTCGTAACACATTGTTATAAAGCAAGTCTCGTTCTTTCAAATGCTAAAACTTGTTTGACAAAATATGAGCAAACACGTCAATGCGAACTGTTTGCATAGACCGTATTACCTGTGGCGGGAAACTTTCATTACAACGTGATATTTTCTTAAAACTTTACAATTATTCTAATTCAGTAATAATTGAAGAATCACTGACACTAGTGTTCAATGGTTATCGCCCCCCGTCCCAATTAATATTTTTTTAAACACATTTTTATCAAACCACAGTTTAATGTATTATTTAATCACATATTATTTCAAATGGTTTGTAAACTTAAAGTTAACAATTTATGTACAATTAAAGACTAAATAAAGCCACTTAAATATGTCCTAATTAGTTTGAAAAGCATATCATCATTAAAATTCAGTATTAAAAAAAAATATATTCAACGAAATTAGTCAAATTTTCAATATAATCTAAAAATTATATTTGTAATAAATCTAATTTTTGTGTTAAAAAAAAAAACTCCATAAACTTAAAAAATCTTGAAAACATGTCCAAATTCATAAAAGCTGGTAAGCAGAGATTCGATAGCTAGACAAATTACAATCATCCATACTGTCAACTTCGAAATGTAAAAACAATTGAATTTTTTTAAGAAATAAGAATAAAAGCATAAAATATTTCAACCTTACACATTCCAAAATTTTTAATCTTTGCACTTTTAATGCTGCTATGCATCATGCATGAAAATTTGTAATTTAAATTGAAGGCAGCATATTGTTGCTGTCACAGGCCACATTTAAATGTTAAAATAGAAATCAAAGAAAATCCCAACGTGATTTAGCACAGTTCAATAACAAGATAGGGTTGCTACTCATATAGGAGAATGAAATTCCCTGACTTTTCCAGGTGCATTTTATGAAAATTTCAGACTAGCGGTGTAATGTGAACTGGACAAGCTGAGAGTAAAATAAATATTGTACCACAAGAAAATATAAAAATTTTCAACTATATATATAATTAATTAAAATTTTCACATATACACGCCCGCCCTCACAAAAAATGCTTTTAGGACTACAATAGAAATTGCTTTTCTTAATAATTTCTGAATATTTCGAAGTAGTGCCCTGTAAAATGGAGAAAAAATAATATATACATATACAATATTTTTGCACTGAATGATAATTCACTTCACCATCTATCACAATCTCACTTGAGTTCAACTTTAGGCAAAGGGGGTTGAGAAGCAATCATTTCAGGGTGGAGGTTAAGCAGATTTGAAATGATTTATTAGTTACATTAAATGTCAATAAAAAAATATTACAAAAAATGAAAAAAATTATATTAAACAGTTAAAAATTTTAAAGTATGTGTGGAGATGACAGCCAGAAAAAAGAAAAGAGGAAGAATAAGGGAAGAGGAAATTCTAAGAGGTGATTAAATAAAACTTCTAAAAATTGGAATTTGCAAAAACGTGGAAGATTTTTGTCATTTGCCATGGAACAAAGGTTGTACTTATTTGGCGATCTCCATGAAATTTTATTAAATTTCCTGACCTTTCCAGGATTTTGGATAAAATATAGAAATTCCCTGACTTATTAGACAAATTTCTGAATTCCCTGACTTTTCCAGGTTGTGTAGCAACCCTGAGATCAATAAAATTGTTTCTTTTCAAAATAATGAACATTTCCAGGAAGAAAAAATGAAAATTAATATTTGGAACAATATAAAAAGGCAGTCTCAAAGTATGGTTTAGTATAAAAATATCTCAGTACAGTAACTGAGATAAAGCAAATTTTATACATACCTTTTATAGATATTTGAATTTTCAGTTGAATAGAGTTCCTATTACTTTTGGGAAGACTAGCTACAGTTATTGGATCTTTGCTTCACAGTATAGAGGGTGTCTCAGAACTTCATCTATAAACTTGACTGGGAAGTAGAGCAAGAAACAATTTTTATACTAGAAACTAGGACTGCAATACATCTATTTCTTCAAAAATACAAGGTGCCTTACTACAAGCTGAACCTCGATTTTTGTTCATAACTTTAACAATAAAGATGATATTTAACAACATTTGCAACAGAATTATTTTTGTGTTAAATGTAAGAATATCACAAGCAATGGTAGAAATTTCCACTATCTGCATCCAAGCAGTCCTGAATAAGATGTGCAATGTTTTGAAAAACAGTTATTATACACAATGTCATCAACCAAGATAGTGTTTTCTTTGAGCACTTTTATGTCATTGCATTTCATACAAAGCAAGTAAGTCAGTTAAAAATTTTGTTTAAATGCCTTCATTATTGTTAAATTTATGAACATAAATCCATGTTCAAATTGGAGTGAGGCATCATGTATTTTTGATTAATATATAGATAGCGACCCTAGGCCAAAAACTGCCTGTTGTAGCGTATACTCTACTTGCCCTTCAAGTTTGTAAATGGAGTTCTGAGACAACCTATATATACAGCTGTCTACACAGTTTTACATATTTTACCAAGCAGATAAAAACAAGTCAAGTATGATATGGTTTAAATTAATTTTAGCTATTGATAAAAAAAAAAAAAAGGTTTAGTGAAGTAAGTTTCAACAATTTTGTCAAGTTGGCCATTATAAAAATGGCCTTGTTTTTGGTGTCAAATTTGGTTTGACAACAACCGGTGTATGATAAATATATGTCTACATACACACAAGTATTACTGTATTTAAGTATACAAAGCACTGTATTGTTACATTATTCAGATTTTGCTATCTTAATACCATAACATCTGTGTTACTTACAGAGTGAGACATTTAGTGCTTTATGTTATAGATCAAATCTACCAAATGATAATTGAAGATTTCTTTTCTTTTTTTAAAGTACTTTTATCCAGTTGACATCTGTAGCCATGAATTTGAAAATACGTATTAACAATCTTCTATTCTGGTCAAGAAGTTTTAGCAAAGAAATGTGTAACAATTTTCATTCACTATCGTTTTTCTTATTCTTTAGATTTGATGTATTAATTTTAATGTTTAAGGTGAAGTTTTATTGAAAAAGTTATTTTAACCCTTTGCACTCCATGCTATTTAAAACACATATACTACATATTTTCCAGCAGAGACATTGGAGTGCAAAGGGAGAATTCAGGATAAACATAATTATTCATTTAAAAGATATCTGTGGATAAATTACAAAGCTTTGAAAATGTGCTCAGCAATGTATAAACTTAGAAGTATTGTATACTGAAAGCTAATAAAGAAATAGTCTTTATCTGATTGTACATTGTATCAAAACTTTACAGACACACTGTGCATTTATTGAAAGCACAGTTGAACATCTTTCCCACATAATTTAAATCTCTCCAATTTCTCCAAAACAAAGCAAATTTTAAAAAGTAAACAATCAGCAATTATATAATAACAATATTTACTAATTACATGACATTTTAACATATCATTTGCAAGTTTATTTATATACAATGCTCATAAATAAAGTCTATTAAATAATCAACATTTGAAGTGGATACTAGGAAAGCTGTAAATAAAATTTAATGTAATACAGTTAATGATTTGTTAAAAAGAAATCAAAAGTAAATTTATCATTCAAAATTAAATAGGAAGGGGATGATTAAATTATCATAATAATTATTTTCTGTTGGTGATGAACTTTCATAGTTCCTTCATCAAACTATAATTTTGCCTTATTTTAAAGAAAGGTTTAAAACAATAGCTGCCACCACTCTCATTAAGGTAATTGCATGTTTAATTCAACCTAATTTAAAGAAATTATTCTATATTAATTTTATCAATAAGAAAAATGTGCACTACCACAACCAGCCTCTTTTTTAAACTGAATATTGTTTACATAATTATTGCACAAAATTAATGTTTAAATTGCAATTATAGAATCAACACTTAAGAATGGAAATTAAAACATTTTTCATTATTAAGGTTAGACAAATTATCATAAAAATGAAACATAAAATTGTAATAGTTGCTGCCAGGACATAGTAGATGGAAGACAACTAATAAAAGACTTTGAGCTTCATAATAAACACCAGCATTATGTAAAAACACAGCTACATAAACAAAAGAGAAAATAACATTTTACTGTCAATAAATAATTTACTTAAAGAGAAAGAGAAAAAAAAATAAGCATGAGCATTTATGAGATTTAAAGCAGACTATCATAAGTTAAATAAATTTTAAAGAAAAGAAATTATAACAGTGAAATTGCTGAATATTTTATTATTGCCACTTCTTTCTTCATTAATTTATTTTAAAATCTCATTTTAAAAACTTAAATAACTCCTGGAATCCTTCTGATTTCACTACACACTGAATATAATCATGTTTTACTCTGTTTTTAAGAATCTGCATATCACATACATTATCATAGATAAAATATGCCACTTGAATAAGCTAAAATATAATCTTGTATAACACAGCAGACATTATGTAATTGTTATTTAGAGATATGTCATAGTAAATATAAATTACAGAAAATGATGAAAATATAGAAAAAAGTAACAAAGCATAGCAAATGCATAATTTTTGAAAAATATATACAATGATGATGAAAATTGGAAATATTGAATTGCATCAGAAAATACAATTTGAAAAAAAAAAAAAAAAAAAAAAAAAATGTGTAACATGTTAATAATAAAATAAATTAATGAAAAGGGAATAGTTAAGATGCACATATACTAGGGAAAACAATTCCAGATTTCAGGATCCTAACAGATTTCTAATCCTAAGTCTCTAGGGATTACTTGGTGGCAAATCGAACGTTTGACGAAAAATTCTATGTATTCAGCAGAACTATGTTACAAAACCAGATGTATAGTTTTAAAGGGTAGCAATTCCTGATATTTGTGAAAAATATTGTCACAAATAACAAATTCTGTAATAATTATTTTGAACTGTAGCTAATATAATTTCCAACATTACTTTTTTTTTTTGGAATTATTAAAAAAATACTGCATATTTACATATAGCAACATATAATACTCTTTCCTACAATTTAAGGCAGAGATTTCAATTTATACGGACATATGTTTTTAAACAAGTATTTTAATTTACAAAGCTTAAAAAAAAGCAACAGTATTAACATTGTTTTGTTCTTATAATCATTCTTGTTTATTCCTCCTTACCCCCACCTCCTTTATATGAAAAACTTTCAATTCGTATGCAGATGTTTTATAATCATCATACTTCAAAACTTAAAATGGAAAACATAATTATTTGGGTACTCATAATTTTCCATTGCTTTTAAATTAGTAAAAATAACACATGATAAAGGTAATTTTGTGTGACATAAAGGGTAGTAACAAATATAATTTTATTGAATTAATTCCAAATAAGTTTAAAACTTGTTCTTTGTGCCTTTAAGAACAAAGATCAAAACTTATAGTAAAAATATTTTCAAATAAAGTATTTCATTAGGAATTCAGTATAACAGAATATACAATTTATAGAAATTATCCTTATCTTGGATTACATACAGAATCGAATAACATTGAAATGATTAAGAATAAATTTTGAAAATCTATGCCTAATTTTTAAGTATTATTATAATATCTGACATAATGAATGCTTTAATGATACAAAGGAAATAATGTCTCAATTCAAAGTTTAAAAATTACAGATGAGGATATTCTGAGTGCATATTAACCTTGATTATGGAAGCTTACCTAAAGTTGTATTAAGATACAGTCACATTTGATTGAAGATTTAAGTTTTTTCCTTAATAAGTTTTTAGTCCTTAACATTTGAAGTATTTAAACAGGCAAAAAAAGGACTTATTTTGAAGTTAAATATTCAGTATGAGAATTTTTTGTATACATAGTATCTTTAATAAAATTTTAGCATAAAATACTTCTGAACAATCATTTGTACAATAGGCACATTTCACTAGATAATAATAATAAATAGAAATGGTAATTTTTTTTCTCTTGGAGCCAAACCTTAGTTCATGTATTAATTATCATTAGGGAATACAAATTCACTAACAGAGGATTTTTCTTAGGAACCTAGAGACCATACAAGTATGGGATTAGTTGGCAAAAATTTGGAAAAAAATTGATTAAGTATATTAACTTCAAGAAGAAAAGAAGAAAAAAAAATCCACGATAGCCAAATACAGTAATTTATAATAAATCACAAGGGAAAAAAAAAGTTAAAAGAAATTTTGGTGCCAATTAAATGACCTATTAATCAAAACACACATAAGATAAAGTTTCAAAGCACATAATTTGGATTTTACAGGTTAATGTTTCTAAAAGGGAACACTGAACAGAAAAATAATTTCAAAACTAAATTTTAATCACATTGTCTTGAAATAAATTGGTAGTTAAAAATAGAAACTAAGTTCAATTATCATAAGATAAATTCACAGAAAATCATAAAAATGAGCCTTTTGCCATTTTTACACCATGCACAATTTCATATGAGGACATCAGAAGCCAAGGGGTACAAGTGACAAAATTTCGATTTGGAGTTCAAAGATAATTGACGTTAAAGTTGAACATCAATAATAATTGGCTGAATTGAAATAGGAAACTGCAGCTTGTTTCACAGTGGTCTTTATGGTGTGGTTAACACTTATTTCAATAAATGTGAAAAAAGTAGAGTGCAATTTTCTATAAATTTATAATCAAGCAATATTGATCATTATTCGGCAAAAGTGGTTGATCTCTAAAACACATAATTAGAAAATCATTTATATTTTTTTACCTGAAAAGAAAAAAGCATATTTCCAGTTTATCTGTGCACTTAGTTCAATTTTGTCACTTATACCCCTTACCTTCTGGGGTCCTCAAAAAATTGAAAAAGGCAATTTTTTTTTCAGAATTCAGAAGACCCACTTAAAATGATTCGCTATATTAAAAGAACATTAGAAACAAGAAATCTACTTCTTATAGCTTGTTAAACTTTTACATTCTCAATTGGGAACATTAGTCTGAAAATGCAGGATTACCTGGCAATGAGTAGAGCTAAAAAGAGACTTGTTTTGGTTCAAGAAATTATTCTTATTTAATTTTGCAAATTTTCAACTTGAGTTTTATATGTGCTTACATTTATCAAAATGTCTAGCTACTTTGCTTGTTATTAACATACACATCACTATATTCCATTTTAAAGTTCAGAGTACAGAAAAAGAATATTTAGAAGTGACTAACATTCCCAATTGAATACAACATAAAAATCATACATAAAATTATTTTTCCATATTTAAATGATTGAATCTTTAAACTAAAGCATTAGAGGGTGAAATACAAAAAGACAATTTAAAATATACCTTGATCTTAATTCGGTCTGTAAAAGGTTAAGTTTATCACATAAAGGCTTTAAACTTACCTTTAATTTTAAACAAATATCTAAAATATTTCAAGCTATTGGCTTTACTTTTTAAACAATGAAAAATCTCATGCATGCAATCACAAACAACAAAGCAATGGCTTTTTCCTATATGGATGAGTACAAATTCATTTCATGCACCATGCAAAAAAGATAATAAAAGATTCAGTTTAGTCACAATTTTATTTGATTATATACAAAGAATTACTTGAATTGAACTAGATATCAAGATTCACAAAGCTAGAGGAATGATAGTTCAGATGACTCCTCAGATTTCTTTATATATACATTCTTAGAAAAGTGCCAGTCAATCACATGGATCCTTATACAGTACTTATATATACAGGCATTTCAATGGATCCGTAAATTTGGCTGTTCAATCATTGTTCATAAAATGAAATAAATACCTAAAATGGAACTTTTTAAAATCAAACGACTCGTAGTTTACCATGACCAAATAAATATAAAGAAATCCTGTCAGCAATGAATGCTAATAAGAAATCGGTGAACAATGTCATCAGCACAACATTTTGAAACTGAAAATAAAAAAAATTAAAGAACAATCAGTTGCAATAACAAATTAAAAAAAAAAGGAGTTAAGAGGTTACTCACATGAAAACATCTGCTCGCCAATGTTAATCCAATGGGAAACTATCTCGTTTGCATTTCAATACTTTCAAATAGATTTTTTTTTTTCATTAGATAGCTGAGGTTGATCTCAATGAAGGTAGTTATTTACTTTTTCGATTTTCTTTACAGGTTTTTTTTTTCTTTTTTTTAATTAGGACGTTTTCACTTTCGAGCCAATGTTTTAATATGAGTGAAGTAGCCTCTTAAGACAACACAAAGATAATTTTAATGCAGTATTTAAAGAAACAAAATTAATTTTTTTTCAAATGTTCCTTTACAAATCCAGTTAAATAACAAAACAACTCTTTAGATAGGACAATCTACATTAACTCTGCATTACTGAGAGCTTTACTGCATTTTTGTAAAAATGTTGATGAAACACAGATTAACAAATTTTCTTTTGCTGTTAGGTGCTTTTAGATAGCTTTCATAAGGCTACCTATTGCAGCCGTTCGGAGGAAAGCATTTCTGAAAAACTTTGGCATATTTTTACTGATCATGACCCCCCAGAACCACCCCCCGTTGAAATGTGACATATATATCTTGGCACGCTTGTATTTAACAGCTGATTTGGATGAAATTAAGTGTGTGCATAGCACATATCAATGTCTCGACCGGGTTCGTTAGCCAGCTTAATCTTGTTTCAAAATGGCGGTCATTAAAAAATTTATTAAAATTTTAAAATTTGAAAAGCAAGGCAAATAAATTAAAAACTAAAAAATATTGTTTTTTTAAGCGTTTGACCTAAATACAAGGATTCTAGAGCGTATTTTGTTTTCTTTTTATCTTTAAAAATGGCTGAAATATAGTAGTTTGAATTTCTAGAGTGGCTGATATTTTGAAACAATCTGATTTTTGTCCTCTTGTATTTACAAACCAATTTGAATAAGATTAAGTATGTGCATAGTACATATGAATGTCTTGACTGAGTTTGTTGGCCAGCTTAATCTGCCATCTTGTTTCAAAATGGCGACCATTTAAATTTTTTTTTAATTTAAAAAGCGGTGCAAATAAATTAAAAATTAAAAAAGTATTTTTCCTTAAGCATTTGATCCTAAAACAAGGATTATGGAGCATTTTTTGTTTGGTCTTTATCTTTAAAAATGGCTGAGATAAGCAGTTTGAATTTGGCTGATATTTTGGAACACTCTAATTTTTGTCATGCTGTAATTCTCGTACTTGTGCACCGATTTGGATGTAATTTAGTATGTGCATAGCAAATACCAATGTCTCAATCGAGTTCGTTGGCTAGCTTCACATGCCATCTTGTTTCAAAAATTTTGACAATTTTTTTTTTAATTTTAAAATTTAAAAAGAAGTACAAAAAATTTTGAAATAAAAAAAAAAAAAAAATTCCTTAAGCGGTTGACCTTGATACAAGGATCCCAAAGTGTTGTCTTTAACTTAAAAAATAGCAGAGATAAAGCAGTTTCAATTTCTAGGGTGGCTAATATTTTGAAACAATCTGATTTTTATTGTACAATAGTATGCATATTTTTTAACCGATTTGGATGTGACTAAGCATGTGTACAGAACATACCAAGGTTTCGACCAAGTTCACTGGTTAGCTTCATCCACCTTGTTGTTTTAAAAAGACTGGCACATCCAAATACTGCCAAATTTTGCAACGAAACATAAAACACACTAAATGAAGCCAACTTAACTAATTTGATGAAATTTTTATTCATATTAAGATTTTTTTTTTAATCACCTGTAATCGAGTTTCATTAATTTTAGCTTCTTGTGTTTGAGTAAAATAAGCTATATTTAAAAAAAAAAAAAAAAAGGAATATGAAACTACGTTTTCCTTCCGGCACATGCCAGAAGGACTTTATTAATACATTTTACAATCTTTCATCTTAGCTACTTCATTAAACATAATTCTTAAAAAAAAAAAAAAGATAAAATATTAGTAAATTTAATCTGGAAAATGTTGGATTAAAATTAAGGGATTCTGAAGGGGGAAAAATCATCTATTGTCTTTGGCCCAAAAACTTTCTTCTAGGTTTCAAATAGCCCTTTCAAACATGGAAAATTTAAACTAGCCACCATGACAAGTAAGACAGTTTTTACTAGCCATTTTAAAGAATCTATAGGCCAACTCATGACAAACAAGGTAAAAAAATGTGTACCACAACAGGAAAAACATCAGAGAATACAAGGTTTCTAAATGTATTTAAAATTTGATAATATTCATCTTACGGAAATCATCTGACAGAAATGACGCCATTAAAAACCTTTCTGAGAATACTAAAACTATAAACATAAATATAAAAACATTTTCTACACACTAAAGTAAATAAATAAATGTGAACATTAGTTTGTTCAATATTGTTAACCACTTAAGAAAAAGGCTATTCTAATGATTAAAAAGTCATTTTTTTAATTAGAAATTTTTATGATTATTTCAAGAACTTGGAAGTATAATTTGTATAGTTTAATATGCCTTAAAAAACTTGCATATGCATATAAGTAAATCCATCCATAAAGCTAACTTAAAAAAAAAAAAAAAAAAAAAGTTATATGCTTGACAACAGGTACCGGTAAGTGGTTAAACATAAAACAGACCTTATCCTCCATGACAATTAAATTTAAAACACATAAAATATAAATAAAAAATAAAACTTCACTGAGCATTGCAGATATACTTAAAAATTATTTGGGCTGAACTTGAAACATTTATATACAGCCAATGCAACAGAGACTCTTTATCATTATCATAAATGTTACTATAATCTATACTAATAAAAGACAGATTGTTGCCTGTGTGCAATGATTAAAAAAATCTATCTTACGTAGAGGCCTGAAAATTTAGATGATGATAGTCCAAAGTAGGTCATAATGCAATTGGAACCAAAATATTTTTGTACTACTATTTCCAAACAAAAAAATTTCATGGTCTATTTCTACAGCATTTGCAATAGAAATCTATCACAAAGTGTACTGTTTTTCAAAAGTGGTGTTAAAATTTGATAAAATTTCTTCCACAACAAATGTTCAATCTTACAGATAATACTAACTTTGTTATACTAATTTTGCTATCTTGCTATTTTAATTATCCTTTTTTACGTGTGTTGCAGTCTACGAGGAAAAAAGAATGAATATGGCTGGTTTGTACAATAAGAACCATTTTTTATTAAAACTACTAAATGACTTGGTAGTAAAAGTGTCTTCTTAACTTTACCACTAAATATCAATATTTTTTCATGGAATTTTTTGCATGACTACAGAAACATTATATTTTTAACTCATTTACAGTACACAATGAACTCTCTCATTACCCCCTTTTTTTTTGACATACTTCAAAATTATGCATGAGCTTGGGAAATCAAAATACAAAAGGAAAGAAAAATACTGAACCACATTTATGTTCATTTCTCTTTCCAACAGCGCAATCTGTTTATGAATATTAACAATGTGAAATTTTTTTTACCAATGTCACTTTTGGTGAATTTTTTTCTCTCTCCTCCGTAGGATTTTGATATAAAAAAAAAAGAGATGAAAATCATTGTTTTATACAACTAAATATCTATATTTTAGCATGAAATTTGTACAGAGGTTTCAGAAACATATTTAAAACCAATAAAAATTTAAAAGAGTTTGTACAATCAGAAATATATATATATATATTTTAAAATCAATCAACACTTATTTTAGGTATACTTAGAGCTATTATCACTGCCCCAGACAATGTCAGGCAAGTCAGCTAGCAATAAATAAAATAAAAATACAACAATAAAATTGTCTGAAAAACACAAAACTGCCTACCCAAAATAAGATTTATAGCAAATAAAAGTTTTTAGACATTTTTAAATGAATAGGTAACAAATATGAATAGTTCCCTATTAAAACCTTAAAACAGAATTTTATAAAAAGTTATTAACAAAATTGTATTTTAACTTTTAAAATATAAATAATTTTTAAAACAAGATACTAATAAATACACATAAAACTGGTAGTCTGATTTACTATAACACAGAATTAAACTTTGGATGGTTCTTATTGTATACTTCTTAAAATAGAATAACCACAGTTGTTTTTATGTCTTGGCGAATACTCATAATACTTTAATCACAGATATAAATGATTTTATTTATTTTTAAAACAAAAACTACAAAAGAAATTTCACAAAATACTATTTTCACCGTTAATAATCATATACAATGTTTAAATCAAAAAAGAAAAAAGGAAAACTACACAAAATAAAATGATGCTGTGATAAAAATAAAAAATAGTACAAAATACTTTTGAAAAATTGATAGTCTATACTAATAAAACAACACGTTTCAACAACAATCAAACAAGTTTCACTCTATCTGCGTGTCTGTGTGTGTGCAATGGCTAGCAAAATCTATGGGGCATACGAGGATGAAAATTTTTGTGAAGCTAGCCCAAAGTGTCTCCTGATACACCTGAAATTCAGAATTTTGAATTTCTAATGATTAGTTGAGTTATTAAACATCACAGCTTACTCTCATCAAAAAGCCATCTATTTGATCTCTGGTTCAAGGAAAGCACATGCATACAAACTCATTTATGCATCAGGAGATAGCAAAGAAACGTGTTCGACTTTATTTCAGGTTTTTTTTTTTACTGTTTTAATCCAAATTGACCAAACTGCTTGGTATCGTTAAAATCAAAAGACATATTTCGAAAGATTGTACTCTTATGTCTCAAATGGTGCAATCAATTTAAAAAAATGTCGCAGTTAACCCTTTGAAGATTTTTTTTTAGAAAGGGTTGTTTTCCCCCTTATTGCAATGCCCCTCCAGGATGCAATTTTAGAGGAACTGACAAACCAAAAATATGCTCCTAAAGCTGACACCTTCTTCTAATCAATGGTGCAATTGGTTTTTAAAAATACAAACTTTAACCTTTTCAAATACACTGGCGAATGCAGGTCATTTCGCACATCACGGAGGCAATATTTTTTTTCTGAGCTGAAAGTACACAAATGTCTGCATTCTAGCACAATCTTTTTAGAGCATCTCAATAAGTCAGATTTACATCATCTACAAAAATTTTTAAACATTTGGAAAGGATAAATATTTATTTTAGAAAATAATATGTGTGAAAATTTTGACGAAATCAGTAAAGATCTGAGTGTTTCATGGCGTTTTCCTCTTTCCTGCACACAATTTTAGAGGTATCCATAAACCAAAAATATGTTCTTAAAGCTGAAATCTTCTAATCAATGATGCAATCAGTTTTTTAAAAATATGAATTTTAACCTTTAAAATATACCAACAAGTGCAGGTGACTTCGCACCTCAAGGAGACAATTTTTTTATGCTAAAAGTAACAAAACATCTGTATTTTAACACAATCTTTTTAGACTATCTTAATAGACCAGATTTACATCCCCCCTACAAAACTTTTGAAATGTTTGAATGGGTAGAAGTATTCTTTACAAAATAAAAGTATGAAAATTTTGATGAAATCAGTAAAAATCTGAGTGTTTCGATGGGGTTTCGCTTGCTTTCAGTACGTATAGAATCCAAAAATAAAATTACACAAAAAGTAAATTACTAAATAGCATATACTTTCAATATTTTTTCATAATTTTTGAATAAAAAAAAAAAATGGAGTTACAGATATAAAATCATGCAAATTTGAGGTTCTTTTTTAAGTGTCATTTATCATGGTCCCATGCAACACTGAGGGGATCAGCTAATAATTCAATAAATATTACAGTGAATTCAGAAATAAATTAAATTCTGCTTTATCACCATATAACAACTATTCAGATGTTTAAAAGAAAATATGCTATCATGCAATTTTAGTTTAAAATAACAAAAATAAGTATTGTATAAAATTATTGAAAGCTTTCAAGAAAGTTTAGAATATCAACAATAATTCTACAACATGTAATTTCTGAAAATAACTCTAAAATTAGTACTTACTTCATATGGAAATTCAACAATTGAAAAGACATCGGACAACTGGGGTGATGCACCAGTCACAAGCATAAATATAGCAACACCAGATAAAACAATACTATACATCAGTGCTTTATTTTCTCTTAAACTGGCCATAAAAGGATGACCCTGTCAACAAAGAAAAATGATTATTTTACCAATATATGTAAAATCATGTAATATCATTAATATATTTATACACATTATAGACTAAACAAATAATACACTAACATATTTATGCACTTTATAGAATTAAAAAAAAAAAAAAAAAAGCACTAAGAAAAAAAAATCTATAGAGCAGGTAGTAGGGGCCAATATTACCCGTCTTGATGTGCATTGGATTGTCTAAAGCAACATTTCTAATTTATATGTTTTTTGAGGATGTCTTAGGTTTTTTGAGGATGTATCCAGAAATTTTAAGTGTTTTTTTAAGAAGTCATACATTTCAAGTTTATTTAGCTGTCATTTTTTTACACTGATCAACCAAAGACATAATAAAAAAATAAAATAAAATAAAGTAAAGTAAATTATTTTAAGATAATTTTAAGTCAACAAATAATTTTTAGAAGAAAAAAAAACCCCCATTTTCAAATAATTGTTACTTTATTGCACTAGTAATATTTATTTACCTCACGCGACTGAGTGTATTTAAGTAAGAGAAGTTAGAACCAACAGTGTTGTTGTGGCAACCGTTTAATGTTATGGGTCATTCCATGCCAAATCACCCCAAAAAAATTCAAAATGTAACACACCATCTCCGATTTGTCTGAAATTTTCAGAAAACACCACACTAATAAAGTTAGAAAAGCACATGAAATTTTAAATTGATGTGACTTATACATTTTTTTTAACGTGACTTTGAATGTGGGTGTACAGCAAAAAAATTAGTCGCCTTGTAGTGGAAGTCATGGGCGTGCTTTGAGCTGCTGAATTTTATTTCTCGGCTGCTACTTAAGATAGAAAGCTGAAAATTTTGCCACTTATAGTTCTTTCCATGGGGAATTCAGAAAAAAATACTGTTTTAATGCTGGATCTTTTGTATATAATTAAAAAATATTTATATTGACAGTTACTATATTGTGTATGAAAATTTTCAAAAGTCAATTCTATAAAAGTGCACCTTCCAACCTGAGCCTAATATTTTTTTTAATGCTCCATATACCATGTTCTTTCAAATAAAGAAAAAAAATTAGTGGTTGCTGTAATAATTTTTAAGGAAAAAAAAAAAAATTAGAAATTGCTCGTCAAACATGGCAAATGAGGTGTGTTCGTACTATAACTAGTTTTATAAATATTTTTTGCACTGCATATTGTACTGAATGTATATTTTACTGCACTTCGATAAGTGCATATCCATTTCATTCTGTTCGAAAGACTGTAACATCATTAAAATGCCCTTGAAATAATTTTTTTTCCCATTGCCATCATGTAATGAAAAAATTTGACTGTCCCTGTAATTAAACTATACATCCGATTTTCATAAAATTGGAAATGCCTAGACAAAATTTTACAACAATTATAATTATATGCTTAAAATTTCAGACCATTCGGAAGGTTGTAACATCATTAAATTGCGCTTGCATTAATTTATTCCCATTGACCGTCATGTAACGGAAAACTTTTGACTGTCCCTGTCATTAAACTATCCATCCGATTTTCATAAAATTTGAAATGACTCGACAAAATTTTGCAACAATTATATATTTAAAATTTCAGACCATTCGATTGGGTAATTTTTGCTGTGTTATATGCGGACAGACGGACTGAACGACGACTACAGGTGCTACGTATTTATATAATTATGAAAGCACCTAAAAAGCAAAACTTTTTTAAAGCATTGCAATTGGAATAATGTTATAAACTGTCAAAGAAAATATTATACTAAATTAGCTAAACAGCTTCATTAAAACACATTTCTTAAATTCTTGTTTGCATAGCTATAAAAATTTACTCTTATTGGTAAAATAAATACATAAATAAAAGTCTTGTTTACTACTATTCTATATTTTCTTGACTACATATTTGGAACAAATTACTTCAATATTTTAAATTTTCAGCAAGTAAATACACCAAAAACAAACAGATTTTGATTTTACACATAAGTTTAAAATAATAATAAATAATAATAATTAGTTTATTATTATTTTTATTAAATTTATTGTTTTTAATAATTTTGAAACACATTATTTGAACACAAGAACAAATATTATCAATACAAAATTGCTAATACAATTACATACTTTATATTTCGCATGGTAGTTAAAAAAAAAAAATAATAATCCTTTATCAATGTATGTTTTTTCTTTCGGTTTACCATGTATTCTGCTCTAACCTCTAATGCGTAAGTCTGCTATTATCAGTATTATTTTTTTAAATTTCTCTGAACAAGAAAAATAATTTTGAGGAACCTAATTCTTCTCAAACCGTCCTGTTTGAATTGCACCGCTGCCTTCAATGTTTTCAGAAGCATGGTCATCCTCATTTGCTTTCCTCAGTTATTCTTTTCAGGCGGCATTTCGGAGCAAAGTTTGGCAATCCATTTAACAGCATCGAAAACACTGATGTTTTTTGTCAGGTCGGTGGCTGAAGAACAATCATCAAAAAATGCAATAATCGACTGCAACAGATATCTTTTGTAGTAGGTTTCAGCATTTTAATAACTCATTGATCCATTGGTTGTATCACTGCATTAGTATCTGCCGGAAGAAATTGTAAATTTATATTCAACAGTTTGACGTCGGTATGACAAGGTTCATCATCGAGGAACAAATTTTATTTTTTAGTTTCTTCAATCATTCGTCTATTAAACTCCTTCAGTCACCCCTCCATTAAAACAATCAACAACCAGTATTTTTTCTGAGATCTTCAAGTCACAGGCAGTTTAACAATATTTACATTCTTGAAACATAACGACATTTTCAATTTCCCAATTACTAACGTTTTTTTTATAAACTGCCCTACAAATTCGCAAAAACAGTGACACGCTCGTTGGAGGTTTTAACTCAGCGGCATTAGCTTCATCTTTTTTTACAAGTAACTTATTTGGCACACACGATAAAATAGTAGTCTCATTGCAATGATATATATCCTTCTCTTGATATCTTTCAATCAGTAGATGAAAGTTTCCTTTCCATTCCCGAATTTCATGCTGTGGGACACCTTTCGGATGTCAGCAAGCATGCTTCATAGCGATGTTGTGTAGATTATGGAAACTCATTAACCCTTCACTGGAAGCTTTAAAATCCTTTTTACCTATTTTTTCGCAATATAGTCCAGATGTGAGCAAAATTTTCACTCTAGCGATCGAAAAACATTCAAACGTTAATGCATTAATGTCTTCATCTTTCACAGCACGTTTCCTCTTTCTACTGGATGTTTTCAACTCTTTCTTTTTAAGCATCATAAATTTGAGTTTTACCACAATTAAACCTAATACAAAGATCTCCTACAGAATAATTATTTTTCTTTTAATTTGGTAACTTCGACTTTATCCTGCAGCGATGGAATATTGAGTTTAGATTTTGAAGCCACTTTTACGATGCACTTACTAATATCCTTAGACAAGATAAAACGACGAAGAACAAATAACCCATACAGTGATAGAGTTTTTTTGAACACACGATTTATTGGAATGAAGCATACGTCAATCGAATAGCGTTTTATGTTTTTAATAAAAAGGTTGGATCTTGAGTTGTAATAAACTGCTCGACGATGACGATCTTTCATTGATTGTCCTGACTCGAAAATCGGTTGAAAACTGAAATTCTTTACAGATAAATGAGAAATGCTATTCAATTTCTTAGTACTGCTGTAATACCTACAAATTTGAAGTTTTCACTCAAACACACACACACACACACAGAGACAAAATAACTTCGGGAATGAGACAGTAAGCTATCACTTTGAATTTGAGTAAAACCTTAAAGCATAAATATATTGTACTTTTGAAAATATTTATTTTTATAAATGGGCATCCTTCTAATAATAATAATTTTTACATGCAAATTTATATAGGAAAAATGATTATTTCATTTTTTAAATGCAAGAATTCCTTAAAATTTAAACAGTTTCTAGTTAAAAAAAAAAAAAAAACTTTTTTTAAAAAACTATTATGGAACTTAATTAAAATTCTCGGCATTGAGTATATGACATATGTATTTCAGTTTTAAAGTTTCATAAATGGAATGCTTTTCATGTTTAAAATATCATTTTTTCCACCTTATGCAAAATTTTGGTTTTGGTGGGGCCTTAAAAGCATTTCCGTTTCAATGTTAGACAGATTCCGGCTTATGCAACAAGAATTAATGTTATTTTCTATGGGTTTGCCGGGACTTGAAAAATTTTCCCTGGTAGACAGATTTCTCGCTTGCACAGAGTCTGCCTTAGACAGAATTTACTGCAATGAAGTAATTTGTTCCAAATATGTAGTCAAAGAAATATAGAATTGGGGTAAACAAGACTTTTATTTATGTATTTATATTACCAATCATATGCAACTTCACATCAGAATATTTAAGTTATTTTACTTGCAACTATTTCAACTTTCTAAGAATATTCTAATTTCTATACTCATAAATTTAGTTACTGATATATATATATATATATATCAGGGCTTGAAATTCAATATTTCATAGGAGGGGAGTCTCCCTACCAACATTTATAAATGGAGGGGAGTTGAGCTGTTTGGGAGGGAGAAAAAAATCTTTAAAACACACTGTTATTTTACAATGTGTTTAAAGAATTACATTAATACATACAAGCAAAAATACCATTGAAGCATTTTAAATCAACAACTCAGAATAATTATGTAAAATGCTTTTTAATTTAAATAAGGAAGAAAGTCAAGCTTTTATACAGTTTATTTTTCAATTTTCAACCAAATTTCAAGGGTTGTTCCTTAGACTAAACTTGCGTTTATCCACGATCCTATGACGAAAATCACGTTTTTTCCCGCTATCTTTGTTGAAAGTAGTGCTTTTTTCGCAATTCTCTGGTAAAATTCGCTTTTTTCTAGCGATCCTTTGGTGAAATTCGCGTTTTTTCACGATCCTTTGACGGAAGTCGAGTTTTTTTGCGATCTTTTGATGAAATGCATGTTTTTCAGAGGCCCTTCTAATTTTCCATTTTTTCCATGGTCCTTTGTCGAAATTCGCGTTTTTTCGCGATATTTTGGTTGCGTTTTATTCGCGATCCTTTGGTGAAATTCGCGATTTATTCGCAATCCTTTGGTGAAATTCGCGATTTATTCGCAATCCTTTGGTGAATTTCCCGTTTTATTCATGATACTTTGAAGAAATTTGCGTTTTTCTTCGCGATCTTTTAGTGAAATTTGCGTTTTATTCGCGATCCTTTGGGGAAATTCGTGTTTTATTCGCGATCCTATGGGGAAATTCGCGTTTTCCAGCGACCTTTTGATGAAACTCGCGTTTTTTTCGCTATATTTTGACGAAACTCGCATTCTTTCACGATCCTTTGATGAAATTCGGATTTTTTTTCACGATCCTTCAACGAAACTCGCTTTTCTTCCCTCTATCCCTTAACTAAAGTTGCGTTTTCGCGATCCTTTGACGAAATTTGCATTTTTTTGCTATCCTTTGATGGAATTTGCGTTTTTTTCGATCTTTTGACGAAATTTGTGTTTTTTCCGATCTTTTGACAAAATTTGTGTTTTTTCCGATCTTTTGATGAAATTTGTGTTTTTTCCGCGATCCTTTGGCGAAATTTGCGTTTTGTTCGCGATCCTTTTGATGAAATTTTGCATCTTATTTTCAATCCTTTGACGAAATAAGTATTTTTTCCGGTGACCATTTGTCGAAATTCGCGATATTTTTCCATTATATTTTTTAATGTCCGAATTTTCAGACTGATGGCCGATTTTTCATAATTTTCCAAACCGAATGCCGTAAGTTTTCGGAAAATTTGCAACCGAATCACTGCTGAATTTGCCAATCGGTCGTGGAAAATAACGCGAAACTTGTCAATCGATCTCGGGGGAAAAATCGTGAAATTTTTCTATTGGTCGCAGGAAAAAATCGCGAATTTCAACGATCATTCGAGGTAAAAATTCGCAAATTATGTCAAACGGTCGCGCAAAAATATCACAAAAGCTGCAAGGCGTTCACAGGAGTTGATCGTAGTTTCAAAATGCAAAATATTTTCAGAAAATGGTGAAATTTTTTGTGCGGGAACCTCCCGCCCACGATATTCTTTTGGGCGGGATTTAAAAATTTTGGGCACGAATCCCACCATCCCGCCCTGAAATTCAAGCACTGTATATATTTTAAAGCACCCACTGATTATTATTATTTATTATTTTAAACATGGTATGTGTAAAATCAAAATCTGTATGTTTTCGGTGTATTTACTTGCTGAAATTTTAAAATATTGAAGTAATTTGTTCCAAATATGTAGTCAAGAAAATATAGAATTGGAGTAAACAAGACTTTTATTTATGTATTTATTTTACCAATAACAGTAAATTTTGATAGCTATGCAAACAAGAATCTAAGAAATGTGTTTTAATGAAGCTGTTTAGCTAATTTAGTATAATATTTTCTTTGACTGTTTATAACATTATTCCAATTGCAATGCTTTAAACAAGTTTAGCTTTTCTTTTTTTCCTTTTTTCTCAAAAATTGTTACAGCAACCACTGATTTTTTTTCTTTATTTGAAAGAACATAGTATATGGAGCATTAAAAAAAATATTAGGTTCAGGTTGGAAGATGTACTTTTATAGAATTGATTTTTGAAAATTTTCATACAAAATATAGTAACTGTCAATAAAAATATTTTTTTAATTATATACAAAAGATCCAGCATTAAAACAGTAATTTTTTCTGAATTCCACATGGTAAGAACTATAAGTGGCAAAATTTTCAGCTTTCTATCTTATGTAGCAGCCGAGAAATAAAATTCAGCAGCTCAAAGCACACCCATGACTACCACTACAAGGCAACACATTTTTTTGCTATACACCCACATTCAAGGTCACGTTTAAAAAAATGTATAAGTCACATCAATTTAAAATTTCGTGTGCTTTTCTAACTTTATTAGTATGGTGTTTTCTGAAAATTTTAGACAAATCGGAGATGGTGGGTTACATGGCTGGGGTGATTTGGCATGGAATGACCCTTATACACATTAACTTTAAATCCCATTGTTGCCAATATAATTCATTTTGGTGTGCATTGAAGGAAATATGGTTGCATGTAGTGAAGGAAATATTAGGTTGAGGAAAAAGTAATTTCGTTTTTTCCCAATATATGGCTTTAAAGTTGCATATCGCTAGTAATACTTATTCAATGAAGCCATACTGTAGAGCGTTTAAAAGGTAACAGTCCATAAAACATTCTAGATATAAAGGAAGCATCATCTGTTTATGCAGTCAAAAGTTATTGCACTTTGAAAATGGAGATTCCAGAAGGTCATTTTCGTCATATTTTGCTTTTTTAGTTCCGAAAAGGGAAAAATGCAGTGCAGGCTCATCGAAAATTGTGTGGTGTTTATGGTCATGAGTGCTTAAGTGAACGCCAGCGACAGAATTGGTTTGCACGTTTTCGTTCCAGAAATTTCTATGTTAAAGATGAAACTCGCCCTGGTCGGCCAATCATTGAAGAAGTCGATGAAATTCTTTAAAAGATGAAATATGTTGATATGATGAAATATCAACATATTTCATCTTGCGACATCACCACGGAACTAAACATTGACCAAAAAAAGTTCTGAACCACTTACGTAAGACCAGAGTTCGAAATTAACAGTCGTTAGTCACCAAATGCAACTAAGTTATTGCATTTGACGACTATAAAATTATTCTTGGTCGTCAAATTTGACGCCTATTTTTACTTTTTTAATGTTTATTTAACGATTAGCCAAAAAAAATAGTGCACCCTTTAATTTCATGTTACGAGACTCAAATGTAGATAGAGGCATTATAAGACTTTTTTTTTTTTTTTTTTTTTAATAACTAAATTCAATTGTAATTATCAACATTAGATAAAATTTTGTTTTTGATTTTCTGTAAAGCTTTAATTTTGTTTTACATGATTAAGCGGATATTTCTATTCATTTCTAAATATAGTAATAATTAAAAATGATTTATATCAGTTTTACAGTTTCTTCAATTATTATAATCTTGAAGATTAAGAACTTCAATAATTTTAAATAAAAACAAGTATTTGTGCTTTTCTAAAAGTAGTATACAATATTACAGTAATGTTAAATGAATTTTAGAAATTGCAACTAAAAATTTTAATTTGGTGCCTAAGATATTTACAGTAGTCGTCATTTGACGCCTGGCTTTTATTTACCAATTTCCATCACTGCGTAAGACTGGATACCAAAAGAAACTCTATCGTTATGTTCCACATGAATTAACAGTGAAAAATTTAATGGATCAAGTTTCCATTTGTGAATTGCTGCTGAAACAAAATGATTGCAGTTGATGAAAAGTGGATCATGTGCGACAATAATGTGCGAAAAAGATAGTGGGCAAAGCTCGGAGAAGCTTCACAAACAGTGGCAAAGCCTGATTGACGTCTAGGCGGTGATTCTAAGTATTTGGTGGGATTGGAAAGGTTAAGGGTTCATCATGGGCTGCTCGAACCTGGCCAAACCATTAATTCAATTCTCTACTGTCAACAACTAATGCAACTGAAGCAGACGATTAACAGAAATGGCCAGAATTGATCAACTGGAAAGGCATTGTCTTCCATCACAACACACATCTTAGTGACTCGGCAAAAATTGAGAGAGCTTGGCTGGGAAATTTTAACACATTCACCATACAGCCTGGACTCTGCCCTGCCCAAATACCATTTGTTTCAGTCTCTGTAGAACTCTCTTAAGGCTGGCTTCAAAAGAGTCTTGTAAAAATCACTTGGTTTGGTTTTTCGCCCAGAAATCTGAGAAGTTCTACAGTGACGGAATTATGGTTTTACAAGAAAAGTGGCAAATGTCATTGATCAAAACGGCCCATATATCATTGATTAGTGTTTGAAATTTATATGAATAAATTCCCTTTGAAAAACATGAAAAAAAAACCAAAAAAAAAACTAAATTACTTTTCCCTCAATCCTAAATAAAAATATGAATAATTTTATATATTCTATACAATATGAACTCAAAATTTGTTAGTGTAATACTCATCTGTGAATGACAGTGCTGTAAAAGTAACGACTAAATGAACACCTGTATGTATTCATTACTTTCAAACTCACTACCCGTTAGAAAGTATTCATTACTCGTTACTTTCATTAATCTTTAGAAAATGGATATTAAAAATCAGCTTAAGTACTAGTACGAATATATTCGGAGTATTTTCTAATTTTCAGAGGTGTGTTTCGATTATAATTAGTTTTAACTATTCCTTATAAAGATAAAATCTGTCTAGATACTTGCAAGATTTAAAATTTCATAAAGTATAAAACTGGGCATTTAAAATACTGCATGTGAAATATATGATTACAAGACTGCAACAAATCTAATTGTATATACCATACATGGGGTCTTTGTAAAAATTCGTTCCTGTTACCTAGACCCATAATGGAATTTTGTATGAAACCTTATTGAATGCGTAAATGTAAGCAATCACAATATAATAATAAATATATACAACTTGTGAACACGGAGTTCTACCTTGTATAGAAGTAATCCAAGGTCCATTTCTATGAAAATAATACAATGCAATTTCATCTGCTAAGATCAAAAATCTGTCTAAAACGGAATTTTTCTGTGGTTTCTCGTGATTACATCTCAGCAAGTATATTACTGTATATATTAAAGGGAAAACAGTAATTGAGTATCTAAATAGAACTGTCCACTGCTTACTGATACCAGTAAAACACGCGAAAAACCAGTATATAACGGAAACTAGCATTAAGCCGGTTCTCAAAAACATTTCCCCGCTCAACATCACAAAACTTTCTGACACATTCATAGACTCAGTCTAATGCATAAAATCATAAAACTGGCAGTCATGGCAATAATATGGAATCGAAGAGTGTTTTTCATTTTTCAATAAGTGTATTGCAGTTCAATTTATCATCGACTGCTTTTATATGACGACTCTTCAAATACCGTCTCGTTCAGAAATTCGGTTCAAAACCCCCATTTTCTCAGATCTTCTAAAAAATCCTTTGCATTTAAATTATAAAGAGAGGCACTAATCGATTTCTTAATGTCTGATAAAGCTTGCTGATTTTACGCATATACAAGTAAAAATCAATGATTTAAAAAGTTATATTTCATATAAATACGTTATTTTTTAAATACAGCTATAACAAATATTTTATTCTACAATAAGCTTCTGTTCTTTTTACACTAAAATTATAAGCCATTTTAATAGATTCAATGCATAATTAATACAGAATTAATTTAATTAAAATTTTAAATGATAAACACATCTTGTCTCTTTATTGTTTGGATCGATGATTCCTTTTTAAATTACAATTGCTGGCTCTGCCCCCAACGAGCTACGCTCGCCAACCCTCGTTCAGACACTGCAGACTCTAAAAGCACGCTAATTTGATCAGCTTTAAAAAGATCACGAAAGATTGATTTATAATTTAAAAAACAGTGGCGATCTCCCTATAAATGGGTTTCTATTCATTTCTCTTTGATTGGGGAATTTTAAGGCCAAATCAGCTGCTGTTAAAAGATACAATGGCTGTTTTTCATCTTTGGTTAAATAAAATCAGTTAAACATTTCAAAATAAGCTAATATAAAATGAATTAAGTAAACAGAGTCTTTGTCTCCCGGTATTTTTTAACAAAGCAAAAAGGAAGTTCTTTTAAATGTATAGTTTTTAATCTGATGTAATTTTCACCAAACTTTTCTTTCTCTTTTTATTATTCACATGAAAATACTTTTGTTAGAAATGAAATACTATTTGCACTGTCATAACAAAAATAGTTGAAAAGATCATCTCAAAATACCAAATAAATGTCTTGTGCAATTTTTAAATTTAAACTGTTTTGCAATATTATTTTTTGTTCATTTTACGTAATAACTGTAATGCGACGCAATTTTTCCTATTTAAGACTTCTAACGCATGTTAATGAATTTATTATTTTACAATATCCTTTCTCTTTTAAAATTCATGTGTAAATATAGTTTCATGATGTAATTTTCAAGAAGTTCCTGCTTTTTATACGTAATTATTTAATTCTAATTTGAAGGGTTTTTTTTCTGTTTATAATAGTCACGTGTAAATAAATTTTTAATTTGAAGCAAACATTATTGTTTGCACTGTTTATACAGTTGGCAACAGTTTAAATTAACACCATTTTCTAAAATATGTAAAAAATATCTCTTGAAATGCTGAAAATTTGAATTTAAAATAGAAATAAAACCTCAAAAAATAAGTCAAATTAAAAAAATAAATGCAGTCTGCACACCGGGAACTTCAAACGTATAAAATGATCTAAAAATGATTAAATTCCCATGTATAGTTTTTGCTCCTATAAAACTTTTTAATGGAATGATTTTGTCCAACTTTAGCATTAAATATAACTTAAAATAATTCCTTGATTAGAAAACTGTCTTCATCAGCGTGTTTATCAAACATTTCTCAATAATACCACCAATTTTCATATTTTTGTATGCAATATTTTTCTTAATATTAACGAAGAAAGACCTCCGGTCACAAAAAGTTCAAAACCTACGGCGGTAACAGCAGTAGTTACTTTTTTTTAAGAATAAAGAGATACATGGAAATGTTAATATCTTGGTAAAATAAAATCAATTGTTCTGTCCATGTTTGAAAAATGCATATAACACTTCATATCGGTCAGATAAAAAGTAAATCCCTGAAAGAATAAATGATCTTACAGTAATCGTTCTTCTAAAAGCAGTCTATTCTGCTATTGACCATGTCAAAAATTTACCTCCAAAATTCACACGGACATTTTCAACGAATGAATGGGTGCTGAAGTAACGGAACAGTAAATGAACACCTGTATGTGATAAAAATACGTAATATGGAATTAACTGATTCCGAATCCAAAGCCCGAACACGAACTCTCATCTTCCTCCATCAGACTATTTGGCTCTATTTGTTATGTTGTAAAAGCTTTACATAACATTCTCCCTTCTTAAATTAACAAAATATACAAAATTAAATTTATGTAAATTTTAATAATCTACTTCCATTTACCATCTTTCAATTTTGGCAGCAAATTTTACTAAGTTTTAAATATTAAATCCTAAATCTTTATTCTTAATTATTTCATTTTAAATTACATTTATTGTATTCTATTATCTTTTTCCATTTCTCTGATAAACTTTCATAACAATTGCTGAAATCGTTTGCCAGAGAAACGAAATTCTAACTCCTAGACTTTTCTTTATTTTTAATTGCCTTGCATTCACTTGGTACCCCAAAAGAAGCAACTTTTAAGAAGGTTTTGTCTCTTATCTCAAAACAGGCAGGAAATTCCTTTTGACGTCACAAGAACTCCTACGACGCAAACATTCCTTCTTTCCCACCGGTTAGAGTGTTGCCATTCCACGGTGATTATTCCGCCGCTAAAAACATTTTCCATCGATTCATTATTGATATTCCGGCCTTTGGAGTTTTCTGATTGGCTATCCAGCCGACATCGTTCTCCTGATTTTGGCAGGCGTTTCAAAAAAGAGTTTGAAGAAAATTGTCGCAGGAGTAAGACGTGCCATTCTTTAGGGGATTTTCCCCCCCGCTGGGACCAAGGGCCCAGACGGTACTTTGTAAAGATAACGATTTTTCAAGTAGGAATTCCCATCTCTAAAGTTAAATCATCTCTCCATTATTTAAATCAATATTCGATGCTGAACATCTCTGTTTCCTAATACAATAGTAGTTTATTTTTACGAATATGGAATTCAGTAATTTAACAATTTCCCGAAATAGTGCCATACTCTACAGCTAAACGGAGGTTTCGTGAATTGTGACTAGAAGAAGGTCACGGTAATAATTGCTGGTGAATAATACTCCCTTTTATCTACTGTTTGATCAAGACAACAATATATCGTAATAACAGCACCTTCTGTTTATCTACATTTCGAAGGATGTCATGTTCCGGAATTTTATTTTAGTTCTACATCTTTAATAACTTCGCTATTATTCATCAATGAACTTCAGTTATCGTTTTCACCAACGAACTTCAGTTACTGTTCACATAAGACAATCCAATTTAAAAACTTTATGAACAATAGTAAAATATTGAGAACTGCTATATACAGATAGATGACAATTTCAGCAAGAAAAATTTACTTAAAAAACAGTTCATAAATCTTGTGCTTCAATTACAATTTAAGTGTTAATTTTTATTCTTTCAATAGCTACCTGGATGCACAATATCTTTGTCATAATATAGAATAATGATAGTAACTTTTTAGTGCAACTGAACGTGTTATTCCTGTTCAGTATTTGTATTTCAAAACATAATTTTTTCTACTGGATCCAGTATCTGTCTTCTAGAAAATGTGTGTAAATAAAATTTAGTTAAAATCTATTTATCTTGTATCATTAAATAATATATTGTACAGATTTCATGGGGTGAGTAGATTTTTCAATACATATTTTATTATTTATTAAGTATTTTCCTTTTTCAGATTTAATTTAATCTAGTTACGACGCGTACTACTTAGCCACTATATCTTACGGCCATAGTGCGATTTCGGGGAATGTGAATTGAATGTTTCGATCAGATTTGAATATTTCTTTTCGAATTTTCGTTTCAATTTACATATCCCGGAATCTCACTTAACACTATTCATGAATCATGAAATGAAGGTAGTGTTTGAAGTTTGTTTCATTTAGTTCTGCGGTACACTGATGCAACAATGAGCATCGAGCCATACTCGAAAGTTACGATTTGGTACTCCGTATTAGAGAGAATACCCATTACTCAGTAACAAATACATGCGGTTTGCAACAATTCTAGTGAATGAAGAAATTTTATGAAATTAGGATTAAATATTTTATTTTATTTGTTTCTATTATTTTTTCTAGACAAACAAAAACACCCTTTTTAACCATTAGTGTGTTGCAATTTTTTTTTTTTTTCTTAATATAAGTGTGTCACCCACTTGTAAAAGGAACACAAATCTGAAATATTTAAGGCAGTTTTCTGAATTATTGAAAAAAGAAACACAGAAGCCAAGCAACAATGACATGCTAAATATTCTCTCAAATGGATTTGCTATAAAAAACAACTAGATTTGTCATATAAATACTTCAGCTAGATAAAAATTTCCCCAATAAATGATACTTTCTTTACATTCTTCAGATCCCAACATAGTCACTGGATTTCTAGAGAGTGTACTGGAATTAGTTACTTAGCTTTTTAAACATGACAAAACTTAGGAATGCTAGGAGACACTGGCATTTGGTGCATAACTAGAAAGCTGCAAACTTCTTGTATAAACATGAGGCTAATATACTATATAGACAACCTTCATGAAATAATGGATTTTGGATATTGAGAGAGGCAGATTTGGGTACAGCACCTTTAGAAGGTTATGAATGACTTCTATAAATCCATGAATTGCAGTGATGGAACAGCATGGACCTCATTTGGGAGCAGAAAAAAGCCATTTTGGAGCAGCAAAAACGCTCATTTTGGAGCAGCAAAAAGCCACTTTGGAGCAGAAAATAACTATTTTGGAGCAGCAAAAAGCCACTTTGGAGCAGAAAGTAACTATTTTAGAGCAGCAAAAAGGCTAATTTTGGAGCAGAAAATAACTATTTTGGAGCATCAAAACATCATTTTGGTATTCTTTGACGAAATTCAAGTTTTTTCTGCAATTCTTTGACGAAAGCCGCGTTTTTTCCACAACTCTTTCACAAAATTCGCATTCTTTCGCAATACTTTGAAGAAATTCGCATTTTTTTCGGACCCTTTGTTGAAATCAGCGTGTTTTTTGAAATCTTTTGACGAAATTTGCGGTTTTTCACTATCCTTTGACGAAATTAGCATGTTATTCGAAATCTTTTGACAAAATTTGCAGTTTTTCGCGATCTTTTGACAAAATTTGCGGTTTTTTGCGACCTTTTGAGGAAATTTGTGGTTTTTCCTGCAATCTTTTAATGAAATTCGCATTTTTTCACAATCTTTTGACCCCGTTTTGTTCGTTTTTTGACGAAATTAGCGATCCTTTGACAAAATTCACGTTTTTTTCGCGATCCTTTGACAAAATTCGTGCGATTTTTGCGATATTTTGACGAAATTCGCGTGTTTTTTGTGACCTTTTGATGAAATTTGCAGTGTTTTTTAGCGATATTTTAACGAAAGTAGCGTTTTTTCACGATCTTTTGACAGTGTTTTGTTCGTTTTTTGACGAAGTTAGCTATCCTTTAGTAAAATTCACGTGTTTTTTTTTTTCGTGATTCTTTGACGAATTCGCATGTTTTTCGCGATCTTTTGACGAAATTAGCGTTTTATTCGCGCCCTTTTGATGAAATTTGCGGGATTTTTTCCCCGCGTTATTTTAACGAAAAAATGTTTTTTCACGATCTTTTGACCCCGTTTTGTTCGTTTTTGGACGAAATTAGCGATCATTTGACAAAATTTACATTTTTTCTCACGATCCTTTGACAAAATTCGCTTGTTTTTCGCGATCTTTTGATGAAGTTCGTGTGTTTTTTGCGACCTTTTAACGAAAGTAGCATCTTTTCGCGATCTTTTGACCGTGTTTTGATAAAGTTAGTGCTCTTTTGACAAAATTCATGTTTTTTTTCGCGATCCTTTGACGAAATTCGCATGTTTTTCGCGATCTTTTGACGAAATTTGCGTGTTTTTCGCGATCTTTTGACGAAATTCGCGTGTTTTTCGCGATCTTTTGACGAAAATTTCGTGTTTTTCACGATCTTTTGTCGAAATTTAAGGCCTTTTGATGAAATTTGGGTTTTTTTTCTCTATTTTTTAAATAAATTAGCATTTTTTAACGATCTTTTGACCGTGTTTTGTTCGTTTTTTGACGAAATTAGCGATCTTTAGACAAAATTCACGTTTTTCTCGCGATTCTTTCACGAAATTCGCGTGTTTTTCGTGATCTTTTGACAAAATTCGCGTGTTTTTCCTGATCTTTCGATAAAATTTGCGTTTTATTCGCGATCTTCTAACGAAATCACTTTTTTTCGCGATCTTTTGACCACGTTTTGATTGGTTTTTGACGAAATTAGCGGTCCTTTGTTAAAATTCACTTTATTTTCGCGATCATTTGAAAAACATCGCGTGTTTTTCGAGATCTATTGACCAAATTCGCATGTTTTTCGCAATATTTTAGCGAAATTCGGGTGGAAAATGATCGATTTGGCTCAAGAATTATTATTGAATTGGCGCAGTTGGGCGCAATTTTGTTGAAAAATGATCGTTTTGGCGCAGAAATGCGCAGCATTATCGATTTGGCGCAATTGGAGCAATTAGCGCAGCTGTTCCATCACTGGAATTGTCATAAATTGCATCATGACCACATTTCAAATGTACATTTTGCATAAATGAAAAGTAAATTTGCTTAGTAAATTATTAAAACTGTTGGACATATCAAATTCAAAATACACATCTTGTAGTTCATTTCAACTTTAAGACATTATTTAATTTTTGAAATTAGTAATTTGCATTTAAGAAATTATCTCAAAGTCACAGTTTTTTATTAACCAATAAAATAGAGATATTTTCAAATATTTCATCATTAAAAGAACACAATCCAAACCCAAATACATAATTAAATTTTTTTTTATAAATTAATAAAAATTAATACTTGAAAAAATTAACATATATGATCAAGATCCAAATTATATTTTTGTCCCATTTTAAGTTATATTGCATGATTATCAGATTGCATTTTGTTTCAAAATCAACATGCTAAAATTTTGCAGTAACTGTGCATTTTAAGCTTTGATTTGATGCAAAAATTGTGATCTTCCACCCCCCCCCCCCCTCCCTGCTTATCTACTTCATTATGCATTATATATATCAATGGTCAATTGTACCATTTTTACAAACATAGATTTTTTTTTATTACACTCTTTAAATATTTTGAAAAGTAATTCCCAACAATCTTGACAATTAAGAATAAAGAACTTCTGCCGTCTATATGGATTCTGAAAACAATGCAACAGATAAATGGTAATTTTACCGAGGCATTTAACAAAAATAAAAATAAATACACAAACACCCTAAAAATTCAAATTGAGACACATTGAAATTTATTATTATTAGCATGTTAACTTATAAATAAAAATTATATTTCCACATTATATTCTCAAGTGAAAATAAGATGAAATTTACAATTTCAAAATATAATTAATATTCTAAAACATTTTGTAAAAATAATATTGCAAGGAATATTACTTAACTTACCCTGTAATTGATAGCAAATGTAGACAGTTGCAAAGACATCGAAATTACATAAACTGTGCTATTGAGGAGAGATGGTTTAAATTCAGCTTCCAGATCAGCAAACTCCTCACTTCTGAAAAACAGTACAAATACATAGTTTCATTAAATATTAGTGGGAAAGACCGAACAATGCTTGATTA